>CAWTZC010001844.1:0-2413789 GCA_963919715.1 Microtus obscurus | reverse complement strand
TAAAAATATTTATTTAATTCTTATGTATACAATATTCTGTCTGTGTTTATGCCCGAAGGCCAGAAGAGGGCGCCAGACGTCTTTACAGATGGTTGTGAGCCACCATGTGGTTGCTGGGAATTGAACTCAGGACCTTTGGAAGAGCAGGCAATGCTCTTAACCACTGAGCCATCTCTCCAGCTCCTATATTAAAATTTTTTATTAAAAATTTTCGCCTCTTCCCCACCTCCCTTTTCCCTCCTCCTCGCCCCCCTACCCATGCCCCACTCCCCCCTCCTTTTCCATTCCAAAGAGCAGTCAGGGTTTCCCTGCCCTGTGGCAGTCCAAGGTCCTCCGCCCTCCATCCAGGTCTAGAAAGGTGACAAGCCAAACCAGCTAGGCTCCCACAAAGACAGTAAATACAGTAGGGTCAAAACTCAGTGCCATTGTCCTTGGCTTCTCAGCAGCCCTCATTGTCCACCATTCCAGCTGGCCTTGGTGATCTCCCAGTAGATCAGCCCTAACGTCTCAGTGGGTGGGTGCCCCCCTCAGGGTCTTGACTTCCTTGCTCATGTTCTCCATTCTTCTGTTCCTCATTAAGCCTTGGGACTCAGTCCAGTGCTCCAATGTGGGTCTCCGTCTCTATTGACATCCATGGCTAGATGAAGGTTCTGGTGATAGCAAGATATTCATTAGTATGGCTATAGGATCGGGCCATTTCAGGCTCTCTCTCCTCAGCTGCCCAAGGACCTAGTTGGATACATCTCTCTGGACCCCTGGGAACCATTCTAGACTCAAGGCTCTTGCCAACTCTTAAATGGCTCCCTTAATTAAGATATATACTTCCCTGCTCCCATATCCATCCTTCCATTATCCCAACCATCCCATTCCCCCAAGCTCTCCCTATCCTCCCCTTCTCACTTGTCTCTCCCCATCTCCCCTTTCCCTCTCAGTTGTCTCTCCCCATCTCCCCTTTCCCCCATCCCACCCCACCCCCCAGTTCCCAATTTTTGCCCAGCAATCTTGTCTACTTCCAATATCCAGGAGGATAACTGTATGTTTTTCTTTGGGTTCACCTTCTACTTTAGTTTCTCTAGGATAGTGAATTATAAGCTCAATGTCCTACATTTATGGCTAAAAACCAATTATGAGTAAGTACATCCCATGTTCATCTTTTTGGGTCTGTCTTACCTCATTCAGGATAGTGTTTTTTATTTCCATCCATTTACATGCAAAATTCAAGAAGTCATTTATTTTACCGCTGAGTAGTACTCTAATATGTATATATTCCACACTTTCTTCATCCATTCTTACATGGAAGGGCATCTAGGTTGTTTCCGGATTCTAGCTATTACAAATAATGCTGCTATGAACATAGTTGAACAAATAGTTTTGTAGTATGATAGGGCATCTCTTGGGTATATTCCCAAGAGTGGTATTGCTGGGTCCTGGGGTATGTATCCTGAATTTCCTGAGAAATCGCCACACTGATTTCCATAGTGGTTGTACAAGTTTGCATTCCCACCATCAGTGGATGAGTGTACCCCTTACTCCGCATCCTCTCCAGCAAAGGCTATCATTGGTGTTTTTGATTTGAGTCATTCTGACAGGTGTAAGATGGTATCCCAAAGTTGTTTTGATTTGCATTTCCCTGATCGCTAAGGAGGCTGAGCATGAACTTAAGTGCCTTTTGGCCATTTGACTTCTTCTGTTGAGAATTCTCTGTTCAGTTCAGTGCCCCATTTTTTTAATTGGGTTAATTAGCATTTTAACGTCTAGTTTCTTGAGTTCTTTATATATTTTGGAGATCAGACCTTTGTCTGTTGCGGGGTTGGTGAAGATCTTCTCCCAGTCAGTGGGTTGCCTTTTGGTCTTAGTGACAGTGTCCTTTGCTTTACAGAAGCTTCTCAGTTTCAGGAGGTTCCATTTATTCAATGTTGCCCTTAATGTCTGTGCTGCTGCAGTTATATGTAGGAAGTGGTCTCCTGTGCCCATATGTTGTTGAGTACTTCCCACTTTCTCTTCTATCAGGTCCAGTGTGTTCAGACTGATATTGAGGTCTTTAATCCATTTGGACTTGAGTTTTGTGCATGGTGATAGATATAGGTCTATTTTCATTCTTCTACAGATTGACATCCAGTTTTGCCAGCACCATTTCTTGAAGATGCTCTCTTTCTTCCATTGTATACTTTTAGCTCCTTTATCAAAAATCTGGTGTTCATAGGTTTGTGGGTTAAAATCCAGGTCTTCTATTCAATTCCATTTATTGGTTTCTCTGTTTTTATGCCAATACTAAGCTGTTTTCAATACTGAAGCTCTATTATAGAGTTTGAAGTCAGGGATGGTAATGCCTCCCGACGTTCCTTTATTGTATAAGATTGTTTTGGCTATCCTGGATTTTTGGTTTTCCATATAAAGTTAATTATTGTCCTCTCAAGGTCTGTGAAGAATTTTGATGGGATTTTGATGGAGATTGCATTGAATCTAAAAATTGCTTTTGGGAGAATTGCCATTTTTACTATGTTGATCCTTCCAATCCAAGAGCAAGTGAGATCCATCTATTTTCTGGTATCCTCTTAAATTTCTTTCTTCAAAGACTTAAAGTACTTGTCAAATAGATCTTTCACTTACTTGGTCAGAGTTACCCCAAGATATTTTATGGTATTTGTGGCTATCATGAAAGGTGATGCTTCTCTAAATTCCCTCTCTGCATCCTTATCCTTAGTGTATAGGAGGGCAACTGATTTTTTGGAGTTGATCTTGTATCCTGCCACATCACTAGAGGTGTTTATCAGCTGTAGGAGTTCTTTGGTTTTTTTTTTGTTTGTTTTTCGAGACAGGGTTTCTCTGTGGTTTTGGAGCCTGTCCTGGAACTCACTCTGTAGACCAGGCTGGTCTCGAACTCACAGAGATCCGCCTGCCTCTGTCTCCCGAGTGCTGGGATTAAAGGCGTGCGCCACCACCGCCCGGCCCTGTAGGAGTTCTTTGGTAGAGTTTTTGGGGTTGTTTATGTACACTATCATATCATCTGCAAATAATGACAGTTTAACTTCTTCCTTTCCAATTCGAATCCCTTTGATCCTCTGATGTGTTCTTATTGCTATTGCTAGAACTTCAAGCACTATTTGGAAGAGGTATGGAGAGAGTGGACAGCCTTTTCGTGTTCCTGATTTTAGTGGGATGGCTTTGAGTATCTCTCCATTTAATTTGATGTTAGCTATCGGCTTTTATTATATTTAGATATGACCCTTGTATTCCTAATCTCTCCAAGACCTTTATCATAAATGGATGTTGAATTTTGTCAAATGCTTTTTCAGCATCTAATGAAATGATCATATGCTTTTTTTTCTTTCAGTTTATTTATATGATGAATTACATTGATAGATTTGCATATGTCGAACCATCCCTGCATCTCTGGAATGAAGCCTACTTGATCATAATGGATAATTTTTCTAATGTGTTCTTGGATTCGGTTTGCCAGTATTTTATTGAGGATTTTTTGCATCTATGTTCATGAGTGAGATAGGCCTGTAATTCTCTTTCTTTGTGTGGGTCTTTGTGTGGTTTTGGTATCAGGGTAACTGTAGCTTCATAAAAGGAATTTGGTAATGACTCTTCTGTTTCTATATTGTGAAATACATTAAGGAGTATAGGTATTAGCTCTTCTTGGAAGTTTTGGTAGAATTCTGCATTGAAACCATCTGGTCCTGGGCTTTTTTTGGAAGGGAGGTTTTTCATAAGAGTTTCTAATTCTTTGCGACTAATATGTCTATTTAGATTGTTCACCTGGTCTTGGTTTAACTTTGGTATATGGTACTTACCTTAAAAAAACTCCGTTTCTTTTGCATTTTCCAGTTTTGTGGCATACAGGCTTTTGTAGTAAGATCTAAAGATTCTCTGAATTTCCTTTGTGTCTGTAGTTATGTCCCCTTTTTCATTTCTGATCTTATTAATTTGCATGTTCTCTCTCTGCCATTTGATTAGTTTGGATAGGGGTTTGTCGATCTTGTTGATTTTCTCCAAGAACCAACTCTTTGTTTCATTGATTCTTTGGATTGTTTTCTGTGTTTCTATTTTGTTATTTCAGCCCTCAGTTTTAGTTTGATTATTTCCAGTCTTCTACTCATTCTGGGTGAGTCTGCTTCTCCTTCTTCTTCTTCTTCTTTTTTTTTTTTTTTTTTTTTTTTAGGCTTTCAGGTGTGCTGTTAATTCTCCAATGTGTGCTTTCCGTTTTTTTTTTTAAATGTGGGCACTTAGTGCTATGAACTTTCCTTATAGCACTGCTTTCAATGTATCCCATAGGTTTGAGTAAAGAAATAGCAGTATAGCCAAAGACATTCTAGGGCCAAACCCCTTGGGGCCTTCCTTATTTGGGATTCAACAATTAGAGCTTTGCTTACCTTACTCAGAGGGGTGCACCCACACACTGAGACAATGGGGATGTTCTATCAGAAACTAACCAAGGCCAGCTGGCCTGGGTATGAAAAAGCATGGGATAAAACCGGACTTGCTGAACATAGCGGACAATGAGGACTACTGAGAACTCAAGAACAATGGCAATGGGTTTTTGATCCTACTGCACATACTGGCTTTGTGGGAGCCTAGGCAGTTTGGATGCTCACCTTACTAGACCTGGATGGAGGGGGGTGGTCCTTGGACCTCCCACAGGGCAGGGAACTCTGATTGCTCTTTGGGCGGACAAAAACCAATAAAACAAAATCTCCCCTCACAAAATAAAGCAATACCTTACAAGAAAAAAATATAAAACCATAGAACTATAACCAAATATATGCACCCATACACATACACACAAACTGTGGAGTCTATTATCTCTTCATCAACTACTCCTGAATATGAAGACTTCCCTGAAGTGGTTGATATATACAGTGCTACTGCATTGCAGAAAACTGATTTTCCCTTTCCCAGCAGATACAAATGACAGTACAGATGTTAACCTTTGCCTGGTGGCTAAATTTTCGTTCATTCATTTTTTTTGAAAAATATAACAAATGAAATACAATATGAAGAAACAATAGTATCACCTCAGAGTTTAAACAAGGCAAACCAACAGAATGAAAACAACTTAGAGAAGGCACAAGCAGAGACTAACATGTTTACACACGTGAGTTCAAGAAGCTCACAAAAACACCAAAATTAAAGCCCTAATATATAAGCAAAGGACTGGTGTAGTCTGATGTGATACTTTGCATGCTGCTAGAGTCTGTGGTTTCATATGAACTTTACCTATGTTGATGAGGAATGCCTTGTTTTCTTGTTGTCTTCCCTCCTCTCTGGCTCTCCTTCCTTCTTTCCTTCCTTCCTTTCTTCCTTCCTTTCTTCCTTCCTTCCTTTCTTCCTTCCTTCCTTCCTTGATGTGGGAGTGATTTCTTTCTAATCTGTTGCTTTCATTGGTTAATTAATAAAGAAACTGCCTTAGCCCATTTTATAGGCCCACCCTTAGGTGGGTGGAGTAAACAGAACAGGATGCTGAGAGAAAGAAGCTGAGTCAAGGAGTCACCATGATTCTCCCACTCCAGGCAGATGCAGGTTAAGATCATTCCCTGGTAAGCCAGCTCGTGGCTACAAGATTATTTGAAATGGGTTAGATAGATATGTAAGAGCTAGCCAATAATGGGCCAGGCAGTGTTTAAAAAATACAGTTTCCATGTAAATATTTAGGGTAAAGCTAGCTGCGGGCGGCCGGTGCTGGGACGCAGCCCGGCCACCCCGTAAATTACAACACTTCCTCCTTCTTTCCTCCTCCTCCTCCCTCCTCCTCCTCTTTCTCCTCCTCCTCCTCCTCCTTTTTCTCCTCTTCTCTTCCTCCTCTCCTCCTTCTTCCTTTCTCTAAACCTCTAAAGGGAGAGTTTTGGGGATATTTAACATGCATGGCTGATTGTTCAAAAAGTATCTCAGTCTCTTTATTGTCTTCTATGGATATCTATATTTGTTCCCAACTGCTTTGGGAGAAAGCTTCTAGAAACTGTCTGAATAAGCACTAATCTGAGTATACCAAAATATCTTTAGGAGTCATGCTGTCACTAAATTGTTAAACCAGTATTATTTGGCTTTACCCCTAGTTTCCCAGGTTAATCTAGTCTCTGCTCATCAAAGCATGTCAGGTATGGGTTCTGTCTTGAGAAGCAATCTTTAAATGAAGTCGGTTACTGGCTTTATTCCCAGAGCTTTGTGACACCATTGCACTAGTATATCTTGCAGTTAGAACACCATTTTAGATCAAAGGATTTTTTGGCTGGTTTAATGTTTATATTTCTTTTTTAGTAGCATGCAGAATACATTCCTGTAAGGAAGATGTTGGAAAATATGAGTGAAAGTTTATAGTCACCAGTCCAGCATCTCCATATTCAATGAATTGTAAAGGTATTGTCTTCAGCAATGTGAATTTGCTGTCAGTTTTTTTGAGAACAGCCTATAATCTCCAATAGCCTGTGTTGTTTAGGGGTTCTCAGGGGATAACTTTGGCAAACAAATCAATTAGATCTAACTCAATCTCAATACTAGAAGCTTCTTTTGGTGATAAGAGATGGCCATTTGGGACCATCTCCCCCAATACTAGTTTATATCCTTTAGATTTCCTTCATGTGTGTGTGTGTGTGTGTGTGTGTGTGTGTGTGTGTGTGCATACACATATTTTAGGAAGTTTCTGCTGTAATAGGCTGTATATATGTTTTATGAATTGTTCCTTAACTTTAGCAGTCTAATTCCGATACCATTCCTCAAGTCTCTCTCCTTTCTCCCTCCCCACTTGATCTTCCCATTCTAGCACTTTAACTATCCATCCATAGTTTATCCTCTATGTTTAGATTTTTTTTATTATTATGTGATAAGGGGATTTTCTTTACCTATCCAATCTATTTGGTGTTCTGTAGGCTACTTTTACTTTGATAGATATCTATTTCTTCAAGCAGGAAAATTTTCTTCTATGATTTTGTTGAAAATGTCTCCTGTGCCTTTGACCTGGGTTTTACTTCTACCTCCACTATTAAATTATTAGGTTTGGATTTTTCATAGTGTAACAAATATTCTGTTGCTTTGTGATGGGAGCTTTTAGATTTTACTTTTCTTTAACAAATGTATCTATTTCTTCTATGTTGTCTTCAATGCCTGAAATTCTTGTGTCCATCTCTTATAGTCTATTCATGAAGCTCACCTATGAGATGCCTGTTGAGTTCCTAAGGGGGTTTTTGGCAGATTTTCTTCAATCTGGGTTTTCTTGATTGATTCTGTGTCTACTTTTACACCTTGAATTTTTTTTATATTATTCCACTGTTGATATTTTCATAGATTTCTTTGGGCAATTTGTTCATTTCATCTTTTAGGATCTCTATCATCACCATACAGGCTGTTTAAAGGTTTCTACTTGTTCTACAGCTATGTTGGAAAACTAAGAGCCTGCTGTAGTAGGGTACTGGGCTCTAGTGGAGACATTCTCTCCTGGATATTATTGATTGCGTTTTTAGGGTGTTGCATAGCAGCTGGTATCGGGAAAATTGAAATTATAGGTGATGATATCTGGTCCTGTCTTTGCTCAGCTGGTGATTCTTCCATTTTTTGCCCTGACTGGTACTTAGGAGAGCGCTGTTGCTGTGTGTTGCCTGGTAGGAAATTTCTCTGGGATCCTAATAAGTGTGGTCCCTGGAGATTCCAGGTAAAATGTGTTTCTAGATATGGAAAGATGGCTCTTAGGAATGGATATGGGCTAGGAGGGGGCAGAAAAATTAAGTTCACAGGAAAGAAGACATCAGAGTTTTCCATGAGATCTGATTAGTTAGTCACTGGGGAAGGACACTGACAGGCTTCAACAGAAGTTTTGTTATAAAGCTGTGAGTGAGACTAGGAATTAGACTTGGAAGGATGGAGGGAGAGATGAAGATCTGTAGTTAACCTACTTGCTTTTCTAGTTCGAGTGGCCTGTACATTCTTAGGGGGTGTCTTCAGGATTTTAGGGCTAGAGAAAGCAATGGGTAGGGAGAATAAACTTTGGAGTATAAGATTGAAGACATCCACTTGCAAATGGGACATTTGGGGGATGTCAGCTGCTTAAGGTGTTAAACATAAAGCTGAGAATGAGATTAAGAAACTGGATTTGGAAAGGCAAATGGAGAGATGAAAATCAGGATTTAACCTATATGCTCCCTTGCCCAGCTTGGGCTGTGGTTTCCCAGGGATGCTTGATGGAGTTGGGGTGTGGGACAAAGCAATCTGTTGGGGTAGAGCTGTTAACGAGGTGTCTGTGAGTTCCACTAGAGATGTGGTTCACTAATGCGGGTGTTCTGTTGTGGAGCTAGGGATCAGACAGGATCTTTGGACTCAAATGAATGAAGAGGAAATAAAGATTTCTAGTTATCTTAGCTCTTCCATGGCCAGAGTAGTCTCTGGTTTCCCAAAGAAAGCCTGTTGGAGTTGGGGTTTGGGATGGTGCAATGAGTTGGAGGAATAAGGTTAAAAGAAGATCCATTGGATCCATTCTAGACGGGGGTGTTGCCATGGATTTTCGTGGCATTACGGGATGAGACTAGGGATTTCTATGTGTAGGAGGGCAGGGAATGTTCAAGATCTTCAGTCAGTCTACTTAACTTCCCTGGCAGGAATCATGAAAACAATTTTTAATGAAAAATATTTAGGAGCAACAAACCAGGAAAATTAGATTATTCAAAAGGAACTTGATCTTGTTTTTCTTCAAGGAACAGAAAGTTTCCTTGTAAATAGCAAAAACAAAAACTTCTTTGCCTTTTGTCAAATCATTTTTCACTTAATAAAATTCAATATTCCCCAGAAATCTTCATACTCAGCTGTCTGTGCTTTGTGGTAGTTCAGTTTCCCATAAATCTGACCAACAATTCAATACATTATATTTTATTACCATCATGGTTGTTTACCTTCCCATGATAAGTTCATTTAATTGGTAATAAAACATGTAATAACTATTTTGAGCCAATAGTACCTTTACGGGCCTAGGAAAGGGGCTAGAACTCAAAGCAAAGTCTTCAGTATTCTGAGATTCTGTCTTGTTATGACAATCTCCTATGATTAAGGCAGTCGTGCTATTGCACAGCTATAGTTCTAGTATATGGGTATCCGATGCAAGAAAATGGTGAATATGATGTCTATCTGAGTTATAGCCCAAGATCATACCTTAAAACAAAATAGTATCTCCAAAAATAACCCCCCATGATAATTATTGAGAACATTTTTATGAAAGTGTTGTAAAGCTATGTCATTCTCAGTTTCTCATAGGAGACATTATTGCATGGCATAAACGTTAACCTCTCTCAAATTATTTGTGCACATTGCCATCAATCCAACTTATCACTGTCTACAAATACTTTTATAAGTTACTGTAAACATCTTAGGGCAGGTTGGGTATGGTGGTGCACACCTTTAATGCCAGAACTTAGTAAAATCATGTAGGTTGATTTCTGACCTCTTTGAACTTGAAGTCAGTCTAGTCTACATAGCAACTTTAATACACTGAGACAGAGCTCTGTAGTGAGATTTTGTGGCGCACGCCTTTAATCCCAGCACTCAGGAGGCAGAGGCAGGCAGATCTCTGTGAGTTCGAGGCCAGCCTGGTCTACAAAGGGAGTTCCAGGACAGGCTCCAAAGCTACAGTGAAACTCTGTCTCGAAAAAACAAAAAAAAAAAAAAAGAAAAAGACATCCCAGTTCATTTAGTAGGCATGTTGGCACACATGTGTGAACACACAGAGATGGAAGCAGAAGGATCAGATGTTCAAGGTCTTCATCTATTACCAAGTAAGTTTGAGATCCTCTTTCTAATTCCCTCTCTTCTATGTAAGAAATTCTAACCTCTGTCTTTTAGGGCCAGAGATCAGCAAGTCCACACAATATATAAATGCTGTGTGTAACTCCTGTTCTTTCTACATGGCCTGTTTCTTTCCTAAACTTTCAATGTTTTCTCATTTCTTTCTTCATGTCCCTTTTTTCCATCTGCCATCTATAGTTCCCTTCTGTGTATTTATTCTGTCAGTGTTTTCTGTTTATTACCTTCATTTTGGTTTCCTCTTCTTTTAGGACACAAAGAAAATTATAGAGAAGATCTGTCACTTCCTAGGAAAGAAATTAGATCCAGATGAACTCGATATGGTCCTCAAGTACAGTTCCTTCCAAGCAATGAAAGAAAATAAAATGTCCAATTTTAGCCTCATCACAGAAGATGAGGTTACTAATGGATTGGTCCTCTTGAGAAAAGGTGAAGAAATTTTCTAGCTTCAAAATATGTCAGAACAAGTAGAGGTCTTATTGCTCCAATTAGACTCTAAGGAATACTTGGGAACATTTTAGAACTCATTGTTCATTACATCATGGTTTCTCACAGACCATACTGGGGAATATTTCGGTGGTGAATATGTGGTTCTCAGGAACTTTGAAAAAAACTGATTTTTTTATGGAAGTACATATTAGGATTGCAGATGGTTGTGTGCAATACCAATACCCTCATTGTGAAACAAAAGGGTAAATACATTGCAATGAGGCTTTGTATGCCTCCTTGTATCTTATACCTCAACTCTAAAGAAAATGTTTAATGCAGGGATCAAAGATATATCTAGGATGATGGCCACAGAAAACACTTCCATTAATGGCTGAAGAAGATGTTTAACATGCTAAGATTGCTGAAACACTCCCATCTGAGAATAGGTCTCATAAAGACTAAGCAAATTATTCACACGAGTGTTATAATCTGAAGCAATTTGCCAATCTAAATTTGAATTGCTTTAGGCTTGGGAATACCCAGTTTATTTTAAACTGTCTCCCCTGGAATGGGAATAGCCAGCTTCTCTACATCTGGGTATCCTGTCTGTGTGGGGGAGACTGTGGATATGGTTTCATAGTTGTAAACTTGAGGAGTAACTTTGCCAGAGTGAATCACACCTGGAGTATCATCTACATTTAATTAGAAGATAATAGTTGATATGAGACTCAGGTTTAAAGAAGCATAAGTCAGATGTCAGTTCTTTGGGGATGAGTAAAGAACTTAGGTATAATCTGGCAGTGGTGGTGCATGCCTTTAATCCCAGCACTTGGGAGGCAGATGCAAGTGAATCTCTAAGCTCGGAACCCAGTCTGGTCTACAGAGTTAGTTCCAGGGCATCTAGGGCTGTTACACAGAGAAACCCTGACTTGAAAAAAAAGAAATTTGGGTATATATGTAGGAAGTGAAGAATAATGGATTGAATATTCTTCTCCCAGTAATTTGCATGTTTCAGCCTTAACCTTCAGTTCTCCTCCACCACACAGTGTGAGGTTTAGATCCTATAATATAAGGACATCAGCATTAGATAGATAGATAGATAGATAGATAGATAGATAGATAGATAGATAGATAGATAGATAGATAGATAGATAGACAGATAAGTAGATAGATAGATGATGATGATGATGATAGATAGATAGATAGATAGATAGATAGATAGATAGATAGATAGATAGATAGATGATAGATAAGTTTAAGGGGTTAACAGGTTTCATTTAATTAATCCATTACTACTGGTGTCCTCACAAGAGAGAGTTTGGACTCAGTTTTGACAACAAAAACATGTCTCCTCAAGAATTTGGTCATCTATAAAAAAAAGAATTTGGTCATCTATACACTGAAGACTAGGCCTCTGGAAGAATCCACTGCTTTTGAAAGATAATATCACATTCCTGTGTGCTGGACTCTGTGGAGACAGAGTTCTCTGAACTAGAAATGAAGAGTCTCACATAAGAAGTCTCTCATTTCCTACTATCATATTGTTCCCCTTTTAATCTTGAAATTATGAACAGATCAAATATTAATTCTAAAATTAATTCATTACTTATCATTATGTACCTAATTCCCTAGATCATAATACGGAAAAGCTGTGTTAAGTGTTATGCTGTCTAACCTGGAGGAATTCTGTAGGCCTGTTTTCATTGTCCTTTAGTTGCATTTCTCGGGACATATAAAATACCTTCTCTTGCCTCTGAAGAGCTGCTCCCTTACCTGAGAGACTAAACCATTTGACCAAGTGAGGTTAATCTGGTTTTAAACATCAAGCCATAATTTTCCACAAACAATTTTGTTGATTATGGCTCTATATTTAGATACTGCAGGAAATAAAGACCAGAGATTACCATCCTTGTTCACTGGTTAGTTGACAGAACTTTTATAAAAACATTGTCACAATCAAAATATGTGATAAAAAAGTCTTCTAACAAACTTCAAATATTTTAGATTTTTCCCATGAAAAGAGTTCTTGAGTCATTAATAATTTTCACTGGTGTCCTGAGAAGACATTAATCTGAGACACAGAGGGAAGTAGACTTAGGGAGAAGCCCACTCTACAGGCCAATAAGAACCAAGGGATGGTCTGGATAACAACCTTTGGAACCTGCAGTCTCCAGATCTATGAGCAAACTTCTTTCCAACAAGAGTTAAGTCACAACACATTAGGGTTATCCTTTCCCATAGCTAGCCAGAAATTGAGGGAATTTTTAGAAAGAACAAATAAAGAGAAATGTATGCTTGTTAAGTGTACAGGATATTGGCAAAGTTGGACTCAGAACTTAATGTGTGTACCTGCAAAGACATGCTTCTCTCATCTGGACTGATACATTCCAGTGGGCACCATATTGAATTTTCTGAGATTCAGGTAGCTCAGCATCTAATCTGGCTTATCAGGCATCAGACATGCTGTGGGAAACAATAACAAAGTTTGCTCTAGTAATGAAGATAATGATGAAGCTGAGAGTAGCAATGGATGCTGATAGATTCCCATTTTAACAGATTAGACTCTTATGGTCACATCAGTCAATGAGACATTATTTTAATATGGTATACCAATAATTACCATTTAATTAAGAATATTTTATATTTTCTTTAATAATACTACTACTGTAAATTAAAGTTACCTTACATGATAAATAAGGAATGGAAGGTGATAAGGTAAAGCATGACTTCTATTGTCAATCTTTTTGGCTTCAAATTCACATTCATCATTATCACGCTGGGTAACATCTCAAAGACTAATTTTTTTTCTCATGAACAAAATGAGGACAAGACCAGTATCTTCCTCACTAATTCATGAATGCTTTAATTAGTTCCATACTGGGTATATGGTATTAAATGATATGATTTGATAAATAAAGATTTTGGTGATAAAAGTTTCCTTTTCAAATATATTAGATAGTTATTTCAGGCTTATCTTATTTCAGGGTTTATCTTCCTGTTGTCCATGTGAATGACTGAGTGTGGTCATATAGAGAAAGAAAATGTGCCAAAGTATTACAGCTATGAAATAAAATAGAACAAGAATGAGGACTACAGAATTCTACTTGGAAGGAAGATAGGAAGAAGTGGTCATAGTGACATAAATAAGGAAAAATGAACTAAAAGCAACTATATGGAACACATCCACACTTTAGGGTGAAGGAACATACAATACAATGAAATGTGAGCAGTTGGATAATATGGCATCTCTAGTGTCAAAATTAAAAACATACTAGAATGGAAAGAAGAATCATGTAAATATTCATGCATTATCAAACACCAAACTGACTGAAGACAGTAATCTTGGAATGTTCTTGGCTTGCAGTAGCTGGGTATCCTGCATCAGATGGAAGCATTAAATAATTTGAATGTAGCTCCCAACAGTGTGTTTCTCTAGTTCAAAGAGATCTAATGTAGTAGGAGCAGTGGGCTGCATCCCACCACCCAGCTAGGTTTACACCCAAAATAATTACACAGAAACTGTATTTTTAAAACACTGCTTGGCCCATTAGTTCTAGCCCCTTATTGGCTAACTCTCATGTCTTGATTAACCCATTTCTATTAATGTGTGTAACACCACGAGATGGTGGCTTACCAGGAAGGATCTTAACCTGTGTCCATCTTGGAGAGGAGAGATATTGAGTCTGCCTGACTCTGCTTCTTTCTCCCAGCATTCTGTTCAGTCTACTCCACCTACCTATGTTCTGACCTATCAGGCCAAGCAGTTTCTTTATTAACTAACCAATGAAACAACAGATAGATAGAAGATCCACCTACATCAATCTGATGCCTCAAATCTCTGCAGACACCTGCATTCACTTTTGCCTACACACACAATTAAAATTAATGTTAAAAGATGTTTTAAAGTTAATTGCATGTTTTGCAGAATTTTTACACTTAATAATAAAATTTAGAAAGAACAATTGAAGTCTGCTTCGAAAATTGAGATAAGAAACTCTTTTGGGTTGGATAGTGTGATGGAAGCAGAAATAACTGGAAGCACTAATAATCTGGATAAAGAAAAGTCAGAGCTATTGTTGATGTTGTTAACTTGTGTCATTGATAGGTTGGGATAAGAGAAGGTGAGACATTATTTCTGTAGAGGTAAAAGTCTAATGCACATTATTTCAAGGAATAAGAAGTGTGCTCCACAGAGTTACTGGTGGTTCCACTTTATTAACTATGTGGTCCTTGTCAAGCAGATGGTAACAGCATGTGAAGGAGAACTGTATTAAGAACATTATTAACTCATCTATGTGTTTGCTTCACATTTTCCAGGCATGACTGGGGACTGGAAGAATCACTTTACAGTAGCCCAAGCTGAAGCTTTCAACAAGAAATTCCAAGAGAAAATGGCTGGTTTCCCTTCAGGGATGTTTCCATGGGAATAAGTTCTTAAAATTTTTAAATAATGTAAGGACAGTGGGGTTTATCTTCCTGTTGTTGTACATGTGAATGACTGAGTGTGGTCATATAATAAATAATGTTACTGTATTTTGGAGTATTTTTTTAATAATTGGTAGTAGCAGTAGTAGTAAAATAATGGAGTAGTGGCAGCTATATTGTGTGTGTGTACAATTTTCTATGTGTAGTATCTTTAAAGGCCAGAATATTGCATTGGTTCTCATGAAGTTGCAGTTACATGATGCTGTAACTCAGTTGCTTTGAGTACTAGGAACTGAATTCGGGTACTAAACAAGGAACTAGCTCTTGAACTATGAGTCATCTCTCCAGACCTAATCATGCTTGAGCCATCAAATATTTGTTTTTTTTTTATTATTACTGGTTTGTTATACTTTATCAGCTAACTCCAATTTTCTTTATGGAATTCTAGCTTTAAAACAATCATTGTAGTCAGGCGGTGGTGGTGCATGCCTTTAATCTCAGCACTTGGGAGGCAGAGGCAGGCTGATCTCTGTGAGTTTGAGGCCAGCCTGGTCTACAAGAGCTAGTTCTTGGACAGTTCCAAAGCTACAGAGAAACCCTGTCTCAGAAAAAACAAAAAATAGATAGATTATAGATAGATAGATAGATAGATAGATAGATAGATAGATAGATAGATAGATGACAAAAAAAATCCTTGTAATATTGTAAAAATAAAAAAATGCTACAAGAAAATATAAGTGATTTTTACTCTGGGACATTTAGGTTAAATAAATAAATAAATAAATAAATAAATTGTATTTATAGAGAATTTAAAACTTCATTCATATAGCCTATAATGTAAGAAATTTATAAAATTACATTTATGTTCAGTATTTTATGCCTGTTTATCACTTTTTCCCCTTTTCAGTAATTTTTAGTGGGTGTGTAGAGGTAGGCTGATTGTTTGTTCCTGGCTGCCCAGAAGTGAAATGATCACACAGAAACTATACTAATTACAACACTTCTTTGCCTAATAGCTAATGCATATTTCTAGCTTACTTTTATCTCTTAAATTAGCCCATTTCTATTATTTTCTATTTTACCATGAGGCTCATAGCCTACCTGGAAGTTTCCAGGTGGAGGCATACATCTTTTTCTTCTGGCACCTCCATGGCTTCTCTCGACTCTGCCTTCTTTCTCCCAGCATTCAGTTTAGTTTTCCCCACCTAACTCTTCTCTGCCCTATCACAGATCAATGCATATTTTTTATTCATTAACCAATAAAAGCACTACATATACAGAAGAACTTCCTATATCATCTACCCTTTTATGTCTAAATAAGAAAGAAGGATTTAAGTTTAACATAATAAAATTACGTATAACAAAACAGGTATCAAGCAAGAATTACAGTTACAATATTTATATCTACTTTATCTTTTATCACAACTAAGGAAAGCTATAATTATAACTATCTATTCTTCAATTCCATCAAAGACTCCAGAAGAATATAGTATTACCTAAGTCAACAGGAAGTACATTGTAAGCAAGTTCCAAAACTCTAGAATTGACAGAGACATCTTGCTGCCTGGACAGTCACCCAAAGTTCTTCTGTACTATTGTGGCATCTTCACACTGCAGGCCTATATTATTTGGCAGACTTTTCCATGAAGCAGAAATTTCAAAGACAGTTTCGTCTGCATTGGCAGCTTTTATGTCACTTTCTTCTGTTTCCTGAAGACAAGGGGTAGCAGAGACAGAGCAAGAAAGAGAAGGGAGCCATATGGGGGTCTATCTTCCTTTTAAAATCTCCATTGAGAAATTAGGTGTAATTATAATATGTGGAAAAGGCAGACATTAGACAAATGAATGCAGGTCTACAAGAGATAGACAAGGCAATCTGATACAGATGGGAAACATGAGAGGGGGGCTCACAGGCCCCCATGGCAAACATGGTTCAGTCATTTCCAGTTTCTGCAGAGAACATGCCTCGTCAGGACAATTAGGAAGCCCCATGCCTACTGTTACAAGCAATAATGATCAGAAAGATAAGTTACGCGTGTTTTGGCAAACTTCTTTTTTTTTTAATTTATTTATTTGTTTATTTAAGATTTCTGTCTTTTCCCCACCGCAGCCTCCCATTTCCCTCCCCCTCCCCCAGTCAAGTTCCCCTCCCTCTTCAGCCCAAAGAGCTATCAGGGTTCCCTGCCCTGTGGGAAGTCCATGGACCACCCACCTCATCCAGGTCTATTAAGGTGAGCATCCAAACTGCCTAGGCTCCCACAAAGCCAATACGTGCAGTAGGATCAAAAACCCATTGCCATTGTTCTAGAGATCTCAGTAGTCCTCATTGTCTCTATGTTTTTTCCCAAGACGGTTTTAGTCCAGGTTTTTTCAGACCCAGGCCACCTGGCCTTGGTGAGTTCCCGACAGAACGTCCCCACTGTCACAGTGTGAGGGTGCACCCCTCGCGGACCTGAGCTCCCTGCTCATGCTCTCTCTCCTTCTGCTCCTGACTTGGACCTTGAGCTTTTAGTCTGGTGCTCCATTGTGGGTCTCTGTCTCTGTCTCCTTTCATTGCCTGATGAAGGTTAATATTCAGGAGGATGCCTATATGTTTTTCTTTGGGCTCTCCTTCTTATTTAGCTTCTCTAAGATCACGTATTAGAGGCTCAATGTGCTTTGTTTATGTCTAGAAACCAAATATGAGTGAGTACATCCCATGTTCCTCTTTTTGGGTCTGGCTTACCTCACTCAGGATAGTGTTCTCTATTTCCATCCATTTGCCTGCAAACTTCAAGAAGTCCTTGCTTTTTATTGCTGAGTAGTACTCTAATATGTATATATTCCATACTTTCTTCATCCATTCTTCAATTGAAGGGCATCTAGGTTGTTTCTATGTTCTGGTATTACAAACAGTGCTGCTATGAACATAGTAGAGCATATACTTTTGTTGTATAATAAGGCCTCTCTTGGGTATATTCCCAAGAGTGGTATTGCTGGATCCAGGGGTAGGTTGATCCCGAATTTCCTGAGAAACCTCCACACTGCTTTCCAAAGTGGTTGCACAAGTTTGCATTCCCACCAGCAATGGATGAGTGTACCCCATTCTCCACACCCTCTCCAGCAAAGGCTATCATTGGTGTTTTTTATTTTCACCATTCTGACAGGTGTAAGATGGTATCTTAAAGTTGTCTTGATCTGCATTTCCCTGATCGCTAAGGAAGTTGAGCATGACCTTAGGTGTTTTTTGGCCATTTGAACTTCTTCTGTTGAGAGATCTCTGTTCAGCTCAGTGCCCCATTTTATAAATGGGTTGATTAGCCTTTTACGGTCTAGTTTCTTGAGTTCTTTATATATTTTAGAGATCAGACCTTTGTCAGTTGCAGGGTTAGTGAAGATCTTCTCCCAGTCAGTGGGTTGCGTTTCTGTCTTAGCGACAGTGTTCTTTGCTTTACAGAAGCTTCTCAGTCTCAGTAGGTCCCATTTATTCAATGAGGCCCTTATTGTCTGTGCTTCTGGGGTTACACGTAGGAAGTGGTCTCCTGTGCCCACTTGTTGTAGAGTACTTCCCACTTTCTCCTCTATCAGGTTCAGCGTGTTCAGACTGATATTGAGGTCTTTAATCCACTTGGACTTGAGTTTTGTGCATGGTGATAGATATGGATCTATTTTCATTCTTCTACAGATTGACATCCAGTTTTGCCAGCACAATTTGTTGAAGATGCTCTCTTTTTTCCATTGTATACTTTTAGCTCCTTTATCAAAAATCAGGTGCTCATAGGTTTGTGGGTTAGAGTCAGGGTCTTCTATTCGATTCCATTGGTCGACTTCTCTGTTTTTATGCCAATACCAAGCTGTTTTCAATACTGTAGCTCTGTAATAGAGTTTGAAGTCAGGGATGGTAATGCCTCCAGACATTCCTTTATTGTATAAGATTGTTTTGGCTATCCTGGGTTTTTTGTTTTTCCATATAAAGTTGATTATTGTCTTCTCCAGATCTGTGAAGAATTTTGATGGTATTTTGATGGGGATTGTATTGAATCTATAAATTGCTTTTGGTAGAATTGCCATTTTTACTATGTTGATCCTCCCAATCCAAGAGCAAGGAAGATCCTTCCATTTTCTGGTGTCATCTTCAATTTCTTTCTTCAAAGACTTAAAGTTCTTGTCAAATAGATCTTTCACTTCCTTGGTTAGAGTTACTCTTAGATATTTTATGCTATTTGTGGCTATCGTGAAAGGTGATGCTTCTCTGATTTCCCTCTCTGCTTCCTTATCCTTAGTGTATAGGAAGGCCACTGACTTTTTGGAGTTGATCTTGTATCCTGCCACATTACTAAAGGCGTTTATCAGCTGTAGGAGTTCTTTGGTAGAGTTTTGGAGGTCGCTTATGTATACTATCATATCATCTGCAAATAACGAAAGCTTAACTTCTTCCTTTCCAATACGAATCCCCTTGATCCTCTTATGTTGTCTAATTGCTATTGCTAGAATTTCAAGCACTATATTGAAGAGGTATGGAGAGAGTGGACATCCTTGTCTTGTTCCTGATTTTAGTGGGATGGCTTTGAGTTTCTCTCCGTTCAATTTAATGTTAGCTGTCAGCTTGCTGTAAATAGCTTTTATTATATTTAGGTATGACCCTTGTATCCCTAATCTCTCCAAGACCTTTATCATAAAGGGGTGTTGAATTTTGTCGAATGCTTTTTCAGCATCTAATGAAATGATCATATGGTTTTTTTTCTTTCAGTTTATTTATATGGTGGATTACATTGATAGATTTGTGTGTGTTGAACCAGCCCTGCATCTCTGGGATGAAGCCTACTTGATCATAATGGATAATTTTTCTAATGTGTTCTTGGATTCGGTTTGCCAGTATTTTATTGAGAATTTTTGCGTCGATATTCATGAGTGAAATAGGCCTATAATTCTCTTTCTTGGTTGGGTCTTTGTGTGGTTTTGGTATCAGGGTAACTGTGGCTTCATAAAAGGAATTTGGCAATGACTCTTCTGTTTCTATATTGTGAAATACATTAAAGAGTATAGGTATTAGCTCTTATTGGAAGTTCTGGTAGAATTCTGCATTGAAACCATCTGGTCCTGGGCTTTTTTTGGTAGGGAGATTTTTGATAACAGTTTCTAGTTCTTCGCGACTAACAGGTCTATTTAGATCGTTCACCTGGTCTTGGTTTAGCTTTGGTATGTGGTACTTATCTAAAAAACTGTCCATTTCTTTTGCATTTTCCAGTTTTGTGGCGTATAGGCTTTTGTAGTAAGATCTAATGATTCTCTGAATTTCCTCTGTGTCTGTGGTTATGTCCCCCTTTTCATTGCTGATCTTATTTATTTGCGTGTTCTCTCTCTGTTGTTTAATTAGTTTGGATAGGGGTTTGTCGATCTTGTTGATTTTCTCGAAGAACCAACTTTTTGTTTCATTGATTCTTTGGACTGTTTTCTGTGTTTCTATTTTGTTGATTTCTGCCCTCAGTTTGATTATTTCCAGTCTTCTACTCCTCCTTGGTGCATCTATAAATGATCAAAGACCTAAACTGAGAGTGTGTGTAAATGGCATTTTTATTACTGGCCTGCTGGACACAGGTGCTGATGTAAGTATCATTACCCCAGAATCTTGGAATCCATATTGGCCTCTTCAGAATGTAAATGTTCAGCTTCTGGGAATTGGAACCCTATCACAAGTAAGGCAGAGCATGAGATGGGTTGAATGTATAAAGCCAGAGGGACAAATAGGAAAATTAAGGCCATATGTAGCCAAATATTGCAATGAATTTATGGGGTCGTGACCTATTACAACAATGGAATACCCAAATTAACATTCCTGCTACTTCTAGAGCCTATATTTCTGAGAATAATATTAAAAGATATTACAAATGGAGAAAACCGACCATTTGGGCTGTACAAGAACAAGCAGTTGATGTCCCTTCAGAGATACCAACAGCCTTGCTCTAAAATGGTTGACTGAGAAACCAATATGGACAAAGCAATGGCCTTTAGCTGAGGAAAAGTTGCAGGCTTTAGAAGAGCTGGTACAAGAGCAATTAGATGCTGGACATATAGAAGAATCTATCAGCCCTTGGAATTCTCCTGTATTTGTGGTTAAGAAAAAATCAGGTAAATGGAGAATGGTGACAGATCTCAGGGCCATCAACAAGGTTATTCAACCTATGGGCCCTCTGCAATCTGGAATTCCTTTGCCCTCTTTATTACCAAAAGGATGGCCTCTCATAGTTATTGATTTAAAGGATTATTTTTTCACTATACCTTTACAAAAAGAAGATAGAGAAAAATTTGCCTTCACAGTGCCTACCTATAACAATTCTCAACATTCGAGGAGGTACTACTGGGCCATCCTCCCCCAGGGTATGTTAAATAGCCCCTCCCTGTGCCAATATTTTGTGAATCAACTATTGCAAATAATACGCAAGAAATTTCCCAAATCTATAGTAGACCATTACATGGAGGACATTTTGTTATCCGATTCAAACATGGATACTTTGAACAGACTGTTTGAAGAAATAAAGATACTTTTACCTAAATGGGGATTGCAAATTGCTCCTGAAAAGATTCAGAAGGGAGATTCTATTAATTATTTAGGTTATAAAATAGGTTTGCAAAAAATTAAGACACAAAAGGCACAAATTAGGAGAGACCACCTACGGACTCTTAATGACTTTCAAAGACTGTTAGGAGACATTTCCAGTCTACGACCAGCTATTGGGATAACACCTGATCTAATAATTCATTTGAACAAAACCTTGGAAGGTGATAAAGATTTAAACAGTCCCAGAGAATTAACAGCTGAAGCAGAAAAGGAACTGACAATGATTGAGGAAAAATTACAACAGGCACATGTGGACAGGGTGAATCCAGAGCTCGATTGTATTCTCGTCATACTATCATCAAAATTTTCTCCTACAGGAATTTTAATGCAGAGAGATGATATTATCTTGGAATGGATCTTTTTACAACATAAACCAAGTAAGAAACTGAAAACTTATGTGGAAAAAGTCTCTGAGTTAATTATAAAAGGCAAGCTGAGACTTCGTCAACTAGCAGGCATAGACCTAGCAGAAATTATAGTGCCTTTCACTGCTGATAAACTAAAGAAATTATGGGAAGATAATGAACCATGGCAAAGAACTTGTGCTAATTTTTTGGGAGACATTAATAACAACTATCTAAAAAGCAAGAGGCTTAACTTCATAAAGAGAACTTCTTGGATTCTTCCTCGAATCGTCCGTGATGCTCCAATAACTGGAGCCTGTACATTCTATACTGATGCCAATAAATCGGGGAAGGCAGGTTACAAATCAGAAGACTTGGGTAAGGTGGAACAAAGTTTTTATGATTCTGTCCAGAAGGTGGAATTATATGCCTTTCTTATGGTGCTAAGGGATTTTAAAGAACCTATTAATATAGTTACTGATTCACAATATGCAGAAAGAGTTATTTTACATATTGAAACTGCTGAATTTATACCTGATGATACAGAACTAACCTCAATGTTTCTCCAGGTTCAAGATTTGATCAGGAACAGGCTTTGCCCTATGTACATAACACACATCCGATCCCATACCGGTCTGCCAGGTCCTCTGGCACAAGGTAATGCAAAAATTGATCAATTATTGATTGGTAGTGTGCCACAAGCCTCTGAATTTCATAAAAAACATCATGTTAATAGCAAAGGTTTGAAGAAAGAGCTTTCTATTACATGACAACAAGCTAAGAAGATTGTAAAGAAATGCTCTACTTGCTCTTTCTATAACCAAATGCCACTGTCTGCAGGGGCTAATCCAAAGGGCACCCAAAGGAATGAAATCTGGCAGATGGATGTGTTCCACTTTGCAGAATTTGGCAAATTAAAAAATGTTCATCACAGCATTGACACTTATTCAGGCTTTCAGTGGGCAACTGCTTTAAGTTCAGAAAAAGCTGATTCAGTAATCACTCATTCATTAGAAGTCGTGGCCATCATGGGTATACCTACACAAATAAAGACGGATAATGTTCCTGCTTATGTCTGTAGGAAAATGAAATGGTTTTTTAATTATTACAATATCAAGCATGTTACAGGTATACCATACAATCCTACAGGTCAAGCAGTCATAGAGAGATCAAATAGAACTATAAAGGATATGTTGAACAAACAGAAAGGGGTGGAAAACACCCCCAGAAATAGGCTACATAATGCTTTGTTAACATTGAATTTTCTCAATGCTAATGAGAAGGGAACAACAGCTGCAGAAAGACATTGGATAATGGAAAAGTCTACTGAACTAAATCAGCCAGTTTATTTCAAGGATGTGCTGACCTCACAATGGAAGCCAGGAGATGTGCTGCGTTGGGGAAGAGGTTTTGCTCTTATCTCCACAGGTGAGGAAAAATTGTGGATACCATCAAAGTTAATAAAGGTTCGGTATGAAGAAGAGAAGCCACTTGGAAAAGATAAATAACAATTCATTCACAAGGATGCCGAGCATACAGATGGTAAGAAATACAGATAGGTTGGGGGCAGGGTTCTTTTCTTATCTCCACAGGAAAATACTCATCTTCAAATAAATTAAGGGACCCTGAATATTTAATTACTCATGGATGGACACATTTTGTAAGTATTAATTTTTTACACATGTCTTATTAAACATTTCTTTATAAATATGTAGAGCTGGTTTAGAAGTTGGACTCTGGCTCAGTCCCTCTCCAATTCCAAGCCTGTTAGTAAGAGAAAAACCCAGAGTTTCTGGAGATTCTGTCTCATGTCAAGAGCCATGATATGGGACAGAAAGAAATATGAGTTTAGAAAACATCTTTGCTTTTCTTCATATCTATAATACCTTTCATTGAATATATCTATCATGCCTTTCATTGAATATATATATGTATGTCTATATATGTATATATGATTAATGTTTAAGTTTTTCACAATGAACAATGAGTTTTTCCTAAAGTGACATTTGAAGTTTCCAGGAAGAAGATGGGGCCCCACAACAACTCTACCTGGTTGATATGACGTCATGATACTGATAGCAGTACTATAAGACCTGTTTTGGGTACCAGCTGCACAAGACAATCCCAACTTGGTTAGCTGAAATGGTGCACATCTTGTACAACCTTCTGGCCAGACCTCCACAAAATACTCAGAGACTATTTGCAATTTTAAAAGACATTGATCTTGAAATTTAACCATCATTTTGCTTTCACAGGATCCTCCAGAAAGAATGTCGCCCCCATGACAGCTAGAAGTAATTCTAGAGGATGATGTCCCCTCTCCCAGTAAATTTGCCCCTGGGTTTAGGGACATCATTTAGGGGTTGGGAGGTTGGGGGAGGAATTTTATAAGCTCAGGGATCATTTTGAAAAGAAAAGAGGGATGATGGGATAATATATTTGTAATTGTGAGTTACTATTTTTAGACAAATATATTGGTATTGATTCTTGTATATTGATACAAAGTTAAATTATATTGACTATTGTATGCATGCTTGTTTCTAACTCTGTTTAAAATATTTTTATGTATTGACATATATTGTATTGATATATATATATGTATATATATAGTATGTATTTACCATATTGCAGTGTACATTTCTACCTCTGATTAAGATACTTATATATTGCTTGTGTATTGATATATATTTACCATATTGCAATGTATATTTGTACATTGTTTATATTTGGAGGTCATTGTCCTCACTTGTTTCACAGTCATTTATTTTCTTAGTCTTTAAGTTAGATAGATATTGAGAATTATATAGATTAATAGTCATCTAAGTTTGTCATTTATAATTAGAATAATCAGGTTATTTAGATATATAGAGATTATACTCAGTATAGATAATCTTCAACCTCTTCAAAAAGCTGTAGAAAATGGCCTTTAGTCTAAGTCAGAGTTTCATGATAGTGAGACACAATTGCTCCTGGCAACACCGCTCTATTCCCGAGAGAATGTTGAGCTCCAAAGGCACTCCACCTGGAGCCTTTCTTTTTGGCAGAACTGGCCTTTGGACAAAGAAATGCCCATACCTCAACCACTGACAGAGATACAGAGCATGCATCAATGGATAAAACAGGACTGTCATATCCTGCCAAGACAGGTAAGATAGTTTTGAAAAGTTGCTTGCCTTTGAAAATGGTATATCAGTTATGTTATGCCTTAGCCAAAGTTGGTTGACTCAACATTGCAAATGAGACTTTGGGTGATTGCCCAGGTAGTCAGTTGTCTCTGTCAGTTTTTGCACATTTTGGATATATCTTGTTTGTTAAGTAATATTTATTCCCTTCTAGGATCTTTGAAGGAGTTGAAGATTATATAATTGTAGTTTCTCTCTACATTATTTAGACTTCTTGAGATAGAATGTTTAGCAAAACTTTTGTTCTCAATATTGTTTGTTATATTTATTATTTGTTATTATTGTATATAGTTGTATTTGGTTTAGTTCTGTCTTATTTAGACAAAAAGGGGAGATGTAGGGATAAGTCCCGCCCCTTAGGGGGCGTGTTCGCCTCTGGCTAATGTTTACCTATAAATCTCGCCAGGGTGCTTGCAGCGCTCTCTTCTGCTTCCCTGGACTCTGCGGGAATGGTGGTTCTGTAAGTCTATTAAAGCTGTATATATTTTTACCCTCTGTCTGCATTTGTTTACACCGTTACAAGGGATGGTAATACCCCCGGAAGTACCTTTATTGTATTGGATTGTTTTGGCTATCCTGGGTTTTTTGTTTTTCCAAATAAAGTTGATTATTGTTCTCTCAAGGTCTGTGAAGAATTTTTTTGGGATTTTGATGGGGAATGCATTGAATCTATAGATTGCTTTTGGTAGAATTGCCATTTTAACTATGTTGATTCTCCCAATCCAAGAGCAAGGGAGATCCTTCCATTTTCTAGTATCCTCTTCAATTTCTTTCTTTAAAGCCTTAAAGTTCTTGTCAAATAGATCGTTCACTTCCTTGGTTAGAGTTACCCCAAGATATTTTATGCTATTTGTGGCTATCGTGAAAGGTAATGCTTCTCTGATTTCCTTCTCTGCTTATTTATCCTTTGTGTATCAGAGGGCAATTGATTTTTTGGAGTTGATCTTGTATCCTGCCACATTACTAAAGTTGTTTATCAGCTGTAGGAGATCTTTGGTGGAATTTTTGGGGCTGCTTATGTACACTATCATATCATCTGCAAATAATGAAAGTTTAACTTCTTCCTTTCCCATTCGAATCCCCTTGATCTCCTTATGCTGTCTTATTGCTATTGCTAGAACTTCAAGCACAATATTGAAGAGGTATGGAGAGAGTGGACAGCCTTGTCTTATTCCTGATTTTAGTAGAATGTCTTTGAGTTTCTCTCCATTTAAAATATTAGCTTGCTTCATATTGATTTTATTATATTTAGGAATGAACCTTGTATCCCTAGTCTCCCCAAGACCTTTATCATAAAGGGATGTCGAATGCTTTTTCAGCATCTAATGAAATGATCATATGGTATTTTTTTACTCAGTTTATTTATATGATGGATTACATTGATAGATTTTCATATGTTGAACCAGCCCAGCCTCTCTGGGATGAAGCCTACTTGATCATAATGGATAATTTTTCTAATGTGTTCTTGGATTTGGTTTTCCAGTATTTTATTGAGAATTTTTGGGTTCGATGTTCATGAGTGAGATTGGTCTGTAATTCTCTTTCTTGGTTGGGTCTTTGTGTGGTTTTGGTATCAGGGTGACTGTAACTTCATAAAAGGAGTTTGGCAATGTCTCTTCTGTTTCTATTTTGTGAAATACATTAAGGAGTATATATATTAGCTCTTCTTGGAAGTTCTGGTAGAATTCTACATTGAAATCTGCACCAGGGCTTTTCTGGTAGGGAGGTGTTGCAGGAGGTCCTTCCGCTCCTCCAGCCTATAGCTGCTGAGATGCCATCCCATTGGGGTGTGGTCTTTCTCCCTTTAAAAAGCGGCTACTTCCCTCTGTTCTCTCTCTTCACTTCCTGCTCTGCCGTCGACTAGACTCCCTTCCTGGTTGAGCAGAGGGCTGTTGTCTGGGACAGTGATCTGTAAGTTTTTTCCCCTTTAAATAAATACCACCCTACTAATCATAATTCCAAACTGGTGTGGCATTGTTCGTGACTTACACCTTCATCTGGCGCCTGAACATTTGGCTTTTAGGACCTCTCCTTCCCCCGCTCGGCTGCCAGCCGCGAGTTCGGCTTGGCACGAGCCCTCCCTTCCTCAGCCGTGGCTTGTGCCTTGCAGCGGCCTTGTGGCCTGTGCCTTGCAGCAGCCTTGTAGCTTGTGCCTTGTGTGTGCAGCCAGCAGTTTAATTTAAATTATCACACACTGGCTTTTCTTGCAGCAGTCCTTTATATTTTTTTAGACACCTCAGATTGACTTCAAGTCCCCAAGCATCCTATTGTCTGCCTCCCCACGTGGATTTAAACTCCACAGGCCTGTGTAGTCTCTGCCTGGGTAGTTTAATCTTTTCTGAGTCGTTTTTAAATCTCCCTTGCAAGTACAGCTCTTAAGTGGTGCAAACCAGAGCACTCGGTTGAAGGTTGCAAAAGCTGCAACCCCTCAGGGTGACTCTGTCATGTGGAGGCATACAAGGCTTCTGGGTTACTCTTTTCTACCCCTGGATTCTGGGTTTATGGTTCCGTGTATGGAATTGATTTAATTACATTTACTTTGTTGAGCAACTTGCATTTCCCAGTTTTTAACAAATACTAGGCGGACCCTAAAACAGGACCCCGTTTTCATCGCGACTTGGCAACAGCGCCACCTGCTGGATAATAGGTAATATGTCAGTTTTCGTTTGCAACATGAATTTTACTGTTTTGGCTACCAAAACAATGGGTTGTATTATGCAAGGTTTATATGACTATGGGGATAACTTAATTTACTGGTTACTAGGTTTTAGTATTCTTTTGCATATTCTATCATTTAGAAAGAATATGGCACTCATAAGAACCATACTGTCTTTACTAGAAACTCATGCAGGTCAGGAGATTCAGTATGCAAAAGAGGCAATAATAAAGACAATAATAAAAAGACTTGAAATGATTGAAGAAATGATTGGAGCTGGTGAACAGAGTAATAAGGCACAAGGACAGGGTACAATGCCAACACCAGCTATTAGAACTGGCTTACCCAGGGTTTTAGCGGCATACCCTATACTTAATTCTGACAAAGCATCAACTTCTAAAAGCTCAAAGGGAGTCAGAGAAGCTAGATGGATGCCAATAGCAATGAATGATCTAAAAGAAATTAAGCAGGCTATTGTTAATTGTGGCTTGCACAATGCATATGTAAAGGAAATGATAAGGACTTGGGCTTCTAATGCTAGAGCTACCCCCCATGATTTCCATCAGTTAGTGTCTGCAGTTTTAGATAAGGGACCTTCCTTGATGTTTGGAATTTATTTCAGAGAAGAATCCAAACATATGGAACAGCAAGGAAGAGCAAAAGGTGTTGAGGTTTCCCAAGATCAAATTCATGGTGCAGGAGAATATGCTGATCCACAGGTCCAAGCTCTTTATGTCGATGAAGTACTGTGTCTATGTCACCAAGCAGCTTTAAATGTTTGGAATAGGATACAAGATCCAGGAAAAAGGGTTGAATCATATACCAGAATTAGGCATGGACAGAGAGAACCCTTTATTGACATTTTGCAAAGATTAATTAAGGCTCTGGACATAGGGGTAACAGACCCAGAATCTAGACGAATACTTCTTGAATCTCTAGCTTTTGAGAATGCAAACATAGAATGCAAAAAGATAATTGGGCCTTTAAAGTCTAGATCAGCACCTATGGACGAATGGATTCAGCATACAATGAATGTTGAGACGTTTAGCTATAATGATGAATCTTGGGTAGGTGAAGTGATTTCCACAGCAATGAGGAGACATCAAACTGCCAAGTATTTTAATTGTGGTAAATTAGGACATCTGAAAAGGGATTGCAGGCACAGAATTTCTAGGAATAATATCTCCTCTGGGAATGACAAAAATAGGAGACCTAGGCCTTCAGGTATATGTAGGAGATGTGGTAAAGGCCGTCATTGGTCCAACAAATGCAGGTCAACAACAGACAAATAAGGCAACCCAATAATGTCGGGAAACTCCTTGAGGGGCCTCTCACAGGCCCCCAAACCAACAGTGGCCCAGTCTTTCCCAGTCACAGTGGAGAACTTGCCTCACCAAGAAAATTAAAATCTCCAATTTCTGCTGTAAAAAGTAATAATGGTCTAAATGATGAATTACGTGTGGAGGATGAGTCAAAAAACCCAATAGGACAGAGTAAACATATATTTTGGCAGACTTCTATTAACGACCAAAGACCAAAGCTAAGAGTCTGTACAAATGGCACTTTTATTGAAGGCTTATTAGACACAGATGCAGATGTAAGTATCATTACCCCCAGAATCTTGGCATCCGAATTGGCCTCTTCAAGAGGTATATGTTCAGTTTCTGGGAATTGGAACCCTATCTCGTGTAAAACAAACACAAGATGGGTTGAATACATAGGGCCTGAAGGGCAAATAGGAAGACTAAGGCCATATATAACCAATATTGCAATAAATTTATGGGGCTGTGACCTGCTACAACAATGGAATACCCAGATAAACATTCCTGTAGTTCCAGGAACTCATAATTCTGGGAAAGATATGATGAGGTATTATGGAAAAAGGTCACCAGCCATTCAGGCTGTACAAGAACATACAGCAAATACCAATCCTTTAGAGGTACCAACAGCCCTATCTTTAAAATAGTTAATTGAGATTTAAAAAATTGGTTAACTGAGAAGCCAATATGGATCAAACAGTGGCCTCTAGCTGAAGATAAATTACAGGCATTGGAACAGCTGGTTCAAGAGCAACTAGATGCTCACCATATTGAAGAATTAACCAGCCCTTGGAATTCTCCTGTGTTTGCTGTAAAAAAGAAATCTGGTAAATGGAGAATGGTGACAGATTTAAGAGCTGTCAACAAGGTAATTCAACCTATGGCCCACTACAATCTGGAATTCCTTTGCCTTCTCTATTACCAAAAGGATGGCCTATTATAGTTATTGATTTGAAAGATTGTTTATTCACTATACCATTACAAGAAAAGGATAGAGAAAAATTTGCCTTCACAGTGCCTACTTCTAATAATTCTCAGCCTAATAGGAGATATCAATGGACTGTCCTCCCACAGGGTATGCTCAATAGTCCTACATTGTGCCAATATTTTGTAAGTAAGCCATTGGAAATAATTCGTAAACAATTCCCCAAGTCCATAATTTATCATTACATGGATGACATCTTGTTATCTGATTCAAATCAAGATACTTTAGAAAGGATGTTTGAAGAAGTAAAGAAAGTCTTGCCTAGGTGGGGATTACAAATTGCCCCTGAAAAGATTCAAAGAAGAAATTCTATTAATTACCTAGGTTACAGAACAGGGTTAGAGAAAATTAAAACTCAAAAGATGCAAATTAGGAGAGACCGGTTAAAGACTCTTAATGACTTCCAAAGATTGTTAGGAGACATTTCCCGTCGATGACCAGCTGTTGGGATAACACCTGATCTAATAGTTCATTTAAACACAACCTTAAATGGTGATAAAGATGTGAATAGTCGAAGAAAACTGACAGCTGAAGCAGAAAAAGAACTGACAATGATTGAGGAAAAATTACAGGAGGCACATGTGGATAAGGTGAACCCAAATCTTAGCTGCATCCTAGTCATATTGCCTTCCAGAATTTCTCCTACAGAGATTCTAATACAGAGGGAAGATATTATTTTAGAGTGGATATTTATACCTAATAAAGCAAGTAAAAAATTAAAAACTTATGTGGAAAAAGTCTCTGAATTAATTATAAAAGGTAAGCTGAGACTTCATCAACTAGCAGGTATAGACCCAGCAGAAATTATAGTGCCTTTTACTACTGAAGAAATAAAAAAGTTATGGGAAGACAATGAACTGTGGCAAAGAGCTTGTGCTAATTTTTTGGGAGAAATTAGTAGCAACTATCCCAAAAGTGGTAGATTTAACCTCATAAAAAGAACTTCCTGGATTCTTCCTAGAATTGTACGTGATGCTCCAATAACTGGAGCTCGTACGTTCTATACTGATGCAAATAAATCAGGGAAAGCAGGTTACAAGTCAGATGAATTGAGTAAGGTGGAACAAAGCCCCTATAATTCTGTGCAGAAGGCAGAATTATATGCCATTCTTATGGTGCTAAGGAATTTTAGAAACCTCTTAATATAGTTACAGATTGACAATATGCAGAAAGAGTTATCTTGCATATTGAAACCGCTGAATTTATACCAGATGACACAGAGTTGACTTCATTGTTTATCCAGGTACAAGACATAATCAGGAACAGGCTTTGTCCGATGTACATAACACACATCCGGTCCCATACAGGTCTGCCTGGTCCTCTAGCACAAGGCAATACTGAGATTGATCAATTATTGATTGGAAGAGTGTTGCAGGCCTCAGAATTTCATAAAAAGCATCATGTCAATAGTAAAGGCCTAAAGAAAGAATTTTCCATTACTTGGCAACAAGCTAAGGACATTATAAAAAGATGTCCTATTTGTTCTTTCTATAATCAAACACCGTTGCCTGCAGGGAGTAACCCAAAGGGTACTAAGAGAAATAAAATCTCGCAGATGGATGTGTTCCACTTTATGGAATTTGGTAAATTAAAATATGTACACCACACCATAGACACGTATTCAGGATTTCAATGGGCTACTGCCCTGAGCTCAGAAAAGGCTGATTCAGTAATCACACATTTATTGGAAGTTATGGCCATCACGGGTATACCTGCACAAATAAAGACAGATAATGGTCCAGCATATGTATCCAAGAAAATGAAACGCTTTTATGATTATTATAAAACACATTACAGGTATACCAAATAATCCTACAGGTCAGGCAGTTATAGAAAGATCAAATCGTACTATAAAGGATATGCTGAACAAACAGAAAGGGAACGAAAATACCCCCAGAAATAGATTACATAATGCTTTATTAACCTTGAATTTTCTTAACGCTATGAGAAAGGAACAACTGCAGCAAAAAGACATTGGATAATGGAAAAGATGCTGAACTAAATTAACTGATTTATTTCAAAGATGTGCTGACCTCTCAATGGAAGCCAGGAGATGTGCTACGTTGGGGAAGGGGTTTTGCTCTTGTTTCCACAGGAGAAGAAAAATTGTGGATACCATCAAAATTAATAAAGTTTCACTTTTAAGAGGAGAAACCTTTTGGAAAGGAGAAATGACAACTCATCCACAGTGATGATATTTATACAGGTGGTAAGAAAAACATACAGAATGGGGGCAGGGTTCTGTTCTTATCTCCACAAGAAAACAGTCATTTTTAAAAATTCAAGGGACCCTGGATGTTTGGATACTGACATATGGAAAAATACCTGCCCAATAGGAAATATCAAGAAAACTGAATGGGTTGTGTAAGTAAAACCTACTAAACAATATTTCTAAATTTATAGAGCTGGTTTTGAGGTTGGACTTTGGCTCAGTCCCTCTCCACTTCCAAGCCTGATAGTAAGAGTAAAACCCAGAGTTTCTGGAGTTTCTGTCTCATGTCAAGAGCCATGATATGGGACAGAAAGAAATAAGAGTTTAGAAAACATCTTTGCTTTACTTTATATCGATCATATCTTTCATTGAATATATCTATCATGCCTCTCATTGAATATATATATATATATATATATATATATATATGTATATATGATTAATGTTTAAGTTTTTTACAATAAACAATGAGTCTTTCCTGAAGTGATATTTGAAGTTTCCAGGAAGAAGATGGGGCCCCACAACAACAACTCTACCTGGTTGATATGACGTTATGATACTGATAGCGCTACTACAAGATCTGGTTTGGATACCAGCTGCACAAGACGATCCCAACTTGGTTAGCTGAAATGGTGCACATCATTTTTTTATTGGACAAAAAAGAAATTTCTGCCTCCTCCCCACCTCCCATTTTCCTCCCACTCCTCCCCTCCTACACCCTCCCCCCACTGCCCCCCCCTCCAGCCTGAAGAGCAGTCAGGGTTCCCTGCCCTGTGGAATGTCCAAAGTCCTCCCCCCTCAATCCTGGTCTAGGAAGGTGAATATCCAAACTGGGTAGGCTCCCACAAAGCCAGAACATGAAGTAAGATCAAAACCCGGTGCCATGGTCCTTGGCTTCTCAGCAGCCCTCATTGTCCGCCAAATTCAAAGAGTCCGATTTTATCCCATACTTTTTCAGTCACAGTCCAGCTGGCCTTGGTGAGCTCCCAATGGATCAGCCCAACTGTCTCCGTGGGTGGGTGCACCCCTTGTGGTCCTGACTTTTTTTGCTCATATTCTCCCTCCTTCTGCTCCTCATTGGGACATTGGGAGCTCAATCCAGTGCTCCAGTGTGGGTCTCTGTCTCTATCTCCATCCTTCGCCAGATGAAGGTTCTATGGTGATATGCAAGATATTCATCAGTATGGCTATGGGATAGGATCATTTCAGGTTCCCTATCCTCAGCTGCCCCAGGAACTAACTGGGGACATCGCCCTGGGCACCTGGGAGCCCCTCTAGGTCCAAGTCTCTTGCCAACCCTAAGATGGCTCCCTTAATTAAGATGTGTGCTTCCCTGCTCCCCTAACCAACCTTCCTTTATCCCAATCATCCCATTTCTCCAAGTTCCCCCCACACTCCCCTTCTCACATTTCTCTCCCCTTCTCCCTCACCCCCTCCCACCATATCCCTAAGATCCCAGTTTTTTGCCCGGCACTCTTGTCTACTTCCCATAACCAGGAGGATAGCTATATGCTTTCTTTGGGTTCACCTTCTTATTTAGTTTATTTAGGATATCAAATTATAGACTCACTGACCTTTATTTATCTCTAGAAACCAATTATGAGTGAGTACATCCCATGTTCATCCTTTTGGGTCTGGGTTACCTCACTCAGGATAGTGTTTTCTATTTCCATCCATTTGCATGCAAAATTTGCAAAGTCATTGTTTTTTACCGCTGAGTAGTATTCTAATGTGTATATATTCCACACTTTCTTCATCAATACTTTCATTGAGGGGCATCTACGTTGTTTCCAGGTGCTGGCTATTACAAATAATGCTGTTATGAACATAGTTGAACAAATGTCCTTGTCATATGATCGGGCATCTCGTGGGTATATTCCCAAGAGTGGCATTGCTGGGTCCATGGGTAGGTTGATCCCGAATTTCCTGAGAAACAGCCACACTGCTTTCCAAAGTGGTTGCACAAGTTTGCATTCCCACCAGCAATGGATGAGGGTACCCCTTTCTCCACAGCCTCTCCAGCAAAGGCTATCAATTGTGTTTTTGATTTTAGCCATTCTAACAGGTGTAAGATGATATCTCAATGTTGTTTTGATTTGCATTTCCCTGATTGCTAAGCAGGCTGAGCATGACCTTAAGTGTCTTTTGGCCATTTAAACTTCTTCTGTTGAGAATTCTCTCTTCAGATCAGTGCCCCATTTTTTAATTGGGTTAATTAGCATTTTAAAATCTAGTTTCTTGAGTTCTTTATATATTTTGGAGATCAGACCTTTGTCTGTTGCTGGGTTGGTGAAGATCTTCTCCCAGTCAGTGAAATGCCTTTTTGTCTTAGTGACAGTGTCCTTTGCTTTACAGAAGCTTCTCCATTTCAGTAGGTCCCATTTATTCAATGTTGCCCTTAATGACTGTGCTGCTGGGGTTATACCTAGGAAGCGATCGCCTGTGCCCATCTGTTGTAGGGTACTTCCCACTTTCTCTTCTATTAGGTTCAGTGTGTTCAGATTGATATTGAGGTCTTTGATCCATTTGGACTTGAGTTTTGTGCATGGTGATAGATATGGGTCTATTTTCATTCTTCTACAGGTTGACATCCAGTAGTGCCAGCACCATTTGTTGAAGATGCTTTCTTTCTTCCATTGTATACTTTTAGCACCTTTATCGAAAATGAGGTGTTCATAGGTTTGTGGGTTAAAATCCGGGTCTTCTATATGATTCCATTGGTCGATTTCTCTATTTTTATGTCAATACCACACTGTTTTCATTATTGTAGCTCTGTATTAGAGTTTGAAGTCAGGTATGGTAATGCCTCCAGAATTTTCTTTATTGTATAAGATTGTTTTGGCTATCCTGGGTTTTTTGTTATTCCATATAAAGTTGATTATTGTCCTTTCAAGATCAGTGAAGAAATTTGATGGGATCTTGATGGGGATTGCATTGAATCTATAAACTGCCTTTGGTAGGATTGTCATTTTTACTATGTTGATCCTCCTTATCCAAGAGTAAGGAAGATCCTTCCATTTTCTGGTATCCTCTTCAATTTCCTTCTTCAATGCCTTAAAGTTCTTGTCAAATAGAACTTTCACTTCTTTGGTTAGAGTTACCCGGAGATATTTTATGCTGTTTGTGGCTATCGTGAAAGGTGATGCTTCTCTGATTTCCCTCTCTGCTTCCATATCCTTTGTGTATAGGAGGGCGACTGATTTTTTGGAGTTGATCTTGTATCCTGCCACATTACTAAAGGTGTTTATCAGCTGTAGGAGTTCTTTGGTGGAGTTTTTGGGGTCGCTTATGTACACTATCATATCATCTGCAAATAACGAAAGTTTAACTTCTTCCTTTCCAATTCGGATCCCCTTGATCCCCTTATGTTGTCTTATTGCTATTGCTAAAACTTCAAGCACTATATTGCAGAGGTATGGAGAGAGTGGACAGCCTTGTCGTGTTCCTGATTTAAGTGGGATGGCTTTGAGTTTCTCTTCATTTAGTTTGATGTTAGCTGTCGGTTTGCTGTAAATAGCTTTTATTATATTTAGGTATGACCCTTGTATCCCTAGTCTCCCCAGACTTTTATCAGAAAGGGATGTTGAATTTTGTCAAGAGCTTTTTCAGCATCTAATGAAATGATCATATGGTTTTTTTCTTTCAGTTTATTTATATGATGGATTACATTGACAGATTTTCATATGTTGAACCAAACTTGCATCTCTGGGATGAAGCCTACTTGATCAAAATGGATAATTTTTCTAATGTGTTCTTGGATACCTTTTGCCAGTATTTTGTTGAAGAATTTTTCGTCAATGTTCATGAGTGAGATTGGCCTGTAGTTCTCTTTCTTGGTTGAGTCTTCATGTGGTTTTGGTATCAGAGTGACTGTAGCTTCATAAAAGGAATTTGGCAATGACTCTTCTGTTTCTATATTGTGAAATACATTAAGGAGTATAGGTATTAGGTCTTCTTGGAAGTTCTGGTATAATTCCACATTGAAACCATCTGGTCCTGGGCTTTTTTTAGAAGGGAGGTTTTTGATAACAGCTTCTAATTCTTCGCGACTGACAGGTCTATTTAGATTGTTCACCTGGTCCTGATTTAACTTTGTTTTGTTTTGTTTTTTTGAGACAGGGTTTCTCTGTGGCTTTGGAGCCTATCCTGGAACTAACTCTGTAGACCAGGCTGGTCTCGAACTCACAGAGATCCGCCTGCCTCTGCCTCCCGAGTGCTGGGATTAAAGGCGTGCACCACCATCGCCCGGCTATAACCTGATTTAACTTTGGTATATGGTATTTTTTTAAAAAAGTGTCTCTTTCTTTTACATTTTCCAGTTTTGTGGCATACAGGCTTTTGTAATAAGATCTAATGATTCTCTGAATTTCCTCTATGTCTGTGGTTATGTCCCCCTTTTCATTTCTGATCTTATTAATTTGCATATTCTCTCTCTGCTGTTTGATTAGTTTGGATAGGGGTTTATCAATTTTGTTGATTTTCTCCAGGAACCAGCTTTTTGTTTCATTGATTCCTTGGATTGTTTTCTGTATTTCTATTTTGATGATTTCCGCCCTCAGTTTGACTATTTCCAGTCTTCTACTCCTCCTAGGTGAGTCTGCTTCTTTTTTTTTTCTAGAGCTTTCAGGTGGGCTGTTAAGTCTCCAATGTGTGCTTTCTCTGTTTTCTTTAAGTGGGCACTTAGGGCTATGAACTTTCCCCTTAGGACAGCTTTCAAAGTGTTCCACAAGTTTGAGTATGTTGTTTCTTTATTTTCTTTGAATTCAAGAAAGACTTTAATTTCTTTCTTTATTTGTTCTTTGATCCAGGTGTGGGTCAATAGTTGACTGTTCAGTTTCCATGAGTTTGTAGGCTTTTTTGGGGTAGCATTGTTGTTTAGTTCTAACTTTAGTCCATGGTGATCTGTTAAGACACAGGTGGTTATGAATATTTTTTTGTAACTGTGGAAGTTTGCTTTGTTACCGAGGATGTGGTCAGTTTTCGAGAAGGTTCCATGAGCTGCTGAGAAGAAGATATATTCTTTCCTATTTGGGTGGAATATTCTATAGATGTCTGTTAAGTCCATTTGATTCATTACCTTCATTAATTCTCTTATTTCTCTGTTAGTTTTCTGTCTTATTGACCTGTCCATTGGTGAAAGAGGAGTGTTGAAATCTACTATTAGTGTGTGCGGTTTGATGGCAGCCTTGAATTTTAGTAATGTTTCCATTACATTTGTGGGTCCTTTTATATTAGGGGCATAGATATTCAGGATTGAGGCTTCATCCTGATGAATTGTTCCTGTTATGAGTATAAAATATCCCTCTCCATCTCTTCTGATTGATTTATGTTTGAAGTAAACTTTATTAGAAATTAGTATGGCCACACCTGCTTGTTTCTTAGGTCCATTTGCTTGATAAACCTTTTCCCATCCCTTTACTCTAAGTAGGTGCCTGTCTTTGTGGTTGAGGTGTGTTTCTTGTAAACAGCAGAATGTTGGATCCTGTTTGCGTGTCCAATCCTTTAGCCTGTGCCTTATTATAGGTAAGTTGAGTCCATTGAAATTAAGGGATATTAATGACCAGTGGTTGTTAACTCCGGTCACTTTTTTAGTCATAGAGTTTGTGTGTTTGCTTCTTTTAGTTGCGCTAGTGAAGGGTCTCTAGGTGTTTGAGTTATTGTGGTCATTGTTGGACTCCTTGGTTTGTGAGTTTCCTTCTATTACTTTCTGTAAGGCTGGATTTGTGGCTACGTATTGTTTAAATTTGTTTCTATCCTTGAAAATTTTTGTTTTCTCCATTTATAGTGAACGAAAGCTTGTCTGGGTATGGTAGTCTGGGCTTGCATCCATGTTCTCTTAGCTTCTGCAGTACATCTATCCAGGACCTTCTGGCTTTCATGGTTTCCATAGAGTAGTCAGGTGTAAGTCTGATAGGTTTACCTTTATAAGTAACTTGACCTTTTTCCTTTGCAGCTCTTAATATTCTTTCTTTATTCTGTATATTTTGTGTTCTGATTATTACATGGCAAGGTGATGTGGGAGTGTCATATATGAATCTGTTGATTTCATTGGTTAAAATAAAGAAACTGCTTGGCCGGCCCTAATAGGTTAAAACATAGGTGGGAGGAGTAAACAGTATAGTATGCGGACAGGAAGAGGAAGTGAGCTCAGAATCATGCACCTCCGCTCAGAGAAGCCAGACGCTCCTCTCTCGTGGGCCAGACAGGATAGCTCTGCTCTCTGAGGCACGCTCACAATGAAACTCCGACCCGAGATGGATGTAGGCTAGAATCTTCCCGGTAAGCGCACTTTGGGGTGCTTACACAGATGATTAGAAATGGGTTAAGAGGTTGAAGCTAATGGGCCAAGCAGTGTTTAAATGAATACAGTTGTGTGTTGTTATTTCGGGCATGAGCTAGCCAGGCAGGCCGGGGTGTTGGGGACGCAGCAACCGTGACGCCTCAATTTCAACAGCAAGGAGATTTTTTTTTTTTTTGGTCCAGTCTATTCGGTGTTCTGTATGCTTCTTGAAACTTCAAAGGAATATCTTTCTTTAGGTTGGGAAAGTTTTCTTCTATAATTTTATTAAATATATTTTCTGGACCATTGAGCTGTACTTCTCCTTCTTCTATCCCAATTATTCTTAGGCTTGGTCTTTTATTGTGTCCCATATTTCCTGAATGTTTTTGATGAGAATTTGTTGGTTTTGCTGTTTTCTTTGATCAGTGTGTTAATTTTCTCTATGGTATCTTCAGTGTCTGACATTCTTTCTTCTATCTCTTGTAATCTGTTGGTAGTACTTGTCTCTGTAGTTCCTGTTCATTTACCCAGATTTTCCATCTCCAACCTTCCCTCGGTTTGTGTTTTCTTCATTACTTCCATTTCATTCTTCAAGTCTTGAACCTCTTCCCTTACCTGTTTGATTGCTTTTTCTTGTTTCTCTTGGTTTTCATGGGTATCTTTGAGCGATTAATTCATTTCCTCTACCTTTTTGTTTGTAATCTCTAATTGTTTATGGCAGTTTTTCATCTCCTGTATTAGGTCTTCTCTTATTTTCAAATAATTCACTTTTGAGTCGATTTCTTCTAATTCTTCTGGATTAGGGTGTACAATTCTTTTTATTTCGGGATCCCTGGATTCTGGTGGTGTCATGTTGCCTTTCAGGTTGTTGGAGGAATTTTTGCATTGGCACCTTCCCATCTCCTCATTCAAATGAAGCCAAGATAGGCCTGGTGTCTTGGTCCAGTCTTTGCTGTGACTGAGTCTCTGGGTGTATCTCTTCAGTGTAGAAGCAGGGACCGTCCTGCCGAGCTTGAACTCCTCAGTACCCAAGCATGGACTACCGTCCAGATGGAACTCCTCAGCCCCGCTCTGGTTGGGTTGTGGATGCAAGCCCAATATCTCTCTTGGTGCCCGGATCAGATCTCCTTGCTTCTTGGGTGGCTCGCAAACAAAGGGCCTACCTTGCTTGCTGCAGGCAGGCCACCTAGACAAAGGAGCTACTACCCTCCCGGATGCCCTCCCAATTTGGACCCTGTCCCAGCACCCGAATAGGTTGAGCTGGGAGATGTTATGTGGTTCAAAGAGGGGAGGGAGTCAGACGGAGTGGGGGAGGGCCGTGGATGCAAGCTGGGTGGGATAAGAAGAGAGAGGAGGTATTGAGCAGTATAGCCCCTGCAGGCTGACCAGGAAGTGTAGGAGGAGTGAGGAACGTCCGAGTTCCCTGTCCCAGGCTGCTGCCACGGTCAGAAACTCACTCATCCAAATGATGTCTCTCCTGGCGCCCGGATCGGATCTCCCTGCTGCTTGGGTGTCTCGCAAACAAAGGGCCCACCTTGCTTCATGCAGGCAGGCCACCTAGACAAAGGAGCTACTACCCTCCCGGATGCCCTCCCAATTCGGACCCTGTCCCAGCACCCGAACAGGCTGAGCTGGGAGATGTTATGTGGTTCAAAGAGGGGAGGGAGTCAGACGGAGTGGGTCCGAATTGGTGCACATCTTGTACAACCTTCTGGCCAGACCTCCACAAAATACTCAGAGACTATTTGCAATTTTAAAAGACATTGATCTTGAAATTTAACCATCATTTTGCTTTCACAGGATCCTCCAGAAAGAATGTCGCCCCCATGACAGCTGGAAGTAATTCTAAAGGACGATGTCCCCTCTTTCAGTAAAGTTTGCCCCTGGGTTTAGGGACATCATTTAGGGGTTGGGAGGTTGGGGGAGGAATTTTATAAGCTCAGGGATCATTTTGAAAAGAAAAGAGGGATGATGGGATAATATATTTGTAATTGTGAGTTACTATTTTTAGACAAATATATTGGTATTGATTCTTGTATATTGTTACAAAGTTAAATTATATTGACTATTGTATGCATGCTTGTTTCTAACTCTGTTTAAAATATTTTTTATGTATTGACATATCTTGTATTGATATATATATATATATATATATTATGTATTTACCATATTGCAGTGTACATTTCTACCTCTGATTAATATACTTATATATTGCTTGTGTATTGATATATATTTACCATATTGCAATGTATATTTGTACATTGTTTATATTTGGAGGTCATTGTCCTCACTTGTTTCACAGTCATTTATTTTCTTAGTCTTTAAGTTAGATAGATATTGAGAATTATATAGATTAATAGTCATCTAAGTTTGTCATGTATAATTACACTAATAGGTTCTTTAGATATATAGAGATTATACTCTGTATAGATAATCTTCAACCTCTTCAAAAAGCTGTAGAAAATGGCCTTTAATCTAACTCAGAGTTTTGTGGTAGTGAGACACAATTGCTTCTGGCAACACCACTCTATTCCCAAGAGAACATTGAGCACCAAAGACAGTCCACCTGGAGCCTTTCTTTTTGGCAGAACTGGCCTTGTGTCAAAGAAATGCTCATACCTTAACCACTGACAGAGATACAGAGCATGCATCAATGGATAAAACAGGACTGTCATATCCTGCCAAGACAGGGTAAGATAGTTTTGAAAAGTTGCCTCCCTTTGAAAATGGTATGTCAGTTATGTTAGGCCTTAGCCAAAGTTGGTTTCTTCAATGCTGCAAACGTGACTTTGGGTGATTGCCCAGGTAGCTAGTTGTCTCTGTGATTTGTTGCATGTTTTGGAAGTTGTTTTACTTAACTTCCTAATTACCCAGGTAACATTATTTCCCTTCTCAGATCTTCAATGTGGTTGAAGACTATATAAATGTAGTTACTTTTCTCTCATGACTTGGCCAAGTTATTTATTATACAAGACCTAAGCTAGTTAGAATAGGATATTTGTACTTATTGTATATAATTTCGTAATAGGTTTAGAACTCTCTTACTTAAACAAAAGGGGGAGGTGTTGCGGGAGGTCCATCCGCTCCTCCAGCCTATAGCTGCTGAGACGCCATCCCATTGGGGCATGGTCTTTCTCCCTTTAAAAAGCGGCTACTTCCCTCTGCTCTCTCTCTTCACTTCCTGCCCTTCCAGCGACTAGACTCCCTTCCTGGTTGCGCAGAGGGCTGTTGTCTGGGACGGTGATCTGTAAGTTTTTTCCCCTTTAAATAAATACCAACCACCCTATTAATCATAATTCCAAACTGGTGTGGCATTGTTCGTGACTTACGCCTTCAGGGAGGTTTCTGATGACAGCTTCTAATTCTTCGCTACTTACAGGTCTACTTAAACTGTTCACCTGGTCTTGATTTAATTTTGGTATATGGTACTTATCTTTAAAAATGTCCATTTCTTTAACATTTTCCAATTTTGTGCCATACAATCTTTTGTAGTAAGATCTAATGATTCTCTTTTTTTTATTTTATTTATTTATTTATTTTTATTGGAAAAAAAAAGAAATTTCTGCCTCCTCCCCGCCTCCCATTTCCTCCCCCTCCTTCCCCTCCTCCCTCCCTTCCCCCACTCCTCCCCCTCCCTCTCCAGCCTGAAGAGCAGTCAGGGTTCCCTGCCCTGTGGAAAGTCCAAAGTCCTCCCCCCTCAATCCTGGTCTAGGAAGGTGCACATCCAAACTGGGAAGGCTTCCACAAAGCCAGAATATGAAGTAGGATCAAAACCCGGTGCCATTGTCCTTGGCTTATCAGCAGCCCTCATTGTCCGCTAAATTCAGAGTCCAGTTTTATCCCATGCTTTTTCAGTCACAGTCCAGCTGGCCTTGGTGAGCTTCCAATGGATCAGCCCTACTGTCTCTTTGGGTGGGTGCACCCCTTGTGGTCCTGGCTTCTTTGCTCATATTCTCCCCCTGTCTGCTCCTCATTGGAACATTGGGAACTCAGTCCGGTGCTCCAGTGTGGGTCTCTGTCTCTATCTCCATCCATCACCAGATGAAGGTTCTTTAATTATCTCTAGAAACCAATTATGAGTGAGTACATCCCATGTTCATCCTTTTGGTTCTGGGTTACCTCACTCAGGATAGTGTTTTCTATTTCCATCCATTTGCATGAAAAATTCACGAACTCATTGTTTTTTACCGCTGAATAGTATTCTAATGTGTATATATTCCACATTTTCTTCATCAATTCTTCCATTGAAGGGCATCTAGGTTGTTTCCAGGTTCTGGCTATTACAAATAATGCTGCTATGAACATAGTTGAACAAATGTCCTTGTCATATGGTCGGGCATCTCTTGGGTATATTCCCAAGAGTGGAATTGCTGGGTCCATGGGTAGGTTGATCCCGAATTTCCTGAGAAACTGACACACTGCTTTCCAAAGTGGTTGCACAAGTTTGCATTCCCACCAGCACAGTAATGAAAACAGTGTGGTATTGGCATAAAAATAGAGAAGTCGACCAATGGAATCGGATAGAAGACCTGGATTTTAACCCACAAACATATGAACACCTCATTTTCGATAAAGGGGCTAAAAGTATACAATGGAAGAAAGAAAGCATCTTCAACAAATGGTGCTGGCACAACTGGATGTCAAAAGATGTAAAGAACTCAAGAAACTAGACTTTAAAATGCTAATTAACCCAATTAAAAAATGGGGCACTGATTTGAAGAGATAGTTCTCAACAGAAGAAATTCAAATGGCCAAAAGACACTTAAGGTCATGCTCAATCTCCTTAGTGATCAGGGAAATGCAAATCAAAACAACACTGAGATATCATCTTACACCTGTCAGAATGGCTAAAATCAAAAACCCCATTGATAGCCTTTGCTGGAGAGGCTGTGGAGAAAGGGGTACCCTCATCTAATGATTCTCTGAATTCCCTCTGCATCTCTTGTTTTTTCCCTTTTCATTTCTGATCTTGTTAATTTGCCTGTTCTCTCTCTGCTGTTTTATTAGTTTGGATAGGGATTTGTCAATCTTGTTGATTTTCCTAAGAACCAGCTTTTTGTTTCATTGATTCTTTGGATTGTTTTCTGTGTTTCTATTTTGTTGATTTCAGCTCTCAGATTGATTATTTCCAGTCTTCTACTCCTCCTAGGTAAGTCTGCTTCTTTTTTTCTAGAGCTTTCAGGTGGGCTGTTAATTCTCTAATGTGTGTTTTCTCCATTTTCTTTATGTGGGCACTTAGTGCTATGAACTTTTCTCTTAGCACTGCCTTCATAGTGTTCCATAGGTTTGGGTATGATGTGTCTTTATTTTCACTGAATTCAAGGAAGACTTCAATTTCTTTCTTTATCTCTTCCTTGACCCAGGGGTGGTTCAGTAGTTGACTGTTCAATTTCCATGAGATTGTAGGCTTTCTAGGGTTAGAATTGTTGTGAAATTCTAACTTTATTCCATGGTGATCCGATAGTACACAGGTGTTTACTACAATTTCTTTGTATCTATGGATGTTAGTTTGTTACCAATTATGTGTTCAATTTTTGAGAAGGTTCCATGCAATGCTGAGAAGAAGGTATATTGTTTTCTGTTTGGGTGGATTGTTCTATAGATGTCTGTTAAGTCCATTTGGTTCATTGCATCTGACAGTTCTCTTATTTCTCTGTTAAGTTTCTTTTGGTTGACCTGTCAACTGGTGAGAGTGTAGTGTTGAAATCTTCTACTATTAGAGTGTGGGGTTGATGTATGCTTTGAGTTCTAGTAATGTTTCTTTTACATATGCTTTATATTAGGGACATAGATATTCAGGATAGAGACTCCCTCCTGATGAATTGTTCCTGTTGTGAGTACAAAGTGTCCATCTCCATCTCTTCTGATTGATTTTAGTTTGAAATCAATCCTGTTAGATATTACTATAGCCCCACCCGCTTGTTTCTTTGGTCCATTTGATTGGAAAACCTTTTACCAACCCTTTATTCTGAGGTAGTGTCTTTCTTTGAGTTTGAGGTGTGTTCTTGTAAACAGCAGAATGTTGGATCCTGATTTTATATCCACTCCCTTAACCTGCACCTTTCTATAGGTGAATTGAGTCCAGTTATAGTAAGTGATATTAGTGACCAGTTGTTGTTAGCTCTGGTTATTTTTTTGGCGGTAGAGTTTTTGTGTTTCCCTTCTTTGAGTTGTGCTGGTGGAGGGTTGTCAGATGCTTGTGTTATTATGGGTATTGTTGGCTTCCTTGGTTTGTGATTTTCCTTCTAGTATTTTCTGTAAGGTTGGGTTTGTGACAACATATTGTTTAAATCTGTTTTTGTCCTGGAATATCTTGTTTTCTCCATCGATGGTGAATGCAAGCTTTGCTGGGTAAAGTAGTCTGGGCTTGCATCCATGTTCTCTTACTGTCTGCAGCACATCGATCCATGACCTTCTGGCTTTCATGGTTTCCATTGAGAAGTCAGGTGTAATTCTGATAGCTTTCCCTTTATATGTTACTTGACCTTTTTCCTTTGCAACTCTTAATATCTGTTCTTTATTCAGTATGCTTTATGTTTTGATTATTATATGGTGCGGGGATGCTTTCTTTTGATCCAGTCTATTTGGTGTTCTGTATGCTTCTTGTACCTTCATAGGAGTATCCTTCTTTGGGTTGGGTAAGTTTTCTTCTATAATTTTGTTGAATATATTTTCTAGATCTTTGAACTGTAATTCTTCTCCTTCTTCTACCCTTATTATTCTTAGGTTTGGTGTTTTCATGGTGTCCCAGATTTCCTGAATGTTTTGTGATGAGAATTTTTTGGATTTGCTGTTTTCTTTGATCAGTGTGTTAATTTTCTCTATGGTATCTTCAGTGTCTGGGATTCTTTCTTCTATCTCGTATTCTGTTGGTAGTAGTTGTTTCTGTAGTTCCTGTTTGTTTACCCAGAATTTCCATATCCAGCCTTCCCTTGGATTGTGTTTTTTTCATTACCTCCATTTCATTTTTCAAGTCTTGAACTGTTTCCCTTACCTGTTTGATTGATTTTTCTTGTTTTTTCTTGGGTATCTTTGAGAGATTTATTCATTTCATCTACCTTTTTGTTTGTCATCTCCATGTCTTTATGGCAATTTTTCACCTCCTGTTTAAGGTCCTCAATTATTTTCGTAAAGTTCCATTTAAATTGGCTTTTTTTCTATTTCTTCTGGAGTAGGGTGTTCAATTCTTATTGTTTTGGGATCCCTGGATTCTGGTGATATCATGTTGCCTTTCACGTTGTTGGAGGAATTCTTGCATTGCCTCCTGCCCACATCTTCCTTCAAATGGAGCCAGGAGAGTCTTGGTGTCTTGGTATAGTCTTTGCTGTGACTGACTCTCTGGGTGGATCTCCTCAGTGCAGGAGCAGGAACTGTTCCTGTCCATCTGGATGGAACTTCTCAGCACTGAAACAGGGATGCCTGGTCTCCCTAGGGCACTGTGGACAAAAGGGCAAATATGGGGGCAAGGCGGGGTTGAGTAGAACACAGCACACCCTGCAGCACAAGCTGATGGTGCCCGCACTCCCTTGCAGGGACCTTCAGGCCTGCCTGGGAGGCAGACACTCATCCCTCTTGTTCTGACCTTCTTTCATAATGAGTAGTGATATGGAAGTGCAAGCCAAGTTTCCTCTATAACTGTATCCTCCACATGTTGCTTTGGAAATGGTAATTCAGTACAGAAATGATGCCCATAATTGTGAAAAAACTTTCTTTAGCAGACGATACTCTTGAAAATATTACTTTTCATGCATGCTGTATAACTGTAAAAAATAAGCTTAGATAAAAGCTCAATCCAAAAAAATACATAGTTACATTACAGGAGAAATTCACTAAACTAAGGAAACTAATGTACATCCAACACCAGTAGACATTTTGTTCCCAGAAAAAAATAACCATAGAAGAAATTCTATATGACACATTTGCATTAGGATTAGAAGTCTATATTGCAAGAAAGAAATGGTAATATTCAACTGAAGAACGACTTATTTGAAAAGGTAACTCAAGTGAATGATATCAGATTTCTTTTAAAAACACTAAAGCTGAGTAGAATAGGGAATCATTTATTGCAAAAATAGAAGGAAAAATGAGTGTACACCAGAGCAGAGCTATCCTTTAAAGTCAGCGAATGGTAGACCTTTCATGATAAACACACTCTGAAGCACCACCACAAATAAAGTAGACATGCAATAATATTTGATGGGCCCTATTCAGTGTAGGGGGAGAAAACATTTAAGTATGAGAGCTCTGGAAACAACAAGTTTCATCAAAGGAATTCAGAAGAAATTATATTTATATATATATGTGTGTGTGTGTGTATGCATTTATCATAAATGTGTATATATATATATAAATATACATGTGATAAATTATATATACATATATGTGGGAAAACATGTATACATATACATGTAGAATACCTACACATACCCATGTGTATGTGTGTATATGTATAAGTATATACATATATGTGTGTGTGTGTGTGTGTGTGTGTGTGTGTGTGTGTGTATAGACCAGGTAATAGTGACAAGGCCTAGAGAACTTGAGATCCTGTGATCATATGAGAATTGGTTCCATTTTGATATCACTGTTTTCCCTGTCACATGGTGATTTGTGTAGCATTTGCACAGCTTCAGGTTTGTGCTTCCTGCTCGTAAGCCCTGACATCCTTGATTCAAAACAACTCTCCTGTGTACAGAATTGATTTAATTGCTCTTACATATAGAGCAAAGCATATTTGTCAATATTTAACAAGGCACCAATGTGAGGAACCAAAGTGGCACAGGATTGTTCATGCTGCAGCCAATCATGTCTCACTGCCACATGGCTGCAAACACGACACCTGCTGTCCACTGAAGATTATTAAACCTATAATAATTTACTGAAGTCTCATAATGAAGGTAACTAATTGATTAATAAATAAATCAATAAACTTTAAAGTTATATAATTGCAGACAATATTAATCGAGGAATTTAAATCCAGGAATATAAATACAGGAAGTTAATAACATTTTGTTTATACTATGGATGGTATTCTGCAAGGCATATACGGTTTTTCTGATACATCCATTTATTGAATATTGGTATTTAGTTTTCTTTTTCATATTATATCCTTAAGAAAATGGTTTGATAACAAAACCAAGAATCAGGCACTTTTAGATAAGATACAGCATTTACAGACAAATAATAAAGTGCAAGCTGACAGGATTAATATTAATTAATATTAATAATAATTAATATCATTGAAAATCAAAAGTTAGCTGAAAAAATTAATACCATTGAAAAGGACAGCATTAATTTGACAGACGAAATTCGGTCCATGTCAAAGGGAACCGAGATATTATCTGAAAGTATTCATACTGGTGAATTTGATAATCAAAATCTGTTAAAGCTTTATGAAAGTTTCACAGTTAAAGTATCTCTCCAGGAAGACAATCTGCATGTTATCTTAATAATATCCAAGGATGAGATGTTAGATTTAAAGGAAAAACTTCATAAACTGGAATCACATGTGCAGAATAAGTATCAGAGGCCAGGTGCCTAAAAGAAATCACCAAAAATATATTCAGGCCAAGAGATTCAGGCTTTACAAAAGACAGTAGTACAAAGATTTAAAATGATTGAGGAAATTATCAGAGCTGGTGGGCAGGGAGAGAAGGTAAAAGAACAGGGTTTAACATTGCCAGTATGTGTCAGAATCACAGATGGTTTATACAGGATTTTAGCTTCTTACACTGTAATCACCTCTGAAAAAGAACCAAGTTCTAAATGCCCAAAAGGATCCAAAGAATGTAGAAGGATACCTATAGACATGAATGATCTAAAAGAAATTAAGAAAGCAGTTACATCTCATGTCTTGTATTCACCATTTGTTAAGGAGATGGTAAAGACATGGGCTTCCAGCAATAAGGCTACCCCCACACAATTGCCTTCAATTACTTTCAGCAGTCCTGGAAAATGGGCCACAAGTACTGTGGAAATCCTATTGGTGAGGAAGCAAAAATTTAGAATGACAGTGAAAAGCAAAAGAAAAACAAACTTGAGGCTTCCCAAGATCAAATTCTTGTCAAGGGAAATTATGCTGACCCATAGGCTCAACCAGGAACAAATCTTGTCCCTATGCCAGAAAGTAGCCTTAAATGTTTGAGACAGGATTCAGAAACTAGGAAAATAAATTGAATCATATATTAGGGTTAAACGGGGTCAAAACGAACCCTTTAGTAACTTTTTAAAAAGATTAACTAAGGCTGTACAAATAGGAGTAAGAGACCAAAACTGGAGGAATACTTATTAAATCTCTGGCTTTTGAAAATGCCAACTTACAATGCAAAAATATAGATGAACCTTTAAAGGTTAAATCAGCACCAATGGATGAGTATATCCTGCATACAATGACCATTGAGATATTTGTACATAATACTAAACTTTTGGTAGGAGAAGCAATTTCCAAAGGTATGAGGAGACATCAAAGTGCCAAATGTTTTAACTGTGGTAGAATAGGACATCTGAGAAGGGATTGTAGACAAGGCATTCCTAGAAATAATGTCTTCTCTGGGAATGGCAAAAGTAAAAGGTGTCAACCTTCTGGATTAGGTAGGAGATGTGGCAAAGGCCAAAATTGGACCAATGAATGAAGATCAACAAAAGGCAGACGAGGAAACCTGATACCACCAGGAAACTCCCTGCAGGGCCTCTTGCAAGCCCCAAATCAAACATGGTACAGTCATTCCCAGTCATTACGGAGGATCTCTCACCAGAAAAATTAAAAAATTCATTGTGGCTATAAATAACCATACCATTATGGATGATGGATTAAACATGGAGGATGTATCATTAATTCCAAAAGGAAATAGGAAGCATATATTTTGGCAACTTCTATAAATGATCAAAGACCAAAGCTAAGAGTGCCTATAAATAACATTAGTTGAGGGATTCCTAGACACAGGTGATGCAGTGAATATCATTACTCCAGAAACTTGTAATCTGAATTGGCCTCTTCAAGATGCAGATGGTCAATTCCTAGCATTGAAACCCCATTTCAAGTGAAACAAAGCACAAGATGGGTTGAATGCACAGTGCTAGATGGGCAGAGAGGAAGTCTGAGGCCATATGTGCCTAATAAAGCAGTGAATTTATGGTGTCATGACCTGCTGCAGCAATGGAATACCCAGATTAACATTCCTGAAGTCTCAACATCTCATGTTTCTGGGAAGGATATTATAAGGTACTATACATATGGTCATCAGCCATTCAGGCTGTACAAAAACATGAAGCAACTGGCAAACGTTTAAAGGTACCAATGGACCTACCTTTAAAATGGTTAACTGAAAAACCTATGTGGGTTAAACAATGGCCTTTGACAGAAGACAAACTGCAGGCTTTAGAACAGCTACTACAAGAGCAACTAGATGGTAAGCATATTGAAGAATAAACCAAGGCTGAAATTGTCCTGTATTTGCTGTTAAAATCTGGAAAATGGAGAATGGTGACAAATATAAGAGCTGTCAACAAAGTAATTAAACCTATCGGCCCTCTACAACAGGAATACCTCTGTCTTCTCTATTACCAAAAGGATGGCCTATTTACTTATTAATCTAAAATATTGTTTCTTTACTAAACCTTTACAAGAAAAGGATAGGAAAAATTTGCCTTCACCGTGCCTACTTATAATAATTCTCAGCCTACAAGGGTGGACCATCCTCACACAATAAATGTTCAATAGACCTATCATGTGCCAATACTTTGTAAGTCAGCTATTAGAAATAATACATAAACAATTTCCTAAATCTGTAATTTACCATTACATGGATAATATTTTCTATCTGATTCAAATGTAAATATTTTAGAAAGAATGTGTCAAAAAGTAAAGTAAGTTTTACTGAAATGGGGATTACAAATTGATCCAAAAATTATACAACGAGGATATTTTGTTAATTACCTAGGTTATAAAAATAGATTTACAGTAAATTAGAACACAAAAGGCACAAATTAGGAGAGAACAATTGTAGACTTAATGATTTTCAAAGATTGTTAGGAGACATTTCCAGTCTATGATTGGCTTCAGGGATAACACGTGATCTAATAATTTATTTAAAAAAAACCTTAGATGGTAACAAAGACTTAAATAGTTTTATGGAATTAACAGCTGAAGCTAAAAAATATTTGACTGTCATTGAAGAGAAATTATGTTAGGCATATGAGGATAGGTTGAATCGAAATTTTAATTGCATTCTAGTTATATTGCCTTCTAGAATTTTCTCTACAGGAATTTTAATACAGAGGAAAGGCATTATTTTATAATGGATCTTTTCCCCACATAAACCAAGTAAAAAGTTAAAAACTTATATGGAAAAGGTCTCTGAAGTAAGTATAAAAGGAAACTGAGATTTTGTCAATTAGCAGAAATAGACCCAGCAGAGATTATAGTGTACTTTACTACTGATGAAATTGTAAAGTTATGGAAAGACAATGAACCCTGGCAAAGAGCTTGTGTTAATTTTTAGGAGATATTAATAACAGTTTTCCCAAAAGTAATAGAATCAACCTTATTAAGAGAACTACTTGGAACCTTTACTGAATTGTACATAACACACCAATAACTGGAACCTGTACATTCTATACTGATGCAAATAAATCAGGAAAGGAAGGTTACAAATCAGAATATATAAGTAAGGTGAATCAAAGCCCTTATAATTCTGTCCAAAAAGCAGAATTTTATTCTATTCTCTTGGTACTAAGAGATTTTGAAGAACAGCTAAATATAGCTACTGATTTGCAATATGCAGAAAGAGTCATCTTGCATATTAAAACTGCAGAATTTATATTGGATGATACAGAATTGATTTCATTATTGATTACGTTCAAAACATAATCAGGAACAGACTTAGTCCCTTATACATAACATACATCCTATCCCATATGGGTCTGCCAGGTCCTCTAGCACAAGTTAATGTAGAAATTGACTGATTATTGTTTGGAAGTGTGCTGAAGGTCTTAGAATTTCATAAATAAAACATCATGTCAATAGCAAAGGTTTTTAAAAAGAGTTTTCTATTACATGGCAACAAACTAAGGAGATTATAAAGAAATGTCCTGCTTGCTCTTTCTATAACCAAACACCACTACCCACAGGGAGTAACCTGCTCAAAAGAATAAAATCTGGCAGATGGATATGTTACAATTTGCTGATTTGGGAAAATTAAAATATATACACCACACCATTGACACTTATTCACATTTACAATGGGCAAGTTCCTTGAGGTCAGAAAGAGCTGCTTCAGTAATCATGCATTTATTAGAATCTATGGCTACCACATCAGCTCAAGTGTCGTCTGTGTGACATGACATACATCATTATGTCAGATGGGAGGTACATGACCTATGGGACTAGGCTTCCTGGAGGTCAATGGCAGATGGCCCAGTATTGGCTGCCGATGAGGCATAGACAGGTTCCTAGATTAGCTGGCTATATGAGATATGGGCTTTCACAATCTGTTTTAATAATGATAATCTTTATATCTACAAAACAAGGGTTATCTCTTCAGGAACAGCTCTGGGATAGGGAAGCACAGTATGAGAATGTATAAGACTCCAACAGAACTGTTGTCATACCTGGGGGTGTATGATGAGCAAGAGAATAAATGGATTCATGTTGATGGAGAGTGTTATATTATATTTTGAATTTTATGGATACAATTCCTAGATTCTGACTCCCATAGTGTCTGCTGCATAAGAAGTTACAAAAAAGTATATTTTGGCAGGTGCAGAGAGCTGTCAGGCATATTTGGTCACTAGATGAGATAAAGAAAGGGTTAGCCCAGCAAAATTGAGATCTTGGGGGTGGGGTGGGATGGGGATAAGGGGAGATGGGGAAAGAAAAATGAGAAGGGAAGGATGGGGGAAACTTGTGGAAATGGGATGGTTGGGATAAAGGAAGGGTGAATATGGAAGCAGGAAAGTATATATCTTAATTAAGGGAGCCATCTTACGATTGGCAAGAGACTGGAACCTAGAGGGGCTCCCAGGTGCCCAGGGCGATGTCCTCAGTTAGTTCTTTGGGCAGCCGAGAATAACGAACCTGAAATGGCCCTATCCTATAGCCATATTAATGAATATCTTGCATATCACCATAGAACCTTCATCTGGTGATGAATGGAGATAGGGACAGAGACCCACATTGGAGCAATGGACTGAGCTCCCAAGGTCCCAATAAGGAGCAGAAGGAGGGAGAACATGAGCAAGAAAGTCAGGACCATGAGGGGTGCACCCACCCACGGAGACAGTGGGGCTGATCCATTGGGAGCTCACCAAGGCCAGCTGGACTGTGACTGAAAAAGCCTGGGATAAAACCGGACTCTCTGAATTGGGTGGACAATGAGGGCTGCTGAGAAGCCAAGGACAATGGCACTGGGTTTTGATCTTACCTCATGTTCTGGCTTTGTGGGAGCCTACCCAGTTTGGATGTTCACCTTCCTATACCTGAATGGAGTCGGGAGGACCTTGGACATTTCACAGGACAGGGAATCCTGACTGCTCTTCAGACTGGAGAGGGAGAGAGAAGTTGGGGGAGGGGGAGAGAAGTGGGAGGAGAGGGAGGGAAATGGGAGGCTGGGAGGAGGCAGAAATTTTTTTTCAATAAAAAAGAATTAAAAATTTAAAAAAAGGAAAGGGTTAGAAAGAGGACCTCTCTATTCTTAGATAAGATGAAACCACTTGTCTGAGGTTTACGTACCTAGGGACAAGAGTTCCTCTTCAAAAGATTTGTAATAGAGGGAAAATCACAAACAAAGGAGTCCAACAATGACCACAATAACTCAAACATCTAGATACCCTTCACCAGCACAACTAAAAGAAGGCAAACACACAAACTATATGACTAAAAAGGTGACCGGAGTTAGCAACCACTGGTCATTAATATCCCTTAATGTCAATGGACTCAACTCACCTATAAAAAGGCACAGGCTAAGAGATTGGATACGCAAACAGGATCCAACATTCTGCTGTTTACAAGAAACACACCTCAACCACAAAGACAGGCACCTACTTAGAGTAAAGGGATGGGAAAAGGTTTATCAAGCAAATGGACCTAAGAAACAAGCAGGTGTGGCCATACTAATTTCTAACAAAGTTGACTTCAAACTTAAATCAATCAGAAGAGATGGAGAGGGATATTTTGTACTCGTAACAGGAACAATTGATCAGGATGAGGTCTCAATCCTGAATATCTATGCCCCTAATATAAAAGCACCCACATATGTAAAAGAAACACTACTAAAACTCAAGACTGCCATCAAACCGCACTACACTAATAGTAGGAGATCTCAACACTCCTCTTTCACCAATGGACAGGTCAATCAGACAGAAACCTAACAGAGAAATAAGAGAATTAATGGAGGTATTGAATCAAATGGACTTAACAGACATCTATAGAACATTCCACCCAAATAGGAAAGAATATACCTTCTTCTCTGCAGCTCATGGAACCTTCTCAAAAAAATTGACCACATCCTCGTTAACAAAGCAAACTTCCACAGTTACAAAAAAATATCCATAACCACCTGTGTCTTATCAGATCACCACGGACTAAAGTTAGAATTCAACAACAATGCTACCCCCAGAAAGCCTACAAACTCATGGAAAATGAATAGTCAACTATTGACCCACACCTGGATCAAAGAAGAAATAAAGAAAGAAATTAAAGTCTTCCCTTGAATTCAATGAAAATAAAGAATCAACATACTCAAACTTATGGGACACTTTGAAAGCAGTCCTAAGTGGAAAGTTCATAGCCCTTAGTGCCCACTTAAAGAAAACAGAGAAAGCATACATTGGAGACTTAACAGCCCATCTGAAAGCTCTAGAAAAAAAAGAAGCAGACTGACCTAGGAGGAGTAGAAGACTGGAAATAGTCAAACTGAGGGCTGAAATCAACAAAATAGAAACACAGAAAACAATCCAAAGAATCAATGAAACAAAAAGCTGGTTCCCTAAAAAAAAATCAACAAAATTGATAAACCCCTATCCAAACTAATCAAACGGCAGAGAGAGTATTTGCAAATTAATAAGATCAGAAATGAAAAGGGGGACATAACCACAGACAAAGAGGAAATTCAGAGAATCATTAGATCTTACTACAAAAGCCTGTATGCCACAAAACTGGAAAATGTAAAAGAAATGGACACTTTTTTAGATAAATACCATATACCAAAGTTAAATCAGGACCAGGTGAACAATCTAAATAGACCTGTCAGTCACGAAGAATTAGAAGCTGTTATCAAAAACCTCCCCACCAAAAAAAAGCCCAGGACCAGACTTGTTTCAATGCGAATTCTACCAGAATTTCCAAGAAGACCTAATACCTATACTCCTTAAGGTATTTCACAATATAGAAACAGAAGAGTCATTGCCAAATTCCTTTTATGAAGCTACCATCACTCTGATACCAAAACCACACAAAGACTCAAACAAGAAAGAGAATTACAGGCCAATCTCACTCATGAACATTGATGCAAAAATCCTCAACAAAATACTGGCAAACCGTATCCAAGAACACATTAGAAAAATTATCCATTATGATCAAGTAGGCTTCATCCCAGAGATGCAAGGCTGGTTCAACATACAAAAATCTATCAATGTAATCCAGCATATAAATAAACTGAAAGAAAAAAACCATATGATCATTTCATTAGATGCTGAAAAAGCTTTTGACAAAATTCAACATCCCTTTATGATAAAAGTCTTGGAGAAATTAGGGATACAAGGGTCATACCTAAATATAATAAAAGCTATTTACAGCAAACCGACAGCTAACATCAAACTAAACGGAGAGAAACTCAAAGCCATCCCACTTAAATCAGGAACACGACAAGGCTGTCCACTCTCTCCATACCTCTTCAATATAGTGCTTGAAGTTTTAGCAATAGCAATAAGACAACATAAGGGGATCAAGGGGATTCAAATTGGAAAGGAAGAAGTTAAACTTTCGTTATTTGCAGATGATATGATAGTGTACATAAGCGACCCCAAAAACTCCACCAAAGAACTTCTACAGCTGATAAACGCCTTTAGTAATGTGGCCGGATACAAGATCAACTCCAAAAAATCAGTCGCCCTCCTATACACAAAGGATATGGAAGCAGAGAGGGAAATCAGAGAAGCATCACCTTTCACGATAGCCACAAACAGCATAAAATATCTCGGGTAACTCTAACCAAAGAAGTGAAGGATCTATTTGACAAGAACTTTAAGGCATTGAAGAAAGAAATTGAAGAGGATACCAGAAAATGGAAGGATCTCCCTTGCTCGTGGATTGGGAGGATCAACATAGTAAAAATGGCAATCCTACCAAAGGCAATTTATAGATTCAATGCAATCCCCATCAAGATCCCATTAAAATTCTTCACTGATCTTGAAAGGACAATAATCAACTTTATATGGAATAACAAAAAAACCCCGGATAGCCAAAACAATCTTATACAATAAAGGTACTTCTGGAGGCATTACCATCCTGACTTTAAATTCTATTACAGAGCTACAGTAATGAAAACAGTGTGGTATTGGCATAAAAATAGAGAAGTTGACCAATGGAATCGTGTAGAAGACCCGGAACTTAACCCACAAACCTATGAACTCCTCATTTTCGATAAAGGTGCTAAAAGTATACAATGGAAGAAAGAAAGCATCTTCAACAAATGGTGCTGGCACAACTGGATGTCAACCTGTAGAAGAATGAAAATAGACCCATACCTATCACCATGCACAAAACTCAAGTCCAAATGGATCAAAGACCTCAATATCAATCTGAACACACTGAACCTGATAGAAGAGAAAGTGGGAAGTACACTACAACAGATGGGCACAGGCGATCGCTTCCTAGGTCTAACCCCAGCAGCACAGTCATTAAGGGCAACATTATATAAATGGGACCTACTGAAACTGAGAAGCTTCTGTAAAGCAAAAGACACTGTCACTAAGACAAAAAGGCAACCCACTGACTGGGAGAAGATCTTCACCAACCCTGCAACAGACAAAGGTCTGATCTTCAAAATATATAAAGAACTCAAGAAACTAGATTTTAAAATGCTAATTAACCCAATTAAAAAATGGGGCACTGATCTCAAGAGAGAATTCTCAACAGAAGAAGTTCAAATGGACAAAAGGCACTTAAGGTCATGCTCAGCCTCCTTAGCGATCAGGGAAATGCAAATCAAAACAACATTGAGATATCATCTTACACCTGTCAGAATGGCTAAAATCAATAACACCAATGATAGCCTTTGCTGGAGAGGCTGTGGAGAAAGGGGTACCTCATCCATTGCTGGTGGGAATGCAAACTTGTGCAACCACTTTGGAAAGCATTGTGGCGGTTTCTCAGGAAAATTGGGATCAACCTACCCATGGACCCAGCAATGCCACTCTTGGGAATATACCCACTGAGGTGCCCGAACATATGACAAGGACATTTGTTCAACTATGTTCATAGCAGCATTATTTGAAATAGCCAGAACCTGGAAACAACCTAGATGCCCTTCAATGGAAGAATGGATGAAGAAAGTGTGGAATATATACACATTAGCATACTACTCAGCGGTAAAAAAACAATGACTTTACGAAATTTGCATGCAAATGGATGGAAATAGAAAACACTATCCTGAGTGAGGTAACCCAGACCCAAAAGGATGAACATGGGATGTACTCACTCATATTTGGTTTCTAGAAATAAATAAAGGTCAGTGAGTCTATAATTTGATATCCTAAATAATCTAAATAGGAAGGTGAACCCAAAGAAAAATATATAGCTATCCTTCTGGTTATGGGAAGTAGACTAGATTGCCGAGCAAAAACGGGGATCTTGGGGGTGTGGTGGGAGGGGGGGGTAAGGGGAGAAGGGGAGAGAAATGTGAGAAGGGGAGGGTGGGGGGAACTTGGGGAAACGGGATGATTGGAATAAAGGAAGGTTTGTTAGGGGGAGCAGAGAAGCACACATCTTAATTAAGGGCGCCATCTTAGGGTTGGCAAGAGACTTGGATCTAGAGGGGCTCCCAGGTGCCCAGGGCAATGTCCCCAGTTAGTTCCTGGGGGCAGCTGAGGATAGGGAACCTGAAATGACCCTATCCTATAGCCATACTGATGAATATCTTGCATAGTCACCATAGAAATTTCATCTGGCGATGGATGGAGATAGAGACAGAGACCCACACTGGAACACTGGACTGAGCTCCCAATGTCCCAATGAGGAGCAGAAGGAGAGAGAATATGAGCAAAGAAGTCAGGACCACAAGGGGTGCGTCCACCCGTGGAGACAGTGGGGCTGATTCTTTGGGGAGCTCACCAAGGCCAGCTGGACTGTGACTGAAAAAGCATGGGATAAAACCGGACTCTCTAAAACTGGGACAATAAGGACTGCTGAGAAGCCAAGGACCATGGCACCGGGTTTTGATCCTACTTCATGTTCTGGCTTTGTGGGAGCCTACCCAATTTGGATGTTCACCTTCCTAGACCAGGATGAGGGGGAGGACTTTGGACTTTCCACAGGGCAGGGAACCCTGACTGCTCTTCAGGCTGGAGAGGGAGGGGGAGGAGTGGGGGAGGGAGGAGGAGAGGGAGGAGTGGAGGGAAATGGGAGGCGGGAGGAGGCTGGAAATTTCTTTTTTTTTCCAATAAAAAAAAATTTAATATTCCTAAAAAAAAAAAGGAAAAAAAAGGAAGATAAAAAAATTCAAAAGAATGTCAATATCCAGAACACTCAAACATCTAATAGTCACCACAAAATCAAGGATGTATAATTTTTAGATGTATGCACACCAAACTCCTGCAATTATTTAAAGACTAGAATTCATGAAGACAGCTCACTTTGTAACTAAGAATTGTATCTTGTCTCTCAGCTGTACTACTTGATTTCCATATATTCATTTGAGAATAAGTTTTGAAATATATTTAAAGAGAATTCTTGTTTCACTTCAGTGTCACAGGAGATAAACTAGGAGTCCCTGAGTTTTTAACCATACTACGGGATTTCAAGAAATGTCCTAGACATCAAACAAACTGTTTTCCTATGATTCCCTTATCTGTACCTTCCAGGCAGAGACCTCTCACTAGCAGGGTTATCAAAACACAGTGGAAGGCTAGAGAAGAAAGAGCCCTAGTATGGGCTGTGAATGCAGCTCTCAGGAAGGTTTGATTTACATGCTGGTGGCCAAGATCCAGGGATTATTTTCTACAGCTCCCATCAATCAATATTAAGTGATATTGACTGTTTATATAGTAGTAATGTCAAAATTCATAGCCACTGCAAGCAAATATAGTTAGAACTTTAAAAGGTAAATGTTCTCACATACCACAGTTAATCAAAGCAAATATTTCACATATTATTTGAACAAATAATATGTGTTAGTATCTGCTGGACAACAACCGCTGTTTATCATTTGTGGGACATTGTCCTCTTCATGAAAAATTTGGAGTCATTGTCCTGCATCATCTTTGAATAAGTGGTCCTGGTATTTTATAAGCTACTCTCAGCAGTCTTATGGCCATGGATCAGGAATCACAGGGATTGATGCTTTGGAAAAGACACATCATCACTGTGTTTAGAGAAGCATAAGAACTACCTGTGTGTAAAATAAAAAGAAAAAGCAACTATTACTTATAATCCTTTTGATTGCAAATTTCAAAAAGCCCTAATAAATTTTGCTTAAGAACTCAAGGGATGCTACATGAACTATTATTTGCCTGCCTGCTCTGGGGTGGCTTCATTCTTGGTAGCATTCTTCAGACACAGCACCAAAGATGTAGCTTTCTGCCCGTACATAAACATTCTCAGTACTAGAAAATAAAATTGCAGAATGGCTACTCTGAGGGAGTCACATGACTCCCCAAGTGCTTCTGGATGACTTGTGATTTCTATTTCTATCCCTCGGGGTAGTAACTGGCTGGAGGGATTAAGTACAGCTCTGATCTACATCCCCTGGAAAGGAAGGCATAGTTATTGAAGGAACCACTAAATGAAGAGAATTAAAAACTAACGGACAGCCACTCAGGTCTACTTATCTCTGTTTTATGAAGAAACAAGAAAAAGTATTATAATTTCAGTAAAATATCTAACATAATAACCCTCAATAATAATTTTTAAGATGTTTACTTGTATAGGTTATCTGTTTAGAAACAGATATTTTACATATTTACTTAAAAAGCTAGACCACTTTTGTTCCATGGCATGGCAAGTGTCTCACTAGATGGTGCTCATTTCATGTCTAGTTGTTGATAAGCTTGGTCAGTTAAAGACAGAACTTTCAAAGAAATGATCAAAAGTTTTTCAGAAAGTCTGGAAGTCTTTAAAATGCAGACTGCAACAGTCCAGCAAAGTGCTTAGACAGTCACAAACTGCCACAGAAACCTGAAAACTATGGAGAATTGACTACTTTAACATCTACTTGGGCTATCTGAGATGTTAGTTATAGAAATCATTTCAGAATCAATGTGTTTTAGATGTGTCTTATGAAATCTAGTTATTCAAATGTCATCTCCAGCATCTCCACCTTCGGCTACCATTAGAATTACAAAGGTAATTTGAATACCCACTGTTAGCCCAGATACATTTTCTGTAGAGGGTCTTGTTTTGCTGTTTATTTGTCAAGTATCCAGAGATGAGTACATCCTAGGGGACAGTTATTTTAAGTAAACAAGCGACAGTTGTCCACCTCAGGGACAGTACTGTTTCTTTTGTCTTTGTTCACTATAGATTGAATGGCCTGTATCTACAGCCGTCATCTGGACAGATGGTAGAAAGACAATGGAGCAGAGTCAGAGGCGGCAAGTTGGAGCAAGAGACAACTCAGTCATGCTTCCCTGATAAGGAGAAGAGAGAAGAGTTGGGAAATAAGTAGAGGACATGTGGATATTACCTGCGGCATCTAGTTTATACAAAAGTGGATTCTACTACTTTTAGTTGTGGTCTCGATGCCGCTACAGTTTCTAAGCAATCATATCTAATGCTGACTTCTTTTGGAGCTGCAATACTTAGGATGAACTTCCTCCCGCCTTATTCATCTGCATCAGGAAAAGTGAAACTGAAAATGCTTAATGACAGCAAATGTCAAATGTGCCTGCCCTGAAGCGACTGTCACTGGATACATGAAGTGGAGATGTTTGATTAGTACTCAGGTGGTTAAATAAAATAGATGTTTGATATCAAAAAAAAAAAAAGCACAGGCTAAGAGATTGGATACGCCAACAGGATCCAACATTCTGCTGTTTACAAGAAACACACCTCAACCACAAAGACAGGCACCTACTTAGAGTAAAGGGATGGGAAAAGGTTTATCAAGCAAATAGACCTAAGAAAAAAGCAGGTGTGGCCATACTAATTTCTAACAAAGTTGACTTCAAACTTAAATCAATCAGAAGAGATGGAGAGGGACATTTTATACTCATAACAGGAACAATTGATCAGGATGAAGTCTCAATCCTGAATATCTATGCCCATAATATAAAAGCACCCACATATGTAAAAGAAACATTACGAAAACTCAAGGCTGCCATCAAACCGCACACACTAATAGTAGGAGATCTCAACACGCCTCTTTCACCAATGGACAGGTCAATCAGACAGAAACCTAACAGAGAAATAAGAGAATTAATGGAGGTATTGAATCAAATGGACTTAACAGACATCTATAGAACATTCTACCCAAATAGGAAAGAATATACCTTCTTCTCTGCAGCTCATGGAACCTTCTTGAAAATTGACCAAATCCTCGGTAACAAAGCAAACTTCCACAGTTACAAAAAAATATCCATAACCACCTGTGTCTTATCAGATCACCACGGACTAAAGTTAGAATTCAACAACAATGCTACCCCCAGAAAGCCTGAAAACTCATGGAAACTGAATAGTCAACTATTGACCCACACCTGGATTAAAGAAGAAATAAATAAAGAAATTAAAGTCTTCCTTGAATTCAATGAAAATAAAGAATCAACATACTCAAACTTATGGGACACTTTGAAAGCAGTCCTAAGTGGAAAGTTCATAGCCCTTAGTGCCCACTTAAAGAAAACAGAGAAGCATACATTGGAGACTTAACAGCCCACCTGAAAACTCTAGAAAAAAAAGAAGCAGACTCACCTAGGAGGAGTAGAAGTACTGGAAATAGTCAAACTGAGGGTCTGAAATCAACAAAATAGAAACACAGAAAACAATCCAAAGAATCAATGAAACAAAAAGCTGGTTCCTAAAAAAAATCAACAAAATTGATAAACCCCTATCCAAACTAATCAAACGGCAGAGAGAATTTGCAAATTAATAAGATCAGAAATGAAAAGGGGGACATAACCACAGACATAGAGGAAATTCAGAGAATCATTAGATCTTACTACAAAAGCCTGTATGCCACAAAACTGGAAAATGTAAAAGAAATGGACACTTTTTAGATAAATACCATATACAAAAGTTAAATCAGGACCAGGTGAACAATCTAAATAGACCGTCAGTCGCAAAGAATTAGAAGCTGTTATCAAAAACCTCCCCACCAAAAAAAAGCCCAGGACCAGATTGGTTTAACAATGCGGAATTCTACCAGAATTTCCAAGAAGACCTAATACCTATAACTCCTTAAGGTATTTCACAATATAGAAACAGAAGAGTCATTGCCAAATTCCTTTTATGAAGCTACCATCACTCTGATACCAAAGCCACACAAAGACTCAACCAAGAAAGAGAATTACAGGCCAATCTCACTCATGAACATCGACGCAAAAATCCTCAACAAAATACTGGCAAACCGTATCCAAGAACACATTAGAAAAATTATCCATTATGATCAAGTGGCTTCATCCCAGAGATGCAAGGCTGGTTCAACATACTGAAAATCTATCAATGTAATCCATCATATAAATAAACTGAAAGAAAAAAACCATATGATCATTTCATTAGATGCTGAAAAAGCTTTTGACAAAATTCAACATCCCTTTATGTTAAAAGTCTTGGAGAAATTAGGGATACAAGGGGGTCATACCTAAATATAATAAAAGCTATTTACAGCAAACCGACAGCTAACATCAAACTAAACGAGAGAAACTCAAAGCCATCCCACCTAAATCAGGAACACCGACAAGGCTGTCCACTCTCTTCATACCTCTTCAAAATAGTACTTGAAGTTTTAGCAATAGCAATAAGACAACATAAGGGGATCAAGGGATTCAAATTGGAAAGGAAGAAGTTAAACTTTCGTTATTTGCAGATGATATGATAGTGTACATAAGCGACCCCAAAAACTCCACCAAAGAACTTCTACAGCTGATAAACACCTTTAGTAATGTGGCCGGATACAAGATCAACTCCAAAAATCAGTCGCCCTCCTATACACAAAGGATATGGAAGCAGAGAGGGAAATCAGAGAAGCATCACCTTTCCACGATAGCCACAAACAGCATAAAATATCTTGGGCAACTCTAACCAAAGAATTGAAGGATCTATTTGACAAGAACTTTAAGGCATTGAAGAAAGAAATTGAAGAGGATACCAGAAAATGGAAGGATCTCCCTTGCTCCGTGGATTGGGAGGATCAACATAGTAAAAATGGCAATCCTACCAAAGGCAATTTATAGATTCAATGCAATCCCCATCAAGATCCCATTAAAATTCTTCACTGATCTTGAAAGGACAATAATCAACTTTATATGGAATAACAAAAAACCCAGGATAGCCAAAACAATATTATACAATAAAGGAACTTCTGGAGGATTACCATCCCTGACTTTAAACTCTGTTACAGAGCTACAGTAATGAAAACAGTGGCCATTGGCAAAAAATAGAGAAGTGACCAATGGAATCGTATAGAAGACCCGGATTTTAAGCCACAAACCTATGAACACCTCATTTTCGATAAAGGTGCTAAAAATATACAATGGAAGAAAGAAAGCATCTTCAACAAATGGTGCTGGCACAACTGGATGTCAACCTGTAGAAGAATGAAAATAGACCCATATCTATCAACATGCACAAAACTCAAGTCCAAATGGATCAAAGACCTCAATATCAATCTGAACAACACTGAACCTGATAGAAGAAAAGTGGGAAGCACCCTACAACAGATGGGCACAGGCGATCGCTTCTTAGGTATAACCCCAGCAGCACAGTCATTAAGGGCAACATTGAATAAATGGGACCTACTGAAACTGAGAAGCTTCTGTAAAGCAAAAGACACTGTCACTAAGACAAAAAGGCAACCCACTGACTGGGAGAAGATCTTCACCAACCCCGCAACAGACAAAGGTCTGATATCTAAAATATATAAAGAACTCAAGAAACTAGACTTTAAAATGCTAATTAACCCAATAAAAAATAGGGCACTGATCTCAAGAGAGAATTCTCAACAGAAGAAGTTCAAATGGACAAAAGGCACTTAAGGTCATGCTCAGCCTCCTTAGCGATCAGGGAAATGCAAATCAAAACAACATTGAGGTATCACCTTACACCTGTCACAATGGCTAAAACAAAAACACTAATGATAGCCTTTGCTGGAGAGGCTGTGGAGAAAGGGGTACCCTCATCCATTGCTGGTGGGAATGCAAACTTGTGCAACCACTTTGGAAAGCAGTGTGGCGGTTTCTCAGGAAATTTGGGATCAACATACCCATGGACCCAGCAATGCCACTCTTGGGAATATACCCACGAGATGCCCGATCATATGACAAGGACATTTGTTCAACTATGTTCATAGCAGCATTATTTGTAATAGCCAGAACCTGGAAACAACCTAGATGCCCTTCAATGGAAGAATGGATGAAGAAAGTATGGAATATATATACATTAGAATACTACTCAGCGGTAAAAAACAATGACATCGCGAATTTTGCATGCAAATGGATGGAAATAGAAAACACTATTCTGACATAAGGGGATCAAGGGGATTCGAATTGGAAAGGAAGAAGTTAAACTTTCGTTATTTGCAGATGATATGATAGTGTACATAAGCGACCCCAAAAACTCCACCAAAGAACTTCTACAGCTGATAAACACCTTTAGTAATGTGGCTGGATACAAGATCAACTCCAAAAAATCAGTCGCCCTCCTATACACAAAGGATATGGAAGTAGAGAGGGAAATCAGAGAAGCATCACCTTTCACGATAGCCACAAACAGCATAAAATATCTTGGGGTAACTCTAACCAAAGAAGTGAAGGATCTATTTGACAAGAACTTTAAGGCATTGAAGAAAGAAATTGAAGAGGATACCAGAAAATGGAAGGATCTCCCTTGCTCGTGGATTGGGAGGATCAACATAGTAAAAATGGCAATCCTACCAAAGGCAATTTATAGATTCAATGCTATCCCCATCAAGATCCCATTAAAATTCTTCACGGATCTTGAAAGGACAATAATCAACTTTATATGGAATAACAAAAAACCCAGGATAACCAAAACAATCTTGTACAACAAAGGTACTTCTGCAGGCATTACCATCCCTGACTTTAAACTCTACTATAGAGCTACAGTAATGAAAACAGTGTGGTATTGGCATAAAAATAGAGAAGTTGACCAATGGAATCGTGTAGAAGACCCGGATCTTAACCCACAAACCTATGAACACCTCATTTTCAATAAAGGTGCTAAAAGTATACAATGGAAGAAAGAAAGCATCTTCAACAAATGGTGCTGGCACAACTGGATGTCAACCTGTAGAAGAATGAAAATTGACCCATACCTATCACCATGCACAAAACTCAAGTCCAAATGGATCAAAGACCTCAATATCAATCCGAACACACTGAACCTGATAGAAGAGAAATTGGGATGTACCCTACAACAGATGGGCACAGGTGATCGCTTCCTAGGTATAACCCCAGCAGCACAGTCATTAAGGGCAACATTGAATAAATGGGACCTACTGAAACTGAGAAGCTTCTGTAAAGCAAAAGACACTGTCACTAAGACAAAAAGACAACCCACTGACTGGGAGAAGATCTTCACCAACTCCGCAACAGACAAAGGTCTGATCTCCAAAATATATAAAGAACTCAAGAAACTAGACTTTAAAATGCTAATTAACCCAATTAAAAAATGGGGCACTGATCTCAAGAGAGAATTCTCAACAGAAGAAGTTCAAATGGACAAAAGGCACTTAAGGTCATGCTCAGCCTCCTTAGCGATCAGGGAAATGCAAATCAAAACAACATTGAGATATCACCTTACACCTGTCACAATGGCTAAAATCAAAAACACCAATGATAACCTTTGCTGGAGAGGCTGTGGAGAAAGGGGTACCCTCATCCATTGCTGGTGGGAGTGCAGACTTGTGCAGCCACTTTGGAGAGCAGTGTGGCGATTTCTCAGGAAAATTGGGATCAACATACCCATGGACCCAGCAATACCACTCTTGGGAATATACCCATGAGATGCCCGATCATATGACAAGGACATTTGTTCAACTATGTTCATAGCAGCATTATTTGTAATAGCCAGAACCTGGAAACAACCTAGATGCCCTTCAATGGAAGAATGGATGAAGAAAGTATGGAATATATATACATTAGAATACTACTCAGCGGTAAAAAACAATGACTTCTTAAGTTTGCATGCAAATGGATGGAAATAGAAAACACTGTCCTGAGCGTAGGTAACCCAGACCCAAAAAAGATGAACATGGGATGTACTCACTCATAATTGGTTTCTAGAGATAAATAAAGGTCAGTGAGTCTATAATTTGATATCCTTAAGAAACTAAATAAGAAGGTGAACCCAAAGAAAAGCATATAGCCTTCCTCCTGGTTATGGAAAGTAGACCAGATTGCCGGGCAAAATTTGGGATCTTGGGGCTGTGGTGGGAGGGTGTAAGGGGAGAAGGGGAGAGAAATGTGAGAAGGGGGGGGTGGGGGAACTTGGGGAAACGGGATGATTGGGATAAAGGAATGTGGGTTAGGGAGCAGAGAAGCACACATCTTAATGTAAGGGAGCCATCTTAGGGGTGGCAAGAGACTTGGATCTAGAGGGGCAGTCCCAGGTGCAGCCAGGGCGATGTCCCCAGGTAGCTCCTGGGGCAGCTGTGGATAGGGAACCTGAAATGACTCTATCTCATAACCATACTGATGAATATCTGCATATCACCATAGAATCTTCATCTGGCGATGGATGGAGATAGAGACAAAGACCCACACTGGAGCACTGGACTGAGCTCCCAAAGTCCCAATGAGGAGCAGAAGGAGGGAGAATATGAGCAAAGAAGTCAGGACCACAAGGGGTGCGCCCACCCGTGGACACAGTGGGACTGATTCTTTGGGAGCTCACCAAGGCCAGCTGGCCTCTGACTGAAATAGCATGGGATAATGCTCTCTGAATTTGGCGGACAATGAGGGCTGCTGAGAAGCCGAGGACCATGGCACTGGGTTTTGATCCTACTTCATGCTCTGGCTTTGTGGGAGCCTACCCAGTTTGGATGTTCACCTTCCTAGACCAGGATTGAGGGGGGAGGACTTTGGACTTTCCTCAGGGCAGGGAACCCTGACTGCTCTTCAGGCTGGAGAGGGAGGGGGAGGAGTGGGGGAAGGGGAGGAGGAGAGGGAGGAGTGGGAGGGAAATGGGAGGCGGGGAGGAGGCAGAAATTGCTTTTTTTTTTTCTAATAAAAAAAAAACGAAAAAAATCACTTTTCATTTATACAATTGCATATACTTTGATTATTTTAGTTTTTTTTTAAAAATACTACATAAACTTTTGTCAAATAGTCATCTGGTCTTTTCTCATAAATTTAGGATTCCCTCAATCAGACACTTACAGCTTTTTAAACAAAGATAAAAGTTATGAACAAGAGACTTTTGACTAAATTATCCAAAGCTTATAAAGCCAATGCCCAGAGTGTTTATTATGGAACTATAAATAATTCATGCTGGTATATGTTGGAATGTGGTTTTGATCAATAAATTGAAGCCAAAGAAGTATTTAGAGTCTGAACTAACTAGTTTTATTATGCATATAGGTGGGATAGTGTGTAAAAGATAGGAAAGTTGTGATTTTGGCAAGGTGTACATATTTTTAACATCCATAGATTTTTATAGGCCTTCATAGTGCTTTTAAAGTTAAGTTTCAGATTTTGGATTTTTCATGTGTAGAACTGAGAATTTTTAGAGCTGTATAATTCCTACTTATTTTATGGTTTTATAAAAAAACATGTTTTCTGCTGGTTATCAAATAAAGTGTCTATGACTTTTATCAACAAAAAAAAAAAAGAAAACACTATTCTGAGTGAGGTAACCCAGACCCAAAAGGATGAACATGGGATGTACTCACTCATAATTGGTTTCTAGAGATAAATAAAGGTCAGTGAGTCTATAATTTGATATCCTAAAGAAACTAAATAAGAAGGTGAACCCAAAGAAAAAGCATATAGCTATCCTCCTGGTTATGGGAATTAGACCAGTTTGCCGGGAAAAAATTTGGGAATTTGGGGGCGCGGTGGGAGGGGGTAAGGGAGAAGGGGAGAGAAATGTGAGAAGGGGAGGTTGGGGGAACTTGGGGAAACGGGATGATTGGGATAAAGGAAGGTTGGTTAGGGAGCGAGAGAAGCACACATCTTAATTAAGGGAGCCATCTTAGGGTTGGCAAGAGACTTGGATCTAGACGGGCTCCCAGGTGCCCAGGGCAATGTCCCCAGTTAGCTCCTGGGGCAGCTGTGGATAGGGAACCTGAAATGACCCTATCCTATAGCCATACTGATGAATATCTTGCATATCACCATAGAAACTTCATCTGGCGGTGGATGGAGATAGAGACAGACACCCACACTGGAGCACTGGACTGAGCTCCCAAAGTCCCAATGAAGAGCAGAAGGAGGGAGAATATGAGCAAAGAAGTCAGGACCACAAGGGGTGCGCCCACCCGTGGACACAGTGGGACTGATTCTTTGGGAGCTCACCAAGGCCAGCTGGACTCTGACTGAAAAAGCATGGGATAAAACCGGACTTTCTGAATTTGGCAGACAATGAGGGCTGCTGAGAAGCCAAGGACCATGGCTCCGGGTTTTGATCCTACTTCATGCTCTGGCTTTGTGGGAGCCTACCCAGTTTGGATGTTCACCTCCCTAGACCAGGAGTGAGGTGGGAGGACTTTGGACTTTCCACAGGGCAGGGAACCCTGACTGCTCTTCAGGCTGGAGAGGGAGGGGGGAGGAGTGGGGGGAGGGGAGGAGGAGAGGGAGGAGTGGGAGGGAAATGGGAGGCGGGGAGGAGGCAGAAATTTTTTTTTCCAATAAAGAAAAAAAGAAAAAAAAATAAAGAGCTAGCATCCATAACAAAGTGTGGTAACACACAAAGCTTTAATCCTAGTACTACGGAGGAAGCATGAGTGGATTTCTATGGGTTCTATGCCAGCATGGTCTACTTAAGAGTTCCATGAAAGCCAGGGATACAAAAGAAAGCCAGTTTAATGAATAAAAGAAAGAAAATGAAAAGTCAAAGTTTTAAACCTAGTATAGTACGGACTATATATACTGGACTTGGATAAACAGGCTGGGTGTGGAGGTTAACACTTGAATCCCAACACTCAGGAGGCAGAGCCTAGAAGATCATTCTGAAGGTCAATCCAGCCTGATCTACACAAAGATCTCTGCAACAGCCAGGTCTATTTGTAGAGAGATCTTATCTCAAGACAAAGAAACAACAGGCTGGGCAGTGGTGGCTCATACTTTTAATCCTAGCAGACAGAAGCAGGCAGGTCTCAAGTTCAAGTCCAGCTGGGTTTAGCTGGTTTATAAGACAGTCAAAGCTAAACACATAAAGTCTATCTCAAAAAATAGATATACACCATATTTAGCAAAAAGGCCAATGCAAATTAATACCATTTTGAGATTTTACCTTACCTAGTCAGAATGGCCAAGATCAATTTTAAAAAGACATCCTATGCTGGTAAAGATTCTAAAAATAGAATCTATTGAACTAGGGGGGGAAAAACAGAAGCTCTTCTAATTCCTCCCCAACACTCAGCAGCTAGTAGTACAGCATTAAGGGGAGAAACAAGAGAGTGCAGTAAAATGGTCATCCATCCATGCTGAAATAGAGTTGGAATTAATGACAGAAAATAACTGATATGCATGCAGTAGCAACTTCTGCTTTTTACCCTACAGTCTGGAAGGGAAAGGGAGGAGAGACAGTAGCTCTAGGAAAGCCCCACCCATATAAATTAAATAAAACCTCAGCCAGTGAACAATTAAGTCATAAGGTAAATATTGTCTAAAGTACAATTGAGAATTGAATCCATTTACAAACCAACACAAAAATATGATCATTAGTGTTTAAGATACAGGAGCACCCAACCATCAACCCCCACACATTCAGAAATGTCATGAGCCTTGAATACATGGCTGCCTCTTCCTTAAAATCAAGATTTTTTAGCTAGAACCAAGGGTTCTTGTTCCTTGGGTAAGAGGGGCTGTGTGATGCCAGAAACTAACTCTAAGTCTGCAAATCCCCTGAAGGGTTCAGGTTTCAAAGGTGTGTTTCTAGAGCTGGTCAGAAGATGGTTTAGAAAGGTGAGCATCCTTGTTAACTGGTGCTAGAGCAGCTGTTGCAACTGGAGCTTCAGCTAATGCTGGATCTTCAGTTACTGCATGGGACAGTTGGAACTAAAGTTGTTTCAGGTTAATCAGGCTCTGGAGCTGCAGATGAGTCTTGAAAATCAGGCAGGTCCCTCTGGAGACAATAGCTGGAACCCCCCCCCAGGTCTGATCACCATAGAGAAAAGTTTCCAGGCTGTGGTTCACTTTAGAAATAGAGCCCAGAGAGAATGTGCCTGGAGACATGGACTCTATGCTGAGAGAGAAAGAGACACTTGAGCAACCAAAAGGACACATTGACCCAGCAGCTGTTTTGGAGCTTCCACTTATCTCTGGCAATCATTACAGAGCATTCTGGAAATTCTTTTGTTTGTAATTATGCCTTGGTTCCTGAACTAGTTCTGCCAAAAAAAAAAAAAAAGAAAGAAAAAAGACAGTGAAACACCTGAGTGTCCCAGACTTGGCCATAAGGTGAAGATACTGAATGGAAAAAAAAGCATGGTTACATCAATACCTACACACACACACACACACACACACACACACACACGTCTGGAGCTCTTGATGTCTAGAAGGAGGTAGGAAGGAAAGATTAGTAGGACTTGACACCAAAAGACTAGGGAAGCTTCAGCTAGAAAATTTGGGGGTTTCACTTGTATCCTTAATACTCTATTGAGACAGAAATATGGACCCATTTCTTACCCCATTGAAGAAGAAAACTACTACAACCTCAGATGCAGCATATTCACTATCCACAACTGTCCCAAGCTGCCTCAAGCACAGTAGATATGTTCAGGGTGGGACATTATAAATGTTCAGATGACTTATGGATAATATCTATTTCAACAACAGGAGAGAGGGACTAGAGACAGACCAGGGTTTGGTACTCCATCATTCAAACTTTCACACAATTTCCACATGTTTCTCCAGGCTAGAGTATATGCAAGAATTAAAATATTTTTGCAGCAGGAGCTTTTGTTCTTAGTTGTACACACTATGCTACTTTTACTGTTTTCTGGGACTTTTGAAAAAACTTTCCAAGTGTTCAACTCAGAATACAAATAGAATTAAATGGACTCCATATGTTATAATAACATGCGATTATATGCTTGTTTCAATAAATATTAATGAACACATAAATATGGGAAATAAAGGGATGGTTGTATGGTGAGAGGGTGAGGGTTGGAGTCATATATGCAGCTAAGGAAATATGAGTTTCTGAAAAGACAACCACTATTTAAAAAAGAAATTGCTTGTTGGAACATTTTGTATGATCTCTGTAATTTTTTGCACATTTGAAACCACCCTGAGAGCTAACTTGAATTAGAAAACATGATAAGTGAGTCCCATTTTTATGACCTAGCACTTATTATTGAGTTTCTAGTTTGGGGTCATGAACTTGGACTCAGAAATGCGAGAGAATGATCTCTGTATGAGTTCACAATTGCTTAATACAACAACCTTTGACTTACCGTTACAATATCTCTTTCTTCATCTCAGTAGTTAGTTTTGGAATCAACTATTGGCTGTTAATGATTTCTTTTCTCTGTACTATAAATGTTAGCTCTCAACATTAGCTAGAAGCTGTACAGGTGGCTAAAGGTGGAATCCTAACAGCACTCACAAAGTGCTCTTGGCCATGTCAGACTACCTTTGGTTTGAAGGAATACCTTTCCTTTCAGTAGGGATTGAAAAAGAAATACTTGCTGAAATAGGTGATAAGTTTGTGGTTAGAGATGAAGATACAATCATATTGACTTACCCCAAATCAGGTAAGGATGGTATGAGGAAGGTTGGGACATTGATCATCATTAATTTAGGCAAGGAGTGAAGTGTTCTGTATATCAGATGTTTAAAATGCTTTGTGGGTAAGGAGAGCTTTCTGTCAGCACATTTACACTCAGAGAAAGACTTTACCCTGCTCTGTGAGCTCTAAGATCAGTTAAGGCAGGATTATATGGGGGTGAAGTGGGAGTGTGTGTGAAGGAAATGGTCAGATGGGAGGGAGTGGGAATTTTGGTTGGTATTTTTTTTAAAAAAAATCTAAAAATTATTTTTTTTAAAAAGAAAGAAAGAAATAGAGAAAGAAAGAAAGAAAGAAAGAAAGAAAGAAAGAAAGAAAGAAAGAAAGAAAGAAAGAAATAGAGCAATGTCAATGGATCATAAGGCAGACTCTGGCATTGTTGTGTTTCTGTATAGAAGAGTGAGTGAAAAGGGAGAATCATGAGAATAAAGAAAGGAAATAACATCAAGAGAAAAAAGGCATGGATATAAGAATATGTGATGGAGAGTAAAATGTCATGTAGAGAATTACCATGATTCTTGTTCAGGTTGTAGAAAGAGTCTCAAACTCAACGAACCAAAAAGAAGCATCAAGACTTTTGGGGAAGGGATGTTTACTGTGTGGAGGAAGCATTGACCATTAGGAAAGTAATAGGTTGCTGACAAGGAATGTGCAATAACTTGGAAAGTGAAGGACAGTGGAATTCAGGACAAAGATTCAGACAATTGCCCAGGGAAGAAAGGTAGATAAATATCCACTGATAAATGAGCATGCAAACATGGATAGAGTGTGGGTGTATTAAATGGACAAGAGGGCATTTATTTACCTTAAGGACAAGCAGTACTCACAGGCACACGGCAGGATGGATGCATCTCAAGGGCATTGTATTAAAAGAAGGAAGCTCGTCTAGATTTTTTCATGCAAGCTACAACAGATTTTATAAATTCATCCCTGTGAAATATCTGGGATATTCAAATTCACTGCACCAGAATGTAGACTGATGACAGTCCAGGACTCCTGGGGATGTTCAGGAGGCAGGTGAAGTATACTGAGTATAATCTCAGTTTTTCCAAGTGAAGCATTGGGGATGTGCTAGATCAATATACTTTGTGCTAACACCATGTAGACATTGTGAACACCACAGGTCTGTGTACTTGGAAACAGCTGCACTGTAAATAGTGTGACTGTAAATTCTACTTGAGCCTTTTTTAACAAATAATGTTGAAATTACTGACCATCAATTTTTCTTCTTGTTCAGGAACTAACTGGCTGATTGAGATTGTCTGCTTAATTCAGACCAAGGGGAATCCCAAGTGGATTCAATCTGTGCCCGTCTGGGAACGCTCACCCTGGGTAGAGACTAAAATAGGGTATTCAATGTTAATCAATCAGGAAGGACCACGCCTCATCACCTCTCATCTTCCCTTCCATCTTTTCCCCAAGTCTTTCTTCAGTTCCAAGGCTAAGGTCAGTATCCAGTGATTGAGAAATGCTCATTGAACTTATTCTACCATGACAGACCCTGGAGCTCTTGTTTAAATGGACTCTGATTTTTTTTAGGTTGAGATAAGAAAGCTGGGATTCTCATGTACTAGGTAATATTGATGTATTCCCTCCTCAGACTAAATCAAAGTACCATGATGTCAATCACCACACAGTGATCCTGGCAGATATATGACAGAAAGTAGAACAACACATTAGAGCATCAAGGAGCTACATATACAGGTCAAATACAGTTAAAATTCTACTGTACAGTAGATATTACTGTTTTTCTGTCACCAAAGAAATTAATTAATTAGCTAATCTTGATTCTATAAATACCCCATGCACAGTTGGTGAAACACCCAACACAGACTACCTTATAGGTGAAACAGCATGAACAGGCATCAAAACATGTAGATGTTCAACAGTTATGGCTCATCTGTATCCACTGTGTCTTGTTGGGTCTAGATGTCCATTGAGATCCGTAACCACAGTAATCACTCATGTTCCTGATAGAAGAACTACAGAAAGGAGCAGAAATATTCATAACTTCTTGTTGTGAATTTGTCAAACTCTTGTCTGAAGAAATTGAGGCATAAAAACATAAAATCTAGAATAATTCCACAAATGCATTGGTTCAAAATATAAGTATCCTTTTATTAAATTTATTTACTTTTAACTTATTTCTTTTATTTTTGAGATTACAATTTAATTGTATATAACACTCTCCCAACCCGTTCATCCACACTCATTTATGTAGCTCTCATTTTCCAGATTTATGGTATCTTTTTCATTGATTGTTATTATATATGTATATTTATACATATCTACATATTTAAAAATACTTAAGTAAAATCAATCAGCTCTGTCTGTACAATGTTCCTTGTATGTATGTTTTCTGGGATGAGCATTCAGCATTATGTGACCCATAGTTATGCTTTTCCCAAAGGAAATTGTTTTCTCTGACTCTTCATTTCTTAGTTTCCTGTAGGACTTTTTTTTCACCACTCTGGAGGTCACATTGGCTTTAAGCTCAATGACTGTTTTGAGGGTTATATTTGGTAGTTATAGTTACAGAAACCAAAAAGTTTGTCATATCCCAGATTGATTGAGCACAGTACTCAATATTCTGTGTAGATAAGTTACTCTTTCACAGCAGATGTATGATATTTCACACTGTGAGATATTGTTTTTTACAACTATAAAATCAGTGTTGGATTTTTATTATTGTTTTTGTTTTTTACAGTAATAGTGACCTCAGTCATTTGGCTGTTACGTATTTGTAAATCAAATTAAAGTCTGAAAGAGGATCTTGACTATATCATACTTAAGTGTGGTTTTTCCAAATAAAATTAATAAATTTTTTTAGAAACATCATGATATTTGATTGACATTTCATATAAATTGTAACAGGTAAAAGTGAAGAATGAATGTATTGACCCTCATATACATGTTTTTCCATTTTAGATGATCTATGTCATCAGAAATCCCAGAGATGTTCTTGTGTCTGGTTATTTTTTCTTTCATAAAACAAACCTTGTTAAGAATCCAGATTCCCTGATAACATATTTTGAATGGTTCCTCAAAGGAAATGGTGAGTGTCCTATTAAATATAGGAGTTGCTATTGACTCAAAGACATTTCTTTCATTTTATTACTTTAAAAATTACCAATCCAAATTTCCTTCCTCCTCCCACTTCCCTTCCAATCTTCCACACGTCCTTCTCTCACCTTCTCCAATATTAAGAGAGGAGAAGGCACCCTGACCTGTGGAAGGTCCAAGTCTCTCCCCACTACATCCAGCTTGATCGCGGTATACATCCAAAGAGAAAAGGATCCCAAAAGCCAATACATGCAGTACAGACAAATCCTAGTGCCATTGTCATTGTCCCCTCAGTCTGTCACAACTGTCAACCACATTCAGAGAGACTAGGTTGATCCCATGCTCATTCATTGACTGGTCAGTTGGAGTTGGTGAGGTCTCATTACCTCAGGCACATTGTCTTGGTGGCTGAACCCCTCATGGTCTTGACTTCTTTGCTCATATTCTCCCTCATTCCACTCTTCAACTGGACCTTGGGTGCTCAGTCCAGTGCTGTGATGCGGGTCTCTGTCTCTGTTTCCATCTGTTGTTGAACAAAAATTCTATGGTGATATTAAAGATAATCATCAGTCTGACTACAGGGCAAGGACAGTAGAGACACCCTCTCTATTGCTAGGGTCTTAGTTGGGGGTCATCCTTGTGGATTTCTGGGAATTTTTCTAGAGCCAGGTTTCTTGCTGACCCCAAAATGGCTCCCTCAATCAAGATATCTCATATCCGTCCTTCCTCCATCTCAACTATGCCATTCCCTTAAGCTCTCCCCAAAAATCCCCTTCTCCGCTCCTCTTCCTCTTTTTTCCTTCCTTCTACTTCTTTCCCTCATGCTCCCAAATGTTGTCAGGCAATATTGTCTGCTTCCAATTTCCAGGTGGATCTATATATGTTTGTCTTTGGATTCACCTTATTACTTAGCTTCTCTAGGATCATGAACTATAGGCTCAAAGTCCTTTTGTTTATGGCTAGTATCCGCTCATGAGTGAGTACATATGATATTCATGTTTTTCTCTCTGGGTTAGCTCACTCAGGATAGTGTTTTCTATTTCCATCCATTTGCACACAAAATTCAAGTTGTCATTGTTTTTTTTTTTTTACTGCTGAGTAGTACTTTCTTTATCTGTTCTTCCATTGAGGAGCATCTAGGTTGTTTCCAGGTTCTGGCTATTACATATAGTGTTGCTATGAACATAGTTCAACAAATGATTTTGTTGTAGAATTGAGCAACTTTTGGGTATATTCCCAAGAGTGGTATTGCTGGATCATGAGGTAGGTTGACTCCCAATTTTCTGAGAAAACAGCACACTGATTTCCAAAGTAGTTGTACAAGTTAGCATTCCCACCAGCAAAGAATGAATGTCCCCATTACTCCACATCCTCTCCAGCATAAGCTATCATTGTTGTTATTTTTTTTTATTTTGCCATTCTGACAGGTATAAGATGGTATCTCAGAATTGTTTTGATTTGCATTTCCCAGATAGCTAAGGGAGATGATCATGCCCTTAAGTATTATGGACCATTTGAAATTCTTCTATTGAGAATTCTGTTTCGTTCAGTACCCCATTTTTAATTTGATATTTCAAATTTTTAATATCTAATTTCTTGAGTTCTTTATATATTTTGGAGCTCAGTCCTTTTTCTGATATGGGGTTGATGAAGATCTTCTCGCATTTATTAGGTTGGCTTTTTGTCTTATTGACTGTGTCCTTTGCTGTACAGAAGCTTCTCAACTTCAGGAGGGCCCATTTATTCATTGTTGCTCTTATTGTGCTACTGGGGTTATACTTAGTAAGTGCTCTCCTGTGCCCATGCATTGAAAGCTACTTCCCAATTTCTCGTCTATCAGATACAAAGTGGTCAGATTTTTATTGAGGTCTTTAATCTATTTGAATTTGAGTTTTGTGCATGGTGATAGATATGGATCTATTTTCATTCTTCTACAGGTGTTGGGATTTTTATGGGGATTTCATTGAATCTATAGATTGCCTTTGGTAGGATTGCCATTTTTTTAGTATGTTTATCCTTCCTTTCTAAGAGTATGGGAGATTTTTCCATTTTCTTGTATCTTCTTCACTGTCTTTCTTCAAAGACTAAAAGTTCTTGTGAAATAGGTTTTTCACTTCCTTGGTTAGTGTTAACCCAGGATACTTTGTGGTATATGTGGCTATTGTGAAAGATGAAGTTTCTCTGATTTCCCTCTCAGCATCTTTAGCCTTTGTGTATAGGAGGGCTACTGATATTTTTGAGTTGATCTTGTTTCCTGCCACATTACTGAAGGTATTTATCACCTGTAGGAGTTCTCAGGCAGAATTTCTGGGGTCACTATCATATCATCTGCAAATAACAAATGTTTGACTTCCTCCTTTCCAATTTGAGTCTCCTTGGTCCCCTTATGTTGTCTAATTGCTCTTGCAAGAACTTCAAGAGATATGGAGAGCGAGGACAGCCCTTACTTGGTCCTGATTTGAATGGAATTGCTTTGAGGTTCTCTCCATTTAATTAGATGTTAGTAGTCGGCTTGCTGTATATTACTTTTATTATATTTAGATATGATCCTTGTATCTCTAATCTCTCCAATACCTTTATCATGAAGAGGTGTTAAATTTAGTCAAATGCTTTTTTGGCATCTAATAAAATGATCATATGTTTTTTTTTTCTTTCAGTTTATTTATATGATGGATTACATTGCTAGATTTTCATATGTTGTTGTACCAGCACTACATCTCTGGAGTGAAGCTTACTTGATCATAATGGATTATTTTTTTATGTGTACTTGGATTTGGTTTGCCAGTATTTTTACTAAGAACTTTTGAATGTTCATGAGTGAGATTGGTCTGAAATTCTCTCTTGGTTGAGTCTTTGTGCAGTTTTTATATCAGGATAATTGTAGCTTCATAAAATGAGTTTGGGAATGACCCTTCTCTTTCTATTATGTGGAACACATTGAGGAGTATAAGTATTAGCTCTTCTTAAAGCCCAGGGCTCAAAGACATTTTAAAGACAAGATGTGATATAGTTTTGGCTGGTCTTGACCTCTCTAAATAGTCAGGGGTGACCTTGAAGCTCTGTTCCTCCTGCATCTACCTCGAGTTCTAGGACTACAAGCAACTACTACCGTGTTCTGTTAATTGAATACTGTAACTCAAAACCACAGTGTCATGCATGTTATCGAACTTGGCTACATCCCCAGCCTTTAGTATATTATTTAATCTTCAGTTGGCTCCATCTTATCCCTCAAAACACAAACAATCTGTGGCTTCCAAACTCATAACCATCTTAAACCTGGTGATGTAGACTCTCTGTTCTCACATACGACTGCATAACAGGGTTCAGGAAGAGCTTGTCCCATGAAAACCCATTCTGGCATCATTTGGAGAGCCTGGTCTTTCGAGCAGGTATTATCTTATGTGGTGAATGATTTAGAAATGACACACGTATATAATGACATTTGAACACTTGTTTTCCAGTTTATGGCAGTATCAAATTTATGAGACACAACCTTCCAGGCAGTAATACATTAATACATCATTGAGTGTGGGATTTGAGAGGAAATAAATTCTTTTTTAATTTGCTCATTTATTTTATATCATGACCTCAGTTTCCCCTCTCTCTTCTTATCCTATTCCCTCTTCCTACCTATCTCCCAACTCTACCTCCCAATCCACTTCTCCTCTGTTCAGAAAGTGACAGGCCTCAGCACGGGTGTCAACAGAGAATGACATGGCATGTTGAGGTAGGACTAAACTTCTCACCTTATATTAAGGCTGAGCAAGGTAACCCACTATGAGGAATAGGTTCCTAAATGTCAGCCAAAGCAGTAAAAACAGGCCCTACTTCTACAACTAGGAATCCAAGTAAATCAAGCTACACAGTGTCAAACATATAGTGGCCATAGGTCAGATCCATGCAGTCTCTCTGTCAATCCAGAGCTTGTGGCCTCCTATATGCCCATGTAAGTCATTTCTGTGGATTTCCTTGTGATAACCTTGACCCACCTGGCTCATCCAATCCATCTCTCTCTTCGGCTGGATTCCTGCACTTAAGCCCAGTGTTTTGCTGTAGATCTCTGCATCTTTTTCCATCCATCGCTGGATTATTACTCTAATGACAAGGTGGGCTGTTATTGTCCTGATTACAAGAGGTGGCCACTTCAGGCTATCTAGCCACTGTACCTAGTCCTTAATTTGAACATCCTTGTAGAAGCATGGGAGTTTCCCTAGCAGTAGGTTTCTATTTAACCCTAAAACACCCCCATCAAGATGTATCTCAAATACTCTCCCATTCCATATCTTCTCCCATTAAAATCCATCATGTTCCCACCCCTGCCAGCACCCAGTTAACTCAGGAATTTTCTTCTATTTTCCCCATTTTAGGGACATATCCCTTTTTGCAATCCTTGCTACCTTGCCTCTCTGTGGCTGTTGATTGTTGCATGGTCATCCTTTACTTTACAGATAATATTCACTTATGAGTACATACATACCATATTTGCTTTTCTGAGTCTGGGCTTCTTCACTCAAGATGATTTTTTTAATTCCATCCATTTTCTTTCAAGTTTCTGGATGATGTTGTTTTTACTGGTGAGTAGCATTCCATTGGAGTAAATGGACCAAATATTCTTTATCCAGTCTTTGGTTGTGGGTCCCCTAGGTTGTTTCCAGTTTCTGGCCATTATGAAAAATGCTGTTATGAACACTGGGGAGAGTACTGAAAAGGTGGTGCATTTCTGGGTCAGGTAAAATCCTTGCACAAGAGAATCTCACAGGAATCTATAAGGAAGCTCCAGCTTACACTCAGAGCATATCAGATATGTAGCCTGAACTGGCCATCTCCTATGACCAGACTGGTTCCTAGCCCGACAGTAATTAGAGTGACATCATCAAGTAACAGATGGGAACAGATGCAGATCCATAGCCAAATGTATGGTGGAGTTCAGAGAATCCTGCAGAAAATGATGAGAAGGGATTGTAGGTGCCGGAAGGGTCAAGGACACCAGAAGAAAACTCATAGAATCAACCTAGTCTCATAGAGCTCACAGACACTGAACTGAAAGCCAGGGTTCCTAGAGGGGATTGACAAAGGCCTTCTTCATATATGTTACAGTTGTGGAGAGTGGCTCTCTTATGGAACTGCTAACTTCTTATGGAAAGTCTCTGAATCTTTTACTGGTTCTTGGACCCTACTCCTTGTACTGGGTCACCTTGTTCATCTTTAATACATCTTTAATACATCTTTAATAACCCTAACCCATCACATCTGCCGTGTCCGGTTTCAGTATACTTGTAGTTCTTTGCTACTCCATCATTCTTACCTTTCCATATTTGTTCATCATAATTGCATTGGGAGCTAAGATATGTCATGAAGTATATCCTTTTGCCCAAACAGCTTTACCTATAAATATTCATTGCATTGAGCTGTGTTCGCATTCAGGGTCTCTGGCTTCTGCTACACCATCAATCCTGGACTCTCATCTACACTTGGATGAGGATATTATTGGATATCTTGGATATTCTATTATTGCTCAGACTCATGTTGATCCTGTGGCTATTGTTCCACAGGGCTCGTCCATTCCACATTTTCCAGCAGCTTACAGATAGTGTCTATGTTGAGGTAAACCACTCAGTGCCCTGGATCTTGACCTCAATGGTAGCTGAGTTGTTCAGTCCTGGTCTTTGCTGGTCCTTCTCTTAATCCAAAAGTGACAGGCAAGGGGCGGGGGCAGGCCTGATTAATTTTAAGGTTCATTTTATTTTATGTGTAGATGTGTGTTGCGTGCATGCATTTGTCTTGCTGCATACGTGTCTGATGCCTACAAAGACTGAAAGACTACACTGACTACTATCATGTAGATACTGAAAACTGAATCCTGGTCCTGTAGAGGAACAGTGAATGCTTTTAACTGCTGAGCCTTCTCCCCACGAATACCTGTTTATTTTTTAAACATTTTAAACATTGGAGCACGGGACTGAGCTCCCAAGGTCCAAATGAGAAGCAGAAGGAGGGAGAACATGAGCAAGGAAATCAGGACCACGAGGGGTGCCCCCACCCACTGTGACAGTGAGGCTGATCTATTGGGAGCTCACCAAGGCCAGCTGGACTGGGACTGAAAAAGCATGGGATAAAACTGGACTCTCTGAACATGGCAGACAAAGAAGGCTGATGAGAAACCAAAGACAATGGCACTTGGTTTTGATCCTACTGCATGAACTGGCTTTGTGGGGACCTAGCCTGTTTGGATGCTCACCTTCCTAGACCTGGATGGAGGGGGGAGGACACTGGACTTCCCACAGGGCAGGAAACCCTGACTGCTCTTTGGACTGGAGAGGGAAGGGAAAAGGAATGGGGGAAGGGGCAGAGAAGTGCAAGGGAGGGAGGAGGAGTGGGGCAAGGGGGAAGGAGTGGGGGGAGGAGGTGAGAAATGGAAAGCGGGAGGAGGCAGAAATATTTTCAATAAAAAAATGAAATTTATCCATATGTTTTAGATTTTCCAGTTTGGTGGAATTTCTTAAGGTAAATTCTAATAATTTTCTGAATTTCACTGGTTATTATCATAGTGCTCCATTTTCATGTCTTATTGTATTAGTTTTGTAAATTGTTCTTCCCTTTGGTTAGTTTACCTAAGGTTTGTCAATATTGTTCACATTTTGAAGGAATCACATCTGTTTCATTGACTCTCTGGTTTGTTTTGCTGTTGGGATGCTTTCAAATTTTTTATTTCATTAATGTCTGTGCTTACTTTACAGCTACTGATTTTGGCATTTGACTTTTTCTTTTCCCAGAGAGCCCTAAGGTGAACCATTAAGCAATTTATTAGATATCTAACTGATTTCTTCATGTAGGTTCATTGACCTTTAAACATCTCTCTTAGGTTTGTTTACATTGCATCACACAGATTTTAAACTCTGTTGAAATCTCAGTTCTAACAGACCTTCTATTACATTAAACTTGGTGTTTCTGTCTTGGCAATTTCAATGTTCTTTCTTTGTTTACTTATACAATTCTGAGAGAAGATTCTCTTTTAGTCTTTGTGGTGCCCCACTTTCCAACTGTATCTGAGTTGACATCTGTTCCAACAGAAAGCAACTCATAGAGATGTTGTGGTATATTATTTTAAGATGTGTTACAGTCATTTATGTTGTGAAATATTTATTTTAATGTTTCAAAGATGTGTTGCATTCGTTTATGTTTAATTTGTTTAACTCTGTGTAGCTGTGAAACTTTGCCTGTCTAAAACACATGGTTATCTAATAGAGAGCTAAGCAGGCAATATTGAGGCAGGAAAAAAGGATAGTCAGGGCTGGTAGGCAGAGAGAACCTAGTTGAACACAGCCACTAGGTCTCATAACATGATATATATAAACTAAAGTGTAAGAAAATAATATATCCAGGCTGAATAATATGGTAAAAGCCTTCACTCATGACATTTATGGGATGGATACAGTGGATCAATAGTTCAAGTAATCCTTTTCTACAAAACAGACAGAGACATCCTTCTTGACATTTACTTTGTAATCCCAGCCTCCAAATAAACACATTATCTTCAAAAATGACCTCTAAAGCAAACCAAATGTTAATTATCAGCAACATGTATGTTATTGGCTTATTTTTGATGCTCTCACTAACATGCTTTTGGTTTTTTGCTTATTTTCAGACATAATCAGGTGTATCTCAAATTGGCCACTAATTCACAATGTAATGGAAAATGACATTGAAGCTCTAGTCTTCTCTTGACTCTAACTCTGAGTTTCAGTATTTCAAATGTGTGCCACCACTTCTGGCTTGGCTTTTAGCCTTTTTTGAGGGGCATAGGTGTGTGTGTCAATGATTTTGTGGAAACAAATGTGTGACTATATCTCTTTTTGTGCCAAAGCTTGAATGTGGAAGACCAACAACAACATTAGGTGGTGAACCTTAATTTCTATTTCGTTCAATAGTTCCTGAGGATTCAAACTCAGGTGCTCACACTTACAAGGCAAATGCATTCCACTGAACCATCACCTGAGACCAGCTTTCAATCTCTTTAAGGGACTTAATTCTGCCATTTCTTGTGGAATTCACTTTCTCTCTACAACTTCCTGGTAGGTCATTTACCCTCAGTTTTCAATTAAATCTTAGAATCCTTGAATCCATATATTCTACTGCTCTTAGCCTGACTTAACTCTTATCTTCCTGCCTGATTTGATTCAGTTATTTCTTCAGATAATGGGTAACAGTGCAAGTGTGAAATGGAGGCTGAGACAAGAAGAGAGTGCACTAGACCAGGATCTATTGTGATGTGTTCACAATACACATCACAATAGCCTTAGGAATGCAAATAAAGTTTGGATGTAAAGGTGGATGTCTATGCTTGGAAGGTCTCTACTTGTCTGTGTTTTGGAGGCTTGGGTGTTGAAGAGTGACTATTGAGTAGTGGGGATAACTTAGAGGGGAAAGCCAGTAGAAGATGATCTCCCTCATAATTACTCAAGATAGTTCTTCAGACACGATGAAATTAAAATAATCCAAGCCTAACCATGTCCAGAAACCTCTGGCTTACTGTATTGGTGTGATTGCTTTCCCCAACACATGCCTCAGTCATTGACACCCAACAGGAAGATGTCTCCTCATGGCATCACAGTGTAACGCAGTGGGGTGATGAGTTTACTAGTGTGTTTGATTTTATCAGCTCATTGTAGTGTATGTATCATTTGATATATTGAATATTGTAAATGTCAGTTTGATTTTTCTTAATAAAGGTGTCTACCATTTGCACAAAAGTGAAGAATATCAGGCAGTGCTCACTTTTATTCTTTGTTACCCACACTTTCTTCCTCCCTTCACACAGTTGTATTTGGATCATGGTTTGAGCACACCCGTGCCTGGCTGTCCATGAGAGAAAGAGACAACTTCCTGCTTTTGAGCTATGAAGACCTGAAACAGGTAACCAACATTCTTATTTCAACCACAAACCCTCTCACAAACCAACCCCATGGAGCACCTCACATTTCTCAATGTTTCCATGTCAGTGTTAGGCTCATGAACATTCATTAAAAGTTAGATTATTGCTTATGTCCTTTATTGACCTGCATCTGACATTACCACTCCAGGCTCCTAGTCCATTGTCCATGTCTTCTTTACCCTACTTTACCCTGAGGAAGAGAGGAGTAGCTCACACTTGCACTACAGGTTTTTAATTCTGTCTGGGGAACACATTTGATACATCTGATAAGGCAGTGGTCAGTGGTTAGTGGGGATAGTAATGATATTCTACTGTTGTTCCAAAATGTATGTCATCTACCCTTGACTGCAAGAAGAGAGACAAAGAAGAAAACCATCAATGAGGTCTGGGAGAATACAAGTGCTGGAGTGTAGGGAAAACTCCACCCAATGTGGGGTGTGTTCGTCTCCAGCTAATGTTTACATATAAATCTGGTGGCATGAGCCCTGCTTTCCTCTCTTTTTTGTAAATCCTGCTCATTGCTGGATCCCTGGTGTTGTAAGCTATTTCTTCATTAAAATTTGCTGTTTCATATTAAGCTAGCCTGGTTATTACGCCATCTACACTGGAGTCACAGGAACAGTACCGAGTGCTACACAAATCTGACTGGGCATCTACAGAGTACAGACAGTCAGGAAAGATGTTGTCCTGTGCTCTGCAGTACAGGGGGTTCTTCAGGATGGACTAGATTACATTATAGATTTCCAAAGTCTTAGTAGAGAATATTTAAAATGTTTCACCATTAAGTAATGCCACATATTTAAATAAACTGGTAGGCTATATATTTACCTGATCATTGAAGGTTTCATTTCATTAAAATTTCCAATTGATGGTATAAGTATGTTTAAGTACTTTAGTGTGTCTCAAATATCTCTTATTTTAAAAATTAAAAAAACTACCTCAGCAATGTGTAACTTGACTGGAAATCCAGCTCTGAGACATAGAGTCAGATTCAGGGGTTCTAGATCATCTTGTATGGTTGGTTTGAGGTCAGTGTTGGCGGTTTAGATTCATGCAGACAAATCGTGATAAGTATATATATCTTTAATGCAAAAACAAGAGTCATCCAACCACAGTTCCCACGGATCACAAAAAACAAGAAGGAAGGAAGGAAGGAAGGAAGGAAGGAAGGAAGGAAGGAAGGAAGGAAGGAAGGAAGGGGCCCGCAGCTTCTGTGCGTGCAATTTATCAGTAAATATTTGCCCAAGGCAAGCCCGCCCCCAATTGGTGGGCTTATCCCTACATCTCCCCCTTTTTGTCTAAATAAGACAGAACTAAACCAAATACAACTATAAATAATAATAACAAATAATAAATATAACAAAGAATATTGAGAACAAAAGTTTTAGCAGACATTCTATCTCAAGGAGTCTAAATAATGTAGAGAGTAATTACAATTATATAATCTTCAACTCCATCAAAGATCTGAGAAGGGAATAAATATTACTTAACAAATGAGAGATATCCAAAATGTGCCACAAATGACAGAATCAACTGACTACCTGGGCAATCACCCAAATTCTTGTTTGCAGTGTTGAGTCAACCAACTTTGGCCAAGGCCTAACATAACTGACATCAAATGCAAGGAACTTTCTTAGAATTATCCTACCCTGTCTTGGCAAGATAAGACAATCCTGTTTCATATCTTTGTCAGTAGTTGAGGTATGGGCTTTTCTTAACCCAAAAGCCAGTTCTGCCAAGAAGACAAGCTCCCAGTGGAGTGTCTTTGGTGCTCAACGTTCTCTCGGGAATAGAGTGGCGTTGCCAGGAGTAATTGTGTCTCATTGCCACAGAATTCTAGGTTAGATTAAAGGCCATTTTCTACAGCTCTTTAGAGAGGCTGAAGATTATACTATCTATACTAAATATAATCTCAATGTATCTAGAAGACCTGATTAACCTAAAAATAAACATGACAAACATATAATTCTCAATACCTATCTAACTTGAAGACTAAAAAGAATAAACAACTGTGCAATATATGAAGACAATGATCTTCACCTGTAAACAATGTCATTACATATCAAATGTAAACAATGATATTACATAAATAGAATCAGAGGTAGAAATGTACATTGTGATATGGTAGATGTATCAATACAATATAAGCATACTCTTATACAAAAATAGAGGTAGGAACACTCACATTCAATATTCAACATAACAATATACAGGAAACAGTACAAATACAATTTTCTAAAAACAGTAACTCACAAATACCAATCATCCCATCAAACCAGTTAATCACCCCCCCCCTTTTTTTGAAGATACCCCTAATTCCATAAAACATCTCCCTATCACCTCAACCCCAAACCAACCACCAAAAGACGTCCCTAAACCTGAGGGCAAACTCTGTTGGGAGAGGGGACGTCATCCTCTAAGATCGCTTCAAGCTGACATGGGGGCGACGTTCTCCTTAGGGGCTCCTGTGAAAGCAAATGATGGTAAAATTCCCAAATTAACCTTTGACCTAAGAAAATTGTAACTAGTCTCTATGCATTTTGAGAAGGTCTGGCCAGAGTGTTGTCAAAAAATGTGCACCATTCGAAATTGTCTTGTGCAGTTGGTACCAAAAAACAAGTCTAATATTAGTGCTTAAAAAAGGAAAAAATAATAATAATCATGACATCATAAAAACCAGATTGAGTTGATATTGTGGGGCCCCATCTTCATCCTGAAAACTTCAAAGATTACTGTAGGAAAATTTGTTGCTTGTTATGGGAAATTTAAACATTAACAACAAGGACGCATACTGACATATAAAGAAAGACACATATATGAGGAAAGCAAAGAAAGTTTATCAAGTATATAATTATTCTTATTCTGTCCCATTTCATGGCTCCTAATCTGATACAGAAACTCTGAGATATCTCTTATCAACAGGCTTGGAATTGAAGAGGGACTGAGCCATAGTCCAAATCCAAAACCAGCTCCACATATTTATAAAGAAGTGTTCAATAAAACATATAGATTTATAAATATAAAAATCAATACTTACTGATCCTTAGTTTGTTGTAACTATTTTCCATCCATCAATAATTAAATATTCAGGGTCCCTTAAATTATTTGAAGATCAGTATTTACCTGTGGAGATAAGAAAAAAAACCCTGCCCCCAACCTATTTGTATTCCTTACCATCAGTATGCTCGCCATCATTGTGAATGAATTGTTATTTATCTTTTCCAAATTTCTTCTCTTCTTCAAACCGAACCTTTATTAATTTTGACGGTATCCACAATTTTTCCTCACCTGTGGAGATAAGAACAAAACCCCTTCCCCAACACAGCACATCTCCTGGCTTCCATTGTGAGGTCAGCACATCCTTGAAATAAACTGGTTGATTTAGTTCAGTAGACTTTTGCATTATCCAATGTCTTTCTACAGCCATTGTTCCCTTCTCATTAGCGTTAAGAAAATTCAAGGTTAACAAAGCATTATGTAACCTATTTCTGGGGGTGTTTTCCACCCCTTTCTGTTTGTTCAACATATCCTTTATAGTTCTATTTGATCTTTCTATGACTGCTTGACCTGTAGGATTGTATGGTATACCTGTAACATGCTTGATATTGTAATAGTCAAAAAAACCATTTCATTTTCCTAGAGACATAAGCAGGACCATTATCTGTCTTTATTTGTGTAGGTATACCCATGATAGCCATAACTTCTAATAAATGAGTGATTACTGAATCAGCTTTTTCTGAACTTAAAGCAGTTGCCCACTGAAAGCCTGAATAAGTGTCAATGGTGTGATGAACATACTTCAATTTGCCAAACTCTGCAAAGTGGAACACATCCATCTGCCAGATTTCATTCCTATGGGTGCCCTTTGGATTAGCTCCTGCTGGCAGTGGCATTTGGTTATAGAAAGAGCAAGTAGGGCATTTCTTTACAATCTCCTTAGCTTGTTGCCATGTAATATAAAACTCTTTCTTCAAACCTTTGCTATTAACATGATGTTTTTTATAAAATTCAGAGGCTTGTAGCACACTACCAATCAATAATTGATCAATATCTGCATTACCTTGTGCTAGAGGACCTGGCAGACCTGTATGGGATCAGATGTGTGTTATGTACATAGGGCGAAGCCTGTTCCTGATCAAATCTTGAACCTGGATAAACAATGAGGTTAGTTCTGTATCATCAGGTATAAATTCAGCAGTTTCAATATGTAAAATAACTCTTTCTGTGTATTGTGAATCAGTAAATATATTAATAGGTTCTTTAAAATCCCTTAGCACCATAAGAATGGCATATAATTCTGCCTTCTGGACAGAATCATAAGGACTTTGTTCCACCTTACCCAAGTCTTCTGATTTGTAACCTGCCTTCCCTGTTTTATTGGCATCAGTATAGAATGTACAGGCTCCAGTTATTGGAGCATCACAGACGATTCGAGGAAGGATCCAAGAAGTTCTCTTTATGAAGTTAAGCCTCTTGCTTTTTGGATAGTTGTTATTAATGTCTCCCAAATAATTAGCACAAGCTCTTTGCCAAGATTCATTATCTTCCCATAATTTCTTTAGTTTATCAGCAGTGAAAGGCACTATAATTTCTGCTGGGTCTATGCCTGCTAGTTGACGAAGTCTCAGCTTGCCTTTTATAATTAACTCAGAGACTTTTTCCACATAAGTTTTCAGTTTCTTACTTGGTTTATGTGGTAAAAGGATCCATTCCAAGATAATATCATCTCTCTGCACTAAAATTCCTGTAGGAGAAATTTTTGATGGTAATATGACGAGAATACAATCGAGCTCTAGATTCACCCTGTCCACATGTGCCTGTTGTAATTTTTCCTCAATCATTGTCAGTTCCTTTTCTGCTTCAGCTGTTAAGTCTCTGGGACTGTTTAAATCTTAATCACCTTCCAAGGTTTTGTTCAAATGAATTATTAGATCAGGTGTCATCCCAATACCTGGTCGTAGACTGGAGATGTCTCCTAACAGTCTTTGAAAGTCATTAAGAGTCCGTAGGCGATCTCTCCTAATTTGTGCCTTTTGTGTCTTAATTTTTTGCAAACCTATTTTATAACCTAAATAATTAACAGAATCTCCCTTCTGTATCTTTTCAGGAGCAATTTGCAATCCCCATTTAGGTAAAAGTATCTTTATTTCTTCAAACAGTCTGTTCAAGGTATCCATGTTTGAATCGGATAACAAGATGTCATCCATGTAGTGGTATATTATAGATTTGGAAAATTTCTTGAGGATAATTTGCAGTGGTTGGTTCACAAAATATTGGCACAAGGAGGGGCTATTTAACATACCCTGGGGAGGACGGCCCAGTGGTACCTCTTGGAAGGTTGAGAATTGTTGTAAATAGGCACTGTGAAGGCAAATTTTTCTCTATCTTCTTTTTGTAAAGGTATAGTGAAAAAAACAATCCTTTAAATCAATAACTATAAGAGGCCATCCTTTTGGTAATAAAGAGTGCAAAGGGATTCCAGATTGCAGAGGGCCCCATAGGTTGAATAACCTTGTTGATAGCTCTGAGACCTGTGACCATTCTCCATTTACTTGATTTTTTCTTAACCACAAATATACGAGAATTCCAAGGGTTGGTAGATTCTTCTATATGTCCAGCATCTAATTGTTCTTGTACCAGCTGTTCTAAAGCCAGTAATTTTTCCTCAGCTAGACGCCATTGCTTCATCCATATTGGATTCTCAGTCAACCATTTTAGAGGCAAGGTAGAAGCATGCATGTATACAATCTGACAAAATAACTTTGCATAAGTATGCAAACACACAGATAAATATACAGTTAAGTAGAAATCAGAGCACATTCAATATAACAAATAGAATTTGAACTTATATCAATATACAAAAAATTATACCAATGTAAATTGTCGGTAAATAATAGCTCTCAAGTATTCACTCTATTACTCACTATTATTATTAATAGTGTGAGTAAGTTCACACTAATCTACCTATCATCCCATTCAGTTTTCCTTCTTAATTTTTTCTGGATTTTTTTTTTTAGATCTCTGAGGCTACATCATTTCCACCCCAACTCCCAACTCTATATGAATTATAATCTTCCCCAAAATGGTGTCCCTAGCCCTAAGGACAAAGTTTCTTGGGGAAAGGGGATGTCATCTTCTAGAGTTGCTTTGAGCTGTCATGGGGGCAATGTTCTATCTATGGGATCCTGTAAAATTAAAATGACAGTTAAGCTTAAAATTACTGTTTTATATAATTGTGTAAGGTCTTTGAGTAGTTGATAGGGTTTTTTTTTTAAAAGTTCTTATTTGAAGTTCTGACCAAAGCATTGTAAGAAGGCTCACCATTTCTGGAGCTGGTCCCCAAAAACTGGACCCATAGTAGCACCATCAGCATCATGATGTCTTAATTAACAAGGTGGAATCATTGTTGTCGGCACCATCTTCTACCTGGAAGTTTCAAAGATTACTGCAAGAAAATCTAGTGTTCATTGTTGAAAACTTAAACATTATTCATATAGACAAGTATTAAATGAAAGATACAATATACACAAAATAGGAATGAATAAAAGTAAAATATTTCCTTCAAATCTATCTTCTTTCTGTCCCATACCAGATGCCTCCTGACATGAGACAAAAAAATCTGAATTTTTATTTTAACAACATGCTTGGATTTAGAGAAGGATAGTCATTGTCCAATTCCAAAGCCAGCTCTTATTTTTAATTAGAGATGTACACATGTCTGGATTTTTCCCATGCAAATGATGTCAGATTTCTCTTAGCTTGGTGATTCTTTCTGCATAGATATCTTTTCATCTTTAGGCATCTAAATGTCCAAGTTCTCTTGATTCTATGAAGATGAGTATTTTCCTTAAAGACAAGAACAGAACTCTGCCCCAAACCTTATGAGGTTTTCTTATGATTGTCACCTCTGTGAATGAGCTGTCATTTCTCTTTCTCAAGAGGTTTCTCTTTTTCAAATCAAATCTTTATCAATTTCGATTGTATCCATAGCTTTTCCTCTCCTGTGAAAACAAGTGCAAAAGCACTTCCCCAATGTAGTTCCTCTCCTGGTTTCCATTTGAGGTCAGCATATCCTTGAAATATACCAGCTGATTTAATTCAGAAGTTTTGTATCAACAAACCAAGATCCAAACCAATGCAAATCTCTATAGCATATCCCCTTTTAAATGTAAAGACACATTTCTAGACAATGTTGGGAATATGGGCATAGTTCTGTCTAAACTTCTTCCTGCTGTTTATTGGGTGAAGTAATTTTTGAGGGGTGTTTAAGGCAACCTTTGACGGGGTTTTGGTTCATTAAAAAACATTAGCCTGGAATGAATTCACAAGTTCTCATCCTCTGTGGAAACAAAGAAGAATCGCATTTCCAAAGCAAGATATCCTTAGACCCAAATTCTGAAGTCAAGATATCTTAATAATATATCTGCTTATCAGCCTGTACAATGAAATGTCTGTGTATTTAGCTCTTCACAGTCAAAATTTCAAAGAAAACATAATTATATACATAATCCAGATTCTCTGAGTATATTCTATCTTTCTGTGGCTTATTTTTACTCTATTACTTTTTCATTTTTTTATTATCTTTACTCCTTTAATTTATGACTGTCAGTACCCTCTCTTTAAAAATATTGTTTTATTTTTTAAAAACCATTTACTTTGTTTTATAACTCTCTATACTTTCTTTTCTTTCTAAGCCTAGGTACATTTATCTAACATTGTGGCTCACTTAGAGGACTTTCATGTCTGAAGGTGTCCTATTGTGAATCTTTAATTCTGTGGTGTTCAGGAGATCTTAAAATGCTAAGTACTTCTTAAAAACTCAAGCTTGAGCATTCCTTGGATATATACGGTACTCTTGGCTTGCTCTGCACAGTCCAAAATGGTGGAAGTCCCTTAGTGCCTGAGTTTGCTGGGTGGGAGCCATCGTCACCATATCAACTCTGATAACCAGTTGGCCCATGCTGCCACCAAGTAACTTGCAGTACACTATCCACAAACCCCATTTAAATGTTCAATAGTCAAACTTCCCAAAAGGGCCAGAGCCATTCATGCTGGCAAACTAGGAACCTATTGTGTGTTGTTTCTTTTTAAAAGAAGTCACACAGATTTACTGCTCCCCACAACACCTTACTCACTGCAAGCCAGTCTAGAAAAAAATGTGGATACCAAGAAACTGTGCTAAACTCTGTTCTTTTATGTTGAGAATTCCTTTTAAAGCTCTCACAGGTTTTGAAGTGGATTTAGTCTGCCATGTTGGTGCACCAATTTGTAGGAGGGAGGCTGCTTGTTTGTCCTTGTCATCCAAAACGTAAATAATCACACAGAAACCATATTAATTAAATCACTGCTTGGCCCATTAGCTCTAGCTTCTTAGTGGCTGACTCTTGCATATCAATTTAACCTATTTATATTACTCTGTGTATTGCCACATGGCTGTGGCTTACCAACTAATGTTCCATTTGGCTCTAGTAGGGATGCATGGCTTCTCTCTGACTCTGTCCTTCTTTATCCTAGCATTCAGTTTAGTTTTCTCTGCCTAGCTAAGTTCTTTCCTGCTTTAGGTCCAAAGCAGTTTCTTTATTTATTAATGGTAATCACAACATAATGAGGGAAATCCCACATCATTCACTTTGATCTTTATATAACTACCTTACCTGTAGGATTGTTTGATATACCTGTAATATACTTTATATTAATAAGCAAAAAACTATTTCATTCCTTAGAGACATATCCTGAGTCATTTGCTGTCTTTATTTGTACATGTATACTAATGATACCCAAAACTTCTAAAAAATGTGTGATTACTAAAGAAGCCTCTCCTGGGCTAAAGGCAGTTGCCAATAGAATACCTGAATAAGTGTCAATGATGTAGTGTACATATTTTAATTTTCCAAATTCTGTAAAGTGGAACACATCCATGTGTCAGATCTCATTTTTTTGAGTACCCTTTGTGTTACTCCCTGCAGGTAATGGTATTTGGTGATAGAAAAAGAAATTAGGACATCTCTTTATAATCTCTGTAGCTAATTGACATGTAATAGAATATTTTCTTTAAATCTTTGCTATTGACATCATGTGGCTTGTGAAACTCTGAGGCACACAGCACACTTCTAGCCAATAATCAGTCAATTTCTGCATTATCTTGTGCTAGAGGACCTGGCAGACTCGTATGATATCAGATGTGTGTGATGTATATGGGACAAAGCCTATTCCTGATTATGTCTTGTACCTGAATGAATAATAAAGCCAGTTATATGGTATAAGTTCAGTGGTTTCAATACACAAGACAACTCTTTCTGCATACTGCAAATCAGTAACTATATTAAAAGGCTCATTAAAATCCTTTAGTACCATGAGAATAGCATATAACTCTGCCTTTTGGGCATAATTATAAAGGCTTTCTTCTATCTTACTTAATTTTTTCTGATTTGCAACCTGCATTTTCTGATTTTTTTCAATTTATTTATTAAAATTTTCCACCTCCTCCCATTTCCCTCCCACTCCCCTTCTCCCCCTCCCTCTCCAGTCCTAAGAGAAGTCAGGGAGCCCTATACTTTTGGAAGTCCAAGGCCTCCTCTCTACATCCAGGTCTAGGAAGATGTGCCAAACAGTCTAAGCTCCCAAAAAGCCAGGAGAATCAAGACCCAGTGCCATTATTTTTGACTTCTTAGTCATCCCTCATTGTCAGGCACATTTAGAGGGTCCAGTATGATCACATACTCATTCAGTCCCAGTCCAGCTGGCCTAGGTGAGCTCCCATTAGATTAGTCCCACCGTCTCCATGGGTGGACACACTCCTCATGGTCCTGACTTCCTTGCTCATGTTCTTGCTCCTTCTGTTATTCTTCTTGACCTTGGGAGCTCAGTCCAGTGCTCCAATGTGGGTCTCTGTCTCTATCGACAGCCATCGCCAGATGAAGGTTCTATGATGATATGCGAGATATTCAACAGTGTGCCTATGGGAGAAGGCCATTTCAGGCACCCTCTCCTCTGCTGCCCAAGGACCTAGATGGGGACATCGCCTTGGACACCTGGGAACCCCTCTAGAGCCAAGTATATTGCCAACCCTAAAATGGCTCCCTTAATTAAAATATCTTCTCCCCTGCTCACAAATCCACCCTTCCTCCATCTCAACCATCTCATTCCCTCAAACTCACCCCAATCCTCCTCTTCTCCCTTCTCTCTCTTCATCTCCCCTTACCCGGCCCTACCCCCACCCCTGTGCTCCCAACTTTTGCTCAATGATCTTTTCTACTTCCAATATCCAGGAGGATAAATATATATTTTTCTTTAGGTTCACCTTGTTATTTAGGATCTCAAGGATCATGAACTATTGGCTCAATATCCTTTGCTTATGGCTAGAATACACTAATGAGTTAGTACATACCATATTGATCTTTGTGAGTCTGGGTTATCTCACAAGTAAAGTGCTTTCTATCCATCCATTTGCATGCAAAATTTAAGATGTCATTTTTTTTACCACTAAGTAGAACAATTATGTGTATGTGTGCCACACCTTCTTTATCCATTCTTCCATTGAGGGGCACCTAGGTTGTTTCCAGGTTCTGGCTATTACAAACAGTGCAGCTATGAACATAGTTGAACAAATGCTTTTGTAGTATGATTGGACATCTCTTGGGTATATTCCCAAGAGTGGAATTGCTGGATCCTGAGGTATGTTGACTTTCAGTTTTCTGAGAGACCACCACACTGATTTCCAAAGTGGTTGCACAAGTTTACAATCCCACCAACAATGTATGAGTGTTCCCTTTACTCCACATCCTAAGCAGCATAGGTTATCATTGGTGTTTTTTGATTTTAGCCATTCTGACAGGTGTAAGATGGTATCTCAAAGTTGTTTTGATTTGCATTTCCCTGATTTCTAAGGAAGTTGAACATGAATTTAAGTATATTTTGGCCATTTGAAATTTTTCTGTTGAGAATTCTCTGTTCAGTTGAGTACCCGGTTTTTAATTCGGTTAATTAGAATTTTAAAGACTAGTTTCTTTAGTTCTTTATATATATTGGAGATCAGACATTTGTCTGATGCAGGGTTGGTGAAGCTCTTCTTCCATTCAGTAGGTTTCCTTTTTGTCTTAATAACATTGTCCTGTGCTTTCCAGAAGCTTCTCAGTTTTAGGAGCTACCATTTATTCAATGTTGCTTTTATTGTCTGTGCTACTGGGGTTATATGTAGGAAGTGGTATCCTGTGCTCAAGTGTTGCAATCTACTTCCCACTTCCTCTTCAGTGTTTCAGTGTGGTCAGATTTATATTGAAGTCTTTGATCCATTTGGACTTGAGTTTTGTGCATGGTGATAGATACGGATCTATTTACATTCTTCTACAAGTTGACATCCAATTATGCTAGCACCATTTGTTGAACGTAAACCCACCCAGCGGATCAGTTATTCCAGGGTCCTGAAGAGGCACTGTCTGAAAAAGACATGGGTGGGAGGGTGAAATGGAGACCAAGCAAGAGCCAGACAAGGTTCTGTTCTCGATTTGTCAAGGTCTCACTATATTAGCGAAATAGTTGTCTTTTACATAGCCCTTGAATGAGAAATTTGGCTTGGGATGGGGGCAGGGGCATGGCAAGGGCAGGAAGGCATCTTTCCGGGCAGCAATGGTCACAAGTGGACACACCTAGTGTTCTCTATGCAAGCAGAATTGTTCCTTTTGTGATTCCAACCACAAACAATTCTCTCGAATCTTGGGTTGAGGGGCAAGTTCTGCTAACTTATATCTCAAGATAATTGGGTGTGGGGCACCCTGCAAACATTCTTGGGACAATAGACCCTGGTATACTTTTTGGGGAAATGGCTCCTGACAGTTGAAGATGCTTTTTTACTTCCATTGTATAATTTTAGCTCCTATGTGGAAAATCAGGTGTTCATAGGTTTGTGGGTTGATAGCCAGGTCTTCGATTTGATTTCATTGGTCAACATCTCTATTTTTATGCCAATACCAAGCTGTTATCAATACTGTAGCTCTGTAATAGAGTTTGAAGTCAGTGATGGTAATGCCTCCAAATGATCCTGTATATTATAGGATTTATTTGGCTATCCTGGTTTCTTTGTGTTTTCATATAAACTTGATTATTCTTCTCTCAAGGTCTGTGAAGAATTTTGCTTGGATTTTGATGGGGATTGTGTTGAATTTATAGACTGCCTTTGGTAGAATTGCCATTTTTACTATGTTGATCCTACCCATCCAAGAGCATGGGAGATCTTTCCATTTTATGGTATCCTCTTCAATTTCTTACTTCAAAGCATTAAAGTTCTTGTCAAATACATCTTTCACATCCTTGGTTAGAGTTAACCCCAAGATACTTTATGTGATTTGTGGCTATCATGAAAGGTGAATTTGTGATTCCAGCTTATGGGTATCTGAAGCAAGAAGATTATGAATGTGATGGATATATGAGTTATAGCATGATGACCTAACTCAAAACAGAATAAAAGCTCCCTGAAATACCCCCAAGTAATGAATATTGACATCATTCTTATGAAAGTGAGCAAAACTATATTATTTTAGTTACCCATAGGAAACAGTATTACATGGTGTAAACATTAACTTCTCTCAAAATCTTTGTGCACACTGCCTTCATTCCCATGTATCACTATCTGAAAGTATCTCTTTAAATCTCTTTTAATGCTCAGGCAAGAGGGGTATGGTAGTGAACACCTTAAATGCCAGCACTTAGAAAGCAAATTCAGGTGGTGGATCCCTTTCCTATTTGAGCTTGAGGTCAGTCCAGTCTCCATATCAAGTTCCATCCAATTAAACAAGGCTGCATAGTGAGACCCTGCCTAAAGGAAAAAATATCCCAGTGCATTTAGTGGGTGTATTGGGATGCATGTGTGAACACAACTTTACAGAATTAGAAACTGGAGGATCACATGTTCCAGGTCTTCATCTACTACAAAGTAAGTTTAAGAACAGTCTTGGTATGTGAGATCGTATCTCTAGTATCCTGTCCTCCCTAAAAGAAATCAGTCTCTGTCTTTTAGGTCCAGACATCAGACACATTGCCAGCCCAACTCATTATAAAACGCTGTGTGTGCGAATTGTGCCTGTTTCTTTCCTCAAATCTTTCAATGCTTTTTTTGTTTCATGGTGTCATTTCTTTCTCCATGCCCCCATTTCAGTGTCCATCCACTGTTAACTTCTCTCCATCTGTTCTTTCAGATCTCCCTGTTCATTATCATCTTTTTTGTTTCTTTTATTTTAGGACACAAGAGGAACGATAGAGAAGATCTGTGACTTCCTAGGAAAGAAATTAGAGAAAGATGAGCTGGATCTGGTCCTCAAGTACAGTTCCTTCCAAGTCATGAAAGAAAATAAAATGTCCACTTTGAGTATCCTCCCAAAAGATGTGATTGTTACTGGTTTGAAACTCATGAGGAAAGGTGAAGAAAAATATATCTAGCTTCAAAATATGTCAGAATATGTGGAGAGCTTGTTGTTTCAATGATACTATAAGAAAATTGGGAATGTTTCAAAAGTCATTGCTCATTACAACACAGTTTCATACAGACCTTACAATTTGAATCTTTCCATGTTGATGTTTTTTGTTTCAGGAAATCTGCAAAAGAATTGACTTATTCTGGGAGAGTATCTTGGCATTGCATATGTCCAGTACTCTCAATATAAAATGAATTGTAGACATCTTGCAAAGAGGCTTTGTAAGGCTCCCTGTATCTTAGAACTCAACTCTAAAGAAAATTTCAATGCATGGGACCAAAGATATATCTGGGATGATAAACACTGAAATCACTTCCTTCAAAATGATTTGAAAAGCTGACGAATATGTCAAAATTACTGACTCATAGCAGACTGACTCCAGACCCCATAAAGACAATGCAAATTATTCACCACTGCTACAATATAATGGTTTTGTCCAACTTAAATTTGAATTGTTTCAGACTCAGGGCTACTCAGTTGGTTCTGAATTATCTCTCCAGGAATAGTAAGTTCCTTCTTCTCCATGTCTGTGCCACCTCTCTATACTGGAAAGGGATTGTGGGCATGGTTTCATTGCTTTAAAATTAAGGAGTAACTTTGCCAGAGTGAATAACACCTGGAAACTCCCCTACACCTTTCTAGCAAATAATTGGTGTGATGGAACTCTGCTGAAGAAGGAATGAGTCAGATGTCAGGTCTCTGTAGATGAGTAAAGAACTTGGGTATAGATCCAGGAAGCACAGAATAATGGATTTCATTTTCTTCTACCAATAATTTAGATTCTTCAGTCTTAACCTTCAGGCTTCCTCCATCATAGAGTGGTGGAGCATGAGACCAATATAGGATTTTTGCTTCTTCTCTCCCAAAATATAGTATGGCTCCTGTATCATATGTCTCAGTAGGATATATTTATATTCATTTATATACCCATATATGTGTGTGTGATTGTTTGTGTGTATATGTCTGTTTGTGTACGAATGTCTAAGACATTAATCTTAGACAGAGAAAGAAAAAGACCTACAAGAACAAAGAAAAAGACCTTTTAGAACAAAAACTTGTTCTAAAAGTGATGATAACAAACAAGCTAAGAGTAGAAAAGGATACTTATAAGTTTCCACCATAACAGATGGCAGTATTATATCCATATCAAATAGTGGTATATTATTGGAATATGGTATATCAATAATAACCATTTAATTATAAATTCTTCATATATTCTTTAATAAATACTATTAGAGGCTTAAAAACTTACATGATTATTCAAGAAAATAATGTGATGTTCTGGAGATATAACTCAGAACTTAAGAACAATGACTGATCTTCTAGAGGTCCTGAGTTCAATTCCTAGCAACCACGTGGTGGCTTGTAACCATGAGTAGTAAGATCTGGTGACCTCTTCTGGCTTGCACAGATATATACAGACAGAGTGATATATACATAATTAACAAACAAACCTTTAATAAAGAATGTAATATGATAAGGAAAAGGCTGACCTTTATTGCCAATCTTTTTTGCTTCACAAGAATTCTTCAATATCATGTTGGGTAAAATCTCAAGGACTTATATTTCTTCATCAGCAAAATGAAACAAAGCCAATAGCTTCTTCACTCATTCAGGAATGCTTTCAACAAACCCATGTTGAGTATGTTCCCTTTGCCTGATGTGCTTGATTAAAGGAAAGATTTTACAATTTACGAATCATTTTAAATTTCAAATATATTAGACTTTGTGCAAAATAGAAATGAGTAGAGCAGGTCAAAGTATCACAACTATAAAATAAAATACAGCAAGGATAGGGGATTCAGAGTTCTGCTTGGAAGAAAGGAAGAAATGATTACAGTGGCATTACTTAGAAAAAAAAAGAACAAGACATAATTATATGGAAGATATGAGCACTCCAGTGTGAAGGTACACACTACACAGTGTGAACAGTTGGACAATTTAACATTACAACTAGAGACATCTTATAATGCAGTTATCAAAACCAAAGATTGTAAAAAGGACAGAGGATAATATAATGTAGATGTGCACACATTACCAAGCACCATACTGATTGAAAAGAGAAGTCCTGGGACATTCACTGCTGTCTGTTTCTGGGTCTCCTGCATCTTTACTGTCATGTAGTTCACAACTGTGTGTATCTCCAGCTCCAAGATATACACTGTGTCTAACTTCTGAAGGTACCTGCTTTCATGTGCGCTATACACATAATTAAAATTAATTTTAAAAGATGTTTTAAAAGTTGCTTGCATGCTTTTCAGAACTTCTCCAAGAAAAAACTAAAATGTAGAAAGAACAATTGAAGTCAGCTTGGATAATTAAGATAAGAAACTCTGTTGGGATGAACAGTGTAGAGCAATCAGGTACAGTGGGGAGCAGAAATAATCTGGCCATAAAGGGTTTGAGCTAGTGTTGATGCTGTTAGATTTAGTAGTTGACAGGATGGGAAAGAATAAGGTGGGTCAATATTTCCAGAGGTAAAAGTCTGTTTGCATATTCTTGCAAGGCATAAGAAGAATTATATAAGGAGTCACTGGTAGTTTCACTTTATAAACTTTTCTTGTGAAGTATGTGAAGAGAGGATTGAGAGATATGTTAAGCAATTTAAGTTAAGGAGTGATAGTGTTAAGATCATCATTAACCCGTCTTTGTGTCTTCTTCACATTTTCCAGGCACAACTGGAGACTGGAAGAATCACTTTACTGTAGCGCAAGCTGAAGCCTTTGATAAAGTGTTCCAGGAGAAAATGATTGGTTTCCCACCAGAACTGTTCCCATGGCAATAAATTCTTAAACTTTTAAATCATGTCTTTGTACTGTAAATGACTAGGTGTGGTCAAAAAATAAGTCCTATAATTGAATTGTGTAGTTCTTTAATAATTAGTAGTAGCAGTAGTGATAATAGTAGTAAGAGTAAAGTAGTGCTAGCTTTATTGTGTGTGTGTGCTTACATGTAACATGATCGAGGCCTACTTGTGGTTTTTGTCCCACCTGGTACCCCACAGCCCTCAAGCCCCAAAGAAAATCACACAGAGATCTCTATAAGTTATAAAGCTGATAGGTCGATTAGGTCAGGCTACTTAATAGCTCTTGTAGCTTATGTTACCCCATTATTCTGATCTATGTTATCCATGTGGCTCAACCTTTTTCAATGGGGCAGATCACATCCTGTTGCTTCAGAGGTCTGGGCAGGAGTGGGACAGATCAATTTCCTGCTTCCCAGAATTCTCCTGCTCTCATTGCATCACCTCTACTTCCTGTCTTGATTTCCCACCTATACTTCCTGCCTGGCCTATCAGTGTTTGTTTAAAACATGATTGACAGAATACAGACAATTCTGCTACACCATTTACACATTTCTGTGTGTAGTGCCTTCAGAGGCCAAAAGAGTGCATTGATTCTCATGGAATTGCAGTTACATGATGCTGTTAGCCACCTGCTTTGTGACCTAGCAACTGAAATCACATCCTATACAAGGGTAGTACAATGCTCTTGACCTCTGAATCATCTACGCAGCCAAGAATTTTGGTGTCTTGTGTCATCGATTAGCTGTTTTTCTTCATTTATTACTGGTCTGTTATACATTGTCAGCTAACTCCAATGCTCTTCATGTAATTAGCTTCAAAACAATCCTTGTAATATTTTAAACATAGAAAACCTACAATAAACTGTACGTTTTACTCTGTGACATTTCGGCAAAAGGAATAAATTGTATTCATAGAGATTTTTCAAAACTCATTCAAATAGCGTATGGTGTAAGACGTTTATAAACTTACATTTACTTGGAATATCATATTTGAATTTCACTTTTTCTTCTTTTTGATAAAAATGCTTAGTGGGCATATAAAATTATTGACTTTATTATGAAACTCTGATACATACATGCATAACATTGTAATTTACCCAGTATGGCTCCTCCACTGTCAAGTCCCATACTTTTGTTCCTATTATTACATTCTCTTCTCACACAGTGCCCTTCTACTTGCATGTCATAAAGACACTTATATTTAAATCAGAATGTGAAAATGGAAGAAAGAATACAATATTTTTTTATATTTTTATGGTTAAGGGGAAGATTTTCCTGATAGGTAAAAAGGAGAATACAGAAAGGGGCATCTGGGAAAGTCTAGAACAGAGAGAGAAAGGAGTAGACTAAACAAGACCAGCAGAATTGGCCAGACCATAATTTGGGGAGCAAGAAAGGAGGATCAACAGAGAGAAAGCCAAGAGAGAAAGAGTCACCAAGAAAACCAAGAGAGTCAAGAGAATAACAGAGTTATATAGGAATCAGAATCTGAGGAAAGGAAATGTATAACCTGGAGATATTTGGTGCAGAGGATAGAGTAAGAAGACCTGAAAGGAGCCAGGACACTGAATATCTCTGTGGACTCTCCAACAGGCACTTGGCCAGAAAGCTTGGAGGTCAGCATGCACTGTGGTATGCTAATAGGCACTACAATTCCTTATTTGTCCTGTATGTTTTTTGGCCTAATGTACCAGTTTATTGTTGATGATAAGGGCCAATGTAATCTATTCTGTAACATGCAGAAATTAGGATGTTGTCTGTACTAGGAAAGTTTGGAATTTGACCTGTGACATGTGAATCCAAGTTATGACTCCTTGAAGCTTCTATTCTATGAATCTTTTTAAGTTTCCATAAAGAGGTAAAGGTTTTAGAAATATTAGCAATAATACTGCTTATAGTTTGTACTGAAAACCTGGGTCCTGAGTTCACCTGGAGAGATGAGTGACTGGGTTCCTGGCTGGAGGGTCCTGCTCAATAATCCCTAGCCCCCAAAGCAGATCCCAAACCCAATTCCAAACATTGAAGACCCAGGGACCTGCTAGTAGCCTCCCCAAAACACCTCTCCCATTGTTATCTGCAAACAACAGAGCCTTGGCCTTGACTATACCTGGAAAACTGAGTGTCTGGGTTCCTGGATAAAGAGCCCTCCTCTCTGTGCCCTAGCACATTCTGCATCCCACTCCCACACACCAAAACCCCAGAGACCTTCAGCCTCCCCATGACCTGAACCATCACAACCACATCTGTGATTTACAGAGCCTTGTCCCTGCCTACATCCAAAAAGTTGAGTGTCTAAGTTCACAACTGGATGCCCCTACTTTATATGCCCTAGACCCTAAAGCAGCATGCCAATCCCCACCCTTACCAACCGACACCCCAGAAGCATTAGTTCTGCCTCCCTATGCCCCAAATCATCCCCCACTACAATTGTGACCACAAGAGAATTGACCCTGACTGCACCTGGAGAGGTGAATGTCTGGGTTCCCAGTTGGAGGGCCATCCTCTCTAGGCTCTAGCCATTGGAGGCACATTCCAAGCCCCACTCTCACTCACCAAAGTCCCAGAGACCTGAGAACAATCAAAACACACTCCCAACAATCCCTCACCATATCTGTGATCACTTGACTCTAGGCTGGCTCCTACACTTGGAGGAGCAACCCTGGGGCACTGACCCTGCATACACATTGGTGAGTGACCACCAGAGCCTTGGCCCAGGGTACACGTTGGGGAGACCAAAAGCTGCATTGGTGACCACCAGCAAGGCCATGGGTTAACCTGGAGGATCAGCAGTCCCCTAACTCACAGGCCCCAGCTGAACCCATTGGAAGAAGAAATGGATAGACAACAGTGTAAAAATACATTCAAAATTATAAAGAACTATATGGCACAGTCAGAAACTAGTGGCTCTGCACCAGCAAGAACTGAGCATCCCAATGCAGACAAAGCCAAACAAAATGAGATAAAATAAAACTTTATGAAGATGATAGATACCATTAAAGAGAAATGAAAAGTTCCCTTTAAAAAAGTAGAAATAAGAGGAAAAGGCAAACAAAAAATTCAAAGAAAACAATAGATCTTTAAATGAAAGTCAAGAAAGAACTATCAAAAAGCTGAAGGAAATAGATCAAGATTTGATAACTGAAATACAGACAACAACATAAAAACACAAACCAAGATAATTCTGCAAATGGAAAAAAGATAACATCTTCAACAAATGGTTCTGGCATGACTGGATGTCACCACATAGAAGAATGAAAATAGATCCATATCTATCCCCATGCACAAGATTCAAGTCCAAATGAATTAAAAACCACAATATAAATCCAACCACATTAAAGCTAATAGAAGAGAAAGTGTGAAGTTGCCTTTAATGCATGGGCAATACATGGGCACTTCCTAAATATAACCCTAGTAGCACAGGCACTGAGATCAACAATAAATAAATTGGACTTCCTGAAACTAAGAAGCTTCTGGGAATATTGCATATTGTGACCATTAATGAAAGGCCTTGTTGGACAAAAAGAAGTTGACCATGGGGCGTCCAGCTCAATGTACATATAACACATATATAAAAAATTAAGTTTAATTACACATATATGTGATTACTAAAATCCAACAAAATAAAATATTCAATAAACAATAACAAGGGCATTGATGGGGACATGAACATTTGTTCGGATGCACTGACATCTGACTTCTTCTCAATTTCCTGGCATTCTAGATGATCTTGGGGATGTTCCTGAGAGTATCTTGTCCTCTGGTCCCTGAACCACACCTGGAGGGAAAAAGAAGAACTGGAGAGGTCAGGGAAAGCTGCATCACACACTAGTCTATGACCCAGATATGAAGAATCCAGCTGGGGTTAACTTGGGGAATGGAGCCCACAGTGGCTGTGCCTGGAGACATGGACTCTATATTGGCAGAGGCAAGAACAGATAAGTGACCACGGGAATAGGTTGACCTAGGAGCAGCCTTAAAGCTTCCGTTAGATTCTGGCAGTCTTTCTTGAATTTTCTGCATATTTTTCTGTTTGTATTTGGCATAGTGGTTCTTGTACCATATCTGGAAAGACACAAAAGTTGTCAGAAGACCTGTGTGTCTAGGTAGAAATGCTGTGTGGAAATCTTGTCTCTAGTAACTATGCACATCAACACAAAGGTCTGGGGCTCTAAAAGAAGATAGGAAGGTAGGAAGGTTTATGACTTGACACGAAAGGACTAGGGAAGCTTAAGCTAGAATTGCTACACACCACATTATACAGTAATTGTTCATCCATCTTTTCATGAGCACCAAGGGATATGGTAATGGCTAAACCAAAAGGCAAGGCTTTTTAGCATTATTGCTTTGGGAATAAAGTGTCTGTCCTTTGCTGTAGATTTTTCACTATAGCTTATTCCCATTTCTGTTACATATTTGGGAATTAATTCCCACAGTTCAGAACTGTTTCGTGACAACAGTTTCCCACTGCTAGATCTTGTTCCTCTCTCCTTGGTAAACACAAAGATCTGCCTTTCCGCAATTATCTTTATCAATGCTTAGGTTCTAGGCATAGAGCACCCCATGTAAGATAGTCAGAGATCCCCAAGGACATAGAATTACTCCCTGCCCAAGATGCTGCTCTGATTTTAACTCACTCCTTTTGGTCACTTTCACCTCAGTTTACTGGTGATTTTAGTTCAGGACTCTCAAGGACAACAGAAGAGATCATTAACTGTAACGCAGAAAAAGGCTCCCAACACCCATGATCAGAATGGCTGAAAACAGCAAAGTCCGGAACTGATAATTTAAAGGCCTGGGTCTCTTCTTCACTTCGAGCAGTAAGTCTACCTCCAGTCCTAGGTCCCTAGAAACTATCGTCTGATGATATCTGATCAAGAGCCATCAGCTCCCCTTCAGTTACCTGGTTACCTGGTAGCTTCTATGCCTCGTAGAAAAGAAGTGGTGCACTGATTTAAAGAACAATCAATGCCCTATTTACGGTTTTATTGAAAATAAAACCTTTAGCTCTTTTATCTACCAACTTATGAAGTAGCACACTAAACTTCCCCATTAAGAATACCACTGAATTAATTCTTTTCTTAACTATAACTTTCCCCATTAAGGAGTTCACAGGGTATGTACTAGCCACTCCCATGGATCTGGGGTGTGTGTGTGTGTGTGTGTGTGTGTGTGTGTGTGTGTGTGTGTGTGTGCGTGTGCATGTGTGTGTGTGTGAAATCCCTTATCTGTCTTCCAGTGGGGCAAAAGAATTCCTTCCTTGGAACCTGTTAGGGCTGGGGAATAGCTGGTTTATGACTGGGAATATTTGTAATGTGAACAAGGAAGAACAAATAGAACTAAGAACAATGTAGAAAGATGGAGAACTATGAATAAACTAAAACAAGGAGAACAAGCTGTGGGTGGAACAATGAGTAATGATGGATTGAAGAGAGAAGAAATAGACGTGGACAGAAAATTCCCATTATAAGTAGAATTCTTTACCCTTAGATTTCTAGAACCACTTTAGCTCTTTGTGGCATCTTTAATTGAGCCCCATCACAGAATATCTGGGGTTGTACAAAGGTTCCTTTTGTCTGTGTCCCTGAAACCCTGCCAAGGTGACAGATAATATGGCTCCATAGTAGTAACCCTGATTGAAGCAGACTAAACAGGTTCATGCATGAATGCACATAGATCCACCTTACACAACTCTCCCAAACTGCCCCAATCATTGAGGAATTGTGGAGAGTGTGGGATTCTGGTAAGGGCTGAGATGCCATGGCTATTCTGGGTCAGGAGACAGAGACGAGAGAGGAGACAGACCTTGATCTCATACTTGGTCACACCAATCTCCAGTGCCAGCTCCACACGTTCCTTCAGTCTGGGGTACATGCCCTGATCAAAATGTTCTGGGAGGAGGAGCTTCTGTTCCTTGGGGTAAACTGTGTGTTCCTTCCATTGACGCCTAGGACCTTAAAGACAAAATTGCTGATAACTATATTTATTTGAAGTAAACGTAGAGCGTAGGGAAACTTCACAGCCAGAACTCACTGAGAAGATTGAGGGTATTTGTTGAATAGGGTACAGTGAAACAGTTCTCAGTGTTGGGGGACATGGATGCACCTGAGAGATTTGGTTCCTGTGATGGTCCTGGGGTCACCTGGGGACATAGGCTCCTTTCAGTGTCTGAGTGCAGTTGGAGCTTTCCTGGAGGAAGTAGGGGACATTGAGACATTTGAAAACTCATTTTGCTTACATAAGATGGTTGATTTTAGAGGCTTGATTGCATTGGAATTCATAAGTGCACTAGAGGACTAGAAGACAAATGCAGACTTAATTTCCTTGCAGGATCATGAGGCATCTGGAAAACTGTTTCCGAAGGCGTATACGAATGCAATTGGAAATCTGAAAGAAATTTGTGGAACTGGGAAATACAGAGACTTACGTTTCTTGATTTGTCTGGAACTTTGTGAAGAACTCCAGGCACCGATGAATGTGGAATCATACCTATGTTAACCTATTGAAGTACTGATCTCTACTGGAGAGCCTAGGAAAAAGAAAATGGATAAAATAGCTCCACAGTTCCTAGGGTTTACTCATCAAATCTTGCCAGCATTTACAAATTTGTTCCAAACTTCCTGTGAGCAGGGATAGTGCTTTATACTTTTTCTACCTGCCATTCTGTTTCCCTAGTCTCTAGTTTTCTAAACAGTGGAATAAATATACAAACAACTACTGTGTTAATGCAAAACTGTCAATCCAAGTAGGCTGGCAATGGAGAGGATGCTTACCCAGAGTATAAAAACTCAGGTCCCCAGGTGTCCAGGGAGATGTTTCCAGTTAATTCCTTGGGCAGCTGAAGAGAGGGAACCTGTAATGGCCCTATCCTATAGCCATACTGATGAATATCTTGCATATCACCATAAAACCTTCATCTGGCTATGGTTAGAGATAGAGACAGAGACCCATATTGGAGCACCGGAATGAGCACCCAATGTCCACATGAGGAACAGAAGGAGGGGAGAACATGAGCAAGGTAGTCAAGACCGTGAGGGGGGCACCCACCCACTGAGACAGTGGGTCTGATCTATTGGGAGCTCATCAAGGCCACCTGGACTGGGACTGATGGAGCATGTGATCAGACCGGATTCTCTGATCGTGGCTGACAATGAGGGCTTCTGAGAATCCAAGGACAATGGCACTAAGTTTTTTTTTTCATTTATTTATTTATTAAAGATTTCTGTCTCTTCTCCCCCACCGCCTCGAATTTCCCTTCCCCTCCCTCGTTTGCCCAAAGAGCAATCAGGGTTCCATGCCCTGTGGGAAGTCCAAGGACCACCCATCTCCATCCAGGTCTAGTAAGGTGAGCATCCAAACTGCCTAGGTTCCCAAAAAACCAGTATGTGCAGTAGGATCAAAAACCCATTGCCATTGTTCTTGAGTTCTCAGTAGTCCTCATTGTTCGCTATGTTCAGCGAGTCCGGTTTTATCCTAGGCTTTTTCAGACCCAGGTCAGCAGGCCTTGGTGAGTTCCCAATAGAACATTCCCATTGTCTCAGTGTGTGGGTGCACCCCTTGCGGTCCTGAGTTCCTTGCTCGAGCTCTCTCTCCATCTGCTCCTGATTTGGACCTTGAGATTTCTGTCCGGTGCTCCAATGTGGGTCTCTGTCTCTGTCTCCTTTCATTGCCTGATGAAGGTTAATATTCAGGAGGATGCACTGGGTTATGATCCTACTGCATGAGCTGGCTTTTTGGGAGCCTCACCTGTTTGGATGCTCATCTTCCTAGACCTGGATGGAGGGCAGATGACCTTGGACTTCCCATGGGGCAGGGAACCCTGACTGCTCTTGGGACTGGAAAAGGAGGGGAAAAAGAGTGGGGAGAGGGGGAGGAAAATGGGAGGCGGGGAGGAGGCAGAAATTTTTTCAACAATTAAAAAAAAACACATGTTCTCTGTGTATTTCCCTCCAGGTGTCTAAGGCTGAACAGGGCCTTCCCTATCAAAATGTGGTGATCAGTCTCAGGAGAAAGGAGGCAGAGGCAGTGGTTTCTCTCACTTGCTGTGCAGCCCAGTCTATAGAGTGAGATACATGTCAGCATGGGCTATGTAGAGGAATCAAGTATCAATTAGACAAAGAAAAAGAAAGGAGGGAAGAAAGTAGGTAAGCCAGGAAGCAAGCGAGCACATAGAGAGAAATAAAGAAAGTTTAAGGAAATAAGGAAGCAGCCAAGATGTAAAGAATGAAAGGATGGATGACAGCAATAGGAAGGAAAGTGGAGGACTCCTAAGTAGAAACACATCTCCTGAGCAGCACAGCAGTAAGTGGAGGCCAGTTTATTTCTGGACTGGATCCTCAAGAGAGCTCCATTCCCATGATTTGGCCAAGACCCTGTAGTTTGTAGGCTCCCTGGGAATCTATCATTTAGTTTATCTGTCCACCTGATGAAAGATGTCCTCAATTGGATCCTTAGGTGTGGCCATAGTGTGGGATGTCTGCTGGTTGTGATGGGATAAAGGATGGTGTAGGAGCTGTGATGGAGAAGACATTTAATGTCAGGTTTTTGGAGTAGAGGTTCAAACACCTGGAGGGATCTGGTCAAAATAGGAGAGCCTGCTGATGTCCAGGGTGAACTGGCCAAAATCGATACTGTGTTAATGGTGAGTGTTAGGGAAGTCTGTGATTGCATGCCCCTGGGTCACTTCACTCTGGTTGGAGACAGAAGGCACAAGGAAAAACACAGAGGACATGAGTTTTTTATTTTTATTGTTGAAAAAATTTCTGCCTCCTCCGCGCCTCCCATTTTCCTCCCCTACTTCCCACTCCTCCCCCTTCTCCCTCCTTCTCTCCCCCTCCCCCCACTCCTTTCCCCCTCCCTCTCCAGTCTGAAGAACAGTCAGGGTTCCCTGCCCTGTGGGACGTCCAAGGTCATCTGTCCTCCATCCAGGTCTAGGAAGATGAGCATCCAAACAGACTAGGCTCCCACAAAGCCAGTCCATGCAGTAGGATCAAAACCCAGTGCCATTGTCCTTGGCTTCTCAGCAGCCCTCATTGTCAGCCACATTCAGAGAGTCCGGTCTGATCACATGCTCCATCAGTCCCAGTCCAGCTGGCCTTGATGAGCTCCCAATAGATCAGACCCACTGTCTCAGTGGGTTGGTGCCCCCCTCGCGGTCTTGACTACCTTGCTCATGTTCTCCCCTCCTTCTGTTCCTCATGTGGACATTGGGTGCTCATTCCGGTGCTCCAATATGGGTCTCTATCTCTATCTCTAACCATAGCCAGATGAAGGTTTTATGGTGATATGCAAGATATTCATCAGTATGGCTATAGGATAGGGCCATTACAGGTTCCCTCTCTTCAGCTGCCCAAGGAACTAACTGGAAACATCTCCCTGGACACCTGGGGACCTGAGTTTTTATACTCTGGGTAAGCATCCTCTCCATTGCCAGCCTACTTGGATTGACAGTTTTGCATTAACACAGTAGTTGTTTGTATATTTATTCCACTGTTTAGAAAACTAGAGACTAGGGAAACAGAATGGCAGGTAGAGAGAAAGTATAAGGCACTATCCCTGCTCACAGGAAGTTTGGAACAAATTTGTAAATGCTGCCAAGATTTGATGAGTAAACCCTAGGAACTGTGGAGCTATTTTATCCATTTTCTTTTTCCTAGGCTCTCCAGTAGAGGTCAGTACTTCAATAGGTTAACATAGGTATGATTCCACATTCATCAGTGCCTGGAGTTCTTCAAAAAGATCCAGACAAATCAAGAAACGTAAGTCTCTGTATTTCCCAGTTCCACAAATTTCTTTCAGATTTCCAATTGCATTCGTATACACCTTTGGAAACAGTTTTCCAGATGCCTCATGATCCTGCAAGGAAATTAAGTTTGCGTATGTCTTCTAGTCCTCTAGTGCACTTATGAATTCCAATGCAATCAAGCCTCTAAAATCAACCATCTTATGTAAGCAAAATGAGTTTTCAAATGTCTCAATGTCCCCTACTTTCTCCAGGAAAGCTCCAACTGCACTCAGACACTGAAAGGAGCCTATGTCCCCAGGTGATCCCAGGACCATCACAGGAACCAAATCTCTCCGGTGCATCCATATCCGCCAACACTGAGAACTGTTTCAGTGTACCCTATTGAACAAATACCCTCAATCTTCTCAGTGAGTTCTTGTTGAAGTTGGGGGGCGCCGGGGTTGTGTCCCCAACATCCCGGTCACCTGACTAGCTTATCCCCGAAATAACAACACACAAACTGTATTCATTTAAACACTGCTTGGCCCATTAGCTTCAACCTCTTAACCCATTTCTAATAATGTGAGTAAGCACCCCAAGGTGCGCTTACCAGGAAGATTCTAGCTTACTTCCATCCTGGGTTGCAGCTTTATCGAGAGTGCCTCAGAGAGCAGAGCCATCCGGTCTGCCCACTAGACAGGAGCATGGCGTCTCTGAGTGGAGCTGCATGATTTCTGACCTCACTTCCTCTTCCTCCCAGAATACTATTCTGTTTACTCCTCCCACCTATGTTTTAACCTATCAGAACCAGCCAAGCAGTTTTTTTATTTTAACCAATGAAATCAACAGATTGATATATGACACTCCCACATCACTTCCCCTTTTTCTGTTTAAACAAAAAAGAAAAGCTTTAACTTTAACATAGCAAAATTACATAAAACAGTTATCAAGTAAAAATTACAATAATCTTTATCATAACTAAGGAAAAGTATAACTATAACTAACTATTCTTAACTCCATCAAAGACTCCAGAAAGATACAATATTTCCTAAGCAAACAAGAAATAAGCAACGTTCAAACTCTAGAAATGACAGAGACATCTCGCTGCCTGTACAGTCACCCAAAGTTCCTCTGTACCATTGGGGCATCCATCTTCGGCCTACAGGCCCATAGTTTTCAGCAGACATTCCACAAAGCAGGAAATTTCAAAGGCAGTCACTATCTGCTTGTCCTGAAGAATGTCTTGCAGACTCTTTCATGAATTGGGAACCCCAAAAGATCATCTCACCTTTAGGCAAGTTCAGTAGTCCTCTCTCTGTGGGTTCTCTGTGTTCAGTTTAATGCAATAGTCCAAGCAAGAGCAGTTTCTTGCCCAAATGGCTATCAAATTCCATAAGGATCCTCTTCGATGCCCATCTTCCTAATGAAGTAGATTGGTGCTGCCAGGAGCAGAGTGTCTCATTGTCATGAAAAGTCCTGAGTTATTAAAACATTAAATGTCCTATTCTCTAGTCTTTGAAAGATATAAAGAATGTCTATCTAAAATATATCTATATACATCTAGAAAATCTAACATGACTACAAACTTAACTATTATAGATGACTATCCATTAACAACCTATATACGTTACATTTTTAAATGAACTACAAAAGCACAATACCTTAATCAATATCAGAAATACATACACATATAACAAAATTGACCTTAAATCTCTATCAATAAAGCAAAATCTATAGTAATGCAAATTATTTATACCTATATCATATCCCCCTTTAAATGTAAAAGAATATTTATAAACCATATTTAGGAACATGGGCGCAGTTTTTTCTCTCCAAACTGCTTCCTGCTGAATGGGGGCATCGTTAATTGGGTCTTTCATGGTATAACCTGTGTGCTAGTTTCATCTCAGTTGGCAGTTGAGCAAAGCAATTTTCTGAAGATGTCCACAGCAACGGTTCAGGAGGGCGTGGTCCATCATACCATATCGAAATAGAAGAAATGAACAGGATCTCATCCTCTGTGAAAACAAAAAAAGAAACTCCTTTCCAAAGTATCATGTCCTTAGATCCAAATTTCAAAGTCAAGGCATTTTCACAATATCTATGTTGGGTTAGTTCAGCAGCATTTATAAACAAATATGTTTTAGCAGCTGTTGCTCCTTCCTCAGCATTCAAACAATTCAAAGAGAGCATAATAGCATACAGTATCAAGATTCTCTGTGTATTTTCCATCTTTGTGCGCTTTATTTTAACCTCTATTTTGCTTTTTTTTACTTTTAACTTTTTGAGCATATATCTTTGACCTGGAATAACTCTGTAGACCAGGCTGTTCTTGAACTCTCAGAGATCTGCCTGTCTCTGCCTCCCAGGCATTGGGATTAAAGGTATTTGCTACTACACCTTAAACTCACAGAAATATGTTCGTCTCTGCCTTCTAGGCACTGGGATTAAAGGCGTGTGCTACCACAACTTGAAGTCACAGAGGTCAATCTCCCTCTGCTTCCCAAGCGTTGGGATTAAAGGTGTGTACTACCACACACAACTTCTCTCTTTCTTTCATTTTTTACTCTTAAGTACTTACTTTTAGCTTGCATATATTTTTAACACACTGTAAATCATTTAAAAATTTTCTTTGTCTTTGACACTCTCTTTACTGCGTCTCTCTCTGTTTTTCTGACCACATAAGTCTTTAATTTACCAAACAATCTCAGTAGGACTAAAGGAGTGTCTTTGCCAGCTAGATCCAGTCCATTCCTTAGCTTTCCAGCCTCATGGCTGAGGTACCAGCTGTAGGCTTGTTTACTGCCACAACTCTATGGCATTTCAAGGTCCCTGCCAGCAAGCGAGCTTCAGCAGACAACACTCAAGTCGTCTCTCTGTAGCTGGCCCTCCTGCCTCAAACAGTCAGAGTTGCCCTGGCAGGATGGCCCAGAAAGCCGGCATTTTTAAACGGTGCAGCTTTTTTTCTGCTACGGCTGAAGACCAAAAAGCATGCATTCAGCTTTTCATCAACACCATTTAAGTGTTTCGTGGCAGGACCTCTTAATGAGCTGCAGGGTTTTGCAGCTGAAGCTGAGTCAGGAAGCCTCTCTTAGATGAGAGCGCTTGCTTGCTTCTAGCAAGCAGAGTAGACCCGAGAAAGTGCTGCTACCAAGAAACCATGCACAAAGCTGTCATTTTGTTCTAGAATTACTTCCCAAGCTGTCTCAGGATTTCAGTGGATTCAGTTGTCCACACATCTGGGCGCCATCTGTTAAATGAGGGCAGTGGGGTTGAGTCCCCAACACCCCGGTTGCCTGGCTAGCTTATGCCCGAAATAACAACACACAAACTGTATTCATTAAAACACTGCTTGGCCCATTAGCTTCAACCTCTTAACCCATTTCTAATCATCTATGTAAGCACCCCAAGGTGCGCTTACCAGGAAGATTCTAGCCTACGTCCATCTTGGGTCGGAGCTTTATCGCAAGTGTGCCTCAGAGAACAGAGCTATCCCGTCTGCCCGCGAGAGAGGAGCCTGGCGTCTCTGAGCGGTGCTGCATGATTTCTGACCTCACCTCCTCTTCTTCCAAGAATACTATTCTGTTACTCCTCCCACCTATGTTTTAACCTATCAGGACCAGCCAAGCAGTTTCTTTATTTTAACCAATGATATCAACAGATTGATATATGACGCTCCCACATCACTGGTCATGTTTAGTCTACTCTTTCTCTCTCTGTTCTAGATGTTCCCAGATGCCTCTTTCTGTATTCTCCATTTTACCTATCAGGAAAATCTTCCCCTTAACCATAAAAATATAAATAAATATTGTATTCTTTCTTCCATTTTCACATTCTGATTTAAATATGTGTTTTTATGATTTGCAAGTAGAAGGGCACTGTGTGAAAAGAGAATGTAATAATAGGAACAAAAGTATGGGACTTGACAGTGGAGGAGCAATACTGGGTAAATTACAATGTTGTGCATGTATATATCAGAGTTTCATAATAAAGTCAATAATTTTATATGCCCACTAAACATTTTTATCAAAAAGAAGAAAAAGTGAAATTCAAATATGATATTCCAAGTAAATGTAAGTTTATAAAAGTCTTATACCATACGCTATTTGAATGAGGTTTGAAAATCTCTATAAATACAATTTATTTATTCCTTTTGCCTAAATGTCACAGAGTAAAAAGTACAGTTTATTGTAGGTTTTCTATGTTTAACATATTACAAGGATTGTTTTGAAGCTAATTACATAAAGCACATTGGAGTTTGTTGACAATGTATAACAGACCAGTAAAAAATGAAGAAAAACAGCTATTTGATGACTCAAGACACCAACATTCTTGGCTGCATAGATGATTCAGAAGTCAAGAGCATTGTACTACCCTTGTATAGGATGTGATTTCAGTTGCTATGTCACAAAGCAGGTGGCTAACAGCATCATGTAACTGCAATTCCATGAGAATCAATGCACTCTTTTGGCCTCTGAAGGCACTACACACAGAAATGTGTAAGTGGTGCAGCAGAATTGTCTGCATTCTGACAATCGTGTTTTAAATAAATGCTGATTGGCCAGGCAGGAAGTATAGGTGGGAAATCAAGAGAGGAAGTAGAGGTGATGCAATGAGAGCAGGAGAATTCTGGGAAGGAGGAAGTTGAATCACCCCACTCCTGCCCAGACCACCGAAGCAACAAGATGTGATCTGCCCCACTGAAAAAGGTTGAGCCACATGGATAACATAGATCAGAATAATGGGGTAACATAAGCTACAAGAGCTATTAAGTAGCCTGATGTAATGGGCCAATCAGCTTTATAACTTATAGAGATCTCTGTGTGATTTTCTTTGGGGCTTGAGGGCTGTGGGGTACCAAGTGGGAAAAAAAACACAACAAGTAGGCCTCGATCATGTTACATGTAAGCACACACACACAATAAAGCTAGCACTATTTTACTCTTACTACTATTATCACTACTGCTACTACTAATTATTAAAGAACTACACAATTCAATTATAGGATTTATTTTTTGACCACACCTAATCATTTACAGTACAAATACATGATTTAAAAGTTTTAAGAATTTATTGCCATGGAAACAATTCTGGTGGGAAACCAATCATTTTCTCCTGGAACACTTTATCAAAGGCTTCAGCTTGGGCTACAGTAAAGTGATTCTTCCAGTCTCCAGTCGTGCCTGGAAAATGTGAAGAAGACACAAAGACGGGTTAATGATGATCTTAACACTATCACTCCTTAACTTAAATTGCTTAACATATCTCTCAATCCTCTCTTCACATATTTGACAAGGAACAAACAGTATATAAAGTGAAACTACCAGTGACAGCCTATATAATTCTTCTTATGCCTTGCAATAATATGCAAACAGACTTCTACCTCTGGAAATATTGACCCACCTTATTCTTTCCCATCCTGTCAACTACAAAATCTAACAGTATCAAGACTAGCTCAAACTCTAGATGGCCAGATTATTTCTGCTCCCCTCTATACCTGATTGCCCTACACTGTTCCTCCTAACAGAGTTTTTTATCTTAATTATCCAAGCTGACTTCAACTGTTCTTTCTACATTTTAGTCTTTATTTATAGAAGTTCTGAAAGGAATGCAAGCAACTTTTAAAACATCTTTTAAAGTTAATTTTAATTATGTGTATAGGTGCACATGAAAGCAGGTGCCTTCAGAAGTTAGAGGCAGTGTATCTCTTGAAGCTGGACATACACACAGTTGTGAGCTACATGACAGTAAAGATGCAGGAGACCCAGAAACAGTCAGCAGTGAATGTCCCAGGACTCCTCTTTTCAATCAGTGTGGTGTTTCTTAATGTATGCACATCTACATTATTTCATCCTCTGTCCTTTTTACAATCTTTGGTTTTGATAACTGCATTATAAGATGTCTCTAGTTGTAATGTTAAATTGTCCAACTGTTCATACTGTGTAGTGTGTACCTTCACACTGAAGTGTTCATATATTCCATATAATAATGTCTTGTTCTTTTGTTTTCTTAGTAATGCCACTGTAATCATTTCTTCCTTTCTTCCAAGCAGAACTCTGAATACGTATCCTTGCTGTATTTTATTTTATAGTTGTGATACTTTGACCTGCTCTACTCATTTCTATTTTGTATGTATGCACAAAATCTAATATATTTGAAATGTAAAATGATTCGTAAATAGTAAAATCTTTCCTTTAATCAAGCACATCAGGCAAAGAAAACATACTCAACATGGGTTTGTTGAAAGCATTCCTGAATGAGTGAAGAAGCTATTGGCTTTGTTCCATTTTGCTGATGCAGAAAAATTAGTCCTTGAGATTTTACCCAACATGATATTAATGAATTCTAGTGAAGCAAAAAAGATTGGCAATAAAGGTCAGCCTTTTCCTTATCATATTACATTCTTTATTAAATGTTTGTTTGTTAATTATGTATATATCATTATGCCTGCATGTATCTGTGCAAGCCAGAAGAGGTCACCAGATCTTACTACTCATGGTTGCGAGCCACCATGTGGTTGCTAGGAATTGAACTCAGGACCCCTAGAAGAACAGTCATTGTTCTTAACTTCTGAGTCATATCTCCAGAACATCACATTATTTTCTGGAAGAATCATGTAAGTTTTTAAGCCTCTAGTAGTATTAATTAAATAATATGTGAAGAATTCATAATTAAAGGGTAATTATTATATACCATATTCAAATAATATACCACTATTTGATATGGATATAATACTGCCATCTGTTATGGTTGAAACTTATAAGTATCCTTTTCTACTCTTAGTTTGTTTGTTATCATCACTTTTAGAACAAGTTTTTGTTTTAAAAGTTCTTTTTCTTTTTCTTGTAGGTCTTTTTCTGTCTTTGAGAAGAATAACAGAAGGAGCAAGAACATGAGCAAAGAAGTCAGGACTATGAGGAGTGTGTCCATCCATGGAGATGGTTGGACTAATCTAATGTGAGCTCACTTAGGCCAGCTGGACTGGGACTGAATGAGCATGTGATCATACTGGACTCTCTAAATGTGCCTGACAATGAGGGATGACTAAGAAGTCAAAGATAATGGCACTGGGTTCTAATTCTCCTGGCTTTTTGGGAGCTTAGACTGTTTGGCACATCTTCCTAGAGCTGGATGGAGAAGAGAGGGGCTTGGACTTCCAAAAGGGTAGGGCTCCCTGACTTCTCTTAGGACTGGAGAGGGAGGGGGAGAAGGGGAGTGGGAGGGAAATAGGAGGAAGTGGAAAATTTTAATAAATAAATTTAAAAAAGGTCAGGAAATGCAGGTTGCAAATCAGAAAAAATTAAATAAGAGAGAAGAAAGCCTTTATAATTCTGCCCAAAAGGTAGAGTTATATGCTATACTCATGGTACTAAAGGATTTTAAAGAACCTCTTATTATAGTTACTGATTTGCAGTATGCAGAAAGAGTTGTCTTGCGTATTGAAACCACTGAACTTACTCCATATAACTCGTTTTATTATTCATTCATGTACAAGACATAATCAGGAATAGGCTTTGTCCCATATACATCACATACATCTGATCTCCTATTAGTCTGCAAGGTCCTCTAGCACAAGGTAATGCAGAAATTGACTGATTATTGGCTAGAAGTGTGCTGTATGCCTCAGAGTTTCACAAGCAACATCATGTCAATAGCAAAGATTTAAAGAAAGTTTTCTATTACATGTCAACAAGGTACAGAGATTATAAAGACATGTCCTAATTTCTATTTCTATGACCAAATACCATTACCTGCAGGGAGTAACACAAAGGGTACTCAAAGGAATGAGATCTGACACATGGATGTGTTCCACTTTACAGAATTTGGAAAATTAAAATATGTACACTACACCATTGACACTTCTTCAATTTTTCTATTGGCAACTGCCTTTAGCTCAGGAAAAGCATCTTTAGTAATCACTTTTTTGTTAAAAGTTATGTCTATCATTAATATACATGTACAAATAGAGACAGATAATGACTCAGTATATGTCTCTAAGGAATGAAATAGTTTTTTGCTTACTATAATATAAAGTATATTACAGGTATATCAAACAATCCTACAGGTAAGGTAGTTATATAAAGATCAAAGTGAATGATGTGAGATTTCCCTCATTATGTTGTGATTACCATTAATAAATAAAGAAACTGCTTTGGACCTAAAGCAGGAAAGAACTTAGCTAGGCAGGGAAAACTAAACTGAATGCTAGGATAAAGAAGGACAGAGTCAGAGAGAAGCCATGTAGCCCTACTAGAGCCAAATGGAACTTTAGTTGGTAAGCCACAGCCATGTGGAAATACACAGATTAATATAAATAGGTTAAATTAATATGCAAGAGTCAGCCACTAAGAAGCTAGAGCTAATGGGCCAAGCAGTGATTTAATTAATATGGTTTCTGTATGATTACTTCAGTTTTGGACAACAAGGACAAACAAGCAGCCTTCCTCCCACAAATTGGTGCACCAACGTGGCAGACTAAATCCACTTCAAAACCTGCGAGAGCTTTAAAAGGAATTCTCAACATAAAAGAACAGAGTTTAGCACAGTTTCTTGGTATCCACATTTTTTTCTAGATGGGCTTGCAATGAGTAAGGTGTTACGGGGAGCAGTAAAATCTGTGTGACTTCTTTTGAAAAAAAAAAACAACAACAACAAACTGCAGGTTCCTAGTTTGCCAGCATGAATGGCTCTGGCTCTTTTGGGAAGTTTGACTATTGACATTTAAATGGGGTTTGTGGATAGTGTACTGCAAGTTACTTGATGGCAGCATGGGCCAACTGGTTATCAGAGTTGAGATGGTGATGATGGCTCCCACCCAGCAGTCTTAGGCACTAAGGGACTTCCACCATTTTGGAATGTGCAGAGCAAGCCAGAAGTACCGTATATATCCAAGGAATGCTCAAGCTTGAGTTTTTAAGAAACACTTAGCATTTTAAGATCCCCTGAACACCACATAATTAAAGATTCACAATAGGACACATTCAGACATGAGAGACCTCTAAGTGAGCCACAATGTTAGATAAATGTACATAGGCTTGGTAAAGAAAGGAAAGTATAGATAGTTATAAAAAGAAGTAAATGGTTTTTAAAAATAAAACAATATTTTTAAAGAGAGAGTACAGACAGTCATAAATTAAAGGAGTAAAGATAATAAAAATAAATATGAAAAAGTAATAGAGTAAAAATAAGCCACATAAAGCTAGAATATACTCAGAGAATCTGGATTATGTATATAATTATGTTTTCTTTGAATTTTTTGACTGTGAAGAGCTAAATATACAGACATTTCATTGTACAGGCTGGTAAGCATATATATTATTAAGGTATCTTGACTTCAGAATTTGGGTCTAAGGATATGTTGCTTTGGAAAAGTGATTCTTCTTTTGTTTCTACAGAGGATGAGAACTTGTGAATTCATTCCAGGCTAATGTTGATTAATGAACCAAGACCCCGTCAAAGGTTGCCTTAAACACCCCTCAAAAATTACTTCACCCAATAAACAGCAGGAAGAAGTTTAGACAGAACTATGCCCATATTCCCAACATTGTCTAGAAATGTGTCTTTACATTTAAAAGGGAATATGCTATAGAGATTTGCATTGGTATGGATCTTGGTTTGTTGATACAAAACTTCTGAATTAAATCAGCTGGTATATTTCAAGGATATGCTGACCTCAAATGGAAACCAGGAGAGGAGCTACGTTGGGGAAGGGCTTTTGCACTTGTTTCCACAGGAGAGGAAAAGCTATGGATACCATCGAAATTGATAAAGATTTGATTTGAAAAAGAGAAACCTCTTGAGAAAGGGAAATGACAGCTCATTCACAGAGGTGACAATCATAAGAAAACATCATAAGGGTTGGGGTAGAGTTCTATTCTTGTCTTTAAGGAAAATACTCATCTTCATAGAATCAAGAGAACTTGGACATTTAGATGCCTAAAGATGAAAAGATATCTATGCAGAAAGAATCACCAAGCTAAGAGAAATCTGACATCATTTGCATGGGAAAATTTGATTATCCAGACATGTGTACATCTCTAATTAAAAATAAGAGCTGGCTTTGGAGTTGGACAATGACTATCCTTCTCTAAATCCAAGCATGTTGCTGAAAACAAAAATTCAGAATTTTTGTCTCATATCCGGAGCCATCTGGTATGGGACAGAAAGAAGATAGATTTGAAGGAAATATTTTACTTTTCTTAATGCCCATTTTGTGTATATCGTATCTTTCATTGGATACATGTCTATATGAATAATGTTTAAGTTTTCAACAATGAACACTAGATTTTCTTGCAGTAATCTTTGAAACTTCCAGGTAGAAGATGGTGCCGACAACAATGACTCCACCTGGTTAATTAAGACATCATGATGCTGATAGTGCTACTATGAGACCAGTTTTTTGGGGACCAGCTCCAGAAATGGTGAGCCTTCTTACAATGCTTTGGTTAGAACTTTAAATAAGAACTTTAAATAAAACACTATCGACTATGCTAAGACCTTACACAATTATATAAAACAATAATTTTAAACTTAACTGTCATTTTACTTTTACAGGATCCCATAGAAAGAACACTGCCCCCATGACAGCTCAAAGCAACTCTAGAAGATGACATCTCCTTTCCCCAAGAAACTTTGTCCTTAGGGTTAGGGACACCATTTTGGGGAAGATTATAATTCATATAGGGTTGGGAGTTGGGGTGTAAATTATGAAGCCTCAGAGATCTAAAAAAAAAAACCCCAGAAAAAAATAAAGAAGGAAAACTGAATGGGATGATAGGTAGATTAGTGTGAACTTAGTCACACTAATTATAATAATAGTGAGTAATAAAGTGAATACTTTAGAGCTATTAGTTCCTGACAATTTACATTGGTATAAATTTTTGTATATTGATATAAGTTCAAATTCTATTTGTTATATTGAATATGCTCTGATTTCTGCCTAACCATGTATTTATCTGTGTGTTTGCATACTTATGCAAAGTTATTTTGTCAGATTGTATACATGCATGCTTCTACCTGTGTTTAAGACATTTTGTATATTGATACTATTTTAGGATATACTTATCATATTGCATTATATATTTCTACCTGTGATCAAGATATTTATACATTGTTTACATTTTGAGGTCAATGTACTCATTTGTTGTACAGTTGTTTAAAGATTGTTTAATATTCTAATATGAAGTCTTAGTCTTTAAGTTATGCAGGTGTTAAGTATTATACGTCAATAGCCATCCATGTTTGTCTACATGCAGTTAAACTAATCAGGTTCTTTAGATACATAGAGATAGATTGTATCTATCCACATAGCTAGGTAAAGTTTAACCACTTCAAAGATCTGTAGAACATGGCATTTAAATAACTTGGGATTTTTTTAATGTGAGACACGATTGTGATGTGGGAGTGTCATATATCAATCTGTTTATCAATCTGTTGATTTCATTGGTTAAAATAAAGACACTGCTTGGCTGGTCCTATAGGTTAGAACATAGGTGGGTGGAGTAAAAAGAATAGTATGCGGACAGGAAGAGGAAGTGAGCTCAGAGAAGCACGCAGCTCCGCTCAGAGACAGCAGCCTCCTGTCTAGCGGGCAGACAGGATGGCCCAGCTCTCTGAGGCACACACGCGATGAAGCTCCGACTCAAGATGGATGTAGGCTAGAATCTTCCCGGTAAGCGCACCTTGGGGTGCAACACACTTTATAAGAAATGGGCTAGTCCAGCTGCGATAGTTAACCAAGAAGAGACTAGAAATAATGGGCCAAGCAGTGTTTAAAAGATTACATTTTCCGTGTAATTATTTCGGGGCATAAGCTGGGCCATGCGGGCGGCTGGGTACAGGGTCACAGCCGCACTGCTCCCTATTTCAACACGATTGCTCTTCGCAATCATTGATCTAGTCCTGAGAGAGTGTTGAGCACCAAAGACACTCCACTTGGAGTTTGTCTTATTCTTGGCAAAACTGGCTTTTTGCCTATGCCTTGACCAATGACAAAGTGCACAATCACCAGACTTGACCCAGCATGATACAAGAAAAAATGCTGCTGAAACTTCACAAGACAGGGTAAGATGGTTCTGTAAAATTTCCTGCCTCTGAAAATGATCTGTCAGTTACTCTAGGTGTTAGCCAAAGTTGTGTGATTCAACACTGCAAAAGAGACTTTGAGTGATTGCCTAGGCAGCCAGTTGTCTCTGTCATCTACTGTACATTTTGGAAGCTGCTTGATTGTGCTTCCTGCCTACTCAAGTTAATATTATCACCCTTCTCCGGTCTTCAATGGGGTTGAAGACTAGATAGGCATCATTACCATCCTCTTATGGTCTAGTCAAGCCATTTTTTTTTTGGAAAAAAAAGAAATTTCTGCCTCCTTCGCGCCTCCCATTTTCCTCCCCTTCCTCCCCCTCGTACCCCCTCCTCCCCCTCCCTCTCCAGCCTGAAAAGCAGTCAGGGTTCCCTGCCCTGTGGAAAGTCCAAAGTCCTCCCCCTCAATCCTGGTCTAGGAAGGTGAACATCCAACTGGGTAGGCTCCCACAAAGCCAGAACATGAAGTAGCATCAAAACCCGGTGCCATTGTCCTTGGCTTCTCAGCAGCCCTCATTGTCCGCCAAATTCAGAGAGTCCGGTTTTATCCCATGCTTTTACAATCACAGTCCAGCTGGTCTTGGTGAGCTCCCAATGGATCAGCCCCACTGTCTCCGTCGGTGGGTGCACCCCTTGTGGTCCTGACTTCTTTGCTCATATTCTCCCTCCTTCTGCTCCTCACTGGAACATTGGGAGCTCAGTCCAGTACTCCAGTGTGGGTCTCTGTCTCTATCTCCATCCATCACCAGATGAAGGTTCTTTACTTGTCTCTAGAAACCAATTATGAGTGAGTACATGCCATTTTCATCTTTTGGGTCTGGGTTACCTCACTCAGGATAGTGTTTTCTATTTCCATTTATTTGCATGCAAAATTCGCGAAGTCATTGTTTTTTACCGCTGAGTAGTATTCTAATGTGTAAATATCCCACACTTTCATCATCCATTCTTCCATTGAAGTGCATCTAGGTTTTTTCCAGGTTTTGGCTATTACAAATAATGCTGCTATGAACATAGTTGAACAAATGTCCTTGTCATATGATCGGACATCTCGTGGGTATATTCCCAAGAGTGGCATTGCTGGGTCCATGGGTAGGTTGATCCCAAATTTCCTGAGAAACCACCACACTGCTTTCCAAAGTGGTTGCACAAGTTTGAATTCCCACCAGCAATGGATGAGGGTACCCCTTTCTCCACAGTCTCTCCAATAAAGGCTATCATTGGTGTTTTTGATTTTAGCCATTCTGACAGGTGTAAGATGATATCTCAATGTTGTTTTGATTTGCATTTCCCTGATCACTAAGGAGGCTGAGCATGACCTTAAGTGTCTTTTGGCCATTTGAACTTCTTCTGTAGTCAAGCCATTTCTACTACAATCTTAGACTCCTTAGGATAGAACGTTTATTAAAACATTAGGATATGTTCCTACTTAATATTGTCTATGCTGGTTATAATACTAACTTTATACTTGATATCTGTTCCTAGTGTACTTAGTTTTGTATTAGGTTAGGAACAATTTTATTTAAACAAAAGGGGGAGGTACTTTGGGGGCTCCTTCATCCAATAACCTTTAATATACCAGCTCACTAGGGCATGGTCTCATAGTATAAATGCAGCTGTAAAGAGTGTGCTGCCTCTCTCTCTTTGGACTCTCATTTTTGTCTCCTATCTTCAGTTCCTGTTTCCCATTACTGCAGAGGACTGTGATCTGTGAGCCTACTCCTAAATAAATAAATATTTATAATACATAATCCTGAATTAGTGTGGGATTATTTTGTAACTTCCATCATCAAGAGGGAGTATTTTTAACTAAATGAACATAAAATACACAAAATTATTTTTTCTTAATGGTCTTTTGAAACCATTTTGAAACTAGAAGGCACGAGGTTGTGACAGACAGACACAACACACAAGAGAGTGGTTACAATCTGATGCTTTGAGAGGCACTGGTTGGATGAGTCTATCTGGGATCCGGATGGGGGAGTCTGCATCATGTGGAAACAAACATGCATATACCCTTCCAGAGGAAATTAAAGTGTCCAGACCTTTCCAGGTTCCAGAAAGCAAGTCTTTCCACATTCCCATACAAAAGTGTTCAATATACAAACCTCCCCAATGTTTCATAGAAGGGGAGTTTTTCTTTTCATCCATATTGAGATGATTAAAACAAAGAATGAACTAAAAGATGATGAGGAGAGAAAAATGTATGAGCTGATTTAAGGCAAACTTTATATGTCCTTTTTATAGTTGTTCTTGAACTAATTTCTGAACAGCCTGTATTTTCTCTTCTGTAAGGGGCCATTGTTTGAGCCATGCAAGCTCATCAGATTTCCATTTAATTTTATCTGCATAAAGAAAGCTCCCAGTGGCTCCTATAAAAAATGCAGCTCATTAAGATTATCTGAGGTTATTAATTGGAGATCCATTCCATTGTGATATCTGTTCCCCATATAGAGAAAGGTAAAGATGAAATAATGTATGGTTGTATCAACCCTGTCTTACCCATTAGTTGCAATCACAACAATTCTGGGCTTTGTGCTACATTAGAAGCCATCCCTAATCCTAACAGGTTGTCTTTTGACTCGCCCAAGAAGAAGGCCAATCCTTCCCTGCTATACATGTTTTATCAGCTCCAGTATCTAAAAGGCCCTGCAAAGGTTTACTATTTATCTTTACAGTTCTAAAAGGTCTTTGAGAATTACTATCTTGTACCCAGGCAATAACATCAGAGGATCCAAATTGACCTGATCCTCTGTTCTTAACAAGAATAGGATTTGGTACCTTCAAATAGGGCAGCAATAGGATCTGGGCAACTCTTTGTACCTTGTGTAGTTGAACAGTCTCTTTTAAGGGTCTTATCATGATTTTTATTTCAGCTATACTGTCCTCATCTATTACTCCTGGTATTACTTCAAAATTCTTCCTATAGTTAGAGCTTCTTCCTATTATAAGTCCAAAGATTCTTGAAGGGAGATGTCCCCTAAACAGCATAAATATAAGACTGACTACTTCCCATGATGATAAAATAATGTCTTGAGTAACTGCAAGATTAAAGCCTGCACTTTCTGAGGTTGCCCTAGGCAGATCATGTGTGGTAAATTCTGGAGCTTCAGAATTCAAACCCTGATTTTTAGACTCTTGTTCTTTCTCCTCTCTCGTTAAGGGGCTGAGAGGCTGCCCCTGATCTAGTTTTTTTTTTCAAGGTACAATAAGTCTTTACAACAACTTTTGAACAGAGGTACAGGTTGTTGCTTTCATGTCTTGTGACTTGAGCTCACATCAATTTTTGAAGAATCACAGCTGGTAATGTACTGCAGGTTCTTGAAGCTACACAATACAGTCTGGCTAAGTTACATGTGGTTTACATATTAGCTATATGAATAGTTGACTTAGGCACAAATTCAATTGCCCCACCAGTCAACAGTCTGGGAGTTGTAATTTCCTCCATATCCATCATTATTGTAGAAACCTCCATAGCCACCTCCACCAAATCCTCTGTTGTTGTGACCTTTACCACCTCTTCGGCTGCTACTGGCATGATTACTATTAAACCCAGAATTTACAGAACCACTGCTCTGACGATAATCTCTAGCACCAAATCCTCCACTGAATCGGCTTTTAGACCATCCCCAACTGCTACCCTTGTAGTGGTGTTCATAGGCCATATTCTCCAATCAAGATGGCACTTCTTGTTTATCCTCAACAAGGAGATCTAACAGATCTTTTGTGATGTTCAAATTCCTCTCATTGAAAAATGAGGTGGCAAGTCCAAGGTAGTTAAGTTACCTACTGCATGAGTGGTAGGGTGGTCAGTTCTTTTTCAACAATGAGTCATGTGGTGGTGGGAAATACAGTCGACCTGGACCAGCAATTTGCTGGTCTTGATCTCAACTCCTCAGATAGTCAGAGTGGAGGTGGAAGTACTGAGAACAAAGGGCACTATGTACCTCCTCATTTAAGGAACAGAGATACATCTAAAGGAGTCTATGATAAAGACAGTTCTGGGTAGAGTTGTAAAGATAAAGATGCCTACAGCAGTTTTGGATCCCATGATTCCAGAGGAAAGCCCAATTATTTCAGTGACCATGGAATTGTTTCCAGGGGAAGGTTTGATGATCATGGTCGAAGTGACTATGATAGTATTGGAGGTTGTGATCGAACTGGATATGGCAAATTTGAAAGAAGTGTTCATAGTCGTTGGGGTGACAAAACAGATGAAGATGATTGGTCAAAACCACTTCCACCAAGTGAACGCTTAGAGCAAGAACTTTTTTCTGGTGGAAACACTGGGATTAACTTTGAGAAATATGATGATATACCAGTAGAGGCAACTGAAAGTAACTGTCCTCCTCATATTGAAAATTTCTGTGATGTTGAGATGGGAGAAATTATCATGGGGAACATTGAACTAACACGTTACACTTGTCCTACTCCAGTGCAAAAACATGCTATTCCTATTATTAAAGAAAAAAGAGACTTAATGGTTTGTGCTCAAACAGGTTCTGGGAAAAGGGCTGCATTTCTACTACCCATTCTCAGTCAGATATATACAGATGGTTCAGGAGAGGCTTTGAAGGCTATGAAAGAAAATGGAAGATATGGTCACCGCAAACAGTATCCAATCTCCTTGGTAATAGCCCCAACAAGAGAATTGGCTGTTCAGATCTATGAGGAAGCCAGAAAATTTTCATACCAGTCTAGGGTCCATCCTTGTATAGTGTATGGTGGTGCTGATACTGTTCAGCAGATTCGGGACTTAGAACGTGGATGCCATTTGTTAGTTGCCACTCCAGGACGTCTCGTGGATATGATGGAAAGAGGAAAAACTGATCTAGTTTTTTGATTTCTCTTCATTTTAACTCTTATCTAAGAGAACTCCATCCTTGTGCAACTTGGATTTACATTCATTTCTCCAATGTCTCCCTTTTTGACATCTTGGACAATTACCTGGGGGAGGGCCTCTTTTGCCCTCCTTCCTTTCCCCAGGGACACTCTTTTGTACATGACCTGATTCCCCAAATTTATAACAAGTGGGAGCTGAGGGGTTCTTTTGATCTCCTCCATAGGTTTGCTTAACATAGGTGCTGAACTTCTGTTCCTTCATTGCTGCAGCATAGGCCATCCCTTGGACTATGGCTGGTGAGGCGTCTATATAGGCTTTAATGTAGTCCTGCATGGTTCCTGTTTTTCTGATGGGCCTTATAAGTCCTGGCATACAGCATTGACATTTTCCCATGCCAATTGTTTAAGGAGCATGTCTGTACTTTCAGAAGGACACATCATTCTCTGAACAGCCTCTTCAAGGTGTGAGATAAAATCCTAAGAAGATTCCTCATTCATTTGCTTTACCCCTGAGAGGGTAGTTCCCTTGGTTCCAGGTGAGGGTAATTTTCTCCATGCTAAGACAGCATTAGAGGTTATCCAATCTGGTAATATGAGTGAACCACCCACAGGGAACCAAAACCTCACCTTCTTAATGAAGGTGAAAAAATCCCCTAAAGACTGCTCTGATACTTTCAGTCCTCTATTTGTCATCATATGTTTAAATACTGAGTAAAACATTCTTTCCTGCTTTGACTCAGTGAACCTCATGGTTGACTTCAAGATTACTTGCACTTAACTGATGATCCTTTATCGGTGGAACTGCAGAGTCCTGGCAAGAGCCTACTCATTACCTTGAAAAGAAAAGAGAGAAATTACCTGTCCAAGAGTCCCTGTTCTTGTGCCACCAGCCATGGATTGACTCAGTAGAGCCACCTAGACCATGGGAGAATTAGGATCTTGGTACTCAGGAAGGCACAAGGCCGGCAGTGACAGACAGATAAAACATACAAGAGAACAGTTGGAATCTGCTGCAATTTTACTAAATTCATGTTTTCATTATATAGTATTCAAACAAAGAACAAATCAGAAGGTCATGTATCATCTGTTGGCACAGTATGAAAGCTTCTTTTAGTCACATCAGAGATTTCTAAAAAAAGCATATTATCAGGAACAGGTGTTAGACATAAAACCTCCTTTGAAGAGGAACTCTTGTCCCTGGGAACATAAACCTCAGACAAGTAGTTTCATCTTATCTAAGAATTGAGAGCTCCTCTTTCTAACCCTTTCTTTTTCTCATCTAGTGACCAAATATGCCTGACAGCTCTCCGCACCTGCCGAAATATACTTTTTTGTACCTTCTTATGAAGCAGACACCATGGGGGTTGGGATCTAACAAGCCTATCCATAAAATTCAAAGTATAATATAAAACTCTTTGTCCATCAACATGAACCCATCTATTCTCTTGCTCATCATACACCCCCATGTATAACAGGGGTTCTGTTGGAGTCTTATACATTCTCATACTGTACTTCCCTATCCCAGAGCTTTTCCTGAGGAGATAATCCTTGTTTTGTAGATATAAAGGATATCATTATTAAAACAGACTGCAAAGCCCATATCCCACATCGCCAGCTAATCTAGAAACCTGTCTATGCCTCATCGGCAGCCAATACTGGGCCATCTGCCATTGACCTCCAGGAAGCCTAGTCCCATAGGTCATGTACTGCCTGTCCGACATAATGATGTATGTCATGTCACGCATATGACACTGGAGTTGATGTGGGAGCCATAAATTCTAATAAATGCATGATTACTGAAGCAGCTCTTTCTGACCTCGGGAAGTTGCCCATTGTAAATGTGAATAAGTGTCAATGGTGTGGTGTATATATTTTAATTTTCCCAAATCAGCGAATTGGCCGGGCGGTGGTGGCGCACGCCTTTAATCCCAGCACTTGGGAGGCAGAGGCAGGTGGATCTCTGTGAGTTCGAGACCAGCCTGGTCTACAAGAGCTAGTTCCAGGACAGGCTCCAAAACCATAGAGAAACCCTGTCTCGAAAAACAAAACAAAAAAAAAAAAAAACAAATCAGCGAATTGTAACATATCCATCTGCCAGGTTTTATTCTTTTGAGCACACTTTGAGTTACTCCCTGCAGGTAGTGGTGTTTGGTTATAGAAAGAGCATGCAGGACATTTCTTTATAATCTCCTTAGCTTGTTGCCATGTAATAGAAAACACTTTTTAAAAACTTTTGCTATTTACATGATGATTTTTATTAAATTCTGAGACATTCAGTACACTTCCAAACAATCATCAGTCAATTTTTGCATTAACTTGTGCTAGAGAACCTGGCAGACCCATATGGGATAGGATGTAGGTTATATATATGGGACTAAGCCTGTTCCTGATTATGTTTTGAACCTAATCAATAATGAAATCAATTCTGTATCATCCAATATAAATTCATCATTTTCAATATGCAAGATGACTCTTTCTGCATATTGCAAATCAGTAGCTATATTTAGCCGTTCTTCAAAATCCCTTAATACCAAGAGAATAGAATATAATTCTGCTTTTTGGACAGTGTTATAAGGGCTCTGATCCACCTTACTTATATCTTCTGATTTGTAACCTTGTCTTTCCTGATTTATTTTCATCAGTATAGAATGTACAGGTTCTAGTTATTGGTGTGTTGTGTACAATTCAGTAAAGATTCCAAGTAATTCTCTTAATAAGGTTGATTCAATTACTTTTGTGATAATTGTTACTAATATCTCCTAAAAATTAACACAAGCTCTTTGCCAGGGTTCATTGTCTCTCCATAACTTTATAATTTCATCAGTAGTAAAGTACACTATAATCTCTGCTGGGTCTATTCCTGTTACTTGATAAAATCTCAATTCCCTTTTATAGTTAATTCAGAGACCTTTTCCACATAAGTTTTTTTAATTTTTACTTGGTTTATGTGGGGGAAAAATCCATTCTAAGATAGTACCTTCCTCTGCATTAAAATTCCTATAGGGAAAATTCTAGAAGGCAGTATGACTAGAATGCAATTAAAATTTGCAATCAACCTATCCACTTATGCCTAATATAATTTCTCTTCAATGACAGTCAAATCTTTTTCAGCTTCAGCAGTTAATTCCATGGAACTATTTACGTCTTTGTCACTATCTAAGGTTTTTTTAATGAATTATTAGATCAGGCATTATCTGTGAAGCCAATCATAGACTGGAAATGTCTCCTAACAATTTTTGAAAATCATTAAGAGTCTGCAATCATTCTCTCCTAATTCGTGCCTTTTGTGCTCTAATTTTCTGTAAACCTATTTTTATAACCAAGTTAATTGACAGAATCTCCTTTTTGTATTATTTTTGGATCAATTTGTAATCCCCATTTAGGTAAAACTTACTTTACTTTTTCACACATTTTTTCTAAAATATTTACATTTGAATCAGATAGAAAAATGTCATCCATGTAATGGTAAATTATAGATTTAGGAAATTGTTTATGTATTATTTCTAATAGCTGACTTACAAAGTATTGGCACATGATACTTGGGGGAGTATCGTCTACCCTTGTAGGTTGAGAATTATTATAAGTAGGCAGTGTGAAGGCAAATTTTTCCTATCCTTTTCTTGTAAAGGTATAGTAAAGAAACAATATTTTAGATTAATAAGTATAATAGGCTATCCTTTTGGTGATAGAGAAGACAGAGGTATTCCTTTTGTAGAGGGCCCATATGTTGAATTACCTTTTTGACAGCTCTTAGATGTGTCTGTCACCAATCGCCATTTTCCAGATTTCTTTTTAACAACAAATACAGGACAATTTCAGCCTTGGTTTATTCTTCAATATTCTGGCCATCTAGTTGGTCTTATAGGACTTGTTCTAAAGCCTGCAGTTTGTCTTCTATCAAAGGCCATTGTTCAACACATATAGGTTTCTCAGTTAACCATTTTAAAGGTAGGGCCATTGGTAACTCTAAACATTTGCCAGTTGCTTCATGTTCTTGTACAGCCTGAATGGCTGGTGACCTTTGTGTATAGTACCTTATAATATCCTTCCCGGAAATATGAGTTGTTGTGACTTCAGGAATGTTAATCTGGGTATTCCATTGCTGCAGCAGGTCATGACACCATAAATTCACGGAGTTATTAGGCACATATGGCTTCAGACTTCCTCTTTGCCCATCTAGCACTATGCATTAAACCCATCTTGTGCTTTGTTTAACTTGAGATAGGGTTTCAATGATAGGAATTGACCATCTGCATCTTGAAGAGGCCAATTGAGATGAAAAGTTTCTGGAGTAATGAAGCTTTGAAATCAAAGGTGCAGAATGGGGACCAAAAAATTAATACCTTAGTGAAATCACTAGAACCATTACAGGTCAGGAGATTCAGGATTTAAGAGAGACAATGGTAAAAAGATTTTAAAAGATTGAAGAAATTATTGGAGCTGGTGAACAGAGTAAGGAGGCACAATAACAGGATACAACGCCACCACCAGCTATTAGAACTGGCTTACCCAGGGTTTTAGTGACATACCCTGTACTTTATTCTGACAAAGTATCAACTTCTAAAGGCTCAAAGGGAGTCAAAGAAACTAGATGGGTGCCAGTAGCAATCAATAATCTAAAAGAAATTAAGCAAGCTATTGTTAATTTTTGCTTGCACTCTGCATTTGTTAAGGAAATGATAAGGACAAGGGCTTCTAATGCTAGAGCAACCCCCCATGATTTCCACCAGTTAGTGTCTGCAGTTTTAGATGATGGACCTTCCTTGCTATTTGGAATCTTTTCAGAGAAGAATCCAAACATATGGAACAGCAAGGAAGAGCAAAAAGTGTGGAAGTTTCCCAAGATCAAATTCTTGGTGTAGGAGTGTATGCTGATCCATAGGTCCAAGCTCTTTATGACGAAGAAGTACTGTCATTATGTCACAAGGCAGCCTTAAATGCTTGGAATATAATACAAGATCCAGGGAAAAGGGTCAAATCAAATACGAGGATTAGGCAGGGACAGAGAGAACCCTTTATTGACTTTTTGCAAAGGTTAATTAAGGCTCTGGACATATGGGTAACAGACCCAGACACTAGATGAATACTTCTTGAATCTCTAGCTTTCGAAAATGCAAACATAGATTGCAAAAAGATAATTGGGGCTTTGAGGTCTAGATCAGCACCTATGGATGAATGGATTCAGCATACAATGAATGTTGAGACGTTTACCTATAATGATGAATCTTGGGTAGGAGAGGTGATTTCCAAAGCAATGAGGAGACATCAAACTGCCAGGTGTTTTAATTGTGGAAAATTAGGGCATCTGAAAAGGGATTGCATGCAAAGAATTTCTAGGAATAATATCTCCTCTGGGAATGACAAAAATAGGAGACCTCAGATTTCAGTTATATGTAGGAGATGCAGTAAAGGCCGATATTGGTCCAACAAATGCAGGTCAACAACATACAGACAAGGGAACCTGATACCATCAGGAATCACATTGAGGGGCCTCTCTCAGGCCCCCAAGCCAACAGTGGCCCAGTCATTTTCAGTCACAGTGGAGAACATGTCTCACCAAGAAAATTAAAAGCTCCAATTTCTGCTGTAAAAAGTAATACTGGTCTAAATGATGAATTACGCATGGAGGATGAGTCAAGAAACCCAGTAGGACAGAGTAAATGTATATTTTGGCAGACTTCTACTAACGATCAAAGACCAAAGCTAAGAGTCTGTATAAATGGCACTTTTATTGAAGGCTTATTAGACACAGGTGCAGATGTAAGTATCATTACTCCAGAATATTGACATCCGAATTGGCCTCTTCAAGAGGTAGATGTTCAGTTCCTGGGAATTGGAACCCTATCTCGTGTAAAACAAAGCACAAGATAGGTTGAATGTATAGAGCCTGAAGGGCAAATAGGAAGACTAAAGCCATATATAGCCAATATTGCAATGAATTTATGGGGCCGTGACCTTCTACAGCAATGGAATACCCAGATTAACATTCCTGTAGTTCCAGGAACTCATAATTCTGGGAAGGATATGATGAGGTATTATGGAAAAAGGTCACCAGCCATTCAGTCTGTACAAGAACATACAGCAAATAGCAAACCTTTAGAGGTATGAGCAGCCCTACATTTAAAATGGCTAACTGAGAAGCCAATATGGATCAAACAGTGGCCTCTAGCTGAAGATAAATTACAGGCATTGGAACAGCTGATGCAAGAGCAACTAGATGCTCACCATATTGAAGAATCAACCAGCCCTTGGAATTCTCCTGTGTTTGTTGTAAAAAAGAAATCTGGTAAATGGAGAATGGTGATAGATCTAAGAGCTGTCAACAAGGTAATTCAACCTATGGGCCCACTACAATCTGGAATTTCTTTGCCTTCTCTATTACCAAAAAAAAGCCTCTTATGAAAGATTGTTTTTTCGCTGTACCTTTACAAGAAAAGAATAGACAAAAATTTGCCTTCATTGTGCAAACTTACAATAATTATCAGCCTACTAAGATATAAATGGACTATCCTCCCACAGGGTATGATCAATAGTCCCACATTGTGCCACTTGTTTTTAACATTTATTTCTTATGTATACAATATTACCTCTGTGTGTATGGAGAGATGGCTCTGTGGTTAAGAGCATTACCTGTTCTTCCAAAGGTCCTGAGTTCAATTCCCGGCAACCACATGGTGGCTCACAACCATCTGTAATGAGGTCTGGTGCCCTCTTTGGCCTACAGACATACACACAGACAGACTATTGTGCCACTATTTTTGAGTAAGCCATTGAAAATAATTCATAAGCAATTTCCCAAGTCCATAATTTATAAAAAACAATGACTTTTTGAATTTTGCATACAAATGGATGGAAATAGAAAACACTCTCCTGAGTGAGGTAAGCCAGACCCAAAAAGAGGAAAACGGTATGTTCTCACTCATATTTGGTTTCTAGCCATAATAAAAGGACATTGAGCCTATAATTCGTGATCCTAGAGAAGCTAAATAAGAAGGTGAACCCAAAGAAAAACATATAGGCATCCTCCTGAATATTAAGCATCATCAGGCAATGAAAGGAGACAGAGACAGAGACCCACATTGGAGCATCGGACTGAAATCTCAAGGTCCAAATCAGGAGCAGATGGAGAGAGAGCATGAGCAAGGGACTCAGGACCGCGAGGGGTGCACCCACACACTGAGAAAATGGGGATATTCTATAGAAACTCACCAATGCCAGCTGGCCCGGGTCTAAAAAGGCATGGGATAAAACTGGACTCACTGAACATAGCCGACAATGAGGACTACTGAGAACTCAAGAACAATGGCTATGGGTTTTTGATCCAACTGCACATACTGGCTTTGTGGGAGCCTAGGCAGTTTGGATGCTCACCTTACTAGACCTGGATGGAGGTGGGTGGTCCTTAGACTTCCCACAGAGCAGGGAACCCTGATTGCTCTTTGGGCTGATGAGTGTGGGGGACTTGACTGGAGGAGATGGAGGGAAATGGGAAGCGGTGGTGGGGAGGAGGCAGAAATCTTTAATAAATAATTGATAAAAAATAAGAAGATCTTGCCTAAATGGGGATTACAAATTTCCCCCAGAAAAGATTCAAAGAGGAAATTCTATTAATTACCTAGGTTACAGAATATGGCTAGAGAAAATTAAAACGCAAAAGGCACAAATTAGGAAAGACTGGTTAAAGATTCTTAATGACTTCCAACGATTGTTAGGAGACATTTCCAGTCTATGACCAGCTGTTGGGATAACACCTGATCTAATATTTCATTTAAACAAAACCTTAGATGGTGAGAAAGATTTGAATAGTCCCAGAAAACTGAAAGCTGAAGCAGAAAAAGAACTGACAATGATTGAGGAAAAAATTACAGGAGGCACATGTGGATAGGGTGAACCCAAATCTTAGCTGCATCCTAGTCATATTGCCTTCCAGAATTTCTCCTACAGGGATTTTAATGCAGAGGGAAGATATTATTTTAGAGTGGATATTTATACCTAATAAATGAAGTAAAAAATTAAAAACTTATGTGGAAAAAGTCTCTGAATCAATTATAAAAGGTAAGCCGAGACTTTGTCAACTAGCAGGCATAGACCCAGCTGAAATTATAATGCCTTTTACTACTGAAGAAATAAAAAAGTTATGAGAAGGCAATGAACCATGGCAAAGAGCTTGTGCTAATATTTTGGGAGAAATTAATAGCAACTATCCCAAAAGTGGTAGACTTAACCTCATAAAGAGAAACTCTTGGATTCTTCCTAGAATTATATGAGATGCTCCAATAACTGGAGCCTGTACATTTTATACTGATGCAAATAAATCAGAGAAAGCAGGTTACAAGTCAGATGAATTGAGTAAGGTGAAACAAAACCCTTACAATTCTGTTCAGAAGGCAGAATTATATGTCATTCTTATGGTGCTAAGGGATTTTAAAGAACCTCTTAATATAGTTACAGATTCACAATATGCAGAGTTATCTTGCATATTGAAACTGCTGAATTTATAGCAGATGACACAGAGTTGAATTCATTGTTTATCCAGGTACAAGACATAATCAGGAATAGTCTTTGTCTGATGTACATAGATATATTTTATATAGACATTCTTCATATCTTTCAAAGACTACAGAATATTACATTTAATGTTTTAATAACTTATGGTTTTTCATGACAATGAGACACATCTGCTCCTGGCAGCACCAATCTACTTCAAGAAGAAGATGGGCATTGAAGAGGCACCTTATGGAGTTTGATAGCCATTTGGGCAAGAAACTGCCCTTGCCTGGACTAATGCATAAACTGGACACAGAGAACCCACAGAAAGAGGACTGCTGAACATGAATAAAGGTAAGATGGTCTTTCAGAGTTCCTGATTCAAGAAAGAGTCTGCAAGACATTATGCAGGACACAGCAGATAGTGACTGAACTGTCTTTGTAATTTCCTGCTTCATTAAAATGTCTGCTGGATACTATAGGCATGTAGGCTGAAGATGGATGACCCAGAGGTACAGAGGAACTTTGGGTACTGTCCAGGCAGCGAGATGTCTCTGTCATTTCTAGAATTTGGAAGTTGCTTATTTCTTTTTTGCTTAAGCAATGGAATATCCTTTGGGAGTCTTTTATAGAGTTGAAGAATTTATAGATAGTTAATGTTTTTTTAGTTATGATAAAAGATAAAGTAGATATAAATATTGTAATTATAATTCTTGCTTGGTAACTGTTTTGTTATATGTAATTTTGCTATGTTAAAGTTAAAGCCTTCCTTTTTTTGTTTTGTTTAAACAGAAAAAGGGGAAATGATGGAGGAAGGTCATTGGTTAATCAATAAAGAAACTGCTTGGCCTGATAGGTTAGAACATAGGTAGGTGGAGTAAACAGAACAGAATGCTGGGAGAAAGAGGAAGTGAGACCTACACCATGCCTCCCCTCTCAGGGCAGACACAACGAAGCTCCGACCCAGGATGGACTTAGGCTAGAATCTTCCTGGTAAGTCACCACCTCATGGTGCTGCACACATTAATAGAAATGGGCAAAGCAGTATTTAAATGAATACAATTTGTGTGTTGTTATTTCTGGTGTAAAGTTAGCCTTGCAGAAGCCAGGCGGGACAAAAAGCGGGCCATCAGCTCCTCTCAACACCATCTTTCTCTCATGAGTAGAAAGTGCTGATTAGTTTGGAAGCTGAGAAATTAGAAGGTCTAAGAACTGGCCTATTTGTGATACAGCATGAAATAAATTTGAGAATTATGGTCGGAGACCATCTCAGATAACACTTTTCTATACAGCAAGCGGGCCTGGGTAATGCTCATTGCTTCATATTAATTTGGACTCCTTTCTTTCTGTTGTTTAAATGAGAGTGTGTCTCTCTCCATAGTTCTGGCTGCCGTGGACTCACTATACAGACTAAGCTAACCTCAATCTCAGTGCCTCCTGTTTCTGGATTCTTTCTGCTGGAATGAAAAGTTTAGGCCACCCTGCTTAGCTCAGTCAACCCTTTGAGAAAGCCAAGGGCCTGCTCAGTATTCTTCCTCTTTCACTGTGGGGAGGAATGCAGTATATGAACATGGCACTGGAGGTACGTGTGTCATAGCCCTGTCGTGTAAGCATAGGGCCACAGAACAGAGATGTTGGGAAATGAAGTGGGTCCAGAGTCCTTTAGATCTAAACCACCTCAAGTGCCCAATATTTTAGTTTTCTGATTGTAGTCTCACAATATGAAATAGTAAGAGAGACATAAAATTTCACTAAAATAAATTTATTGATTTAAAGATAATGTATGAATAACCCAATAGATTAATACAACTTGGTAACTCAGGAAAGATGCTCTATGAGCCAGGCATATTAGCTCACACTGAGAAACTCACAATTCTGTGTGCAGAAAGAGGATAACCAGAATGTCTAGGCATCCAGAGCCATGTGAAGAAATGCTCTCTCACAATATCTGCACAACTTTTACATATTGCATATGCATAAAAAACAGTTAACCCTGAACAGAAACAAAAACACTGAACAATTAATACTCTGTTTCCAAATTTTCAGCCTCAAATCGCAGTAACAGAATTGTGGGAATGAAATCAGGCAGTTCTCTGAATATTAAGGTCAATCTGGGATACATAGAGTTAGAATTTTGTCTCAGCAAAGAGAACTGAATGGGGTGTTGGAAGCTGCGTGTGATCTCCATTCTGTGGTAGTTGAAGGCACGGGTGTAAGCACCATCAGCATCAGGAGTTCTTAAAAGAAGTCAAGCACTGGAAAGTCATCACATTAGTCAGGTTGTGGCACATGGTCTAGGAGGGCATCCAGTTTACAGAGATTTTCAATAAAGAGTTGATCCATGTTGTCCTTGTAGCCTTGATCATTCTTGGTGACTGGAGTGGGGTCAGCTGATTCTGTCTCACTTTTTGTTCCAGCGGTCTTGGTGGCTGGCTCTGCAGCTGCTATTGAAGCTGTGCTGGAAACTAGAGGACAGACTGGGTCTGGATCTTGGGCTTGTGTCAGGTTGGGAGATGTCGCACAATTGGCAGACTGACTGGGGATTCTGTCTTCAGCTGCTGGGGACTGGGCAGCTTGTGGGTACTTCAATGTTTCAGGTAAGAGACATCCATTGGTCTGATTGATGGAAAAGGTGGAATCTGGCTCTGGGAAAATACTTGGGCTTAGGGGAGCAGGAAAGCTGTCATGGAATGGGCTCCCCCACATGGAGAACATGGATTCTGAGTCTGGAGAAATAATGGAGGGGCTGACTTGAGGAGGAGAATCGACACCCATTTGTCTCTGGGATGAGGAATCCTCAAAAGCAGAGGCTGTGAGGACAGTACCATCAGGGCTGGCACATTCAGCATGGGAATCCTGGCATCCCTTCTGTGAGTGTTCTCTTGCCTTCTTCCTCTGCTACCTCTGCTCCCCGGATCTCTTATTCTTTTTCAAGATCTCCTCACAGGCCCTGTCGATCTTGGAGAAAATGGATACCTGGTCTAGTGAATTGTTCAAAGAATTCAACTGAGGAGGAGGGGTCCCAAGTGATGGTTTCTGACACATAGAGAAGATAGGTTCCGAGTGTGGGGCAATATTCAAATGGCTGAGTACAGGAGGAACACTGACACTCGATTGTGTCTCACACCTACAATTTGAGGTGGCTGATGCATCAGGAAGGATACAATATTCGAGAAGTCCATACCTCCCATGTGATTAGTGGCCTCCCTTCTCAGCTAGTTCTATATCCTTCTGCCTCTGCTGCCTCTCCCTAACTTGGCTCATCTTGAAGCATTCCTCCTCAAACATCTGATCAGCAGTGGAGAAGTTGGGTTCATGGTCTGAAGAGTTACTTGAGGAGCTAAGGTAAGGAGTAGAGCTGATTCTGCAAGGGCTCTGAGACTGGGAATCTGCACCGGCAGATGGAACAAGAGGAACATGGCCTGTGGGGGAATCTGTTCTGTCATGAGATCCATAGCCAGGGTTACTAGGTAGTTCTCGAGCCTTTCTGAGATTCTTTTTAGCTCGCCTGTTCTTAAACCAGTTCTGGAGAGACAAAATTAAAAGGAGATTAGGAGAGACCAGGTGTCCCATTTAAATCCTAAATCTGAAGGTGCTAGAAGAAAAGGCTGGACCTCCATCAAAGAACTGTAAGAGTTACAGACATGGAAAAAATGAAGGCAATATGAGCTGGACCTGAAACCCAGAGACTAAGGAAGCTTCTAATAGAAGGTGGATTTTTAAAGGGGATACCTGAGGTTGAGGCAACTAAGCCACTATGGGGTACAATTATCCTTCTACATCACATCATGTTACTGTACTAGGCTTTAAAGGGAATGAGAATCCAACCTCGGAAACAGTTTCATCAGCTTTTGACAACATTTTACTCTGCCAAGTATTTACAATAATGAAAGGCACAAGACATGCAGGCGTCTGGGTTATTGTGCAGATGGCTTCTGGGGGAGAGACCATCAGACTAGAGGAAAGAGTGTCAGGAGAGAAGCCATACTCTTTCAAGCCTAACATTTCATAGAGTTACTTGCATTCCTTTTGGTCCAGGTACATCCCCTTTTCACAGTGTGCTTGTAAGACCAGCTTTTGCTTCTTGGTGAACACTAAACTTCTGTAGCCTCCTTGCATCATTGGGAGAAATGTGTGTCCCTGGAGGGGCTTGAGAATCTTGTGGATATGGTGGACCTGAGGTACTTGAAGAACCTTGGGTGTGGGTTCACTGCTGTGCTAGAGAATTTGTAACTCTGATGCACACTGGGGCTTCCAATCATTTTTAGACCAGGTGCCAATGGAAAATCCTGGGGAACTTGAGATCCTGGGATCATATGAGAATTTGTTTCCAGTGTGAGATCTTTGTAGATAGGAGAACTTGGGACAAAAATCAGAGATCAGAGAAGCCCCCCAGCTTCCACACTCAAGTCTCACCATCAAATGTTCCAGGCTTGTTATACTGCCCTGTGCACAGGCCCGGGCCTTGACTGGAGAACACTGCACAAAATCATTGTGGCTGGGACAACACAGGGTCTCAACTGCACTTTACCCTCACTGCACCAATCTTTGCACTCACTCATCTGGCTCTCAGTGTTCACATCCACAAGGTAAACAAGCAAACATCTCCTGAATTTTCACAGTTCCTTCAAGCCATAAAACTGGCAATGTGGTGAATTTCAAACTCCAAACACTCATACAATCTTCAGAGTGTTACCAATGATCTTGTTTCTTTAGCTCCCTCTCACCCCATCAAGGCAGCTCCGAACTGACCTATTATATACACATTTGCTTGAGGCCCCAACTCACCAGGAAATCTATATGTTTTGGTGCCACTCAGATTTCAGCCACACACCTGAGAACCCTACTGATTCAATCATAACTGTCCTGTTTGTTGTTGTTTCAGGATTACTCTAGTAACCCAGGCTAATCTTGAATCCATTATGTTCACAAGGCAGTCAGTCCTCAGTCTCAGAGAGATTGCCTTGCCTTACCCTCCTGAGTGGTACCATTAAAGTTGTGGATAACCTGGACCACGAAGTGTTTAATCTCTGTTTTCTGAAAGCTTATAGAGTGACAGGTTTGTGTAGAAAATGAAAACTAATACTAAGGCCATGCCCTCTTGGTGCTAAAGCAGAAGAAATTGGGGCTTGACATGTTGCCCAGCTTGTTTGCCATTGCAATTAAATGCTGATTCTTTGAAAGGTTATTTATTTTAAGATCATTTATTATTTCTACATGCCAGGTTGGGATAACAGGGCTATTTGATCTTGGAGGAGCACAAAGGCAGATCAGGAGTTTAGGACCAGCCAAGACAAATTACATAGAGTCTCCAAATCCTGCTTACACTAATGGAGATTGTGTCTCAAAAGGAAAACAAGCACGAAACAACAACATATTTTCTCCAAGGGTTTCTAGGGATTAAAAGCAAGAATAATCACTAACACTTAATGCTGTCAAGATTACATAAGAGACTAGCCTCATCCCACCCCCAACCAACCTATCCTTCTGCAACCTTGGTGGAACTCTGAAACACAGCTTGATTCAATACTGAGGGGACTTAAGAGGTGAGTGAAAAACCACACAGCAGGATACTCCACTCGCTAGGACCTCCACAGTGGAATAAAACCCCAGGCCCTCTCCCCCAACTACTTTGGCTTTTCTAGCCAGCCAGCAGGGAGTTTCCTATGGGTAGGATCCCTCATAACTCAATCCCATCCTCTGGACACCACAAGCTATGATCAACAGCCTGCCTAAGAGCTCAGAGTTTGCTACAATACTGAGGGGTCCAAGGACTCTCTACAACACCGAGGGAACATGGGAAAGCACCAAGAGCACTAACCGGGAGAGAAGACCAAGAGAGTAGACATATAGAGACTTCAGAGGTTTTTTTGAGACAGACATTGACAGTACAGTGCAGACCAAGAAAAATTCCCAAACACTAAGCCACTGCAAGGACCAAGATGCAACATACTGCAAGCATCATTTGAAGGAAGAGATGGGTAGGCGCCAATGTAAGAATTCCTCCAACAACCAAAAAAGCAGCATGGGAGATCCTTCCATTTTCTGGTGTCCTCTTCAATTTCTTTCTTCAAAGCTTTAAAGTTCTTGTAAAACAGATCTTTCACTTCCTAGGTTAGAGTTACCCCAAGATACTTTAAGCTATTTGTGGCTTTCGTGCCCAGGTTGGCAGCATTTACAATTAACTGAGACTAGTGAAGTTTTGTTTTGGTTTAATAAATAAAGCTTGCCTGAATATCAGAAGGGTAAAGCTAAATCAAAAAGGTCAGGAAGTGGTGGCACACACCTATAATCCCAGGATTTGAGGGACAGACTCAGATGGCTCTGTGAGTTCAAGGCCACGCTGGGCTATACAAGATCAATGCAGAAAGAAATCCAGTTGGTGGTGGCTCACACCTTTAATCCCAGTCCCTACGGAGTCACACACCTTTAATCCCAGCACTAGTGGGAATATAGGAAGAGAGAGAGGCTGTGTCTGTTTAGTTAGCATAGTCTACTTAGACTTTTTAGACAGCAGTGTCCACAGCTTGGTAGAGGTGAGAATTCTATAGTGGCTTGGCTGCTTTACTTTTTCTGTTTTCATTTTGAACCTCAATATCTGTCTCTGGGTTTTTATTATTCATGCAGAAATTGCCAGATCTTGAAACAGTTATGGAAGTTAAAATCACTATTGCTTCTACATGCCAAGTTGTGACAGAAGCCCTGTTTGTAGTGGAGATGGAGAAAGTAGAATCTGGGGTTGAAACCAGCCTAGACTACATAGTAGCTTCAAAACCAGCCTGGGCTACAGGAGACCTTGTATCAAAAGGAAGAGACTATCAAGCACCAGAAGACAAAATCTCTCCATGAGCTTCCAGGTGTTCAAAGGGGAAGAATAATCATACATTCTTGATGGTGTCAAGAACTCCATAAGAGTAAAAACAAGATCTGGGGCCATAGATGTGTAATCCCAGCTTCTTAGAAAACTGCACTAGGAGAAATGCAAGTTCAAGGACAGCCTGGGCTACAGAGTGACATTGAGATCAACCACGGATACATGACCAGAACTTTTCATTAGAATTTAAAAAAAAAAACTAAAAACAGGGAGCTGGCTGGTGATTGCACATGCCTTTAACCCCAGCATTCAAGAGGCAGAGGCAAGCAGATCTCTGTGAGTTCAAGGACAGCCTGGTTTACAAGAGCTAATTCCAGCAAAGGTTCCCAGGCTACAGAGAAACCCTGTCTCAATAAACAAAAAAGAGAAAAACAAAAGGAATAAACACTGGAAGTTTATCTGAGTGGGACAGACGCCTCTTTCTGTTTTTACTATGCATAGGATCCTCGTTCAATCTACAGTTTTTATACTGAGGAAAGACAGGAGGAGAGCAGACAGGATATGACTAGGGAAGCTTCAACTACATTGTCTGGGGTTTTACAAGGGTTCCTTATTTCTAGGTCACTGAGATGCTGCCAAAGTGATAGCATGGCTCCATGGCAGTACCTTTGATTGATAAACAACATAATAAAAAGTTATAGCCATGGCTGCAAAAGGGTTCACCTTACACAACTGTCCAATACTGCTCTAAGCATTGAGAAATCACTGAATGGGTGGGATTTTAATAAGTGCACACTACCAAAGCTATTCTGACTGCAAGGAACAGGAACAATAGCAATACAAACCTTAATCTCATACTCAGTCACACCAATCATCAGTGCCAGCTCCATGCGTTTCTGTAGGCGTGGGTGCTTGTCCTGATCAAAATGTCTTTGGAGGAGAACCTTTTGTTCCTCAGAGTATACGGTGCGTTCTTTCTGTTGCTTCCTTGGAGCTTCATGGTGAACTTGCTGGTCATCACATTTATCTGAAGAAGCAATAGGGACTTGGGAACCCTTACAACCTGAACCCACTGAGGATCTTAAGGGAATCTGGTGTCTAGGGTGTGCTGTTGCAGTTCCCAGCAATAGGGGACTCGGTTTCGTTGATGGGTCTGGGGACACATGGGGACGTAGAATTCTTTCATGATCTGAGTACCTCTGGAGACTTGATTGCATTAGCACTCCTTGTGGAATTAGGGGACTTTGAGACATTTGCTGACTTGGTTTGCTTACAGTGGATGGGTGGTTTTGGAGCTCAGGGCTCTGGCGCAAAGAATCTGCACTGGCAGAGGTTCCAAGAGGGACAGAACCTTGAGGGCAGGCAGGCCTATCATGAGATCCAGAGCCAGGCTCCCCAGGAACTACTTGAGAATTCTTCTGATTCTGTCTAGCTCGTCTGTTCTTGAACCAAATCTGGAGAGACAAGGGAAAGAAAAGATCAGAATAGGCCAGGTGCCCTATTTATGTCTCAAATCTGAAATTGCTGGGTGAAGAGCCTGGACCTTGGTCTCTACCCAGCACCTATTATAGATCTTGAAGGTTCCTAGACCCCAGAACGAAGACAGGATGAGCTGGACCAGAAAAACACAGACTAAAGGAGCTTCTACCAGAAGGTGGGAGTTTAGAGGGGAGGCCAAATGTCTAGGCAGATAACAAATTTATGGATAACATTATCCCTCTGCATCACTCCAGGGTTCTGCATATATAGATTAGGGGCAGTTTGAATCCAACCTTGAATGCACCATTATTACCCTTCTACAACCTGCTACTGGGCTAAGGACCTCCAATCATGGAGGGCACTAGAAGTCCAGGAGTCAGGAAAAGTGTACAGGTGTGTTCTGGGGGAGAGGCTGTCTGACTAGAGGAGGGGAGGCATGAAAGGGGACATACCTTGATATGGGACTCCTTCAAGCCAAGTCTTTGAGCCAGTGCCATGCATTGCTCTTGGTTTGGGTGCATGCATTCATCAAAATGTTCTTGTAGGACCAGCTTTTGTTCCTGGCTAAATACCGTGCGTTTTCTCAGTTGCTTCCTCAGATCACTGATAGAAGCTTGTGACCTTGGAGGGCCTTGAGAAGTCAGGAGACCTTGTGGACATGGTGGACCTGAGGTACTTGAAGAACCTTGAAAATCTGGGTTCACTGGAGAACTAGAGCGCTCGTTACTTGGAAGGACACTGTAGTCTCCCATGATTTTCATACCAAGTACCAATGGTAATTGCTGGGAAACTTGAGATTCTGGAGTCAACAGAGGGATTTGGTCTGATCGTTAGATCTTTCTCCACTGGAGAAACTGGGACTAAAAACAGACATAGATCAGAGAATCCCCACAGTCCCTACCTCCATCACTATTTCCTTGCCATCAACCACTACAGGCTTGTTATCCATCACTGTGCTCTGGCCTGTGCCTTTGCTAGAGGACACTGCTAAAAGCATAGTAGCTGGCCCAGCATCCTGGGGTCTCACCAGCACTCTTCCCCTGGCTTCCCCAATCTCTGCATTCACCTGCTTCTCAGTGGTCACATCTATGAGGTAAACTTGCAAGCAGCTCCTGAATTTTCAAAGAAGCCTCTCTCTACCCCTTATGCTGTAAATGTGAGGAACTTCAAACTCTAAGCATATATACCAGCTCTCGAGTGTTACCAAGGCTCTCCCATCTTTAACCCCTTCTCTCCCTCATAAAGGTGGCCCCCCAACCTATATAATATCATATAAGCACTTCCTTGTGGCCTCAACTCACCAAGAAATCCGTAGGTTGTTGCACCTTGCCAGATTCCTGTCTTTATGTGATCACTACTGCAACTTACTTGCTGGCCGGGACCTTGAAATGCCATAGAGTTGTGGCAGTGAACATGGCTACAGCCAGCACCTCAGCCATGAGACTGGAAAGCTAAGGAATGGGCTGGATCCAGCCATCAAAGCCACGGCTTTAGTCCTACTGATATTGCTTGGTAAATTAAAGACTCATATGGTCAAAAAAGACACATATACAGTAAAAGAAAGATTCAAAGAAAGAAGAAAACTTTTAAATGATTTACAGTGTGTTAAAAAATATGCAGGCTAAAAGTTAAAGTTCTTAAAGTAAAAAACAAAAAAAGGGAAGAAAGAGAGTAGTTGGGTGTGGTAGTATACACCTTTAATCCCAACACTTGGGAGGCAGAGGTAGATTGAACTCTGTGACTTCAAGGTGTGGTAGCACACACCTTTAATCCCAATGCCTGGGAGACAGAGACAGGCAGATCTCTGAGAGTTCAAGGACAGCCTGGTCTACAGAGTTATTCCAGGACAAAGATATACAGAGAATATAAAATAAAAGTAAAAATATACAAAATAGAGTTAAAGCCACACGAAGATGGAAAATACACAGAGAATCTTGATACTGTATGCTATTATGCTCTCTTTGAATTGTTTGAATGCTGAGAAAAGAGCAACAGCTGCTAAAAGATATTTGTTTATAAATGCTGCTGAACTAATCCAACATAGATATTTTGAAAATGCCTTGATTTTGAAATTTGGATCTAAGGACATGATGCTTTGGAAAGAAGTTTCTTATTTTGTTTTCACAGAGGGTGAGAGTCTGTGCATTGTTTCTATTCCAATATCGTATGATGGACCACACCCTCCTGAAGGGTTGCTGTGAACACCTTCAAAAAATTACTTCACTTGACTGCTGACTGAGATGAACCTATCACACAGGTTATACCCTGAAATACCTGATTAACAGTGCCCCCATACAGCAGGAAGCAGTTTGGAGAGTAATAACTATGCCCATATTCCCAAATATAGTTTATAAATGTTATTTTACATTTAAAGGGGGATATGATATAGGTATAAATAATTTGCATTCATATAGATTTTGCTTTATTGATAGAGATTTAAGGTCAATTTTGTTATATGCATATGTATTTCTGATCTTGATTAACGTATTGTGACTGTGTAGTTCACTTAAAATGTAATGTATATAGGTTGTTAATGGATAATCAATAATCAAGCTTGTAGTCATGTTAGTAAGATTTTCTAGATGTACATAGATATATTTTAGATAGGCATTTTTCATATTTTTCAAAGATTATAGAATATGGCATTTTAAATGTTTTAATAATTTAGGGTTTTTCATGACAATGTGACACATCTGCTCCTGGCAGCACCAATTTACTTCAAGAAGATGGGCATCGAAGAGGCACCTTATGGAGTTGGTTAGCCATTTGGACAAGAAACTGCTCTTGCCTGGACTGTTGCATAAACTGGACACAGAGAACCCGCAGAGAGAGGACTGCTGAACTTACCTAAAGGTGAGATGATTCTTCGGGGTTCCTGATTCATGAAGGAGTCTGTGATACATTCTGCAGGATACAGCAGATAGTGAATGAACTGCCTTTGAAATTTCCTGCTTCATGGAAATGTCTCTAGATACTATGGGCCTGAAGGCCGAAGATGGATGCCCCAACCGTACAGAGGAACTTTGGGTGACTGTCCAGGCAGCGAGATGTCTCTGTGATTTCTAGAGTTTTGTAAGTTGCTTACTTCTCATTTACTTAGATCTTTGATGGAGTTGAAGAATAGATAGTTATAGTTTTCCTTAGTTATGATAAAGATTATTGTAACTTTTATTTGATAACTGTTTTGATATAGGTAATTTTGCTATGTTAAGTTAAAGCCTTCCTTTTGTTTAAACAGAAAAAGGGGAAATGATGGAGGAAGGCCATTGGTTAATTATAATAAAGAAACTGCTTGGCCCACATAGGTTAAAACATAGGTGGGAGGAGTAAACAGAACAGAATGCTGGGAGGAAGAGGAAGTGAGCTCAGAGGCCATGCTCCCATCTCCCGGGAAGACGCAAGAGATGAAGCAAGCCTCCAGGTCAGACATGCTGAATATTTCCCAGTAAGACCGGTGCTACACAGTTTATTAGAGATGGGTTGATTGGGATATCAGAATTAGCCAGAAAGGGCTAGAGCTAACGGGCCAAGCAGTGTTTAAAAGAATACAGTGGAGGGTCCGAATTGGGAGGGCATTCGGGAGGGTGGTGGCTCCTTTATCTAGGTGGCTGGCCTGCACCAAGCGGGGCTGGCCCTTTGTTCGTGGGATGCCCAGACAGTGGGGAGATCGGATCCGGGTGCCAGGAGGGACATCGCTGGGGTGAGTGAGTTTCGGGCCGCGGCGGCAGCCCGGGACAGGGAGCTCAGACGTTCCCCACCCCTCCTGCACTTCCTGGTCAGTCTGCAGGGCCTGTACTGCTTGATACCTCTTCTCTATTCCTGTCCCACCCAGCTTGCATCCAAGGCCCTGCCCCACTACCTCTGACCCCCCTCCCCTCTTTGAACCACACAACAGCTCCCAGCTCAGCCTGTTTGGGCGCTGGGACAGGGTCCGAATTGGGAGGGCATTCGGGAGGGTGGTGGCTCCTTTGTCTAGGTGGCCTACCTGCACCAAGCGGGGTCGGCCCTTTGTTCGCGAGACATCCTGGCAGCAGGGAGACCAGATCCGGGTGCCAGGAGAGACATCACTGGGGGTGGTGATGAGGAGTCCCATCTGGATGGTTGTCCATGTTTGGGTACTGAGGAGTTCAAGCTCAGCAGGACGGTCCCTGCTTCTACACTGACGAGATACACCCAGAGACTCAGGCACAGCAAAGACAGGACCAAGACACCAGGCCTCTCTTGGCTTCATTTGAAAGAGGAGATGGGAAGGCGCCAATGCAAGAATTCCTCCAACAACCTGAAAGGCAACATGACATCACCAGAACCCAGGGATCCCGAAATAAGAAGAATTGTACATCCTACTCCAGAAGAAGTAGAAGAAATCGACTCAAAAGTGAATTATTTGAATATAATAGAAGACCTTAAACAGGAGGTGAAAAACTGCCATAAACAATTAGAGATTACAAACAAAAAGGTAGAGGAAATGAATAAATCGCTCAAAGATACCCAAGAAAACCAAGAGAAACAAGAAAATGCAATCAAACAGGTAAGGGAAATGGTTCAAGACCTGAAGAATGAAATGGAAGTAATGAAGAAAACTCAAACCGAGGGAAGGTTGGAGATCGAAAATCTGGGTAAACGAACAGGAACTACAGAGACAAATACTACCAACAGATTACAAGAGTTAGAAGAAAGAATGTCAGACACTGAAGATACCATAGAGAAAATTAACACACTGATCAAAGAAAACAGCAAAACCAACAAATTCTCATCACAAAACATTCAGGAAATGTGGGACACAATAAAAAGACCAAACCTAAGAATAATTGGGATAGAAGAAGGAGAGGAAGTACAGCTCAATGGTCCAGAAAATATATTTAATAAAATTATAGAAGAAAACTTTCCCAACCTAAAGAAAGATATTCCTTTGAAGGTTCAAGAAGCATACAGAACACCGAATAGACTGGACCAAAAAAAAAAAAAACATCTCCTCGCCATATAATAATCAGAACACAAAACATACAGAATAAAGAAAGAATATTAAGAGCTGCAAAGGAAAAAGGTCTAGTTACTTATAAAGGTAAACCTATCAGACTTACACCTGACTATTCTATGGAAACCATGAAAGCCATAAGGTCCTGGATAGATATACTGCAGAAGCTAAGAGAACATTGATGCAAGCCCAGACTACTATACCCAGCCAAGCTTTCATTCACTATAAATGGAGAAAACAAAATTTTCCAGGATAAAAACAAATTTAAACAATACGTAGCCACAAATCCAGCCTTACAGAAAGTAACAGAAGGAAAATCACAAACCAAGGAGACCAACAATGACCACAATAACTCAAACATCTCGACACCCTTCACCAGCACAACTAAAAGAAGGCAAACACACAAAGTCTATGACTAAAAAAGTGACCGGAGTTAGCAACCACTGGTCATTAATATCCCTTAATGTCAATGGACTCAAATCACTTATAAAAAGGCACAGGCTAAGAGATTGGATACGCAAACAGGATCCAACATTCTGCTGTTTACAAGAAACACACCTCAACCACAAAGACAGGCACCTACTTAGAGTAAAGGGATGGGAAAAGGTTTATCAAGCAAATGGACCTAAGAAACAAGCAGGTGTGGCCTTACTAATTTCTAACAAAGTAGACTTCAAACTTAAATCAATCAGAAGAGATGGAGAGGGATATTTTATACTCATAACAGGAACAGTTGATCAGGATGAGGTCTCAATCCTGAATATCTATGCCCCTAATATAAAAGCACCCACATATGTAAAAGAAACACTACTAAAACTCAAGGCTGCCATCAAACCGCACACACTAATAGTAGGAGATCTCAACACTCCTCTTTCACCAATGGACAGGTCAATCAGACAGAAACCTAACAGAGAAATAAGAGAATTAATGGAGGTATTGAATCAAATGGACTTAACAGACATCTATAGAACATTCCACCCAAATAGGAAAGAATATACCTTCTTCTCTGCAGCTCATGGAACCTTCTCAAAAATTGACCACATCCTCGGTAACAAAGCAAACTTCCACAGTTACAAAAAAATATCCATAACCACCTGTGTCTTATCAGATCACCATGGACTAAAGTTAGAATTCAACAACAATGCTACCCCCAGAAAGCCTACAAACTCATGGAAACTGAATAGTCAACTATTGACCCGCACCTGGATCAAAGAAGAAATAAAGAAAGAAATTAAAGTCTTCCTTGAATTCAATGAAAATAAAGAATCAACATACTCAAACTTATGGGACACTTTGAAAGCAGTCCTAAGGGGAAAGTTCATAGCCCTTAGTGCCCACTTAAAGAAAAGAGAGAAAGCATACATTGGAGACTTAACAGCCCATCTGAAAGCTCTAGAAAAAAAAAAGAAGCAGACTCACCTAGGAGGAGTAGAAGACTGGAAATAGTCAAACTGAGGGCGGAAATCAACAAAATAGAAACACAGAAAACAATCCAAAGAATCAATGAAACAAAAAGCTGGTTCCTGGAAAAAAATCCACAAAATTGATAAACCCCTATCCAAACTAATCAAACGGCAGAGAGAGAATATGCAAATTAATAAGATCAGAAATGAAAAGGGGGACATAACCACAGACATAGAGGAAATTCAGAGAATCATTAGATCTTACTACAAAAGCCTGTATGCCACAAAACTGGATAATGTAAAAGAAATGGACACTTTTTTAGATAATTACCATATACCAAAGTTAAATCAGGACCAGGTGAACAATCTAAATAGACCTGTGAGTCGCGAAGAATTAGAAGCTGTTATCAAAAACCTCCCCACCAAAAAAAGCCCAGGACAAGATGGTTTCAATGCGGAATTCTACCAGAATTTCCAAGAAGACCTGATACCTATACTCCTTAAGGTATTTCACAATATAGAAACAGAAGAGTCATTGCCAAATTCCTTTTATGAAGCTACAGTCACTCTGATACCAAAACCACACAAAGACGCAACCAAGAAAGAGAATTACAGGCCAATCTCACTCATGAACATCGATGCAAAAATCCTCAACAAAGTACTGGCAAACCGTATCCAAGAACACATTAGAAAAATTATCCATTATGATCAAGTAGGCTTCATCCCAGAGATGCAAGGCTGGTTCAACATACGAAAATCTATCAATGTAATCCATCATATAAATAAACTGAAAGAAAAAAACCATATGATCATTTCATTAGATGCTGAAAAAGCTTTTGACAAAATTCAACATCCCTTTATGATAAAAGTCTTGGAGAGATTAGGGATACAAGGGTCATACATAAATATAATAAAAGCTATTTACAGCAAACCGACAGCTAACATCAAACTAAATAGAGAGAAACTCAAAGCCATCCCACTTAAATCAGGAACACGACAAGGCTGTCCACTCTCTCCATACCTCTTCAATATAGTGCTTGAAGTTTTAGCAATAGCAATAAGACAACATAAGGGGATCAAGGGGATCCGAATTGGCAAGGAAGAAGTTAAACTTTCGTTATTTGCAGATGATATGACAGTGTACATAAGCGACCCCAAAAACTCCGCCAAAGAACTCCTACAGCTGATAAACGCCTTTAGTGATGTGGCTGGATACAAGATCAACTCCAAAAAATCAGTCGCCCTCCTATACACAAAGGATATGGAAGCAGAGAGGGAAATCAGAGAAGCATCACCTTTCACGATAGCCACAAACAGCATAAAATATCTCGGGGTAACTCTAACCAAAGAAGTGAAGGAACTATTTGACAAGAACTTTAAGGCATTGAAGAAAGAAATTGAAGAGGATACCAGAAAATGGAAGGAGCTCCCTTGCTCGTGGATTGGGAGGATCAACATAGTAAAAATGGCAATCCTACCAAAGGCAATTTATAGATTCAGTGCAATCCCCATCAAGATCCCATAAAAATTCTTCACTGATCTTGAAAGGACAATAATCAACTTTATATGGAAAAACAAAAAACCCCGGATAGCCAAAACAATCTTATACAATAAAGGAACTTCTGGAGGCATTACCATCCCTGACTTTAAACTCTATTACAGAGCTACAGTAATGAAAACAGTGTGGTATTGGCATAAAAATAGAGAAGTTGACCAATGGAATCGTGTAGAAGACCCAGACCTTAACCCACAAACCTATGAACACCTCATTTTCGATAAAGGTGCTAAAAGTATACAATGGAAGAAAGAAAGCATCTTCAACAAATGGTGCTGGCACAACTGGATGTCAACCTGTGGAAGAATGAAAATAGACCCATACCTATCACCATGCACAAAACTCAAGTCCAAATGGATCAAAGACCTCAATATCAATCTGAACACACTGAACCTGATAGAAGAGAAAGTGGGAAGTACACTACAACAGATGGGCACAGGCGATCGCTTCCTAGGTATAACCCCAGCAGCACAGTCATTAAGGGCAACATTGAATAAATGGGACCTACTGAAACTGAGAAGCTTCTGTAAAGCAAAAGACACTGTCACTAAGACCAAAAGGCAACCCACTGACTGGGAGAAGATCTTCACCAACCCCGTAACAGACAAAGGTCTGATCTCCAAAATATATAAAGAACTCAAGAAACTAGATTTTAAAATGCTAATTAACCCAATTTAAAAAATGGGGCACTGATCTGAAGAGAGAATTCTCAACAGAAGAAGTTCAAATGGCCAAAAGGCACTTAAGGTCATGCTCAGCCTCCTTAGCGATCAGGGAAATGCAAATCAAAACAACATTGAGATATCATCTTACACCTGTCAGAATGGCTAAAATCAAAAACACCAATGATAGCCTTTGCTGGAGAGGCTGTGGAGAAAGGGGTACCCTCATCCACTGCTGGTGGGAATGCAAACTTGTGCAACCACTTTGGAAAGCAGTGTGGCGGTTTCTCAGGAAAATTGGGATCAACCTACCCATGGACCCAGCAATGCCACTCTTGGGAATATACCCACGAGATGCCCGATCATATGACAAGGACATTTGTTCAACTATGTTCATAGCAGCATTATTTGTAATAGCCAGAACCTGGAAACAACCTAGATGCCCTTCAATGGAAGAATGGATGAAGAAAGTGTGGAATATATACACATTAGAATACTACTCAGCGGTAAAAAAGAATGACTTTGTGAAATTTGCATGCAAATGGATGGAAATAGAAAACACTATCCTGAGTGAGGTAACCCAGACCCAAAAGGATGAACATGGGATGTACTCTCTCATAATTGGTTTCTAGAAATAAATAAAGGTCAGTGAGTCTATAATTGGATATCCCAAAGAAACTAAATGGGAAGGTGAACCCAAAGAAAAACATAAGCTATCCTCCCTGTTATGGGAAGTAGACTAGATTGCCTAGCAAAAAACGGGGATCTTGGGGGTGTGGTGGGAGGGGGGGTAAGGGGAGAAGGGGAGAGAAATGTGAGAAGGGGAGGGTGGGGGGAACTTGTGGAAACGGGATGATTGGGATAAAGGAAGGTTGGTTAGGGGAGCAGAGAAGCACACATCTTAATTAAGGGCGCCATCTTAGGGTTGGCAAGAGACTTGGATCTAGAGGGGCTCCCAGGGGATAAAAATATTTAAAAAAATTTAAAAAAAATAAATAAAAGAATACAGAGTCCATGTAATTATTTCAGGGCATAAGCTAGCAGGCGGCTGTGGTGCTGGGGATGCAGCACCTTTGCTCCTATTACTACAGAGCTGGGCACTTCGTTGTACTCTGTCATCTACATTTCATATATACATTGAGCTGGGAACTCCAATGTACCACGTCATCAGCATTTTGAACACCTGTGGCTTTCATTATGGCCTCATTCTGCAATGTTTCCCTAGGCCTTGGGTGTATGAGTTGTGTTAAAGATGGATTCCCTGGGTCTATAGACTTCATGGTCTCTCTTTCTCAGTATTTCTATTAGTTGTGGTTTTTCTGTAGTGGTTTCGATTTATTGTGAAATGTTTGCGACTTGAAAGTCTAACTTTTTAGTGGGTATAGGGAGTTAGAATGAAGTTAGGCATTACCAATAAAGTGGCAGGAATAAGTTCTCCTAGGGTCTATAAGCTCAGCAGCCTTGGATAAATTGTTAGGTTTACAGTACCCAGACATCAATATCCTCCTATTTCTCAGATCTTAAGTCAAATTAGAAGGCTGTTTGGTTCTCCCGAAGTTTAAGAGACACTGTCGCATCCTTAGGAATATCTTGCCATGATTGTGTTATGTGATACTCTTCCTGGGTAAATATGAACAAAAGTCTCCTCACCCATGGTATGGACAAATAACCAAAGTGCAGGTATCACCAAAGGCTAGCTCGATTTGTCAATGACTTCTATTGGGAATACTCACAGGAATATGGGTGAGGGGTTTTCTTACAAGAGCAGAAATCACTCAAAACTCAAAGACAGCTATATCGCCAAGCTGCCCCCAGCTAGTGTGACAGCTCATGAAAGCTGAAAACCTGGAGTGCACTGCACAGCACACAGGCAGTTCTTGACAGTGTGAAGAGTATCCTGTCTCTGCAATTTCCTTTCAGCTTCCATCGAGCTCCCAAATAAAATATGGAGACTTATTAATTATGAATGCGTGGCTTTAGCTTAGACTTTTCCCAATAGTTCTTTTTGTTTACCCTCTTTCTATTTATCTATGTTTTAGTTCAAGATTTTTACCTTTTTAAAAAAATTCTGTATGTCCCACTTTCCTGCTTCCTTTATGCCTGTCTGTCTGTCTGGTCCCTGGCATCTCTTTTTCTTTCTTTTCCATAGCTTATTCCTCCTCCTCCTTACTCTCCTGGCCCAGTAGTCCCACCTTTATCTCCTCCTTTGCTAATGGACAGGGAAGTTAAAATAGCAACACATCTCTACATAATTAACCAATGCAACACACCTTTACATAGTTAAATGAATATTTCTCAACAGGGCCCTGTCCTGGTGTCTCAGGTTATCCGTGCTTCTTCCAGGGAGCTTGACTTGTCTGAGTGCCTCCAAGCAGTACTTATTTTAAATCTTACTTGGGAGATGAGTAAGCCTAGTAAATGTGGTCAGTTTTAGGGATTAGGTAGCTATTGGCATGTCTATCTACTGAGCTTAAGGAACTTCCCTACAGCCTGGGAACTTCATCTCTCCTTCAAATATCCTAGTATTCAATTCCCACCCCCTTTGAGACAATGTCTCACTATATAGCTCTGACTGGCCTGGAACTGGTTATTTTCACCTCCAAAGTCAACAAAATTCTGTCTTGGGTGTTGGGTGGTTATGCACCACAACTCTGGTCACTTCCCCTTTTGAATCCTGTTATCTCTCCTTTCTTTTAGCATTCTCTGTCACGAGTTTTCCTCAAGACAGAAGGTTTTCATCTGAAGCAATGCTTCTCAACTTTTCTAATGCTGAGAACCTTTAATATTGTTCCTCATGCTGTCCTGACCCCCAACCATAAAATTATTTTCATTGGTAGTTACTGTTATGGTTTATAATGCAAAGATCTTTTGTTGGACCCTGGAATCCAATCACTTAGAAGGTGCCACCCTCACGCCACAGTTGATTTAAAAGCATGAGGATTTAATTAATTCTGTCGCAACAGGACCTTTCAGCATTTGAGAAGCCAGAAAGACCCCAAATAGCTGGTACAGGCTACTTTTAATGCAAAACGCCACAGACACAAGAAGGGAGTCCGGGGGTTGTTCTTCAACTATTATGATTGGCTTATTCAAAGGGCTATTACCAATAATTGACTGGAGAGCAGTTGCCAGATCAAGTGAGGTAAGAGGGAACATCTGAGGGTCACTTTGCCCCCCCTCCCAAGGACTGGGTCAAAACATCTGTGTGTTATCTTGTCCCAATTCCAGGAACAGAGCTCTATTTGGAGAACACTCACGAGGACTCAGGGAGATGGAAAGTTCCCAACATTTCAGTATGTGTATGGATAGTTGTTAGGTCCTTGTTTCCCACGGGTGGGGGAGGAGCACTAAGGCACTGAGGCTTAGAGGGCCCAGAAATGGCCTCAGAATTGTCTTAAAGTTCTATGCTGTTTTCTTATGGTCTTAGTTAACCCCTGTGAAATTGTCATTTGAATTCCGCACAGGTGGTCACAACCCACAGGTGAGAACCCTGGTAGAGGACACTGGTACCCAACAGCTGAACATTGCTGTGCTCAGTGTCTTCGCAGCTGGCTAGGACTGTTGTTGCCTGTTTTCCTCCCTTGGCAGCTTGCACAGCACATTTCAACTTTGAGAAGCAGTTCTTAGGGAGGAGGCTTCCAGGTCAGCCCCAGATCCAATCCTGTGTGAGGTTGGAGAGTTCGCCAGAGGATCAGAAATTCAAGGTTCATCCTCCCCATATAGTGAGTTTGTCATGGGTTTACATGACAGTTCTCTAACATCCACCCAAATCATTATTTTTTTAAAATCTCTTCTTTAAAAAATATTCTTTTGTCTGGAGAGATGACTAAGGACATTTTTGGACAAAAATAAATAAAGAAAAAGAGAAACTAAAAAAACAAATAACACTATTTTTATGAGATGTATTGTTTTATTAGAGTATTTGAATTTCCTTTTAAAAAGTTACTTGTGGAACTGAAGAGATGGCTCAGCAGTTAAGAGCAGTGGCTGCCTTTCCAGAGGACCTGCATTCAACCATTGCTAGCATTCACAGGCAACTCACACCTGTGGGTAGCTCAGTTTCAGGAAATCTGATACCTTCATACCAATGCACATAAAATTAAAATAAATTATTTTTTTAAAGAAAGTTAAATGTTTCTCATTGTCTTTTCCTAGAAACTGTCTCAGGCAGCACAGACTTACCACCCTGAAACTGAGGATGACCTTCATTTCATCTTCTGCCTGTTTTGGCAGGCCTCTATTTCCCAAGTCATTGGATGACAGTAGCAGACCACAGGAAATTACATTAGGTTTTACAGAGTTTTGTGTGATTGGTGTCTTATATTCTTCAGGGTCCCTACACTTCACCCATGGCTTTATTTACTAATTTATTGTTTACTATTTAGCTTTATTGTTTACCTTTAGCTTTGTTTTTACTAATTTATTGTTTACTATTAACACAGAGACAGCACTGATTGGACTTAGTTACTGAGAAAAAAAGAATGTGGGTGTGGCCTCATACTTGCCTTTAATTTTAGCATCTGGGAGGCAGAGGCAGGGGATCTCTGTGAGTTCAAGGATGACCTGGTCTACACAGCTAGTTCCAGGCCAGTCAGGGCAATGTTATAGGAGATTGTTTCAATACAAGAAAACCAAATTTCAAAGTAATATTTTCATTATGATATTCACTTTTATTTACTTAAATGTATTTTCTGTGCATTGGTGCAAAGGTATCAGATTCCCTGGAAATAGAGTTACGGACAATTATGATCTTCCATACTGGGAATTAAACCCAGGTCCTCTGGAAGCACATCCTCTACAGCCCCTCAGTGTGGTAATTTCATAGTTAGTCACTATTGACTCTAACCCTGAGCCCCATCCTCCACCTCTGGGTCCTTCCTCACCATAGACCTCTTCCTGACTGCCCTGCGCACATCTTTCTGCAGTCACTTCTAATGCTTCACTTTCATGATGCTCACTTCCAGATGGCATTTTTATTGATTTATCTACGATTACTGAGGCTTTAATACTGTGTCTTTTGCATGACCCTAATGTCTTACCTCTGTACTACGGCTCCAATTCTGGATACTTTTCCCCTTATTTTTTAGATTACAATGTTATTACATTGTCTCCCAGGTTCCTACTTCCCACAAAACCTTCCATATACGACTCCTTGATCTTTTCTAAATCTATATGTGTGTGTAATATATATATATACATAAATGTGTGTAATATATATACATAAATGTGTATAAATTAATATTTTATTGCACAGTGACACTCTGATACTGTAAATAAAAGATAAACCTTGTGGACCTGCAACCCAAGTCCTGGTTTGTCAGCTTTTGAGGAATATCCACATTGGTTTTATAGTGGTTGTACCAGTTTGCTCTCCCTCTAGCAAGAAATAGGTGTTGCTTTTAGGCCATATCTTCACCAGCATGAGCTATCATTATTTTATTGGTCTTGGCCACTCTAACTAGGTAAAATAAACTCTCAAAGTAGTTTTAGTTTGTATTGACCTTATTGCTCAATATGGTGTATGCATATTTTGTGGGGCTACAGTATCTGTATGTAGTCTTGGCTATCTGGTAAACTAGGTAGAACCAGCTGCAATGAACTCTGAGATGTGCCTGCCTCTGCTTGCTGAGAGATGGGATTAAAGGAGTAAGCTACCACACAAGGCTGTTTAACAGAGTTCAAAATATTTGCTCAGGTATTTGTGTTCTATCTCTTGATAATTTCTCTTAGTTTTATACTCCATTTTTAACTACTAGTTTTCTATAATGTATTCATTTCTAAATCAAGTTTCTTTTAGTATCCCTGGCTTTCCTGGAACTCTTTATGTACACCAGACTGGCCCAGATCTCAGAGGTTCACTTGCCTTCTTGTCCCTAATGTTAGCATTAAAGGTGTGCATGTCACCACACCTTGTAAGGTATGTTTGTACTTACAATTGATTTAAACTTTTTTGTTGTATATTCTAAATATTACCCCAATGTTGCATATCTTGCTCTCTGACAAAAATTTTCCTGTAGAGATGCAGTACACAAATATCTACTCACCCTAGAGGACCAGTGACAGAAATAAAGAACAGATATCCCAAAATACAATTTCTTCAGTTTCCTTACAGCTTTTTAAAAACTATTTGAAAGATGTTTTATTTATTTTCACTGGTGTATTTCTTGTGTCTATGTCTGGGTGATGGTGATAGGTCCCCCAATCCAATATTTGTGAAGTGAATTGTTGGTGTTGGGAATTGAGTCCAGATTCTCTGGAAGAGCAGCCCACATAAAGTTTTTCGCCTGAGACATGGTTTCTCTGCATATCCCTGTATCTCCTGAAACTCACTCTTTATACTTGAGTGGCCTGCAAATCCAAGGTACACCTACCTCTGCCTTCAGATTCCTGGGACTAAAGGTGTGCATCAACACCACCTGCCACTTACAGGTTGTTAAAACTGGGTAAAATAATCACAACATAGTGTAGGCCCCAAGTTCAGGTCATGAATAAATGGCTTAAAAGGACACCATAACAATTCATTTGTGTATGTATGTGACGTTTATTAATATTTATCTATTCCTATGAAACAGAAGAACCCGAGTTTGCATGGCCACAACATGGGGAAAAGATGAGTGAGTGGAAAGAATGAGAAATTATATATCCATGAGTGCTTATTTAAGTATTTGGGAACATTTTTTTCTATGTAGCTCCAGTTGTTTTGGAAAATATTATGTAGACAAGGGTAATCAGGAAGTCCCAGAGATTCCAATACCCTTACCTTTGGAGTGTTAGGATTAAAAGTAGACCCCATGACAAAGTGATTAAAATATCATGTATAAAATATTTTTCTCAAAAGCAAGTAATCACTTTTCAGTGTATCAGAAAATTTGGCTGACCAGGTAAATTGTTTGTAGAACAAGAACTATAACTTGTCCACTCTCATTCACTTGTGATTCCACAACCCTTATATGCTATAAAAATGATTTTAAAAGTTTAAAGTAATCTTCTTGTACCAGAAGTTTCTCTGAAGCTCATGGTGAATTCCCGAGAGCAAGGATGAGGCTTGAAGATTCATCTCCACACTTACCAGACATTTGCCCTGATTTACCTCTAGCCATGACTTCCTCACATAACTGAATCCTGCGCTGATTCCTCCCCTCTTTTTATTTTGTCTCCTCAAGACTTGAGATTCAATCAGAGACCTGTTCATAGTAAAAATGGGAAGAGGTGCCCTACTCAAGTAAATTTCTTGTCTCCATCCCCTTTTTTCAAATGAAAAGTTCTATTCACGTATTGGTTGACCTCAAAGTCACTGTGTAGCCTAGGCTGTCCCTCAATTGGCAGTTCTTGTTGTGTAACTTACCTAGGAGCTGGGATTATAGGTCTGTGTCTCCCATGTCTGACTCTTATGTAACCCTGGATAACAGTAAGTGTGACGATTATTCTTCACATTTGAACACCTAGATACTCACATGCAGATTTTTTTGATGCCCCCCCCCCCCTTCAGAGGTAGGATCTCCTATAACTGACACAGTCCCTGGAGCTGCTGTGTGCTCAGGGCTGGCTCTTAGTCCTGATTCTTTTTTTCTCCTCCTCTGGCAATAAAGGCATGCTGTATCAAGCTGGTGTTTACAGGCATTAAATGGGACCAACTACTAAAACGATGCAAAGAGCTAGTAATTAATTGTAAAGAACATTTAGTTGGAAGTGCCTACAGCCCACATTTTATGTTTGTAGTTCAAATGAGATGCCTGGTGTCAGCCTCTACTCTTTCTGGAGATGGAACCCTTCAAGATCACAGAAACTTGGGTTGTAGCACATCCAAGGCCTTTGTCACAAAGCCTGAGAGCATGATTTTTGTTTCTATGGTTCACATGGCAGTAGGAGAAAATAATTTCCCAAATATTTCTTTTACCTCTGCATGTGGACACTAGCAGTCTTGTGACACACGCAACAAAAGACATTTTTTCCAATTACTTTGTATTTTTTTCTCCTTTATCACCTGGTGGTCTTTCAAAAACCTGGGCAAGTAACCCAACAATGAGTTTCACCTGGGCTTGCTTGGCTAAATTTCCATTTGATTTAATAGTTAATTTAAATTACCTTTAGGTGTCAAGAAATCTTCCTGGGTCTTGGCCCAGTAAGCAGATGTCTTCCCTGACACAGACTTTCTGTACAACTATAAGGTCAGTTGGAATTTCTGTATTTCTATAGATGAAAGTGGCTGTAGCCCGGGAAGTAAACTGAGATATCCTTGCTGCTGATTAAATGCAGTTTAGTTCCTCACACAAAGACACCAGCCCTGTTTAATGAGTACACATTTAGCCTAGGGCCAATCTGTGAATGGAACTAAGCCACTGTCAGACCTATGCATTAAGCTCTTTGCAGAAGATTTGGGGCAATTCTTGGTAGGTGGAAATCCATTGTGTTAGGGGACCAGACTGAGGCCCTAGATGACCCAGGTAGATGACTGGGTGGTGTCACCATTGCTGAAATAGTGAGAGCCAGGAAGGTCTAAGGCTGAACAGGCCCTTCCCTATCAAAATTTGGTGATCAGTCTTAGGAGAAAGGAGGCAGCGGCAATGGGTTCTCTCACTTGTTGTGCAGCCTAGTCTATAGAGTGAGATACAGGGCAGCATGGGCTATGTAGAGGAATCAAGAATCAATTCAACAAAGAAATAGAAAGGAGGGAAGAAAGTAGGTAAGCCAGCCAGCAATTGAACTGAAATCATCAGTAAACTGAGGTGAAAATGAGCATAAGGAGTGGATTAAAATGAGAGCAGCAGCTTGGGAAGGTAGTAATTCTATGTCCTTGGAGATCTCTGACTATCTTAGATGGGGTGCTCTATGCCTAGATCCTAAGCATTGATAAAGATAATTGCGGAAAGGCAGATCTTGGTGTTTACCGAGGAGAGAGGAACAAAATCTAGCAGTGGGAAACTGTTGTCACGAAACAGTTCTGAACTGTGGAAATTAATTCCCAAATATGTAACAGAAATGGGAATTAGCCACAGTGAAAAATCTACAGCAAAGACAGCCACTTTATTCCCAAAGCAATACTGCTAAAAAGCATTGCCTTTTGGTTTAGCCATTACCATATCCCTTGGTGCTCATGAAAAGATGGCTGAACAATTACTGTATAATGTTGTGGCTTGTAGCAATTCTAGCTTAAGCTTCCTTTGTCCTTTCGTGTCAAGTCATAAGCCTTCCTACCTTCCTATCTTCTTTTAGAGCCCCAGAGCTTTGTGTTGATGTGCATAGTTGCTAGAGACAAGATTTCCACACAGCATTTCTACCTAGACACACAAGTCTTCTGACATCATTTGTGTCTTTCCAGATCTGGTTCAAGAACCACCATGCCAAATACAAACAGAAAAATATGCAGAAAATTCAAGAAGGACTGCCAGAATCTAGTGGAAGCTCTAAGGCTGTTCCTGGGTCAACCTATACCCGTGGTCACTTATCTGTTCTTGCCTCTGTCAATATAGAGTCCATGTCTCCAGGCACAGCCACTGTGGCCTCCATTCCCCAAGTTAACCCCAGCTGGATTCTTCATATCTGGGTCATAGACTAGTGTGTGATGCAGCTTTCCCTGACCTCTCCAATTCTTCTTTTTCTCTACAGGTGTGGTTCAGGGACCAGAGGACGGGATACTCTCAGGAACATCCCCAAGATCGTCTAGAATGCCAGGGTATTGAGGTGAAGTCAGATGTCAGTGCATCCGAACAAATGTTCATGTCCCCATCAATGCCCTTGTTATTGTTTATTGAATATTTTATTTTGTTGGATTTTATTAATCACATATATGTATAATTAAACTTAATTTTTTATATATGTGTTATATGTACATTGAGCTGGATGCCCCATGGTCAACTGCTTTTTGTCCAACAAGGCCTTTCATTAGTGGTCACAATATGCAATATTCCCAGAAGCTTCTTAGTTTCAGGAAGTCCTATTTATTTACTGTTGCTCTCTGTGTCTGTGCTACTAGGGTTATATTTAGGAAGTGCCCATGTATTCCCCATGTATTAAAGGCAACTTCCCACTTTCTCTTCTATTTGCTTTAATGTGGTTGGATTTATATTGTGGTTTTTAATTCATTTGGACTTGAATCTTGTGCATAGGGATAGATATGGATCTATTTTCATTCTTCTACGTGGTGACATCCAGTTATGCCAGAACCATTTGTTGAAGATGCTATCTTTTTTCCATTTGCAGAATTATCTTGGTTTGTGTTTTTATGTTGTTGTCTGTATTTCAGTTATCAAATCTTTATCTATTTCCTTCAGCTTTTTGATAGTTCTTTCTTGATTTTCTTTTAAAGATTTATTGTTTTCTTTGAATTTTTTTGTTTGCCTTTTCCTCTTATTTCTACTTTTTTAAAGGGAACTTTTCATTTCTCTTTAAGCGTATCTATCATTTTCAAAAAGTTTTATTTTAGCTCATTTTGTTTGGCTTTGTCAGCATCGGGATGCTCAGTTCTTGCTGGTGTAGAGCCACTAGTTTCTGACTGTGTCATATAGCTCCTTATATTGTTGAATGTATTTTTATACTGTGTCTACCCATTTCTTCTTCCAATAGATATAGCTGGGTCCTATGGGTTAGGGGACTGCTGTTCCTCCAGGTTAATCCATGGCTTTGCTGGTGGTCACCAATGCAGCTTTTGGTCTCCCCAACGTGTACCATGAACCAAGGCTCTGGTGGTCACTCACCCATGTGTATGCAGGGCCAAGGCCCCAGTGGTTGCTCATCCAAGTGTAGGAGCCAGCCTAGAGTCAAGTGATCACAGATATGGTGAGGGATTTTTGGAAGTGTGTTTTGATTGGTCTCAGGTCTCTGGGACTTTGGTGAGTGAAAATGGGACTGGGAATGTGCCTCCAATGGCTAGAGCCTAGAGAGGGTGGCCCTTCAACTGGGAACCCAGACACTCACCTCTCCAGGCAGAGTCAGGGTCAATTCTCTTGTGGTCACAATTGTAGTGGGAGATGCTTTGGGGCATAAGGAGGCAGAACCCATGTTTCTGGGGTGTCGGTCGTTAGGGGTGGGGGTTGGCATGCTGCTTTAGGGTCTAGGGCGTATAAAGTAGGGGCATCCAGGTGTGAACCCAGACACTCAACTTTCCGGATGTAGGCAGGGACAATGCTCTGTAAATCACAGATGTGGTGGTGATGGTTCAGGTCATGGGGAGGCTGAAGGTCTCTGGGGGTTTTGGTGTGTGGGAGTGGGGTGGAGAATGTGCTAGCACATAGAGAGGAGGGCTCTTTATCCAGGAACCCAGACACTCAATTTTCCAGGTATAGTCAAGGCCAAAGCTCTGGTGGTTGCAGATAACAATGGGGGAGGAGTTTTGGGGAGGCTGCTAGCAGGTCTTGGGGCTTCAGTGTTTTGAATTGGGTTTGGGATGTGCTTTGAGGGCTAGGGATTAATGTGCAGGACCCTCCAGCCAGGAATCCTGTCACTCATCTCTCCAGGTGAACTCAGGACCCAGGTTTTCAGTACAAACTATAAACAGTATTAATGCTAATATTTCTAAAACCTTTACCTCTTTTTGGAAACTTAAAAAGATTCATAGAAGCTTCAAGGAGTCATAACTTGGATTCACATGTCACAGGTCAAATTCCAAACTTTCCTGGTACAGACAACATCCTAATTTCTGCAAGTTACAGAATAGATTACATTGGCCCTTATCATCAACAATAAACTGGTATGTCAGGCCAAAAGACACACAGGACAAATAAGGAATTGTAGTGCCTATTAGCATACCACAGTGCATGCTGACCTTCAAGCTCTCTGGCCAAGTGCCTGTTGGTGAGTCCACAGAGGTATTCAGTGTCCTGGTTCCTTTCAGCTCTTCTCACTCCATCTTCTACCCCAAATTTCTCCAGGTTATACATTTCCTTTCCCCAGATTCTGATTTCTATATAACTCTGTTATTCTCTTGACTCTCTTGGTCTTCTTGATGACTCTTTCTCTCTTGGCTTTCTCTCTGTTGATCCTCCTTTCTTGCTCCCCAAATCATGTCCTGGCCAATTCTGCTGGTCATGTTTAGTCTATTCCTTTCTGTCTCTGTTCTAGACGTTCCCAGATGCCTCTTTCTGTATTCTTCATTTTAGCCTATCAGGAAAATCTTTCCCTTAATCATGAAAATATAAAAAAATTGTATTCTTTCTCCCAGTTTCACATTCTGATTTAAATATAAGTGTCTTTATGACATGCAAATAGAAGGGCACTGTGTGAGAAGAGAATGTAATAATAGGAACAAAAGTATGGGACTTGACAGTGGAGGAGCCATACTGGGTAAATTACAATGTTATGCATGTATGTATCAGAGTTTCATAATAAAGTCAATAATTTTATATGCCCACTAAGCATTTTTATCAAAAAGAAGAAAAAGTGAAATTCAAATATGATATTCCAAGTAAATGTAAGTTTATAAAAGTCTTACACCATACGCTATTTGAATGAGGTTTGAAAATCTCTATAAATACAATTTATTTATTCCTTTTGCCTAAATGTCACAGAGTAAAACGTACAGTTTATTGTATTTTTTCTATGTTTAAAATATTACAAGGATTGTATTGAAGCTAATTACATGAAGCACATTGGAGTTAGCTGACAATGTATAACCAACCAGTAAAAAATGAAGAAAAACAGCTATTTGATGACTCAAGACACCAAGATTCTTGGCTGCATAGATGATTCAGAGGTCAAGAGCATTGTACTACCCTTGTATTGGATCTGATTTCAGTTGCTAGGTCACAAAGCAGGTGGCTAACAGCATCATGTAACTGCAATTCCATGAGAATCAATGCACTCTTTTGGCCTCTGAAGGCACTACACACAGAAATGTGTAAATGGTGTTCTGTCAATCATGTTTTAAATAAACGCTGATTGGCCAGGCAGGAAGTATAGGTGGGAAAACAAGACAGGAAGTAGAGGTGATGCAATGAGAGCAGGAGAATTCTGGGAAGGAGGAAATTGATCTGTCCTACTCCTGTCCAGACCACCGAAGCAACAGGATGTGATCTGCCCCACTGAAAAAGGTTGACCCACATGGATAACATAGATCAGAATAATGGGGTAACATAAGCCACAAGAGCTAGGAAGTAGCCTGACCTAATTGGCCAATCAACTTTATAACTTATAGAGATCTCTGTGTGATTTTCTTTGTGGCTTGAGGGCTGTGGGGTACCAAGTGGGACCAAAACCACAACAAGTAGGCCTCGATCATGTTACATGTAAGCACACACACACAATAAAGCTAGCACTATTTTACTCTTACTACTATTATCACTACTGCTACTACTAATTATTAAAGAACTACACAATTCAATTATAGGATTTATTTTTGATCACACCTAGTCATTTACAGTACAAATACATGATTTAAAAGTTTTAACAATTTATTGCCATGGGAACAGTTCTGGTGGGAAACCAATCATTTTTTCCTGGAACACTTTATTAAAGGCTTCAGCTTGGGCTACAGTAAAGTGATTCTTCCAGTCTCCAGTCATGCCTGGAAAATGTGAAGACACAAAGACAGGTTAATGATGATCTTAACACTATCACTCCTTAACTTAAAATGCTTAACATATTTCTCAATCCTCTCTTCACATACTTGACAAGGAACAAACAGTATATAAAGTGAAATTACCAGTGACTCCCTATATAATTCTTTTTATGCCTTGCAATAATATGCAAACAGACTTCTACCTCTGTGGAAATATTGACCCACCTTATTCTTTCCCATCCTGATAACTACAAAATCTAACAGCATCAACACTAGCTCAAACTCTAGATGGCCAGATTTCTTGTGCTCCCCACTATACCTGATTGCCCTATACTGTTCCTCCCAACAGAGTTTTTTATCTTAATTATCCAAGCTGACTTCAACTTTGAGAAGTTCTGAAAAGCATGCAAGCAACTTTTAAAACATCTTTTAAAGTTAATTTTAATTATGTGTATAGGGGCACATGAAAGCAGGTACCTTCAGAAGTTAGAGGCAGTGTATCTCTTGGAGCTGGAAATACACACAGTTGTGAACTACGTGACAGTAAAGATGCAGGAGACCCAGAAACAGTCAGCAGTGAATGTCCCAGGCCTCCTCTTTTCAATCAGTATGGTGTTTGGTAATGTATTCACATCTACATTATTTCATCCTCTGTCCTTTTTACAATCTTTGGTTTTGATAACTGCATTATAAGATGTCTCTAGTTGTAATGTTAAATAGTCCAACTGTTCACACTGCATAATGTGTACCTTCACACTGGAGTGCTCATATATTCCATATAATAATGTCTTGTTCTTTTGTTTTCTCAGTAATGCCACTGTAATCATTTCTTCCTTTCTTCCAAGCAGAACTCTGAATCCCTATCCTTGCTGTATTTTATTTTATAGTTGTGATACTTTGACCTGCTCTACTCATTTCTATTTTGTATGTATGCACAAAATCTAATATATTTGAAATGTAAAATGATTCGTAAATTGTAAAATCTTTCCTTTAATCAAGCACATCAGGCAAAGGGAACATACATAACATGGGTTTGTTGAAAGCATTCCGGAAAGAGTGAAGAAGCTATTGGCTTTGTTCCATTTTGCTAATGCAGAAAAATTAGTCCTTGAGATTTTACCCAACATGATATTGATGAATTCTAGTGAAGCAAAAAAGATTGGCAATAAAGGTCAGCTTTTTCCTTATCATAATACATTCTTTATTAAAGGTTTGTTTGAGAATTATGTATATATCATTCTGCCTACATGTATCTGTGCAAGCCAGAAGAGGTCACCAGATCTTAGTACTCGTGGTTGCAAGCCAAAATGTGGTTGCTAGGAATTGAACTCAGGACCTCTAGAAGAACAGTCATTGTTCTTAACTTCTGAGTCATATCTCCAGAACATCACATTATTTTCTGGAAGAATCATGTAGTATTTATTAAATAATATATGAAGAATTCATAATTAAAGGGTAATTATTGATATACCATATTCAAATAATATACCACTATTTGATATGGATATAATACTGCCATCTGTTATGTTGGAAACTTATAAGTATCCTTTTCTACTCTTAGCTTGTTTGTTATCATCAATTTTAGAACAAGTTTTTGCTCTAAAAGATCTTTTACTTTGTTCTTGTAGGTCTTTTTCTGTCTCTGTCTAAGATTAATGACTTAGACATTCGTACACAAACACACATATGCACACATACAATCACACACATATATGTGTATGTAAATGAATATAAATATATCCTACTGAGACATATGATACAGGAGCCATACTATATTTTGGGAGAGAGAAGCAAAAATCCTATTTTGGTCTCATGCTCCACCACTCTATGATGGAGAAAGCCTGAAGGTTAAGGCTGAAGAATCTAAATTATTGGTAGAAGAAAATTAAATCCATTATTCTCTGCTTCCAGGATCTATACCCAAGTTCTTTACTCATATACAGAGACCTGACATCTGACTCATTCCTTCTTCAGCAGAGTCCCGTCACACCAATTATTTGCTAGAAAGGTATAGGTAAGTTTCAAGGTGTTATTCACTCTGGCAAAGTTACTCCTTAATTTTAAAGCAATGAAAACATGCCTACAATCTCTTTCCAGCATAGAGAGGTAGCACAGACATAGAGTAGATGGAACTTACTATTCCAGGAGAGATAATGCAGAAACAACTGAGTAGCCCTGAGTCTGAAACAATTCAAATTTAAGTTGGAAAAAACCATTATATTGTAGCAGTGGTGAATAATTTGCATTGTCTTTATGGGATCTGGAGTCAGCCTGATATGAGTCAGGAATCTTGACATATTCAACAGCTTTTTAAAACATTTTGAAGGAATTGATTTCAGTGTTTGTCATCCCAGATATATCTTCGATCCCATGCATTGAAATTTTCTTTAGAGTTGAGTTCTAAGATACAGGGAGCCTTACAAAGCCTCTTTGCAACATGTCTGCACTTCATTTTATATTGAGCATACTGGACATATGCAATGCCAAGATAATCTCCCACAACAAGTCAATTCTTTTTCAGAGTTCCTGAAACCTACATCACCAACATGGAAAGATTCAAATTGTAAGGTCTGTATGAAACTGTGTTGTAATGAGCAATGACTTTTGAAACATTCCCAACTTTCTTATAGTCTCATTGAAACAACAATCTCTCCACATATTCTGACATATTTTGAAGCTAGATATATTTTTCTTCACCTTTCCTCATGAGTTTCAAACCATTAGTAACCACATCTTCTCGGATGATACTCATATTGGACATTTTATTTTCTTTCATAACTTGGAAGGAACTGTACTTGAGGACCAGATCCAGCTCATCTTTCTCTAATTTCTTTCCTAGGAAGTCACAGATCTTCTCTACAGTTCCTCTTGTGTCCTAAAATAGAAGAAACAAAAAAAGATGCTAATGAACAAAGAGATCTGAGAGAAAGATGCAGGGAAGTTAACTGTGGAGGACACTGAAAAGGGGGCAGGGATAAAGAAATGACACCATGAAATGAAAAAAGCATTGAGAGATTTGAGGAAAGAAACAGGCAGAATTTGCACGCACAGCATTTTATAATGAGTTTGGCTTGCAATGTGTCTGATGTCTGGACCTAAAAGACAGAGACTGATTTCTTTTAAGGGGGAGAGGATACTAGAGGCAGGATCTCACATACCAAGGCTGTTCTTAAACTTACTTTGTAGTAGATGAAGACCTGGAACATGTGATCCTCCAGTTTCTAATTCTGCAAAGTTGTGTTCACAGATGCATGCCAACACACCCACTAAATGCACTGGGATATTTTTTCCTTTAGATAGGATCTCACTATGCATCCTTGTTTGGTGGAATGGAACTTGATATGGAGACTGGACTGACCTCAAGCTCAAATAGGTGAGGGATCCACCACCTGAATTTGCTTTCTAAGTGCTGGCATTTAAGGTGTTCACCACCATACCCCACTTGCCTGAGCATTTGAAGAGACTTAGAGAGATACTTTCAGATAGTGATACATGGGAATGAAGGCAGTGTGCACAAAGATTTTGAGAGGGGTTAATGTTTACACCATGTAATATTGTTTCTTATGGGTAACTAAAATAATATAGTTTTGCAGCACTTTCATAAGAATGATGTCAATATTCATTACTTGGGGGTATTTCAAGGAGCTTTTATTCTGTTTTGAGTTAGGTCATCATGCTATAACTCATATATCCATCACATTCATAATCTTCTTGCTTCAGATACCCATAAGGTGGAATCACAAATTCACCTTTCACGATAGGCACAAATAGCATAAAGCATCTTGGGGGTAACTCGAACCAAGGATGTGAAAGATCTATTTGACAAGAGCTTTAAGGCTTGGAGGTAAGAAATTGAAGAGGACCCCACACAATGGAAAGATCTCCCATGCTCTTGGATGGGTAGGATCAACATAGTAAAAATGGCAATTCTATCAAAGGCAATCTATAAATTCAACACAATCCCCATCAAAATCCTAACAAAATTCTTCACAGACCTTGAGAGAACAATAATCAACTTTATATGGAAACACAAAGAACCCAGGATAGCCAAAACAATCCTATACAATACAGGAGCTTCTGGAGGCATTACCATCACTGACTTCAAACTCTATTACAGAGCTACAGTATTGAAAACAGCTTGGTATTGGCATAAAAATAGAGATGTTGACCAATGGAATCAAATTGAAGACTTGGCTATCAACCCACAAACCTATGAACACCTGATTTTCAACAAAGGAGCTAAAATTATACAATGGAAGAAAAAAGCATCTTCAACTATCAGGAGCCATTTCCCCAAAACCTATAGCAGGAACTATTGTCCTAAGAATGTTTGCTGGGTTCCCCACACCCAACTATCTTGAGAGCTATCTGTTAGTGGAACCCGGCCCCATCCCAACTGTCTAGAGAATTGTTTGTGGTTGGAATCACAAAAGGAACGATTCTGTTTGCATAGAGAACACTAGGTGTGTTGACTCGCGACTGAGTGTCCACTCGTGGCCATTGCTGCCCCGGTAAGATCCCTTCCTTCCCTTGCCATGCCCCTGCCCCCATCCCAAGCCAAATTTCTCATTCAATGGCTATGTAAACCACAACCATTTCGCTAATAAAGTGAGACCTGGACAAATCGAGAACAGAACCTTGTCTGGCTCTTGCTTGGTCTTTGTTTTCCTCCCGCCCATGTCATTTTCAGATAGTGCCTCTTTGGGACCCTGGAATAACTGACCCGCTGGGCGGGTTTACATTCAACAAATGGTGCTGGCATAATTGGATGTCAACTTGTAGAAGAATGTAAATAGATCCATATTGCACAAAACTCAAGTCCAAATGGATCAAAGACCTCAATGTAAATCTGACCACACTGAACCTGATAGAAGAGGAAGTGGGAAGTAGATTGTAACATTTGATCACAGGATACCATTCCTACATATAACCCCAGTAGCACAGACAATAAAAGCAACATTGAATAAATGGTAGCTCCTAAAAATGAGAAGCTTCTGGAAAGCAAAGGACACTGTTATTAAGACAAAAAGGAAACCTACTGAATGGGAGAAGATCTTCCCCAATCCTGCATCAGACAAAGGTCTGATCTCCAAAATATATAAAGAACTCAAGAAACTATACCTTAAAATTCTAATTAACCGAATTAAAAATCGGGTACTCAACCGAAAAGAGAATTCTCAACAGAAGAAGTTCAAATGGCCAAAATATACTTAAAGTCATGTTGAACTTCATTAGAAATCAGGGAAATGCAAATCAAAACAACTTTGAGATACCATCTTACACCTGTCAGAATTTCTAAAATCAAAAAACACCAATGATAACCTATGCTGCTTAGGATGTGGAGTAAAGGAAACAGTCATACATTGCTGGTGGGATTGTAAACTTGTGCAACCACTTTGGAAATCAGTGTGGTGGTCTCTCAGAAAACTGGGAGTCAACCTACCTCGGGATCCAGCAATTACACTCTTGGGAATATATCCAAGAGATGTCCAATCATACTACAAAAGCATTTCTTCAATTATGTTCATAGCTGCACTATTTGTAATAGCCAGAACCTGGAAACAACCTAGGTACCCCTCAATGGAGAATGGATAAAGAAGGTGTGGCACATATACACATAATAGTTCTACTGAGTGGCAAAAAAACAAAGACATCTTAAATTTTGCATGCAAATGGATGGAAATAGAAAGCACTTTACTGAGTGAGATAATCCAGACCCACAAATCAATATGGTATGTACTAACTCATTAGTGTATTCTAGCCATAAGCAAAGGATATTGAGCCAATAGTTCATGATCCTTGAGAACCTAAATAATAAGGTGAACCTAAAGAAAAATATATATTTATCCTCCTGGATATTGGAAGTAGAAAAGATCATTGGGCAAAAGTTGGCAGCACAGGGGTGAGGGTAGGGACGGGGAAGGGGAGATGAAGAGAGAGAAGGTGGAAGGGGAGGATTGGGGTGAGTTTGAGGGAATGAGATGGTTGAGATGGAGGAAGGGTGGATATGGGAGCAGGGAAGAAGATATTTTAATTAAGGGAGCCATTTTAGGGTTGGCAATATACTTGGCTCTAGAGGGGTTCTCAGATGACCAAGGAGATGTCCCCATCTAGGTCCTTGGGCAGCAAAGGAGAGGGTGCCCGAAATGGCCTTTTCCCATAGGCACACTGTTGAATATCTTGCATATCACCATAGAACCTTCATCTGGCAATGGATGTTGATAGAGACAGAGACCAACATTGGAGCACTGGACTGAGCTCCCAAGGTCTAGAAGAATAACAGAAGGAGCAAGAACATGCGCAAGGAAGCCAGGACCATGAGGAGTGTGTCCACCCATGGAGATGTTGGGACTAATCTAATGGGAGCTCACTTAGGCCAGCTGGACTGGGACTGAATGAACATGTGATCATACTGGACTCTCTAAATGTGGCTGACAATGAGGGATGACTGAGAAGTCAAAGATAATGGCACTGGGTTTTGATTCTACTGGCTTTTTGGGAGCTAGACTGTTTGGCACAACTTTCTAGAGCTGGATAGAGAAGAGAGGGCCTTAGTCTTCAAAAAGGGTAGGGCTCCCTGACTTCTCTTAGGACTGGAGAAGGAGGGGGAGAAGGGGAGTGGGAGGAAAATGGGAGGAGGTGGAAAATTTTAATAAATAAATTAAAATAAATCAGGAAATGCAGGTAGCAAATCAGAAAAAAATTAAGTAAGATAGAATAAAGCCTTTATAATTCTGCCCAAAAGGCAGAGTTATATGCTATTCTCATGGAACAAAAGGATTTTAATGAGCCTCTTAATATAGTTACTGATTTGCAGTATGCAGAAAGAGTTGTCTTGTGTATTGAAACCACTGAATTTATACCATATAACTGGCTTTATTATTCATTCAGGTACAAGACATAATCAGGAATAGGCTTTGTCCCATATACATCACACACATCTGATCTCATACGAGTCTTCCAGGTCCTCTAGCACAAGGTAATGCAGAAATTGACTGATTATTGGCTAGAAGTGTGCTGTATGCCTCAGAGTTTCACAAGCAACATCATGTCAAATGGAAAGATTTAAAGAAAGTTTTCTATTACATGTCAACAAGCTACAGAGATTATAAAGACATGTCCAAATTTCTTTTTCTATGACCAACACCATTACCTGCAGGGAGTAACACAAAGGATACTCAAAGGAATGAGATCTGGCAAATGGATGTGTTCCAATTTACAGAATTTGGAAAATTAAAATATGTACACTACACCATTGGCACTTATTCAGGTTTTTTATTAGCAACTGCTTTTAGCTCATGAAAGGCTTCTTTAGTAATCACACATTTGTTAGAAGTTATGGCTATCATTAGTATACATGTACAAATAAAGACAGATAATGACTCAGTATATGTCTCTAAGGAATAAAATAGTTTTATGCTTATTATATTATAAAGTATATTACAGGTATATCAAACAATCCTACAGGTCAGGTAGTTATAGAAAGATCAAAGTGAATGATGTACAATTTCCCTCATTATGTTGTGATTACTATTAATAAATAAAGAAACTGCTTTGGACCTAAATCAGGATAGAAATTAGCTAGGCAGGGAAAACTAAACTGAATGCTAGGATAAAAAAGGACAGAGTCAGAGAGAAGGCATGTAGCCCTATTAGAGCCAGATGAAACATTAGTTGGTAAACCACAGCCTTGTGGCAATACACAGATTAATATAAATAGGTTAAATTAATATGCAAGAGTCAGCCACTAAGAAGCTAGAGCTAATGGGACAAGCAGTGATTTAATTAATATGGTTTCTGTGTGATTATTTCAGTTTTGGACAACAAGGACAAACAAGCAGCCTCCCTCCTACAAATTGGTGCACCAACGTGGCAGATTAAATCCACTTCAAAACCTGTGAGGGCCTTAAAAGGAATCCTCAACATAAAAGAACAGAGTTTAGCACAGTTTCTTGGTATCCACATTTTTTTTCTAGATGGGCTTGCAGGGAGTAAGGTGTTATGGGGAGCAGTAAAATCTGTGTGACTTCATTAAAAAAAAAAAAACAACAAACAGCAGGTTCCTAGTTTGCCAGCATGAATGGCTCTGGCTCTTTTCAGAAGTTTGACTATTGAGTATTTAAATGGGGTTTGTGGATAGTGTACTGCAAGTTACTTGGTGGCAGCATGGGACAACTGGTTATCAGAGTTGAGATGGTGATGATGGCTCCCACCCAGCAGTCTCAGGCACTAAAGGACTTCCACCATTTTGGAATGTACAGAGCAAGCCAGAAGTACCGTATATATCCAAGGAATGCTCAAGCTTGAGATTTAAGATGCACTTAGCATTTTAAGATCTCCTGAACACCACAGAATTAAAGATTCACAATAGGACACATTCAGACATGAAAGACCTCTAAGTGAGCCACAATGTTAGATAAATGTACATAGGCTTAAAAGAAAAGAAAGTATAGAGAGTTATAAAGCGAAGTAAATGGTTTTTAAAAAATAAAACAATATTTTTAAAGAGAGAGTACAGACAGTCATAAATTAAAGGAGTAAAGATAATAAAATAAATATGAAAAAGTAATAGAGTAAAAATAAGCCACATAAAGATGGGATATACTCGGAGAATCTGGATTATGTATATAATTATGTTTTCTTTGAATTTTTTGACTGTGAAGAGCTAAATATACAGACATTTCATTGTACAGGCTGATAAGCATATATATTATTAAGGTATCTTGACTTCAGAATTTGTTTCTAAGGATATGTTGCTTTGGAAAAGAGATTCTTATTTTGTTTCCACAGAGGATGAGAACTTGTGAATTGATTCCAGGCTAATGTTGTTTAATGAACCAAGACCCCATCAAAGGTTGCCTTAAACACCCCTCAAAAATTAATTCACCCAATAAACAGCAGGAAGAAGTTTAGACAGAACTATGCCAATATTTCCAACATTGTCTATAAATGTGTCTTCACATTTAAAAGGAATATGCTATAGAGATTTGCATTGGTATGGATCTTGGTTTGTTGACACAAAACTTCTGAATTAAATCAGCTGGTATTTTTCAAGGATATGCTGACATCAAATGGAAACCAGGAGAGGAGCTACATTGGGGAAGTGCTTTTGCACTTGTTTCCACAGGAGAGGAAAAGCTATGGATACCATCGAAATTGATGAAGATTTGATTTGAAAAAGAGAAACCTCTTGAGAAAGAGAAATGAGAGCTCATTCACAGTGGTGACAATCATAACAAAACCTCATAAGGGTTGGGGTAGAGTTCTGTTCTTGTCTTTAAGGAAAATACTCATCTTCATAGAATCAAGAGAACTTGGACATTTAGATGCCTAATAATGAAAAGATATCTATGCAGAAAGAATCTCCAAGCTAAGAGATATCTGACATCATTTGCACGGGAAAATTTGACTATCCAGACATGTGTACATCTCTAATTAAAAATAAGAGCTGGCTTTGGAGTTGGACAATGACTATCCTTCTCTAAATCCAAGCATGTTGCTAAAAAAAACTCAGAATTTTTGCCTCATGTCAGGAGCCATCTGGTATGGGACAGAAAGAAGATAGATTTGAAGGAAATATTTTACTTTTCTTCATGCCCATTTTGTTTATATTGTATCTTTCATTGAATACATGTCTATATGAATAATGTTTAAGTTTTCAACAATGAACACTAGATTTTCTTGCAGTAATCTTTGAAACTTCCAGGTTGAAGATGGTGTCAACAACAATGACTCCACCTGGTTAATTAAGACATCATGATGCTGATAGTGCTACTATGAGACCAGTTTTTTGGGGACCAGCTCAAGAAATGGTGAGCCTTCTTACAATGCTTTGGTTAGAACTTTAAATAAAAACTTTAAAAAAAAACACTATCGACTACTCACACTAATTATAATAGTGAGTAATAAAGTGAATACTTGAGAGCTATTATTTATGACAATTTACATTGGTATAAATTTTTCTATATTGATATAAGTTCAAATTCTATATGTTATATTGAATATACTCTGATTTCTGCTTAACCGTATATTTATCTGTGTGTTTGTATACTTATGCAAAGTTATTTTGTCAGATTGTATACATGCATGCTTCAACCTGTGTTTAAAACATTTTGTATATTGATACAATTTTAGGATATACTTATCATATAGCATTATATATTTCTACCTGTGATCAAGATATTTATACATTGTTTACATTTTGAGGTTAATGTACTCATTTGTTGTACAGTTGTTTAAAGATTATTTAATATTCTAATATGAAGTCTTAGTCTTTAAGTTATGCAGGTGTTAAGTATTATATGTCAATAGTCATCCATATTTGTCTACATACAGTTAAACTAATCAGGTTCTTTAGATACATAGAGATAGATTGTATCTATCCACATAGCTAGGTAAAGTTTAACCACTTCAAAGATCTGTAGAACATGGCATTTAAATAACTTGGGTTTTTTTAATGTGAGACTCGATTGCTCTTGGCAATCATTGATCTAGTCCTGAGAGAGTTTTGAGCACCAAAGACACTCCACTTGGAGTTTGTTTTATTCTTGGCAAAACTGGCTTTTTTCCTATGCCTTGACCAATGACAAAGTGCACAATCACCAGACTTGACCCAGCATGATACAAGAAAAAATGCTGCCAAACCTTCACAAGACAGGGTAAGATGGTTCTGCAAAATTTCCTGCCTCTGAAAATGGTCTGTCAGTTACTCTAGGTGTTAGCCAAAGTTGTGTGATTCAACACTGCAAATGAGACTTTGAGTGATTGCCTAGGCAGCCAGTTGTCTCTGTCATCTACTGTACATTTTAGAAGCTGCTTGATTGTGCTTCCTGCCTACCCAAGTTAATATTATTTCCCTTCTCCGGTCTTCAATAGAGTTGAAGACTAGATAGTCATCATTACCATCCTCTTATGATCTAGTCAAGCCATTTCTACTACAATCTTAAACTCCTTAGGATAGAATGTTTATTAAAACATTAGGATATGTTCCTTGCTTAATATTGTCTATAATGGTTGTAATTCTAACTTTATACTTGATATCTGTTACTAGTGTGCTTAGTTTTGTATTAGGTTTGGAACTATTTTATTTAAACAAAAGGGGGAGGTACTTTGGGAGCTCCTTCATTCAATAACCTTTAATATACCAGCTCACTAGGTCATGGTCTCATAGTATAAAGGCAGCTGTAAAGAGTGCGCTGCCTCTCCCTCTTTGGACTCTCATTTTTGTCTCCTGTCTTCAGTTCCTGTTTCCAATTAGTGCAGAGGACTGTGATCTGTGAGCCTACACCTAAAGAAATAAACATTTATAATACATAATCCTGAACAAGTGTGGAATTATTTTGTAACTTCCATCATCAAGAGGGAGTATTTTTAACTAAATGAACATAAAATACACAAAATTATTTTTTCTTAATGGTCTTTTGAAACAATATCTCTTGTAGCCAACACTGACCTCAAACGAACCATACAAGTAAAGATGATCTAGAACCCCTGAATCTGACTCTATGTCACAGAGCTGGGTTTTCAGTCAAGTGACACATTGCTGAGGAATTTTTTTAATTTTTAAAATAAGAGATATTTGAGACACACCCAAAGTACTTAAACATACTTATCCCATCAATTGGAAATTTTAATGAAACGAAACCTTCAAATGATCAGATAAATATATAACCTACCAGTCTATTTAAATATATGGCATTACTTAATGGTGAAACATTTTAAATATTCTCTACTAAGACTTTGGAAATCTGTAGTGTAATCTAGTCCATCCTTAAGAACCCCCTGTACTGCAGAGCACAGGACAACATCTTTCCTGACTGTCTGCACCCTGTAGATGCCCAGTCAGATTTGTGTAACACTCGGTACTGTTCCTGTGACTCCAGTGTAGATGGTGTAATAACCAACTAGCTTAATATGAAACAGCAAATTTTATTGAAGTAATATCTTACGACACCAGGATTCCAGCGATAAGCAGGAGATACAAAAAAGAGAGGAAAGCAGGGCTCATGCCACCAGATTTATATGTAAACATTAGCTGGAGGCAAACACCCCCCCACCATTGGGCGGAGTTTCCCCTACACTCCAGCACTTGTATTCTTCCAGAACTCACTGATGGTTTTCTTCTTTGTCTCTCTTCTTGCAGTCAATGGTAGATGACATACATTTTGGAACAACAGTAGAATAACACTACTATCACCAATAACCACTTACCACTGCATTATCAGATGTATCAAATGTGTTCCCCAGACAGAATTAAAAACCTGTAGTGCAAGTGTGAGCTAGTCCTCCCTTACTCAGGATAAAGTAGCATAAAGAAGACATGGAAAATGGACTAGGAGACTGGAGAAGAAATGTCAGATGCAGGTCAATAAAGGACATAAGCAATAATCTAACTTTTAATGAGTGTTCATGAGCCTAACACTGACATGGCAACACTGAGGAATGTGAGGTGCTCCATGGGGTTGGTTTGTGAGAGGGTTTGTGGTTGAAATAAGAATGTTGGTTACCTGTTTCAGGTCTTCATAGCTCAAAAGCAGGAAGTTGTCCCTTTCTCTCATGGACAGCCAGGCACGGGTGTGCTCAAACCATGATCCATATACAACTGTGTGAAGGGAGGAAGAAAGTGTTGATTACAAAGAATAAGAGCGAGCACTGCCTGATATTCTGCACTTTTGTGCAAATGGTAGATACCTTTATTAAGAAAAATCAAACTGACATTTACAATATTCAATGTAACAAATGATACATACACTACGTGAGCTGATAAAATCAAAAACGCTAGTAAGCTCATCACCCCACTTCTTTACCACTGATGCCATGAGGAGACATCCTCCTGTTGGGTATCAGTGACTGAGGCATGTGTTGGGGAAAGCAATAACACCAATACAGTAAACCAGAGGTTTATGGACATGGTTAGGCTTGGACCATTTTAACTCCATCATGTCTGAAGAACTATATTAAATAATTATGAGGGAGATCACATTCTACTGGCTTCCCCCTCTAATTTACCCCCACTACTCAATAGTCACTCTTCAACACCCAAGCCTCCAAAACACAGACAAGTAGAAACCTTCCAAGCATAGACAGCCACCTTCACATCCAAACTTCATTTGCATTCCTACAGCTATTGTGATTTGTTCACAATAGATCCTGGTCTAGTGCACTCTCTTCTTGTCTCAGCCTCCATTACACATTTGCACTGTTACCCATTATCTGAAGAAATAACTTAATCAAATCAGGAGAGAAGTTAATAATTAAGTCAGGGTAAGAGCTGTAGAATATATGAATTCAAGGATTCTAAGATTTAATCTGAAAATTGAGGGTAAATGATCTACAGAGAAGTTGTAGAGAGAAAGTGAATTCCACAAGAAATGGCAGAATTAAGTCACTTCAAGAGATTGAAAGCTGGTCTCAGGTGATGGCTCAGTGGAATGCATTTGCCTTGTAAGTGTGAGCACCTGAGTTTGAATCCTCAGGAACTATTGAACAAAATAGAAATTAAGGTTCAACACCTAATGTTGTTGTTGGTCTTCCACATTCAAGCTTTGACACAAGAACAGACATAGTCACACATTTGTTTCCATACAATCATGGACACACACAACTTGCCCATCAAAAAAGGCTAAAAGCCAAGCCAGAAGTGGTGGCACACATTTGAAATACTGAAACTCAGAGTTAGAGTCAAGAGAAGACTAGAGCTTCAATGTCATTTTCCATTACATTGTGAATTAGTGGACCTAATTATGTCTGAAAATAAGCAAAAAAACAAAAGCATGTTAGTGAGAGCATCAAAAATAAGCCAATAACATATACATTGCTGATAATTAACATTTGGTTTGCTTTAGAGGTCATTTTTGAAGATAATGTGTTTATTTGGAGGCTGGGATTACAAAGTAAATGTCAAGAAGGCTGTCTCTGTCTGTTTTGTAGAAAAGGATTACTTGAACTATTGATCCACTGTATCCATCCCATAAATGTCATGAGTGAAGGCTTTTACCATATTACTCAGCCTGGATATATTATTTTCTTACACTTTAGTTTATATATATCAAGTTATGAGATCTAGTGGCTGTGTTCAACTAGGTTCTCTCTGCTTACCAGCCATGCCTATCCTTTTTTCCTGCCTCAATATTGCCTGCCTAGCTCTCTATTAGATCATCATGTGTTTTAGACTGGCAAAGTTTCACAGCTTCACATAGTTAAACAAATTAAACATAAACAAATGCAACACATCTTTGATATATTAAAATAAATGTTTCACAACATAAATGACTGTAACACATCTTAAAATAATATTCCACAACATCTCTATAAGTTGCTTTCTGTTGGAACAGCTGCCAGCTCAGATACAGTTGGAAACTGGGGCACCACAAAGACTAAAAAAGAATCTTCTCTCAGAATTGTATAAGTAAACAAAGAAAGCACATTGAAATTGTCAAGAAAGAAATACCAAGTCTAACGTAATAGAAGGTCTGTTAGAACTGAGATTTCAACAGAGTTTAAAATCTGTGTGATGCAATGTAAACAAACCTAAGAGAGATGTTTAAAGGTCAATGTACCTACATGAAGAAATCAGTTAAATATCTAATAAATTGGTTAATGGTTCACCTTAGGGCTCTCTGGAAAAAGAAAAAGTCAAATGCCAAAATTAGTAGCTGTAAAGTAAGCACAGACATTAATGAAATAAAAAATTTGAAAACCTCCCAACAGCAAAACAAACCAGAGAGTCAATGAAACAGATATGATTCCTTCAAAATGTGAACAATATTGACAAACCTTAGGTAAACTAACCAAAGGGAAGAACAATTTCCAAAACTAATACAATAAGACATGAAAATGGAGCACTATGACAAACACCAGTGAAATTCAGAATATTATTAGAATTTACCTTAAGAAATTCCTCCAAACTGGAAAATCTAAAACATATGAATAAATTTCATTTCTTTTTTATTGAAAAAATTTCTGCCTCCTCCTGCTTCCCACACCCTTCCCCCATTTCTACCCCCTCGCCCTACTCCTCTTCCCTCCCCACCACTTCTCTGCCCCTCCCCCCATTCCTTTCCCCCTCCCTCTCTAGTCCAAAGAGCAGGCAGGGTTTCCTGCCCTGTGGGAAGTCCAGTGTCCTCCCCCCTCCATCCAGGTCTAGGAAAGTGAGCATCCAAACAGGCTAGGTTCCCACAAAGCTAGGTCATGCAGTAGGATCAAAATCCAGTGACATTGTCTTTGGTTTCTCATCAGCCTTCTTTGTCTGCCATGTTCAGAGAGTCCAGTTTTATCCCATGCTTTTTCAGTCCCAGTCCAGCTGGCCTTGGTGAGCTCCCAATAGATCATCCCCACTGTCACAGTGGGTGGGCGCACCCCTTGTGGTCCTGACTTCTTTGCTCATGTTCTCCCTCCTTCTGCTTCTCATTTGGACCTTGGGAGCTCAGTCCGGTGCTCCAATATTTAAAATGTTTAAAAAATAAACAGGTATACGTGGGGAGAAGGCTGAGTAGTTAAAAGCATTCACTGTTCCTCTACAGGACCAGGATTCAGTTTTCATTATCTACATGATAGTTGTCAGTGTACTCTTTCAGTCTTTGTGGGCATCAGACACATATGCAGCAAGACAAATGCATGCAAGCAAAACACATCTACACATAAAATAAAATGAACCTTAAAATTAATCTGGCCTGCTCCTGCCCCTTGCCCGCCACTTTCAGATTAGAAGAAGGAACAGCAAAGACCAGGACTGAACAACTCAGCTACCATTGAGGTCATGAGTCTGAGCAATAATAGAATATCCAAGATATCCAATAATATCCTCATCCAAGTCTAGATGAGAGTCCAGTATTGATAGTGTAGCAGAAGCCAGAGACCCTGAATGCGAACACAGCTCATTGCAATGAATATTTATAGGTAAAGCTGTTTGGGCAAAAGGGGATAGTTCATGACATATCTTAGCTCCCAATGCTATTATGATGAACAAATATGGAAAGGTGAGAATGATGGAGTATCAAAGTACTACAAGTATTCTGAAACTGGACACGGCAGATGTGATGGGTATGAGGGAGGACTAGCTTTGATAGAGGAGCAGGGCATTTACCCAGAGGGTTGGGTGAAATAGTTTGATTTTTTGTTTGCTTTTCCTTTGTTTTTAAAATAAGTTTGTCTTTCTTTTACATTCCAGCCTTAGTTTTTCCTAACTCATTTCCTCCCAGTCCCTCACCCACATACCTCCTCTATTAACATCCCCAAGCATTCCTCTTCCATTTCTGTTTAGGAAATGGAGGGTCTTGAATGAATATCAACACAATGTTGCATATCTGCCAGGCACACGCCTTTAATCCCAGCACTCGGGAGGCAGAGGCAGGCAGATCTCTGTGAGTTCAAGACCAGCCTGGTCTACAGAGCTAGTTCCAGGACAGGCTCCAAAGCCACAGAGAAACCCTTTCTCCGAAAAACAAAAACAAAAAAATCCCCAAAACATTGCATATCAAGTTGTAGTAGACTATGCATTTCCCCATGTATTAAAGATGAACAAGGTGACCCAGTTCAAGGAGTAGGGTCCCAAGAACCAGTAAAAGAATCAGAGACTTTCCATAAGAAGTTAGCAGTTCCATAAGAGATCCACTCTACACAACTGTAACATATATGAATAGGGCCTTTGTCAATCCCTTCTAGGAACCTTGGTTTTCAGTCCAGTGTCTGTGAGCTCTATGAGACTAGGTTGATTCTGTGAGTTTTCTTCTGGTGTCCCTGACCCTTCTGGCACTGACAATCCCTTCTCATCATTTTCTGTGGGATTCTATGAACTCCACCTAACGTTTGGCTATGGATCTGCATCTGTTCCCATCTGTTACTTGATGATGTCACTCTGATTACTGTCGGGCTAGGAACCAGTCTGGTATTAGGAGATGGCCAGTTCGGGCTACATATCTGATATGCTAGAAGTGTAACATGGAGCTTCCTTATAGATTCCTGTGAGAATCTCTTCTGCAAGGCTTTTACCTGACCCAGAAATGCCCCCACCTTTTCAGTACTCTCCCCAGTGTTTATAACAGCATTTTTCATAATGGCCAGAAACTGGAAACAACCTAGGGGCCCCACAACCAAAGAATGGATAAAGAACATTTGGTCCATTTACTCAATGGAATGTTACTCACCTGGTAAAAACAATATCATCCAGAAACTTGAAAGAAAATGGATGGAATTAAAAAAATTATCCTGAGTGAAGAAGCCCAGACTCAGAAAGGCAAATATGGTATGTATGTACTCATAAGTGAATATTATCTGTAAGTAAAGGATAACCATGCAACAATCAACATCCCCAGAGAGGCAAGGTAGCAAGGATTGCAAAAAGGGATATCTCCCAAAAATGGGGAAAATAGAAGAAATTTCCTGAGTTAACTGGGTGCTGGCAGGGGTGGGAACATGAGGGATTTTAATGGGAGAATGTATGGAAGGAGAGAGTATTTGAGATACATCGTGATGGGGGTGTTTTAAGGTTAGATAGAAACCTACTGCTAGGGAAACTCCCATGCTTCTACAAAGATGTTCAAATTAAGGACTAGGTACAGTGGATAGACAGCCTGACCTGGCCACCTCTTGTAATCAGGGCAATAACAGCCCACCTTGTCATCAGAGTCATCATCCAGCGATGGATGGAAACAGATGCAGAGACCAACAGCAAAACACTGGGCTTAACTGTGGGAATCCAGCTGAAGAGAGATTGGATGAGCCAGGTGGGTCAAGGTTATAACAAGGAAATCCACAGAAATGACTTACATGGGCTTATAGGAGGCCACAGGCTCTGGACTGACAGAGAGACTGCATGGATCTGACCTAGAGCCACTATATATGGTGCATGATTTAATTGTATTCCTAGTTCTAGAAGTTGGGCCTGTCTTTATTGCTTTGGCTGATTTTTAGGAACCTATTCCTATTCCTCATAGTGGGTTACCTTGATCCGCCTTAATATAAGGTGAGAAGTTTAGTCCTACCTCAACATGCCATGTCATTCTATGTTGACACCCATGCTGAGGCCTGTAACTTTCTGAACAGAGGAGAAGTGGATTGGGAGGTAGAGTTGGGAGATAGGTAGGAAGAGGGAATGGGATGAGAAGAGAGGGGAAACTAAGTCATGATATAAAGTTAATGAGCAAATTAAAAACAAATTTATTTCCTCTCAAATCCCACACTCAATGATGTATTAATGTATTACTGCCTGGAAGGTTGTGTCTCATAAATTTGAAACAGCCATCAACTGGAAAACAAGTGTTCAAATGCCATTTTATAAGTAGGTCATTTCTAATTCATTCACCACATAAGATAATACCTGCTGGAAAGACCAGACTCTTCAAATGATACCAGAATGGGTTTTCGTGGGACAAGCTCTTCCTGAACCCTGTTATGCAGTGGTGTGTGAGAACAGAAAGTCTACATCACCAGGTTTAAGATGGTTATGAGTATGGAAGACACAGATTGTTGGTGTTTTGAGGGATAAGATGCAGCCAACTGAAGTTTAAATAATATACTAAAGGCTGGGGATGTAGCCAAGTTCGATAGCATGCATGACACTGTGGTTTTGAGTCACAGTATTCAATAAGCAGAACATGGTAGTAGTTGCTTGTAATTCTAGAACTCAAGAGGTAGATGCAAGAGGAACAGAGCTTCAAGGTCACCCCTGACTACATAGAGAGTTCAAGACCAGCCAAAACCATATCTCATCTGTCTTTAATATGTCTTTGAGCACTGGGCTTTAAGAAGAGCTAATACTTATACTCCCCAATGTGTTCCACATAATAGAAAGAGAAGGGTCATTCCCAAACTCGTTTTATGAAGCTACAATTATCCTGATACAAAAACTGCACAAAGACTCAACCAAGAGAGAATTTCAGACCAATCTCACTCATGAACATGCAAAAGTTCTTAGTAAAAATACTGGCAAACCAAATCCAAGTACACATAAAAAAATAATCCATTATGCTCAAGTAAGCTTCACTCCAGAGATGTAGTGCTGGTACAACATATGAAAATCTAGAAATGTAATCCATCATATAAATAAATTGAAAGAAAAAAACCATACGATCATTTTACTAGATGCCAAAAAAAGCATTTGACTAAATTTAAAACCTCTTCATGATAAAGGTATTGGAGAGATTAGAGATACAAGGATCATATCTAAATATAATAAAAGTAACATACAGCAAGCCTACTACTAACATCTAATAAAATGGAGAGAACCTCAAAGCAATTCCATTCAAATCAGGACCAAGTAAGGGCTGTCCATGCTATCCATACCTCTTGAAGTTCTTGCAAGAGCAATTAGACAACATAAGGGGACCAAGGGGACTCAAATTGGAAAGGAGGGTGTCTAACATTTGTTATTTGCAGATGATATGATAGTGACCCCAAAAATTCTGCCAAAGAACTCCTACAGGTGATAAATACCTTCAGTGATGAGGCAGGATACAAGATCAACTCAAAAATATCAGTAGCCCTCCTATACACAAAGGCTAAAGATGCTGAGAGGAAAATCAGGGAAACTTCACCTTTCACAATAGCCACATACACCATAAAGTATCCTGGGATAACACTAACCAAGGAAGTGAAAAACCTATTTCACAAGAACTTTAAGTCTTTGAAAAAGACAGTGAAGAAAATAACAAAAAATGGAAAAATCTCCCATGCTCTTGTGTAGGAAGGATAAACATAGTAAAAATGGCAATCCTACCAAAGGCAATCTATAGATTCAATGCAATCCCCATCAAAATCCCTACACAGTTTTTCACAGACCTTGAGAGAACAATAATCAACTTCATATGGAAAAACAAAAAGCCCAGGGTAACCAAAACAATCCTATACGACTTTATTGTTGTATAGGATTTCCAGAGGCATTACCATCCCTGACTTCAAGCACTATTACAGAGCTACAGTAATCAAAACAGCTTGGTATTGGCATAAAAACAGAGACGTTGACCAATGGGATAGAATTGAAGACGTGGATATTAATCCACACACCTATGAACAGCTGATTTTTGACAAAGGAGTTAAAAGTATACAATGGAAGAAAGAAAGCATCTTCAACAGATGGTTCAGGCAGAACTGGGTGTCAACCTGTAGAAGAATGAAAATAGATCCATATCTATCACCATGCACAAAACTCAAGTCCAAATAGATTAAAGACCTCAATAAAAATCTGACCACCCTCTATCTGATAGACGGGAAATTGGGAAGTAGCTTTCAATGCATGGGCAGAGGAGAGCACTTATTAAGTATAACCCCAGTAGCACAATAAGAGCAACAATGAATAAATGGGCCCTCCTGAAAATGAGAAGCTTCTGTACAGCAAAGGATACAGTCAATAAGACAAAAAGGCAACCTAATAAATGGGAGAAGATCTTCACCAACCCCATATCAGACAAACGACTGAGCTCCAAAATATATAAAGAACTCAAGAAAATAGATATTAAAAATTTAAATAACCCAGTTAAAAATGGGTACTGAACTAAACAGAATTCTCAATAGAAGAATTTCAAATGGTTCAAAAATACTTAAGGGCATGTTCAACTACCTTGGCTATCAGGGAAATGCAAATCAAAACAACTCGAGGCCGGGCAATGGTGGCGCACGCCTTTAATCCCAGCACTCGGGAGGCAGAGGCAGGCAGATCTCTGTGAGTTCAAGACCAGCCTGGTCTACAGAGCTAGTTCCAGGACAGGCTCCAAAGCCACAGCGAAACCCTGTCTCGAAAAAACAAAAACAAAAACAAAAAAACAGCTCTGAGATACCATCTTACACCTGTCAGAATGGCGAAATAAAAAAAAAAACAATAATGATAGCTTATGCTGGAGAGGATGTCGAGTAACAGGGACACTCATTCTTTGCTGGTGGGAATGCTTACTTGTACAATCACTTTGGAAATCAGTGTGCTGTTTTCTCAGAAAATTGGGAGTCAACCTACCTCATGATCCAGCAATACCACTCTTGGGAATGTACCCAAAAGTTGCTCAATTCTACAACAAATCATTTGGTGAACTATATGTAATAGCCAGAACCTGGAAACAACCTAGATGCTCCTCAATGGAAGAACAGATAAAGAAAGTGTGGCAATCTATACATTAGAGTACTACTCGATGGTAAAGAAGCAATGACATCTTGAATTTTGTGTGCAAATGGATGGAAATAAAAAACACTATCCTGAGTGAGCTAACCCAGAGACAAAAATATGAATATGGTATGTCCTCACTCATGAGTAGATACTAGCCATAAACAAAAGGACTTTGAGCCTATAGTTCATGATCCTAGAGAAGCTAAGTAATAAGGTGAATCCAAAGGCAAACATATATAGATCCTCCTGGACATTGGAAGCAGACAATATTGCCTGACAACATTTGGGAGCATGAGGGAAAGAAGTAGAAGGAAGGAAAAAAGAAGAAGAGGAGCGGAGAAGGGGAGTTTTGGGGAGAGCTTGAGGGAATGGCATAGTTGAGATGGAGGAAGGACAGATAAGAGATATCTTGATTGAGGGAGCCATGTTGGGGTCTGCTTAAATCTGGCTCTAGAAAATTTCCCAGGAATCAACAAGGATGACCCCAACTAAAACCCTAGCAATAGAGAGGGTGTCTCTACTGTCCTTGCCCTGTAGTCAGACTGATGATTATCTTTAATATCACCATAGAACTTTTGACCAACAACAGATGAAAACAGAGACAGAGACTAGCATCAAAGCACTGCACTGAAGACCCAAGGTCCAGTTGAAGAGTGGAATGAGGGAGAGTATGAGCAAGGACGTCAAGACCACGAGGGGTTCACCCACCAAGACAATGTGCCTAGCTAATGAGACCTCACCAACTCCAGCTGACCAGGCAATGAATGAGCATGGGATCAACCTAGTCCCTCTGAATGTGGATGACAGTTGTGGCAGACTGAGGGAACAATGACAATGGCACTGGGATTTGTCTCTACTGCATGTACTGGCTTTTGGGATCCTTTTCTCTTTGGCTGTATACCGCGATCAAGCTGGATGTAGTGGGGAGAGTCTTGGACCTTCCACAGTCAGGGTGCCTTGTCCTCTCTTAATATTGGAGAAGGTGAGAAAAGGATGTGTGGAAGACTGGAAGGGAAGTGGGAGGAGGAGAGGAAGTGGAAATTTGGATTGGTATTTTTTAAAGTAATAAAATGAAAGAAATGCCTTTGAGCCAGTAGCAACTCCTATATTTAATACAACACTCACCATTTCCTTTGAGGAACCATTCAAAATACTTTATCAGGGAATCTGGATTCTTAGCAAGGTTTGTCTTATGAATGAAAAAATAACCAGACACAAGAACATCTCTGGGATTTCTGATGACATAGATCATCTAAAATGGAAAAACATGTATGTGAGGGTCAATACAGTCATTCTTCACTTTTACCTCTTACAATTTATATGAAATGTCAATCAAATATCATGACGTTTCTAAAAACATTTATTAATTTTATTTGGAAAAACCATACTTAAGTACAATATAGTCAAGATCCTCTTTCAGACTTTAATTTGATTTACAAATACATAACAGCCAAATGACTGAGGTCACTATTACTGTAAAAAAACAAAAACAATAATAAAAATCCAACACTGATTCTATAGTTGTAAAAAAAACTATATCTCACAGTGTGAAATATCATCCATCTGCTGTGAAAGAGTAACTTATCTACACAGAATATTGAGTACTGTGCTCAATCAATCTGGGATATTACAAACTTCTTGCTTTCTGTAACTATAACTACCAAATATAACCCTCAAAACAGTCATGGTGCAGAGCTTAAAGCCAGTGTGCCATTACACAATGGTGAAAACAAAGACCTACAGGAAACTAAGAAATGAAGAGTCAGAGAAAACAATTTCCTTTGGGAAAAGCATACCTATGGGTCACATAATGCTGAGTGCTCATCCCAGAAAACATACAGACAAGGAACATTGTATAGACAGAGCTGATTGATTATACTTAAGTATGTATACATATGTAGATATGTATAAATATACATGTATAATAACAATCAATGAAAAAGATACCATAAATCTGGAAAATGAGAGCTATATAAATGAGTGTGGAAGAAGGGTTTGGGAGAGTGATGTATATAATTAAATTGTAATCTCAAAAATAAAAGAAATAAATTAAAAGTAAATAAATTTAATAAAAGAATACTTATATTTTGAACCAATGCATTTGTGGAATATTCTAGAATATATCTCTTTATGATTCAATTTCTCCAGACAACAGTTTGCCAAATTCAGATAAGACACAAACACATATTTTAGAATGGTCATAACTTAATTGTAATATTTTTAGGAGAGATAGTTCCTCTAAGAGGATCTTTACAGTTTAAGCATAAACAATATTAAGTTCTGTGGTGGAGGGACTTCCAGTAAACGGTCTTACTAAGAAGAAGCTATGAATATTTCTCATCCTTTCTGTAGTTCTTCTATCAGGAACATGGGTGATTTCTGTGGTTACGGATCTCAATGGACAGCTAGACCCAGCAAGACACAGTGGATACAGATGAGCCATAACTGTTGAACATCTACATGTTTCGATGCCTGTTCATGTTGTTTCACCTATGAGGTAGTCTGTGTTGGGTGTTTCACCCACTGTGCATGGGGTATTTATAGAATCAAGATTAGCTAACTAATTAATTACTTTAGTGACAGAAAAACAGTAATATCTACTGTACACTAGATTTTAACTGTATTTGACCTGTGTATGTAGCTCCTTGATGCTCTAATGTGTTGTTCCACTTTCTGTCATATATCTGCCAGGATCCCTGTGTGGTGATTGACATCATGGTACTTTGATTTAGTCTGAGGAGGGAACACATCAATATCACCTAGTGCATGAGAATCCCAGCTTTCCTACCTCAACCTAAAAAAATCAGAGTCCATTTAAACAAGCGCTCCAGGGTCTGTATGGTAGAATAAGTTCAATGAACATTTGACCAAGCATTTCTCAATCACTGGATACTGACCTTAGCCTTGGAACTGAAGAAAGACTTGGGGAAAAGATGAAAGGGAAGATGAGAGCTGATGAGGCGTGGTCCTTCCTGATTAATTAAAATTGGATATCCTATTTTAGTCTCTACCCAGGGTGAGCGATCCCAGATGGGCACAGATTGAATCCACTTGGGATTCCCCTTGGTCTGAATTAAGCAGACAATCTCAATCAGCCAGTTAGTTCCTGAACAAGAAGAAAAATTGATGGTCACTAATTTCAACATTATTTGTTAAAAAAGCCTCAAGTAGAATTTACAGTCACACTATTTACAGTGCAGCTGTTTCCAAGTACACAGACCTGTGTTGTTCACAATATCTACATGGTGTTAGCACAAAGTATATTGATCTAGCACATCCCCAATGCTTCACTTGGAAAAACTGAGATTATACTCAGTATACTTCACCTGCCTCCTGATCATCCCCAGCAGTCCTGGACCATCATCAGTCTACATTCTGGTGCAGTGAATTTGAATATCCCAGATATTTCACAGGGATGAATTTATAAAATCTGTTCTAGCTTGCACAAAAAATCTAGACGAGCTCCCTTCTTTTAATACAATGCCCTTGAGATGCATCCATCCTGCCGTGTGCCTGCGAGTACTGCTTGTCCTTAAGGTAAATAAATGCCCTCTTTTCTATTTAACACACACACTCTATCCATGTTTGCATGCTCATTTATCAGTGGATATTTATCTACCTTTCTTCCTTGGGCGATTGTCTGAATCTTTATCCTGAATTCCACTGTCCTTCACTTTCCAAGTTATTACACATTCTTTGTCAGCAACCTATGACTTTCCTAATGGTCAATGCTTCCTCCACCCAGTAAATAACCCTTCCCCAAAGTCTGGATGTTTCTTTTTGGTTCCTTGAGTTTGAGACTCTTTCTACAACCTGAACGAGAACCATGGTAATTCTCTACATGACATTTTACTCTCCATCACATATTCTTATATCCATGCCTTTTTTACTCTTGATGTTATTTCCTTTCTTTATTCTCATGATTCTCCCTTTTCACTCACTCTTCTACACAGAGACACAACAATGCCAGAGTCTGCCTTAGGATCCATTGACATTGCTCTCTTTCTTTCTTTCTTTTTTAAAAAAATAATTTTTAGATTTTTTTTTAAAAGTACCCACCAAAATTCCCACTCCCTCCCCTCCTACCATTTCCTTCACACACACCTCCCACCCCACGCCCAAATAATACTGCCTTAACTGATCTTCGACCTCACAGAGCAGGCTAAAGTCTTTCTCTGAGTGTAAATGTGCTGACAGAAAGCTCTCCTTATCCACAAAGCATTTTGAAAATCTGATATACAGAACACTTCACTCATTGCCTAAATTAAAGATGATCAATGTCCCAACCTTCCTCATACAGTCCTTACCTGATTTGGGGTAAGTCAATATGATTGTATCTTCATCTCTAACCACAAACTTATCACCGATTTCTTCAAGTATTTCTTTTTCATACCCTAATGAAGGGAAAGGTATTCCTTCAAACCAAAGGTAGTCTGACATGGCCAAGAGCTCTTTGTGGGTACTGTTCGGATTCCACCTTTAGCCACCTGTACAGCTTCTAGCTAATGTTGAGAGATAACATTTATAGTACAGCGAAAAGAAAACATTAACAGCCCGTAGTTCATTCCAAAACTAACTACTGAGATGAAGTAAGAGATATTGTAAGAGTAAGTCAAATGTTCTGGTATTAAGCAATTGTGAACTCATACAGAGATCATTCTCTAGCATTTCTGAGCCTGAGTTCATGACTCCAAACTAGAAACTCGATAATAAGTGCTAGGTCATAGAAATGGGACTCACTTATCATGCTTTCTAATTCAATTTAGCGTTCAGGGTGGTTTCAAATGTGCAAAAAATTACAAAGTTTATACAAAATGTTGCAACAAGCAATTTCTTTTTATATAGTGGTTGTCTTTTCAGAAACTCATATTTCCTTAGCTGCATATATGACTCCAACCCTCGCCCTCTCACCATACAACCATCCCTTTATTTCCCATACTTATGTGTTCATTAATTTTTATTGAAACAAGCATATAATCACGTTATTATAATATACTGAGTCAATTTAGTTCTGTTTATATATGAATATATTCTGAGTTCAACACTTGGAAAGTTTTTTCAAAAGTCCCAGAAAACAGTAAAAGTAGCATAGTGTGTACAACTAAGACCAAAAGCTCCTGCTGCAAAAATATTTTAATTCTTGCATATACTCTAGCCTGGAGAAACTTGTGGAAATTGTGTGAAAGTTTGTAATTACTTTTCTGTGGAACCCAAATGGACTGACCAGGTGGCAACATTAGCAGAACAAATAACTCTGCAACTTTTCACTGTCATCCACTTGTGAATTCACAACACTTACGTGAGATAAAATATAATTTATAAGATTTAATTACTCCCCTTATACTGGGTGTGTCTCTGAGATTTATGGTGCACTTATGAGAACAAGGTTGAGCCCTGAAGATTCATTTCCACACTCACCAGATATTTGCCCTCAATTGACATAAGGTATTACTTCCTCACATAATAACTTCATCTTATGCCCTTTTCTCTCCTTTCTCTTTGTCTCCTCAAGACTACAGATTGAAACAGATACCTGTCCGTAGTAAAAATGGTAAGTGGTATCCAACTTAGAAATTTTACATCTGCACCCTTTCTTTTATCAAATGACAATTTTGGTCACAATTCTCTGGTTGACCTCAAAGTCACTCTGTAGCCTTGGCTGTTTTGAAGGTGCATCTCTGCTGGTGCAACTTCTTAAGTAGCTGTCATTACAGGTCTTTAGACCCAGGTCTGACTGTTATGTAGCCTTTGATAATGTTAAGACTGTGGGATTATTCTTCTCATTTGAACACCAAGATACTCACATAAATATTTTTGTCTCTTGTTTCTTGATGTTGTTGTTGTTGTTTTCTTTGAAGGTAAGATCTCCTGTAACCCAGACAGTCTTTGGAGCTGCTTTGTTGTAGACAGGCCTGGCCTTCAAGTCCTGATATTCCTTTCTCCACTTCTGTCAATACAGACATGCTGGAACAACCTGGTGTGTAGGATCATTAAATGGGCTTAACTACTGATCTTTTAAGAAGGTGAACAAATGCTTTGTCAATGAGTCTCACCTGGGACTGCTTGGTTAAGATTGCATCTGACTTTGTAGTTAATTGACATCATTTGTAGATGTCAAAATAGCTTTCTGGAACTTGGTCTGTACTGACACAGACTTCCTGAATAAGTAAAAAGTCAGTTGGTGAATCTGTATTTCTAAAAACGGGAGTAGCTTTACCTGGGAAGTGAACTGAGGGTTCCTTGATACTGATTAAATGCAGGTCAGTTCCTCACACAGCCACCAGTTTGTCTACTAAATACCCATTTAGCTTGCGGCCAATCTGTGAACAGAATCTAAGCTACCATCAGGCCTATGCATGTAGCTCTTTCCAGGAGGCATCTCTGGATACCTGGGATTCCATTGACTTGCAGGACCAGAGTGAGATTCTAGATGAATGATTCTGGTAGATGGATTGGTTGGAGTCACGATTGCTGAAAGACTGAGAGACAGGAAGTTCTCATGATGAGCAGGGCCTTTCCCATCAAGTTGGGTGACCAACCTCAGCACCAAGGAGGCAGAAGATACGGATTCACTGTGATTTTGTGTCCAACCCAATCTATAGAGTGAAATAAAACAAAAAAAAATGTCATTTGCAAGGAAGACATGTCCATGCAGTCAATGGCCAGGCTGATGATGGAAGTTATAAAATAATCCACAATAGCTCAGAATTGAGTATAATAAAGGGCTATTTATTTGGGGGTAGACTCACAAATCACTGTCTGATGTGGGAGTGTCATATATCAATCTGTTGATTTCATTGGTTAACCAATAAACTGCTTGGCCCTGATTGGTTAGAACATAGGTAAGTGGAGAAAACAGAACAAAATGCTGGGAGTAAGAGGAAGTGAGCTCAGACTTCACGCAGCTCCTCTCAGAGCAAGGCACACATGTTGAAGCTCCGACCATGGATGGACGTAGGCTAGAATGTTCCCGGTAAGTGCATCTTGGGGTGCTTACACATAGACTATAAGAAATGGGCTAGTCCAAGTATGAGAGTTAGCTGAGAAGAGGCTAGAAATAATGGGCCAAGCAGTGTTTAAAAGAATACAGTGTCCATGTAATTATTTCAGGGCATAAGCTAGCAGGTTGCAGGGGTGTTGGGGACGCAACCCTGCCACTCCCATTACTACAGACGGCACCCAGACGTGTAGAAACTGTATCCACTGAAAGCCTGAGAAAGCTTGGGAAAGAGTAAAGCATGTTTTCTTGGTAGCAGTGATTTCTCGGGTCTTCTCTGCTTTCTAGAAGCAAGCAAGTCCTCTCATCTAAGAGAGGCTTCATGACTCAGCTTCAGCTGCAAAACCCTGCAGCTCATTAAGAGGTCCTGCCACCAAACACTTAAACGGTGTTGACGAAAATCTGAACGCATGCTTTTCGGTTTTCAGCCATAGCAGGGAAATAGGTGCGCCATTTAAAAATGCCGGCTTTCTTGGCTGTCTTGCCAGGGCAAACTCTGACTTTTTTACGCAGGCAGTTTTTTTGGTTTGCAAGCACAGGCTGCTGAAGCTTGCTTGCTGGCAGGGACCTTGAAACACCATAGACTTGTGGCAATAAACTTGCCTACAGCCAGTACCTCAGGCATGAGGCTGGAAAATTAAGGAATGGGCTGGAAGCCATGTGGGAGCCGGGCGGGACGAAGAGTAGGCCCGCAGCTCTAGCTGACAAAGCCACAGCTTTAGTCTTACTGATATTGCTTGGTAAATTGAAGATTCATGCGTTCAGAAAAAGAGAGATATATAGTAAAGAGAGATTCAAAGACAAAGAAAATTTCTAAATGGTTTAAAGTGTGTTAAAAATATATGCAGGCTAAAAGTTGAAGTTTTTAAAGTAAAAAAAAAAAAAAATAAGGAAGAAAGAGAGTAGTTGGGTGTGGTAGTACACACCTTTAATCCCAACACTTGGGAGGCAGAGGGAGATTGACCTCTGTGACTTGAAGGTGTGGTAGCACACGCCTTTAATCCCAGTGCCTAGAAGGCAGAGACAAACAGATCTCTGTGAGTTCAAGGTGTGGTAACATACACTTTAATCCCAATGCCTGGGAGGCAGAGACAGGCAGATCTCTGAGAGTTCAAGGACAGCCTGGCCTACAGAGTTATTCCAGGACAAAGGTACAGAGAATATAAAATAAAAGTAAAAATAAATGAAATAGAGGTTAAAATAAAGCCGTACAAAGATGGAAAATACACAGAGAATCTTGATACTGTATGCTATTGTGCTTTCTTTGAATTGTTTGAATGCTGAGGAAGGAGCAAAAGCTACTAAAAGATATTTGTTTATAAATGCTGCTGAACTAATCCAAGATAGATATTTTGAAAATGATTCAGAATTTGGATCTAAGGATATGATGCTTTGGAAAGGAGTTTCTTATTTTGTTTTCACAGAAGGTGAGAGCTGTGGATTTCTTCTATTCCTATATGGTATGATAGACCCTCCTGAATGGTTGCTGTGAACTCCTTCAGAAAATTGCTTCGCTCAACTGCCAACTGAGATGAAACTAGCACACAGGTTATACCATGAAAGACCTAATTAATGATGGCACCATTCAGCAGGAAGCAGCTTGGAGAGAAAAAACTGCGCCCATGTTCCCAAATATGGTTTATAAATGTTCTTTTACATTTAAAGGGGGATATGATATAGGTATGAATAATTTGCATTAGTATAGATTTGCTTTATTGATAGAGATTTAAGGTCAGTTTTGTTATATGTATATGTATCTCTGATCTTTATTAAGGTATTGTGATTGTGTAGTTCATTTAAAAATGTAATGTATATAGGTTGTTAATGGATAATCAGTAATAATAGTCAAGTTTGTAGTCATGTTAGTTAGATTTTATGATATATAGATATATATTTTAGTTAGATCAGCATTCTTCATATCTTTCAAAGACTATGAAATATGCTATTAAATGTTTTAATAACTTAGGACTTTTCATGACAATGAGGCACTCTGCTCCTGGCAGCACCAATCTACTTCAAGAGAAAGATGGATCCTTATGGAGTTTGATAGCCATTTGGCAAGAAACTGCTCTTGCCTGGACTATTGCATGAACTGGACACAGAGAACCCGCAGAGAGAGGACTACTGAACTTGCCTAAAGGTGAGATGATCTTTTGGGATTCCTGATTCATGAAGGAGTCTGCAAGACATTATGCAGGACACAGCAGATAGTGAATGAACTGCCTTTGAAATTTCCTGCTTCATGGAAATGTCTCTAGATACTATGGGCCTGAAGGCCGAAGATGGATGCCCCAACCGTACAGAGGAACTTTGGGTGACTGTCCAGGCAGCGAGATGTCTCTGTGATTTCTAGAGTTTTGTAAGTTGCTTACTTCTCATTTACTTAGATCTTTGATGGAGTTGAAGAATAGATAGTTATAGTTTTCCTTAGTTATGATAAAGATTATTGTAATTTTTATTTGATAACTGTTTTGATATAGGTAATTTTGCTATGTTAAGTTAAAGCCTTCCTTTTTTTGTTTAAACAGAAAAGGGGGAAATGATGGAGGAAGGTCATTGGTTAATTATAATAAAGAAACTGCTTGGCCCTCATAGGTTAAAACATAGGTGGGAGGAGTAAACAGAACAGAATGCTGGGAGGAAGAGGAAGTAAGCTCAGAGGCCATGCTCCCCTCTCCCGGGAAGACGCAAGAGATGAAGCAAGCCTCCAGGTCAGACATGCTGAATCTTTCCCAGTAAGACCGGTGCTACACAGCTTACTAGAGATGGGTTGATCGGGATATCAGAATTAGCCAGTAAGGGCTAGAGATAATGGGCCAAGCAGTGTTTAAAAGAATACAGTGTCCATGTAATTATTTTGGGGCATAAGCTAGCAGGTGGTTGGGGTGCTGGGGATGCAGCGCCTTTGCTCCTATTACTACAGAGCTGGGCACTCCGATGTACTCTGTCATCTACATTTCATATATACATTGAGCTGGGAAGTCCAATGTACCACGTCATCCACATTTTGAACACCTGTGGCTTTCATTATGGTCTCAGTCTGCAATGTTTCCCTGGGCCTTGGGTGAATGAGTTGTGTTAAAGATGGATTCCCTGGGTCTGTATACTTCATGGTTTCTCTTTCTCAGTATTTCTATTAGTTGTGGTTTTTCTGTAGTGGTCTCGATTTATTGTGAAATGTTTGCGACTTGAAAGTCTAACTTTTTAGTGGGTATAGGGAGTTAGAATGAAGTTAGGCATTACAAATAAAGTGGCAGGAATAAGTTCTCCTAGGGTCTATAAGCTCAGCAGCCTTGGATAAATTGTTAGGTTTACAGTACCCAGACATCAATATCCTCCTATTTCTCAGATCTTAAGTCAAATTAGAAGGCTGTTTGGTTCTCCCGAAGTTGAAGAGTCACTATTGCATCCTTAGGGATATCTTGCCATGATTGTTATGTGATACTCTTCCAGGGGAAATATGAACAAAAGTCTCCTCACCCATGGTATGGACAAATAACCAAAGTGCAGGTATCACCAAAGGCTAGCTCGATTTGTCAATGACTTCTATTGGGAATACTCACAGGAATATGGGTGAGGGGTTTTCTTACAAGAGCAGAAATCACTCAAAACTCAAAGACAGCTATATCGCCAAGCTGCCCCCAGCTAGTGTGACAGCTCATGAAAGCTGAAAACCTGGAGTGCACTGCACAGCACAGGCAGATTTGACAGTGTGAAAAGTGTCCTGTCGCTGCAATTTCCTTTCAGCTTCCATCGAGCTCCCAAATAAACATGGAGACTTACTAATTATGAATGCTTGGCTTTAGCTTAGACTTTTCCCAATAGTTCCTTTTGTTTACCCTCTTTCTATTCATCTATGTTTTATTTCAGGATTTTTACCTTTTTAAAAAAATTCTGGACTTCCTGGTCATTCTGCAGGAGCTATACTGCTCGATACCTCCTCTCTCTTCCTATCCCACCCAGCTTGCATCCACGGCCCTCCCCCACTCCGTCTGACTCCCTCCGCTCTTTGAACCACATAACAGCTCCCAGCTCAGTCTGTTCGGGTGCTGGGAAAGGGGCTGAATTGGGAGGGCATCTGGGAGGGTAGTAACTCCTTTGTCTAGGTGCCCTGCATGCAGCAAGCAAGGCGGGCCCTTTGTTTGCGAGCCGCCCAAGCAGCAGAGAGATCTGATCCCGGGCACCAGGAGAGACAGCGTTGGGGTGAGTGAGTTTCTGACCACGGCAGCAGCCCCGGGACAGGGAACTCAAACGTTCCTCACCCCTCCTACACTTCCTGGTCATCCTGCAGGGGCTATACTGCTTGATACCTCCTCTCTCTTCTTATCCCACCCAGCTTGCATCCACGGCCCTCCCCCACTCCACCTGACTCCCTCCCCTCTTTGAACCACATAACATCTCCCAGCTCAGCCTGTTCGGACGCTGGGACTGAATCCGAATTGGGAGGGCATCCGGGAGGGTGGTAGCTCCTTTGTCTCAGTAGCCTGCCTGCAGCAAGCAAGGTAGGCCCTTTGTTTGTGAGCCACCCAAGCAGCAAGGAGATCCCATCCAGGCACCAGGAGAGACATTGGGCTTGTATCCACAACCTACCCAGAGCGGTGCTGAGGAGTTCCATCTGGACGTTCGTCCATGTTTGGGTACTGAGGAGTTCAGGCTCGGCGGGACGGTCCCTGCTTCTACACTGAAGAGATACACACAGAGACTCAGTCACAGCAAAGACTGGACCAAGACACCAGGCCTCTCCTGGCTTCATTTGAAGGAGGAGATGGGAAGGCGCCAATGCAAGACTTCCTCCAACAACCTGAAAGGCAACATGACATCACCAGAACCCAGGGATCCCAAAATAAGAAGAATTGTACACCCTACTCCAGAAAAATTAGAAGAAATCGACGCAAAAGGGAATTATTTGAAAATAATAGAACACCTTAAACAGGAGGTAAAAAACTGCCATAAACAATTAGAGATTACAAATAAAAAGATAGAGGAAATGAATAAATCGCTCAAAGATACCCGTGCTTCTTCCAGGGAGCTTGACTTGTCTGAGGGCCTCTAGCAGTACTTATTTTAAATCTTACTTGGAAGATGAGTAAGCCTAGTAAATATGGTCAGTTTTATGGATTAGGGAGTTATTGATATGTCTCTCTACTGAGCTTAAGGAACTTCTCTACAAGCTGGGAACTTCATCTCTCCTTAAATATCCTAGTATTCCATTCCCCACTCCCTTTTGAGACAATGTCTCACTATATAGCTCTGACTGGCCTGGAACTGGTTATATTCACCTCCAAAGGCAACAAAATTCTGTCTTGGGTGTTGGGATTAAAGTCATGCACCACAACTCTGGTCACTTCCCCTGTTTGAATCCTGTTATCTCTCCTTTCTTTTAGCATTCTCTGTCACGAGTTTTCCTCAAGACAGAAGGTTTTCAATTGAAGCAATGCTTCTCAACCTTTCTAATGCTGAGAACCTTTAATATTGTTCCTCATGCTGTCCTGACCCCCAACCATAAAATTATTTTCATTGGTAGTTACTGTTATGGTTTATAATGCAAAGATCTTTTGTTGGACCCTGGAATCCAATCACTGAGAAGGCGCCACCCTCACGCCACAGTTGATTTAAAAGCATGAGGATTTAATTAATTCTGTCACAACAGGACCTTTCAGCATTTGAGAAGCCAGAAAGACCCCAAATAGCTGGTACAGGCTACTTTTAATGCAAAACGCCACAGACACAAGCTTGGAGTTCAGGGGTTGTTCTTCAACTATTATGATTGGCTTATTCAATGGGCTATTACCAATAATTGGCTGGAGAGCAGTTGCCAGATCAAGTGAGGTAAGAGGGAACATCTGAGGGTCACTTTGCCCCCCCTCCCAAGGACTGGTCAAAACATCTGTGGGTTATCTTGTCCCAATTCCAGGAACAGAGCTCTATTTGGAGAACACTCACGAGGACTCTGGGAGATGGAAAGTTCCCAAAATTTCAGTATGTGTATGGATAGTTGTTAGGTCCTTGTTTCCCACGGGTGGGGGAGGAGCACTAAGGCACTGAGGCTTAGAGGGCCCAGAAATGGCCTCAGAATTGTCTTAAAGTTCTATGCTGTGTTTTCTTATGGTCTTAGTTAACCCCTGTGAAATTGTCATTTGAACTCCGCACAGGTGGTCACAACCCACAGGTGAGAACCCTGGTAGAGGACACTGGTACCCAACAGCTGAACATTGCTGTGCTCAGTGTCTTCGCAGCTGGCTAGGGCTATTGTTGCCTGTTTTCCTCACTTGGCAGCTTGCACAGCACATTTCAACTTTGAGAAGCAGTTCTTAGGGAGGAGGCTTCCAGGTCAGCCCCAGATCCAATCCTGTGTGAGCTTGGGCAGTTGGCCAGAAGATCAGAAATTCAAGGTTCATCCTCCCCATATAGTGAGTTTGTCATGGGTTTACATGACACTTCTCTAACATCCACCCAAATCATTATTTTTTTAAATCTCTTCTTTAAAAAATATTCTTTTGTCTGGAGAGATGACTAAGGACATTTTTGGACAAAAATAAATAAATAAAAAGATAAAGAGAAACTAAAAAAACAAATAACACTATTTTTATGAGATGTATTGTTTTATTAGAGTATTTGAATTTCCTTTTAAAAAGTTACTTGTGAGACTGAAGAGATGGTTCAGCAGTTAAGAGCACTGGCTGCCTTTCCAGAGGACCTGCATTCAATCATTGCTAGCATTCACAGGCAACTCACACCTGTGGGTAGCTCAGTTTCAGGAAATCTGATACCTTCATACCAATGCACATAAAATTAAAATAAATTATTTCTTCAAAAAGAGTTAAATGTTTCTCATTGTCTTTTCCTAGAAACTGTCTCAGGCAGCCCAGACTTACCACCCTGAAACTGAGGATGACCTTCATTTCATCTTCTGCCTGTTTTGGCAGGCCTCTATTTCCCAAGTCATTGGATGACAGTAGCAGACCACAGGAAATTACATTAGGTTTTACAGAGTCTTGTGTGATTGGTGTCTTATATCCTTTAAGGTCCTACACTTCCCCCATGGCTTTATTTTACCTTTAAACTTTGTTTTTAGTAATTTATTGTTTACTATTAACACAGAGACAGCACTGATTGGACTTAGTTACTGAGAAAAAAAGGATCTGGGTGTGGCCTCATACTTGCCTTTAATTTTAGCATCTGGGAGGCAGAGGCAGGGGGATCTCTGTGAGTTCAAGGATGACCTAGTCTACACAGCTAGTTCCAGGCCAGTCAGGGCAATGTTATAGGAGATTGTTTCAATACAAGAAAACCAAATTTCAAAGTAATATTTTCATTATGATATTCACTTTTATTTACTAAAATGTATTTTCTGTGCATTTTTGCAAAGGTATCAGATTCCCTGGAAATAGAGTTACAGACAATTATGATCTTCCATACTGGGAATTAAACCCAGGTCCTCTGGAAGCACATCCTCTACAGCCCCTCAGTGTGGTAATTTCATAGTTAGTCACTATTGACTCTTACCCTGAGCCCTGTCCTCCGCCTCTGGGTCCTTCCTCACCATAGACCTCTTCCTGACTGCCTTGTACACATCTTTCTGCAGTCACTTCTAATGCTTCACTTTCATGATGCTCACTTCAAGATGGCATTTTTATTGATTTATCTACGATTACTGAGGCTTTAACACTGTGTCTTATGTATTTGACCCTAATGTCTTACCTCTGTACTACAGCTCCAATTCTGGATACTTTTCCCCTTATTTTTTAGATTACAATGTTATTACACTGTCTCCCCAGTTCCTACTTCCCACAAAACCTTCCATATACCACTCCTTGATCTTTTCTAAATCTATATGTGTGTGTAATATATATATATATATAAATGTGTGTAATATATATACATAAATGTGTATAAATTAATATTTTATTGCACAGTGACACTCTGATACTGTAAATAAAAGATAAACCTTGTGGATCTGCAACCCAAGTCCTGGTTTGTCAGCTTTTGAGGAATATCCACATTGGTTTTATAGTGGTTATACCAGTTTGCTCTCCCTCTAGCAAGAAATAGGTGATGCTTTTAGGCCATATCTTCACCAGCATGAGCTATCATTATTTTATTGGTCTTGGCCACTCTAACTAGGTAAAATAAACTCTCAAAGTAGTTTTAGTTTGTATTGACCTTATTGCTCAATATGGTGTATGCATATTCTGTGGGGCTACAGTATCTGTATGTAGTCTTGGCTGTCTGGTAAACTAGGTAGAACCGGCTGCAATGACTCTGAGATGTGCCTGCCTCTGCTTGCTGAGTGATGGGATTAAAGGAGTAAGCTATTTAACAGAGTCCAAAATATTTGCTCAGGCATTTGTGTTCTATCTCTTGACAATTTCTCTTAGTTTTATACTCCATTTTTAACTACTAGTTTTCTATAATGTATTCATTTCTAAATCAAGTTTCTTTTAGTATCCCTGGCTTTCCTGGAATGCTTTATGTAGACCAGACTGGCCCAGATCTCAGAGGTTCACTTGCCTTCTTGTCCCTAATGTTAGCATTAAAGGTGTGCATGTCACCACACCTTGTAAGGTATGTTTGTACTTACAATTGATATAAATTTTTTGTTGTATATTCTAAATATTACCCCAATGTTGCATATCTTATTTTTATTGGAAAAAAAAGAAATTTCTGCCTCCTCCCCGCGTCCCATTTCCCTCCCACTCCTCCCTCTCCTCCTCCCCTCCCCCCACTCCTCCCCCTACCTCTCCAGCCTGAAGAGCAGTCAGGGTTCCCTGCCCTGTGGAAAGTCCAAAGTCCTCCCCCCTCAATCCTGGTCTAGGAAGGTGAACATCCAAACTGGGTAGGCTCCCACAAAGCCAGAACATGAAGCAGGATCAAAACCCGGTGCCATGGTCCTTGGCTTCTCAGCAGCCCTCATTGTCCGCCAAATTTAGAGATTCCAGTTTTATCCCATGCTTTTTCAGTCACAGTTCAGCTGGCCTTGGTGAGCTCCCAAAGAATCAGCCCCACTGTCTCCACGAGTGGGCGCACCCCTTGTGGTCCTGACTTCTTTGCTCATATTCTCTCTCCTTTTGCTCCTCATTGGGACATTGGGAGCTCAGTCCAGTGCTCCAGTATGGGTCTCTGTCTCTATCTCCATCCATCGCCAGATGAAGTTTCTATGGTGATATGCAAGATATTCATCAGTATGGCTATAGGGTAGGGTCATTTCAGGTTCCCTATCCTCAGCTGCCCCAGGAACTAACTGGGGACATCGCCCTGGGCACCTGGGAGCCCCTCTAGATCCAAGTCTACTCACTCATAATTGGTTTCTAGAGATAAATAAAGGTCAGTGAGTCTATAATATGATATCCTAAAGAAACTAAATAAGAAGGTGAACCCAAAGAAAAACATATAGCTATCCTCCTGTTTATGGGAAGTAGACTAGACTGCCGGGCAAATAATTGGGATCTTGGGGGTGTGGTGGGAGGGGGGTAAGGGGAGAAGGGGAGAGAAATGTGAGAAGGGGAGGGTGGGGGGAACTTGGGGAAACGGGATGATTGGGATAAAGGAATGTTGGTTAGGGGAGCAGAGAGACTTGGATCCAATGTTGCATATCTTGCTCTCTGACAAAAATTTTCCTGTAGAGATGCAGTACACAAATATCTACTCACCCTAAAGGACCAGTGACAGAAATAAAAAACAAATATCCCAAAATACAATTTCTTCAGTTTCCTAACAGCTTTTCAAAAACTATTTGAAAGATTATTTATTTATTTTTACTGGTGTATTTCTTGTGTCTATGTCTGGGTGATGGTGATAGGTCCTCCAATCCAATATTTGTGAAGTGAATTGTTGGTGTTGGGAATTGAGTCCAGGTTCTCTGGAAGAGCAGCCCACATAAAGTTTTTCCCCTGAGACATGGTTTCTCTGCATATCCCTGTATCTCCTGAAACTCACTCTTTATATTTGAGTGGCCTGCAATTCCAAGGTACACCTACCTCTGCCTTCAGATTCCTGGGACTAAAGGTGTGCATCAACACCACCTGCCACTTACAGGTTGTTAAAACTGGGTAAAATAATCACAACATAGTGTAGGCCCCAAGTTCAGGTCATGAATAAATGGCTTAAATGGACACCATAACAATTCATTTGTGTATGTATGTGACGTTTATTAATATTTATCTATTTCTATGAAACAGAAGAACCCGAGTTTGCATGGCCACAACATAGGGAAAAGATGAGTGAGTGGAAAGAATGAGAAATTATATATCCATGAGTGCTTATTTAAGTATTTGGGAACATTTTTTTCTATGTAGCTCCAGTTGTTTTGGAAAATATTATGTAGACAAGTGTAATCAGGAAGTCCCAGAGATTCCAATACCCTTACCTTTGGAGTGTTAGGATTAAAAGTAGACCCCATGACAAAGTGATTAAAATATCATGTATAAAATATTTTTCTCAAAAGCAAGTAATCACTTTTCAGTCTATCAGAAAATTTGGCTGACCAGGTAAATTGTTTGTAGAACAAGAACTATAACTTGTCCACTCTCATTCACTTGTGATTCCACAACCCTTATATGCTATAAAAATGATTTTAAAAGTTTAAAGTAATCTTCTTGTACCAGAAGTTTCTCTGAAGCTCATGGTGAATTCCCGAGAGCAAGGATGAGGCTTGAAGATTCATCTCCACACTTACCAGACATTTGCCCTGATTTACCTCTAGCCATGACTTCCTCACATAACTGAATCCTGCGCTGATTCCTCCCCTCTTTTTATTTTGTCTCCTCAAGACTTGAGATTCAATCAGAGACCTGATCATAGTAAAAATGGGAAGAGGTGCCCTACTCAAGTAAATTTCTTGTCTCCATCCCCTTTTTTCAAATGAAAAGTTCTATTCACGTATTGGTTGTCCTCAAAGTCACTGTGTAGCCTAGGCTGTCCCTCAATTGGCAGTTCTTGTGGTGTAACATACCTAGGAGCTGGGATTATAGGTCTGTGTCTCCTATGTCTGACTCTTATGTAACCCTGGATAACAGTAAGTGTGATGATTATTCTTCACATTTGAACACCTAGATACTCACATGCAGATTTTTTTTGATGCCCCTTCAGAGGCAGAATCTCCTATAACCGACACAGTCCCTGGAGCTGCTGTGTGCTCAGGGCTGGCTCTTAGTCCTGATTCTTTTTTTCTCAACCTCTGGCAATAAAGGCATGCTGTATCAAGCTGGTGTTTACAGGCATTAAATGGGACCAACTACTAAAACGATGCAAAGAGCTAGTTATTAATTGTAAAGAACATTTAGTTGGAAGTGCCTACAGCCCACAATTTGTGTTTGTAGTTCAAATGAGATGCCTGGTGTCAGCCTCTACTCTTTCTGGAGATGGAACCCTTCAAGATCACAGAAACTTGGGTTGTAGCACATCCAAGGCCTTTGTCACAAAGCCTGAGAACATGATTTTTGTTTCTATGGTTCACATGGCAGTAGGAGAAAATAATTTCCCAAATATTTCTTTTACCTCTGCATGTGGACACTAGCAGTCTTGTGACACACGCAACAAAAGACATTTTTTCCAATTACTTTGTATTTTTTTTCTCCTTTATCACCTGGTGTTGGTGGTTGATACCAGGATCTTTCAGAAAGATGGGCAAGTAACCCAACAATGAGTTTCACCTGGGCTTGCTTGGCTAAATTTGCATTTGATTTAATAGTTAATTTAAATTACCTTTAGGTGTCAAGAAATCTTCCTGGGTCCTGGCCCAGTAAGCAGATGTCTTCCCTGACACAGACTTTCTGTACAACTATAAGGTCAGTTGGAATTTCTGTATTTCTATACATGGAAGTGGCTGTAGCCCGGGAAGTAAACTGAGATATCCTTGCTGCTGATTAAATGCAGTTTAGTTCCTCACACAAAGACACCAGCCCTGTGTAATGAGTACACATTTAGCCTAGGGCCAATCTGTGAATGGAACTAAGCCACTGTCAGACCAGTGCATCAAGCTCTTGGCAGCAGATTTGGGGCAATTCTTGGTAGGTGGAAATCCGTTGTGTTAGAGGACCAGACTGAGGCCCTAGATGACCCAGGTAGATGACTGGGTGATGTCACCATTGCTGAAATAGTGAGAGCCAGGAAGGTCTAAGGCTGAACAGGCCCTTCCCTATCAAAATTTGGTGATCAGTCTTAGGAGAAAGGAGGCAGCGGCAATGGGTTCTCTCACTTGTTGTGCAGCCTAGTCTATAGAGTGAGATACAGGGCAGCATGGGCTATGTAGAGGAATCAAGAATCAATTCAACAAAGAAATAGAAAGGAGGGAAGAAAGTAGGTAAGCCAGCCAGCAATTGAACTAAAATCATCAGTAAACTGAGGTGAAAATGAGCATAAGGAGTGGGTTAAAATCAGAGCAGCAGCTTGGGAAGGTAGTAATTCTATGTCATTGGAGATCTCTGACTATCTTAGATGGGGTGTTCTATGCCTGGATCCTAAGCATTGATAAAGATAATTGCGGAAAGGCAGATCTTGGTGTTTACCAAGGAGAGAGGAACAAGATCTAGCAGTGGGAAACTGTTGTCATGAAACAGTTCTGAACTGTGGGAATTAATTCCCAAATATGTAACAGAAATGGGAATTAGCCACAGTGAAAAATCTACAGCAAGGAAGCCAATTTTTTCCCAAAGCACTTTATTCCCAAAGCAATAATGCTAAAAAGCCTTGCCTTTTGGTTTAGCCATTACCATGTCCCTTGGTGCTCATGAAAAGATGGCTGAACAATTACTGTATAATGTTGTGGCTTGTAGCAATTCTAGCTTAAGCTTCCGTAGTCCTTTCATGTCAAGTCATAAGCCTTCCTACCTTCCTATCTTCTTTTAGAGCCCCAGACCTTTGTGTTGATGTGCATAGTTGCTAGAGACAAGATTTCCACACAGCATTTCTACCTAGACACACAAGTCTTCTGACATCATTTGTGTCTTTTCCAGAACCACCATGCCAAATACAAACAGAAAAATATGCAGAAAATTCAAGAAGGACTGCCAGAATCTAGCGGAAGCTCTAAGGCTGTTCCTGGGTCAACCTATTCCCGTGGTCACTTATCTGTTCTTGCCTCTACCAATATAGAGTCCATGTCTCCAGGCACAGCCACTGTGGCCTCCATTCCCCAAGTTAACCCCAGCTGGATTCTTCATATCTGGGTCATAGACTAGTGTGTAATGCAGCTTTCCCTGACCTCTCCTATTCTTCTTTTCCTCTCCAGGTGTGGTTCAGGGACCAGAGAATGGGATACTCTCAGGAACATCCCCAAGATCATCTAGAATGCCAGGGACTTGAGGAGAAGTCAGATGTCAGTGCATCCGAACAAATGTTCATGGCCCCATCAACGCCCTTGTTATTGTTTATTGAATATTTTATTTTGTTGGATTTTATTAATCACATATATGTATAATTAAACTTAATTTTTTATATATGTGTTATATGTACATTGAGCTGGACGCCCCATGGTCAACTGCTTTTTGTCCAACAAGGCCTTTCATTAATGGTCACAATATGCAATATTCCCAGAAGCTTCGTAGTTTCAGGAAGTCCTATTTATTTATTATAGCTCTCTGTGTCTGTGCTACTAGGGTTATATTTAGGAAGTGCCCATGCATTAAAGGCTACTTCCCACTTTCTCTTCTATTAACTTCAATGTGGTTGGATTTATATTGTGTTTTTTAATTCATTTGGACTTGAATCTTGTGCATAGGGATAGATATGGATCTATTTTCATTCTTCTACGTGGTGACATCCAGTTATGCCAGAACCATTTGTTGAAGATGCTATCTTTTTTCCATTTGCAGAATTATCTTGGTTTGTGTTTTTATGTTGTTGTCTGTATTTCAGTTATCAAATCTTTATCTATTTCCTTCAGCTTTTTGATAGTTCTTTCTTGATTTTCTTTTAAAGATCTATTGTTTTCTTTGAATTTTTTTGTTTGTCTTTTCCTCTTATTTCTACTTTTTTAAAGGGAACTTTTCATTTCTCTTTAAGGGTATCTATCATTTTCAAAAAGTTTTATTTTAGCTCATTTTGTTTGGCTTTGTCAGCATCGGGATGCTCAGTTCTTGCTGGTGTAGAGCCACTAGTTTCTGACTGTGTCATATAGCTCCTTATATTGTTGAATGTATTTTTATACTGTGTCTACCCATTTCTTCTTCCAATAGGTACAGCTGGGTCCTGTGGGTTAGGGGACTGCTGTTCCTCCAGGTTAATCCATGGCCTTGCTGGTGGTCACAAATGCAGCTTTTGGTCTCCCCAACGTGTACCATGAACCAAGGCTCTGGTGGTCACTCACCCATGTGTATGCAGGGCCAAGGCCCCAGTGGTTGCTCATCCAAGTGTAGGAGCCAGCCTAGAGTCAAGTGATCACAGATATGGTGAGGGATTTTTGGAAGTGTGTTTTGATTGTTCTCAGGTCTCTGGGACTTTGGTGAGTGAAAATGGGACTGGGAATGTGCCTCCAATGGCTAGAGCCTAGAGAGGGTGGCCCTTCAACTGGGAACCCAGACACTCACCTCTCCAGGCACAGTCAGGGTCAATTCTCTGTGGTCACAATTGTAGTGGGGGATGCTTTGGGGCATAAGGAGGCAGAACCCATGTTTCTGGAGTGTCGGTCGGTAGGGGTGGGGGTTGGCATGCTGCTTTAGGGTCTAGGGCGTAGAAAGTAGGGGCATCCAGGTGTGAACCCAGACACTCAACTTTCCGGATGTAGGCAGGGACAATGCTCTGTAAATCACAGATGTGGTGGTGATGGTTCAGGTCATGGGGAGGCTGAAGGTCTCTGGGGGTTTTGGTGTGTGGGAGTGGGGTGGAGAATGTGCTAGCGCATAGAGAGGAGGGTTCTTTATCCAGGAACCCAGACACTCAATTTTCCAGGTATAGTCAAGGCCAAAGCTCTGGTGGTTGCAGATAACAATGGGGGAGGTGTTTTGGAGAGGCTGCTAGCAGGTCTTGGGGCTTCAGTGTTTTGAATTGGGTTTGGGATGTGCTTTGAGGGCTAAGGATTAATGTGCAGGACCCTCCAGCCAGGAACCCTGTCACTCATCTCTCCAGGTGAACTCAGGACCCAGGTTTTCAGTACAAACTATAAACAGTATTATTGCTAATATATCTAAAACCTTTACATCTTTTTGGAAACTTAAAAAGATTCATAGAAGCTTCAAGGAGTCATAACTTGGATTCACATATCACAGGTCAAATTCCAAACTTTCCTGGTACAGACAACATCCTAATTTCTGCAAGTTACAGAGTAGATTACATTCGCCCTTATCATCAACAATAAACTGGTATGTCAGGCCAAAAGACACACAGGACAAATAAGGAATTGTAGTGCCTATTAGCATACCAAAGTGCATGCTGACCTCCAAGCTCTCTGGCCAAGTACCTGTTGGTGAGTCCACAGAGGTATTCAGTGTCCTGGTTCCTTTCAGCTCTTCTCACTCCATCTTCTACCCCAAATTTCTCCAGGTTATACATTTCCTTTCCCCAGATTCTGATTTCTATATAACTCTGTTATTCTCTTGACTCTCTTGGTCTTCTTGATGACTCTTTCTCTCTTGGCTTTCTCTCTGTTGATCCTCCTTTCTTGCTCCCCAAATCATGTCCTGGCCAATTCTGCTGGTCATGTTTTGTCTATTCCTTTCTGTCTCTGTTCTAGACATTCCCAGATGCCTCTTTCTGTATTCTCCATTTTAGCCTATCAGGAAAATCTTTCCCTTAACCATGAAAATATAAAAAAATTGTATTCTTTCTCCCAGTTTCAAATTCTGATTTAAATATAAGTGTCTTTATGACATGCAAATAGAAGGGCACTGTGTGAGAAGAGAATGTAATAATAGGAACAAAAGTATGGGACTTGACAGTGGAGGAGCAATACTGGGAAAATTACAATGTTGTGCATGTATATATCAGAGTTTCATAGTAAAGTCAATAATTTTATATGCCCACTAAACATTTTAATCAAAAAGAAGAAAAAGTGAAATTCAAATATGACATTCCAAGTAAATGTAAGTTTATAAAAGTCTTACACCATACACCAACCTATTTCAATGAGGTTTGAAAATCTCTATAAATACAATTTATTTATTCCTTTTGCCTAAATGTCACAGAGTAAAAAGTACAGTTTATTGTAGGTTTTCTATGTTTAAACTATTACAAGGATTGTTTTGAAGCTAATTACATGAAGCGCATTGGAGTTAGCTGACAGTGTATAACCGACCAGAAATAAATGAAGAAAAACAGCTATTTGATGACTCAAGACACCAACATTCTTGGCTGCATAGATGATTCAGAGGTCAAGAGCATTGTACTACCCTTGTATAGGATCTGATTTCAGTTGCTAGGTCACAAAGCAGGTGGCTAACAGCATCATGTAACTGCAATTCCATGAGAATCAATACACTCTTTTGGCCTCTGAAGGCACTACACACAGAAATGTGTAAATGGTGCAGCAGAATTGTCTGGGTTCTGTCAATCATGTTTTAAATAAATGCTGATTGGCCAGGCAGGAAGTATAGGTGGGAAAACAAGACAGGAAGGAGAGGTGATGCAATGAGAGCAGGAGAATTCTGGGAAGGAGGAAATTGATCTGTCCCACTCCTGTCCAGACCACCGAAGCAACAGGATGTGATCTGTCCCATTGAAAAAGGTTGAGCCACATGGATAACATAGATCAGAATAATGGGGTAACATAAGCTACAAGAGCTATGAAGTAGCCTGACCTAATTGGCCAATCAACTTTATAATTTATAGAGATCTCTGTGTTATTTTCTTTGGGGCTTGCTGGCTGTGGGGTACCAGGTGGAACAAAAACCCCAACAAGTAGGCCTCAATCATGTTACATGTAAGCACACACATTCAATAAAGCTAACACTATTTTACTCTTATTACTATTATCACTACTGCTACTACTAATTATTAAAGAACTGCACAATTCAATTATAGGATTTATTTTTTGACCACACCTAGTCATTTACAGTACAAATACATGATTTAAAAGTTTTAACAATTTATTGCCATGGGAACAGTTCTGGTGGAAAACCAATCATGTTTTCCTGGAACACTTTATTAAAGGCTTCAGCTTGGGCTACAGTAAAGTGATTCTTCCAGTCTCCAGTCGTGCCTGGAAAATGTGAAGACACAAAGACAGGTTAATGATGATCTTAACACTATCACTCCTTAACTTAAAATGCTTAACATATCTCTCAATCCTCTCTTTACATACTTGACAAGGAACAAACAGTATATAAAGTGAAATTACCAGTGACTCCCTATATAATTCTTTTTATGCCTTGCAATAATATGCAAACAGACTTCTACCTCTGTGGAAATATTGACCCACCGTATTGTTTCCCATCCTGTTAACTACAAAATCTAACAGCATCAACACTAGCTCAAACTCTAGATGACCAGATTATTTCTGCTCCCCACTATACCTGATTGCCCTACACTGTTCCTCCCAACAGAGTTTTTTATCTTAATTATCCAAGCTGACTTCAACTTAGAGAAGTTCTGAAAAGCATGCAAGCAACTTTTAAAACATCTTTTAAAGTTAATTTTAATTATGTGTATAGGGGCACATGAAAGCAGGTACCTTCAGAAGTTAGAGGCAGTGTATCTCTTGGAGCTGGAGATACACACAGTTGTGAACTACGTGACAGTAAAGATGCAGGAGACCCAGAAACAGTCAGCAGTGAATGTCCCAGGCCTCCTCTTTTCAATCAGTATGGTGTTTGGTAATGTATTCACATCTACATTATTTCATCCTCTGTCCTTTTTACAATCTTTGGTTTTGATAACTGCATTAAAAGATGTCTCTAGTTGTAATGTTAAATTGTCCAACTGTTCACACTGCAAAATGTGTACCTTCACACTGGAGTGCTCATATATTCCATATAATAATGTCTTGTTCTTTTGTTTTCTCAGTAATGCCACTGTAATCATTTCTTCCTTTCTTCCAAGCAGAACTCTGAATCCCTATCCTTGCTGTGTTTTATTTTATAGTTGTGATACTTTGACCTGCTCTACTCATTTCTATTTTGTATGTATGCACAAAATCTAATATATTTGAAATGTAAAATGATTCGTAAATTGTAAAATCTTTCCTTTTATCAAGCACATCAGGCAAAGGGAACATACATAACATGGGTTTGTTGAAAGCATTCCGGAAAGAGTGAAGAAGCTATTGGCTTCGTTCCATTTTGCTGATGCAGAAAAATTAGTCCTTGAGATTTTACCCAACATGATATTGATGAATTCTAGTGAAGCAAAAACGATTGGCAATAAAGGTTAGCCTTTTCCTTATCATAATACATTCTTTATTAAAGGTTTGTTTGTTAATTATGTATATATCATTCTGCCTACATGTATCTGTGCAAGCCAGAAGAGGTCACCAGATCTTACTACTCATGGTTGCAAGCCACCATGTGGTTGCTAGGAATTGAACTCAGGACCTCTAGAAGAACAGTCATTGTTCTTAACTTCTGAGTCATATCTCCAGAACATCGCATTATTTTCTGGAAGAATCATGTAGTATTTATTAAATAATATATGAAGAATTCATAATTAAAGGGTAATTATTGATATACCATATTCAAATAATATACCACTATTTGATATGGATATAATACTACCATCTGTTATGTTGGAAACTTATAAGTATCCTTTTCTACTCTTAGCTTGTTTGTTATCATCAATTTTAGAACAAGTTTTTGTTCTAAAAGGTCTTTTTCTTTGTTCTTGTAGGTCTTTTTCTTTCTCTGTCTAAGATTAATGTCTTAGACATTCGTACACAAACACACATATACACATATACAATCACACACATATATGTGTATGTAAATGAATATAAATATATCCTACTGAGACATATGATACAGGAGCCATACTATATTTTGGAAGAGAAGAAGCAAAAATCCTATTTTGGTCTCATGCTCCATCACTCTATGATGGAGGAAGCCTGAAGGTTAAGGCTGAAGAATCTAAATTATTGGTAGAAGAAAATTAAATCCATTATTCTCTGCTTCCTGCATCTATACCCAAGTTCTTTACTTATCTACAGAGACCTGACATCTGACTCATTCCTTCTTCAGCAGAGTTCCATCACACCAATTATTTGCTAGAAAGGTGTAGGTGAGTTTCCAGGTGTTCTTCACTCTGGCAAAGTTACTCCTTAATTTTAAAGCAATGAAAACATGCCTACAATCTCTTTCCAGCATAGAGAGGTAGCACAGACATAGAGAAGATGAAACTTACTATTCCAGGAGAGATAATTCAGAAACAACTGAGTAGCCCTGAGTCTGAAACAATTCAAATTTAAGTTGGAAAAACCCATTATATTGTAGCAGTGGTGAAAAATTTGCATTGTCTTTAAGAGATCTGGAGTCAGCCTCATATGAGTCAGTAATCTTGACATATTCAACAGCTTTGCAAAACATTTTGAAGGAAGTGATTTCAGTGTTTATCATCCCAGATATATCTTTGGTCCCATGCATTGAAATTTTCTTTAGAGTTGAGTTCTAAGATACAGGGAGCCTTACAAAGCCTCTTTGCAACATGTCTGCACTTCATTTTATATTGAGAATACTGGACATATGCAATGCCAAGATACTCTCCCACAACAAGTCAATTCTTTTTCAGAGTTCCTGAAACCCACATCATCAACATGGAAAGATTCGAATTGTAAGGTCTGTATGAAACTGTGTTGTAATTAGCAATGACTTTTGAAACATTCCCAACTTTCTTATAGTCTCATTGAAACAACAATCTCTCCACATATTCTGACATATTTTGAAGCTAGATATATTTTTCTTCACCTTTCCTCATCAGTTTCAAACCATTAGTAATTACATCTTCTGGGACGATGCTAAAATTGGACATTTTATTTTCTTTCATGACTTGGAAGGAACTGTACTTGAGGACCAGATCCAGCTCATCTTTCTCTAATTTCTTTCCTAGGAAGTCACAGATCTTCTCTACAGTTCCTCTTGTGTCCTAAAATAGAAGAAACAAAAAAAGATGCTAATGAACAGAGAGATCTGAGAGAACAGATGCAGGGAAGTTAACTGTGGATGGACACTGAAAAGGGGGCATGGAGAAATAAATGACACCGTGAAATGAAAAAAGCATTGAAAGATTTGAGGAAAGAAACAGGGTATTTACAGATGGCAGAAGTCACACACGCAGCATTTTCTAATGAGTTGGGCTGGCAATGTGTCTGATGTCTGGACCGAAAAGACAGAGACTGATTTCTTTTAAGGAGAAGAGGATACTAGAGGCAGGATCTCACATACCATGACTGTTCTTAAACTTACTTTGTAGTAGATGAAGACCTGGAACATGTGATCCTCCAGTTTCTAATTCTGTAAAGTTGTGTTCACAGATGCATGCCAACACACCCACTAAATGCACTGGGATATTTTTTCCTTTAGACAGGATCTCACTATGCAGCCTTGATTGGTGGAATGGAACTTGATATGGAGACTGGACTGACCTCAAGCTCAAATAGGTAAGGGATCCACCACCTGAATTTGCTTTCTAAGTGCTGGCATTTAAGTTGTTCACCACCATACCCCACTTGCCTGAGCATTTAAAGAGACTTAGAGAGATACTTTCAGATAGTGATACATGGGAATGAAGGCAGTGTGCACAAAGATTTTGAGAAAAGTTAATATTTACACCATGTAATACTGTTTCTTATGGGTAACTAAAATAATATAGTTTTGCAGCACTTTCATAAGAATGATGTCAATATTCATTACTTGGGGGTATTTCAGGGAGCTTTTATTCTGTTTTGAGTTAGGTCATCATGCTATAACTCATATATCCATCACATTCATAATCTTCTTGCTTCAGATACCCATAAGCTGGAATCACAAATTCACCTTTCACGATAGCCACAAATAGCATAAAGCATCTTGGGGGTAACTCTAACCAAGGATGTGAAAGATCTATTTGACAAGAACTTTAAGGCTTGGAGGTAAGAAATTGAAGAGGACCCCACACAATGGAAAGATCTCCCATGCTCTTGGATGGGTAGGATCAACATAGTAAAAATGGCAGTTCTATCAAAGGCAATCTATAAATTCAACACAATCCCCATCAAAATCCTAACAAAATTCTTCACAGACCTTGAGAGAACAATAATCAACTTTATATGGAAACACAAAGAACCCAGGATAGCCAAAACAATGCTATACAATACAGGAGCTTCTGGAGGCATTACCATCACTGACTTCAAACTCTATTACAGAGCTACAGTATTGAAAACAGCTTGGTATTGGCATAAAAATAGAGATGTTGACCAACGGAATCAAATTGAAGACTTGGCTATCAATCCACAAACCTATGAACACCTGATTTTCAACAAAGGAGCTAAAATTATACAATGGAAGAAAAAAGCATCTTCAACTATCAGGAGCCATTTCCCCAAAAACTATAGCAGGAACTATTGTCCTAAGAATGTTTTGCTGGGTTCCCCACACCCAACTATCTTGAGAGCTATCTGTTAGCGGAACCCGGCCCCATCCCAACTGTCTAGAGAATTGTTTGTGGTTGGAATCACAAAAGGAATGATTCTGTTTGCATAGAGAACACTAGGTGTGTTGACTCGTGACTGAGTGTCAACTCGTGGCCATTGCTGCCCCAGCAAGATTCCTTCCTGCCCTTGCCATGCCCCTGCCCCCATCCCAAGCCAAATTCCTCATTCAAGGGCTATGTAAACCACAACCATTTCGCTAATAAAGTGAGACCTGGACAAATCGAGAACAGAACCTTGTCTGGCTCTTGCTTGGTCTCCGTTTCGCCCTCCCGCCCATGTCATTTTCAGATAGTGCCTCTTTGGGACCCTGGAACAACTGACCCGCTGGGCGGGTTTACATTCAACAAATGGTGCTAGCATAATTGGATGTCAACTTGTAGAAGAATGTAAATAGATCCATATTGCACAAAACTCAAGTCCAAATGGATCAAAAACCTCAATGTAAATCTGACCACACTGAACCTGATAGAAGAGGAAGTGGGAAGTAGATTGTAACATTTGATCACAGGATACCATTCCTACATATAACCCCAGTAGCACAGACAATAAAAGCAACATTGAATAAATGGTAGCTCCTAAAAATGAGAAGCTTCTGGAAAGCAAAGGACACTGTTATTAAGACAAAAAGGAAACCTACTGAATGGGAGAAGATCTTCCCCAACCCTGCATCAGACAAAGGTCTGATCTCCAAAATATATAAAGAACTCAAGAAACTATACCTTAAAATTCTAATTAACCGAATTAAAAATCGGGTACTCAACCGAACAGAGAATTCTCAACAGAAGAAGTTCAAATGGCCAAAATATACTTAAAGTCATGTTCAACTTCATTAGAAATCAGGGAAATGCAAATCAAAACAACTTTGAGATACCATCTTACACCTGTCAGAATGGCTAAAATCAAAAAAAAAAAAACCAATGATAACCTATGCTGCTTAGGATGTGGAGTAAAGGGAACACTCATACATTGCTGGTGGATTGTAAACTTGTGCAACCACTTTGGAAATCAGTATGGTGGTCTCTCAGAAAACTGGGAGTCAACCTACCTCAGGATCCAGCAATTACACTCTTGGGAATATACCCAAGGGATGTCCAATCATACTATAAAAGCATTTCTTCAATTATGTTCATAGCTGCACTATTTGTAATAGCCAGAACCTGGAAACAACCTAGGTACCCCTCAATGGAGAATGGATAAAGAAGGTATGGCACATATACACATAATAGTTCTACTCAGTGGCAAAAAAACAATGACATCTTAAATTTTGCATGCAAATGGATGGAAATAGAAAGCACTTTACTGAGTGAGATAATCCAGACCCACAAATCAATATGGTATGTACTAACTCATAGTGTATTCTAGCCATAAGCAAAGGATATTGAGCCAATAGTCATGATCCTTGAGAACCTAAATAATAAGGTGAACCTAAAGAAAAATATATATTTATCCTCCTGGATATTGGAAGTAGAAAAGATCATTGGGCAAAAGTTGGCAGCACAGGGGTGAGGGTAGGGACGGGGAAGGGGAGATGAAGAGAGAGAAGGTGGAAGGGGAGGATTGGAGTGAGTTTGAGGGAATGACATGGTTGAGATGGAGGAAGGGTGGATATGGGAGCAGGGAAGAAGATATTTTAATTAAGGGAGCCATTTTAGGGTTGGCAATATACTTGGCTCTAGAGGGGTTCTCAGATGACCAAGGAGATGTCCCCATCTAGGTCCTTGGGCAGCAAAGGAGAGGGTGCCTGAAATGGCCTTCTCCCATAGGCACACTGTTGAATATCTTGCATATCACCATAGAACCTTCATCTGGCGATGGATGTCGATAGAGACAGAGACCAACATTGGAGCACTGGACTGAGCTCCCAAGGTCTAGAAGAATAACAGAAGGAGCAAGAACATGAGCAAGGAAGCCAGGACCATGAGAAGTGTGTCCACCCATGGAGATGTTGGGACTAATCTAATGGGAGCTCACTTAGGCCAGCTGGACTGGGACTGAATGAACATGTGATCATACTGGACTCCCTAAATGTGGCTGACAATGAGGGATGACTGAGAAGTCAAAGATAATGGCACTGGGTTTTGATTCTACTGGCGTTTTGGGAGCTTAGACTGTTTGGCACATTTTCCTAGAGCTGGATAGAAAAGAGAGGGCCTTGGTCTTCCAAAAGGGTGGGCTCCCTGACTTCTCTTAGGACTGGAGAGGGAGGGGGAGAAAGGGAGTGGAAGGGAAATGGGAGGAGGTGGAAAATTTTAATAAATAAATTAAAATAAATCAGGAAATGCAGGTAGCAAATCAGAAAAAAATTAAGTAAGATAGAATAAAGCCTTTATAATTCTGCCCAAAAGGCAGAGTTATATGCTATTTTCATGGAACAAAAGGATTTTAAAGAACCTCTTAATATAGTTACTGATTTGCAGTATGCAGAAAGAGTTGTCTTGTGTATTGAAACCACTGAATTTATACCATATAACTGGCTTTATTATTCATTCAGGTACAAGACATAATCAGGAATAGGCTTTGTCCCATATACATCACACACATCTGATCTCATACGAGTCTTCCAGGTCCTCTAGCACAAGGTAATGCAGAAATTGACTGATTATTGGCTAGAAGTGTGCTGTATGCCTCAGAGTTTCACAAGCAACATCATGTCAATAGCAAAGATTTAAAGAAAGTTTTCTATTACATGTCAACAAGCTACAGAGATTATAAAGACACGTCCAAATTTCTTTTTCTATGACCAAAACCATTACCTGCAGGGAGTAACACAAAGGGTAATCAAAGAAATGAGATCTGGCAAATGGATGTGTTCCAATTTACAGAATTTGGAAAATTAAAATATGTACACTACACCAATGACACTTATTCAGGTTTTCTATTGGCTACTGCCTTTAGTTCAGGAAGGGCTTCTTTAGTAATCACACATTTGTTAGAATTTATGGCTATCATTAGTATACATGTACAAATAAAGACAGATAATGACTCAGTATATGTCTCTAAGGAATAAAATAGTTTTATGCTTATTATAATATAAAGTATATTACAGGTATATCAAACAATCCTACAGGTCAGGTAGTTATAGAAAGATCAAAGTGAATTATGTGGGATTTCCCTCATTATGTTGTGATTACTATTAATAAATAAAGAAACTGCTTTGGACCTAAATCAGGAAAGAAATTAGCTAGGCAGGGAAAACTAAACTGAATGCTAGGATAAAGAAGAACAGAGTCAGAGAGAAGCCATGTAACCCTACTAGAGCCAGATGGAACTTTAGTTGGTAAGCCACAGCCATGTGGAAATACACAGATTAATATAAATAGGTTAAATTAATATGCAAGAGTCAGCCACTAAGAAGCTAGAGCTAATGGGCCAAGCAGTGATTTAATTAATATGATTTCTGTGTGATTATTTCAGTTTTGGACAACAAGGACAAACAAGCAGCCTCCCTCCTACAAATTGGTACACCAACGTGGCAGACTAAATCCACTTCAAAACCTGTGAGAGCTTTAAAAGGAATCCTCAACATAAAAGAACAGAGATTAGCACAGTTTCTTGGTATCCACATTTTTTTTCTAGATGGGCTTGCAGGGAGTAAGGTGTTATGGGGAGCAGTAAAATCTGTGTGACTTCTTTAAAAAAAAAAAACAACAACAACAAACAGCAGGTTCCTAGTTTGCCAGCATGAATGGCTCTGGCTCTTTTGGGAAGTTTGACTATTGAATTTAAATGGGGTTTGTGGATAGTGTACTGCAAGTTACTTGGTGGCAGCATGGGACAACTGGTTATCAGAGTTGAGATGGTGATGATGGCTCCCACCCAGCAGTCTCAGGCACTAAGGGACTTCCACCATTTGGGAATGTGCAGAGCAAGCCAGAAGTACCATATATATCCAAGGAATGCTCAAGCTTGAGATTTTAAGAAGCACTTAGCATTTTAAGATCTCCTGAACACCACAGAATTAAAGATTCACAATAGGACACATTCAAACATGAAAGACCTCTAAGTGAGCCACAATGTTAGATAAATGTACATAGGCTTAAAAGAAAAGAAAGTATAGAGAGTTATAAAAAGAAGTAAATGATTTTTAAAAAATAAAACAATATTTTTAAAGAGAGAGTACAGACAGTCATAAATTAAAAGAGTAAAGATAATAAAATAAATATGAAAAAGTAATAGAGTAAAAATAAGCCACATAAATTGGAATATACTCATAGAATCTGGATTATGTATATAATTATGTTTTCTTTGATTTTTTTGACTGTGAAGAGCTAAATATACAGACATTTCATTGTGCAGGCAGATAAGCATATATATTATTAAGGTATCTTGACCTCAGAATTTGGGTCTAAGGATATGTTGCTTTGGAAAAGAGATTCTTATTTTGTTTCCACAGAGGATGAGAACTTGTGAATTCATTCCAGGCTAATGTTGTTCAATGAACCAAGAGCCCGTCAAAGGTTGCCTTAAACACCCCTCAAAAATTACTTCATCCAATAAACAGCAGGAAGAAGTTTAGACAGAACTATGCCCATATTCCCAAAATTGTCTATAAATGTGTCTTTACATTTAAAAGGGAATATGCTATAGAGATTTGCATTGGTATGGATCTTGGTTTGTTGATACAAAACTGCTGAATTAAATCAGCTGGTATATTTCAAGGATATGCTGACTTCAAATGGAAACCAGGAGAGGAGCTACATTGGGGAAGTGCTTTTGCACTTGTTTCCACAGGAGAGGAAAAGCTATGGATACCATCGAAATTGATAAAGATTTGATTTGAAAAAGAGAAACCTCTTGAGAAAGAGAAATGACAGCTAATTCACAGAGGTGACAATCATAAGAAAACCTCATAAGGGTTGGGGCAGAGTTCTGTTCTTGTCTTTAAGGAAAATACTCAAGTTCATAGAATCAAGAGAAATTGGACATTTAGATGCCTAAAGATGAAAAGATATCTATGCAGAAAGAATCACCAAGCTAAGAGAAATCTGACATCATTTGCATGGGAAAATTTGATTATCCAGACATGTGTACATCTCTAATTAAAAATAAGAGCTGGCTTTGGAGTTGGACAATGACTATCCTTCTCTAAATCCAAGCATGTTGCTAAAAAAAATTCAGAATTTTTGCCTCATGTCAGGAGGCATCTGGTATGGGACAGAAAGAAGATAGATTTGAAGGAAATATTTTACTTTTCTTCATGCCCATTTTGTTTATATTGTATCTTTGATTGAATACATGTCTATATGAATAATGTTTAAGTTTTCAACAATGAACACTAGATTTTCTTGCAGTAATCTTTGAAACTTCCAGGTAGAAGATGGTGCCAACAACAATGACTCCACCTGGTTAATTAAGACATTATGATGCTGATAGTGCTACTTGAGACCAGTTTTTGAGGACCAGCTCCAGAAATGGTGAGCCTTCTTACAATGCTTTGGTTAGAACTTTAAATAAGAACTTTAAAAAAAAAAACACTATCGACTACTCACTCTAATTATAATAGTGAGTAATAAAGTGAATACCTGAGAGCTATTATTTATGACAATTTACATTGGTATAAATTTTTGTATATTGATATAAGTTCAAATTCTATTTGTTATATTGAATATGCTCTGATTTCTGCTTAACCGTATATTTATCTGTGTGTTTGTATACTTATGCAAAGTTATTTTGTCAGATTTTATACATGTATGCTTCTACCCGTGTTTAAGACATTTTGTATATTGATACAATTTTAGGATATACTTATCATATTGCATTATATATTTCTACCTGTGATCAAGTATTTATACATTGTTTACATTTTGAGGTCATTGTACTCATTTGTTGCACAGTTGTTTAAAGATTGTTTAATATTCTAATATGAAGTCTTAGTCTTTAAGTTATGCAGGTGTTAAGTATTATACGTCAATAGGCATCCATGTTTGTCTACATACAGTTAAACTAATCAGGTTCTTTAGATACATAGAGATAGATTGTATCTATCCACATAGCTAGGAAAACTTTCACCACTTCAAAGATCTGTAGAACATGGCATTTAAATAACTTGGGATTTTTTTAATGTGAGACACGATTGCTCTTGGCAATCATTGATCTAGTCCTGAGAGAGTGTTGAGCACCAAAGACACTCCACTTGGAGTTTGTTTTATTCTTGACAAAACTGGCTTTTTGCCTATGCCTTGACCAATGACAAAGTGCACAATCACCAGACTTGACCCAGCATGATACAAGAAAAAATGCTGCAGAACCTTCACAAGACAGGGTAAGATGGTTCTGTAAAATTTCCTGCCTCTGAAAATGATCTGTCAGTTACTCTAGGTGTTAGCCAAAGTTGTGTGATTCAACACTGCAAATGAGACTTTGAGTGATTGCCTAGGCAGCCAATTGTCTCTGTCATCTACTGTACATTTTGGAAGCTGCTTGATTGTGCTTCCTGCCTACTCAAGTTAATATTATTTCCCTTCTCTGGTCTTCAATGGAGTTGAAGACTAGATAGTCATCATTACCATCCTCTTATGATCTAGTCAAGCCATTTCTACTATAATCTTAAACTCCTTAGGATAGAACGTTTATTAAAACATTAGGATATGTTCCTTGCTTAAAATTGTCTATACTGGTTGTAATTTTAACTTTATACTTGATATCTGTTACTAGTGTGCTTAGTTTTGTATTAGGTTTGGAACTATTTTATTTAAACAAAAGGGGGAGGTACTTTGGGAGCTCCTTCATGCAATAACCTTTAACATACCAGCTCACTAGGGCATGGTCTCATAGTATAAATGCAGCTGTAAAGAGTGCGCTGCCTCTCCCCCTTTGGACTCTCATTTTTGTCTCCTGTCTTCAGTTCCTGTTTCCAATTAGTGCAGAGGACTGTGATCTGTGAGCCTACCCCTAAATAAATAAACATTTATAATACATAATCCTGAACTAGTGGGGGATTATTTTGTAACTTCCATCATCAAGAGGGAGTATTTTTAACTAAATGAACATAAAATACACAATATTATTTTTTCTTAACAGTCTTTTGAAACAATGTCTCTTGTAGCCAACACTGACCTCAAACGAACCATACAAGTAAAGATGATCTAGAACCCCTGAATCCGACTCTATGTCGCAGAGCTGGGTTTTCAGTCAAGTGACACATTGCTGAGGAATTTTTTTAATTTTTAAAATAAGAGATATTTGAGACACACCCAAAGTACTTAAACATACTTATACCATCAATTGGAAATTTTAATGAAATGAAACCTTCAAATGATCAGGTAAATATATAGCCTACCAGTCTATTTAAATATATGGCATTACTTAATGGTGAAACATTTTAAATATTCTCTACTAAGACTTTGGATATCTGTAGTGTAATCTAGTCCATCCTGAAGAACCCCCTGTACTGCAGAGCACAGGACAACATCTTTCCTGACTGTCTGCACCCTGTAGATGCCCAGTCAGATTTGTGTAACACTCGGTACTGTTCCTGTGACTCCAGTGTAGACGGTGTAATAACCAACTAGCTTAATATGAAATAGCAAGTTTTACTGAAGTAATATCTTACAACACCAGGGTTCCAGCGATAAGCAGGAGATACAAAAAAGAGAGGAAAGCAGGGCTCATGCCACCAGATTTATATGTAAACATTAGCTGGAGGTGAACACCCCCCCCCCAATTGGGCGGAGTTTTCCCTACACTCCAGCACTTGTATTCTCCCAGAACTCACTGATGGTTTTCTTCTTTGTCTCTCTTCTTGCAGTCAAGGGTAGATGACATACATTTTGACACAACAGTAGAATAACACTACTATCCCCACTAACCACTTACCACTGCATTATCAGATGTATCAAATGTATTCCCCAGACAGAATTAAAAACCTGTAGTGCAAGTGTGAGCTTGTCCTCCCTTACTCAGGGTAAAGTAGGGTAAAGAAGACATGGAAAATGGACTAGGAGACTGGAGAGGAAATGTCAGATGCAGGTCAATAAAGGACAAAAGCAATAATCTAACTTTTAATGAGTGTTCATGACCTAACGCTGACATGGCAACACTGAGGAATGTGAGGTCCTCCATGGGGTTGGTTTGTGAGAGGGTTTGTGGTTGAAATAAGAATGTTGGTTACCTGTTTCAGGTCTTCATAGCTCAAAAGCAGGAAGTTGTCCCTTTCTCTCATGGACAGCCAGGCACGGGTGTGCTCAAACCATGATCCATATACAACTGTGTGAAGGGAGGAAGAAAGTGTTGATTACAAAGAATAAAAGTGAGCACTGCCTGATATTCTGCACTTTTGTGCAAATGGTAGATACCTTTATTAAGAAAAATCAAACTGACATTTACAATATTCAATGTAACAAATGATACATACACAACATGAGCTGATAAAATCAAAAACGCTAGTAAGCTCATCGCCCCACTTCTTTACCACTGATGCCATGAGGAGACATCCTCCTGTTGGGTATCAGTGACTGAGGCATGTGTTGGGGAAAGCAATCACACCAATACAGTAAACCAGAGGTTTATGGACATGGTTAGGCTTGGAATATTTTAATTCCATCATGTCTGAAGAACTATATTAAATAATTATGCGGGAGGTCACCTTCTACTGGCTTCCCCCTCTAAGTTACTCCCACTACTCAATAGTCACTCTTCAACACCCAAGCCTCCAAAACACAGACAAGTAGAGACCTTCCAAGCATAGACAGCCACCTTCACATCCAAACTGCATTTGCATTCCTACAGCTATTGTGATGTGTTCACAATAGATCCTGGTCTAGTGCACTCTCTTGTTGTCTCAGCCTCCATTTCACATGTGCACTGTTACCCATTATCTGAAGAAATAACTGAATCAAATCAGGAAAGAAGGTAAGAGTTAAGTCAGGGTAAGAGCTGTAGAATATATGAATTCAAGGATTCTAAGATTTAATCTGAAAACTGAGGGTAAATGATCTACGGAGAAGTTGTAGACAGAAAGTGAATTCCACAAGAAATGGCAGAATTAAGTCACTTCAAGAGATTGAAAGCTGGTCTCAGGTGATGGCTCAGTGGAATGCATTTGCCTTGTAAGTGTGAGCACCTGAGTTTGAATCCTCAGGAACTATTGAACGAAATAGAAATTAAGGTTTGACACCTAATGTTGTTGTTGGTCTTCCACAATCAAGCTTTGGCACAAGAACAGACATAGTCACATATTTGTTTCCATACAATCATGGACACACACACCTATGCCCATCAAAAAAGGCTAAAAGCCAAGCCAGAAGTGGTGGCACACATTTGAAATACTGAAACTCAGAGTTAGAGTCAAGAGAAGACTAGAGCTTCAATGTCATTTTCCATTACATTGTGAATTAGTGGCCAATTTGAGATACACCGGATTATGTCTGAAAATAAGCAAAAAACCAAAAGCATGTTAGTGAGAGCATCAAAAATAAGCCAATAACATATACATTGCTGATAATTAACATTTGGTTTGCTTTAGAGGTCATTTTTGAAGATAATGTGTTTATTTGGAGGCTGGGATTACAAAGTAAATGTCAAGAAGGCTGTCTCTGTCTGTTTTGTAGAAAAGGATTACTTGAACTATTGATCCACTGTATCCATCCCATAAATGTCATGAGTGAAGGCTTTTACCATATTACTCAACCAGGATATATTATTTTCTTACACTTTAGTTTATATATATCAAGTTATGAGACCTCTCTGCCTACCAGCCATGCCTATCCTTTCTTTCCTGCCTTAATATTGCCTGCTTAGCTCTCTATTAGATCATCATGTGTTTTAGACAGGCAAAGTTTCACAGCTTCACAAAGTTAAACAAATTAAACATAAACGAATGCAACACATCTTTGAAACATTAAAATAAATGTTTCACAACATAAATGACTGTAACACATCTTAAAATAATATTCCACAGCATCTCTATAAGCTGCTTTCTGTTGGAACAGATGCCAACTCAAATACAGTTGGAAAGTGGGGCACCACAAAGACTAAAAAAGAATCTTCTCTCAGAATTGTATAAGTAAACAAAGAAAGCACATTGAAATTGTCAAGAGAGAAACACCAAGTCTAATGTAATAGAAGGTCTGTTAGAACTGAGATTTCAACAGAGTTTAAAATCTGTGTGATGCAATGTAAACAAACCTAAGAGAGATGTTTAAAGGTCAATGTACCTACATGAAGAAATCAGTTAAATATCTAATAAATTGTTAATGGTTCACCTTAGGGCTCTCTGGAAAAAGAAAGAGTCAAATGCCAAAATCAGTAGCTGTAAAGTAAGCACAGACATTAATGAAATAAAAAATTTGAAAACCTCCCAACAGCAAAACAAACCAGAGAGTCAATGAAACAGATGTGATTCCTTCAAAATGTGAACAATATTGACAAACCTTAGGTAAACTAACCAAAGTGAAGTACAATTTTCAAAACTAATACAATAAGACATGAAAATGGAACACTATGACAATCACCAGTGAAATTCAGAAAATTATTAGTATTTACCTTAAGAAATTCCAAAAACTGGAAAATCTAAAACATATGGATAAATTTCATTTCTATTTTTTATTGAAAAAATTTCTGCCTCCTCCCGCTTCCCATTTCCACCCCTTTCCCCCACTTCTCCCCGCTTGTCCCACTCCTCCTCCCTCCCTCCACTTCTCTGCCCCTCCCCACATTCCTCTCCCCTTCCCTCTCCAGTCCAAAGAGCACTGAGGGTTTCCTGCCCTGTGGGAAGTCCAGTGTCCTCCCCCCTCCATCCAGGTCTATGAAGGTGAGCATCCAAACAGGCTAGGTTGCCACAAAGCAAGTTCATGCAGTAGGATCAAAACCCAGTGCCATTGTCTTTGGTTTCGCATCAGCCTTCTTTGTCTGCAATGTTCAGAGAGTCCAGTTTTATCCCATGCTTTTTCAGTCCCAGTCCAGCTGGCCTTGGTGAGCTCCCAATGGATCAACATGAGTCTGAGCAATAATAGAATATCCAAGATATCCAATAATATCCTCATCCAAGTCTAGATGAGGGTCGAGCATTGATGGTGTAGCAGAAGCCAGAGACCCTGAATGCGAACACAGCTCATTGCAATGAATATTTATAGGTAAAGCTGTTTGGGCAAAAGGGGATAGTTCATGACATATCTTAGCTCTCAATGCTATTATGATGAACAAACATGGAAAGGTGAGAATGATGGAGTACCAAAGTACTACAAGTATACTGAAACTGGACATGGCAGATGTGATGGGTATGAGGGAGGACTGGCTTTGATAGAAGAGCAGGTCATTTGCCCAGAGGGATGGGTGAAATAGTTTGATTTTTTGTTTGCTTTTCCTTTGTTTTTATATAAGTTTGTCTTTCTTACAAACATTCCAGCCTTAGTTTTTCCTAACTCATTTCCTCCCAGTCCCTCACCCACATACCTCCTCTATTAACATCCCCAAGCATTCCTCTTCCATTTCTGTTTAGGAAATGGAGGGTCTCGAATGAATATCAACAAAACATTGCTTATCTGCCAGGCACACACCTTTAATCCCAGCACTCAGAAAGCAGAGGCAGGCAGATCTCTGTGAGTTCGAGACCAGCCTGGTCTACAGAGCTAGTTCCAGGACAGGCTCCAAAGCCACAGAGAAAACCTGTCTCGAAAAAACAAAAATAAAAAAATCCCCAAAACATTGCATATCAAGTTGTAGTAGACTATGCATTTCCCCATGTATTAAAGATGAACAAGGTGACCCAGTACAAGGAGTAGGGTCCAAGAACCAGGAAAAGAATCAGAGACTTTCCATAAGAAGTAAGCAGTTCCATAAGATAGCCACTCTACACAACTGTAACATATATGAAGAAGGCCTTTGTCAATCCCCTCTGGGAACCCTGGTTTTCAGTCCAGTGTCTGTGAGCTCTATGAGACTAGGTTGATTCTGTGAATTTTCTTCTGGTGTTCCTGACCCTTCTGGCACCTACAATCCCTTCTCATCATTTTCTGCAGGATTCTATGAACTCTACCTAACGTTTGGCTATGGATCTACATCTGTTCCCATCTGTTACTTGATGATGTCACTCTGATTACTGTCGGGCTAGGAACGAGTCTGGTCATAGGAGATGGCCAGTTCGGGCTACATATCTGATATGCTAAGAGTGTAACATGGAGCTTCCTTATAGATTCCTGTGATATTCTCCTGTGCAAGGCTTTTACCTGACCTAGAAATGCCCCACCTTTTCAGTACTCTCCCCAGTGTTCATAACAGCATTTTTCATGATGGCCAGAAACTGGAAACAACCTAGGGGCCCCACAACCAAAGAATGGATAAAGAACATTTGGTCCATTTACTCAATGGTCCATTTACTCACCTGGTAAAAACAATATCATCCAGAAACTTGAAAGAAAATGGATGGAATTAAAAAAATTATCCTGAGTGAAGAAGCCCAGACTCAGAAAGGCAAATATGGTATGTATTTACTCATAAGTGAATATTATCTGTAAAGTAAAGGATAACCATGCAACAATCAACAGCCACAGAGAGGCAAGGTAGCAAGGATTGCAAAAAGGGATATGTCCCTAAAATGGGGAAAATAGAAGAAATTTCCTGAGTTAACTGGGTGCTGGCAGGGGTGGGAACATGAGGGATTTTAATGGGAGAATGTATGGAATGGGAGAGTATTTGAGATACATCTTGATGGGGGTGTTTTAGGGTTAGATAGAAACCTACTGCTAGGGAAACTCCCATACTTCTACAAGGATGTTCAAATTAAGGACTAGGTACAGTGGATAGACAGCCTGAACTGGCCACCTCTTGTAATCAGGGCAATAACAGCCCACCTTGTCATCAGAGTCATCATCCAGTGATGGATGGAAACAAATGCAGAGACCTACAGCAAAACACTGGGCTTAACTGTGGGAATCCAGCTGAAGAGAGATTGGATGAACCAGGTGGGTCAATGTTATCACAAGGAAATCCACAGAAATGACTTACATGGGCATGTAGGAGGCCACAGGCTCTGGATTAACAGAGAGACTGCATGGATCTGACCTAGGGCCACTATATGTTTGACACTGTGTAGCTTGATTTACTTGGATTCCTAGTTCTAAAAGTTGGGCCTGTCTTTATTGCTTTGGCTGATTTTTAGGAACCTATTCCTCATAGTGGGTTACCTTGCTCAGCCTTAATATAAGGTGAGAAGTTTAGTCCTACCTCAACATGCCATGTCATTCTATGTTGACACCCATGCTGAGGCCTGTCACTTTCTGAACCGAGGAGAAGTGGATTGGGAGGTAGAGTTGGGAGATAGGTAGGAAGAGGGAATGGGATGAGAAGAGAGGGGAAACTAAGGTCATGATATAAAGTAAATGAGCAAATTAAAAAAGAATTTATTTCCACTCAAATCCCACACTCAATGATGTATTAATATATTACTGCCTGGAAAGTTGTGTATCATAAATTTAAAACTGCCGTCAACTGGAAAACAAGTGTTCAAATGCCATTGAATACGTGGGTCATTTCTAATTCATTCACCACATAAGATAATACCTGCTGGAAAGACCAGACTCTCCAAATGATGCCAGAATGGGTTTTCATGGGACAAGCTCTTCCTGAACCCTGTTATGCAGTGGTGTGTGAGAACAGAAAGTCTACATCACCAGGTTTAAATGGTTATGAGTTTGGAAGCCACAGATTGTTTGTGTTTTGAGGGATAAGATGGAGCCAACTGAAGATTAAATAATATACTAAAGGCTGGGGATGTAGCCAAGTTTGATAACATGCATGACACTGTGGTTTTGAGTCACTGTATTCAATAAACAGAACATGGTAGTAGTTGCTTGTAGTCCTAGAACTCAAGAGGTGGATGCAGGAGGAACAGAGCTTCAAGGTCACGCCTGACTATATAGAGAGTTCAAGACCAGCCAAAACTATATCACATCTTGTCTTTAAAATGTCTTTGAACCCTGGGCTTTAAGAAGAGCTAATACTTATATTCCTCAATGTGTTCCACATAATAGAAAGTGAAGGGTCATTCCCAAACTCCTTTTATGAAGCTACAATTATCCTGATACAAAAACTGCACAAAGACTCAACCAAGAGAGAATTTCAGACCAATCTCACTCATGAACATGCAAAAGTTCTTAGTAAAACTACTGGCAAACCAAATCCAAGTACACATAAAAAAAATAATCCATTATGATCAAGTAAGCTTCACTCCAGACATGTAGTGCTGGTACAACATATAAAAATCTAGCAATGTAATCCATCATATAAATAAACTGAAAGAAAAAAAAACATATGATCATTTTATTAGATGCCAAAAAAGCATTTGACTAAATTTAACACCTCTTCATGATAAAGGTATTGGAGAGATTAGAGATACAAGGATCATATCTAAATATAATAAAAGTAATATACAGAAAGCCAACTACTAACATCTAATTAGTTAGATGAGAGAACATCAAAGCAATTCCATTCAAATCAGGACCAAGTAAGGGCTGTCCACGCTCTCCATATCTCTTGAAGTTCTTGAGGAGCAATTAGACAACATAAGGGGACCAAGGGGACTCAAATTGGAAAGGAGGGTGTCAAACATTTGTTATTTGCAGATGATATGATAGTGACCCCAAAAATTCTGCCAGAGAAATCCTACGGATGATAAATACCTTCAGTGATGTGGCAGGATACAAGATCAACTCAAAAATATCAGTAGCCCTCCTGTACACAAAGGCTAAAGATGCTGAGAGGGAAATCAGAGAAACTTCACCTTTCACAATAGCCACATATACCAAAAAATATCCTGGGTTAACACTAACCAAGGAAGTGAAAAACCTATTTCACAAGAACTTTAAGACTTTGAAGAAAGACAGTGAAGAAGATACCAGAAAATGGAAAAATCTCCTATGCTCTTGGATAGGAAGGATAAACATAGTAAAAATGGCAATCCTACCAAAGGCAATCTATAGATTCAATGCAATCCCCATCAAAATCCCAACACAGTTTTTCACAAAACTTGAGAGAACAATAATCAACTTCATATGGAAAAACAAAAAGCCCAGGATAACCAAAACAATCCTATACAATAAAGGAACTTCCAGAGGCATTACCATCCCTGACTTCAAGCACTATTACAGAGCTACAGTAATCAAAACAGCTTGGTATTGGCATAAAAACAGAGATGTTGACCAATGGGATAGAATTGAAGACGTGGATATTAATCCACACACCTATGAACAGCTGATTTTTGACAAAGGAGTTAAAAGTATATAATGGAAGAAAGAAAGCATCTTCAACAGATGGTTCAGCCAGAACTGGGTGTCAACCTGTAGAAGAATGAAAATAGATCCATATCTATCACCATGCACAAAACTCAAGTTCAAATAGATTAAAGACCTCAATAAAAATCTGACCACCCTGTATCTGATAGACGAGAAATTGGGAAGTAGCTTTCAATGCATGGGTACAGGAGAGCACTTACTAAGTATAACCCCAGTAGCACAATAAGAGAAACAATGAATAATGGGCCCTCCTGAAACTGAGAAGCTTCTGTACAGCAAAGGATACAGTCAATAAGACAAAAAGGCAACCTAATAAATGGGAGAAGATCTTCACCAACCCCATATCAGACAAAGGACTGAGCTCCAAAATATATAAAGAACTCAAGAAATTAGATATTAAAAATTTAAATAACCCAGTTAAAAATGGGGTACTGAACTAAACAGAATTCTCAATAGAAGAATTTCAAATGGTCCAAAAATACTTAATGGCATGTTCAACTTCCTTGGCTATCAGGGAAATGCAAATCAAAAGAACTCTGAGATACCATCTTACACCTGTCAGAATGGCAAAATAAAAAAAAACAATAATGATAGCTTATGCTGGAGAGGATGTCGAGTAACAGGGACACTCATTCTTTGCTGGTGGGAATGCTTACTTGTACAACCACTTTGGAAATCAGTGTGCTGTTTTCTCAGAAAATTGGGAGTCAACCTACCTCATGATCCAGCAATATCACTCTTGGAAATGTACCCAAAAGTTGCTCAATTCTACAACAAATCATTTGTTGAACTATGTTCATAGCAACACTATATGTAATAGCCAGAACCTGGAAACAACCTAGATGCTCCTCAATGGAAGAACAGATAAAGAAAGTGTGGCAATCTATACATTAGAGTAATACTCGATGATAAAGAAGCAATGACACCTTGAATTTTGTGTGCAAATGGATGGAAATAGAAAACACTATCCTGAGTGAGCTAACCCAGAGACAAAAATATGAATATTCTATGTACTCACTCATGACTAGATACTAGCCATAAACAAAAGGACTTTGAGCCTATAGTTTATGATCCTAGATAAACTAAGTAATAAGGTGAATCCAAAGGCAAACATATATAGATCCACCTGGACATTGGAAGCAGACAATATTGCCTGACAACATTTGGGAGCATGAGGGAAAGAAGTAGAAGGAAGGAAAAAAGAAGAAGAGGAGCGGAGAAGGGGAGTTTTGGGGAGAGCTTGAGGGAATGGCATAGTTGAGATGGAGGAAGGACAGATAAGAGATATCTTGATTGAGGGAGCCATGTTGGGGTCTGCTTAAATCTGGCTCTAGAAAATTTCCCAGGAATCAACAAGGATGACCCCAACTAAAACCCTAGCAATAGAGAGGGTGTCTCTACTGTCCTTGCCCTGTAGTCAGACTGATGATTATCTTTAATATCACCATAGAACTTTTGACCAACAACAGATGAAAACAGAGACAGAGACCCGCATCAGAGCACTGTACTGAGAGCACCCAATGTCCAGTTGAGGAGTGGAATGAGGGAGAGTATGAGCAAGGAAGTCAAGACCAAGAGGGGTTCACCCACCAAGACAATGTGCCTGAGCTAATGAGACCTCACCAACTCCAACTGACCGGGCAATGAATGAGCCTGGGATCAACCTAGTCCCTCTGAATGTGGATGACAGTTGTGGCAGACTGAGGGAACAATGACAATGGCACTGGGATTTGTCTCTACTGCATGTACTGGCTTTTGGGATCCTTTTCTCTTTGGATGTATACCGCGATCAAGCTGGATGTAGTGGAGGGAGTCTTGGACCTTCCACAGGTCAGGGTGCCTTGTCCTCTCTTAATATTGGAGAAGGTGAGAGAAGGATGTGTGGAAGACTGTGTGGGAGGAGGAGAGGAAGTGGAAATTTGGATTGGTATTTTTTAAAGTAATAAAATGAAAGAAATGCCTTTGAGCCAGTAGCAACTCCTATATTTAATACGACACTCACCATTTCCTTTGAGGAACCATTCAAAATACTTTATCAGGGAATCTGGATTCTTAACAAGGTTTGTCTTATGAAAGAAAAAATAACCAGACACAAGAACATCTCTGGGATTTCTGATGACATAGATCATCTAAAATGGAAAAACATGTATGTGAGGGTCAATACAGTCATTCTTCACTTTTACCTCTTACAATTTATATGAAATGTCAATCAAATATCATGACGTTTCTAAAAACATTTATTAATTTTATTTGGAAAAACCATACTTAAGTACAATATAGTCAAGATCCTCTTTCAGACTTTAATTTGATTTACAAATACGTAACAGCCAAATGACTGAGGTCACTATTACTGTAAAAAACAAAAACAATAATAAAAATCCAACACTGATTCTATAGTTGGAAAAAACAATATCTCACAGTGTGAAATATCATCCATCTGCTGTGAAAGAGTAACTTATCTACAGAGAATATTGAGTACTGTGCTCAATCAATCTGGGATATGACAAACTTTTTGGTTTCTGTAACTATAACTACCAAATATAACCCTCAAAACAGTCATGGTGCAGAGCTTAAAGCCAATGTGCCATTACACAATGGTGAAAACAAAGACCTACAGGAAACTAAGAAATGAAGAGTCAGAGAAAACAATTTCCTTTGGGAAAAGCATAACTATGGGTCACATAATGCTGAATGCTCATCCCAGAAAACATACAGACAAGGAACATTGTATAGACAGAGCTGATTGATTATACTTAAGTATGTATACATATGTAGATATGTATGAATATACATATATAATAACAATCAATGAAAAAGATACCATAAATCTGGAAAATGAGAGCTATATAAATGAGTGTAGAAGAAGGGGTTGGGAGAGTGATGTATATAATTAAATTGTAATCTCAAAAATAAAAGAAATAAATTAAAGGAAATAAATTTAATAAAAGAATACTTATATTTTGAACCAATGCTTTTGTGGATTATTCTAGAATATATCTCTTTATGCCTCAATTTCTCCAGACAAGAGTTTGCCAAATTCAGATAAGACACAAACACATATTTTAGAATGGTCATAACTTATTTGTGATATTTTTAGGAGAGATAGTTCCTCTAAGAGGATCTTTACAGTTTAAGCATAAACAATATTAAGTTCTGTGGTGGAGGGACTTCCAGTAAACGGTCTTACTAAGAAGAAGCTATGAATATTTCTCATCCTTTCTGTAGTTCTTCTATCAGGAACATGGGTGATTTCTGTGGTTACGGATCACAATGGACAGCTAGACCCAGCAAGACACAGTGGATACAGATGAGCCATAACTGTTGAACATCTACATGTTTCGATGCCTGTTCATGTTGTTTCACCTATGAGGTAGTCTGTGTTGGGTGTTTCACCCACTGTGCATGGGGTATTTATAGAATCAAGATTAGCTAATTAATTAATTACTTTGGTGACAGAAAAACAGTAATATCTACTGTACACTAGATTTTAACTGTATTTGACCTGTATATGTAGTTCCTTGATGCCCTAATGTGTTGTTCCACTTTCTGTCATATATCTGCCAGGATCCCTGTGTGGTGATTGACATCATGGTACTTTGATTTAGTCTGAGGAGGGAACACATCAATATCACCTAGTGCATGAGAATCCCAGCTTTTCTACCTCAACCTAAAAAAATCATAGTCCATTTAAACAAGCGCTCCAGGGTCTGTCATGGTAGAATAAGTTCAGTGAGCATTTGACCTAGCATTTCTCAATCACTGGATACTGACCTTAGCCTTGGAACTGAAGAAAGACTTGGGGAAAAGATGGAAGGGAAGATGAGAGCTGATGAGGCGTGGTCCTTCCTGATTAATTAAAACTGGATATCCTGTTTCAGTCTCTACCCAGGGTGAGCGATCCCAGATGGGCACAGATTGAATCCACTTGGGATTCCCCTTGGTCTGAATTAAGCAGACAATCTCAATCAGCCAGTTAGTTCCTGAACAAGAAGAAAAATTGATGGTCACTAATTTCAACATAATTTGTTAAAAAAGCCTCAAGTAGAATTTACAGTCACACTATTTACAGTGCAGCTGTTTCCAAGTACACAGACCTGTGTTGTTCACAATGTCTACATGGCGTTAGCACAAAGTATATTAATCTAGCACATCCCCAATGCTTCACTTGGAAAAACTGAGATTATACTCAGTATACTTCACCTGCCACCTGAACGTCCCCAGAAGTCCTGTACCGTCATCAGTCTACATCCTGGTGCAGTGAATTTGAATATCCCAGATATTTCACAGGGATGAATTTATAAAATCGGTTCTAGCTTGCACAAAAAAATCTAGGTGAGCTCCCTTCTTTTTAATACAATGCCCTTGAGATGCATCCATCCTGCAGTGTGTCTGCGAGTACTGCTTGTCCTTAAGGTAAATAAATGCCCTCTTGTCTATTTAACACACACACTCTATCCATGTTTGCATACTCATTTATCAGTGGATATTTATCTACCTTTCTTCCCTGGGCGATTTTCTGAATCTTTATCCTGAATTCCACTGTTCTTCACTTTCCAAGTTATTACACATTCTTTGTCAGCAAACTATGACTTTCCTAATGTTCAATGCTTCCTACACCCAGTAAATATCCCTTCCCCAAAGTCTTGATGTTTCTTTTTTGGTTCTTTGAGTTTGAGACTCTTTCTACAACCTGAACAAGAACCATGGTAATTCTCTACATGACATTTTACTCTCCATCACATATTCTTATATCCATGCCTTTTTTTCTCTTGATGTTATTTCCTTTCTTTATTCTCATGATTCTCCCTTTTCACTCACTCTTCTACACAGAGACACAACAATGCCAGAGTCTGCCTTAGGATCCATTGAAATTGCTCTCTTTCTTTCTTTCTTTTTTAAAAAAATAATTTTTAGATTTTTTTTTAAAAAGTACCCACCAAAATTCCCATTCCCTCCCCTCCTACCATTTCCTTCACACACACTCCCACCCCACCGCGGAATAATCCTGCCTTAACTAATCTTCGACCTCACAGAGCAGGCTAAAGTCTTTTCTGAGTGTAAATGTGCTGACAGAAAGCTCTCCTTATCCACAAAGCATTTTGAACATCTGATATACAGAACACTTCACTCATTGCCTAAATTAAAGATGATCAATGTCCCAACCTTCCTCATACAGTCCTTACCTGATTTGGGGTAAGTCAATATGATTGTATCTTCATCTCTAAACAAAAACTTATTGCCGATTTCTTCAAGTATTTCTTTTTCAATCCCTACTGCAGGGAAAGGTATTCCTTCAAACCAAAGGTAGTCTGACATGGCCAAGAGCTCTTTGTGGGTACTGTTCGGATTCCACCTTTAGCCACCTGTACAGCTTCTAGCTAATGTTGAGAGATAACATTTATAGTACAGCGAAAAGAAAACATTAACAACCCATAGTTCATTCCAAAACTAACTACTGAGATGAAGTAAGAGATATTGTAAGAGTAAGTCAAATGTTCTGGTATTAAGCAATTGTGAACTCATACAGAGATCATTCTCTAGCATTTCTGAGCCTGAGTTCATGACTCCAAACTAGAAACTCGATAATAAGTGCTAGGTCATAGAAATGGGACTCATTTATCATGCTTTCTAGTTCAATTTAGCTTTCAGGGTGGTTTCAAATGTGCAAAAAATTACAGAGATCATACAAAATGTTGCAACAAGCAATTTCTTTTTTAAATAGTGGTTATCTTTTCAGAAACTCATATTTCCTTAGCTGCATATATGACTCCAACCCTCACCCTCTCACCATACAACCATCCCTTTATTTCCCATACTTATGTGTTCATTAATTTTTATTGAAACAAGCATATAATCACGTTATTATAATATACTGAGTCAATTTAGTTCTGTTTGTATATGAATATATTCTGAGTTCAACACTTGGAAAGTTTTTTCAAGTCCCAGAAAACAGTGAAAGTAGCATAGTATGTACAACAAAGAACAAAAGCTCCTGCTGCAAAAATATTTTAATTCTTGCATATACTCTAGCCTGGAGAAACTTGTGGAAATTGTGTGAAAGTTTGTAATTACTTTTCTGTGGAACCCAAATGGACTGACCAGGTGGCAACATTAGCAGAACAAATAATTCTCCAACTTTTCACTGTCATCTACTTTTGAATTCACAACACTTACGTGAGATAAAATATAATTTATAAGATTTAATTACTCCCCTTATACTGGGTGTGTTTCTGAGGTTTATGGTGCACTCATGAGAACAAGGTTGAGCCCTGAAGATTCATTTCCACACTCACCAGATATTTGCCCTCAATTGACATAAGGTATTACTTCCTCACATAATACCTTGGTCTTATGCCATTTTCTCTACTTTCTCTTTGTCTCATCAAGGCTACAGATTGAACCAGATACCTGTCCATAGTAAAAATGGTAAGTGGTATCCAACTTAGAAATTTTACATCTGCACCCTTTCTTTTATCAAATGACAATTTTGGTCACAATTCTCTGGTTGACCTCAAAGTCACTCTATAGCCTAGGCTGTTTTGAAGGTGCATCTCTGCTGGTGCAACTTCTTAAGTAGCTGTCATTACAGGTCTTTAGACCCAGGTCTGACTGTTATGTAGCCTTTGATAATGTTAAGACTGTGGGATTATTCTTCTCATTTGAACACCTAGATACTCGCATAAATATTTTTGTCTCTTGTTTCTTGATGTTGTTGTTGTTGTTTTCTTTGAAGGTAAGGTCTCCCGTAACCCAGACAGTCTTTGGAGCTGCTTTGTTGTAGACAGGCCTGGCCTTCAAGTCCTGATATTCCTTTCTCCACTTCTGTCAATACAGACATGCTGGAACAACCTGGTGTGTAGGATCATTAAATGGGCTTAACTACTGATCTTTTAAGAAGGTGAACAAATGCTTTGTCAATGAGTCTCACCTGGGACTGCTTGGTTAAGATTGCATCTGACTTTGTAGTTAATTGACATCATTTGTAGATGTCAAAATAGCTTTCTGGAACTTGGTCTGTACTGACACAGACTTCCTGAATAAGTAAAAAGTCAGTTGGTGAATCTGTATTTTTAAAAACGGGAGTAGCTTTACCTGGGAAGTGAACTGAGGATTCCTTGATACTGATTAAATGCAGGTCAGTTCCTCACACAGCCACCAGTTTGTCTACTAAATACCCATTTAGCTTGGGGCCAATCTGTGAACAGAATCTAAGCTACCATCAGGCCTATGCATGTAGCTCTTTCCAGGAGGCATTTCTGGATACTTGGGATTCCATTGACTTGCAGGACCAGAGTGAGATTCTAGATGAATGATTCTGGTAGATGGATTGGTTGGAGTCACCATTGCTGAAAGACTGAGAGACAGTAAGTTCTCATGATGAGCAGGGCCTTTCCCATCAAGTTGGGTGACCAACCTCAGCACCAAGGAGGCAGAAGATATGGATTCACTGTGATTTTGTTTTCAACCCAATCTATAGAGTGAAATATAACAAAAAAAATGTCATTTGTAAGGAAGACATGTCCATGCAGTCAATGGCCAGGCTGATGATGGAAGTTATAAAATAATCCACAATAGCTCAGAATTGAGTATAATAAAGGGCTATTTATTTGGGGGTAGACTCACAAATCACTGTCTGATGTGGGAGTGTCATATATCAATCTGTTGATTTCATTGGTTAACCAATAAACTGCTTGGCCCTGATTGGTTAGAACATAGGTGAGTGGAGAAAACAGAACAAAATGCTGGGAGTAAGAGGAAGTGAGCTCAGACTTCACACAGCTCCTCTCAGAGCAAGGCACACATGTTGAAGCTCCGACCATGGATGGACGTAGGCTAGAATGTTCCCGGTAAGTGCATCTTGGGGTGCTTACACATAGACTATAAGAAATGGGCTAGTCCAAGTATGAGAGTTAGCTGAGAAGAGGCTAGAAATAATGGGCCAAGCAGTGTTTAAAAGAATACAGTGTCCATGTAATTATTTCAGGGCATAAGCTAGCAGGTTGCAGGGGTGTTGGGGACGCAACCCTGCCACTCCTATTACTACAGATGGCACCCAGACGTGTAGAAACTGTATCCACTGAAAGCCTGAGAAAGCTTGGGAAAGAGTAAAGCATGTTTTCTTGGTAGCAGTGATTTCTCGGGTCTTCTCTGCTTTCTAGAAGCAAGCAAATCCTCTCATCTAAGAGAGGCTTCATGACTCAGCTTCAGCTGCAAAACCCTGCAGCTCATTAAGAGGTCGTGCCACCAAACACTTAAACGGTGTTGATGAAAATCTGAACGCATGCTTTTCGGTTTTCAGCCGTAGGAGGAAAATAGGTGCGCCGTTTAAAAATGCCAGCATTCTTGGCTGTCCTGTCTGGGCAAACTCTGACTTTTTTACGCAGGCAGTTTTTTTGGTTTGCAAGCACAGGCTGCTGAAGCTTGCTTGCTGGCAGGGACCTTGAAACACCATAGACTTGTGGCAATAAACTTGCCTACAGCCAGTACCTCAGGCATGAGGCTGGAAAATTAAGGAATGGGCTGGAAGCCATGTGGGAGCCGGGCGGGACGAAGAGTAGGCCCGCAGCACTAGCTGCCAAAGCCACAGCTTTAGTCTTACTGATATTGCTTGGTAAATTGAAGACTCATGCGTTCAGAAAAAGAGAGATATATAGTAAAGAGAGATTCAAAGACAAAGAAAATTTCTAAATGGTTTAAAGTGTGTTAAAAATATATGCAGGCTAAAAGTTGAAGTTTTTAAAGTAAAAAAACAAAAATAAGGAAGAAAGAGAGTAGTTGGGTGTGGTAGTACACACCTTTAATCCCAACACTTGGGAGGCAGAGGGAGATTGACCTCTGTGACTTGAAGGTGTGGTAGCACACGCCTTTAATCCCATTGCCTAGAAGGCAGAGACAAACAGATCTCTGTGAGTTCAAGGTGTGGTAACATACACTTTAATCCCAATGCCTGGGAGGCAGAGACAAGCAGATCTCTGAGAGTTCAAGGACAGCCTGGTCTACAGAGTTATTCCAGGACAAAGGTACAGAGAATATAAAATAAAAGTAAAAATAAATGAAATAGAGGTTAAAATAAAGCCGTACAAAGATGGAAAATACACAGAGAATCTTGATACTGTATGCTTTTGTGCTTTCTTTGAATTGTTTGAATGCTGAGGAAGGAGCAAAAGCTACTAAAAGATATTTGTTTATAAATGCTGCTGAACTAATCCAAGATAGATATTTTGAAAATGATTCAGAATTTGGATCTAAGGATATGATGCTTTGGAAAGGAGTTTCTTATTTTGTTTTCACAGAAGGTGAGAGTCTGTGGATTTCTTCTATTCCTATATGGTATGATAGACCCTCCTGATTCGTTGCTGTGAAATCCTTCAGAAAATTGCTTCGCTCAACTGCCAACTGAGATGAAACTAGCCCACAGGTTATACGATGTTAGACCTAATTAATGATGTCCCCATTCAGCAGGAAGCAGCTTGGAGAAAAAAAACTGCGCCCATGTTCCCAAATATGGTTTATAAATGTTCTTTTACATTTAAAGGGGGATATGATATAGATATGAATAATTTGCATTAGTATAGATTTGCTTTATTGATAGAGATTTAAGGTCAGTTTTGTTATATGTATATGTATTTCTGATCTTTATTAAGGTATTGTGATTGTGTAGTTCATTTAAAAATGTAATGTATATAGGTTGTTAATGGATAATCATTAATAATAGTCAAGTTTATAGTCATGTTAGTTAGATTTTCTGGATATATAGATATATATTTCAGTTAGATCGGCATTCTTCATATCTTTCAAAGACTATGAAATATGCTATTAAATGTTTTAATAACTTAGGACTTTTCATGACAATGAGGCACTCTGCTCCTGGCAGCACCAATCTACTTCAAGAGAAAGATGGGCATCAAAGAGGATCCTTATGGAGTTTGATAGCCATTTGGGCAAGAAACTGCTCTTGCCTGGACTATTGTATAAACTGGACACAGAGAACCCGTAGAGAGAGGACTACTGAACTTGCCTAAAGGTGAGATGATCTTTTGGGATTCCTGATTCATGAAGGAGTCTGCGAGACATTCTGCAGGACACAGCAGATAGTGAATGAACTGCCTTTGAAATTTCCTGCTTCATGGAAATGTCTCTAGATACTATGGGCCTGAAGGCCGAAGATGGATGCCCCAACCGTACAGAGGAACTTTGGGTCACTGTCCAGGCAGCGAGATGTCTCTGTGATTTCTAGAGTTTTGTAAGTTGCTTACTTCTCATTTACTTAGATCTTTGATGGAGTTGAAGAATAATTAGTTATAGTTTTCCTTAGTTATGATAAAGATTATTGTAATTTTTATTTGATAACTGTTTTGATATAGGTAATTTTGCTATGTTAAGTTAAAGCCTTCCTTTTTTTGTTTAAACAGAAAAGGGGGAAATGATGGAGGAAGGTCATTGGTTAATTATAATAAAGAAACTGCTTGGCCCTCATAGGTTAAAACATAGGTGGGAGGAGTAAACAGAACAGAATGCTGGGAGGAAGAGGAAGTAAGCTCAGAGGCCATGCTCCCCTCTCCCGGGAAGACGCAAGAGATGAAGCAAGCCTCCAGGTCAGACATGCTGAATCTTTCCCAGTAAGACCGGTGCTACACAGCTTACTAGAGATGGGTTGATCGGGATATCAGAATTAGCTAGTAAGGGCTAGAGCTAATGGGCCAAGCAGTGTTTAAAAGAATACAGTGTCCATGTAATTATTTTGGGGCATAAGCTTGCAGGCGGCTGGGGTGCTGGGGATGCAGCACCTTTGCTCCTATTACTACAAACCTGGGCACTCCGTTGTACTCCGTCATCTACATTTCATATATACATTGAGCTGGGAACTCCAATGTACCACATCATCCACATTTTGAACACCTGTGGCTTTCATTATGGTCTCAGTCTGCAATGTTTCCCTGGGCCTTGGGTGTATGAGTTGTGTTAAAGATGGATTTCCTGGGTCTATATACTTCATGGTCTCTTTCTCAGTATTTCCATTAGTTGTGGTTTTTCTGTAGTGGTCTCGATTAATTGTGAAATATTTGAGACTTGAAAGTCTAACGTTTTAGTGGGTATAGGGAGTTAGAATGAAGTTAGGCATTACAAATAAAGTGGCAGGAATAAGTTCTCCTAGGGTCTATAACTCAGCAGCCTTGGATAAATTGTTAGGTTTACAGTACCCAGACATCAATATCCTCCTATTTCTCAGATCTTAAGTCAAATTAGAAGGCTGTTTGGTTCTCCCGAAGTTGAAGAGTCACTATTGCATCCTTAGGGATATCTTGCCATGATTGTGTTATGTGATACTCTTCCAGGGGAAATATGAACAAAAGTCTCCTCACCCATGGTATGGACAAATAACCAAAGTGCAGGTATCACCAAAGGCTAGCTCAATTTGTCAATGACTTCTATTGGGAATACTCACAGGAATATGGGTGAGGGGTTTTCTTACAAGAGCAGAAATCACTCAAAACTCAAAGACAGCTATATCGCCAAGCTGCCCCCAGCTAGTGTGACAGCTCATGAAAGCCGAAAACCTGGAGTGCACTGCACAGCACAGGCAGTTTTGACAGTGTGAAAAGTGTCCTGTTGCTGCAATTTCCTTTCAGCTTCCATCGAGCTCCCAAATAAACATGGAGACTTATTAATTATGAATGCTTGGCTTTAGCTTAGACTATTTTCAATAGTTCTTTTTGTTCACCCTCTTTCTATTCATCTATGTTTTAGTTCAGGATTTTTACCTTTTAAAAAAAATTCTGGCTTTCACTAAGGCTATCCACCCAGAGCTGGGAGTGCCTGCCTTCCAGGCAGGTCTCAAGGTTCCCAGTAAGGGAGCTTGGGCACCTACAGCTGGTGCTCCAGGATCTCCAGTGTTCTCCTGCACCCCGTGCTGCCTCCCACCTCCTTCTTCTTGTCCCTGGATCTGTGAGCTACCAGGCGGCCCTGGTTAGGTGCTGAGGAATTCCATCTGGACGGGTGAGTGTCTACTATCCAGGCGCCGTGTGCCTCAGAAGCTAGCACAAACCCCCCTCCCCCAGCTCCTTCTGCAGGGCTGCCTTTCTTAGGCATGACCCAATCCCCCCGCACCCCACCCCCAACCCTGCCCTGTGGTTTGCTAGGACGAGTGCTCAGACAGGTTTTAAGCTCTTTTACTAAGGCTATCCACCCAGAGCGGGGAGTGCCTGCCTTCCAGGCAGGTCTCAAGGTTCCCAGTAAGGGAGCTTGGGCACCTACAGCTGGTGCTCCAGGATCTCCAGTGTTCTCCTGCACCCCGTGCTGCCTCCCACCTCCTTCTTCTTGTCCCTGGATCTGTGAGCTACCAGGCGGCCCTGGTTAGGTGCTGAGGAATTCCATCTGGACGGGTGAGTATCTACTATCCAGGCGCCCTGTGACTCAGAAGCTAGCACAAACCCCCCTCCCCCAGCTCCTTCTGCAGGGCTGCCTTTCTTAGGCATGACCCAATCCCCCCTTACCCCACCCCCAACCCTGCCCTGTGGTTTGCTAGGACCAGTGCTCAGACAGGTTTTAAGCTCTTTCACTAAGGCTATCCACCCAGAGCGGGGAGTGCCTGCCTTCCAGGCAGGTCTCAAGGTTCCCAGTAAGGGAGCTTGGGCACCTACAGCTGGTGCTCCAGGGTTGCCATCTGAGTTGTGCTGAGGAGTTCCATCTGGACGGGTTGGTTCCTGTTTCTACACTGAAGAGATACACCCAGAGAGTCAGTCACAGCAAAGACTGGACCAAGACACCAGGCCTCTCCTGGCTCCATTTGAAGCAAGAGATGGGAAGGCGCCAATACAAGAATTCCTCCAACAACCTGAAAGGCAACATGACATCACCAGAACCCAGGGATCCCGAAATAAGAAGAATGGCACACCCTACTCAAGAAGAATTAAAAGAAATCGACTCAAAAATGAATTATATGAAAATAATAGAGGACCTAAAACAGGAGGGGGAAAACTGCCATAAACAAGTAGAGATGACAAAAAAAAAAGTAGAGGAAATGAATAAATCGCTAAAAGATACCCAAGAAAACCAAGAGAAGCAAGAAAAAGCAATCAAACTGATAAGGGAAGCGGTTCAAGACTTAAAGAATGAAATGCAAGTAATGAAGAAAACACAAACCGAGGGAAGGATGGAGATGGAAAACCTGGGTAAACGAACAGGAACCACAGAGACAAGTACTACCAACAGATTACAAGAGTTAGAAGAAAGAATGTCAGACACTGAAGATACCATAGAGAAAATAAACACACTGATCAAAGAAAATAGCAAAACCAACAAATTCTCATCACAAAACATTCAGGAAATATGGGACACAATAAAAAGACCAAACCTAAGAATAATTGGGATAGAAGAAGGAGAGGAAGTACAGCTCAATGGTCCAGAAAATATATTTAATAAAATTATAGAAGAAAACTTTCCCAACCTAAAGAAAGATATTCCTTTGAAGGTTCAAGAAGCATACAGAACACCGAATAGACTGGACCAAAAAAAAAAAAAAACATCTCCTCGCCATATAATAATCAAAACACAAAACATACAGAATAAAGAAAGAATATTAAGAGCTGCAAAGGAAAAAGGCCAAGTTACTTATAAAGGTAAACCTATCAGACTTACACCTGACTACTCTAGGGAAACCATGAAAGCCAGAAGGTCCTGGAGAGATGTACTGCAGAAGCTAAGAGAACATGGATGCAAGCCCAGACTACTAGGCCCAGCCAAGCTTTCGTTCACTATAAATGGAGAAAACAAAATTTTCCAGGATAAAAACAAATTTAAACAATACGTAGCCACAAATCCAGCCTTGTAAAAGTAATAGAAGGAAAATCACAAACCAAGGAGTCCAACAATGACCACAATAACTCAAACATCTAGAGACCCTTCACCTGCACAACTAAAAGAAGGCAAACACACAAACTCTATGACTAAAATAGTGATCGGAGTTAACAACCACTGGTCATTAATATCCCTTAATGTCAATGGACTCAACCCACCTATAAAAAAAAAAGGCACAGGCTAAGAGATTGGATACGCAAACAGGATCCAACATTCTGCTGTTTACAAGAAACACACCTCAACCACAAAGACAGGCACCTACTTAGAGTAAAGGGATGGGAAAAGGTTTATCAAGCAAATAGACCTAAGAAACAAGCAGGTGTGGCCATACTAATTTCTAACAAAGTTGACGTCAAACTTAAATCAATCAGAAGAGATGGAGAGGGACATTTTATACTCATAACAGGAATAATTCATCAGGATGAAGTCTCAATCCTGAATATCTATACCCCTAATATAAAAGCACCCATGTACGTAAAAGAAACATTACTAAAACTCAAGGCTGCCATCAAACCGCACACACTAATAGTAGGAGATTTCAACACTCCTCTTTCACCAATGGACAGGTCAATCAGACAGAAACTTAACAGAGAAATAAGAGAATTAATGGAGGTAATGAATCAAATGGACTTAACAGACATCTATATAACATTCCACCCAAATAGGAAAGAATATACCTTCTTCTCTGCAGCTCATGGAACATTCTCGAAAATTGACCACATCCTCTGTAACAAAGCAAACTTCCACAGTTACAAAAAAATATCCATAATCACCTGTGTCTTATCAGATCACCATGGATCTGGGTGTGGCCTCATACTTGCCTTTAATTTTAGCATCTGGGAGGCAGAGGCAGGGGGATCTCTGTGAGTTCAAGGATGACCTAGTCTACACAGCTAGTTCCAGGCCAGTCAGGGCAATGTTATAGGAGATTGTTTCAATACAAGAAAACCAAATTTCAAAGTAATATTTTCATTATGATATTCACTTTTATTTACTAAAATGTATTTTCTGTGCATTTTTGCAAAGGTATCAGATTCCCTGGAAATGGAGTTACAGACAATTATGATCTTCCATACTGGGAATTAAACCCAGGTCCTCTGGAAACACATCCTCTACAGCCCCTCAGTGTGGTAATTTCATAGTTAGTCCCTATTGACTCTTACCCTGAGCCCTTTCCTCCGCCTCTGGGTCCTTCCTCACCATAGACCTCTTCCTGACTGCCCTGCTCACATCTTTCTGCAGTCACTTCTAATGCTTCACTTTCATGATGCTCACTTCCAGATGGCATTTTTATTGATTTATCTACGATTACTGAGGCTTTAACACTGTGTCTTATGTATTTGAACCTAATGTCTTACCTCTGTACTACAGCTCCAATTCTGGATACTTTTCCCCTTTTTTTTTAGATTACAATATTATTACATTGTCTCCCCAGTTCCTACTTCCCACAAAACCTTCCATATACCACTCTTTGATCTTTTCTAAATCTATATGTGTGTGTAATATATATATACATAAATGTGTGTAATATATATATACATAAATGTGTATAAATTAATATTTTATTGCACAGTGACACTCTGATACTGTAAATAAAAGATAAACCTTGTGGACCTGCAACCCAAGTCCTGGTTTGTCAGCTTTTGAGGAATATCCACATTGGTTTTATAATGGTTGTACCAGTTTGCTCTCCCTCTAGCAAGAAATAGGTGATGCTTTTAGGCCATATCTTCACCAGCATGAGCTATCAATATTTTATTGGTCTTGGCCACTCTAACTAGGTAAAATAAACTCTCAAAGTAGTTTTAGTTTGTATTGACCTTATTGCTCAATATGGTGTATGCATATTTTGTGGGGCTACAGTATCTGTATGTAGTCTTGGCTGTCTGGTAAACTAGGTAGAACCGGCTGCAATGACTCTGAGATGTGCCTGCCTCTGCTTGCTGAGAGATGGGATTAAAGGAGTAAGCAACCACACAAGGCTGTTTAACAGAGTCCAAAATATTTGCTCAGGCATTTGTGTTCTATCTCTTGACAATTTCTCTTAGTTTTTTTTTTTTTAATTGGTCTGAAGTTTATTTGCTTGTTCGGAGACCTTCTCAGGTGATTCCAATCCTCAGCCAAGGCTCACCCGCCTGAGCTGCATTTTTCTAATGCTATTTTGAAACAGGTTGACGGCATGTAGCCTAGACTGACCTCAAAAACCCTTGCCAATCCTTCCGCCCTAGCTCCCCAAGTGTTAGGTTTCCAACTGGTACCACCACATCTGGCTCGGGAGTTTTCCAAGTCTTTTTTCCTCCCCCCACCCTCGTTCCTTTCTGCTTTTTAAGTGACTGTGGTTTGTTTGTTCTGTTTAAAGTGGGTGGGGAAAATTGAGGTCATTGGCTCTGAGTTTGGGAAACCAAGCAGATGTGGTGATGGTCTCCTGAAATCCAAGAATTTGGGAGATGAAGACATGAGGATCAGAAGTTCAAGGTCAGGTTTGGCTACATGAGTCCAAAAAAAATTTAAAGCATTTCTTTTACTTTTTATTTATTTATATTTTTATAGAATCCCTTGCCGCAGGCTGGCCTCGGATTCACTATGTAGCTGAGGATGGTCTTGAAGCCCTGACCCTCCTGCCTTCTGTTCCCAAGTGCTAGGATTACAGACAAGCCCCACCTTGCCCTGCTGTCTCTTAAGGGCTTATTTTTTTTTTTATTGGAAAAAAAAATTTCTGCCTCCTCCCCGCCTCCCATTTCCTTCCCACTCCTCCCTCCCCTCTTCCCCTCCCCCCCACTCCTCCCCCTACCTCTCCAGCCTGAAGAGCAGTCAGGGTTCCTGTGGAAAGTCCAAAGTCCTCCCCCCTCGATCCTGGTCTAGGAAGGTGAACGTCCAAACTGGATAGGCTCCCACAAAGCCAGAACATGAAGTAGGATCAAAACCCGGTGCCATGGTCCTTGGCTACTCAGCAGCCCTCATTGTCTGCCAAATTCAGAGAGTCCGGTTTTATCCCATGCTTTTTCAGTCAGAGTCCAGCTGGCCTTGGTGAGCTCCCAAAGACTCAGCCCCCACTGTCTCCACGGGTGGGCGCACCCCTTGTGGTCCTGACTTCTTTGCTCATATTCTCCCTCCTTCTGCTCCTCATTGGGACTTTGGGAGCTCAGTCCAGTGCTCCAGTGTGGGTCTCTGTCTCTATCTCCATCGATCGCCAGGTGAAGTTTCTATGGTGATATGTAATATATTCATCAGTATGGCTATAGGATAGAGTCATTTCAGGTTCCCTATCCACAGCTGCCCCAGGAACTAACTGGGGACATCACCCTGGGCATCTGGGAGCCCCTCTAGATCGAAGTCTCTTGTCATCCCTAAGATGGCTCCCTTAATTAAGATGTGTGCTTCTCTGCTCCCCTAACCAACCTTCCTTTATCCCAATCATCCCGTTGCCCCAAGTTCCCCCCACCCTCCCCTTCTCACATTTCTCTCCCCTTCTCCCCTTATCTCCCCTCCCACCACCCCCCCAAGATCTCAAATTTTTGCCCGGCAATCTGGTCTACTTCCCATAACCCAGAGGATAGCTGTATGCTTTTCTTTGGGTTCACCTTCTTAATTAGTTTCTTTAGGGTATCAAATTATAGTCTCACTGACCTTTATTTATCTCTAGAAACCGATTATAAGTGAGTACATCCCATGCTCATCCTTTTGGGTCTGGGTTACCTCGCTCAGGATAGTGTTTTCTATTTCCATCCATAGACCTCTTCCTGACTGCCCTGCGCACATCTTTCTGCAGTCACTTCTAATGCTTCACTTTCATGATGCTCACTTCCAGATGGCATTTTTATTGATTTATCTACGATTACTGAGGCTTTAATACTGTGTCTTTTGCATGACCCTAATGTCTTACCTCTGTACTACGGCTCCAATTCTGGATACTTTTCCCCTTATTTTTTAGATTACAATGTTATTACATTGTCTCCCAGGTTCCCACTTCCCACAAAACCTTCCATATACCACTCCTTGATCTTTTCTAAATCTATATGTGTGTGTAATATATATATACATAAATGTGTGTAATATATATACATAAATGTGTATAAATTAATATTTTATTGCACAGTGACACTCTGATACTGTAAATAAAAGATAAACCTTGTGGACCTGCAACCCAAGTCCTGGTTTGTCAGCTTTTGAGGAATATCCACATTGGTTTTATAATGGTTGTACCAGTTTGCTCTCCCTCTAGCAAGAAATAGGTGTTGCTTTTAGGCCATATCTTCACCAGCATGAGCTATCATTATTTTATTGGTCTTGGCCACTCTAACTAGGTAAAATAAACTCTCAAAGTAGTTTTAGTTTGTATTGACCTTATTGCTCAATATGGTGTATGCATATTTTGTGGGGCTACAGTATCTGTATGTAGTCTTGGCTATCTGGTAAACTAGGTAGAACCAGCTGCAATGAACTCTGAGATGTGCCTGCCTCTGCTTGCTGAGAGATGGGATTAAAGGAGTAAGCTACCATACAAGGCTGTTTAACAGAGTTCAAAATATTTGCTCAGGTATTTGTGTTCTATCTCTTGATAATTTCTCTTAGTTTTATACTCCATTTTTAACTACTAGTTTTCTATAATGTATTCATTTCTAAATCAATTTCTTTTAATATCCCTGGCTTTCTTGGAACTCTTATGTAGACCAGACTGGCCCAGATCTCAGAGGTTTACTTGCCTTCTTGTCCCTAATGTTAGCATTAAAGGTGTGCATGTCACCACACCTTGTAAGGTATGTTTGTACTTACAATTGATATAAAATTTTTGTTGTATATTCTAAGTATTACCCCAATGTTGCTTATCTTACTCTCTGACAAAAATTTTCCTGTAGAAATGCAGTACACAAATATCTACTCACCCTAGAGGACCAGTGACAGAAATAAAGAACAAATATCCCAAAATACAATTTTTTCAGTTTCCTTACAGCTTTTTAAAAACTATTTGAAAGATGATTTATTTATTTTCGCTGGTGTATTTCTTGTGTCTATGTCTGGGTGATGGTGATAGGTCCCCCAATCCAATATTTGTGAAGTGAATTGTGGGTGTTGGGAATTGAGTCCAGGTTCTCTGGAAGAGCAGCCCAAATAATGTTTTTCCCCTGAGACAGTGTTTCTCTGCATATCCCTGTATCTCCTGAAACTCACTCTTTATACTTGAGTGGCCTGCAATTCCGAGGTCCACCTACCTCTGCCTTCAGAGTCCTGGGACTAAATGTGTGCATCAACACCACCTGCCACTTACAGGTTGTTAAAACTGGGTAAAATAATCACAACATAGTGTAGGCCCCAAGTTCAGGTCATGAATAAATGGCTTAAATGGACATCATAACAATTCATTTGTGTATGTATGTGACGTTTATTAATATTTATCTATTTCTATGAAACAGAAGACCCCGAGTATGCATGGCCACAACATGGGGAAAAGATGAGTGAGTGGAAAGAATGAGAAATTATATATCCATGAGTGCTTATTTAAGTATTTGGGAACATTTTTTTCTATGTAGCTCCAGTTGTTTTGGAAAATATTATGTAGACAAGGGTAATCAGGAAGTCCCAGAGATTCCAATACCCTTACCTTTGGAGTGTTAGGATTAAAAGTAGACCCCATGACAAAGTGATTAAAATATCATGTATAAAATATTTTTCTCAAAAGCAAGTAATCACTTTTCAGTGTATCAGAAAATTTGGCTGACGAAGTAAATTGTTTGTAGAACAAAAACTATAACTTGTCCACTCTCATTCACTTGTGATTCCACAACCCTTATATGCTATAAAAATGATTTTAAAAGTTTAAAGTAATCTTCTTGTACCAGAAGTTTCTCTGAAGCTCATGGTGAATTCCCGAGAGCAAGGATGAGGCTTGAAGATTCATCTCCACACTTACCAGACATTTGCCCTGATTTACCTCTAGCCATGACTTCCTCACATAACTGAATCCTGCGCTGATTCCTCCCCTCTTTTTATTTTGTCTCCTCAAGACTTGAGATTCAATCAGAGACCTGTTCATAGTAAAAATGGGAAGAGGTGCCCTACTCATGTAAATTTCTTGTCTCCATCCCCTTTTTTCAAATGAAAAGTTCTATTCACGTATTGGTTGACCTCAAAGTCACTGTGTAGCCTAGGCTGTCCTTCAATTGGCAGTTCTTGTTGTGTAACTTACCTAGCAGCTGGGATTATAGGTCTGTGTCTCCCATGTCTGACTCTTTTTTTTTGCATAGAGTATATGTAGACATGACATGTGTTTATTATATCAATGCTCATGATTTTTTTTTTGACATACCAAGGAGAGTTTCAATATTTAATTGGCTAACAAGTACAAGCAGTAAATTCGCTGGTATTCGCTACCCCTGGGAGGGGCCCAAAACAGATTCCAAGAACAATTCAGTGTTTTGAAGCAACTGAGGTCACAAGACCCTTGTCTTGTTTCTTTTTTTTTAATTTATTTATTTATTTATTTTTATTGGAAAAAAAAGAAATTTCTGCCTCCTCCCCGCCTCACATTTGCCTCCCACTCCTCCCTCTCCTCCTCCCCTCCCCCCACTCCTCCCCCTCCCTCTCCAGCCTGAAGAGCAGTCAGGGTTCCCTGCCCTGTGGAAAGTCCAAAGTCCTCCCCCCTCAATCCTGGTCTAGGGAGGTGAACATCCAAACTGGATAGGCTCCAACAAGGCCAGAGCATGAAGTAGGATCAAAACCCAGTGCCATGGTCCTTGGCTTCTCAGCAGCCCTCATTGTCCGCCAAATTCAGAGAGTCCGGGTTTATCCCATGCTTTTTCAGTCACAGTTCAGCTGGCCTTGGTAAGCTCCCAAAGAATCAGTCCCACTGTCTCCACGGGTGGGCGCACCCCTTGTGGTCATGACTTCTTTGCTCATATTCTCCCTCCTTCTGCTCCTCATTGGGACTTTGGGAGCTCAATCCAGTGCTCCAGTGTGGGTCTCTGTCTCTATCTCCATCCCTCGCCAGATAAAGTTTCTATGGTGATATGCAAGATATTCATCAGTATGGATATAGGATAGAGTCATTTCAGGTTCCCTATCCACAGCTGCCCCAGGAGTTAACTGGGGACATCGCCTTGGGCACCTGGGAGCCCTCTAGATCCAAGTCTCTTGCCAACCCTAAGATGGCTCCCTTAATTAAGATGTGTGCTTCTGTGCTCCCCTAACCAACCTTCCTTTATCCCAAACATCCCGTTACCCCAAGTTCCCACCAACCTCCCCTTCTCACATTTCTCTTCCCTTCTCCCCTTACCCCCCTCCCACCACACCCCCAAGATCCCAAATTTTTGCCCGGCAATCTGGTCTACTTCCCATAACCAGGAAGATAGCTATATACTTTTCTTTGGTTTCACCTTCTTATTTAGTTTCTTTAGGATATCAAATTATAGACTCACAGACCTTTATTTATCTCTAGAAGCCAATTATGAGTGAGTACATCCGATGTTCATCCTTTTGGGTCTGGGTTACCTCACTCAGGATAGTGTTTTCTATTTCCATAAATCTGCATGCAAAATTCGCGAAGTCATTGTTTTTTACCGCTGAGTAGTATTCTAATGTATATATATTCCATACTTTCTTCATCCATTCTTCCATTGAAGGGCATCTAGGTTGTTTCCAGGTTCTGGCTATTACAAATAATGCTGCTATGAACATAGTTGAACAAATGTCCTTGTCATATGATCGGGCATCTCGTGGGTATATTCCCAAGAGTGGCATTGCTGGGTCCATGGGTATGTTGATCCTGAATTTCCTTAGAAACCGCCACACTGCTTTCCAAAGTGGTTGCACAAGTTTGCATTCCCACCAGCAATGGATGAGGGTACCCCTTTCTCCACAGCCTCTCCAGCAAAGGCTATCATTGGTGTTTTTGATTTTAGCCATTCTGACAGGTGTAAGGTGATATCTCAATGTTGTTTTGATTTGCATTTCCCTGATCGCTAAGGAGGCTGAGCATGACCTTAAGTGCCTTTTGGCCATTTGAACTTCTTCTGTTGAGAATACTCTCTTCAGATCAGTGCCCCATTTTTTAATTGGGTTAATTAGCATTTTAAAGTCTAGATTCTTGGGCGATGGTGGCGCACGCCTTTAATCCCAGCACTCGGGAGGCAGAGGTCTTTCGAGACCGTTCTGTTCCAGACAGCTCCAGCACAGAGAAACCCTGTCTGTAAGTCTAGATTCTTGATTTCTTTATATATTTTGGAGATCAGACCTTTGTCTGTTGCAGGGTTGGTGAAGATCTTCTCCCAGTCAGTGGGTTGCCTTTTTGTCTTAGTGACAGTGTCTTTTGCTTTACAGAAGCTTCTCAGTTTCAGTAGGTCCCATTTATTCAATGTTACCCTTAATGACTGTGCTGCTGGGGTTATACCTAGGAAGAAATCGCCTGTGCCCATCTGTTGTAGGGTACTTCCCACTTTCTCTTCTATCAGGTTCAATGTGTTCAGATTGATATTGAGGTCTTTGATCCATTTGGACTTGAGTTTTGTGCATGGTGATAGATATGGGTCTATTTTCATTCTTCTACAGGTTGACATCCAGTTGTGCCAGCACCATTTGTTGAAGATGCTTTCTTTCTTCCATTGTATACTTTTAGCACCTTTATCGAAAATGAGGTGTTCATAGGTTTGTGGGTTAAAATCCGGGACTTCCATCCAATTCCATTGGTCGACTTCTCTATTTTTATGCCAATACCACCCTGTTTTCATTACTGTAGCTCTGTAATAGAGTTTAAAGTCAGGGATGGTAATGCCTCCAGAAGTTCCTTTATTGTATAAGATTGTTTTGGCTATCCTGGGTTTTTTGTTATTCCATATAAAGTTGATTATTGTCCTTTCAAGATCAGTGAAGAATTTTAATGGGATCTTGATGGGGATTGCATTGAATCTATAAATTGCCTTTGGTAGGATTGCCATTTTTACTATGTTGATCCTCCCAATCCACGAGCAAGGGAGATCCTTCCATTTTCTGATATCCTCTTCAATTTCTTTCTTCAATGCCTTAAAGTTCTTGTCAAATAGATCCTTCACTTCTTTGGTTAGATTTACCCCGAGATATTTTATGCTGTTTGTGGCTATCGTGAAAGGTGATGCTTCTCTGATTTCCCTCTCTGCTTCCATATCCTTTGTGTATAGGAGGGCGACTGATTTTTTGGAGTTGATCTTGTATCCGGCCACATTACTAAAGGTGTTTATCAGCTGTAGGAGTTCTTTGGTAGAGTTTTGGGGGTCGCTTATGTAGACTATCATATCATCTGCAAATAACGAAAGTTTAACTTCTTCCTTTCCAATTCGAATCCCCTTGATCCCCTTATGTTGTCTTATTGCTATTGCTAAAACTTCAAGCACTATATTGAAGAGGTATGGAGAGAGTGGACAGCCTTGTCGTGTTCCTGATTTAAGTGGGATGGCTTTGAGTTTCTCTCCGTTTAGTTTGATGTTAGCTGTCGGCTTGCTGTAAATAGCTTTTATTATATTTAGGTATGACCCTTGTGTCTCTAGTCTCTCCAAGAACTTTATCATAAAGATGTGTTGAATTTTGTCGAATGCTTTTTCAGCGTCTATTGAAATGATCATATGGTATTTTTCTTTCAGTTTATTTATATGGTGGATTACATTGATAGATTTTCATATGTTGAACCAGCCTTGCATCTCTGGGATGAAGCCTACTTGATCATAATGGATAATTTTTCTAATGTGTTCTTGGATACGGTTTGCCAGTATTTTGTTGAGGATTTTTGCGTCGATGTTCATGAGTGAGATTGGCCTGTAATTCTCTTTCTTGGTTGAGTCTTTGTATGGTTTTGGTATCAGAGTGACTGTAGCTTCATAAAAGGAATTTGGCAATGACTCTTCTGTTTCTATATTGTGAAATACCTTAAGGAGTATAGGTATTAGGTCTTCTTGGAAATTCTGGTAGAATTCCGCATTGAAACCGTCTGGTCCTGGGCTTTTTTTGGTAGGGAGGTTCTTGATAACAGCTTCTAATTCTTCGCGACTGACAGGTCTATTTAGATTGTTCACCTGGTCCTGATTTAACTTTGGTATATGGTATTTATCTAAAAAAGTGTCCATTTCTTTTACATTTTCCAGTTTTGTGGCATACAGGCTTTTGTAGTAAGATCTAATGATTCTCTGAATTTCCTCTATGTCTGTGGTTATGTCCCCCTTTTCATTTCTGATCTTATTAATTTGCAAATTCTCTCTCTGCCGTTTGATTAGTTTGGATAGGGGTTTATCAATTTTGTTGATTTTTTCCAGGAACCAGCTTTTTGTTTCATTGATTCTTTGGATTCTTTTCTGTGTTTCTATTTTGTTGATTTCCGCCCTCAATTTGACTATTTCCAGTCTTCTACTCCTCCTAGGTGAGTCTGCTTCTTTTTTTTCTAGAGTTTTCATGTGGGCTGTTAAGTCTCCAATGTATGCTTTCTCTGTTTTCTTTAAGTGGGCACTAAGGGCTATGAACTTTCCCCTTAGGACTGCTTTCAAAGTGTCCCATAAGTTTGAGTATGTTGTTTCTTTATTTTCATTGAATTCAAGGAAGACTTTAATTTCTTTCTTTATTTCTTCTTTGATCCAGGTGTGGGTCAATAGTTGACTGTTCAGTTTCCATGAGTTTATAGGCTTTCTGGGGGTAGCATTGTTGTTGAATTCTAACTTTAGTCCATGGTGATCTGATAAGACACAGGTGGTTATGGATATTTTTTTGTAACTGGGGAAGTTTGCTTTGTTACCGAGGATGTGGTCAATTTTCGAGAAGGTTCCATGAGCTGCAGAGAAGAAGGTATATTCTTTCCTATTTGGGTGGAATATTCTATAGATGTCTATTAAGTCCAATTGATTCAATACCTCTGACTCTTATGTAACCCTGGATAACAGTAAGTGTGATGATTATTCTTCACATTTGAACACCTAGATACTCACATGCAGATTTTTTTTGATGCCCCCCCCCTTCAGAGGCAGGATCTCCTATAACTGACACAGTCCCTGGAGCTGCTGTGTGCTCAGGGCTGGTTCTTAGTCCTGATTCTTTTTTTCTCCACCTCTGGCAATAAAGGCATGCTGTATCAAGCTGGTGTTTACAGGCATTAAATGGGACCAACTACTAAAATGATGCAAAGAGCTAGTTATTAATTGTAAAGAACATTTTGTTGGAAGTGCCTACAGCCCATGTTTTATGTTTGTAGTTCAAATGAGATGCCTGGTGTCAGCCTCTACTCTTTCTGGAGATGGAACCCTTCAAGATCACAGAAACTTGGGTTGTAGCACATCCAAGGCCTTTGTCACAAAGCCTGAGAACATGATTTTTGTTTCTATTGTTCACATGGCAGAAGGAGAAAATCATTTCCAAAATATTTTTTTTACCTCTGCTTGTGGACACTAGCAGTCTTTTGACACACGCAACAAAAGACATTTTTTCCAATTTACTTTGTATTTTTTTCCTTTATCACCTGGTGTTGGTGGTTGACGCCAGGATCTTTCAAAAAGCTGGTCTTAGGGGCGATGGGGAGAGAAAAGTGAGAAGGGGAGGATTGGGGGAACTTGGGGAAACAGGATGATTGGGATAAAGGAAGGTTGGAGAAGGGAGCACGAAAGCACAATTCTTAGCTAAGGGAGCAACCTTAGGGTTGGCAAGAGTCTTGAACCTAGAGTGGCTCCCAGGAGCCCAAGGCAATGTCCCCAGTTAGTTCCTTAGGCAGCTGAGGATAGGGAACCTGAAATGACCCTATACTATAGCAATACTGACAAATATCTTGCATATCACCATAGAACTTTCATCTGGTGATGGATGGAGATAGAGACAGAGACCCACACTGGAGCACCGGACTGAGCTCCCAAGGTCCCAATGAGGAGCAGAAGGAAGGAGAACATGAGCAAGGAAGTCGGGACCACGAGGGGTGCACCCACCCACTGAGACAGTGGGGCTGATCTATTGGGAGCTCACCAAAGCCAGCTGGACTGGGACTGAAAAAGCATGGGATAAAACCGGACTCTGAATTTGGCGGACAATAAGGGCTGCTAAGAAGCCAAGGATAATGGCACGGGGGTTTGATCCTACTTCATGTTCTGGCTTTGTGGGAGCCTAGCCAGTTTGGATGTTCACTTTCCTAGATATGGACAGAGGGGGGAGGACCTTGGACTTTTCATAGGGCAGGGAACCCGGATTGCTCTTTGGACAGGAGAGGGAGGGGGAGAGTAATAGGGGGAGGGGGACAAGGGTGGGAGGAGGGGGAGGGAAATGGGAGGCTGGGAGGAGGCAGAAATTTTTTTTTCCTTTTCTCAATAAAAAAAAAAAGCTGGGCAAGTAACCCAACAATGATTTTCACCTGGGCTTGCTTGGCTAAATTTGCATTTGATTTAATAGTTAATTTAAATTACCTTTAGGTGTCAAGAAATCTTCCTGGGTCTTGGCCCAGTAAACAGATGTCTTCCCTGACACAGACTTTCTGTACAACTATAAGGTCAGTTGGAATTTCTGTATTTCTATACATGGAAGTGGCTGTAGCCCGGGAAGTAAACTGAGATATCCTTGCTGCTGATTAAATGCAATTTAGTTCCTCACACAAAGACACCAACCCTGTCTAATGAGTACACATTTAGCCTAGGGCCAATCTGTGAATGGAACTAAGCCGCTGTCAGACCTATGCATTAAGCTCTTTGCAGGAGATTTGGGGCAATTCTTGGTAGGTGGAAATCCGTTGTGTTAGGGGACCAGACTGAAGCCCTAGATGACCCAGGTAGATGACTGCGTGGTGTCACCATTGCTGAAATAGTGAGAGCCAGGAAGGTCTAAGGCTGAACAGGGCCTTCCCTATCAAAATGTGGTGATCAGTCTCAGGAGAAAGGAGGCAGAGGCAGTGGGTTCTCTCACTTGCTGTGCAGCCCAGTCTATAGAGTGTGATACAGGGCAGCATGGGATATGTAGAGGAATCAAGTATCAATTAGACAAAGAAAAAGAAAGGAGGGAAGAAAGTAGGTAAGCCAGGAAGCAAGCGAGCACATAGAGAGAAATAAAGAAAGTTTAAGGAAATAAGGAAGCAACCAAGATGTAAAGAATGAAAGGATGGATGACAGCAATAGGAAGGAAAGTGGAGGACTCCTAAGTAGAAACACATCTCCTGAGCAGCACAGCAGTAAGTGGAGGCCAGTTTATTTCTGGACTGGATCCTCAAGAGAGTTCCATTCCCATGATTTGGCCAAGGCCCTGTAGTTTGTAGGCTCCCTGGGAATCTATCATTTAGTTTATCTGTCCACCTGATGAAAGATGTCCTCAATTGGATCCTTAGGTGTGGCCATAGTGTGGGATGTCTGCTGGTTGTGATGGGATAAAGGGTGGTGTAGGAGCTGTGATGGAGAAGACATTTAATGTCAGGTTCTTGGAGTAGAGGTTCAAACACCTGGAGGGATCTGGTCAAAATGGGAGAGCCTGCTGATGTCCAGGGTGAACTGGCCAAAATCGATCCTGTGGTAATGGTGAGTGTTAGGGAAGTCTGTGATTGCATGCCCCTGGGTCACTTCACTCTGGTTGGAGACAGAAGGCACCAGGAAAAACACAGAGGACATGAGTTTTTTTTTAATTGTTGAAAAAATTTCTGCTTCCTCCCTGCCTCCCATTTTCCTCCCCCATTTCCCATTCCTTCTCCCTCCCCCTCCTTCTCTCCCCCTCCCCCCACTTTTTCCCCCTCCCTCTCCAGTCTGAAGAACAGTCAGGGTTCCCTGCCCTGTGAGAAGTCCAAGGTCATCTGCCCTCCATCCAGGTCTAGGAAGATGAGCATCCAAACAGACTAGGCTCCCACAAAGCCAGTCCATGCAGTAGGATCAAAACCCAGTGCCATTGTCCTTGGCTTCTCAGCAGCCCTCATTGTCAGCCACATTCAGAGAATCCGGTCTGATCACATGCTCCATCAGTCCCAGTCCAGCTGGCCTTGATGAGCTCCCAATAGATCAGCCCCACTGTCTCAGTGGGTTGGTGCCCCCCTCGTGGTCTTGACTTCCTTGCTCATGTTCTCCCTCCTTCTGTTCCTCATTTGGACCTTGGAAGCCCAGTCTGGTGCTCCAATGTGGGTCTCTGTTTCTATTTCCAACCATCGCCAGATGAAGGTTCTATGGTGATATGCAAGATATTCATCAGTGTTCACTAAGGCTATCCACCCAGAGCGGGGGGAGTGCCTGCCTTCCAGGTAGGTCTCAAGGTTCCCAGTAAGGGAGCTTGGGCACCTACAGCTGGTGCTCCAGGATCTCCAGTGTTCTCCTGCACCCAGCGCTGCCTCCCACCTCCTTCCTCTTCTCCCCGGTTTTTTGAGCTACCAGGCGGCCCTGGTTAGGTGCTGAGGAATTCCATCTGGACGGGTGAGTGTATACTATCCAGGCGCGGTGTGCCTCAGAAGCTAACACAAACCCCCCTCCCCCAGCTCCTTCTGCAGGGCTGCCTTTCTTAGGCACGACCCAATCCCCGGGCACCCCACCCCCCAACCCTGCCCTGTGATTTGCTAGGAGGAGTGCTCAGACCGGTTTTAAGCTCCGTTACTAAGGCTATCCACCCAGAGCTGGGAGTGCCTGCCTTTCGGGCAGGTCTCAAGGTTTCCTGTAAGGGAGCTTGGGCACCTACAGCTGGTGCTCCAGGGTTGCCATCTGAGTTGTGCTGAGGAGTTCCATCTGGACGGGTTGGTTCCTGTTTCTACACTGAAGAGATACACCCAGAGAGTCAGTCACAGCAAAGACTGGACCAAGACACCAGACCTCTCCTGGCTTCATTTGAAGGAGGAGATGGGAAGGCGCCAATGCAAGACTTCCTCCAACAACCTGAAAGGCAACATGACATCACCAGAACCCAGGGATCCCAAAATAAGAAAAATTGTACACCCTACTCCAGAAAAATTAGAAGAAATTGACTCAAAAGTGAATTATATGAAAATAATAGAACACCTTAAACAGGAGATAAAAAACTGCCATAAACAATTAGAGATTACAAATAAAAAGATAGAGGAAATGAATAAATCGCTCAAAGATACCCAAGAAAACCAAGAGAAACAAGAAAAAGCAATCAAACAGGTAAGGGAAGAGGTTCAAGACCTGAACAATGAAATGGAAGTAATGAAGAAAACACAAACCGAGGGAAGGATGGAGATGGAAAACCTGGGTAAACGAACAGGAACCACAGAGACAAGTACTACCAACAGATTACAAGAGATAGAAGAAAGAATGTCAGACACTGAAGATACCATAGAGAAAATAAACACACTGATCAAAGAAAATAGCAAAACCAACAAATTCTCATCACAAAACATTCAGGAAATATGGGACACAATAAAAAGACCAAACCTAAGAATAATTGGGATAGAAGAAGGAGAGGAAGTAAAGCTCCATGGTCCAGAAAATATATTTAATAAAATTATAGAAGAAAACTTTCCCAACCTAAAGAAAGCTATTCCTTTGAAGGTTCAAGAAGCATACAGAACACCAAATAGACTGGACCAAAAAAAAAAACATCTCCTCGCCATATAATAATCAGAACACAAAACATACAGAATAAAGAAAGAATATTAAGAGCTGCAAAGGAAAAAGGTCAAGTTACTTATAAAGGTAAACCTATCAGACTTACACCTGACTACTCTATGGAAACCATGAAAGCCAGAAGGTCCTGGATAGATGTACTGCAGAAGCTAAGAGAACATGGATGCAAGCCCAGACTACTATACCCAGCCAAGCTTTCGTTCACTATAAATGGAGAAAACAAAATTTTTCCAGGATAAAAACAAATTTAAACAATACGTAGCCACAAATCCAGCCTTACAGAAAGTAATAGAAGGAAAATCACAAACCAAGGAGTCCAACAATGACCACAATAACTCAAACATCTAGAAACCCTTCACCAGTGCAACTCAAAGAAGGCAAACACACAAACTCTATGACTAAAAAACTGACTGGAGTTAACAACCACTGGTCATTAATATCCCTTAATGTCAATGGACTCAACTCACCTATAAAATGTCACAGGCTAAGAGATTGGATACGCAAACAGGATCCAACATTCTGCTGTTTACAAGAAACACACCTCAACCACAAAGACAGGCACCTACTTAGAGTAAAGGTTTGGGAAAAGGTTTATCAAGCAAATGGACCTAAGAAACAAGCAGGTGTGGCCATACTAATTTCTAACAAAGTTGACTTCAAACTTAAATCAATCAGAAGAGATGGAGAGGGACATTTTATACTCATAAAAGGAACAATTCATCAGGATGAAGTCTCAATCCTGAATATCTATGCCCCTAATATAAAAGCACCCACGTACATAAAAGAAACATTACTAAAACTCAAGGCTGCCATCAAACCGAACACGCTAATAGTAGGAGATTTCAACACTCCTCTTTCACCAATGGACAGGTCAATCAGACAGAAACCTAACAGAGAAATTAGAGAAATATTGGAGGTAATGAATTAATTGGACTTAATAGACATCTATAGAATATTCCACCCAAATAGGAAAGATTATACCTTCTTCTCTGCAGCTCATGGAACATTCTCGAAAATTGACCACATCCTCTGTAACAAAGCAAACTTCCACAGTTACAAAAAAAAATATCCATAATCACCTGTGTCTTATCAGATCACCATGGACTAAAGTTAAAATTCAACTACAATACTACCCAAAGAAAGCCTATAAACTCATGGAAACTGAACAGTCAACTATTGACCCACACCTGGGTCAAAGAAGAAATAAAGAAAGAAATTAAAGTCTTCCTTGAATTCAATGAAAATAAAGAAACAACATACTCAAACTTATGGGACACTTTGAAAGCAGTCCTAAGGGGAAAGTTCATACCACTAAGTGCCCACTTAAAGAAAACAGAGAAAGCATACATTGGAGACTTAACAGCCCACCTGAAAGCTCTAGAAAAAAAAGAAGCAGACTCACCTAGGAGGAGTAGAAGATTGGAAATAGTCAAATTGAGGGCGGAAATCAACAAAATAGAAACACAGAAAACAATCCAAAGAATCAATGAAACAAAAAGCTGGTTCCTGAAAAAAAATCAACAAAATTGATAAACCCCTATCCAAACTAATCAAACGGCAGAGAGAGAATTTGCAAATTAATAAGATCAGAAATGAAAAGGGGGACATAACCACAGACATAGAGGAAATTCAGAGAATCATTAGATCTTACTACAAAAGCCTGTATGCCACAAAACTGGAAAATGTAAAAGAAATGGACACTTTTTTAGATAAATACCATATACCAAAGTTAAATCAGGACCAGGTGAACAATCTAAATAGACCTGTCAGTCGCGAAGAATTAGAAGCTGTTATCAAGAACCTCCCTACCAAAAAAAGCCCAGGACCAGACGGTTTCAATGCGGAATTCTACCAGAATTTCCAAGAAGACCTAATACCTATACTCCTTAAGGTATTTCACAATATAGAAACAGAAGAGTCATTGCCAAATTCCTTTTATGAAGCTACAGTCACTCTGATACCAAAACCATACAAAGACTCAACCAAGAAAGAGAATTACAGGCCAATCTCACTCATGAACATCGACGCAAAAATCCTCAACAAAATACTGGCAAACCGTATCCAAGAACACATTAGGAAAATTATCCATTATGATCAAGTAGGCTTCATCCCAGAGATGCAAGGCTGGTTCAACATATGAAAATCTATCAATGTAATCCATCATATAAATAAACTGAAAGAAAAAAACCATATGATCATTTCATTAGATGCTGAAAAAGCTTTTGACAAAATTCAACATCCCTTTATGATAAAAGTCTTGGAGAGATTAGGGATACAAGGGTCATACCTAAATATAATAAAAGCTATTTACAGCAAACCGACAGCTAACATCAAACTAAACGGTGAGAAACTCAAAGCCATCCCACTTAAATTAGGACAACGACAAGGCTGTCCACTCTCTCCATACCTCTTCAATATAGTGCTTGAAGTTTTAGCAATAGCAATAAGACAACACAAGGGGATCAAGGGGATTCGAATTGGCAAGGAAGAAGTTAAACTTTCATTATTTGCAGATGATATGATAGTGTACATAAGCGACCCCAAAACTCCACCAAAGAACTCCTACAGCTGATAAACACCTTTAGTAATGTGGCTGGATACAAGATCAACTCCAAAAAATCAGTCGCCCTCCTATACACAAAAGATATGGAAGCAGAGAGGGAAATCAGAGAAGCATCACCTTTCACGATAGCCACAAACAGCATAAAATATCTCGGGGTAAATCTAACCAAAGAAGTGAAGGAACTATTTGACAAGAACTTTAAGGCATTGAAGAAAGAAATTGAAGAGGATACCAGAAAATGGAAGAATCTCCCTTGCTCGTGGATTGGGAGGATCAACATAGTAAAAATGGCAATCCTACCAAAGGCAATTTATAGATTCAATGCAATCCCCATCAAGATCCCATTAAAATTCTTCACTGATCTTGAAAGGACAATAATCAACTTTATATGGAATAACAAAAAACCCAGGATAGCCAAAACAATCTTATACAATAAAGGAACTTCTGGAGGCATTACCATCCCTGACTTTAAACTCTATTACAGAGCTACAGTAATGAAAACAGGGTGGTATTGGCATAAAAATAGAGAAGTCGACCAATGGAATCGTATAGAAGACCCGGATTTTAAGCCACAAACCTATGAACACCTCATTTTCGATAAAGGTGCTAAAAGTATACAATGGAAGAAAGAAACCTCTTCAACAAATGGTGCTGGCACAACTGGATGTCAACCTGTAGAAGAATGAAAATAGACCCATATCTATCACCATGCACAAAACTCAAGTCCAAATGGATTAAAGACCTCAATATCAATCCCAACACACTGAACCTGATAGAAGAGAAAGTGGGAAGTACCCTACAACAGATGGGCACAGGCGATCACTTCCTAAGTATAACCCCAGCAGCACAGTCATTAAGGGCAACATTGAATAAATGGGACCTACTGAAACTGAGAAGCTTCTGTAAAGCAAAAGACACTGTCACTAAGACAAAAAGGCAACCCACTGACTGGGAGAAGATCTTCACCAACCCCGCAACAGACAAAGGTCTGATCTCCAAAATATATAAAGAACTCAAGAAACTAGACTTTAAAATGCTAATTAACCCAATTAAAAAATGGGGCACTGATCTGAAGAGAGAATTCTCAACAGAAGAAGTTCAAATGGCCAAAAGGCACTTAAGGTCATGCTCAGCCTCCTTAGCGATCAGGGAAATGCAAATCAAAACAACATTGAGATATCACCTTACACCTGTCAGAATGGCTAAAATCAAAAACACCAATGATAGCCTTTACTGGAGAGGCTGTGGAGAAAGGGGTACCCTCATCCATTGCTGGTGGGAATGCAAACTTGAGCAACTACTTTGGAAAGCAGTGTGGCGGTTTCTCAGGAAAATTGGGATCAACATACCCATGGACCCAGCAATGCCACTCTTGGGAATATACCCACGAGATGCCCGATCATATGACAAGGATATTTGTTCAACTATGTTCATAGCAGCATTATTTGTAATAGCCAGAAACTGGAAACAACCTAGATGCCCTTCAATGGAAGAATGGATGAAGAAAGTATGGAATATATATACATTAGAATACTACTCAGCGGTAAAAAACAATGACTTCGCGAATTTTGCATGCAAATGGATGGAAATAGAAAACACTATCCTGAGCGAGGTAACCCAGACCCAAAAGGATGAACATGGGATGTACTCATTCATAATTGGATTCTAGAGATAAATAAAAGTCAGTGAGTCTATAATTTGATATCCTAAAGAAACTAAATAAGAAGGTGAACCCAAAGAAAAGCATATAGCTATCCTCCTGGTTATGGGAAATAGACCAGAGTGCCAGGCAAAAATTTGGGATCTTGGGGGTGTGGTGGAAGGGGGAGTAAGGGGAGAGAAATGTGAGAAGGGGAGGGTGGGGGGAACTTGGGGAAACGGGATGATTGGGATAAAGGAAGATTGGTTAGGGGAGCAGAGAAGCACACATCTTAATTAAGGGAACCATCTTAGGGTTGGCAAGAGACTTGGATCTAGAGGGGCTCCCAGGTGCCCAGGGCGAGGTCCTCAGTTAGCTCCTGGGGCAGCTGTGGATAGGGAACCTGAAATGACTCTATCCTATAGCCATACTGATGAATATCTTGCATATCACCATAGAAACTTCATCTGGCGATGGATGGAGATAGAGACAGAGACCCACACTGGAGCACTGGACTGAGCTCCCAAAGTCCCAATGAGGAGCAGAAGGAGGGAGAATATGAGCAAAGAAGTCAGGACCACAAGGGGTGCGCCCACCCGTGGAGACAGTGGGGCTGATTCTTTGGGAGCTCAACAAGGCCAGCTGGACTCTGACTGAAATAGCATGGGATAAAACCGGACTCTCTGAATTTGGCGGACAATGAGGGCTGCTGAGAAGCCGAGGACGATGGCACCGGGTTTTGATCCTACTTCATGCTCTGGCTTTGTGGGAACCTACCCAGTTTGGATGTTCACCTTCCTAGACCAGGATGAGGGGGGAGGACTTTGGACTTTCCACAGTGCAGGGAACCCTGACTGCTCTTCAGGCTCGAGAGGGAGGGGTAGGAGGGGGGAGGGGAGGAGGAGAGGGACAAGTGGGAGGGAAATGGGAGGCGGGGAGGAGGCAGAAATTGCTTTTTTTTTCCAATAAAAAAAAGAAAAAAAAAGAAAGTGATCAATGAAAAAAATAAAAAAAAAACAAAATATTCATCAGTATGGCTATAGGATAGGGTCATTTCATGTTTCCTATCCTCAGCTGCCCCCGGAACTAACTGGGGACATCTCCCTGGACACCTGGGGACCTGAGTTTTTATGATCTGGGTAAGCGTCCTCTCCATTGCCAGTCTACTTGGATTGACAGTTTTGCATTAACACAGTAGTTGTTTGTATATTTATTCCACTGTTTAGAAAACTAGAGGCTCGGGAAACAGAATGACAGGTAGAGAGAAAGTATACGGCACTGTCCCTGCTCACAGGAAGTTCGGAACAAATTTGCAAATGCTGTCAAGATTTGATGACTAAAGCCTAGGAGCTGTGGAGCTATTTTATCCATTTTCTTTTTCCTAGGCTCTCCAGTAGAGGTCAGTACTTCAATACGTTAACATAGGTATGATTCCACATTCATCAGTGCCTGGAGTGTAATTTTTACTTGATAACCATTTTGTTATATGTAATTTTGCTATGTTAAAGTTAAAGCCTTCCTTTTTTTTTTTGTCTAAACAGAAAAAGGAGAAATGATGGAGGAAGGTCATTGGTTAAAAAATAAAGAAACTGCTTGGCTGGCCTTCATAGGTTAAAACATAGGTTGGAGGAATAGACAGAACAGAATGCTGGGAGGAAGAGGAAGTGAGCTCAGAGGCCATGCTCCCCTCTCCCGGGCAGATGCAATGAAGCAAGCAGCCAGGTCAGACATGCTGAATCTTTCCCAGTAAGTGCACCTTGGGGTGCTACACACATTATTAGAAATGGGCTAGTCCAGGTGCGAGAGTTAGCCGAGAAGAGGCTAGATATAATGGGCCAAGCAGTGCTTAAATGAATACAGTTTTTATATTGTTATTTCAGGTAAAGCTAGTCAGTAGCGGGAGCTGGGTGGCGGAATGCAACCCGCAGCTCCCACACTAACTCTGTCTTTAGGGAGGCTGAGACAGGAGGTCCCTGGAGCCTGCTAGCTAGCCAATCAAGCTGAGTTCTCCAGATCTACAGCCAGTGAGAGACACTGTCTCAAAATAAAAGGTGAAAAAAACATATTGTATAACTCTCAAAGAACTAATTAAAAATAAAAATAATAACAAGTGATTAAGGAAGACTCTTGGTATCAACCACTGGCTTTCACACCCATTTACAGATATCATACACATACACACCACACACAGATACTCAAAGCTAGGAATGATATTATGTTATGCTGTGTATGCAGTGTACATGCACACTGTCCTGTGAACTCTTTCTCAGGTGTGTGTGTGTGTGTGTGTGTGTGTGTGTGTGTGTAATAGGATTCTCATTTTAAAGCAAGTCAATAGTTGTTCCAATATTTGTTATATATTGTTTACTAAATGATACTTCAATGGCTTCCATGGCTCAACACTCTGGTTGGGTGGAGCATGCTTTGCACAGCAACCAGAACATGCTAAGCCTAAATAAACAAACGCCTATTGAATTGGAAAAAAAAAAGATCCAGACAAACCAAGAAATGTAAGTCTCTGTATTCCCCAGTTCCATAAATTTCATCCAGATTTTCAATTGCATTCATATATTCCTTTGGAAACAGTTTTCCAGATGCCTCATGATCCTGCAAGGAAATTAAGTCTGCATATGTCTTCTAGTCCTCTAGTGCACTTATGAATTCCAATGCAATCAAGCCTCTAAAATCAGCCATCCTATGTAAGCAAAGTGAGTTTTCAAATGTCTCAATGTCCCCTACTTCCTCCAGTAAAGCTAATGCAGTCAAGTCTCCAACTGCACTCAGACACTGAAAGGAACCTATGTCCCCAGGTGACCCCAGGACCATCACCGGAACCAAATTTCCGGGTGCATCCATGTCCCCCAACACTGAGAACTGTTTCAGTGTAACTTATTCAACAAATACCCTCAATCTTCTCAGTGAGTACTGGCTGTGAAGTTTCCCTATGCTTTATGTTTACTTCAAATAAATATAGTTATCAGCAATTTTGTCTTTAAGGTCCTAGGAGGCAACGGAAGGAACACATGGCTGACATGAAGGAACAGAAGATCCTCCTCCAAGAATATTTTGATCAGTGCATATAACCCAGACTGAAGGAACGTGTGGAACTGGCACTGGAGATTGGTGTGACCAAGTATGAGATCAAGGTCTGTCTCCTCTCTCGTCTCTGTCTCCTGACCCAGAATAGCCATGGCATCTCAGCCCTTACCAGAATCCCACACTCTCCACAATTCCTCAATGATTGGGGCAGTTTGGGAGAGTTGTGTAAGGTGGATCTATGTGCAATCATGCCTGAACCTGTTTATTCTGCTTCAATCAGGGTTACTACTATGGAGCCATATAATCTGTCACCTTGGCAGGGTTTCAGGGACACAGACAAAAGGAACCTTTGTACAACCCCAGATATTCTGTGATGGGGCTCAATTAAAGATGCCACAAAGAGCTAAAGTGGTTCTAGAAATCTAAGGGTAAAGAAATGTACTTACAATGGGAATCGTCTGTCCATGTCTATTTCTTCTCTCTTCAATCCATCATTACTCATTGTTCCACCCATACCTTGTTCTCCTTGTTTTAGATTACTCTTACTTCTACATCCTTCCACATTGTTCTTAGTTCTATTTGTTCTTCCTTGTCCACATTACAAATATTCCCAGTAATAAACCAGCTATTCCCCAGCCCTAACAGGTTCCAAGGAAGGAATTATTTTGCCCCACTGGAAAACAGATAAGGGATTTCACACACACACACACACACACACACACACACACACACACGCACACGCACACGCACATTGACACACACACACAGCAGATCCATGGGAGAGGTTAGTACGTACCCTGTGAACTCCTTAATGGGGAAAGTTATAGTTAAGAAAAGAATTAAATCATTGGGATTCTTAATGGGGAAGGTTAGTGCGCTACTTCATAAGGTGGTAGATAAAAGAGCTAAAAGTTTTATTTTCAGTAAAATCATAAATAGGGCATGGATTGTTCTTTAAATCAGTGCACCACTTCTCTTCTACAAGGCATAGAAGCTACCAGGTAACTGAAGGGGAGCTGATGGCTCTTGATCAGATAGCATCAGACGATAGTTTCTAGGGACCTAGGTCTGGAGGTAGACTTACTGCTCGAAGTGAAGAAGAGACCCAGGCCTTTAAATGATCAGTTCCAGACTACGCTGTTATTAGCCATTCTGATCGTGGGTGTTGTGAGTCTTTCTCTGTGTTACAATTAATGATCTCTTCTGCTGTCCTTGAGAGTCCTGAATTAAAATCACCAGTAAACTGAGGTGAAAGTGAGCATAAGGAGTGGGTTAAAATCAGAGCAGCAGCTTGGGAAGGTAGTAATTCTATGTCATTGGAGATCTCTGACTATCTTAGATGGGGTGCTCTATGCCTAGAACCTAAGCATTGATAAAGATAATTGCAGAAAGGCAGATCTTTGTGTTTACCAAGGAGAGAGGAACAAGATCTAGCAGTGGGAAACTGTTGTCACGAAACAGTTCTGAACTGTGGGAATTAATTCCCAAATATGTAACAGAAATGGGAATTAGCCACAGTGAAAAATCTACAGCAAAGACAGCCACTTTATTCCCAAAGCAATAATGCTAAAAAGCCTTGCCTTTTGGTTTAGCCATTACCATATCCCTTGGTGCTCATGAAAAGATGGCTGAACAATTACTGTATAATGTTGTGGCTTGTAGCAATTCTAGCTTAAGCTTCTCTAGTCCTTTCGTGTCAAGTCATAAGCCTTCCTACCTTCCTATCTTCTTTTAGAGCCCCAGAGCTTTGTGTTGATGTGCATAGTTGCTAGAGACAAGATTTCCACACAGCATTTCTACCTAGACACACAAGTCTTCTGACATCATTTGTGTCTTTTCCAGAACCACCATGCCAAATACAAACAGAAAAATATGCAGAAAATTCAAGAAGGACTGCCAGAATCTAGCGGAAGCTCTAAGGCTGTTCCTGGGTCAACCTATTCCTGTGGTCACTTATCTGTTCTTGCCTCTACCAATATAGAGTCCATGTCTCCAGGCACAGCCACTGTGGCCTCCATTCCCCAAGTTAACCCCAGCTGGATTCTTCATATCTGGGTCATAGACTAGTGTGTGATGCAGCTTTCCCTGACCTCTCCAATTCTTCTTTTCCTCTCCAGGTGTGGTTCAGGGACCAGAGGATGGGATACTCTCAGGAACATCCCCAAGATCGTCTAGAATGCCAGGGAATTGAGGAGAAGTCAGATGTCAGTGCATCCGAACAAATGTTCATGTCCCCATCAATGCCCTTGTTATTGTTTATTGAATATTTTATTTTGTTGGATTTTATTAATCACATATATGTATAATTAAACTTAATTTTTTATATATGTGTTATATGTACATTGAGCTGGACGCCCCATGGTCAACTGCTTTTTGTCCAACAAGGCCTTTCATTAATGGTCACAATATGCAATATTCCCAGAAGCTTCTTAGTTTCAGGAAGTCCTATTTATTTATTGTTGCTCTCTGTGTCTGTGCTACTAGGGTTATATTTAGGAAGTGCCCATGCATTAAAGGCTACTTCCCACTTTCTCTTCTATTAGCTTCAATGTGGTTGGATTTATAATGTGGTTTTTAATTCATTTGGACTTGAATCTTGTGCATGGGGATAGATATGGATCTATTTTCATTCTTCTATGTGGTGACATCCAGTTATGCCGTAATCATTTGTTGAAGATGCTATCTTTTATCCATTTGCAGAATTATCTTGGTTCATGTTTGTATGTTGTTTTCTGTATTTCAGTTATCAAATCTTGATCTATTTCCTTCAGCTTTTTGATAGTTCTTTCTTGACTTTCTTTTAAAGATCTATTGTTTTCTTTGAAATTTTTTTGTTTGCCTTCTCCTCTTATTTCCACTTCTTTAAGGGAACTTTCCATTTCTCTTTAATGGTATCTATCATCTTCATATAGTTTTATTTTAGCTCATTTTGTTTGGCTTTGTCTGCATTGGGATGCTCAGTTCTTGCTGGTGTAGAGCCACTAGTTTCTGACTGTGCAATATAGCTCTTTATATTGTTGAATGTATTTTTACACTGTTGTCTACCCATTTCTTCTTCCAATGGGTACAGCTGGGGCCTGTGGGTTAGGGGACTGCTGTTCCTCCAGGTTAATTCATGGCCTTGCTTTTGGTCACTGATGCAGCTTTTAGTCTCCCCACGTGCACCCTGTGCCAAGGCTCTGGTGGTCACTTATGCATGTGTATGCAGGGCCAAGGACCCAGTGGTTGGTACTCCAAGTGTATAAGGAGCCTAGAGTCCAGTGATCACAGATATGGTGAGGGATTGTTGGGAGTGTGTTTTGTTTGTTCTCAGGTCTCTGGGACTTTGGTGAGTGAGAGTGGGGCTTGGAATGTGCCTCCAATGGGTAGAGCCTAGAGAGGGTGGCCCTCCAACTGGGAACCCAGACACTCACCTCTCCAGGTGCAGTCAGGGTCAATTCTCCTGTGGTCACAACTGTAGTGGGGGATGCTTCGGGCATAGGGAGGCAGAGCCCATGTTTCTGAGGTGTTTGGTGGGTGGGGGGGTGGCATGTGGCTTTAGGGGCTAGGGCCTAAAAAGTAGGGTCATCCATTTGTGAACCCAGACACCCACCTTTCCAGATGTAGGCAGGGCCAAAACTCTGTAAGTCACAGATGTGGTGGGCAATGGTTCAGGTCATGGGAAGGCTGAAGGTCTGTGTGGTTTCGGTCATTTGGAGTGGGGTGCAGAATGTGCATTTCCATGCTAAGGAATAGAGAGGAGGGCCCTTTAGACAGGAACCCAGACACTCACTTTCTCTCCCTGTTTCAGATTTTCCCAGATGCCTCTTGCTGCTCCATATTATCTATCAGGAAAAACTTCCCCTTAACCATAAAAATATAAAAAAAAAATATTGTATTCTTTCTCCCATTTTCACATTCTGATTTAAATATAAGTGTCTTTATGACATGCAAGTAGAAGGGCACTGTGTGAGAAGAGAATGTAATAATAGGGAAAAAAAGCACAGGAAGAGCAAGACTGAGTAAATTACAATGTTGTGCATGTATATATCAGAGTTTCATAATGAGCCAATAATTTTATATGCACACTAACCATTTTTACAAAAAAAGAAGAAAAAGAGAAATTCAAGAATAATATTCTGAGTAGAAATGTAAGTTTATAAATGTCTTACACCATAGGCTATTTGAATGAAGTTTGAAATTCTCTATACTGGTAATAAATGACACTAAACAGCTATTTGATGATGCACGACACCAAGATTTAGAGTTCAAGAGCATTGTACTGCCCTTGTATAGGATATGATTTCAGTTACTAGGAACCAAAGCTGGTGGCTTACAGCATCATGTAACTGCAATTCCATGAGAATCAATGCACTCTTCTGACCTCTGAAGGCACTACACACAGAAACGTGTAAACACACACACACACAATAAAACTAGCACTACTCCACTCCTACTACCATTATCACTGCTGCTACTACTAATTATTAAAGAACTACACAATTCAATTATAGGATTTATTCTTTGACCACACCCATTCATTCACAGTACAAATACATGATTTAAAAGTTTTAACAATTTATTGCCATGGGAACAGTTCTGGTGGGAAACCAATCATTTTCTCCTGGAACACTTTATCAAAGGCTTCAGCTTGGGCTACAGTAAAGTGATTCTTCCATTCTCCAGTCGTGCCTGAAAAATGTGAAGCAGACACAAAGATGGGTTAATGATGATCTTAACACTATCACTCCTTAACTTAAAATGCTTAACATATCTCTCAATCCTCCCTTCACATACGTGACAAGGAACAAACATTATATAAAGTAAAACTGCTAGTGACTCCCTAGATAATCCTTCTTATGCCTTGCAATAATATGCAAACAGACTTCTACCTCTGTGGAAATATTGACCCACCTTATTCTTTCCTATCCTGTCAACTACGAAATCTAACAGCATCAACAGTAGCTCAAACTCTAGATGACCATATTATTTTTTGCTTCCCAGTATACCTGATTGCCTACACTGTTCATCCCAACAGAGTTTCTTATCTTAATTATTCAACCTTACTTCACTTGTTCTTTCTACATTTTAATGTTTACTTATAGAAGTTCTGAAAAGCATGCAAGCAACTTTTAAAACATCTTTTAAAATTAATTTTAATTATGTGTATAGGTGCACATAAAATCAGGTGCTTTCAGAAGTTAGAGGCAGTGTATCTCTTGGAGCTGGAGATACACACAGTTGTGAATTACATAACAGTGAAGATGCAGGAGACCCAGAAACAGTCAGCAGTGAATGTCCCAGGACTCCTCTTTTCAATCAGTATGGTGTTTGGTAATGTATGCACATCTACATTATTTCATCCTCTGTCCATTTTACAGTACTTTGGTTTTGATAACCGCATTATAATATGTCTCTAGTTGTAATGTTAAATTGTCCAACTGTTCACACTGTGTAGTGTGTACCTTCACACTGGAGTGCTCATATCTTCCATATAATAATGTCTTGTTCTTTTGTTTTCTTAGTAATGCCACTGTAATCATCTCTTCCTTTCTTCCACGCAGAACTCTGAATCCCCTATCCTTGCTGTATTTTACTTTATAGTTGTGATGCTTTGACATGCTCTACTCATTTCTATTTTTTATATATGCACAAAATCTAATATATTTGAAATGTAAAATGATTCTTAAATTGTGAAAGTTTTCCTTTAATCAAGCACATCAGGCAAAGGGAACATACTCAACATGTGTTTGTTTAAAGCCTTCCTGAATGAGTGAAGACAGTATTGGCATTGTACCATTTTGCTAATGCAGAAAAATTAGTCCTTGAGATTTATCCCAGAATGATATTGATGAATTCATGTGAAGCAAATGATTGGCAATAAAGATCAGCCTCTCCCTCATCATATTACATTCTTTACTAAAGATTTGTTTGTTAATTATGTATATATCCTTCTGCCTGCATGTATCTGTGCAAGCCAGAAGAGGTCACCTGATCTTACTAGCCATGGTTGCAAGCTACCATGTGGTTACTGGGAATTGAACTTAGGACCTCTAGAAAAACAGTCTTTGTTCTTAACCTGTGAGTCATATCTCCAGATCATCATATTATTTTCTGGAAGAATCATGTTAGTTAATTTTAAGCCCCTATTAGGATTTGTTAAAGAACATGTGAAGAATTCATAATTAAATGGTACTTATCAATATACCATATTCAAATAATATACCATTATTTGATATAAATATAAGACTGCCATCTGTTATGGTAGGAGCTTATAAGTATCCTTTTCTACTCTCAGCTTCATTATTTTCATCACTTTTAGAACAAGATATTTTATTGTTTTCCACAGCATGCCTGGCTTTTAATAAACCAGAATAGATGCTGACATACCAGAACTTCATTAAATTCAATATGAATGAGTCAAGTTAAGAGAAACATGTTTTTGAATGGGCACACATGAAGTTGCAAGTTAAAATAGGTCAACATCTTGTACACCTTACAAGTAAATACTTCTCTTCTTTTTTTCCTAATAATCTCCGCAAACTCTGGTTTGTCAGGGGACAAGATAACCCTACTGCATAATGGCTTAACTTTTGTTGCTAAGAAAATTCTTAGTAGTTCTGGTAGCTGTAGGTCTCACAAAAATATTTTTGTTCAGATTGTCTCTGACCTTTCTTATGGCCTGTGGATAGTGGGCTTCTCCCTAGGTCTTTTTCTGTCTCTGTCTAAGATTAATGTCTTAGACATTCATACTCAAACACACACATATACACAAATAAAATCACACACATATATGTGTATGTAAATAAATATAAATATATCCTCCTGAGACATATGATACATGAGCCATACTATATTTTGGGAGAGAAGAAGCTAAAATCCTATTTAGGTCTCATGCTCCATCACTCTATGATGGAGAAAGCTTGAAGGTTAAGGCTGAAGTATCTAAATTATGGGTAGAAGAAAATGAAATCCATTATTCTCTGATTCCTGCATCTATACCCAAATTCTGTACTCATCTCCAGAGACCTGATATCTGACTCATTCCTTCTTCAACAGAGTTCCATCTCACCAATTATTTGCTAGAAAGGTATAGGTGAGATTCCAGGTGTTATTCACTCTGGCAAAGTTACTCCTTAATTTTACAGCAACGAAACCATGCCCACAATCTTGTCCCAGCATAGAGAGGAAGCACAGACATAGAGAAGATGGATATTACTAATCCAGGAGAGACATTTCAGAAACAACTGAGTAGCCCTGAGTCTGAAACAATTCAAATTTAAGTTGGAAAAAACCATTATATTGTAGCAGTGGTGAATAATTTGCATTGTCTTTATGGGGTCTGGAGTCAGTCTGCAATGAGTCAGCAATCTTGACATAGTCAACATCTTTTCAAATCATTTTGAAGGAACTGATTTCAGTGTTTATCATCCCAGATATATCTTTGGTCCCATGCATTGAAATTTTCTTTAGTGTTGTGTTCTAAGATACATGGAGCCTTACAGAGTCTCATTGCAGCATGTCTGCACTTCATTTTATATTGAGAATACTGGACATATACAATGCCAAGATACTCTCCCAGAACAAGTCAATTATTTTTCAGAGTTCCTGAAACCCACATCATCAACATGGAAAGATTCAAATTGTAAGGTCTGTATGAAACTGTGTTGTAATGAGCAATGACTTTTGAAACATTCCCAACTTTCTTAGTTCTCCACATATTCTAACATATTTTGAAGCTAGATATATTTTTCTTCACCTTTCCTCATGAGATGCAAACCATTAGGAGCCACATCTTCTGGGACGATGCTAAAATTGGACATTTTATTTTCTTTCATGACTTGGAAGGAACTGTACTTGAGGACCAGATCCAGCTCATCTTTCTCTAATTTCTTTCCTAGGAAGTCACAGATCTTCTCTATGGTTCCTCTTGTGTCCTAAAAAGAGAAGAAACAAGATGCCATAAAAGACATCAATCAACAGAGAGATCTGAGAGAACAGATGCAGAGAAGCAAACTGTGGATGGACACTGAAAGAGGGGCATGGAGAAAGAAATGCCACAGTGAAATGCAAAAGCATTGAAAGATTTGAGGAAAGAAACAGGACATTTACAGATGGCAGAAGTCACACACACAGCATTTTCTAATGAGTTGGGCTTGCAATGTGTCTGATGTCTGGACCTAAAAGACAGAGACTGATTTCTTTTAGGGAGGACAGGATACTAGAGACAGGATCTCACATACCAAGACTGTTCTTAAACTTACTTTGTAGTAGATGAAGACCTGGAACATGTGATCCTCCAGTTTCCAATTCTGTAAAGTTGTGTTCACAGATGCATGCCAACGCACCCACTAAATGCACTGGGATATTTTTTCCTTTAGACAGGGTCTCACTATGCAGCCTTGTTTGGTAGGATGGAACTTGATATGGAGACTGGACTGACCTCAAGTTCAAATAGGCAAAGGATCCACTACCTGAATTTGCCTCCTAAGTGCTGGCATTTAAGTTGTATAGCACCATACCCACTTGCCCGAGCATTTAAAAAGACTTAGAGAGATACTTTCAGATAGTGATACATGGGAATGAAGGCAGTGTGCATGAAGATTTTGAAAGAAGTTAATGTCTACCCCATGTAATACTGTTTCCTATGGGTAACAGAATAATAGAGTTTTGCAGCATTTTCATAAGAATGATGTCAATATTTATTACTTGGGGTTATTTCAGAGAGCTTTTATTCTGTTTTGAGTTAGGATATCATACATAACTCAGATATCCATCACATTCATAATCTTCTTACTTCAGATACCCATATGCTGGAATCACAAATGTTCCCTGTCCCAAGTGTTAATCAAAGAAGACAGTCATGAGAAGGCAGAACCTTTTAATAGTGAAGACTTTCCTTTGAATTCTAGCCCTTTTCATGGAACTCTAAAGGTATTATTGGTGCCAAACTTTTATTACATATTTTTTCACAGATTCTTACATTTTATTTGGTTTATTAAAAATAAGTAATAAGTGAGAAAGTAAAAGATTTTGAAAAGGCAAGGAGTCTTTGGTGTTGCTACATAAACGGAAACTTTCTTTTCCTGGAAAAAAATATTAAGGAACCAAGTTCATTTTGAATGATCCAATCTTCCTCTTTTTGTGGCTCCTTAATATTTGTCATTAAAAACTTTTTTTCTGACTTTTGTCAGGGGTGCAGGTAGGCTGGCTGCAGATTTTACATTTCCCTGTGCCCTCTAGATCCAATCCCCCAGTCTCATCCCCACTTTTGCCACAGAAAAATCGGTGACTACTTCCACTATCTAGAGTACATCTCACAGATGTTCTTCTAACTTCACTGCTCCATCTCATTGTACTATAAAAATCCAAAAGGCCTGTCTTGGGAACTCACAGATGACTCTGGCTAGGAAAGAGGTAAGTCAATTGCAGATCATCAACTATCTCTCATTACTTTGAGACCAATGCCCCAATGTTACCCCCAATTATGCATCAGAACATCTGAATTATCCACCCACATCTCTAGTAGATCTCATAGACCACACTGAGCATCCCTATCCCAACTCATTGCATTGTTCCACACTTCACCTCCACCAAGCATTCCCTGGGAACTCACAGGCCAAGATGGTCAGGGAAGCAGTTTTGCTAAATGAAGATCCTCACCTACACATTTATTAATCCAAGTCCAGTTTCCTAGTCTCATTCCCAGCTCTGTGCAGAATGCCTGGTTCAGCATCCCTCCCATAAATGCTACTGCTGAAGTGGAAAAAACAGATTTGAAACTCCAAAGATCCTTCTCCCTACTCATTGCTTTGTCTGAGCCCTAAAATTCAGAAGTCACTCTCTATGAACCCATATGCCATTCTAACAGGAAAGCAAGTGGGCTAACTGCAGATCTTCCTTACTCCCTCCTTTCTTCCAATTCCAAACCTCAGTCTAATTCACAGATTTTTATCAACCTTTCTGCTGTGGTCTATCCTCAGTGGTCCCATTCCCATGTGACTGAGTAGATTCTGTGGAAAACTGCTTGCTTCCCTCCTGTTGACTTTCTTCTGCCCCCTTATCACATTCCCAACTATATATGTCAGCTTCCTATATCCAGAAACACATTTTACCTGGCATTTCCAGTGACCACACTGATCAGGATCCCAGGCAACACAGAGCCACCACACTGTCTAAGTATCAAACAGGTCAAAAGAATAATGAAGGAAGCACCAATGCAACACAGACAGGACCAGATATCAGCACTTAGAATTACAAGTTCCCTAATATCAGGAGTGTAGATTATAGCCTAAAATTATAATCAATATCATCCTGGAGAGTATGTCTTCACTAGAGGTCAGCAACACTACTACAGCAGTCCCTGATGATTTCAATGTAGCTATTGAGCAAGAAAAGGACCTTAAAATAAGAAATGAATAAATTCCATAAATAAATCTTTCAAAACACAAACATTGTAAAGAAATGAATAAAATTATTCAAGACCTGAAGGTGGAAATAGAATTAGTCAAGAAATCTGAAACTGAAGGAAATCTGAAAGAGAAAAATCTAGAAACTAGAAGAGGACCTTCAAAGGTAAGTTTAATGAACAGAATATGTTAGAGAGATGTGAGACATTTAGGCACTGAAGACAACATAGATGAAAAAATGGATACATTTGTCAAATAAAATGCTAAACCTAAAAGTTCCTGTCACAAAATAATCAGGATACCTGGGATACTATGAAAAGATCAAGTTTAATAATAGGAATAAAGTAAGAAAAAGAAAAAAGCAATGTTAATGGCACAGAAAATATTTTCAATAAACTCAGAAAAAAATTTCTGTAACATAAATGAGATTTATCAAAATAAAAGAATCATACAGAACACCAAATAGATTGAATTGGGTAATAAAGTACCCCAGAATATGATAACTGTAAAAACTCTAAACACAGAATACAAATTATGAATGGGTAAATGGGTAAGGGTTGGAATGGAAGGAAGAAGTGAGGAGTAGAAAACAGAGAGGCTAGAGAAAATAAATGTGGAGAGAGACAGCTAAAATTAAGGGATATTTGAGGGAACATGTGCAATCAAATAGAGTATTAACTCTATCATCTATATATCTATTTATATATCTATTATCTATCTATCTATATCTATCATCTATCTATCTATCATCTATCTATATCTATCTATCTATCTATCCATCTATCTAAAGCCAATCCAAATAATATAAACTAACAATGGGGAAATATAGTATCCCAAATGGCCATATCTTGTCACCAAAGAAGCTTCTAGTACTGTGATAGGGTTTCACATAATTGAGTAGGTGGACAAAGAGATCTCATGGAAGAATTCCTAAACAAGGTTGCACTTCATAATTCTTTGATCTACAATGGCGGCCTACCAGCAAGATATGTTAGGGCACAAAGCTGATACAAGTAATCAACAAATAACTTGTCTTATATAAGACCCATGTCCTGAGATGGAACCCATACCTGATGTTTCTTTGGTGACCAGAGAATAGATAGCTGGGGGACCAATGGTAAAACAAAATAATACTGGTTTAAAAGTGTTACTGACAAAATAACTTCTAATGATATTCTACTATGCTCAAATTAGTGCTTTGTTCAGACATTATCAGAGTAGCAGTCTCCTGAAACAGTTGAGAATAAATATAGAGAGCCATAAACAGATAATATACAGAGTGAGATACTTCTGAACAATCATCCCTACATGAGATGTCTCTACCAAATACCTCCCTTGAGATCTCAAAGAACAGAAGAAGAAGAAGAAGGAGGAGGAGGAGGAGGAGGAGGAGGAGGAGAAGAGGAGGAGGAGGAGGAAGAGGAGGAGAAGGAAGAAGAGCAGCAGGAGGAGGAGGAGAAGTAGGAGGAAGAGCAGCAGGAGGAGGAGGAGAAGTAGGAGGAGAAGAAGAAGAAGAGGAAGAAGAAGAAGAAGAAGAAGAAGAAGAAGAAGAAGAAGAAGAAGAAGAAGAAGAAGAAGAAGAAGAAGAAGAAGAAGAAGAAGGAAGAGTGTAAAAACAATAGAAGAGGGATGACACCAAGAAAACAAGGCTCTCCACATCAACATGAGAAAAGCTCATATGAACCCACAGACTGGAGCAGCATGAATATTGCCATACTATAGTCTGCACCAATCCTCTGATTATATATTGGGACTTCCAGTTTAGTGATTTTATGGGCTTCCTGAATGTGTGAACATCTGGGTCTCTGCTTGTGCCTTTTCTTGTGTTGTTTTCTTTCTGTTGGTTTGTCTTGTCCAACTCTGAGGTGACAATATTATTTCATCATATTGGATTTTATTTTGTTATATTTTTAAAATATGAACAAATGAATGAATGAATGAAATCTAAGACTAGGGTAAAGGTTAATAGCTGAACTGTCATTTATACTAGCTAGGGGAGCAAAAAAATTAATTTTATTTAAAGTAATGGCATTGGATTTATCAACCACTTCAAGAAAATCTTCATGTTCAGGAGTAGTTGACCAACAGAGATTATAGTGTCTTTTGCTATTAATGAATTTAAAAGAATATGGGAAGACAATGAACCATGGCAAAGAGCTTATACTAATTTTTGGGAGAAATTAATAGCAATTTTCTCAGAAATGACAGAATTAACCTTATAAAGAGAACTACTTGGATCCTTCCCTGAATTGTTCATGACACACCAATAACTGGATCCCATACATTTTATACTGATGCAAATAAATCAGGAAATGCAGGTTGCAAATCAGAAGAATTAAGTAAGATAGAACAAAGCCCTTATAATTCTGCCCAAAAGGCAGAGTTATATGCTATTCTCATGGTACTAAGGGATTTTAAAGAACCTCTTTATATAGTTACTGATATGCAGTATGCAGAAAGAGTTGTCTTGCATATTGAAACCAATGAGCTTATACCATATGAAACAGAACTGACTTCATTATTTGTTCAGGTTCAAGACATAATCAGGAATAGGCTTTGTCCCATATACATAACACACATCCGATTCCATATGAGTATGCCAGGTCCTCTAGCACAAGGCAATGCAAAAATTGACTAGTTATTTGTTGGAAGTGTGCTGAAGGCCTCGGAATTTCACAAGAAACATCATGTCAATAGCAAAGGTTTAAAGAAAGTTTTCTACTATGTGTCAACAAGCTAAGGAGATTATAAAGAGATGTCATAATTTCTTTTTCTATGGCTAAGTACTGTTACCTGCCGGGAGTAACACAAAGTGTACTCAAAGGAATGAGATCTGGCAATGGATGTGTTCCACTTTACAGAATTTAGAAAATTAAAATATGTACACCACACCATTGACAGTTATTCAGGTTTTCTATGGGCAACTGTCTTGACCTCAGGAAAAGCTGCTTCAGTAATCACACATTTATTAGAAGTTATGGCTATCATGGGTATATCTGTACAAATAAAGACAGATAATGACTCAGCATATGTCTCTAAGAAATGAAACAGTTTTTTTGCTTATTATAATATGAAGTATATTACAGGTATACCAAACAATCCTACAGGTCAAAGTTTTAGAAAGATCAAAGTGAATGATGTGGGATTTCCCTTTGTATGTTGTGATTACCATTAATAAATAAAGAAACAGCTTTGGACCTATAGCAGAGCAGAACTTAGCTAGGCAGGGAAAATTAACTGAATGCTAGGATAAAGAAGGACAGAGTCAGAGAGAAGTCATGTAGTCCTCTAGAGCCAGATGGAACTTTAGTTGGTAAGTCACAGCCACTTGGCAATACACAGATTAATATAAATGGGTTAAATTAATATGTAAGAGTCAGCCACTAAGAAGCTAGAACTAATAGGCCAAGCAGTGATTTAATTAATATGGTTTTTGTGTGATTATTTTGGTTCTGGGCAGCCAGGACAAACAAGCAGCCTCCCTCCTACAAACTGGTGCACCAACATGGTAGACTAAATCCACTTAAAAACCCAAGAGAATTTAAAAGGAATTCTCAACATAAAAGAACAGAATGTACTCATATTCTCCCTCCTTCTGCTCCTCATTGGGACATTGGGAGCTCAGTCCAGTGCTCCAGTGTGGGTCTCTGTCTCTATCTCCATCCATCGCGAGATGAAGTTTCTTTATTTATCTCTAGAAACCAATTATGAGTGAGCACATCCCATGTTCATCCTTTTGGGTCTGGGTTACCTCACTCAGGATAGTGTTTTCTATTTCCATCCATTTGCATGCAAAATTCACGAAGTCATTGTTTTTTACCGCTGAATAGTATTCTAATGTGTATATATTCCACACTTTCTTCATTCATTCTTCCATTGCAGGGCATCTAGGTTGTTACCAGGTTCTGGCTATTACAAATAATGCTGTTATGAACATAGTTGAACAAATGTCCTTGTCATATGATCAGGCATCTCGTGGGTATATTCCCAAGAGTGGCATTGCTGGGTCCATGGGTAGGTTGATCCCAAATTTCCTGAGAAACCGCCACACTGCTTTCCAAAGTGGTTGCACAAGTTTGCATTCCCACCAGCAATGGATGAGGGTACCCCTTTCTCCACAGCCTCTCCAGCAAAGGCTATCATTGGTGTTTTTGATTTTAGCCATTCTGACAGATGTAAGATGATATCTCAATGTTGTTTTGATTTGTATTTCCCTGATGGCTAAGGAGGCTGAGCATGACCTTAAGTGCCTTTTGGCCATTTGAACTTCTTCTGTTGAGACCACAAGGGGTGCACCCACCCACGGAGACAATGGGGCTGATCCATTGGGAGCTCACCAAGGCCAGCTGGACTGTGACTGAAAAAGCATGGGATAAAACTGGACTCTCTGAATTTGGCAGACAATGAGGGCTGCTGAGAAGCCAAGGACAATGGCACCGGGTTTTGATCCTACCTCATGTTCTGGCTTGGTGGGAGCCTACCCAGTTTGGATGTTCACCTTCCTAGACCAGGATTGAGGGGGGAGGACTTTGGACGTTCCACAGGGCAGGGAACCCTGACTGCTCTTCAGGCTGGAGAGGGAGGGGGAGAAGTGGGGGGAGGGGAGGAGGAGTGGGAGGGAAATGGGAGGCGGGGAGGAGGCAGAAATTTCTTTTTTTCCAATAAAAAAAAGAACAGAATTTAGCACAGTTTTTTGATATCCACATTTTTTTTTCTAGATGTGCTTGCAGTGAGTAAGATGCCATGGGGAACAGTAAAATCTGTGTGAGTTATTTAAAAAAAAACAGCAGCTTCCTGGTTTGCCAGCATGAAGGGCTCTGGATTTTTTTGGGAGGTCTGGCTATTGAGCATTTAAATGGGGTTTGTGGATATTGTACTGCAAGTTACTTGGTGGCAGCATGAGCCAACTACCCAGCAGTCTCAGACACTAAGGGACTTACACCATTTTGGAGTGTGCAGAGCAAGCCAGAATTGCAGTATATATCCTAGTAATGCTGCAGCTTAAGTTTGAAAGAAGCACTTAGCATTTTAAAATCTCCTGGATAGCAAAGAATTACAGATACACAATAGGACATATTCAGACATAAAAGATCTCTAAATGGGCCACAGTGTTGGATAAATGTGCGTAGGCTTGGGAGAGAAGAACAAAAGGATCAAGAGTAATAAATGGGCAGACGCGGCGGAGAGGCCCGGCGGGTGCACAGACACGGGATGGTCCAAGCATGAAACAGTGAAGCCCACACTGTGAGCAGATCATCCCACTACAGTTGAGCCAAGTGCAAGGCACAATCAGGAATAGGCTTTGGAGGACCAGCGTGGCAGCAGACACAAGCAGCGGGACAGGCATGCAAGAAGGAGAGCAGATCGCCCCACTACAATTAAATCAAAGAGGTAGGCCTTTTGTTGGAGAGGTCACTGGCAAACGGGGAGCCTGGTCCTGTGCCTGTAGACTCTTCTGAGGGGTGAGAGGGTTCTTGGCCCATGGCAGGAGCCAGGAAACAGGGCGAGGGCATTTTGTAAGCAGAGCCCTTGGCCAGCAGGGAAACCTGATCAGATTTTCAAAGACCCATTAGATAGGATCGATAGGAGGAGATGGGCAGGCACCAAGGCAAGAATTCACCATATAATCTAAAAAACATGAAAACACCAGAATCCAATGATATTACATCAGAAGTATTTGAACACCTTATCATAGAAGTGGAAAAATTTGACTTTATGAAAGCAATAGAGTCCCTTAAACAACATGTAAAAAAGGCCCTTATAGAAATGGATGAGAAATATAAGAGAAAGTTTGAATAAATGAGTAAATACGTACATGATACCCTGGGAAACCAAGAAAAAACAATCAAACAGGTAATGGAAACAGTTCAAGAATTGAAAACTGAAATGAAGGCAAGGAAGAAAACACAAACTGAGGATCAGCTGGATATGGAAAATCTAGGTCAACGAGCAGAGTCTACAGAAACAAGCATAATCAACAGAATAGAAAAGATAGAAGAAAGAATCTGAGATTCTGAGGACACAATAGAGAAAATAAATGCACAGATCAAAGAAAACAGCAAAGCCAACAAATTCTCAATACAAAACATTCAGGTAGCCGGCGGTGGTTGCGCACGCCTTTAATCCCAGCACTCGGGAGGCAGAGGCAGGCGGATCTCTGTGAGTTCGAGACAAGCCTGGTCTACAAGAGCTAGTTCCAGGACAGACAGAGAAACCCTGTCTCGAAAAACCAAAAAAAATAAAATAAAATAAAATAAAAAATTCAGGAAATATGGGACACAATAAAAAGACCAAACCTAAGAATAATATGAATAGAAGAAGGAGAAGAGTCACAGCTCAAAGGCCCAGAAAATATTTTTAACAAAATTACAGAAGAAAACTTTGCCAACATAAAGAAAGATATTCCTTTGAATATTCAAGAAGAACACCAAGCAGACTGGATCAAAACAAAATCCCCTCGCCATGTAATAATCAAAACACAAAATATACAGATTAAAGAAAGAATATTAAGAGCTGCAAAGGAAAAAGGACAAGTAACTTATAAAGGTGAACCTATCAGACTTACACCTGACTTCTCTATGGAAACCATGAATGCCAGAAGGTCCTGGATAGAGGTACTGCAGAAACTAAGAGACCATAAATGCAAACCCAAACTACTATACCCAGCCAAGCTAGTGTTCACTATCAATGGAGAAAACACGACATTCCAGGATAAGAAAAAAATTTAAACAATACGTAGCCACAAATCCAGCCCTACAGAAAGTAATAGAAGGAGAATCACAACCCAAGGAATCCAACATTGCCAACACTGCCTACAATAACTCAGGCATCTAGCGACCCTTCACCAGCACAACTCAAAGAAGGGAGACACACAAACTCTACTACCAAAAACAATAAGAATAACCAGAGTAAACAACCACTGGTCATTAATATCACTTAATATTAATGGTCTCAATTCACCTATAAAAAGGCACAGGCTAAGAGATTGGATATAAAAACAGGATCCAACATTCTGCTGTTTGCAAGAAACACACCTCAACCACAAAGACAGGCATCTACTCAGAGTAAAGGGTTGGGAAAAGGTTTTTCAAGCAAATGGTCCTAAGAAACAAGCAGGTGTGGCCATACTAATTTCTAACAAAACTGACTTCAAACTAAAATCAATCAGAAGAGATCAAGATGGACATTTTATACTCATAACAGAAACAATTCATCAGGATAACGTCTCAATCCTGAATATCTACGCCCCTAATATAAAAGCACCCACTTATGTAAAAGAAATATTACTAAAACTCAAAGCAGACATCAAACCACACACACTAGTAGTAAGAGACTTCAACACACCTCTCTCTCCAATGGACAGGTCAATCAGACAGAAACTTAATAGAGAATTAAGAGAATTGTTGGAGGTAATGAAGCAAATGGACTTAACTGACATCTATAGAACACTCCACCCAAATAGGAAAGAATATACCTTCTTCTCTGCAGCTCATGGAACCTTCTCAAAAATTGACCACATACTTGGAAATAAAGGAAACCTCCACAGATACAAAAGAATATCAGTGTCCACCTGTGTCTTATCAGATCATCATGGATTAAAGTTAGAAGGCAACAACAATGCTACCCCCAGAAAGCCGACAAACTCATGGAAACTGAACAATCAACTACTGAACCACACCTGGGTCAAGGGGGAAATTAAGAAAGAAATTAAAGTCTTCCATGAATTTAATGAAAATAAAGAGACAACATACTCAAACCTACAGGACACGATGAAAGCAGTGCAAAGAGGAAAGTTCATAGCACTAAGTGCCCACTTAAAGAAAACAGAGAAAGCATACATTGGGGATTTAACAGCACACCTGAAAGCTGAAGAAAAAAAAAGAAGCAGATGTGCCCAGAATGAGTAGAAGACTGGAAATAATCAAAATGAGGGCAGAAATCAACAAAATAGAAACACGGAAAACAGTCCAAAGAATCAATGAAACAAAAAGCTGGTTCCTGGAAAAAATCAACAAAATTGATAAACCCCTATCCAAACTAATCAAATGGCAGAGAGAGAATTTGCAAATTAATAAGATCAGAAATGAAAAGGAAGACATAACCACAGACACAGAGGAAATTCAGAGAATCATTAGATCTTACTACAAAAGCCTGTATGCCACAAAACTGGAAAATGCAAAAGAAATGGACATGTTTTTAGATAAGTACCATATATCAAAGCTAAACCAAGACCAGGTGAACTATCTAAATAGACCTATTAGCAGCAAAGAACTAGAAACTGTTATCAAAAATCTCCCTTCCAAAAAAAGCCCAGGACCACATGGTTTCAATGCAGAATTCTACCAGACCTTCCAAGAAGAGCTGATACCTATACTCCTTAACGTACTTCACAATATAGAAAGAGAAAAGTCATTGCCAAATTCCTTTCAAGAAGCTACAGTGACACTAATACCAAAACCACACAAAGACTCAACCAAGAAAGAGAATTACAGGCCAATCTCACTCGTGAACATCGACGCAAAAATTCTCAATAAAATACTGGCAAACCGAATTCAAGAACACATCAGAAAAATTATCCATTATGATCAAGTAGGCTTCATCCCAGAGATGCAGGGCTGGTTCAACATACGCAAATCTATCAATGTAATCCACCATATAAATAAACTGAAAGAAAAATACTATATGATCATTTCGATAGACGCTGAAAAAGCATTCGACAAAATTCAACACATCTTTATGATAAAGTTCTTGGAGAGACTAGAGAAACAAGGGTCATACCTAAATATAATAAAAGCTATTTACAGCAAGCCGACAGCTAACATTAAATTAAACGGAGAAAAACTCAAAGCCATCCCACTAAAATCAGGAACATGACAAGGATGTCCACTCTCTCCATACCTCTTCAATATAGTGCTTGAAGTTCTACCAATAGCAATAAGAAAACATAAGGGGATCAAGGGGATTCGCATTGGAAAGGAAGAAGTTAACCTTTCATTATTTGCAGATGATATGATAGTATACATAAGCAAGCCCCAAAACTCTACCAAAGAACTCCTACAGCTGATAAACACCTTTAGTAATGTGGCAGGATACAAGATCAACTCCAGAAAATCAGTTGCCTTCCTATACAATAAGGATAAGGAAGCAGAAAGGGAAATCAGAGCAGCATCACTTTTCACGATAGCCAAAAATAGCATAAAATATCTTGGGGTAACTCTGACCAAGGAAGTGAAAGATTTATTTGGCAAGAACTTTAAGTCTTTGAAGAAAGAAATTGAAGAGAACACCAGAAAATGGAAGGATCTCCCTTGCTCTTGGATTGGGAGGATCAACATAGTAAAAATGGCAATTTTACCAAAAGCAATCTATAGATTCAATGCAATCCCCATCAAAATTCTTCACAGATCTGGAGAAGACAATAATCAACTTTATATGGAAAAACCAAAAACCCAGGATAGCCAAAACAATCTTATATAATAAAGGATCGTAGGGAGGCATTACCATCCCTGACTTCAAACTCTATTACAGAGCCACAGTATTGAAAACAGCTTGGTATTGGCATAAAAACAGAGAAGTCAACCAATGGAATCGAATAGAAGACCCTGACTTTAACCTACAAACCTATGAACACCTGATTTTAGATAAAGGAGCTAAAAGTATACAATGGAAAAAAGAGAGCATCTTCAACAAATTGTACTGGCAAAACTGGATGTCAATCTGTAGAAGAATGAAATCCATATCTATCACCATGCACAAAACTCAAGTCCAAATGGATTGAAGACCTCAATATCAGTCCGAATACACTGAACCTAATAGAAGAGAAAGTGGGAAGTACTCTACAACACATGGGCACAGGAAACCACTTCCTATGTATAACCCCAGCAGCACAGACATTAAGTGCCTCATTGAATCAATGGGACCTCCTGAGACTGAGATGCTTCTCTAAAGCAAAGGACACTGTCACTAAGACATAAAGGAAACCCACTGACTGGGAGAAGATCTTCACCAACCCTGCAACTGACAAAGGTCTGATCTCCAAAATATATAAAGAACTCAAGAAACTAGTCCGTAAAAGGCTAATCAACCCAATTATAAAATGGGGCACTGAGTTGAACAGAGAATTCTCAACAGAAGAAGTCAAATGGCCAAAAGACACTTAAGGTCATGCTCAACTTCCTTAGCGATCAGGGAAATGCAAATCAAAACAACTTTAAGATACCATCTTACACCTGACAGAATGGCTAAAATAAAAAACACCATTGATAGCCTTTGCTGGAGAGGTTGTGGAGAAAGGGGTACACTCATCCATTGCTGGTGTGAATGCAAACTTGTGCAACCACTTTGGAAAGTAGTGTGGCGGTTTCTCAGGAAATTTGGGATCAACCTACCCCTCGACCCAGCAATACCATTCTTGGGAATATACCCAAGAGATGCCCTATCATACAGCAAAAAATATATGCTCAACTATGTTCATAGCAGCATTATTTGTAATAGCCAGAACCTGGAAACAACCTAGATGCCCATCAACGGAAGAATGGATGAAGTATGGAATATATACTTATTAGAGTACTACTCAGCAGTAAAAAACAAGAACTTTTTGAATTTTGCAGGTAAATGGATGGAAATAGAAAACACTATCCTGAATGAGGTAAACCAGACCCAAAAAGAGGAACATGGGATGTTCTCACTCATATTTGTTTTCTAGCCATAAATAAAGGACATTGAGCCTATAATTAGTGATCCTAGAGAAGCTAAATAAGAAGGAGAACCCAAAGAAAAACATATAGGCATCCTCCTGAATATTAACCTTCATCAGGTGATGAAAGGAGACAAAGACAGAGACCCACATTAGAGCACCAGACAAAAATCTCAAAGTCCAAATCAGGAGCAGAGAGAGATAGCATGAGCAAGGAACTCAGGACCATGAGGGGTGCACGCACACACTGAGACAATGGGAATGTTCTATTGGGAACTCACTAAGACGAGTTGGCCTGGGTATGAAAAAACCTGGGATAAAACCGGACTCACTGAATATAGCAGACAATGAGGACTACTGAGAACTCAAGAACAATGGCAATGGATTTTTGATCCTACTGCACATACTGGCTTTGTGGGGAACCTAGGCAGTTTGGATGCTCACCTTACTAGACCTGGATGGAGGTGGGAGGTCCTTGGACTTACCACAAGGCAGGGAACCCTGATTGCTCTTTGGGCTTACAAGGGAAGGGGACTTGATTGTGAAAGGAGGAGGGAAGTGGGAGGTGGTGGCGGGGAAGAGACAGAAATCTTTAATAAATAAATAAAAATTAAAAAAAGAGTTATAAATGTAAACTTGTGCAACCACTTTGGAAATCAGTGTGGTGATTTCTCAGAAAATTCAAGACAAATCTACCCCAGGACTCAGCAATACCACTCTTGGGAATATACCCAAGAGATTCCCAATCATATTACAAAAGCATTTGTTCAACTATGTTTATAGCAGCATTATTTGTAATAGCCAGAACCTGGAAACAACCTAGAGGCTCCTCAATGGAAGAATGGATGAAGAAAGTGTGGGATATAAATATTAGAGTACTACTCAGAGGTAAAAAACAATGACATCTTGAATTTTGCATGCAAATGGATGGAAATAGAAAACACTATCCTGAGTGAGGTAACCCAGACCCAAAAAGATAAACATGGAATATACTCACTCATAATTGGTTTCTAACCATAATTAAAGGACATTGAGCCTTTCAATTTGTGATCCTAGAGAAGCCAAATAAGAAGGTGAACCCAAAGGAAAACATATAGTCATTCTCCTGGATATTGGAAGTAGACAAGATTGCCGGAATGGCTAAAATCAAAAACACCAATCAAAGCCTTTGCTGGAGAGGCTGTGGAGGATGGGGTACCCTCATCCATTGCTGGTGGGAATGCACTCTTGTGCAACCACTTTGGAAATCAGTGTTTCGGTTTCTCAGGAAATTTGGGATCAACCTACCCCTGGACCCAGCAATACCCAAGCGATGCCCTATCATATGACAAAAGCATTTGTTCAAGTATGTTCATAGCAGTATTATTTGGGGTTTTTGTTGCTTTTTTTTTTAATTTTATTTTAGTGAGAAAAGTAAAAAAAAGTTTCCGCCTCCTCCCAGCCTCCCATTTCCCTCTCCCTCCTCCCACCTTTATCTATGGCTAGAAACCAATTATGAGTGAGTACATCCATGTTCATCTTTTTGGGTCTGGGTTACCTCACTCAGGATAGTGTTTTCTATTTCCATCCATTTGCATGCAAAATTCGAGAAGTCATTATTTTTTACCGCAGCATAGTACTCTAATGTGTATATATTCCACACTTTCTTCATCCATTCTTCCATTGAAGGGCATCTAGGTTGTTTCCACGTTCTGGCTATTACAAATAATACCGCTGCCCTTTGTTTAAGAGCCACCCAAGCAACAAAGAGATCCTATCCGGACACCAGGAGAGACATCATTGGGGTGAGTGAGTTTCTGACTGCGGCAGCAGCCTGGGACAGGGAACTCAGACGTTCCTCATCCCTCCTACACTTCCTGGTCACCCTGCAGGGGCTATACTGCCTGATACCTCCTCTCTCTTCCTATCCCACCCAGCTTGCATCCACAACCCTGCCCCCTCCGTCTGACTCCCTCCCCTCTTTGAACACATAACATCTCCCAGCTCAGCCTGTTTGGGCGCTGGGACCAGGAGGGTGGTAGCTCCTTTGTCTCAATAGCCTGCCTGCAGCAAGCAAGGTAGGCTCTTTGTTTAAGAGCCACCCAAGCAGCAAAGAGATCTTATCCGGGCACCAGGAGAGACATCATTGGGGTGAGTGAGTTTCTGACCGCGGCAGCAGCCCGGGACAGGGAACTCAGACATTCCTCATCCCTCCTACACTTTCTGGTCACCCTGCAGGGGCTATACTGCCTGATACCTCCTCTCTCTTCCTATCTCACCCAGCTTGCATCCACAACCCTGACCCCCTCCGTCTGATTCCCTCCCCTCTTTGAACACATAACATCTCCCAGCTCAGACTGTTCGGGTGCGGGGACCGGGAGGGTGGTAGCTCCTTTGTCTCAATAGCATGCATGCAGCAAGCAAGGTAGGCCCTTTGTTTAAGAGCCACCCAAGCAGCAAAGAGACCCGATCTGGGCACCAGGAGAGACATCATTGGGGCACCAGGAGAGCCATCACTGGGGAGTGACATCACTGGGAAGGTACATCAGCGGGCAAGGAGACCTGATCCTGTAAAGGAAGATCCATAGGGGAGCATTTGGAGGAAGAGATGGGCAGGCGCCAATGCAAGAATTCACCCAACAATCTGAAGAACAGCATGAAATCACCAGAACCCAGCGACCTCACATCTGGAGAACAGGAACACCTTAACCAAGAAGGAGTAGAAAAAATTGACTTTATGAAAATGTTTGATGCCCTTAAACAGCATGTAAAAATGACCTTATAGAAATGGATGAGAAGCATAACAGAAAGTTTGAAGAATTGAATAAATCAGTGAATGATACCCTTATAGAAATGGATGAGAAGTATAACAGAAAGTTTGACGGATTGAATAAATCAGTGAATGATACCCTAGGAAACCAAGGAAAAACAATCAAACAGATAATGGAAACAGTTCAAGACTTGAAAACTGAAATAGAGACAAAGAAGAAAACACAAACAGAGGGCTGGCTGGACATGGAAAATCTAGGTAAACGAATAGAGACTACAGACAAGCATAACCAGCAGAATACAAGAGATAGAAGAAAGAATCTCAGATGCTGAAGATACCATAGAGAAAATAAACGCACTGATCAAAGAAAACAGCAAATCCAAAAAACTCTCATCACAAAACATTCAGGAAATATGGGTCACAATAAAAAGACCAAACCTAAGAATAATTGGAGTCAAGAAGGAGAAGAAGTGCAGCTCAACAGTCCAGAAAATATATTTCATAAAATTATAGAGGAAAACTTTCCCAACCTAAAGAAAGATGTACCTATGAAGGTTCAAGAAGCATATAGAACACTGAATAGGCTGGAACAAAAAAAACATATTGTTGAAATTGGGGCGTCGGGGTTTGTGTCCCCCAACACCCCAGTCGCCTGGCTAGCTTATGCCCGAAATAACAACACACAAACTGTATTCATTTAAACACTGCTTGGCCCACTAGCTCTAGCCACTTACGGGCTAACTCTCGCACCTGGTCTAACCCATTTCTAACATTCTGTGTTAGCACCCCAAGGTGCGCTTACTGGGGAGATTCTAGCCTACGTCCATCTTGGGTCTGTCGGAGCTTCATCGAGAGTGTGCCTCAGAGAGCCGAGCGATCCCCTCCGGCCCGCGAGAGAGGAGGCTGGTTTCTCTGAGCGGAGCTGCTTGAATTCTGAGCTCACTTCCTCTTCCTGTCAGCATACTATTCTGTTTACTCCACCCACCTATGTTCTAACCTATAGGACCAGCCAAGCAGTGTCTTTATTTTAACCAATGAAATCAACAGATTGATAAACAGATTGGTATATGACACTCCACATCAACATCCCCTCGCCATATAATAATCAAAACACAAAGCATACAGAATAAAGAAAGATTATTAACAGACGCAAAGGAAAAAGGCCAAGTTACTTATAAAGGTAAACCTATCAGACTTACACCTGACTTCTCAATGGAAACCATGAAAGCCAGAAGGTCCTAAAGAGATGTACTGCAAAAACTAAGACACCATGGATGCAAGCCCAGACTACTATACCCAGCCAAGCTTTCATTCACTATAAATGGAGAAAACAAAACTTTCCAGGATTAAAACAAATTTAAACAATATGTAGCCACAAATCCAGCCTTACAGAAAATAATAGAAGGAAAATCACTAACCAAGGAGTCCATCAACGACCACAATAACTCAGACATCTAGAGACCCTTCACCAGTGCAACTCAAAAAAGGGATGCACACAAACTCTATGACTAAAAAAGTGACCGGAGTTAACAACCACTGGTTATTAATATCCCTTAATGTCAATGGACTCAACTCACCTATAAAAAGGCACAGGCTAAGAGATTGGATACACAAACAGGATCCAACATTCTGCTGTTTACAAGAAACACACCTCAAACACAAAGACAGGCACCTACTCAGAGTAAAGGGCTGGGGAAAAGCTTATAAAGCAAATGGACCTAAGAAACAAGCAGGTGTAGCCATACTAATTTCTAACAAAGTTGACTTCAAACTTAAATCAATCAGAAGAGATGGAGAGGGACATTTTATACTCATAACAGGAACAATTCAACAGGAGGAGTCTCAATCCTGAATATCTATGCCCCTAATATAAAAGCACCAACATACATAAAAGAAACATTACTAAAACTCGAGGCAGCCATCAAACCGCACACACTAATAGTAGGAGACTTCAACACTCCTCTCTCACCAAAGGACAGGTCAATCAGACAGAAATCTAACAGAGAAATTAAAGAATTAATAGAGGTAATGAATCAATTGGACTTAGCAGACATCTATAGAATATTCCATCCAAATAGGAAAGAATATACCTTCTTCTCTGCAGCTCATGAACCTTCTCTAAAATTGACCACATCCTCGGTACAAAGCAAACTTCCACAGTTACAAAAAAATATTAATAACCACCTGTGTCTTATCAGATCACCATGGATTAAAGTTAGAATTCAACAACAAGGCTACCCCCAGAGGGCCGACAAACTCATGGAAACTGAACAGTCAACTACTGAACCATACCTGGATTAAGGATGAAATAAAGAAAGAAATTAAAGTCTTCCTTGAATTCAATGAAAATAAAAAAACAACATACTCGAACTTATGGGACACTATGAAAGCAGTCTTAAGAGGAAAGTTCATAGCCCTAAGTGCCCACTTAATGAAAACAGAGAAAGCACACATTGGAGACTTAACAGCCCACCTGAAAGCTCTAGAAAAAAAGAAGCAGACTCACCTAGGAGGAGTAGAAGACTGGAAATAATCAAACTGAGGGCTGAAATCAACAAAATAGAAACACAGAAAACAATCCAAAGAATCAATGAAACAGAAAGCTGGTTCCTGGAAAAAATCAACCAGATTGATAAACCCCTATCCAAATTAATCAAATGGCAGAGAGAATATGCAAATTTATAAGATCAGAAATGAAAAGGGGGACATAACCACAGACACAGAGGAAATTCAGAGAATCATTAGATCTTACTACAAAAGCCTGTATGCCACAAAACTGGAAAATGTAAAAGAAATGGACACTTCTTTAGATACATACCACATACCAAAGTTAAACCAGGACCAGGTGAACAACCTAAATAGACCTGTTAGTCGCGAAGAATTAGAAGCTGTTATCAAAAACCTCTCTACCAAAAAGAGCCCAGGACCAGATGGTTTCAATGTGTAATTCTACCAGAACTTCCAAGAAGACCTAATACCTATACTCCTTAAGGTATTGCACAATATAGAAACAGAAGAGTCATTACCAAATTCCTTTTATGAAGCTACAGTCACTCTGATACCAAAACGAAACAAAGACTCTACCAGGAAAGAGAATTACAGGCCAATCTCACTCATGAACATCGAAGCAAAAATCCTCAACAAAATACTGGCAAACCGTATCCAAGAACACATTAGAACAATTATCAATTCTGACCAAGTAGGCTTCATCCCAGAGATGCAGGGCTGGTTCAACATATGAAAATCTATCAATGTAATCCATCATATAAATAAGATGAAAGAAAAAAACCATATGATCATTTCATTAGATGCTGAAAAGCATTTGACAAAATTCAACATCCCTTTATGCTAAAAGTCTTGGAGAGATTAGGGATACAAGGGTCATACCTAAATATAATAAAAGCTATATACAGCAAGCTGACAGCTATCATCAAATTAAACGGAGAGAAACTCAAAGCCATCCCAATGAACTCAGGAACAGGACAAGGCTGTCCACTCTCTCCATACCTCTTCAATATAGTGCTTGAAGTACTAGCAATAGCAATAAGACAACATAAGGGGATCAAGGGGATTCGAATTGGCAAGGAAGAAGTTAAACTTTCATTATTTGCAGATGATATGATAGTCTACATAAGTGACCCCCAAAACTCCACCAAAGAACTTTTACAGCTGATAAACACCTTTAGTAATGTGGCAGGATACAAGATCAACTCCAAAAAATCAGTCGCCCTCCTATACACAAAGGATATGGAAGCAGAGAGAGAAATCAGAGAAGCTTCACCTTTCACAATAGCCACACACAGCATAAAATATCTTGGCCTAACTCTAACCAAGAAAGTGAAAGATCTATTTGACAAGAACTTTAAGTCTTTGAAGAAAGAAATTAAAGAGGATACCAGAAAATGGAAGGATCTCCCTTGCTCTTGGATTGGGAGGATCAACATAGTAAAAATGGCAATTCTACCAAAGGCAATTTATAGATTCAATGCAATTCCCATCAAGGTCCCATCAAAATTCTTCACAGATCTTGAGAGGACAATAATCAACTTTATATGGAAAAACCAAAAACCCAGGATAGCAAAAACTATCCTATACAATAAAAGGATCTTCTGGAGGCATTACCATCCCTGACTTCAAACTCTATTACAGAGCTACAGTAATGAAAACAGTGTGGTATTGGCATAAAAACAGAGCAGTCGACCAATGGAATCGTATAGAAGACCCGGATTTTAACCCACAAACCAATGAACACCTCATTTTCGATAAAGGTGCTAAAAGTATACAATGGAAGAAAGAAAGCATCTTAAACAAATGGTGCTGGCACAACTGGATATCAACCTGTAGAAGAATGAAAATAGACCCATATCTTTCACCATGCACAACACTTAAGTCCAAATGGATCAAAGACCTCAATATCAGTCCAAACACACTGAACCTGATAGAAGAGAAAGTGGGAAGTACCCTACAACAGACGGGCACAGGTGATCGCTTCCTATCTATAACCCCAGCAGCACAGACATTAAGTGCAACATTGAATAGATGGGACCTACTAAAGCTGAGAAGCTTCTGTAAAGCAAAGGACACTGTTACTAAGACAAAAAGGCAACCTACTGACTGGGAGAAGATCTTCACCAACCCCACAATAGACAAATGTCTGATCTCTAAAATATATAGAGAACTCAAGAAAATACTCTTTAAAATGCTAATTACCCCAATTAAAAAATGGGGCACTGAACTGAACAGAGAATTCTCAACAGAAGAAGTTCAAATGGCCAAAAGACACTTAAGGTCATGCTCAACCTCCTTAGCGATCAGGGAAATGCAAATCAAAACAACTTTGAGATATCATCTTACACCTGTCAGAATGGCTAAAATCAAAAACACCAATGATAGCCTTTGCTGGAGAGGCTGTGGAGGAAGGGGTACCCTCATCCATCGCTGGTGGGACTGCAATCTTGAGCAACCACTTTGGAAATCAGTGTTTTGGTTTCTCAGGAAATTCGGGATCAACCTACCCCTGGACCCAGCAATACCACTCTTGGGAATATACCCAAGAGATGCCCTATCATATGACAAAAGCATTTGTTCAACTATGCTCATAGCAGTATTATTTGTAATAGCCAGAGCCTTGAAACAACCTAGATGCCATTCAATGGAAGAATGGATGAAGAAAGTGTGGAATATATACACATTAGAGTACTATGCTGCGGTAAAAATCAATGACTTCTCGAATTTTGCATGCAAATGGATGGAAATAGAAAACACTATCCTGAATGAGGTAACCCAGACCCAAAAAGATGAATATGGATGTACTTACTCATAATTGGTTTCTAGCCATAAGTAAAGGTCACAGAGTTTATACCTGGTGAACCTAAAGAAGCTAAATAAGAAGGTGAACCCAAGGAAAAACATAATTATCCTCTTGGCTATGAGAAGTAGACAAAATAGCCGGGGTGAAAATTGGGATCTTGGGGGAGGGGTGGGGTGGGGATAAGGGAAGATGGGGAGAGAAAAATGAGAAGAGTAGGATTGCGGGAACTAGGGAAAACAGGATGATTGGGATAAAGGAAGGTTGGATAGGGGAGCACGGAGGCACAATTCTTAGTTAAGCGAGCCCCCTTAGGGTGGGCAAAAGACTTGAACCTAGAGTGGCTCCCAGGAGCCCAAGGCGATGTCCCCAGTTAGTTTCTTGGGCAGCTGAGGATAGGGAACCTGAAATGACCCTATCCTATAGCCATACTGATGAATATTTTGTATATCACCATAGAACCTTCATCTGGTGATGGATGGAGATAGAGACAGAGACCCACACTGTAGCACCAGACTGAGCTCCCAAGGTCCCAATGAGGAGCGGACAGAAGGAGAACATGAGCAAGGAAGTTGGGACCACGAGGGGTGCACCCACCTACTGAGACAGTGGGGCTGATCTATTGGGAGCTCACCAAGGCCAGAAGGACTGTGACTGAAAAAGCATGGGATAAAACCCGACTCTCTGAACATGGCGAACAATGAGGGCGAATGAGAAGCCAAGGACAATGGCACGGGGTTTTGGTCCTACTTCATGTTCTGGCTTTGGGAGCCTAGCCAGTTTGGATGTTCACCTTCCTAGACATGGACGGATGGGGGAGGACCTTGGACTTTCCATAGGGCAGGGAACCCTGATTGCTCTTTGGACGGGAGAGGGAAGGGGAGAGAAGTGAGGGGAGGGGGAGAAGAGTGAGAGGAGGGGGAGGGAAATGGGAGGCTGGGAGGAGGCGGAATTTTTTTTTCCTTTTCTCAATAAAAAAAAAGATTGTGGGGCAAAAATTGGGAACTTGGGTGTGGGTTGGGATGGGAGTAAGGGGAAATGGAGAGAGAAAAGTGAGAAGGGGAGGATGGGGGAAGTTTGGGGGAATGGGATGGTTGGGATAAAGGAAGGGTAGATATGGGAACAGGGAAGTATATATCTTAATTAAGGGAGCCATCTTAGGGTTGGCAAGAGACTTGACTCTAGAGAGGCTCTCTGGTGTCCAGGGAGATGTCCCCAGTTAGTTCCTTGGGCAGCTGAGGAAAGGGAGCCTAAAATGGCCCGATCCTATAGCCATACTGATTGATATCTTGCATATCACCCTAGAACCTTCATCTGGCGATGGTTGGAGATAGAAACAGAGACCCACATTGGAGCAATGGACTGAGCTCCCAAAGTCCAAATGAGGAGCAGAAGGAGGGAGAACATGAGCAAGGAAGTCAGGACTGTGAGGGGTGCACCCACCCACTGAGACAGTGGGGCTAATCTATTGGGAGCTCACTAAGGCCAGCTGGACTGGGACTGAAAAAGCATGGGATAAAACTGGACTATCTGAACATGGCGGAAAAAGAGGGCTGATGAGAAGCCAAGGACAATGGCACTGGGTTTTGATCCTACTGCATGAACTGACTTTGTGGGAGCCTAGCCTGTTTGGATGCTCACCTTCCTAGACTTGGATGGAGGGGCAAGGACCTTGGACTTCCCACAGGGCAGGAAACCCTGACTGCTCTTTGGACTGGAGAGGGAGGGGGAAAGGAGAGGGAGAAACAGGGAGAGGAGTAGGGGAAGGGGAAAGGAGGGCGGGGAGGTAGAGAGAAATGGGAGTGGGGAGGAGGCAGAAATTTTTTTCAATAAAAATAATCTTCTCAAAAAAAAGAAGTAAATGTTTTTTAAAAATAAAACATGTCTTTAAAGAGACAGTACAGACAGTCATAGATTAACGGATAATAAAATAATATTTGGATATTATATATAATATATAATATGTAATGTTATAATAAAAGGATAATAAAAGATAATAAAATAAATATTAAAAATAATAGAGTAAAAATAAACCACATAAATATGGAATATTCTCAGAGAATCTGGATTATGTATATCATGTTTACTTTGAATTTTTTGAATGTAAATGAACTAAATACAGAGAGACATTTCATTGTACATGCTGATAAGCTAAATCGGCATGTATATTATTAAGGTATCTTGACTTCAGAATTTGGGTCTAAGGATTTGTGGCTTTGGAAAAGGGGTTCTTCTTTTGTTTCCACCTAGGATGAGAACCTGTGGATTCATTCCAGGCTAATGTGGTTTAATGAAGCAAGACCCCCTCAAAGGTTGCCTTAAATGCCCCTCAAAAAATTACTTCATCCAATAAACAGCAGGAAGAAGTTTAGATAGAACTATGCCCATATTCCCAAGATTGTCTATAAATGTTTCTTTACATTTAAAAGGGGATATACTATAGAGATTTGCATTGGTATGGTCTTGTTTTGTTGATACAAATTTAAGGTCAGTTTTATTATATGGTGTATATGTATTTCTGATATTGATTAAGGTATTGTGTTTGTCCAGCTCATTTAAAAATGTAATGTATAATTAAGAAATATAGGCTAATAGATAATCATCTATAGTAGTTAAGCTTGTAGTCATGTTAGTTAGACTTTCTAGATGTACAGAGATGTATTTTAGATAGACAGGTATTCTTCAAACCTTTCAAAGACAACAGAATATGGCAATTAAAATGTTTTAAGAATGTAGGACATTAAGAATGTAAGAGTCAGCCAATAAGAAGCTAGAGCTAATGGGCCAAGCAGTGTTTTAATTAATATGGTTTCTGTGTGATTATTTCAGTTCTGGGGAACTGGGACAAACAAGTGGCCTCTATCTTACAGTTGACCTATAAAGGATATACTAAGCAAACAGAAAAGGTTGGAAAATACCCCCAGAAATATATTCCCTAATGCTTTATTAACTTTGATTTTTCTTAACACTAATGAGATATTAATAGCTGCAGCAGAGAGGCATTGGATAATAGATACAACTTCTGAATTAAGTCAGCTGATATATTTCAAGGATATGCTGACCTCACAATGAAAACCGGGAAAGGTGATACATTGCATAAATGGTTTTGCACTTGTTTCCACAGGAGAAGAAAAGCTATGGATACCATTAAAATTGATAAAGAGTTGATTTGAAAAATAGAAACCTCTTGAAAAAAAGAAATGACAGCTCATTCACAGAGATGACAATCATAAGAAAACCTCATAAGTGTTGAGGCAGTTTTGTTCTTGTCTCATCTTCATAGAGTCAAGAGACCTTGGACATTTAGATGCCTAAATATGAAAAGATAGCTATGTAGATAGAATCTCTAAGCAAAGAGAAATCTGACTTATCATCTGTATGGAAAAATTTGATTATCTGGATATGTATACATCTGTAATTACAAATAAGAGCTGGCCTTGGAGTTGGACAATGACTATCCGTCTCTAAATACAAGCATGTTGTTAAAAGAAACAAATCAGAATTTTTGTCTCATGTCAGGTGCCATCTGGTACAGGACAGAAAGAAGGTAGATTTGAGGACTATTTTACTCTTCTTCATGCCCATTTTGTCTGTATTATATCTTTCATTGAATATATGTCTATATGAATAATGTTTAAGTTTTTAACAATAAACACTAGATTTTCCTGTAGTAATCTTTGAAACTTCCAGGTAGAATATAGTGTCCACAACAACAATTCCACCTGGTTAATTATGACCTCATGATGCTGATAGTGCTACTATGAGACAGGTTTTTGGGGACTGGCTGAGGAAATGGTGAGCCTTCTTACACTGCTTTGGTCAGAAATCCAAATAAGCACTTAAAAAACCCCTATCAACTACTCAGAGACCATTTGCAATTATACAAAACAGTAATCTTGAAACTTAACTGTCATTTTACTTTTACAGTATTCCATAGAAAGAATATCATTTTCATGACAGTTGGAAGCAATTCTAGAAGATGACATCTCCTCTCCCAACAAAGTTTGTCCTTAAGGTTAGGGACACCATTTTTGAGATGATTGTTACTCATATAGGGTTCAAGTTGGGATGAAAATTATGTAGCCCCAGAGATCTACAAAAAAAATAACAGAAAAAAAATAAAGAGGGAAAACTGAATGGGATGATAGGTAGATTAGTGTGAACTTACACTAATAATAATAAAAGTGAGTAATAGAGTGAATATTGTGAGCTATTATTTATGAACAATTTACATTGGTATAGATTTTTATATATTGATATAAGTTCAAATTCTATTTGTTATATTGAATATGCTCTGATTTCTGCTTATATGTATATTTATCTGTATATTTGTATACCTATGCAAAGTTATTTTGTCAGATTGTATATATTCATGCTTCTACCTCTGTTTAAGACATTTTGTATATTGATACAATTTTAGGATATATTTACCATATTGCATTATATATTTTTTACCTGTGATCAAGATATTTATATATTGTTTACATTTTGAGATCATTGTGCTCATTTGTTGCACAGTTGTTTAAAGATTGTTTAATATTCTAATATGAAGTCTTAGTCTTTAAGTTATGCAGATATTAAGTATTATAAGTCAATAGTCATCCATGTTTGTCATACTTATAGTTAAACTAATCAGTTTCTTTGGATACATAGGGATGTATTATATCTATCCACCTAGATAGGTAATATTTAACTACTTCAAAGATCTGTAGAACATGACATTTAAATAATTAAGGATTCTGTCGATGTGACACATGATTGCTCTTGGCAGCAACCACCTATTCCTGAGAGAGTATTGAGTACCAAAGACACTCCACTTGGAGTTTGTTTTCTTCTTGGCACAACTGGCGCTTCGCCTACGCCTTGACCAATGACAAAGTGCACAATGTCCAGACTCAGCAGGAAACAAGAAAAAGGACTGCTAATCCTTGACAAAACAGGGTAAGACGGTTCTGAAAATTTTCCTTCCTCTGAAAATGGTCTGTCAGTTTGTCTAGGTGTTAGCCTACAGTAGTAGATTGCTTCAACATTGCAAATGAGACTTTGAGTGGTTGCCTAGGCATCCAGTTGTCTCCATCATCTACAGTACATTTTGGAAGCTGCTTGATTGTACTTCCTGCTTTCTCAAGTAATATTATTTCTCTTCTCCAGTCTTCAATGGGGTTGAAGACTAGATAGTCATCATTACCATCCTCTTATGATCTAGTCATAATTTTAATATTGTTTTGCTGGTTATAATTCTAACCTTATACTTGATATCTGTTCCTAGTGTACATAGTTTTGTATTGGGTTTGGAACTCTCTTATTTAAACAAAAGGAGGAGGTGCTATGGGAGCTCCTTCAGCCAATATCCTTTAAGATACCAGCTCACTTGGGTGTGATCTCTTATACAATAAATGCAGCTGTAAAGAGTGCACTGTCTCTGTCTATGTTTGGACTATCATTTCTGGCTGCTAGCTTCAGTTACTCTTCCTCATTCATGCAGAGGACTGTAAATAACCCTTTATTATACATAATCCTGAACTACTATGGGATTATTTTGTAACTTCCATCATCAAGAGGGAGTATTTTTAACTAAGTGAACATAAAATACACAAAATTATTTTTTCTTTATGGTCTTTTGAAACAATGTCTCTTGTAGCCAACATTGAACTCAAACCAACCTAACAAGCAAAGATGATCTAGGACCCCTGAAATTGACTCTATGTCTCAGAGTTGGATTTACAGTCAAGGGACACACTGCTGAGGTATTTTTTAATTTTTAAAATAAGAGATATTTGAGACACACCCAAAGTACTTAAACATATTTATACCATCAGTTAGGCATTTTAATGAGATGAAACCTTCAATGATCAGGTAAAAGCATAGTCTATCAGTCTATTTAAATATATGGCATTACTTACTGGTGAAACATTTTAAATATTCTCTACTAAGACTTTGGAAATCTGTAGTGTAATCTAGTCCATCCTGAAGAACCATCTGTACTGCAGAGCACAGGACACCATCTTTCCTGACTGGCTGCACCCTGTAGATGCCCAATCAGATTTGTGTAGCACTCAGTACTGTTCCTGTGACTCCAGCACTTGTATTCTCCCAGAATTCACTGATGGTTTTCTTCTTTGTCTCTCTTCTTGCAGTCAAGGGTAGATGACATACATTTTGGCACAACAGTAGAATAACACTACTATCCCCACTAACCACTTACCACTGCATTATCAGATGTATCAAATGTGTTCCCCAGACAGAATTAAAAACCTGTAGTGCAAGTGTGAGCTACTCCTCCCTTCCTCAGGGTAAAGTAGGGTAAAGAAGACATGGAAAATGGACTAGGAGGCTGGAGAGTAAATGTCAGATGCAGGTCAATAAAGGACATAAGCAATAATCTAACTTTTAATGAGTGTTCATGAGCCTAACACCGACATGGCAACACTGAGGAATGTGAGGTGCTCCATGGGGTTGGTTTGTGAGAGGGCTTGTGGTTGAAATAAGAATGTTGGTTACCTGTTTCAGGTCTTCATAGCTCAAAAGCAGGAAGTTGTCCCTTTCTCTCATGGACAGCCAGGCACGGGTGTGCTCAAACCATGATCCATATGAAACTGTGTGAAGGTAGGAAGAAAGTGTTGATTACAAAGAATAAAAGTGAGCACTGCCTGATATTCTTCACTTTTGTGCAAATGATAGATACCTTTATTAAGAAAAATCAAACTGACATTTACAATATTCAATGTAACAAATGACAAATATACAGACAATGAGCTGATAAAATCCAAAACACTAGTAAACTCATCACCCCACAGCTTTACCACTGATGCCATGAGGAGACATCCTCCTGTTGGGTATCAGTGATTGAGGCATGTGTTTGGGAAAAGCAATCACACCAATACAGTAAACCAGAGGTTTCTGGACATGGCCAGGCTTGGACTATTTTAATTCCATCATGTCTGAAGAACTATCTTAAGTAATTATGAGGGAGATCACCTTCTACTGGATTCCTCCTCTACGTTTCCCCCACTATTCAATAGTCACTCTTCAACATCCAAGCCTCCAAAACACAGACAAGTAGAGACCTTCCAAGCATAGACATCCACCTTTACATCCAAACTTCATTTGCATTCCTAAGGCTATTGTGATGTGTTCACAATAGATCCTGGTCTAGTGCACTCTCTTCTTGTCTCAGCCTCCATTTCACATGTGCACTGTTACCCATTATCTGAAGAAATAACTGAATCAAATCAGGAAAGAAGGTAAGAGTTAAGTCAGGGTAAGAGCAGTAGAATATATGAATTCAAGGATTCTAATATTTAATTGAAAACTGTGGGTAAATATTCTGCAGAGAAGTTGTAGAGAGAAAGTGAATTCCGTAAGAAATCACAGAATTAAGTCCCTTAAAGAGATTGAAAGCTGGTCTCAGGTGATGGTTCAGTGGAATGCATTTGCCTTGTAAGTGTGAGCACCTGAGTTTGAATCCTCAGAACTACTGAATGAAATAGAAATTAAGGTTCAACACCTAATGTTGTTGTTGGTCTTCCACATTCAAGCTTTGGCACAAGAACAGACATAGTCACACATTTGTTTCTATACAATTATGGACACACACACCTATGCCCATCAAAAAAAGGCTAAAAGCCAAGCCAGAGTGGTGGCACACATTTGAAATACTAAATCTCAGGAGTTAGAGTCAAGAGAAGACTAGAACTTCAATGTCATTTTCCACTACATTGTTAATTAGTGGCCAACTTGAGATACAACTGATCATGTCTGAAAATAAGCAAAAAGCAGAATACATGTTAATGAGAACATAAAAATAAGCCAGTGACATATACACTGCTGATAATTAACAATTGTTATGCTTTAGTGGTCATTTTAAAAGATATTGTGTTTATTTGGAGGCTGGGATTACAAAGTATATGTCAACATGGCTGTCTCTGTCTGCTATGCAGAAAAGGATTACTTGAACTATTGATCCTCTGTATCCATCCCATAAATGTTGTGAATGAAGGCTTCCACCATATTATTCAGCCTGGATATATTATTTTGTAACACCTTAATTGATATATATCAAGTTATGAGACTTAGTGGATACAGCTGTATCCAATACATGGTCTTAGTGTTAGTGGGGAGCAATGATCGATAAGCAAGCAAGTACCTGCCTCCTGGTCTAGTGTTCTAGTGGGAAAAAAGGTTCAATGACAGAGTTGGCAAGAATGGTAACTTATATGATGCTGGAAAGAATTATTCCCATCACTATAGCAGCAGGTTGAGTGAAATGCTATGAAAGTATGCATCAAGGTTTCATATTAGTGTTAGAGTGAGGGGAATAACATCAGGTAGAGATAGAGAGAGGTTGTAGAAGAGGAGAGGTAGTTAAAGAGAGAGAGAGACAGAGGGAGAGGGGGGAGAGAGAGAGGAGAGAGGGAGAGAAAGAGAGAGAGAGAATGTTATACATGGACATTAAGAGAACATGAAAGGCTCTAGAAACTTGTAGTTTATGAAATAATTTTTAAAATATTTATTTTATTTTTTATTTTTACATATGTTTGTGCATTTTCACACACAGATTAGAAGAATGCCAGTTCTCCTCAAGCCAGAGATATGGAAAATTGGGCACCACTTGATGTGGGTTCTGGGTTCGGGGAAAAAAACTCCCCTTCTCTAAAAATCCACAAGTTCTTTTGACCACTGAGGCATCTCTCCAGCCCCTAATTACATAAATATAAAGAGTAATTTATAAAAGTTTTATTGCACCAGAAAAAGTAAAAATAAGCACAAATGGTCTTGGGGGAGGGGGAGAAGGGTGGGAGTAGGGGGAGCAAAATGGGAGGCTGGGAGGAGGTGGAAACTTTTTTTTCTTTTTCTCAATAAAAAAAAAGAAAAAAATAAATTTTAAATGAAGAAAATACAGACACAAAATTGAATGGTGGCACTATGAAAACAACAGGTAAAAAAGTACTTAGCATATAGACCTGATGATTAAACTGTCTGTGTAACCCACATCGATTATGAGTAGACAATTGACTCCACAAAGTAGTTATTAGGTTCTCATAAAAGTACTGTGAGATGCATGTACACACAGAGACACTCTAGCACACACTCATACACACACTCACACACACCAGATCATAATAAAAAAGATATTTTTAAAGGAAAAAAATCACAGTATTAAGGCAAAATGGGGGACTTGGGACAGTTTAATAAGAACAAAGTTAGCATAATAAGAAGGAAGGAGTGGGAATTACAGGATATCTGTCATTCTATGAAAAATGAAATGCAAGGTACACAGGTATAGAAAACATTTTAATATAATATCCCATAGATAAGAAAAGAGATGTTGTGTTTAGTAGCTCTTTTTATTAAATTATTTATTTATTTATTTATTAAAGATTTCTGCATCCTCCCCACCACCGCCTCCCATTTCCCTCCCCCTCTCCCGATCAAGTCCTCCTCCCTCGTCAGCCCAAAGAACAATCAGGTTTCCCTGCCCTGTGGGAAGTTCAAGGACGACCCTTCTCCATCCAGGTCTAGTAAGGTGAGCATCCAAACTGCCTAGGCTCCCACAAAGCCAGTATGTGCAGTAGGATCAAAACCCATTGCCATTGTTCTTGAATTCTCAGTAGTCCTCATTGTCCGCTATGTTCAGCGAGTCCGGTTTTATCCCAGGCTTTTTCAGACCCAGACCAGCTGGCCTTAGTGAGTTCCCCATAGAACATCCCCATTGTCTCAGTGTGTGGGTGCACCCCTCACGGTCCTGAGTTCCTTGCTCATGCTCTCTCTCCATCTGCTCCTGATTTGGACCTTGAGATTTCTGTCCGGTGCTCCAATGTGGGAATCTGTCTCTGTCTCCTTTCATCGCCTGATGAAGGTTAATATTCAGGAGGATGCCTACATGTTTTTCTTTGGGTTCACGTTCTTATTTAGCTTCTCTAGGATCACGAATAATAGGCTCAATGTCCTTTATTTATGGCTAGAAAACAAATATGAGTGAGTACATCCCATGTTCCTCTTTTTGGGTCTGGCTTACCTCACTCAGGATAGTGTTTTCTATTTCTGTCCATTTACTGAAAAATTCAAGAAGTCATTGATTTTTTTCACTGCTTTAATCTAATATGTATATATTCCACACTTTCTTTATCCATTCTTCCATTGAAGGGCATCTCGGTTGTTTCCAGGTTCTGGTTATTACAAACAATGTTGCTTGGAACACAGTTGCGCATATACTTTTGTTGTATGATAGGGCATCTCTTGGGTATATTCCCAAGAGTGGTATTGCTGGGTCGAGGGGTAGGTTGATCCCAAATTTCCTGAGAAACCGCCACACTGCTTTCCAAAGTGGTTGCACAAGTTTGCATTCACACCAGCAATGGGTGAGTGTACCCCTTTCTCCACATCCTCTCCAGCAAAGGCTATCATTGGTATTTTTTATTTTAGCCATTCTGTCAAGTGTAAGATGGTATCTTAAAGTTGTCTTGATTTGCATTTCCCTGATCGCTAAGGAAGTTGAGCATGACCTTAAGTGTCTTTTGGCCATTTGAACTTCTTCTGTTGAGAATTCTCTGTTCAGCTCAGTGCCCCATTTTATAATTGGGTTCATTAGCCTTTTACAGTCTAGTTTCTTGAGTTCTTTATACATTTTGAAGATCAGACCTTTGTCAGTTGTGGGATTGGTGGAGATCTTCTCCCAGTCAGTGGGTTGCCTTTTTGTCTTAGTGACAGTGTCCTTTGCTCTACAAAAGCTTCTCAGTCTGAGGAGGTCCCATTTATTCAATGATGCCCTTAGTGACTGTGCTGCTGGGGTTATACGTAGGAAGTGGTTTCCTGTGCCCATGTGTTGTAGAGTGCTTCCCAATTTCTCATCTATCAGGTTCAGTGTGTTCGGACTGATATTGAGGTCTTTAATCCATTTGGACTTGAGTTTTGTGCATGGTGATAGATATGGATCTATTTTCATTCTTCTACAGATTGACATCCAGTTCTGCCAGCCGCATTTGTTGAGGAGGCTCTCTTTTTTCTATTGTATACTTTTAGCTCCTTTATTGAAAATCAGGTGTTCATAGGTTTGTGGGTTAAATCAGGGTCTTCTATTCGATTCCATTGGTCGACTTCTCTGTTTTTATGCCAATACCAAGCTGTTTTCAATACTGTAGCTCTGTAATAGAGATTGAAGTCAGGGATGGTAATGCCTCCAGAAGTTCCTTTATTGTATAAGATTGTTTTGGCTATCCTGGGTTTTTGGTTTTTCCATATAAAGTTGATTATTATCTTCTGCAAATCTGTAAAGAATTTTGATGCGGATTGCACTGAATCTATAGATTGCTTTTGGTAGAATTGCCATTTTTACTATGTTGATCCTCCCAATCCACGAGCAAGGGCGATCCTTCCATTTCCTAGTGTCCTCTTCAATTTCTTTCTTCAAAGACTTAAAGTTCTTGTCAAATAGATCTTTCACTTCCTTGGTCAGAGTTACCCCAAGATATTTTATGCTATTTGTGACTATCGTGAAAGGTGATGCTTCTCTGATTTCCCTTTCTGCTTTTTTATCCTTAGTGTATAGGAAGGCAACTGATTTTCTGGAGTTGATCTTGTATCCTGCCACATTACCAAAGGTGTTTATCAGCTGTAAGAGTTCTTTGGTAGAGTTTTTTGGGGTTGCTTATATATACTATCATATCATCTGCAAATAATGAAAGGTTAACTTCTTCCTTTCCAATGTGAATCCCCTTGATCCCCTTATGTTGTCTTATTGCTATTGCTAGAACTTCAAGCACTATATTGAAGAGGTATGGAAAGAGTGGACATCCTTGTCGTGTTCCTGCTTTTAGTGGGATGGCTTTGAGTTTTTCTCCATTTAATTTAATGTTAGCTGTCGGCTTGCTGTAAATAGCTTTTATTATATTTATGTATGACCCATGTATCCCTAATCTCTCCAAGACCTTTATCATAAAGAGGTGTTGAATTTTGTCTAATGCATTTTCAGCACCTAATGAAATGATCACATGGTTTTTTTCTTTTAGTCTATTTATATGGTGGATTACATTGATAGATTTGCATATGTTGAACCAGCCCTGCATCTCTGGGATGAAGCCTTCTTGATTATAATGGATAATTTTTCTAATGTGTTCTTGAATTCGGTTTGCCAGTATTTTATTGAGAACTTTTGCGTCGATATTCATGAGTGAGATTGGCCTGTAATTCTCTTTCTTGGTTGGGTCTTTGTGTGGTTTTGGTATCACGGTAACTGTAGCTTCATAAAAGGATTTGGCAATGACTCTTGTGTTTCTATATTGTGAAATACATTGAGGAGTATAGGTATTAGTTCTTCTTGGACGTTCTGGTAGAATTCTGCATTGAAACCATCTGGTCCTATGCTTTTTTGGAAGGGAGATTTTTGATAACAGCTTCTAGTTCTTTGCTGCTAATAGGTCTATTTAGATCGTTCACCTGGTCTTGGTTTAGCTTTGGTATATGGTACTTATCTAAAAAAAAAGTCCATTTCTTTTGTATTTTCCAGTTTTGTGGCATACAGGCTTTTGTAGTTAGATCTAATGATTCTCTGAATTTCCTCTATGTTGTGGTTATGTCCCCCTTTTCATTTCTGATTTTATTTACTTGCGTGTTCTCTCTCTGTTGTTTCATCAGTTTGGATAGGGGTTTGTTGATCTTGTTGATTTTCTCCAAGAACCAACTTTTTGTTTCATTGATTTTTTTGACTGTTTTCTGTGTTTCTATTTTGTTGATTTCTGCTCTTAGTTTGATTATTTCCAGTTTTCTCCTCCTCCTGAGCACATCTGCTTCTTTTTTCCTAGAGCTCTCAGGTCTGATGTTAAATCCCCAATGTATGCTTTCTCCGTTTTCTTTAAGTGGGCACTTAGTGATATGAACTTTCCTCTTTGCACTGCTTTCATCGTGTCCCATAGGTTTGAGTATGTTGTCTCTTTATTTTCATTAAATTCAAGGAAGACTTTAATTTCTTTCTTAATTTCCTCCTTGACCCAGGTGTGGTTCAGTAGTTGATTGTTCAGTTTCCATGAGTTTGTCGGCTTTCTGGGGGTAGCATTGTTGTTGCCTTCTAACTTTAATCCATGGTGAGATGATAAAATGCAGGTGGACACTGATATTTTTCTGTATCTGTGGAGGTTTCCTTTATTTCCGAGTATGTGGTCAATTTTTGAGAAGGTACCATGAGCTGCAGAGAAGGTATATTCTTTCCTGTTTGGGTGGAGTGTTCTATAGGTGTCAGTTAGGTCCATTTGCTTCATTACCTCCAACAATTCTCTTAATTCTCTATTAAGTTTCTGCCTGATTGACCTGTCCATTGGAGAGAGGGGTGTGTTGAAGTCTCCTACTACTAGTGTGTGTGGTTTGATGTCTGCCTTGAGTTCTAGTAATATTTCTCTTACATAAGTGGGTGCTTTTATATTAGGGGCGTAGATATTCAGGATTGAGATGTCATCCTGATGAATTGTTCCTGTTATGAGTATAAAGTGTCCATCTCGATCTCTTCTGATTGATTTTAGTTTGAAGTCACTTTTGTTAGAAATTAGTATGGCCACACCTGCTTGTTTCTTAGGACCATTTGCTTGAAAAACCTTTTCCCAACCCTTTACTCTGAATACATGCCTGTCTTTGTGGTTGAGGTGTGTTTCTTGCAAACAGCAGAATGTGGATCCTTTTTTGTATCCAATCTCTTAGCTTGTGCCTTTTTATAGGTAAATTGAGACCATTAATATTAAGTGATATTAATGACCAGTGGTTGTTTACTCTGGTTATTCTTATTGTTTTTGATAGTAGAGTTTGTGTGTCTCCCTTCTTTGAGTTGTGCTGGTGAAGAGTCGCTAGATGCCTGAGTTATTGTAGGCAGTGTTGGCAATGTTGGATTCCTTGGGTTGTGATTTTCCTTCTATTACTTTCTGTAGGGCTGGATTTGTGGCTACGTATTGTTTAAATTTTTTTCTTATCCTGGAATGTTGTGTTTTCTCCATTGATAGTGAACACTAGCTTGGCTGGGTATAGTAGTTTAGGTTTGCATCCATGGTCTCTTAGTTTCTGCAGTACCTCTATCCAGGACCTTCTGGCATTCATGGTTTCCATAGAGAAGTCAGGTGTAAGTCTGATAGGTTTACCTTTATAAGCTACTTGTCCTTTTTCCTTTGCAGCTCTTAATATTCTTTCTTTAATCTGTATATTTTGTGTTTTGATTATTACATGGTGAGGGGATTTTTTTTTGATCCAGTCTGTTTGGTGTTCTTCTTGAATATTCAAAGGAGTATCTTTCTTTATGTTGGCAAAGTTTTCTTCCATAATTTTGTCAAGAATATTTTCTGGGCCTTTGAGCTGTGACTCTTTTCCTTCTTCTTTCCCTATTATTCTTAAGTTTAGTCTTTTTATTGTGTCCCATATTTCCTGAGTGTTTTGTGATGAGAATTTGTAGGCTTTGCTGCTTTCTTTGATCAGTGCTTTTATTTTCTTTATGGTGTCCTCAGAATCTGAGATTCTTTCTTCTATCTCTTGTATTCTATTGATTATGCTTGTTTCTGTAGTCTCTGCTCGTTGACCTTGATTTTCCATATCCAGCTGATCCTCAGTTTGTGTTTTCTTCCTTGCCTTCATTTCAGTTTTCAATTCTTGGACTGTTTCCATTACCTGTTTTATTGTTTTTTCTTGGTTTCCCAGGATATCATGTACGTATTTACTCATTTCTTCAAACTTTTTGTTATACTTCTCATCCATTTCTATAAGGGTGTTTTTTACATGTTGATTAAGGGACTTTATTGCTTTCATAAAGTCAATTTTTTCCTCTTCTGTGTTAGGGTGTTCAAGTCCTTCTGTTGTAAGATCATTGGGTTCTGGTGTTTTCATGTTGTTTTTCAAATTGTTGGCTGAGTTCTTGCCTTGGCGCCTTCCCATCTCCTCCTAACAATGCTATCTAATGGGCCTTCTAAAACAGGATCAGGTTTCCCTGCTGGCCAGGGCCCAGCTTACAAAATGCCCTTGTTCTGTCTTCTGGTTCCCACCGTGGGCCAAGATCCCTCTCACCAGTCAGAAGGGTCTTCAGGACCAGGACCAGGCTCCCCATTCACCAGGGTCCTCGCCAACAAAAGGCCTACTACCACTCTGCAGGCCAGCCACCAAAACAAAGAAACTCCTGCTGCCCTCTGCCCCAAGCACCCGACCCAGAATCCAAACAGGCTAAAATGGGTAATCCTGTGGCCCCGCAGAAGGGAGGGGGAGTGAAGGAGGCCCCTGGGCACAAGCTGGGATGGGTCAGGTAGAGAGAGGTCGCAGCAGAGGAGGAGCAGCCCCAGCAGAGAGTACCAACCCTCGCAGACTAACCGGGGGTCAAGGGGGTCGGGGAATGCCCCCGCTCCGTTTCTTGTGACCTGCCGTGGGCCCAGAGCACTCTCCCCACTCAGGAGGGTCTTCAGAGGCAGGACCAGGCTCCCCGATCGCCCGTGGACCTTGCCAATAAAAGGTCTACCACTCTGCTGGCCTGGGCCCAATAAACCTACTTGATTTAGTTGTAGTGGGGCGATCTGCTCTCAGTGTGGTCTTCACTGTTTCATGCTTGGACTATCCTGCATCCGCTGCTGGGGCCTGCGTGCCGGGTCTCTGCCCGCACCAATGTTCAGATCGAAGAGGTGATCCTGTCTCTATGAATCCTCAGAGTGACTGCCACCATGCTGTGGTTCCCCAGATCACCAAAGCTCTCAGTTCATCATCTCCCTGCGGCAGCAACTTCACCACAGCACAGGAAACAACTGGCCTGTTTAGTAGCTCTTAATGTTAACTCTACAATATCATTATAGAAGCCTTTTAGACCAAAAAGGAAAAATAGTTCAATCTTTAATACTTCATCAAGTATAAGTTAGCTTCAGCAGTCTATTTGACACAACTTGGAATTATCTGAGAAATTCCCAGTTAAGTTATTGTCTCTATCAGATTGGCATGTGGCCAAATGCTTGAATTATAGTTTGTTTGGTATGGTATGACACACAGCATAGGTAGCTAGGACTGGGCTATATGAGAAAGATAACTGAGCATGAGACTGTGAAGAAGTTATCAAGCAGATTAGTCAAATGTTTCTGCTTTATTTCATTCTGAAGATATTGCCATGACTTTGCCCATAGATAGATAGAGACCTGAAAGTATAAGCCGAATAAATACGTTCCCCGCCTACGTTGCTTCTGGCAAGAATGTTTTTTATCACAAAGACCATAAAGGAAACTAGAACAACAGTTAAACAAGAAATAAAAGGTAAACAGCTTTAGCACCTTGGCAAAATCTTCAAAATGACAGAAATCAATAGACTTCTCCCATTAGTTACCGACTAGTTATGTCAATTCCTAATAAAGTATCACAGACAAGGAGATGGAAATAAAAATTAGCAAGTATATATTTGTTATACTTTATCATAAAAAAACATGGAATCTTACAATAAAATGATGAATAAAGTTGTTCCAGGCAAACAGAGCTACAAAAGTGTTGCTAATTTAATCTGACAAAATAGACTTGAAACAAAATCTAGTGAGAAATAATAAATAGCACTTCCTGTTGGTTAAAGGAAGACTTCAAGGAGAGAACTATACCATTTCAAACACAGGTGCACCCAGGAAACACTACTACACGAAAGAACACAGGCTACCATCTTGTGTCATTGTAGCTTCACTTTCAACAATTAACCCATCATCTCAATAGAAAGTATATAGAATTAAATGACATCACAGATAAAATGGCCCTAAAGAACATCTACAGAATATTGTATCCAAACACTGTAGAACACACATTGTTCTCAGCAGCTTGTGGAACATTCTCTAAAAAGTATCTTAACAAATATGGGGAGAGTGAAAAAATTCTTTATATTCTACCTGACAAGAATAAAATGACTATACATAAACAACATGAGAAACTCTAGAAGGTAAATGAACTCATGGACATTAAATAACTCACAACATAACTGTGAATGTATCTTTGAAGAAAGCAAGAGTAAAAAGGTTCTTACAATAAAATGAAAATTAAAATCCAACACACTTTAATCTTTGTGATGCAATGTAAACAGACCTAAGAGAAATGTTTAAAGATCAATGTACCTACATTAAGAAATCAGTTAGAGATCTAAAAGATTAGTTAATGATTCATTCACATTAGGGCTCTCTGGAAAAAGAAGAAGTTAAATGCTAAAATCAGTAGCTGTAACGTAAGCACAGACATTAATGGAATAAATAATTTGAAAACAGCCCAACAGCAAAACAAACCAGAGATTTAATGAAACAGGTGTGATTCCTTCAAAATGTAAACAATACTGAGAAACTTTAGATAAACTAAAAAAAGGGAAGAACAGTTACCAAAACTAATACAATAAGACATGAAAATGGAGCATTATGACAATCACCAGTGAAATTCAGAAAATTATTAGTTTACCTTAAGACATTCCACCAAGACTGAAAAATCTAAAACATATGGATGAATTTCAACATATATAAAAAATACTAAAATTAAACTAAGATGACATTTAAAAAGTAAACAGGTATAAGGTGGGGAGAAGCTCAGCAGTTAAAAGCATTCACCATTCTTCTACAGGACCAGGATTCAGTTTTCAGTTTCTACATGATAGTTGTCAGTGTACTTTTTCGGCCTCTGTGTGCATCAGACACATATGCAGCAAAAACAAATGCATGCAAGCAAAAACACTTCTACACAGAAAACAAAACCTTAAAATTAGTCAGGCCTGGCCGTGACCCTTGCCTGCCACCTCTGGATTAGGAGAAGGCACAGCAAAGACCAGGACTGAACAACTCAGCTACCACTGAGGTCCAGATCTAGGTCCTTGAGTGGTCTACATCAACATATACACTATCAGTAAGCTGCTGGAGAAGATGAAAAGGACAAGCCCCATGGAACCATAGCCACAGGGTCAACATGAGTCTGAGCAATAATAGAATATCCAAGATATCCAATAATATCCTCATCCAAGTCTAGATGGGGGTGCAGTATTGATGTGTAGCAGAAGCCAGAGACTGTGAATGCGAACACAGCTCCTTGCAATGAATATTTTTAAGTAAAGCTGTTTGGGCAAAAGGGTATACTTAATGACATATCTTATGTTATGGAAAGGTGGGAATGATGGAGTAGCAAAGTAGTACTGGTATGCTGGAATGGGAGACATGGTAGTTGTGATAGGTATGAGGGAGAACTGGCTTTGATAGAAGAGCAGGTCATTGCCCAGAGGGATGAAAGAAATAGTTTGATTTTTTGTTTGCTTTTTCTTTGTTTTTAAAATAAGTCTATTTATCTTTCTCTTACATTGCAGCCTTAGTTTTTCCTTACTCATTTCCTCGCAGTCCCTCACCCTCATATCTCCTCTATTAACTTCCCCAAAAATTCCTCTTCCATTTCTGTTTAGGAAAGGGAGGGTCTCACAGGAATATCAACAAAACATTGCATATCAAGTTGTACTAGACTATGCGTCTCCCCATGTATTAAAGGTGGACAAGGTGACCCAGTACAAGGAGTAGGGTCCCAAGAACCAGTAACAGAGTCAGAGACATTCCATAAGAAGTTAGCAGTTCCATAAGAGATCCACTCTACACAACTGTAACATATATGAAGAGGGCCATTGTCAATCCCCTCTAGGCACCCTGGTTTTCAGTTCAGTGTGTGTGAGCTCTATGAGACCAGGTTGATTCTGTGAGTTTTCTTCTGGTGTCCCTGACCCTTCTGGCACCTACAATCCTATCTCATCATTGTCTGCAGGATTCTCTGAACTCCACCTAATGTTTGGCTATGGGTCTGCATCTATTCCCATCTGTTACTTGATGATGCCACTCTGATTACTGTTGGGCTAGAAACCAATCTAGTTATAGGAGATGGCCAGTTCTGGCTATATATCTGATATTGTTAGGAGTCTAAGCTGGAATCTTCCTTATATATTCCTGGAAGATTCTCTTGTGCAAGGATTTTACCTGACCCCCAAATGCCCCACCTTTTCAGTACTCTCCCTCATTGTTCATAGCAACATTTTTCATAATGGCCAGAACCTGAAAACAACCTAAAGGCCCCTCAACCAAAGACTGGATAGAGAATATTTGGTACATTTACTCAATGGAATGTTATTCTCGTGTGAAAAACATGGCATCAGAAATTTGAAAGCAAATGGATGGAACAAAAATATAATCCTGAGTGAGGTAACCCAGACTCAGAAAGGCAAATTTTGTATGTTCATATTCATAAGTGAATATTATCTGTAAATTAAGGATAACCACGCTACAATTGACAGTCCCAGAGAGGCAAGGTAGCAAGGATTGCAAAAAGGGATATGTCCCTAAAATGGGGGAAATAGAAGAAATTTCCTGAGTTAACTGGGTGCTGGCAGGGGTGGGAACATGACGGATTTTAATGGGAGAATGTATGGAAGGGAAGAGTATTTGAGATACATCTTGATGGGGGTGTTTTAGGGTTAGATAGAAATCTACTGCTAGGGAAACTCCCATGCTTCTACAAGGATGTTCAAATCAAGGACTAGCTACAGTGGATAGACAGCCTGAACTGGCCATCTCTTGTAATCAGGACAATAACAGCCCACCTTGTCATCAGAGTCATCATCCAGTGATGGATGAAAACAGATGCAGAGACCTACAGCAAAGCACTGGGCCTTACTATAGGAATTCAGCTGAAGTGAAAGAGATGGATTAGATGAATCAAGTGAGTCAAGGTTATCACAAGAAAATCCACAGAAATGACTTATATGGGTTTATAGGCTTATGGACTGACAGAGAGACTGCATGGAACTGACATAGGGTCTCTTATGTTTGACACTCTATAGCTTGATTTACTTGGATTCCTAGTTGTAGAATTTGGGCCTGTCCCTACTGCTTTGGCTGACATTTAGGAACATATTCCTCATAGTGGGTTGCCTTGCCCAGCCTTAATATAAGTGAGGAGTTTAGTCCTACCTCAACATGCTATGTCATTCTATGTTGACACCCATGCTGAGGCCTGTCACTTTCTAAACAGAGAAATGGATTGGGAGGTAGAGTTGGGAGATAGGTAGGAAGAGGAATGGGATGAGAAGAGAGGGGAAATTGAGGTCATGACATAAGGTAAATGAGCCAATTGAAAAAGAATTTATTTCCTCTCAAATCCCACACTCAATGATGTATTACTTCCTGGAAGGTTGTGCCTCATAAATTTGAAACTGCCATCAACTGGAAAACAAGTGTTCAAATGCCATTATATATGTGTGTCATTTCTAATTCATTCACCACATAAGATAACACCTGCCTTAGTACTGGAAAGACCAGACTCTCCAAATGATGGTGTTTTATAGGACAAGCTGTGTTATGCAGTGATGTGTGAGAACAGAAAGTCTACACCATCAGTTTTTAGATGGTTATGAGTCTGGGAGCCATGGATTGTTTGTGCTTTGAGGGATAAGATGGTGTCAACTGAAGATTACAGACTGGTGATGTAGCCAAGTTAGATAACATGTATGGCTTTGTGGTTTTGAGCCCCAGTATTAAATAAACATAACATGGTAGTAGGTGCTTGTAGTCCTAAAACTCAAGAGGTGGATGCAGGAGAAGCAGAGCTTCAAGGTCATCCCTGACTATATTGAGAGTTCAGGACCAGCCAAAACTATATCTAATTTTGTCTTTAAAAATGTCTTTGAGCATCTAGCAACTCCTATATTTAATAGCACACTCACCATTTCCTTTGAGGAACCATTCAAAATAATTTCTCAGAGATTCTAGATTCTTAGCAAGGCTTGTCTTATGCAAGAAAAAATAACCAGACACAAGAACATCTCTGGGATTTCTGATGACATAGATCATCTAAAATGGAAAAACATGAATGAAGGTCAATATAGTCATTCTCCACCTTTTATCTGGTACAATTTATATGAAATAACAATCAAATATCCATAAAGTTTCTGAAAACATATATTAATTTTATTTGGAAAAAACATACTTAAGTACAATATAGTCAGGATCCTCTTTCATACTTTAATTTGATTTACAAATACATAACAGCAAAATGACTGAGGTCACTAATACTGTAAAAACAAAAACAATAATAAAAATTCAACACTGATTCTATAGTTGTAAAAAACAATATCTCACAGTGTGAAAGATCATCCATCTGCTGTGAAAGAGCAACTTATGTACACAGCAACTTCTGTACTGTGCTCAATCAATCTGCAATATGACAAACTTTCTGGTTTCTGTAACTATAACTACCAAATATAACCCTCAAAACAGTTATGGTGCAGAGCTTAAAGCTAATGTGCCATTACACAATGGTGAAAACAAAGATTTACAGGAAACTAAGAAATGAAGAGAGTCAGAGAAAACAATTTCCTTTGGGAAAAGCATAACTATTGGTCACATAACGCTGAATGCTCATCCCAGAAAACATACAGGCAAGGAACATTGTACAGACAGAGCTAACTATAGTTAAGTATTTACAATACCTAGATATGTATAAATATACATATATGACAACAATCAATTGAAATAGCGACCATACATTTGAAAATTAAATTGTAATCTCAAAAATAAAAGAAATAAACTAAAAATAAATAATTTTAACAAAAGGATACTTATATTTTGAACCAATACCTTTGTGACATTATTCTAGAATTTATCTCTTTATGCCTCAATTTCTCAGGTCATGAGTTTGCCAACTTAGATAAGACACAAACACATATTTTTGAATGGTCACAACTTAATTGTGATATTTTAAGAGATAATTTTTCTAAGAGTGTTTTCATAGTTTAAACATAAAACAATATTATGTTTTATGGTAAAGGGAAATCCAGTAAACGTTCTTACTAAAAAGAAGCTATGAGTATTTGTGATCCTTTCTGTAGTTCCTCTCTCAGGAACATGGGTGATTCCTGTGGTTTACTGATCTCAATGGGCAGCTAGAACCAGCAAGACACAGTGGATACAGATGAGCCATAACTGTTGAACATCTACATGTTTCGATGCCTGTTCATGCTGTTTCACCTATGAGGTAGTCTGTGTTGGGTGATTCACCCACTGTGCATGGGGTATTTGTAGAATCAAAATTAGCTAATTAATTAATCAATTGCTTTGGTGACAGCAAAACAGTAATATCTATTGTACACTATACTTTTAACTCCATTGACCTGTATATGTAGTTCCTTGATGCTCTAATGTGTTGTTCCACTTTCTGTCATATATCTGTCAGGATCACTGTGTGGTGATTGACATCATGGTATTTTGATTTAGTCTGAGGAGGGAACACATCAATATCACCTAGTGCATGAGAATCCCAGCTTTCCTCCCTCAACCTACAAAATCAGAGTCCATTTAAACAAGAGCTCCAGGGTCTGTCAGGGTAGAATAAGTTCAATGAGCATTTGACCAAACATTTCTCAATCACTGGATACTGACCTTGGCCTTGGAACTGAAGAAAGACTTGGGGAAAAGATGGAAGGGAAGATGAGAGCTGATGAGGCGTGGTCCTTCCTTATTGATTAAAAGTTGATATCCTTCTTCATACTCTACCCAGGGTGAGCGTTCCCAGATGGGCACAGATTGAATCCACTTGGGATTCCCCTTGGTCTGAATCAAGCAGACAATCTCAATCAACCAGTTAGTTCCTGAAGAAGAAGGAAAATTGATAGTCAGTAATTTCAACATTATTTGTTAAAAAGTGTCAAGTAGAATATACAATGCACTATTTACAGTGCAGCTGTTTCCAAGTACACAGACCTGTGGTGTTCACAATGTCTACATGGTGTTAGCCCAAAGTATATTGATCTAGCACATCCCCAATGCTTCACTTGGAAAAACTAAGATTATATTCAGTATACTTCACCTGCCACCTGAACATCTCCAGCAGTCCTGGACCATCATCAGTCTACATTCTGGTGCAGTGAATTTGAATATCCCAGATATTTCACAGGGATGGGGTTATAAAATCTGTTCTAGCTAGCTAGAAAAAAATCTAGGTGAGCTCCCTTCTTTTTAATACAATGCCCTTGAAATGCATCCATCCTGCAGTGTGTCTGTGAGTACTGCTTGTCCTTAAGGTAAATAAATGCCCTCTTGTCTATTTAATACACACACACACACACACACACACACACATATCCATGTTTGCATGCTCATTTATCAGTGGATATTTATCTACCTTTCTTCCCTGGGTGATTGTCTGAATCTTTATCCTGAATTCCACTGTCATTCACTTTCCAAGTTATTGCACATTCCTTGTCAGCAACCTATTACTCTCCTAATGGTCAATGCTTCTTCCACCCAGCAAACATCCCTTACTCAAAAGTCATTTTTGGTTCCTTGAGTTTGAGACTCTTTCTACAACCGGAACAGGAACCAAGGTAATTCTCTACATGACATTTTATTCTCCACAACATATTCTTATATCCATGCCTTTTTTCTCTTGATGTTATTTCCTTTCTTTATTCTCATCATTCTCCCTCTTTCACTCACTCTTCCAGAAAGAGACACAACAATGCCAGAGTCTGTCTTAGGATCCATTGACATTGCTCTCTCTTTTTTCTTTCTTTTTAAAAAAAAAATATTAGATTTTTTTAAAAAAAATACCAACCTAATTTCCTGCTCCCTCTCCTCCTACCATTTCCTTCTCACACTCTCCCCCCAACTAATCCTAAGAGAGGGTAAGGCAACATTGCTTTCTTGCCTTAACTGATCCTCGACCACACATAGCAGGCTAAAGTCTTTCTCTGAGTGTGAATGTGCTGACACACATCTCTCCTTACCCACAAAGCATTTTAAACATCTGATATACAGAACACTCCACTCATTGCCTAAATTAATGAAGATCAAAGTCTCAACCTTCCTCATACAGCTCAAGATCATTCTCACTAACAGTCCTTACCTGATTTGGGGTAAGTCAATATGATTGTATCTTCATCTCTGACCACAAACTTATCACTGACTTTATCAAGTGTTTCTTTTTCAGTCAAGATTGCAGGGAAAGGTATTCCTTCAAACCAAAGGTAGTCTGACATGGCCAAGTGTTCTTTGTGGGTACCGTTAGGATTCCACTTTTATCCGCCTATATAGCTTCTAGCTAATCTTGAGAGCTAACATGTATAGTACAGCGAAAAGAAATCATTAATAGCCCATAGTTCATTCCAAAACTAACTACTGAGATGAAGAAAGAGATATTGTAACAATAAGTCAAAGGTTGTTGTATTAAGCAATTGTGAACTCATACAGAGTTCACTCTTGAGCATTTCTGAGCCTGAGTTCATGACTCCAAACTAGAAACTCAATAATAAGTGCTAGGTCACAGAAATGGGACTCACTTATCATGCTTTCTAATTCAATTTAGCTTTCAGGGTGGTTTCAAATGTGCAAAAAATTACAGAGATCATACAAAATGTTGCAACATGCAAGTTCTTTTTTAAATAGTGGTTGTCTTTACAGAAACTCAAATTTCCTTAGCTGCATATATGACTCTAACCCTCGCCCTCTCCCCATACAACCATCTCTTTATTTCCCATATTTATGTGTTCATTAATATTTATTGATACAAGCATTTAATCACATGTTATTATAACATACTGAGTCCATTTAGTTCTGTTTGTATGCGAATGTATTCTGAGTTGAGCACTTGGAAAGTTTTTTCAAAACTCCCAGGAAACAGTAAAGGCAGCATAGTGTGTACAACTAAGAACAAAAGCTCCTGCTGCAAAAATACTTTAATCCTTGCATGTACTCTAGTCTGGAGAAACATGTGGAAATTGTATGAAAGTTTGAATGATGGAGTACCAGACCCTGGTCTGTCTCTAATTCCTCTCTCCTGCTGCTGGAAGAGATATCCTCCATAAGTCATTTGAACATTTATAATGTCCCACCCTGGACATAACGACTGTGTTTGAGGCAGCTTGGGTCAGTTGGGGATGGTGAACAAATGTGCATCTGAGGCTGTATTAGTTTTCATCTTCAATGGGGTAACAAAATGAATCCACATTAATGTCTCAACAGAGTATTAAGATCCTAGACATCATAGATACAAGTAAAACCCCCAGATTTTCTAGCTGAAGCTTCCCTAGTCTTTTGGTGTCAAGTCCTACTCATCTTTCCTTCCTACCTCCTTCTTGGCGTCAAGAGCTCCAGACGTGTGTGTGTGTGTGTGTGTGTGTGTGTGTGTGTGTGTATGTGTATAGGTATTGACGTAACTATGCTTTTTTTCATTCAGTATCTTTACCTTATGGCCAAGTCTGGGGCACTCAGGTCTTCCACTGTCTTTTTTGTTTGTTTTGCAGACCTAGTTCAGGAACCAAGACATAAGTACAAACAAAAGAATTTCCAGAATGTTCTGTAATGATTGCCAGAGATAAGTGGAAGCTCTAAAACAGCTGCTGGGTCAATCTGTCCCTGTGATTGCTCAACTGTCCCTTTCTCTCTCAGTGTAGAGTCCATGTCTCCAGGCACATTCTCTCTGGGCTCTATTCCCAAAGTAAACCACAGCCTTGAAACTTTTCTCTATGTTGATCAGACCTGGGAGGGTGCCAGGTATCATCTCCAGAGGGACCTGCCTGATTTTCAAGACCCATCTGCAGCCCCAGAGCCTGATTAACCTGAAACAACTCTAGTTCCGACTGTCCCATGCAGTAACTGAAGATCCAGCATTAGCGGAAGCTCCAGTAGCAATAGCTGCTCTAGCACCAGTTAACAAGGTTGCTCGACTTTCTGAACCATCTTCTGACCAGCTCTAGAAACACACCTTTGAACCCTGAACCCTTCAGGGGATTTGTAGACTTAGAGTTACTTTCTGGCATCACACAGCCCCTCTTACCCATGGAACAAGAACCCTTGGTTCTAGCTAAAAAAATCTTGATTTTAAGGAAGACGTGGGGGGATGGGGAGAGGAGTAGGGAAAGGGGGAGGGGAGTGGGGGGAGGGATGGTATGTGGGAGGAGGGGGAGGGAGTTGGGAAAGGGGAGGAGGCGGGAATTTTTTTTCAACAACTAAAAAAAATAAACTAAAAAAAAGGAAGAGGTGGCTATGTATTTAAAGCTCAGGACTGAAAGACCCTACAGACCCCCGCCCCCAGTCAAAACCTGCAGCTAGCCGGCTCTCATGAGAACATCCTGCCTATAGTTAGCACATCCGTCAAACTTAAAATATCAGCAGTTTACAAAAGAAACAATTCCCCCTATGAGGGACCCCAGCTTAACTGCTGTAACATCATCTCCCAAGGCTCTGGACAAACAAATGTAAGTGCAGAGTGAGGTCAGGGCGTCTGGCTGCAGAGCAGGATATATATGAGGTCAGGGCCTCTGGCTACAAAGCAGGATGTTTATGACATAGATGTCTATCCCATAAATTTATGCTGGGAAAGGAAGAACCCTTGTGCCCCCTGCCCCATTCTAATCTGTCCTCTTCCCTATAAAAAGGCCTTCCCCCAGTCTGCAGACGCGCAAGTTCTCTGAGAGAGACTTTGTGCCCACAGGTACCTGTGTTTACCTAATAAACCTCTTGCTATTTGCATCCGTGTGGTCTCGACCTGTTCCTTGGCTTCAGGGGAGTCTCCTCTCGAGGGAAGTCCTCTTCAGGGGTCTTTCAAGGACATTTTGAAAGACTTTGAGGCACCTTAGCATTACTGCACCCCCCTTCCTGGGAACCAGGCCTTTAGCATTAGGAGGTACCTTAGCACTACTGCACCCCCCTTCCTGGGAACCAGGACCCTGGTAACCAACCACGCGTGCACGGGAGCTTTGAGTACTTTCCATCCCCATTGTAGTCTTTCTTCAATAGACCCGGACCCTGGAACTGGGGTGAGACGACCTGCAGGTGTTCCTCCTTGTAACCACCATAACATTGATCAAGTAGAGTCAGCTGACCATTGTATGAACTAGTCAAAATAGCTGACAAATGATTTTTGGACTTTCCCTTTGATTCTGTACTACCCCCTCCCTGATTTTGTGATTTTTTTTCCTTTAAAAGAGCTTGTAATAGAAAAAGCAGGCGTCCTTCTCCTCTCAAGGCTGAGAGACCTCTGCCATAGCAGAATAAAAATTCCTCTTGCTATTGCATCAACTGTGCTGTGAGTGTCTCGTGGGGCGACCTCTCCTTGGTGGGGCTTTAGGGCCCAACAATTTCTCAATGTGTGGGGGTTGATGGTTGGGTGCTCCTGTATCTTAAATACTACTGATTATATTCTTGTGTCGGTTTGTAAATAGATTCAACGCTCACTTGTACTTTAGACATTTTTTACCTTATGACTTATTTTTTCGCTGGTTGAGGTTTTATTTATTTTATATGGGTGGGACTTTCCTAGAGCTACTTCCCCTTCCAGACAGAAGGGTAAAAAGCAGAAGTTGCTACTACATGTATATCAGTTGTTTTCTGACATTAATTCCAACTCTATTTCAGCATGGATGAATGACCATTTTACTGAACTCTTTTTTTCTCCCCTTAATGCTGTACTGCTGTATAGCAGCTGAGTGTTGGGGAGGAATTAAAAGAGCTTCTGGGAGTTTTTTTCCCTAGTTCAATAGATTCTATTTTTAGAATCTTTACCAGCATAGGGTGTCTTTTATAAATTGATCTTGGCCATTCTGACTAGGTAAGGTAAAATCTCAAAATGGTATTAATTTGCATTGGCCTTTTTGCTAAATATGGTGTATCTCTATTTTTTTTTGAGACGTATGAATAAAATTTATTTAATCTTACATTGAATCTGCCTTAGGCCTTAATTAAATTTTTATTATTAATCTCAAAATTTACTAACTCATGTCAATGTCTGGCCCTGATGAACTCTAGTCGCCACCATATTTGTGACTCTACTGTCACTTTCTCCCACTAAACAATGCCTTTCCATTTTTCTATTCTTTTTTTTTTTCCAAAACAATATACTTTTATTTAATGATGAACAAATGAACAGAAAATGAGAAAGAAAACTGCACTGTTGTTGAAATATACTTAGAAAAGAGTACATTTAGCTTTATATGTTTCCATTGGTTTCTTTTTTTTTTTTTTTTTTTTTTTTGTCAAAGCCTTCGTTTATTAGGGACAGGGTAACAACTTATATACCCCCCTGAATGAGGGCTTGGGGAGCAGGGCACAGGAGCATGGAATCTGGCCGCGTGGTCCCAGTCACGTAACCTACATCCGGTCAGGTAGGCCAAGAAGTCAGGAGTTGCCACACCTAGTTCCCTGGATAGCTGGAATTTAAGGCAGTTCCGCTATCAGATTAGGTTCGTTAGCAATTAGCGAATAGCTAATTGGGTGTGGGGCAGGTTTTGCCAATAGGACTATTCTTAACATAATTATGGGTTTGGGGTTCCCTGCAGGCTCCCCAAGGTGATGGTTTCTGTAACAATCTTTAGGGGGGGAAACGGCTCCCAACATATTCCTCCTTTCTTATATAAGGGCAAGTAGTTATAAGTGGAGGGCACCAAGACAGAGTCAACCATGGTGTCAGATCTAAAGGAGAAGGGACTGGGACAAGGAGAGACCCTCCTCTCGACTGGTGAAGCAATTTACCTCTCCTGGGAACAGAGGGGTGCCTTATGAGTAGCATTAGTTTCTTGGAGCTTCTCAAATAAAAGGTATCTAGTAGGATTAAAGTAAGCAGATCACAGGGCACCCTGTCTTAGGCTATGTGGAGAGCGCCCTCGTACCTAAAAACCATGCCATGTTGAGCCGGCCTGTACGGCCTCTGTATGGTTTGAAATTTAGGTGAGGATCCACACTAACTCCCGTCATTGGGCCCCTGTGTCTATCATTAATGAAAAATCTGTGAGGTGCTCCTTAAACAAAAGATATGATATAATTTTGGCACCAATAACTCCATCTCCAGACAAGAAGAAAGGGGCACCTTCCAAACCCAGTATTCACCTTTTAGTCTGGCCCATGGTATGTCCTCCTTCCTAAATGCCTACTCCACAAAAAGTTACGTGTGCTTGTCTGCCATCAATTAGGGAGGTGAAAAAGGGATCAAAATCTAAAATTCTTAACATATGCATTGAACCCAAACACTTTACAGCATGTGTCAAACCTTTCCCAACATCTATAAGCAGTTACAAATATCATTAGATCAATTTCAGTAAGAGTACAATGACATACATTGTTGTCAAATACCACCATTTCCAGACTCTGAGCAACAGTCACAGGAACCCCAATTTTTCCCCTTCTTAAGTGAAGAGGTTAGTATTTTAATTAAAATGAGTTCTGTGTCCCAGAGATTAAAACAGTCTGATGTCCAGTCTGCATCTCAGCTCCAAAGCAGACCAGAGTTCAAGCTGCAGAAGCAGTTTAGCACTTGTGCTTCAGGGCCGGTGGGATTCCTGGGTGAGGTGAGCTGGATTCAGCTATCTGAAGCACATCCTGGCATTATCTCAGCCGGGTCTCCCTGGACTCAGGAGGCAGAATTGACACCCTGTAGAGTGGAGCAGCAGGTTCTGTTATCAGGGACTCCTCTCCTTGGGGGCAGGAAAAGCCAGACTAAGGACCTCTCTGCAATCGCCTCAGGAACTCCTCTGTGTCCGCAGCGCAGCCTCGACATCAGGCCCAGCTTTTATTTTCTTTCTGTGAAAAAAGCATAAACATATCCTCGACCCCAAATATATATAGGTCGGGTTTTTTCATAATGCATTGCAAGGGCTTTTCCACCTTGCCCTAGCAAAGGTCAGCTTGGTGTTATCATGTCAGATCCGTTTGCATCTGGATCTACTTGCAAGTTTCATAAGCTGCTTACAAGGAGCCTTATTATGCTCCATAATATTTTTTTTATTATTATTAGCCATATATGCAGTTCCTCCATTGGAAGAGCCATTTGTAAAATTTAACATAAAATCCTTTAAGGGATTTTTTTTGCTATAACATTAGCAAAATACAGTTGTGTGAATTGTAGCAATAATCATCTGGGGATCAAGCCATTTTTTAGCTTTTATCCTGCCCTTTTGTACCAGACAGGCTACTGGTTTAAATTAAGAGTTTAATATCTTAATTGGCAAAACTTGAGAAGATTTTGCCATAAACAGCATTTTTTTATAAAAATGTTGTAGAATAAGTTTTATATTTAATATGCACACTTGCCATAGCTGCATTATAATTAATATACTGTGTTTGTTGATTATTGTATACTTTACCTGTTGATTTATATTTTACCTGTTTGAGTACCTGTTAGGCAGCTTTAAGCTCTCTCTATTGGAAACTGTTTTTTTTTATTTTATTTTTTTTTCTATTCTAAGATGGCTCCCTTAATTAAGATGTGTGCTTCTCTGCTCCCCTAACCAACCTTCCTTTATCCCAAACATCCCGTTTCCCCAGGTTCCCCCCCATCCTCCCCTTCTCACATTTCTCTCCCCTTCTCCCCTCACCCCCCCTCCCACCACACCCCCAAGATCCCAAATTTTTGACCGGCAATCTGGTCTACTTCCCATAACCAGGAGGATAGCTATATGTTTTTCTTTCGGTTCACCTTCTTATTTAGTTTCTTTAGGATATCAAATTATAGACTCACTGCCCTTTATTTATCTCTAGAAACCAATTATGAGTGAGTACATCCCATGTTCATCCTTTTGGGTCTGGGTTACCTCACTCAGGATAGTGTTTTCTATTTCCATCCATTTGCATGCAAAATTCGCGAAGTCATTGTTTTTTACCGCTGAGTAGTATTCTAATGTATATATATTCCATACTTTCTTCATCCATTCTTCCATTGAAGGGCATCTAGGTTGTTTCCAGGATCTGGCTATTACAAATAATGCTGCTATGAACATAGTTGAACAAATGTCCTTGTCATATGATCGGGCATCTCGTGGGTATATTCCCAAGAGTGGCATTGCTGGGTCCATGGGTATGTTGATCCCAATTTTCCTGAGAAACCGCCACACTGCTTTCCAAAGTGGTTGCACAAGTTTGCATTCCCACCAGCAATGGATGAGGGTACCCCTTTCTCCACAGCCTCTCCAGCAAAGGCTATCATTAGTGTTTTTGATTTTAGCCATTCTGACAGGTGTAAGGTGATATCTCAATGTTGTTTTGATTTGCATTTCCCTGATCGCTAAGGAGGCTGAGCATGACCTTAAGTGCCTTTTGGCCATTTGAACTTCTTCTGTTGAGAATTCTCTCTTCAGATCAGTGCCCCATTTTTTAATTGGGTTAATTAGCATTTTAAAGTCTAGTTTCTTGAGTTCTTTATATATTTTGGAGATCAGACCTTTGTCTGTTGCGGGGTTGGTGAAGATCTTCTCCCAGTCAGTGGGTTCCCTTTTTGTCTTAGTGACAGTGTCTTTTGCTTTACAGAAGCTTCTCAGTTTCAGTAGGTCCCATTTATTCAATGTTGCCCTTAATGACTGTGCTGCTGGGGTTATACCTAGGAAGCGATTGCCTGTGCCCATCTGTTGTAGGGTACTTCCCACTTTCTCGTCTATCAGGTTCAGTGTGTTCAGACTGATATTGAGGTCTTTGATCCATTTGGACTTGAGTTTTGTGCATGGTGATAGATATGGGTCAATTTTCTTTCTTCTACAGGTTGACATCCAGTTGTGCCAGCACCATTTGTTGAAGATGCTTTCTTTCTTCCATTGTATACTTTTAGCACCTTTATCGAAAATGAGGTGTTCATAGGTTTGTGGGTTAAGATCCGGGTCTTCTACACGATTCCATTGGTCGACTTCTCTATTTTTATGCCAATACCACACTGTTTTCATTACTGTAGCTCTATAGTAGAGTTTAAAGTCAGGGATGGTAATGCCTCCAGAAGTACCTTTATTGTACAAGATTGTTTTGGCTATCCTGGGTTTTTTGTTATTCCATATAAAGTTGATTATTGTCCTTTCAAGATCAGTGAAGAATTTTGATGGGATCTTGATGGGGATTGCATTGAATCTATAAATTGCCTTTGGTAGGATTGCCATTTTTACTATGTTGATCCTCCCAATCCAAGAGCAAGGGAGATCCTTCCATTTTCTGGTATCCTCTTCAATTTCTTTCTTCAATGCCTTAAAGTTCTTGTCAAATAGATCCTTCACTTCTTTGGTTAGAGTTACCCCGAGATATTTTATGCTGTTTGTGGCTATCGTGAAAGGTGATGCTTCTCTGATTTCCCTCTCTGCTTCCATATCCTTTGTGTATAGGAGGGCGACTGATTTTTTGGAGTTGATCTTGTATCCGGCCACATTACTAAAGGTGTTTATCAGCTGTAGGAGTTCTTTGGTGGAGTTTTTGGGGTCGCTTATGTAGACTATCATATCATCTGCAAATAACGAAAGTTTAACTTCTTCCTTTCCAATTCGAATCCCCTTGATCCCCTTATGTTGTCTTATTGCTATTGCTAAAACTTCAAGCACTATATTGAAGAGGTATGGAGAGAGTGGACAGCCTTGTCGTGTTCCTGATTTAAGTGGGATGGCTTTGAGTTTCTCTCCGTTTAATTTGATGTTAGCTGTCGGTTTGCTGTAAATAGCTTTTATTATATTTAAGTATGACCCTTGTATCCCTAATCTCTCCAAGACTTTTATCATAAAGGGATGTTGAATTTTGTCAAAAGCTTTTTCAGCATCTAATGAAATGATCATATGGTTTTTTTCTTTCAGTTTATTTATATGATGGATTACATTGATAGATTTTCGTATGTTGAACCAGCCTTGCATCTCTGGTATGAAGCCTACTTGATCATAATGGATAATGTTTCTAATGTATTCTTGGATACGGTTCGCCAGTATTTTGTTGAGGATTTTTGCGTCGATGTTCATGAGTGAGATTGGCCTGTAATTCTCTTTCTTGGTTGAGTCTTTGTGTGGTTTTGGTATCAGAGTGACGGTAGCTTCATAAAAGGAATTTGGCAATGACTCTTCTGTTTCTATATTGTGAAATACCTTAAGGAGTATAGGTATTAGGTCTTCTTGGAAATTCTGGTAGAATTCCGCATTGAAACCGTCTGGTCCTGGGCTTTTTTTGGTAGGGAGGTTTTTGATAACAGCTTCTAATTCTTCGCGACTGACAGGTCTATTTAGATTGCTCACCTGGTCCTGATTTAAATTTGGTATATGGTATTTATCTAAAAAAGTGTCCATTTCTTTTACATTTTCCAGTTTTGTGGCATACAGGCTTTTGTAGTAAGATCTAATGATTCTCTGAATTTCCTCTATGTCTGTGGTTATGTCCCCCTTTTCATTTCTGATCTTATTAATTTGCAGATTCTCTCTCTGCCGTTTGATTAGTTTGGATAGGGGTTTATCAATTTTGTTGATTTTCTCCAGGAACCAGCTTTTTGTTTCATTGATTCTTTGGATTGTTTTCTGTGTTTCTATTTTGTTGATTTCAGCCCTCAGTTTGACTATTTCCAGTCTTCTACTCCTCCTAGGTGAGTCTGCTTCTTTTTTTCTAGAGCTTTCAGGTGGGCTGTTAAGTCTCCAATGTATGCTTTCTCTGTTTTCTTTAAGTGGGCACTAAGGGCTATGAACTTTCCCCTTAGGACTGCTTTCAAAGTGTCCCATAAGTTTGAGTATGTTGATTCTTTATTTTCATTGAATTCAAGGAAGACTTTAATTTCTTTCTTTATTTCTTTTTTAATCCAGGTGTGGGTCAATAGTTGACTATTCAGTTTCCATGAGTTTGCAGGCTTTCTGGGGTAGCATTGTTGTTGAATTCTAACTTTAGTCCGTGGTGATCTGATAAGACACAGGTGGTTATGGATATTTTTTTGTAACTGTGGAAGTTTGCTTTGTTACCGAGGGATGTGGTCAATTTTCGAGAAGGTTCCATGAGCTGCAGAGAAGAAGGTATATTCTATCCTATTTGGGTGGAATGTTCTATAGATGTCTGTTAAGTCCATTTGGTTCAATACCTCCATTAATTCTCTTATTTCTCTGTTAGGTTTCTGTCTGATTGACCTGTCCATTGGTGAAAGAGGCGTGTTGAGATCTCCCACTATTAGTGTGTGCGGTTTGATGGCGTCTTTGAGTTTTAGTAATGTTTCTTTTACATATGTGGGTGCTTTTATGTTAGGGGCATAGATATTCAGGATTGAGACCTCATCCTGATCAATTGTTCCTGTTATGAGTATAAAATATCCCTCTCCATCTCTTCTGATTGATTTAAGTTTGAAGTCAACTTTGTTAGAAATTAGTATGGCCACACCAGCTTGTTTCTTAGGTCCATTTGCTTGATAAACCTTTTCCCATCCCTTTACTCTAAGTAGGTGCCTATCTTTGTGGTTGAGGTGTGTTTCTTGTAAACAGCAGAATGTTGGATCCTGTTTGCGTATCCAATCTCTTAGCCTGTGTCTTTTTATAGGTGAGTTGAGTCCATTGACATTAAGGGATATTAATGACCAGTGGTTGCTAACTCTGGTCACTTTTTTAGTCATAGGGTTTGTGTGTTTGCTTTCTTTTAGTTGCGCTGGTAAAGGGTGTCTAGAAGTTTGAGTTATTGTGGTCATTGTTGGTCTCCTTGGTTTGTGATTTTCCTTCTATTACTTTCTGTAAGGCTGGATTTGTGGCTACGTATTGTTTAAATTTGTTTTTATCCTGGAAAATTTTGTTTTCTCCATTTATAGTGAACGAAAGCTTGGCTGGGTATAGTAGTCTGGGCTTGCATCCATGTTCTCTTAGCTTCTGCAGTACATCTATCCAGGACCTTCTGGCTTTCATGGTTTCCATAGAGTAGTCAGGAGTAAGTCTGATAGGTTTACCTTTATAAGTAACTTGACCTTTTTCCTTTGCAGCTCTTAATATTCTTTCTTTATTCTGGATGTTTTGTGTTCTGATTATTATGTGGCGAGGAGATGTTTTTTTCTGGTCCAGTCTATTCGGTGTTCTGTATGCTTCTTGAACCTTCAAAGGAATATCTTTCTTTAGGCTGGGAAAGTTTTCTTCTATAATTTTATTAAATATATTTTCTGAACCATTGAGCTGTGCTTCTTCTCCTTCTTGTATCCCAATTATTCTTAGGTTTGGTCTTTTTATTGTGTCCCATATTTCCTGAATGTTTTGTGATGAGAATTTGTTGGTTTTGCTGTTTTCTTTGATCAGTGTGTTAATTTTCTCTATGGTATCTTCAGTGTCTGACATTCTTTCTTCTAACTCTTGCAATCTGTTGGTAGTACTTGTCTCTGTAGTTCCTGTTCGTTTACCCAGATTTTCCATCTCCAACCTTCCCTCGGTTTGTGTTTTCTTCATTACTTCCATTTCGTTCTTCAGGTCTTGAACCATTTCCCTTACCTGTTTGATTGCATTTTCTTGTTTCTCTTGGTTTTCTTGGGTATCTTTGTATCTCTATTTTTTTGAGATAGACTTTCTGTGTTTTCCCTTGACTGTCTTAAAAACCAGGTAGACCCAGCTGGACTTGAACTTGAGATCTGCTTGCTTCTGTCTGCTGAGTGCTAGGATTAAAAGTGTGAGCCACCACTGCCCAGCCTGCTGTTTGTCTATCTTGAGATAAGATCTCTTCACAAATAGACCTGGCTGTTATAGAGATCTTTGTGTAGATCAGGCTGGATTGACCTTCAGAATGATCTTCTTGGCTCTGCCTCCTGAGTGTTGGGATTCAAGTGTTAACCTCCACACCCAGCCTGTTTATCCAAGTCCAATATATCTAGTCTGTACTATACTAGGTTTAAAACTTGACTTTTCATTTTCTTTCTTTTATTCATTAAACTGGCTTTCTTTTTGTATCCCTGGCTTTCATGGAACTCTTAAGTAGACCATGCTGGCATAGAACCCATAGAAATCCACTCACCTCTTCCTCCCTAGTACTAGGATTAAAGCTTTGTGTGTTACCACACCCTATCATGGATGCTCATTCTTTATTTTGGTTTCTCTGTGTATCTCTAGCTGTCCTGGAATGAAGCTCATTCTGTAGACCAGGCTGGCCTCAATTCACAAAGTTCTACCTACCGCGAAAAATCTTATAGAAGCTATATTAATTATAACACTGTTTTGGCCAATGACTCAGACATATTTCTAGCTAGCTCTTATATCGTGAATTAATTCATTTCTATTAATCTGCGCATTACTATGAGGTTGTGGCTTACTGGGTAAAGTTCCCACATGTCTTTCTTTATTGGCAGCTATATGGCATCTCCCTGACTTTGCCTACTTACATTCTATATCTCTGTTTGAATATCCCACCTGGCTTTACTCTGCTAAGCCATTGGTTGAAGCATCTTTATTCATTAACCAATGGTAATAAAACATATTTATGCATACAGAGGGAAATCTCACACCATCCACCTGCCTCTGTCTCCCTGAGTTCTGGCATTAAAGGCATGCACCACTTTGTTTTATATTTTAAATTTTACCTTACTGTCAGATCTTTCCCTGTGACAACACTTTTCCTGTAGAGATGCAGCACACAAATGTCTTCTCACTCCAGGCCTGGAACTAGTGACAGAAAAAGAGCACAGATATACCATCAGAATCCAAATTGTGAATAGTGAGTTTTATTGGAGTTCCTTACAGCAATTTTTCACCAACTTTTAAAGATAATTTAATTTTAATTTTTAGTTTTTTGTTTGTGTTTTTTTTTTCTAGGAAGTCTGCCTGATTTCCAGGCATTAGTTGCCAACAGCTGTGTGATGCCGTCGGTGTGGAGAATTAAACTCAGGTCCCCTGGAAGATCAGTTCTACTCTTAACATCCCATATAAAGTTTTTTCTGCCCTGAGACAGAATTTCTCTGTGTAACTCTGACTGTCTGTGGAGGCCCAACAATGTGAGCATGTTTCCACACTGACCAATGATCAGAGACTTTGAACTTACCTCTTGTTCTTCAAGGTGCTTCTACTTCATACAAAGATCCCACCTAGATTTAGATCAGAGAGTTCTCTCTCAAGGTTATTGTCAACAGATGTGGCTAATAGCCAGACCTTGTATTTCGAGCATATAGAAGTATATATGTTACTACCTCAAACAAAAGTATAAGGATCCAAGCAAGTTTCAGTTCCCTTAAGGAGATAACTTTGGATTCCATCTAGGAAATGGTTTGCCTATAGAATGCTTTGGTCTAGGGTATGAGCAGGACTTAATTTGTTCTAGCAACAGAAAGTTTAACTATGAATGTAGCCTGCAAACTCCACTGGTTTGCTCATTTTCTTGTATAATGTTAATGTAGTTTTTATCTTAATCCTACCTTTTGGGGTCAGGGTTATTTTAAGCAATTGGAAATTAAACACGGGTGAATTCCAGTACTCACTGATGCTATTCTATATGTTTCTCCATTTTATTATTTACATTTGTATTTTCATATTCTTTACTAATATTTTCTAAATCCCTGTGCCTTTACCCTGGAAAGAGGTATTTTTGTTGAGGTTTTTTTCCCCAACAGCTGTCTTGGAACTCACTCTGTGGAATAGTCTGGCCTTGAACTCAGAGATCAGCCTACCTCTCCAGTTTTGGGGTTAAAGTTGTGTACTTACTACTGCCTGACCCTTACAAGTTGCTAAATCTGAAGAAAACAATCATAGCTTAATGTAGGAACAATGTTCAAGTTAAAAGTAGTTGGCTTAACTGGACTCCATATGATTTTGCATGTGTATGTGTGTGGAATTTATTAATGCAATACCCAATTGCTTATTTTTATATAAGAGAAAAACCCCAAAGTTGCATGACCACAGTGTAGGGAAGAACTGGGACCACAATGTGGGGAGGAACTGGGAGACTGGAAGAATGAAATTACATTATATACACGTCCATAAATGCGCACGTGCGAATTTAGGTTTTTTTTTCTGTGTAGCTCCAGTTTTTCGGGGAAGTGTAATGTAGACAATGGCAGCTAGAATGTCAAAGAGTTCCTAATGCTTCTGTCTTTTTAATGTTATTATTAAAAGTAAACCATATGCCAAGGTTATTAAAATATATTGTATAAAATGTAGGGCCCTTGTCTACCCTTATTCCTGGGGTGCATTCACGGGGACAGTTTATGGTCAGCTAAATAAGCTTCCTGTGTGTTTCTCTGCTCTCCCTGCCCCTCCTGGTGATTAGCTGCAGGGCATTGTCTCCATTGTTAATATGGTAATTTCCCACCTGCCTCAGCAGAGATCCTTGTGCAGCAGTTAGGTAGATAAGGACTCCCCCAAATCTGGATAAGCTGGCATTCAGCTGGTCTCCTTTCGAATGAACCTAGTTTCTGTGTGTGTTCTTTCAATCTCCAGGCCCTTGCTCGACTCCCGTTCTGTGCAGTGGCACACGAACTGTACCGCGGGTGTAACACAGAATCGGGTGTTAAAATAAAATATTTTTCTCTAAAGCCAGTAATTACTTTTCTGTGTAACCCAAACAAACTGACCAGGTGGCAGCATTAGCAGAACAAATAATTCTGCAACTTTTCACTGTCGTCTACTTGTGAATTCACAACGCTTACGTGAGATAAAATATAATTTATAAGATTTAATTTACTCCCCTCATACTGGGTGTGTCTCTGAGGTTTATGGTGCACTCATGAGAACAAGGTTGAGGCCTGAAGATTCATTTCCACGCTCACCAGATATTTGCCCTCAATTGACATAAGGTATTACTTCCTCACATAATTGAATCTTATGCCATTTTCTCTCCTTTCTCTTTGTCTCCTCAAGACTAGAGATTGAACCAGATACCTGTCCGTAGTAAAAATGGTAAGTGGTATCCAACTTAGAAATTTTACATCTGCACCCTTTCTTTTATCAAATGACAATTTTGGTCACAATTCTCTGGTTGACCTCAAAGTCACTCTGTAGCCTAGGCTGTTTTGAAGGTGCATCTCTGCTGGTGCAACTTCTTAAGTAGCTGTCATTACAGGTCTTTAGACCCAGGTCTGACTGTTATGTAGCCTTTGATAATGTTAAGACTGTGGGATTATTCTTCTCATTTGAACACCAAGATACTCACATAAATATTTTTGTCTCTTGTTTCTTGATGTTGTTGTTGTTGTTTTCTTGGAGGTAAGATCTCCCGTAACCCAGACAATCTTTGGAGCTGCTTTGTTGTAGACAGACCTGGCCTTCAAGTCCTGATATTCCTTTCTCCACTTCTGTCAATACAGACATGCTGGAACAACCTGGTGTGTAGAATCATTAAATGGACTTAACTACTGATCTTTTAAGAAGGTGAACAAATGCTTTGTCAATGAGTCTCACCTGGGACTGCTTGGTTAAGATTGCATCTGACTTTGTAGTTAATTTACATCATTTGTAGATGTCAAAATAGCTTTCTGGGACTTGGTCTGTATTGACACAGACTTCCTGAATAAGTAAAAAGTCAGTATCTGTATTTCTAAAAACGGGAGTAGCTGTACCCTGGGAAGTGAACTGAGGGTTCCTTGTTACTGATTAAATGCAGGTCAGTTCCTCACACAGCCACCAGTTTGTCTACTAAATACCCATTTAGCTTGGGGCCAATCTGTGAACAGAATCTAAGCTACCATCAGGCCTATTGCATGTAGCTCTTTCCAGGAGGCATCTCTGGATACCTGGGATTCCATTGACTTGCAGGACCAGAGTGAGATTCTAGATGAATGATTCTGGTAGATGGATTGATTGGGGTCACCATTGCTGAAAGACTGAGAGACAGGAAGTTCTCATGATGAGCAGGGCCTTTCCCATCAAATTGAATAACCAAGCTCAGCACCAAGAAGGCAGAAGATATGGATTCACTGTGATTTTGTGTCCAACCCAATCTATAGAATGAAATATAACAAAAAATGTCATTTGCAAGGAAGACATGTCCATGCAGTCAATGGCCAGACTGATGATGGAAGTTATAAAATAATCCACAATAGCTCAGAATTGAGTATAATGAAGGGCTATTTATTTGGGGGTAGACTCACAGATCACAGTTCTCTGCACACAAAAACCAAATATGTCAGCTAGAAGAGAGAGTGAGTACTTACTTTACATCAGCATTTATAGTATAAGAAGCCATGCCCAAGTGGGCTGGTATCTTAAAGATTACTGGCTAATACAGGACCTCCTCCTTTTGTTTAAATAAGAGAGTTCTAAGCCTAATACAAAACTAAATAAAATAAGAATAAATATTAAGTATAAAAATTAGAATTACAACCAGCATAAACATTATGTGACAAGAAACAAAAGAAACATATGCTAAATGTTTCAATAATGATCCTATTCTAAGTAGTCTAAGTCTTGTATTAGAAATAGCTTGGCCAGGTCATGAGAAGAAAGTAACTATGACTATCTAGTCTTCAACCCCATCAAAGATCTGAGAAGGGATATAATATTACCTGAGTAAACAGAAGTGCAATCAAATAATTTCCAAAATGTACAATAAATGAAAAAGACAACTGGCTGCCTGGGCAATCATTCAAAGTCTCATTTGCAATGTTGGAGTAACCAACTCTGGCTAAGGCCTAGAGAAACTGACAGACTGTTTTCAGAGGCAGGAAATTTTTCAAAACCATCTTATTCTGTCTTGGCAAGATTTGACAGTCTTTTTTCTTGTATCCTGCTGGTCCAGTCCAGACACTATGCATTTTGTCAGTGGTCGAGGCATGGGCATTTTCTTGCCCAAAGGCCAGTTTTGGCAAGAAAAAGACAAGCTCCAAGTTGAGTGTCTTCAGTGTTCAACATTCTCTTGGGAATAGATTGGTTATGCCAGGAGCAACTGTGTCTCACACCAAGAGAACCCTAAGCTATTTAAATGTCATACTCTACAGCTCTTGGAAGTGGTTTAAGATTACCTCATCTATGCAGAATATAATCTCTATGTATCTAAAGAAACTGATTAGTCTGATTATAAGTATGATAAACATGTATGACTTTTGACCTATAATTCTTAATACCTATATGTCTTAAAAACTGAGATTTTATATTAGAATATTAAACAATCTTTAAACAACTGTGCAACAAATGAGGACAGTGACCTCAAAATGTAAACAATGTATAAGTATCTTGGTCAGAGGTAGAAATGTATAGTGCAATATAATAAATATATCCTTAAATTATATGAATATACAAAATGTCTTGAGCAGAGGTAGAAGTGCCTTGAATACAATATGACAAAATAACTTTGTCTAGGTGTACAAATATTGTAATCATAAATAGGGGCATATTCAATATAACAAATATAATTTGAATTTGTATCAATGTGCAAAAATCTATACCAACGTGATTTGCCTAAAAATAATATCTCACAAGTATTTACTCTATTCCTCACTCTTATTATTTGTGTGAATAAGCTCACACTAATATACCTATTGTTCTATCTAATTTTCCTTTTTTTCAAAGAGATCCTTGAGCCTACATAAATTCCACCCCAGCACCCAACCCTGTACCAGTTATAATCATCCCCTAATTGTTGTCCCTAATCCTGAAGACAACTGTGTTGGGAGAGGGGACATTGTCTCCTGGAATTACTTGCAGCTGTCATGGGGCAATGTTCTTTCTACGGGACCTGTAAATGTAAAATGATGGTTAAGTTTCAAGATTACTGTCTGGTATAATTGCAAATAGTCTGAGTATTCCATAGAATTTTTCTGAGGTTCCTATTTGAAGTTCTGGACAGAACATTGGAAGAAGGTGCACCATTTCAACTAACCAATTTGGAATCTTCTTGAGCATCTGGTACCAAAAACCAGTCTTATAGAAAGTGCTGTCAGTATCATGATGTTGTATCAACCATGTAGAGTAGTGGTTGTGGGGCCCCATCTTCTTCCTGGAAATTTCAAAGGTTACTGCAGGAAAATTTATTTTTCATTGTGAAAGACTTAAACATTATATAAATATAAATACACACACACACACACACACACACACATATATATATATATTCAACAAAAGATATGACAGAGACAAAAGTAGGTATGGAGAAAAGCAAAATTTTTTCTCAAATTCTTTCTTCTTTATATCCCATGCCAGATGACACCTGACATGAGAGAAACTCTGAATTTTTCTTTTAACAACATGCTTGGATTTAGAGAAGGATAGAGCCATCATCCAACTCCAAATACAACTTGATTTTTAAGTGATTCATGACTATTATTCTCTCTCCATATATGCATATATGAATGCGTGCTGCCCAGTAGACTTCTCTCTCTCTCTCTCTCTCTCTCTCTCTCTCTCTCTCTCTCTCTCTCTCTCTCTCTCTCTCATCTATCTAGTGATTTTTAGCCTCAGATGATCTGTCCTCGTGAGTCATAATTCTCTCTGCTTGGTGATCCTATCTGGATAGTTATCTTTTCTTCTTTAGGCATCTAAATATTTAGGGTCTCTTGACTTATTTAAGATGAGTATATTCCTGCAAAGGCAAGACAAGAACCCTGTCCAACTCGTATAAGGTTTCCTTACCACTAGTATGGTTGTCACCTCTGTGGATAAGCCATCATTTCTCTTTCTCAAGAGGTTTCTCTTTTTCAAACTGAATCTTTACCAATTTTGATGGTATAAATAGCTTTTCTTCTCCTGTAGAAAAAAAATCAAAATCCCATCCCCAACATAGCACATCTCCTGGTTTCCATTGTGAGGTCAACACTTCCTTGAAATACACCAGCTGATTTAATTCAGAAGATATTTCTATTATCCAATGTCTCTCTGCTGTTGTTGTTCCTTTCTCATTAGTGTTAAAAATTCAAGGTTAATAAAGCATTTTGCAATCTATTTCTGGGGATATTTTCTGTCCCTTCTATTTGTTTAGCATATCTTTTATAGTTTGATTTGATCTTTCTATAACCGCCTGACTTGTAGGATTGTTTGGTAAACCTGTAATATGCTTTATAATATAATAAGGAAAAAGCTGTTTCATTTTCTTAGATACATATGCTGGACCATTATTTGTCTTTATTTGTGCAGGTCTACCCATGATGGCCACATGCCATGGACCAGCTCAGTGGAGCTATTCAGACAGTGGAAAAAGCAGGTTCTTGGTGTTCTGGAAAGCATGAGATTGTGACAGACAGACACAACACACAAGAGAGTGGGTGCAATCTGCTGCTTTGAGAGGCACTGGTTGGATGAGTCTATCTGGGATCCAGATGGGGGTGTCAGCATCCTGTGGAAACACACATGCATATACCTTTCCAGAGGAAATTAAAGTGTCCAGACCTTTCCAGGTTCCAGAAAGCAAGTCTTTCCACATTCCCATACAAAAGTGTTCACTAGACAAACCTCCCCAATGTTTCATAGAAGGGGAATTTCCCTTTTCATCCGTATTGAGATGATTAAAACAAACAAAGAATGAACTAAAAGATGATGAGGAGAGAAAAATGTATGAGCTGATTTAAGGCAAACTTTATATGTCCTTTTTGTAGTTGTTCTTGAACTAATTTCTGAACAGCCTGTATTTTCTCTTCTGTAAGAGGCCATTGTTTGAGCCATGCAGGCTCATCAGATTTCCATTTAATTTTATCTGCATAGAGAAAGCTCCCAGTGGCTCCTATAAAAAATGTGGCTCATTAAGACTATCTGAGGTTATTAATTGGAGATCCATTCCTTTTGTGATATCTGTTCTCCATAAAGAGAAAGGTAAAGATGGGATAATATATGGTCGTATCAACCCTGTCTTACCTCCTAGTTGCAATCACAACAATTCTGGGCTTTGTGCTACATTAGAAGCCATCCCTAATCCTAACAGGTTGTCTTTTGACTCGGCCAAGAAGAAGGCCAATCCTTCCCTGCTATACATGTTTTATCAGCTCCAGGATCTAAAAGGCCCTGCAAAGGTTTCCCATTTATCTTTACAGTTCTAAAAGGTCTTTGAGAATTAATATCTTGTACCCAGGCAATGATATCAGATGATCCAAATTGACCTGATCCTCTGTTTTTAACAAGAACAGGATTTGGTACCTTCAGATAGGGCAACAATAGGATCTGGGCAACTCTTTGTCCCTTATGTAGTTGAGCAGTCTCTTTTAAGGGTCTTTATTTCAGCTAGACTGTCCTCATCTATTACTCCTGGTATTACTTCAAAATTCTTCCTATAGTTAGAGCTTCTTCCTATTATAAGTCCAAAGGTTCTTGAAGGGAGAGGTCCATTCACCAGCATAGATATAAGGGTGACTCCTTCCCATGATGATAAAATAATGTCTTGAGTAACTGCAAGATTAAAGCCTGCACTTTCTGAGGTTGCCCTAGGCAGATCATGTATGGTTAATTCTGGAGCTTCAGGATTCAAACCCAGATTTTTAGACTCTTGTTCTTTCTCCTCTCTTGTTAAGGGACTGAGAGGCTGCCCCTGATCTAGTTTTCTGATTTCTCTTCATTTTTACTCTTATCTAAGAGCACTCCATCCTTGTGCAACTTGGATTTACATTCATTTCTCCAATGTCTCCCTTTTTGACATCTTGAACAATTACCTGGGGGAGGGCCTCTTTCGCCCTCCTTCCTTTCCCCAGGGCAATTCTTTTGTACATGTCCTGATTCCCCAAATTTATAACAAGTGGGAGCTGAGGGGTTCCTTTGATCTCCTCCATAGGTTTGCTTAACATAGGCGCTGAACTTCTGTTCCTTCATTGCTGCAGCATAGGCCATCCCTTGGACTATGGCTGGTGAGGCGTCTATACAGGCTTTAATGTAGTCCTGCATGGTTCCTGTTTTTCTGATGGGCCTTATAAGGTCCTGGCATAAAGCATTGGCATTTTCCCATGCCAATTGCATAAGGAGCACATCTGTACTTTCTGAAGGAGGCATCATTCTCTGGACAGTCTTTTCAAGGCGTGAGATAAAATCCTAAGAAGATTCCTCATTCGTTTGCTTTACCTGAAAGGATAGTTCCCTTGGTTCCAGGTGAGGGTAATTTTCTCCATGCTAAGACAGCATTAGAGGTTATCCAATCTGGTAATGTGAGTGAACCACCCACAGGGAACCAAAACCTCAACTTCTTAATTGTAGTAATAAGAGTGGCGGGGCTGCGTCCCCTGCATCCCGGCCGCCTGGTTAGTTTATGCCCGAAATAACAACACACTTTTAATCACTGCTTGGCCCATTATATCTAGCCTCTTCTCGGCTAACTCTCGCACCTGGATTAGCCCATTTCTAATAATGTGTGTTAGCACCCCAAGGTGCGCTTACCAGGAAGATTCTAGCCTACGTCCATCCTGGGTCGGAGCTTCATCACTGTCCGGCTCTGAGAGGAGCTGCATGATTTCTGAGCTCACTTCCTCTTCCTCCCAGCATTTTGTTCTGTTTACTCCACTCACCTATGTTCTAACCAATCAGGGTCAAGCAGTTTATTTATTGCTTAACCAATAAAATCAACAGATTGATATATGACACTCCCACATCACTTAATGAAGGTGAAGAAATCCCCTAAAGACTGCTCTGATACTTTCAGTCCTCTACTTGTCATCATATGTTTAAATACTGAGTAAAACATTTTTTCCTGCTTTGACTCAGTGAACCTCATGGTTTACTTCAAGATTACTTGCACTTAACTAATGATCCTTTATCTGTGGAACTGCAGAGTCCTGGCAAGAGCCTAGTCATTACCTTGAAAAGAAAAGAGAGAAATTACCTGTCCAAGAGTCCCTGTTCTTGAGCCACCTGCCATGGATTGGCTCAGTAGAGCCACCTAGACCATGGGAAAATTAAGATCTTGGTACTCAGGAAGGCACAAGGTCGGCAGTGACAGACAGATACGACATACAAGAGAACAGTTGGAATCTGCTGCAATTTTACTAAATTCATGTTTTCATTATGTAGAATTCAAACAAAGAACAAATCAGAAGGTCATGTATCATCTGTTGGCACAGTATGAAAGCTTCTTTTAGTCACATTAGAGATTTCTAAGAAGAGCATATTATCAGGAACAGGTATTAGACATAAAACATCCTTTGAAGAGGAACTCTTGTTTCTGGGAACGCAAACCTCAGACAAGTCGTTTCATCTTATCTAAGAATTGAGAGCTCCTCTTTCTAACCCTTTCTTTTTCTCATCTAGTGACCAAATATGCCTGACAGCTCTCTGCACCTGCCGAAATATACTTTTTTTGTACCTTCTTATGCAGCAGACACCATGGGGGTTGGGATCTAGCAAGCCTATCCATAAAATTCAAAGTATAATATAACACTCTTTGTCCATCAACATGAACCCATCTATTCTCTTGCTCATCATACACCCCCAGGTATGACAGGGGTTCTGTTGGAGTCTTATACATTCTCATACTGTACTTCCCTATCCCAGAGCTGTTCCTGAAGAGATAATCCTTGTTTTGTAGATATAAAGAATATCATTATTAAAACAGACTGCAAAGCCCATATCCCACATCGCCAGCTAATCTAGAAACCTGTCTATGCCTCATCGGCAGCCAATACTGGGCCATCTGCCATTGACCTCCAGGAAGCCTAGTCCCATAGGTCATGTACTGCCTGTCCGACATAATGATGTATGTCATGTCACGCATATGACACTGGAGTTGATGTGGGAGCCATAAATTCTAATAAATGCATGATTACTGAAGCAGCTCTCTCTGACCTTGGGAAGTTGCCCATTGTAAATGTGAATAAGTGTCAATGGTGTGGTGTATATATTTTAATTTTCCCAAATCAGCGAATTGGAACATATCCATCTGCCAGGTTTTATTCTTTTGAGCACGCTTTGAGTTACTCCCTGCAGGTAGTGGTGTTTGGCTTTAGAAAGAGCAAGCAGGACATTTCTTTATAATCTCCTTAGCTTGTTGCCATGTAATAGAAAACACTTTTTAAAAACCTTTGCTATTTACATGATGATTTTTATTAAATTCTGAGACATTCAGTACACTTCCAAACAATCATCAGTCAATTTCTGTAATAACTTGTGCTAGAGAAGTTGGCAGACCCATATGGGATAGGATGTATGTTATGTATAAGGGACTAAGTCTGTTCCTGATTATATTTTGAACCTAATCAATAATGAAATCAATTCTGTATCATCCAATATAAATTCAGCAGTTTCAATATACAAGATGACTCTTTCTGCATATTGCGAATCAGTAGCTATATTTAGCCGTTCTTCAAAATCTCTTAGTACCAAGAGAATAGAATATAATTCTGATTTTTGGACAGTGTTATAAGGGCTCTGATCCACCTTACTTATATCTTCTGATTTGTAACCTGCCTTTCCTGATTTATTTGCATCAGTATAGAATGTACAGGTTCCAGTTACTGGTGTGTTGTGTACAATTCAGTAAAAATTCCAAGTAGTCCTCCTAATAAGGTTGATTCTATTAATTTTGTGATAATTGTTATTAATATCTCCTAAAAATTAACACAAGCAATTTGCCAGGGTTCATTGTCTTTCCATAACTTTATAATTTCATCAGTAGTAAATTACACTATAATCTATGCTGGGTCTGTTCCTGTTACTTGATATAATATCAATTCCCTCTTATAGTTAATTCAGAGACCTTTTCCACATAAGCTTTTTATTTTTTTTACTTGGTTTATGTGGGGGAAAGATCCATTCTAAGATAGTACCTTCCTCTGCTTTAAAATTCCTATAGGGAAAATTCTAGAAGGCAATATGACTAGATTGCAATTAAAATTTGGATTCAACCTATCCATATGTGCCTAATAAAATTTTTCTTCAATGACAGTCAAATCTTTTTCAGCTTCAGCAGTTAATTCCATGGAACTATTTAAATCTTTGTCACTACCTAAGGTTTTTTTTTAATGAATTATTAGATCAGGCATTATCTCTGAAGCCAATCATAGACTGGAAATGTCTCCTAACAATTTTTGAAAATCATTAAGAGTCTGCAATTATTCTCTCCTAATTTGTGCCTTTTGTGCTCTAATTTTCTGTAAACCTATTTTTATAACCAAGTTAATTGACAGAATCTCCTTTTTGTATTATTTTTGGATCAATTTGTAATCCCCATTTAGATAAAACTTACTTTACTTTTTCACACATTTTTTCTAAAATATTTACACTTGAATCAGATAGCAAAATGTCATCCAAGTAATGGTAAATTATAGATTTAGGAAATTATTTATGTATTATTTCTAATAGCTGACTTACAAAGTATTGGCACATGATGGGTCTATTGAGCGTCTCTTATGGGAGTATCGTCCACCCTTGTAGGTTGAGAATTATTATAAGTAGGCAGTGTGAAGGCAAATTTTTCCTATCCTTTTCTTGTAAAGGTATAGTAAAGAAACAATATTTTAGATTAATAAGTATAATAGGCTATACTTTTGGTGGTAGAGAAGACAGAGGTATTCCTTTTGTAGAGGGCCCATAGGTTGAATTACCTTGTTTATAGTTCTTAGATGTGTCACCAATCTCCATTTTCCAGATTTCTTTTTAACAACAAATACAGGACAATTTCAGCCTTGGTTTATTCTTCAATATGCTGACCATCTAGTTGCTCTATAGTTGTAGTTGTTCTAAAGCCTGCAGTTTGTCTTCTGTCAAAGGCCATTGTTTAACCCATATAGGTTTCTCAGTTAACCATTTTAAAGGTAGGGCCATTGGTACCTCTAAACGTTTGCCAGTTGCTTCATGTTTTTGTACAGCCTGAACGGCTGGCAACCTTTATGTATAGTACCTTATAATATCCTTCCCAGAAATATGAATTGTTGTAACTTCAGGAATGTTAATCTGGGTATTCCATTGCTGCAGCAGGTCATGACACCATAAATTCACTGCGTTATTAAGCACATATGGCCTCAGACTTCCTCTTTGCCCATCTAGCACTATGCATTCAACCCATCTTGTGCTTTGTTTCACTTTAAATAGGCCTTCAATGCTAGGAATTGACCATCTGCATCTTGAAGAGGCCAATTCAAATGCCAAGTTTCTGAAGTAATGATACTCAATGATGCACCTGTGTCTAGGAATCCCTCAATTAATGTTATTTATAGGCACTCTTAGCTTTGGTCTTTGATCATTATAGAAGTTTCCAAAATATATGCTTCCGATTTCCTTTTGGAATTTATGATTCATCCTCCATGTTTAATTCATCATCCACAATGTTATGGTATTTTACAGAAGACAATGAATTTTTTAGCTTTCCTTATGAGAGAGGTCCTCCATAATGACTGGGAATGACTGTAACAAGTTTGATTTGGGGCTTACAAGAGGTCCTGCAGGGTGTTTCCGGATGGTATCAGGTTTCCTTGTCTGCCTTTTGTTGATCTGCATTCATTGGTCCAATTTTGGCCTTTGCCACACCTCCTACATAATCCAGAAGGTTGACACCTTTTATTTTTGCCATTCCCAGAGAAGACATTATTTCTAGGAATGCCGTGTCTACAGTCCCTTCTCAGATGTCCTATTCTACCAGAATTAAAACATTTGGCATTTTGATGTCTCCTCATACCATTGGAAATTGCTTCTCCTACCCAAGGCTTAGTATTATATTCAAATATCTCAATGGTCATTGTATGCAGGATATACTCATCCATTGGTGCTAATCTAACCTTTAAAGGTTCATGTATATTTTTGCATTGTAAGTTGGCATTTTCAAAAGCCAGAGATTTAATAAGCATTCCTCAAGTTTTGGTCTCTTACTCCTATTTGTACAGCCTTATATAGTCTTTGTAAAATGTTACTAAGGGTTTTTTGACCCTGTTTAACCCTAATATATAATTCAATTTATTTTCCTAGTTTCTGAAACTGTCTCAAACATTTAAGGCTATTTTCTGGCATAGGGACAAGATTTGTTCCTGGTTGAGCCTGTGGGTCACCATAAGTTCCCTTGATAAGAATTTGATCTTGGGAAGCCTCAAGTTTTTTTCTTTTCACTGTTGTTCTAAATGTTTGCTTCCTCACCAACAGGATTTCCACAGTACTTGTGGTCCATTTTCCAGGACTGCTGAAAGTAATTGAAGGTAGTTGTGTTGGCGTAGCCTTATTGCTGGAAGCCCATGTCTTTACCATCTCCTCAACAAATGGTGAATACAAGACATGAGATGTTACTGTTTGCTTAATTACTTTTAGATAATTCATACCTATAGGTATCCTACATTCTTTGGATTTTGGGGGGCATTTAGAGCTTGATGCTTTTTCAGAGGTCATTACAGGTTAGGAAGCTAAAACCCTGTGTTAGCCATCTCTGACTCTGACACATACTGGCAATGTTAAACTCTGTTCTTTTACGTTCTTTTACCTTCTCTCCCTGCCCATCAGCTCTGGTAATTTCCTCAATCATTTTAAATCTTTGTACTACTGTCTTTTGTAAAGCATGAATCTCTTGGCCTGTATATATTTATGGTAATTTCTTTTAGGCAACTGGCCTCTGGTACTTATTTTGCACATGTGATTCCAGTGTATGAAGATTTTCCTTCAAAGTTAACATCTCATCCTTAGATATTATTGAGATAGCATGCAGATTCCCTTCCTGGAGAGATACTCTATCTGCTAACCTATCATAAATTTTAACAGATTTTGATTGTCAAATTCACCAGTATGAACACTTTCAGATAATTTCTCAGTTCCCTTTGACATGGACCGAATTTTGTCTGTCAAATTAAAGCTGTCTTTTTCATTGGTATTAATTTTTTCAACTAACTTTTGATTTTAAATATTTAAATTTATTTAATTTAAATTTAATTAATTATTATTAATATTAATTAATATTAATCATGTCACCTAGCTCTTCATTATTTGTCTGTAAAAGCTGTATCTTATCTAAAAGTGCCTGATTCTTGGCTCTGTTATCAAACCATTTTCTTAAGGATATAATATGAAAAAGAAAACTAAATCCCAATATTCAATAAATGGATGTATCAGAAAAACGATATGCCTTGCAGAATACCATCCATAGTATGAACCAAAAGGTTATTAACTTCCTGGATTTATATTCCTGGATTTTAATTCCTCGATTAATATTGTCTGCCATTATATAACTTTAAAGTTTATTGATTTATTTATTAATCAAATAGTTACCTTTGTTACGAGATTTCAGTAAATTATTGTAGGATTAATAATCCTCAGTGGCCAGCAGGTGTCGCATTTGCAGCCATGTGGCAGTGAGACATGATTGGCTGCAGCACAAACAATCCTGTGCCACTTTGGTTCCTCACGTTGGTTCCTTGTTAAATACTGACTAATATGCTTTGCTCTTTGTGTAAGTGCAATTAAATCAATTCTGTACACAGGGAGAGTTTTTTTGAATCAAGGATGCCAGGGCTTATGAGCAGGAAACACAAACCTGAAGCTGTGCAAATGCTACACAAATCACCATGTGACAGGGAAAGAGGTGATATCAAAATGGAACCAAATTCTCATATGATCAGAGGATCTCAAGTTCTCCAGGCCTTGTCACTATTACCTGGTCTACAAATAATTGAAAGTCCAATGTATATCCGAGTAACAAATCCTCTAGCACTCCAAGGAACTCAGTCACCAAAGGTTCTTTAAGTACCTCAGGTCCAACATATCCACAAGGTCTCCTGAGTTCTCAAGTCCTTTGAAGGTCACAAGTTTCTCCCATGATCCAAGTGGACAGCAGAAGTGTACAATGTTCACCCATAAGGAACAAAAGGTGGTTTTGTATAAACATTTCAATAAGTGCATGCACCTGAACCACGAGCAATCCTTGACACTTGCCCAAAGATTTTGCTTGAAGGAGTCCCATATCAAGGTAGGTCCACTCTCATGTCCCCCTTCCTTCTAGTCAGATAGCCTCTCCCTCAGAATACGCCTGCACACTTTCCTAACTCCTGTACTTCTAGTGTCCTCCATTATTGTGGCTCCTTGGCCCAGTACCAGGTTGTAGAAGGTGACAGTGATGTATTCAAGGTTGTATTATAATGTCCCTTAGTATAGAATCCTTGTGCAATGCAAAGAGATAATGCTACTGCCAATCTCTTAGTGACCCAAATATTAAGGCTCCCTTCTGAACTCCCAGCTTCTTGTCGAAGCTCCTTTAGTTTGTGTGTTTTAGGTCCAGCTTGTGTTCCTCCTTGGGTCTAGGAACCTGAGAGATCTATGATAGGTGCTGGGTAGAGACCAAGGACCAGGATTTTCATACAGCATTTTCAGATTAAGGACCTTCATGGGGCATCTGTCCTGTCCAGATCTTCTCTTAATTTTGTCTCTACAGATCTGGTTCAAGAATAGATGAACTAGAATAAATTGCAAAAGGGCCTAAAGGCTACCTGGAAATCCTGGCTGTATTTCTCATTACATATCTACTTCCTTCACAGGCTGTGTTCCTCTTATTACATCTGACAGTATAGATTCCCAGTGCCAGAGCCCTCTCATAATCAGCACTCCCCACCTTAGCCCATCAAGTAACTCCTCAGACCATGAACCCAATTTATCCATCACTGATCATACATTTGAGGAGAAATGTTTCAGGAAGAGCTCATCTAGGGAGAGGTAGCAGAGGCATAAGTGTATAGAACTACCTGGGAAGCAAGACCAAAATTCACATATTAGAACTGGACTTCCCAAAGACTGTATCCCTTCTGTTTGGTCGGCCAGGTCAGATTCTCTGTTTGAGAGACCATCAAGTGACAGCACTCCTGTACACAGCTCTGCTCTAGGAAGTCTTATGGCCAGTGGTTTCCCGCCCACTGGGGCATGGCCTCCTATACTGTATATGCTGATGAAGAGCTTGAGTCTGGACTCTTCTCTGCTGCTCTTTCTGGTTGCTGGATGCAGTTTCTATTCTCCATTCAAGCAGAGGATTCTGATTTGTGAGTTCAATATAAACTATTACGCAGTGGCTTTTCTTGCTGCAATTCTTTATATTTTCTCTTTACACGCCTCAGATTGGATTCAAGTCCCCATGCACCCTATTGTTTGCTTCCCCACATGGATTTAAACTCCACAGGCCCGCACAGTCTCTGCCTACCTGGTTTGCTCTTTTCTGAGTGGTTTTTACATCTCCCTTGCAAGCACAGCACTTAAGTGGTGCTAACTAGAGTACAAGAGGTTGCCAAAAGCTGCAACTCCTTGGGGCGACTCTGTCACATGAGGCATACGGGCTTCCGGGTTGTTCTTCTCTACTCCTGGATTCTGGGTTTCTGATTCCATGTATGGAATTTTTTAATTACATATACTTTGTTGAGCAACTCACATTTCCCAGGTTTTAACAAATACTAAGGTGAACACTGAAACAGGACCCTGTTTTCTTCACCTTTGTAGCAGTTTTAGTCGTGACTTGACAACAGCGCCACTTGCTGGACAATAGGTAATATACCAGTTTTAGTTTCCAGCGCAAATTTTACTGCTTTCTTTACTAATGAGTTATATTATGCAAGGTTTATATGACTATTGGGATACCTTAATTTACTGGTTACTAGGCTTCAGTTTTCTTTTCAATATTCTATCATTAAGGAAGAATATGGCACTCCTAAGAACCATACAATCTTTACTAGAAACTCATTCAGGTCAGGATATTCAGGATTTAAGAGAGACAATGATAAAGAGATTTGAAATGATTGAAGAAATTATTGGAGCTGATGAACAGAGTAAAAAGGCACAAGAACAAGATGCAGTGCCAACACCAGCTATTAGAACAGGCTTACCCAGGGATTTAGCGACATACCCTGTAATTTATACTGAGAAAGTGTCAACTTCTTTTTTTTATGTTTTTTTTTATTTTTCTTTTTTTTATTGGAAAAAAAAAGAAATTTCTGACTCCTCCAAACCTCCCATTTCCCTCCCCCTCCTCACCCTCCTCCTCCCCTCCCCCCACTCCTCCCCCTCACTCTCCAGCCTGAAGAGCAGTCAGGGTTCCCTGCCCTGTGGAAAGTCCAAAGTTCTCCCCCCTCAATCATGGTCTAGGAAGGTGAACATCGAAATTGGGTAGGCTCCACAAAGCCAGAACATGAAGTAGGATCAAAATCCGGTGCCATTGTCCTTGGATTCTCAGCAGCCCTCAAAGTCCGCCAAATTCAGAGAGTCCGGTTTTATCCCATGCTTTTACAGTCACAGTCCAGCTGGCCTTGGTGAGCTCCCAATGGATCAGCCCTACTGTCTCTGTGGGTGGGTGCACCCCTTGTGGACCTGACTTCTTTGCTCATGTTCTCCCTCCTTCTGCTCCTCATTGGAACATTGGGAGCTCAGTCCGGTGCTCCAGTGTGGGTCTCTGTCTCTATCTCCATCCATCACCAGATGAAGGTTCTATGGTGATATGCAAAATATTCATCAGTATGGCTATAGAATAGGGTCATTTCAGGTTCCCTATCCTCAGTGGCCCCAGGAACTAACTGGGAACATTGCCTTGGGCCCCTGGAAGCCCCTCTAGGTCCAAGTCTCTTGCCAACCCTAAGATGGCTCCCTTAATTAAGATGTGCTCCCCTAACCAACCTTCCTTTATCCCAATCATCCCGTTTCCCAAAGTTCCCCACAACCTCCCCTTCTCACATTTCTCTCCCCTTCTCCCCTTACCCCCTCCCACCACACCCCCAAGATCCCAATTTTATGCCCAGCAATCTTGTCTACTTCCCATAACCGGGAGGATAGCTATATATTTTTCATTGGTTTCACCTTCTTATTTAGTTTCTTCAGGATATCAAATTATTGACTCACTGACCTTTATTTATCTCTAGAAACTAATTATAAGTGAAGACATCCCATGTTCATCCTTTTGTTTCTGGGTTACCTCACTCAGGATAGTGTTTTCTATTTCCATCCATTTGCATGCAAAATTCGCGAAGTCATTGTTTTGTACAGCTGAGTAGTATTCTAATGTGTATATATTCCACACTTTCTTCATTTATTCTTCCATTGCAGGGCATCTAGGTTGTTACCAGGTTCTGGCTATTACAAATAATGCTGCTATGAACATAGTTGAACAAATGTCCTTGTCATATGATCAGACATCTCTTGGCTATATTCCCAAGAGTGGGATTGCTGGGTCCATGGGTAGGTTGATTCCAAATTTCCTGAGGAACTGCCACACTGCGTTCCAAAGGGGTTGCACAAGTCTGCATTCCCATCAGCAATGGATGAGGGTACCCCTTTCTCCACAGCCTCTCCAGCAAAGGCTGTCAATGGTGTTTTTGATTTTAGCCATTCTAACAGGTGTAAGATGATATCTCAATGTTGTTTTGATTTGCATTTCCCTGATCGCTAAGGAGGCTGAGCATGACCTTAAGGGTCTTTTGGCCATTTGAACTTCTTCTGTTGAGAATTCTCTCTTCAGATCAGTGCCCCATTTTTTAATTGGGTTAATTAGCATTTTAAAGTCTAGTTTCTTGAGTTCTTTATATATTTTGGAGATCAGACCTTTGTCTGTTGCGGGGTTGGTGAAGATCTTCTCCCAGTCAGTGGGTTCCCTTTTTGTCTAAGTGACAGTGTCCTTTGCTTTACAGAAGCTTCTCAGATTCAGTAGGTCCCATTTATTCAGTATTGCCCTTAATGACTGTGCTGCTGGGGTTATACCTAGGAAGCTATCGCCTGTGCCCATGTGAGTAGGGTATTTCCCTCTTTCTCTTCTATCAGGTTCAGTGTGTTCAGATTGATATTGAGGTCTTTGATCCATTTGGACTTGAGTTTTGTGCATGGTGATAGATATGGGTCTATTTTCGTTCTTTTACAGTTGACATCCAGTTGTGCCAGCACCATTTGTTGAAGATGCTTTCTTTCTTCCATTGTATACTTTTAGCACCTTTATCGAAAATGAGGTGTTCATAGGTTTGTGGGTTAAAATCCGGGACTTCCATCCGATTCCATTGGTCGACTTCTCTATTTTTATGCCAATACCACACTGTTTGTTTTCATTACTGTAACTCTGTGATGGAGTTTGAAGTCAGGGACGGTAATGCCTCCAGAAGTTCCTTTATTGTATAAGATTGTTTTGGCTATCCTGGGTTTTTTGTTATTCCATGTAAAGTTGATTATTGTCCTCTCAAGATCAGTGAAGAATTTTGATGGGATCTTGATGGGGATTGCATTGAATCTATAAATTGCCTTTGGTAGGATTGCCATTTTTATTATGTTGATCCTCCCAATCCAAGAGCAAGGGAGATCCTTCCATTTTCTGGTATCCTCTTCAATGTCTTTCTTCAATGCCTTAAAGTTCTTGTCAAATAGATCCTTCACTTCTTTAGTTAGAGTTACCCCGAGATATTTTATGCTATTTGTGGCTATCGTGAAAGGTGATGCTTCTCTGCTTTCCCTCTCTGCTTCCATATCCTTTGTGTATAGGAGGGCGACTGATTTTTTGGAGTTGATCTTGTATCCGGCCACATTACAAAAGGTGTTTATCAGCTGTAGGAGTTCTTTGGTGGAGTTTTTGGGGTCGCTTATGTACACTATCATATCATCTGCAAATAACGAAAGTTTAACTTCTTCCTTGCCAATTCGAATCCCCTTGATCCCCTTATGTTTTCTTATTGCTATGGCTAAAACTTCAAGCACTATATTGAAGAGGTATGGAGAGAGTGGACAGCCTTGTCGTGTTCCTGATTTAAGTGGGATGGCTTTGAGTTTCTCTCCGTTTAGTTTGATGTTAGCTGTCGGTTTGCTGTAAATAGCTTTTATTATATTTAGGTATGACCCTTGTATCCCTAATCTCTCCAAGACTTTTATCATAAAGGGATGTTGAATTTTGTCAAAAGCTTTTTCAGCATCTAATGAAATGATGATATGGTTTTTTTCTTTCAGTTTATTTATATGATGGATTACATTGATAGATTTTCGTATGTTGAACCAGCCTTGCATCTCTGGGATGAAGCCTAATTGATCATAATGGATAATTTTTCTAATGTGTTCTTGGATATGGTTTGCCAGTACTTTGTTGAGGATTTTTGCTTCGGTGATCATGAGTGAGATTGGCCTGTAATGCTCTTTTTGGTTGAGTCTTTGTGTGGTTTTGGTATCAGAGTGACCGTAGCTTCATAGAAGGTATTTGGCAATGACTCTTTTGTTTCTATATTGTGAAATACCTTAAGGAGTATAGGTATTAGGTCTTCTTGGAAGTTCTGGTAGAATTCCGCATTGAAACCATCTGGTCCTGGGCTTTTTTTGGTAGGGAGGTTTTTGATAACAGCTTCTAATTCTTCGCGACTGACAGGTCTATTTAGATTGTTCACCTGGTCCTGATTTAACTTTGGTATATGGTATTTGTCTAAAAAAGTGTCCATTTCTTTTACATTTTCCAGTTTTGTGGCATACAAGCTTTTGTAGTAAGATATAATGATTCTCTGAATTTCCTCTATGTCTGTGGTTATGTCCCCCTTTTCATTTCTGATCTTATTAATTTGCATATTCTCTCTCTGCCGTTTGATTAGTTTGAATAGGGGTTCATCAATCTTGTTGATTTTCTCCAGGAACCAGCTTTTTGTTTCATTGATTCTTTGGATTGTTTTCTGTGTTTCTATTTTGTTGATTTCAGCACTCAGTTTGACTATTTCTAGTCTTCTACTTCTCCTAGGTTAGTCTGCTTCCTTTTTTTCTAGAGCTTTCAGGTGGGCTGTTAAGTCTCCAATGTGTGCGTTCTCTGTTTTCTTTAAGTGGGCACTTAAGGCTAAGAACTTTCCCCTTAGGACTGCTTTCACAGAATCCCATAAGTTTGAGTACGTTGTTTCTTTATTTTCATTGAATTCAAGGAAGACTTTAATTTCTTTCTTTATTTCTTCTTTGATCCAGGTGTGGGTCAATAATTGACTGTTCAGTTTTCATGAGTTTGTAGGCTTTATGGGGATAGCATTGTTGTTGAATTCTAAATTTAGTCCATGGTGATCTGATAAGACACAGGTGGTTATGGATATTTTTTTGTAACTGTGTAAGTTTGCTTTGTTACCGAGGATGTGGTCAATTTTCGAGAAGGTTCCATGAGCTGCAGAGAAGAAGGTATATTCTTTCCTATTTGGGTGGAATGTTCTATAGATGTCTGTTAAGTCCATTTGATTCATTACCTCCATTAATTCTCTTATTTTTCTGTTAGGTTTCTGTCTGATTGACCTGTCCATTGGTGAAAGAGGAGTGTTGAAATCTCCTACTATTAGTGTGTGCGGTTTGATGGCAGCCTTGAGTTTTAGTAATGTTTCTTTTACATACATGGGTACTTTGATATTAGGGGCATAGATATTCAGGATTGAGACTTCATCCTGATGAATTGTTCCTGTTATGAGTATAAAATGTCCCTCTCCATCTCTTCTGATTGATTTTAGTTTGAAGTCGATTTTGTTAGAAATTAGCAGATGGTTTCAATGTGTAATTCTACCAGAATTTCCAAGAAGACCTAATACCTATACTCCTTAAGGTATTTCAAAATATAGAAACAGAAGAGTCATTGCCAAATTCCTTCTATGAAGCTACAGTCACTCTGATACCAAAACCACACAAAGACTCAACCAAGAAAGAGAATTACAGACCAATCTCACTCATGAACATCGACGCAAAAATCCTCAACAAAGTACTGGCAAACCGTATCCAAGAACACATTAGAAAAATTATCCATTATGATCAAGTAGGCTTCATCCCAGAGATGCAAGGCTGGTTCAACATACGAAAATCTATCAATGTAATCCATCATATAAATAAACTGAAAGAAAAAAACCATATGATCATTTCATTAGATGCTGAAAAAGCTTTTGACAAAATTCAACATCCCTTTAAGATAAAAGTCTTGGAGAGATTAGGGATACAAGGGTCATACCTAAATATAATAAAAGCTATTTACAGCAAACCGACAGCTAACATCAAACTAAACGAGAGAAACTCAAAACCATCCCACTAAAATTAGGAACATGACAAGGCTGTCTACTCTCTCCATACCTCTTCAATATAGTGCTTGAAGTTTTAGCAATAGCAATAAGACAACATAAGGGGATCAAGGAGATTCGAATTGGCAAGGAAGAAGTTAAACTTTCGTTATTTGCAGATGATATGATAGTGTACATAAGCGACCCCAAAAACTCCACCAAAGAACTCCTACAGCTGATAAACACCTTTAGTAATGTGGCCGGATACAAGATCAACTCCAAAAAATCAGTCGCCCTCCTATACACAAAGGATATGGAAGCAGAGAGGGAAATCAGAGAAGCATCACCTTTCACGATAGCCACAAACAGCATAAAATATCTCGGGGTAACTCTAACCAAAGAAGTGAAAGTTCTATTTGACAAGAACTTTAAGGCATTGAAGAAAGAAATTGAAGAGGTTACCAGAAAATGGAAGAATCTCCCTTGCTCTTGGATTGGGAGGATCAACATAGTAAAAATGGCAATCCTACCAAAGGCAATTTATAGATTCAATGCAATCCCCATCAAGATCCCATCAAAATTCTTCACTGATCTTGAAAGGACAATAATCAACTTTATATGGAATAACAAAAAACCCAGGATAGCCAAAACAATCTTATACAATAAAGGAACTTCGGGAGGCATTACCATCCCTGACTTTAAACTCTATTACAGAGCTACAGTAATGAAAACAGGGTGGTATTGGCATAAAAATAGAGAAGTCGACCAATGGAATCGGATGGAAGACCCGGATTTTAACACACAAACCTATGAACACCTCATTTTCGATAAAGGTGCTAAAAGTATACAATGGAAGAAAGAAAGCATCTTCAACAAATGGTGCTGGCACAACTGGATGTCAACCTGTAGAAGAATGAAAATAGACCCATATCTATCACCATGCACAAAACTCAAGTCCAAATGGATCAAAGACCTCAATATCAATCTGAACACACTGAACCTGATAGAAGAGAAAGTGGGAAGTACCCTACTCACATGGGCACAGGCGATCGCTTCCTAGGTATAACCCCAGCAGCACAGTCATTAAGGGCAACATTGAATAAATGGGACCTACTGAAACTGAGAAGCTTCTGTAAAGCAAAAGACACTGTCACTAAGACAAAAAGGCAACCCACTGACTGGGAGAAGATCTTCACCAACCCCACAGCAGACAAAGGTCTGATCTCCAAAATATATAAAGAACTCAAGAATCTAGACATTAAAATGCTAATTAACCCAATTAAAAAAATGGGGCACTGATCTGAAGAGAGAATTCTCAACAGAAGAAGTTCAAATGGCCAAAAGACCCTTAAGGTCATGCTCAGCCTCCTTAGCGATCAGGGAAATGCAAATCAAAACAACATTGAGATATCATCTTACACCTGTTAGAATGGCTAAAATCAAAAACACCATTGACAGCCTTTGCTGGAGAGGCTGTGGAGAAAGGGGTACCCTCATCCATTGCTGGTGGGAATGCAAACTTGTGCAACCACTTTGGAAAGCAGTGTGGCGGTTTCTCAAGAAATTTGGAATCAACCTACCCATGGACCCAGCAATCCCACTCTTGGGAATATAGCCAAGAGATGTCTGATCATATGACAAGGACATTTGTTCAACTATGTTCATAGCAGCATTATTTGTAATAGCCAGAACCTGGAAACAACCTAGATGCCCTTCAATGGAAGAATGGATGAAGAAAGTGTGGAATATATACACATTAGAATACTACTCAGCAGTAAAAAACAATGACTTCGCGAATTTTGCATGCAAATGGATGGAAATAGAAAACACTATCCTGAGTGAGGTAACCCAGAAACAAAAGGATGAACATGGGATGTACTCACTCATAATTAGTTTCTAGAGATAAATAAAGGTCAGTGAGTCAATAATTTGATATCCTAAAGAAACTAAATAAGAAGGTGAAACCAATGAAAAGCATATAGCTATCCTCCTAGTTATGGGAAGTAGACAAGATTGCCGGGCAAAAAATTGGGATCTTGGGGGTGTGGTGGGAGGGGGTAAGGGGAGAAGGGGAGAGAAATGTGAGAAGGGGAGGTTGTGGGGAACTTTGGGAAACGGGATGATTGGGATAAAGGAAGGTTGGTTAGGGGAGCACATCTTAATTAAGGGAGCCATCTTAGGGTTGGCAAGAGACTTGGACCTAGAGGGGCTTCCAGGGGCCCAAGGCGATGTCCCCAGTAGTTCCTGGGGCAGCTGAGGATAGGGAACCTGAAATGACCCTATCCTATAGCCATACTGATGAATATCTTGCATATCACCATAGAACCTTCATCTGGTGATGGATGGAGATAGAGACAGAGACCCACACTGGAGCACTGGACTGAGCTCCCAATGTTCCAATGAGGAGCAGAAGGAGGGAGAATATGAGCAAAGAAGTCAGGACCACAAGGGGTGCGCCCACCCGTGGAGACAGTGGGCTGATTCTTTGGGAGCTCACCAAGGCCAGCTGGACTGTGACTGTAAAAGCATGGGATAAAACCGGACTCTCTGAATTTGGCAGACAATGAGGGCTGCTGAAAAGCCAAGGACCATGGCACCGGGTTTTGATCCTACTTCATGTTCTGGCTTTGTGAGAGCCTACCTAGTTTGGATGTTCACCTTCCTAGACCAGGATTGAGAGGGGAGGACTTTGGACTTTCCACAGGGCAGGGAACCCTGACTGCTCTTCAGGCTGGAGAGGGAGGGGGAAGAGTGGAAGGAGGGGAGGAGGAGAGGGAGGACTGGGAGGGAAATGGGAGGTGGGGAGGAGGCAGAAATTTCTTTTTTTTTAATAAAATAAAAGAAAAGAAAAAAAAGAAAACGCACAGAAAGAGGACTGCTGAACTTCAATAAATGTAAGATGGTCTTTCAGGGTTACTGATTCATTAAAGGGTCTGTAAGACATTCTGCAGGACACAGCAGATAGTGACTGAACTGCCTTTGAAATTTGCTGCTTCATTGAAATGTCTGCTGAATACTATGGGCATGTAGGCCGAAGATGGATGACCCAAAGGTACCGAGGAACTTTGGGTGACTGCCCAGGCAGCGAGATGTCTCTGTCATTTCTAGAGTTTGGAAGTTGCTTATTTCTTGTTTGCTTAAGTAATAGTATATCCTTCGGGAGTCTTTGATGGAGTTGAAGAATTTATAGATAGTTATTGTTTTCCTTAGTTATGATAAAAGATAAAGTAGATATAAATATTGTAATTATAATTCTTGCTTGGTAACTGTTTTGTTATATGTAATTTTGCTATGTTAAAGTTAAAGCCTTCCTTTTTTTGTTTTGTTTAAACAGCAAAGGGGGAAATGATGGAGAAAGGTCATTGGTTAATTAATAAAGAAACTGTTTGGCCTGATTGGTTAGAACATAGGTAGGTTGAGTAAACAGAACAGAATGCTGGGAGGAAGTGGAAGTGAGGCAGACACGATGAATCTCTGACCCAGGATGGACGTAGGCTAGAATCATCCTGGTAAGTCACCACCTCATGATGCTGTACACATTAATAGAAATGGACCAAGCAGTCTTTAAATGAATACCCTTTGTGTGTTGTTATTTCTGGTGTAAAGCTAGCCATGCAGGAGCCAGACAGGACGAAAGCAGACACGCAGCTCCTCTCAACACCATCTTTCTTTCATGAGTAGAGGTGCTGATTAGTTTGGAAGTTGAGAAATTAGCAGGTCCCAGGAACTGGCCTATTCATGATACAGCATGAAATAAATTTGAGAATTATGGTCAGAGAACATCTCAGATAACAGTTTGCTGTACAGCAAGTGGCCCATGGGTAATGCTCATTGCTTCGTATTACTTTGGATTCCTTTTTTCTGTTGTTTAAATGAGAGTGTGTCTCTCACCATAGTTCTGGCTGCCGTGGACTCACTATACAGACTAAGCTAACCTCAATCTCAGTGCCTCCTGCGTCTGGATTCTTTCAGCTGGAATGAAAAGTTTAAGCCACCCTGCTTAGCTCAGTCAACCCTTTGAGAAAGCCAAGGGCCTGCTCAGTATTCCTCCTCTTTCATTGTGGGGATGAATGCAGTATATGAACATGGCACTGGAGGTACGTGTGTCATAGCCCTGTCATGTAAGCACAGGGCCACAGAACAGAGATGTTGGGAAATGAAGTGGGTCCAGAGACCTTTAGATCTAAACCACCTCAAGTGCCCAATATTTTAATTTTCTGATTGTAGTAACACGATATGAAATAGTAAGAGAGACATAAAATTTCACTAAAATAAATTTATTGATTTAAAGATAATGTATGAATAACCCAATAGATTAATACAACTTGCTAATTCAGGAAAGATGCTCATAGACCAGGTGTATTAGCTCACACTGAGAAACTCACAATTCTGTGTGCAGAAAGAGGATAACCAGAATGTCTAGACATCCTGAGCCATGTGAAGAAATGCTCTCACAATATCTGCACAACTTTTACATATTGCATATGCATAATAAACAGTTAACCCAAACAGAAAGAAAAACACTGAACAATTAATACTCTCTGTCCAAATTCTCAGCCTCAAATCGCAGTAACAGAATTGTGGGAACGAAATCAGGCAGTTCTCTGAATATTAAGGTCAACCTGGGATACATAGAGGTAGAATTTTGTCTCAGCAAAGAGAACTGAATGGGGTGTTGGAAGCTGCGTGTGATCTCCATTCTGTGGTAGTTGAAAGCACAGGTGTAAGCACCATCAGGATCAGGAGTTCTTAAAAGAAGTCAAGCACTGGAAAGTCATCACATAAGTCCAGTTGTGACACATGGCCTAGGAGGGCATCTAGTTTACAGAGATTTTCAATAAAGAGTTGATCCGCGTTCTCCTTGTAGCCTTGATCATTTTCGGTGACTGGAGTGGAGTCAGCTGATTCTGTCTCACTTTCTGTTCCAGCGGTCTTGGTGGCTGTTGAAGCTGTGCTGGAAACTGGGGGACAGACTGGGTCTGGATCTTGGGTGGGTGTCGGGTGGGGAGATGTCGCACAATTGGCAGACTGACCGGGGATTCTGTCTTCAGATGCTGGGGACTGGCCAGCTTGTGCGTACTTCAATGTTTCATGTAAGAGACATCCATTGGTCTGATTGATGGAAAAGGTGGAATCTGGCTCTGGGAAAATACTTGGGCTGAGGGGAGCAGGAAAGCTGTCATGGAATGGGCTCCTCCACATGGAGAACATGGATTCTGAGTCTGGAGAAATAATAGAGGGGCTGACTTGAGGAGGAGAATCGACACCCATTTGTCTCTGGGATGAGGAATCCTCAAAAGCAGAGGCCATGAGGACAGTACCATCGGGGCTGGCACATTCAGCATGGGAATCCTGGCATCCCATCTGTGGGAGTTCTCTAGCCTTCTTCCTCTGCTGCCTCTGCTCCCTGGATCTCTTATTCTTTTTCAAGATCTCCTCACAGGCCCTGTCAATCTTGGAGAAAATGGATATCTGGTCTAGTGAATTGTTCAAAGAATTCAACTGAGGAGGAGGGGTCCCAAGTGATGGTCTCTGACACATAGAGAAGATAGGTTTCGAGTGTGGGGCAATATTCAAATGGCTGAGTACAGGAGGAGCACTGACACTCGATTGTGTCTCACGCCTACAATTTGAGGTGGCTGATGCATCAGGAAGGACACAATATTCGAGAAGTCCATACCTCCCATGTGATTGGTGACCTCCCTTCTCAGCTAGTTCTATATCCTTCTGCCTCTGCTGCCTCTCCCTAACTGGGCTCTTCCTGAAGCATTCCTCCTCAAACATCTGATCAGCAGTGGAGAAGTTGGGTTCATGGTCTGAGGAGTTACTTGAGGAGCTAAGGTGAGGAGTAGAGCTGATTCTGCAAGGGCTCTGAGAATAGGAATCTGCACTGGCAGATGGAACAAGAGGAAGATGGCCTGTGGGGGAATCTGTTCTGTCATGAGATCCATAGCCAGGGTTACCAGGTAGTTCTCGAGCCTTTTTGAGATTCTCTTTAGCTCGCCTGTTCTTAAACCAGATCTGGAGAGACAAAATTAAAAGGGGATTAGGAGAGACCAGGTGTCCCATTTACTACCCATGGACCCAGCAATGCCACTCTTGGGAATATACCCACGAGGTGCCCGAACATATGACAAGGACATTTGTTCAACTATGTTCATAGCAGCATTATTTGTAATAGCCAGAACCTGGAAACAATCTAGATGCCCTTCAATGGAAGAATGGATGAAGAAAGTGTGGAATATATACACATTAGAATACTACTCAGCGGTAAAAAACAATGACTTTGCGAAATTTGCATGCAAATGGATGGAAATAGAAAACACTATCCTGAGTGAGGTAACCCAGACCCAAAAGGATGAACATGGGATGTACTCACTCATATTTGGTTTCTAGAAATAAATAAAGAAATTTCATCTGGTGATGGATGGAGATAGAGACAGAGACCCACACTGGAACACTGGACTGAGCTCCCAATGTCCCAATGAGGAGCAGAAGGAGAGAGAATATGAGCAAAGAAGTCAGGACCACAAGGGGTGCGCCCACCCGTGGAGACAGTGGGGCTGATTCTTTGGGAGCTCACCAAGGCCAGCTGGACTGTGACTGAAAAAGCATGGGATAAAACCGGACTCTCTAAATCTGGCGGACAATAAGGGCTGCTGAGAAGCCAAGGACCATGGCACCGGGTTTTGATCCTACTTCATGTTCTGGCTTTGTGGGAGCCTACCCAGTTTGGATGTTCACCTTCCTAGACCAGGATGAGGGGGGAGGACTTTGGACTTTCCACAGGGAAGGGAACCCTGACTGCTCTTCAGGCTGGAGAGGGAGGGGGAGGAGTGGAGGAGGGGAGGAGGAGAGGGAGGAGTGGGAGGGAAATGGGAGGCGGGGAGGAGGCTGAAATTTCTTTTTTTCCAATAAAAAAAAAGAAAAAAAAATAAATAAATCCTAAATCTAAAGGTGCTAGAAGAAAAGGCTGGACCTCCATCAGAGAACTGTAAGAGTTACAGACACAGAAAAATTGAAGGCTGGATGAGCTGGACCTGAAACACAGAGATGAAGGAATCTTCTAATAGAAGGTGGATTTTTAAAGGGGATACCTGAGGTTGAGGCAACTAAGCCACTATGGGGTACAATTATCCTTCTACAACACATCATGTTACTGTTCAAGGGGTTTAAAGGGAATGAGAATCCAACCTCGGTAACAGTTTCATCAGCTTTTGACAACATTTTACTCTGCCAAGTAGTCACAATAATGAAGGGGCACAAGACATGCAGGCGTCCGGGGAATTGTGCAGATGGCTTCTGGGGGAGAGACCATCAGACTAGAGGAAAGAGTGTCAGGAGAGAAGTCATACTCTTTCAAGCCTAACGTTTCATAGAGTTCCTTGCATTCCTTTTGGTCCAGGTACATCCCCTTTTCACAGTGTGCTTGTAAGACCAGCTTTTGCTTCTTGGTGAACACTAAACTTCTGTAGCCTCCTTGCATCATTGGGAGAAATGTGTGTCCCTGGAGGGGCTTGAGAATCTTGTGGATATGGTGGACCTGAGGTACTTGAAGAACCTTGGGTGTGGGTTCACTGCCGTGCTAGAGAATTTTTAACTCTGATGCACACTGGGGCTTCCAATCATTTTTAGACCAGGTGCCAATGGAAAATCCTGGGGAACTTGAGATCCTGGGATCATATGTGAATTTGTTTCCAGTGTGAGATCTTTGTAGATAGGAGAACTTGGGACAAAAATCAGAAATCAGAGAAGCCCCCAGCTTCCTACTCAAGTCTCACCATCAAATGTTCCAGGCTTGTTATACTGCCCTGTGCACAGGCCCGGGCCTTGACTGGAGAACACTGCACAAAATCATTGTGGCTGGGAAAACACAGGGTCTCAACTGCACTTTACCCTCACTGCGCCAATCTTTGCACTCACTCATCTGGCTCTCAGTGTTCACATCCACAAGGTAAACAAGCAAACATCTCCTAAATTTTCACAGGTCCTTCAAGCCATCAAACTGGCAATGTGGTGAATTTCAAACTCCAAACATACATAAAATCTCCAGAGTGTTACCAATGATCTTGCTTCTTTAGCTCCCTCTCACCCCATCAAGGCAGCTCCGAACTGACCTATTATATACCCATTTGCTTGAGGCCCCAATTCACCAGGAAATCTATATGTTTTGGTGCCACTCAGATTTTAGCCACACACCTGAGAACCCTACTGATTCAATCATAACTGTCCTGTTTGTTGTTGTTTCAGGATTACTCTAGTAACCCAGGCTAATCTTGAATCCATTATGTTCACAAGGCAGTCAGTCCTCAGTCTCAGAGAGATTGCCTTGCCTTACCCTCCTGAGTGGTACCATTAAAGTTGTGGATAACCTGGACCACGAAGTGTTTAATCTCTGTTTTCTGAAAGCTTATGGAGTGACAGGTTTGTGTAGAAAATGGAAACTAATACTAAGGCCATGCCCTCTTGGTGCTAAAGCAGAAGAAATTGGGCTTGACATGTTACACAGCGTGTTTGCCATTGCAATTAAATGCTGATTCTTTGAAAGGTTATTTATTTTAAGAGCATTTATTATTTCTATATGCCAGGTTGGGATAACAGGGCTATTTGATCTTGGAGGAGCACAAAGGCAGATCAGGAGTTTAGGACCAGCCAAGACAAATTACATAGAATCTCCAAATCCTGCTTACACTAATAGAGATTGTGTCTCAAAAGGAAAACAAGCACGAAACAACAACATATTTTCTCCAAGGGTTTCTAGGGATTAAAAGCAAGAATAATCACTAACACTTAATGCTGTCAAGATTACATAAGAGACTAGCCTCATCCCACCCCCAGCCAACCTATCCTTCTGCAACCTTGGTGGAACTCTGAAACACAGCTTGCTCCAATACTGAGGGGACTTAAGAGGTGAGTGAAAAGCCACACAGCAGGATACTCCACTCGCTAGGACCTCCACAGTGGAATAAAACCCCAGGCCCTCTCCCACAACTCCTTTGCCTTTTCTAGCCAGCCAGCAGGGAGTTTCCTATGGGTAGGATCCCTCATAACTCAATCCCATCCTCTGGACACCACAGGCTATGATCAACAGCCTGCCTAAGAGCTCAGAATTTGTTACAATACTGAGGGGTCCAAGGACTCTCTACAATGCCGAGGGAACATGGGAAAGCACCAAGAGCACTCACTAACCAGGAGAGACGACCAAGAGAGTAGACATATAGAGACTTCAGAGGTTTTTTGAGACAGACATTGACAGTACAGTGCAGACCAAGAAAAATTCCCAAACACTAAGCCACTGCAAGGACCAAGATGCAACATACTGCAAGCATCATTTGAAGGAAGAGATGGGTAGGCGCCAATATAAGAATTCCTCCAACAACGTAAAAAGCAGCATGGAAGATCCTTCCATTTTCAGGTGTCCTCTTCAATTTCTTTCTTCAAAGCCTTAAAGTTCTTGTCAAACAGATCTTTCTCTTCCTTAGTTAGAGTTACCCCAAGATACTTTAAGCTATTTGTGGCTTTCGTGCCCAGGTTGGCAGCATTTACAATTAACTGAGACTAGTGAAATTTTGTTTTGGTTTAATAAATAAAGCTTGCCTGAATATCAGAAGGGCAAAGCTAAATCAAAAAGGTCAGGAAGTGGTGGCACACACCTTTAATCCCAGGATTTGAGTGACAGACCCAAATGGATCTCTGTGAGTTCAAGACCACGCTGGGCTATACAAGATCAATGCAGAAACAAATCCAGGTGGTGGTGGCTCACACCTTTAATCCCAGTCCCTAGGGAGTCACACACCTTTAATCCCAGCACTAGTGGGAATATAGGAAGAGAGAGAGGCTGTGTCTGTTTAGTTAGCATAGTCTACTTAGACTTTTTAGACAGCAGTTGCCACAACTTGGTAGAGGTAAGACTTCTATAGTGGCTTGGCTGCTTTACTTTTTCTGTTTTCATGTTGAACCTCAATATCTGTCTCTGGGTTTTTATTATTCATGCAGAAATTGCCAGATCTTGAAACAGTTATGGAAGTTAAAATCACTATTGCTTCTACATGACAAGTTGTGACAGAAGCCCTGTTTGTAGTGGAAATGGAGAAAGTAGAATCTGGGGTTGAAACCAGCCTAGACTACATAGTAGCTTCAAAACCAGCCTGGGCTACAGGAGACCTTGTATCAAAAGGAAGACACTATCAAGCACCAGCAGACAAAATCTCTCCATGAGCTTCGAGGTGTTCAAAGGGGGAAGAATAATCATACACTCTTGATGTTGTCAAGAACTACATAAGAGTAAAAGCAAGATCTGGGCCATAGATGTGTAAACCCAGCTACTTAGGAAACTGCACTAGGAGATATGCAAGTTCAAGGACAGCCTGGGCTACAGAGTGACATTGAGATCAACCACGGATACATGACCAGAACTTTTCATTAGAATTAAAAAAAAAACTAAAAACAGGGGGCTGGGTGGTGATTGCACATGCCTTTAACCCCAGCATTCCAGAGGCAGAGGCAAGCAGATCTCTGTGAGTTCAAGGACAGCCTGGTTTATAAGAGCTAATTCCAGCAAAGGTTCCCAGGCTACAGAGGAACCCTGTCTCAAAAAAAAAACAAAAAAGAGCAAAACAAAAGGAATAAACACTGGAAATTTATCTGAGTGGGACAGACGACTCTTTCTGTTTTTACTATGCATAGGATCCTCGTTCAATCTCCAGTTTTTATATTGAAGGAAAGGCAGGAGGAGAGCAGACAGGATATGACTAGGGAAGCTTCAACTACATTGTCTGGGGTTTTACAAGGGTCCCTTATTTCTAGGTCACTGAGATGCTGCCAAAGTGATAGCATGGCTCCATGGCAGTACCTTCGATTGACAAACAACATAATAAAAAGTTATAGCCATGGCTGCGAAAGGGTTCACCTTACACAACTGTCCCATGCTGCCCTAAGCATTGAGGAATCACTGAATGAGTGGGATTTTGATAAGTGCACACTACCAAAGCTATTCTGACTGCAAGGAACAGGAACAATAGCAATACAAACCTTAATCTCATACTCGGTCACACCAATCATCAGTGCCAGCTCCGTGCGTTCCTGTAGGCATGGGTGCTTCTCCTGATCAAAATGTCTTTGGAGGAGAACCTTTTGTTCCTCAGAGTATACAGTGCGTTCTTTCCGTTGCTTCCTTGGAGCTTCATGGTGAACTTGCTGGTCATCACATTTATCTGAAGAAGCAATAGGGACTTGGGAACCCTTACAACCTGAACTCACTGAGGATCTTAAGGGAATCTGGTGTCTAGGGTGTGCTGTTGCAGTTCCCAGCAACTGGGGACTCGGTTTTGTTGCTGGGTCTGGGGACACATGGGGACGTGGAATTCTTTCATGATCTGAGTGCCTCTGGAGACTTGATTGCATTAGCACTCCTGGTGGAATTAGGGGACTTTGAGACATTTGCTGACTCTGTTCACTTACAGTGGATGGGTGTTTTTGGAGCTCAGGGCTCTGGCGCAAAGAATCTGCACTGGCAGAGGTTCCAAGAGGGAGAGAACCTTGTGGGCAAGCAGGCCTATCATGAGATCCAGAGCCAGGCTCCCCAGACATTTCTTGAGAATTCTTCCGATTCTGTCTAGCTCGACTGTTCTTGAACCAAATCTGGAGAGACAAAGGAAAGAAAAGATCAGGATAGGCCAGGTGCCCTATTTAGATCTCAAATCTGAAATTGCTGGGTGAAGAGCCTGGACCTTGGTCTCTACCCAGCACCTCTTATAGATCTTGAAGGTTCCTAGACCCCAGAATGAAGACAGGATGAGCTGGACCAGAAACACACAGACTAAAGGAGCTTCTACCAGAAGGTGGGAGTTAAGAGGGGAGGCCAAATGTCTAGGCAGATAACAAATTTATGGATAACATTATCGCTCTGCATCACTCCAGGGTTCTGCATATATAGATTAGGGGCAGTTTGAATCCAACCTTGAATGCACCATTGTTACCCTTCTACAACCTGCTACTGGGCTAAGGACCTCCGATCATGGAGGGCACTAGAAGTCCAGGAGTCAGGAAAAGTGTACAGGTGTGTTCTGGGGGAGAGGCTGTCTGACTAGAGGAAGGGAGGCATGAAAGGGGACATACCTTGATATGGGACTCCTTCAAGCCAAGTCTTTGAGCCAGTGCCATGCATTGCTCTTGGTTTGGGTGCATGCATTCATCAAAATGTTCTTGTAGGACCAGCTTTTGTTCCTGGCTAAATACCGTGCGTTTTCTCAGTTGCTTCCTCGGATCACTGATAGAAGCTTGTGACCTTGGAGGGCCTTGAGAAGTCAGGAGACCTTGTGGACATGGTGGACCTGAGGTACTTGAAGAACCTTGAAAGTCTGGGTTCACTGGAGAACTAGAGCGCTCGTTACTTGGAAGGACACTGTAGTCTCCCATGATTTTCATACCAAGTACCAATGGTAATTGCTGGGAAACTTGAGATTCTGGAGTCAACAGAGGGATTTGGTCTGATCGTTAGATCTTTCTCCACTGGAGAAACTGGGACTAAAAACAGACATAGATCAGAGAATCCCCACAGTCCCTAGCTCCATCACTATTTCCTTGCCAATAACCACTACAGGCTTGTTATCCATCACTGTGCCTTGGCCTGTGCCTTTGCTAGAGGACACTGCTAAAAGCATAGTAGCTGGCCCAGCATCCTGGGGTCTCACCAGCACTCTTCCCCTGGCTTCCCCAATCTCTGCACTCACCTGCTTCTCAGTGGTCACATCTATGAGGTAAACTTGCAAGCAGCTCCTGAATTTTCAAAGAAGCCTCTCTCTACCCCTTATGCTGTAAATGTGAGGAACTTCAAACTCTAAGCATATATACCAGCTCTCGAGTGTTACCAATGCTCTCCCATCTTTAACCCCTTCTCTCCCTCATAAAGGTGGCCCCCCAACCTATATAATATCATATACACACTTCCTTGTGGCCTCAACTCACCAAGAAATCCGTAGGTTGTTGCACCTTGCCAGATTCCTGTCTTTATGTGATCACTACTTCAGGGACCAGTGCTTAAATACCTTCTCCAAGGTCAAAACTTAATAAGCTCCACCCACTCCTTGGCTCCTCCTACCCTGCAGGCCCTCTAATCCCTTACCCACACCCAACGTTTTACATTCCTCAGTATTAGAGCCACCCCCATTGAGCCTAATCCTGCTAATTCAATCATAATTGTTTTTGTTTGTTTGTTTGTTTGTTTGTTTGTTTGTTTTTAAGTCAGTGTCTTTCTATTAGCCCAGGTTATCCTAAAATTCACTATGTTGATCAGGATGTATTCAAACTCACAGACATTACCTTGCTTCATTCTCCTGAGTACTAGCATTAAGGAGCGGGCCAAAAGGTCATTGGTTGGTTTAATGATTGTTTTCCAAATTATTATGGCATGGTAGGGTTCTGTGAAAATTGGAAACTAAGAGGACCTGGCCCTCTTGGTGCTGAAGTCTAGAAAGAATTCGGACTCCTCATGTTGCTCAGTTTGGCAGCATTTACGATTAATTGCCAATAGTGATATTTTGTTTTTGTTTTAATACATAAGACTTGTCTGAATATCAGAAGGGAAAAGATAAGCCAAAAGAGGTCAGGTAGTGACACAAACCTTTAATCCCAGAATTTCGGAGACAGAGGCAGAAGGATCTCTGTGAGCTCAAGGACATGCTAGCCTGCACAAGATCAAGGCAGAAACAAATTCAGGTGGTGGTGTCTCAAATCTCTAATCCCTGTTCTAGGCAGTCACATATCTTTTCTCCTAGCATTAGTGGAATATAAAATAGGAAGAGAGAGAGGCTTGTCGGCTTAGTTAGCTCAGTCTGCTTAGTCTTCTTATACTGCAGTTACCCAACTTGGTAGAGGTAAGACTTCTTTTCTTTTTTATTTTTTTATTACTTAAAACAATTCCAATCAAAATTCCAGCTCCTTCCCCTCCTCCCACTCGCCCACCCCAACTCCAATACCATAAAAGTGCAAGGACCCCACACACTCATCTGCAGTGATAAAATGCAGTTCCAGCCAAAGCTATAAAGCCCCTTCCCCTTTGTAGATCCAGCTGCACCTCAAGCTCTCACCAAAGGTGCAGCCTGTAGCCACAGTCCCATCCCTACATGGAAATGTTGCTTTCAGCACACCTGAATTTCCAGACCACATCAGGGTTCAGACCTAGTTAACAGTACTGCATTGTTTTCCAAGTATGTAGTTTTCAGACTTTGCACAGTCCTAATTATTCCAAGATGATTTTTTTTTCTAGAAGCAACTTCTTCCTTGGCAAGAAATTAGTGTACAAAGAAGAGGTGGAATTACAGAAAGGTGGGCCCAGGACGTTTCTGTAGAAGGAGTGGTTATGTGTGGTGCCAGCTTAGTCCTGAAGTTTACAGTGTGGAGCCCTGGCTTTGTTTATGTTTCTGCATCCACCACTGTCCAACTTGCTGTATGTGGTTATTCACTGTTTTCTTAGATTTAGCACCAGTTGATGTTAACATTCGGCAATGAATGCCCCAATTTCATTTGAAGGCCATGGGAGTAAGTGCTTGGATGTCTTGAACCAGAAATTAAGAGGCTGGGCACAGCTGCTTTTCCTGCTGATATCTCCCAGTGCTCAACCAGGTCCTCATATGTGGGTTTCCTTAGGTGGTTAGTGTTGTGTCACTCAGAACTAGTTTATTTTTTTTTGTTAAAAATTTCTGCCTCCTCCCCGCCTCCCATTTCCTTCCCCTCCCCCACTCTCCACGCCCCACTTCCCTCCACCTCCTTCTCCAGTCTGAAGATCAGTCAGTGTTCCCTGCCCTGTGGGCAGTCCAAGGTCCTCCCCCCCTCCATCCAGGTCTAGGAAGGTGAGCATCCAAACAGGCTAGGATCCCATAAAGCCAGTACATGCAGTAGGATCAAAACCCAGTGCCATTGTCCTTGGATTCTCAGTGGCCCACATTGTCAACCATGTTCAGAGAGTCCTGTTTTATCCCATGCGTTTTCAGTCCCAGTCCAGCTAGCCTTGGTGAGCTCCCAATAGATCAGCCCCACCGTCTCAGTGGGTGGGTGCCCCCCTCGTGGTCTTGACTTTTTTGCTCATGTTCTCCCTCCTTCTGTTCCTCATTTGGACCTTGGGAGCTCAGTTCGGTGCTCCAGTGTGGGTCTCTGTCTCTATCTCCATCCATTGCCAGATGAAGGTTCTATGGTGATATGCAAGATATTCATCAGTATGGCTATAGGATAGGGCCATTTCAGGCTCTCTCTTCTCAGCTACCCAAGGACCTAGTGGGGACATCTCTCTGGACGCCTGGGAACCCCTCTAGAGTCAAGGCTCTTGCCAAGCCTAAAGTGGATCTCTTAATTAAGATATATACTTCCCTGCTCCCATATCCATCTTTCCATTATCCCAACCATCCCATTCCCCCAAGCTCTCCCCATCCTCCCCTTCTCACTTGTCTCTCCCCATCTCCCTTTCCCCCATCCCACATAATGCCCCAGTTCTCAATTTTTGAGTTTTATAGTTTAAGTAATAACTCCTGTCCTAGCTGGTTTTTCTTGTTTATTGTATATTTTATTTTGTTAAATTTTATTAATCACATACTTGTGCCATTAAAACCTTTTTGTTGTTGTTGTTGTTGTTTTGAGACAGGGTTTCTCTGTAGCTGTTTCTCAGGAGCCTGCCCTGGAACTAGCTCTTTTAGACCAGGCTGGCCTCGAACTCACAGAGATCCACCTTCCTCTGCCTCTCTAGTGCTGGGATTATAGGCAAGCACCACCACCGGCCAGCAAAATCTTTTTTTTTTTACATTTTTTTACGTGTGCCATATATACATTGAGCTGGGCACTCCATTGTTCCCCATCATCTACATTTCATATATACTTTGAGCTGGGCACTCCACTGTACCTTGTCTTTCACATTTCATATATACATTAAGCTGGGTACTCCGTTGTACCCTGTCATCTACATTTCATTCATACATTGAGCTGTGATGGAGGAAGGTCATTGGTTAATTATAGTAAAGAAACTGCTTGGCCCTCATAGGTTAAAACATAGGTGGGAGGAGTAAACAGAACAGAATGCTGGGAGGAAGAGGAAGTGAGCTCAGAGGCCATGCTCCCCTCTCCTGGGCAGACGCACGTGATGAAGCAAGCCTCCAGGTCAGACATGCTGAATATTTCCCAGTAAGACCGGTGCTACACAGTTTATTAGAGATGGGTTGATCGGGATATCAGAATTAGCCAGTAAGGGCTAGAGCTAATGGGCCAAGCAGTGTTTAAAAGAATACAGTGTCCATGTAATTATTTCGGGGCATAAGCTAGCAGGTGGCTGGGATGCTGGGGATGCAGCCCTGACACTCCTATTACTACAGAATGGTGCACAGACGTGTAGACAACTGAATCCACTGAAAGCCTGAGAAAGCTTGGGAAAGAGTAAAGGATGTTTTCTTGGTAGCAACAATTTCTCGGGTCTGCTCTGCTTGCTAGGGGCAAGCAAGTGCTCTCATCTAAGAGAGGCTTCCTGACTCAGCTTCAGCTGCAAAACCCTGCAGCTCTTAAGAGGTTCTGCCACGAAACATTTAAATGGTGTTGATAAAAGCTGACTGAATGCTTGTTTGTTTTCAGCTGTAGCAGGAAAAAAGTTGTGCTGTTTTAAAATGCTGGCTTTCTGGGCCATCCTGCCAGGGCAAACTCTGACTGTTGGAGGCAGGAGGGCCAACTACAGAGAGAGGACTTGAGTGTTGTCTGTGGACATAATGCTGCAACTTACTTGCTGGCAGGGACCTTGAAATGCCATAGAGTTGTGGCAGTGAACATGGCTACAGCCAGTACCTCAGCCATGAGGCTGGAAAGCTAAGGAATGGGCTGGATCCAGCCATCAAAGCCACGGCTTTAGTCCTACTGATATTGCTTGGTAAATTAAAGACTCATATGGTCAAAAAAGAGACATATACAGTAAAAGAAAGATTCAAAGAAAAAAGAAAACTTTTAAATGATTTACAGTGTGTTAAAAAATATGCAGGCTAAAAGTTAAAGTTCTTAAAGTAAAAAACAAAAAAAAGGGAAGAAAGAGAGTAGTTGGGTGTGGTAGTATACACCTTTAATCCCAACACTTGGGAGGCAGAGGTAGATTGACCTCTGTGAATTCAAGGTGTGGTAGCACACGCCTTTAATCCCAATGCCTGGGAGACAGAGACAGGCGGATCTCTGAGAGTTCAAGGACAGCCTGGTCTACAGAGTTATTCCAGGACAAAGATATACAGAGAATATAAAATAAAAGTAAAAATATACAAAATAGAGTTAAAGCCACACGAAGATGGAAAATACACAGAGAATCTTGATACTGTATGCTATTATGCTCTCTTTGAATTGTTTGAATGCTGAGAAAAGAGCAACAGCTGCTAAAAGATATTTGTTGATAAATGCTGCTGAACTAATCCAACATAGATATTTTGAAAATGCCTTGATTTTGAAATTTGGATCTAAGGACATGATGCTTTGGAAAGGAGTTTCTTATTTTGTTTTCACAGAGGGTGAGAGTCTGTGCGTTGTTTCTATTCCAATAGCGTATGATGGACCACACCCTCCCGAAGGGTTGCTGTGAACACCTTCAAAAAATTACTTCACTTGACTGCTGACTGAGATGAACCTAGCACACAGGTTATACCCTGAAATACCTGATTAACAGTGCCCCCATACAGCAGGAAGCAGTTTGGAGAGAAATAACTATGCCCATATTCCCAAATATAGTTTATAAATGTTATTTTACATTTAAAGGGGGATATGATATAGGTATAAATAATTTGCATTCGTATAGATTTTGCTTTATTGATAGAGATTTAAGGTCAATTTTGTTATATGTATATGTATTTCTGATCTTGATTAACGTATTGTGACTGTGTAGTTCACTTAAAATGTAATGTATATAGGTTGTTAATGGATAATCAATAATCAAGCTTGTAGTCATGTTAGTAAGATTTTCTAGATGTACATAGATATATTTTAGATAGGCATTATTCATATTTTTCAAAGATTATAGAATATGGCATTTTAAATGTTTTAATAATTTAGGGTTTTTCATGACAATGTGACACATCTGCTCCTGGCAGCACCAATTTACTTCAAGAAGATGGGCATCGAAGAGGCACCTTATGGAGTTGGTTAGCCATTTGGACAAGAAACTGCTCTTGCCTGGACTGTTGCATAAACTGGACACAGAGAACCAGCAGAGAGAGGACTGCTGAACTTACCTAAAGGTGAGATGATTCTTCGGGGTTCCTGATTCATGAAGGAGTCTGTGTTACATTCTGCAGGATACAGCAGATAGTGAATGAACTGCCTTTGAAATTTCCTGCTTCATGGAAATGTCTCTAGATACTATGGGCCTGAAGGCCGAAGATGGATGCCCCAACCGTACAGAGGAAATTTGGGTGACTGTCCAGGCAGCAAGATGTCTCTGTGATTACTAGAGTTTTGTAAGTTGCTTGCTTCTCATTTACTTAGATCTTTGATGGAGTTGAAGAATAGTTATAGTTTTCCTTAGTTATGATAAAGATTATTGTAACTTTTATTTGATAACTGTTTTGATATAGGTAATTTTGCTATGTTAAGTTAAAGCCTTCCTTTTTTTGTTTAAACAGAAAAGGGGGAAATGATGGAGGAAGGTCATTGGTTAATTATAATAAAGAAACTGCTTGGCCCACATAGGTTAAAACATAGGTGGGAGGAGTAAACAGAACAGAATGCTGGGAGGAAGAGGAAGTGAGCTCAGAGGCCATGCTCCCCTCTCCCGGGAAGACGCAAGAGATGAAGCAAGCCTCCGGGTCAGACATGCTGAATATTTCCCAGTAAGACCGGTGCTACACAGTTTATTAGAGATGGGTTGATTGGGATATCAGAATTAGCCAGTAAGGGCTAGAGCTAATGGGCCAAGCAGTGTTTAAAAGAATACAGTGTCCATGTAATTATTTCAGGGCATAAGCTAGCAGGCGGCTGGGGTGCTGGGGATGCAGCACCTTTGCTCCTATTACTACAGAGCTGGGCACTCCGTTGTACTCCGTCATCTACATTTCATATATACATTGAGCTGGGAACTCCAACGTACCACGTCATCCGCATTTTGAACACTTGTGGCTTTCATTATGGCCTCATTCTGCAATGTTTCCCTGGGCCTTGGGTGTATGAGTTGTGTTAAAGATGGATGCCCTGGGTGGTGAGTGAGTTTCTGACCTCGGCGGCAGCCCAGAACAGGGAACTCAGACGTTCCTCACCCCTCCTGCACTTCCTGGTCAGTCTGCAGGGGCTATACCGCCCTATACCTCCTCTCTATTCCTATCCCACCCAGATTGCATCCACGGCCCTCCCCCACCTCCTCTGACCCCCCTCCCCTCTTTGAACCACACAACAGCTCCCAGCTCAGCCTGTTCAAGCGCTGGGAACAGGGTCCGAATTGGGAGGGCATCCGGGAGGGTAGTAGCTCCTTTGTCTAGGTGGCCTGCCTGCCCTGCGGCAGCAAGGTTGGCCCTTTATTCGCAAGACACCCAAGCAGCAGGGAGACCAGATCCGGGTACCAGGAGAGACATCACTCGGGTGAGTGAGTTTCTGACCGCGGCGGCAGCCCGGGACAGGGAACTCAGACGTTTCTCACCCCTCCTGCAATTCCTGGTCAGTCTGCAGGGGCTATACCGCCCTATACCTCCTCTCTATTCCTATCCCTATCAGATTGCATCCACGGCCCTCCCTCACCTCATCTGACCCCCCTCCCCTCTTTGAACCACACAACAGCTCCCAGCTCAGCCTGTTCGGGCGCTGGGACAAGGATCGAATTGGGAGGGCATCCAGGAGGGTAGTAGCTCCCTTGTCTAGGTGGCCTGCCTGCAGCAGCAAGGTCGGCCCTTTATTCGCCAGACACCCAAGCAGGAGGGAGATCAGATCCGGGTGCCAGGAGAGACATCACTGGGGGGTGCTGAGTAGTTCCATCTGGATGGTTGTCCATGTTTGGGTACTGAGGAGTTCAAGCTCAGCAGGACTGTCCCTGCTTCTACACTGAAGAGATACACCCAGAGACTCAGTCACAGCAAAGACTGGACCAAGACACCAGGCCTCTCTTGGCTTCATTTGAAAAAGGAGATGGGAAGGCGCCAATGCAAGAATTCCTCCAACAACCTGAAAGGCAACATGACATCACCAGAACCCAGGGATCCCGAAATTAGAAGAATTGTACACCCTACTCCAGAAGAAGTAGAAGAAATCGACTCAAAAGTGAATTTTTTGAAAATAATAGAAGACCTTAAACAGGAGGTGAAAAACTGCCATAAACAATTAGAGATTACAAACAAAAAGGTAGAGGAAATGAATAAATCGCTCAAAGATACCCAGGAAAACCAAGAGAAACAAGAAAATGCAATCAAACAGGTAAAGGAAATGGTTCAAGACCTGAAGAATGAAATGGAAGTAATGAAGAAAACACAAACCGAGGGAAGGTTGGAGATGGAAAACCTGGGTAAATGAACAGGAACTACAGAGACAAGTACTACCAACAGATTACAAGAGTTAGAAGAAAGAATGTCAGACACTGAAGATACCATAGAGAAAATTAACACACTGATCAAAGAAAACAGCAAAACCAACAAATTCTCATCACAAAACATTCAGGAAATATGGGACACAATAAAAAGACCAAACCTAAGAATAATTGGGATAGAAGAAGGAGAAGAAGTACACCTCAATGGTTCAGAAAATATATTTAATAAAATTATAGAAGAAAACTTTCCCAGCCTAAAGAAAGATATTCCTTTGAAGGTTCAAGAAGCATACAGAACACCAAATAGACTGGACCAAAAAAAAAATCTCCTCGCCATATAATAATCAGAACACAAAACATACAGAATAAAGAAAAAATATTAAGAGCTGCAAAGGAAAAAGGTCAAATTACTTATAAAGGTAAACCTATCAGACTTACACCTGACTACTCTATGGAAACCATGAAAGCCAGAAGGTCCTGGATAGATATACTGCAGAAGCTAAGAGAACATGGATGCAAGCCCAGACTACTATACCCAGCCAAGCTTTCGTTCGCTATAAATGGAGAAAACAAAATTTTCCAGGATAAAAACAAATTTAAACAATACGTAGCCACAAATCCAGCCTTACAGAAAGTAATAGAAGGAAAATCACAAACCAAGGAGACCAACAATGACCACAATTACTCAAGCTTCTAGACACCATTTACCAGCGCAACTAAAAGAAAGCAAACACACAAACTCTATGACTAAAAAAGTGACCGGAGTTAGCAACCACTGGTCATTAATATCCCTTAATGTCAATGGACTCAACTCACCTATAAAAAGTCACAGGCGGTTTGGGCGCTGGGCAGGGTCCGAATTGGGAGGGCATTCGGGAGGGTGGTGGCTCCTTTGTCTAGGTGGCCGGCCTGCACCAAGTGGGGCCGGCCCTTTGTTCGCGGGATGCCCAGGCAGCGGGGAGATCGGATCCTGGTGCCAGGAGGGACATTGCTTGGGTGAGTGAGTTTCTGGCCGTGGCGGCAGCCCGGGACAGGGAGCTCAGACGTTCCCCACCCCTCCTACACTTCCTGGTCAGTCAGCGGAGGCTGTACTGCTTGATACCACTTCTCCATTCCTGTCCCACCCAGCTTGCATCCAAGGCCCTCCCCCACTACCTCTGACCCCCCTCCCCTCTTTGAACCACACAACAGCTCCAAGCTCAGCCTGTTTGGGCGCTGGGACAGGGTCCGAATTGGGAAGACATTCAGGAGGGTAGTGGCTCCTTTGTCTAGGTGGCCAGCCTGCACCAAGCGGGGCCGGCCCTTTGTTCACGGGACACCCAGGCAGCGGGGAGATCGGATCCGGGTGCCAGGAGGGACATTGCTTGGGTGAGTGAGTTGCTGGCCGCGGCGGCAGCCCGGGACAGGGAGCTCAGACGTTCCCCACCCCTCCTGCACTTCCTGGTCAGTCTGCGGAGGCTGTACTGCTTGATACGTCTTCTCCATTCCTGTCCCACCCAGCTTGCATCCAAGGCCCTCCCCCACTACCTCTGACCCCCCTCCCCTCTTTGAACCACACAACAGCTTCCAGCTCAGCCTGTTTGGGCGCTGGGACAGGGTCCGAATTGGGAGGGCATTCGGGAGGGTGGTGGCTCCTTTGTCTAGGTGGCCGGCCTGCACCAAGTGGGGCCGGCCCTTTGTTTGCGGGACACCCAGGGAGTGGGGAGATCGGATCCTGGTGCCAGGAGGGACATTGCTTGGGTGAGTGAGTTTCTGGCCGCGGCGGCAGCCCGGGACAGGGAGCTCAGACGTTCCCCACCCCTCCTACACTTCCTGGTCAGTCAGCGGAGGCTGTACTGCTTGATACCACTTCTCCATTCCTGTCCCACCCAGCTTGCATCCAAGGCCCTCCCCCACTACCTCTGACCCACCTCCCCTCTTTGAACCACACAACAGCTCCAAGCTCAGCCTGTTTGGGCGCTGGGACAGGGTCCGAATTGGGAGGATATTCGGGAGGGTAGTGGCTCCTTTGTCTAGGTGGCCAGCCTGCACCAAGCGGGGCCGGCCCTTTGTTCGCGGGACACCCAGGCAGCGGGGAGATCGGATCCGGGTGCCAGGAGGGACATTGCTTGGGTGAGTGAGTTGCTGGCCGCGGCGGCAGCCCGGGACAGGGAGCTCAGAAGTTCCGCACCCCTCCTGCACTTCCTGGTCAGTCTGCGGGGGCTGTACTGCTTGATACCTCTTCTCCATTCCTATCCCACCCAGATTGCATCCAAGGCCCTCCCCCACTACCTGTGACCCCCCCTCCCCTCTTTGATCCACACAACAGCTCCCAGCTCAGCCTGTTTGGGCGCTGGGACAGGGTCCGAATTGGGAGGGCATTCGGGAGGGTGGTGGCTCCTTTGTCTAGGTGGCCTGCCTGCCCTGCGGCAGTGAGGTCGGCCCTTTGTTCGCGAGACACCCAAGCAGCAGGGAGATCAGATCCGGGTGCCAGGAGAGACATCACTGGGCAGATCAAGCTCAGCAGGACGGACCTTGCTTCCACACTGAAGAGATACACCCAGAGGCTCAGTCACAGCAAAAACTGGACCAAGACACCAGGCCACTCTTGGCTTCATTTGAAAGAGGAGATGGGAAGGCGCCAATGCAAGAATTCCTCCAACAACCTGAAAGGCAACATGACATCACCAGAACCCAGGGATCCCGAAATTAGAAGAATTGTACACCCTACTCCAGAAGAAGTAGAAGAAATCGACTCAAAAGTGAATTTTTTGAAAATAATAGAAGACCTTAAACAGGAGGTGAAAAACTGCCATAAACAATTAGAGATTACAAACAAAAAGGTAGAGGAAATGAATAAATCGCTCAAAGATACCCAGGAAAACCAAGAGAAACAAGAAAATGCAATCAAACAGGTAAGGGAAATGGTTCAAGACCTGAAGAATGAAATGGAAGTAATGAAGAAAACTCAAACCGAGGGAAGGTTGGAGATCGAAAATCTGGGTAAACGAACAGGATCTACAGAGACAAGTACTACCAGCAGATTACAAGAGTTAGAAGAAAGAATGTCAGACTCTGAAGATACCATAGAGAAAATTAACACACTGATCAAAGAAAACAGCAAAACCAACAAATTCTCATCACAAAACATTCAGGAAATATGGGACACAATAAAAAGACCAAACCTAAGAATAATTGGGATAGAAGAAGGAGAGAAAGTACAGCTCAATGGTTCAGAAAATACATTTAATAAAATTATAGAAGAAAACTTTCCCAACCTAAAGAAAGATATTCCTTTGAAGGTTCAAGAAGCATACAGAACACCGAATAGACTGGACCAAAAAAAAACATCTCCTCGCCATATAATAATCAGAACACAAAACATACAGAATAAAGAAATAATATTAAGAGCTGTAAAGGAAAAAGGTCAAGTTACTTATAAAGGTAAACCTTCAGACTTACACCTGACTACTCTATGGAAACCATGAAAGCCAGAAGGTCCTGGATAGATATACTGCAGAAGCTAAGAGAACATGGATGCAAGCCCAGACTACTAGGCCCAGCCAAGCTTTCATTCACTATAAATGGAGAAAACAAAATTTTCCAGGATAAAAACAAATTTAAACAATACGTAGCCACAAATCCAGCCTTACAGAAAGTAATAGAAGGAAAATCACAAACCAAGGAGACCAACAATGACCACAATAACTCAAACATCTAGACACCCTTCACCAGCACAACTAAAAGAAGGCAAACACACAAACTCTATGACTAAAAAAGTGAACGGAGTTAGCAACCACTGGTCATTGATATCCCTTAATGTCAATGGACTCAACTCACCTATAAAAAGGCAAAGGCTAAGAGATTGGATAAGCAAACAGGATCCAACATTCTGCTGTTTACAAGAAACACACCTCAACCACAAAGACAGGCACCTACTTAGAGTAAAGGGATGGGAAAAGGTTTATCAAGCAAATAGACCTAAGAAAAAAGCAGGTGTGGCCATAATAATTTCTAACAAAGTTGACTTCAAACTTAAATCAATCAGAAGAGATGGAGAGGGATATTTTATACTCATAACAGGAACAATTGATCAGGATGAGGTCTCAATCCTGAATATCTATGCCCCTAATATAAAAGCACCCACATATGTAAAAGAAACACTACTAAACCTCAAGGCTGCCATCAAACCGCACACACTAATAGTAGGAGATCTCAACACTCCTCTTTCACCAATTGACAGGTCAATCAGACAAAAACCTAACAGAGAAATAAGAGAATTAATGGAGGTATTGAATCAAATGGACTTAACAGACATCTATAGAACATTCCACCCAAATAGGAAAGAATATACCTTCTTCTCTGCAGCTCATGGAACCTTCTCAAAAATTGACCACATCCTCAGTAACAAAGCAAACTTCCACAGTTACAAAAAAATATCCATAACCACCTGTGTCTTATCAGATCACCACGGACTAAAGTTAGAATTCAACAACAATGCTACCCCCAGAAAGCCTACAAACTCATGGAAACTGAATAGTCAACTATTGACCCACACCTGGATCAAAGAAGAAATAAAGAAAGAAATTAAAGTCTTCCTTGAATTCAATGAAAATAAAGAATCAACATACTCAAACTTATGGGACACTTTGAAAGCAGTCCTAAGGGGAAAGTTCATAGCCCTTAGTGCCCACTTAAAGAAAACAGAGAAAGCATACATTGGAGACTTAACAGCCCACCTGAAAGCTCCAGAAAAAAAAAGAAGCAGACTCACCTAGGAGGAGTAGAAGACTGGAAATAGTCAAACTGAGGGCTGAAATCAACAAAATAGAAACACAGAAAACAATCCAAAGAATCAATGAAACAAAAAGCTGGTTCCTGGAAAAAATCAACAAAATTGATAAACCCCTATCCAAACTAATCAAACGGCAGAGAGAGAATTTGCAAATTAATAAGATCAGAAATGAAAAGAGGGACATAACCACAGACATAGAGGAAATTCAGAGAATCATTAGATCTTACTACAAAAGCCTGTATGCCACAAAACTGGAAAACGTAAAAGAAATGGACACTTTTTTAGATAAATACCATATACCAAAGTTAAATCAGGACCAGGTGAACAATCTAAATAGACCTGTCAGTCGCGAAGAATTAGAAGCTGTTATCAAAAACCTCCCTAACAAAAAAAGCCCAGGACAAGATGGTTTCAATGCGGAATTCTACCAGAATTTCCAAGAAGACCTAATACCTATACTCCTTAAGGTATTTCACAATATAGAAACAGAAGAGTCATTGCCAAATTCCTTTTATGAAGCTACCGTCACTCTGATACCAAAACCACACAAAGACTCAACCAAGAAAGAGAATTACAGGCCAATCTCACTCATGAACATCGACGCAAAAATCCTCAACAAAATACTGGCAAACCGTATGCAAGAACACATTAGAAAAATTATCCAATATGATCAAGTAGGCTTCATCTTAGAGATGCAAGGCTGGTTCAACATACGAAAATCTATCAATGTAATCCATCATATAAATAAACTGAAAGAAAAAAACCATATGATCATTTCTTTAGATGCTGAAAAAGCTTTTGACAAAATTCAACATCCCTTAATGATAAAAGTCTTGGAGAGATTAGGGATACAAGGATTATACCTAAATATAATAAAAAGCTATTTACAGCAAACCAACAGCTAACATCAAACTAAACGGAGAGAAACTCAAAGCCATCCCACTTAAATCAGGAACACGGCAAGGCTGTCCACTCTCTCCATACCTCTTCAATATAGTGCTTGAAGTTTTAGCCATAGCAATAAAAAAACATAAGGGGATCAAGGGGATTCGAATTGGAAAGGAAGAAGTTAAACTTTCGTTATTTGCAGATGATATGATAGTGTACATAAGCGACCCCAAAAACTCCACCAAAGAACTTCTACAGCTGATAATCACCTTTAGTAATGTGGCCGGATACAAGATCAACTCCAAAAAATCAGTCGCCCTCCTATACACAAAGGATATGGAAGCAGAGAGGGAAATCAGAGAAGCATCACCTTTCACAATAGCCACAAACAGCATAAAATATCTCGGGGTAACCCTAACCAAAGAAGTGAAGGATCTATTTGACAAGAACTTTAAAGCATTGAAGAAAGAAATTGAAGAGGATACCAGAAAATGGAAGGATCTCCCTTGCTTGTGGATTGGGAGGATCAACATAGTAAAAATGGCAATCCTACCAAAGGCAATTTATAGATTCAATGCAATCCCCATCAAGATCCCATCAAAATTCTTCACTGATCTTGAAAGGACAATAATCAACTTTATATGGAATAACAAAAAACCCAGGATAGCCAAAACAATCTTATACAATAAAGGAACTTCTGGAGGCATTACCATCCCTGACTTTAAACTCTATTACAGAGCTACAGTAATGAAAACAGTGTGGTATTGGCATAACAATAGAGAAGTCGACCAATGGAATCGTATAGAAGACCCGGATTTTAACCTACAAACCTATGAACACCTCATTTTCGATAAAGGTGCTAAAAGTATACAATGGAAGAAAGAAAGCATCTTCAACAAATGGTGCTAGCACAACTGGATGTCAACATGTAGAAGAATGAAAATAGACCCATACCTATCACCATGCACAAAACTCAAGTCCAAATGGATCAAAGACCTCAATATCAATCTGAACACACTGAACCTGATAGAAGAGAAAGTGGGAAGTACCCTACAACAGATGGGCACAGGCGATCGCTTCCTAGGTATAACCCCAGCAGCACAGTCATTAAGGGCAACATTGAATAAATGGGCCCTACTGAAACTGAGAAGCTTCTGTAAAGCAAAAGACACTGTCACTAAGACAAAAAGGCAACCCACTGACTGGGAGAAGATCTTCATCAACCCCGCAACAGACAAAGGTCTGATCTCCAAAATATATAAAGAACTCAAGAAACTAGACTTTAAAATGCTAATTAACCCAATTAAAAAATGGGGCACTGATCTGAAGAGAGAATTCTCAACAGAAGAAGTTCAAATGGCCAAAAGGCACTTAAGGTCATGCTCAGCCTCCTTAGTGATCAGGGAAATGCAAATCAAAACAACATTGAGATATCACCTTACACCTGCCAGAATGGCTAAAATCAAAAACACCAATGATAGCCTTTGCTGGAGAGGCTGTGGAGAAAGGGGCACCCTCATCCATTGCTGGTTGGAATGCAAACTTGTGCAACCACTTTGGAAAGCAGTGTGGAGGTTTCTCAGGAAATTTGGGATCAACATACCCATGGACCCAGCAATGCCACTCTTGGGAATATACCCACGAGATGCCCGATCATATGACAAGGACATTTGTTCAACTATGTTCATTGCAGCATTATTTGTAATAGCCAGAACCCGGAAACAACCTAGATGCCCTTCAATGGAAGAATGGATGAAGAAAGTATGGAATATATATTCATTAGAATACTACTCAGCGGTAAAAAACAATGACTTCTTGAATTTTGCATGCAAATGGATGGAAATAGAAAACACTATCCTGAGTGAGGGAACCCAGACCCAAAAGGATGAACATGGGATGTACTCATTCATAATTGGTTTCTAGAGATAAATAAAGGTCAGTGAGTCTATAATTTGATACCCTAAAGAAACTAATTAAGAAGGTGAACCCAAAGAAAAGCATATAGCTATCCTCTGGGTTATGGGAAGTAGACCAGATTGCCGGGAAAAAATTTGGGATCTTGGGGGTGTGTTGGGAAGGGGGGTAAGGGGAGAAGGGGAGAGAAATGTGAGAAGGGGAGGGTGGGGGGAACTTGGGGAAACGGGATGATTGGGATAAAGGAAGGTTGGTTAGGGGAGCAAAGAAGCACACATCTTAATTAAGGGTGCCATCTTAGGTTTGGCAAGAGACTTGGACCTAGAGGGGCTCCCAGTTAGTTCCTGGGGCAGCTGTGGATAGGGAACCTGAAATGACTCTATCCTATAGCCATACTGATGAATATCTTGCATATCACCATAGAAATTTCATCTGGCGATGGATGGAGATAGAGACAGAGACCCACACTGGAGCACTGGACTGAGCTCCCAAAGTCCCAATGAGGAGCAGAAGGAGGGAGAATATGAGCAAAGAAGTCAGGACCACAAGGGGTGCACCCACCTGTGGAGACAGTGGGGCTGATTCTTTGGGAGCTCACCAAGGCCAGCTGGACTCTGACTGAAAAAGCATGGGATAAAACCGGACTCTCTGAATTTGGCGGACAATGAGGGCTGCTGAGAAGCCAAGGACCATGGCACCGGGTTTTGATCCTACTTCATGTTCTGGCTTGGTGGGAGCCTATCCAGTTTGGATGTTCACCTTCCCTGACCAGGATCGAGGGGGGGAGGACTTTGGACTTTCCACAGGGAACCCTGACTGCTCTTCAGGCTGGAGAGGGAGGGGAGGAGTGGGGGGAGGGGAGGAGGAGAGGGAGGAGTAGGAGGGAAATGGGAGGCGGGGAGGAGGCAGAAATTTCTTTTTTTTTCCAATAAAAAAATAAAAAAAATAAAAAAAAACATGAATTTGGTGATGGCTTATAAAGAATGACATAGGAACAAAGACTTTTGGGGTGAATTTATCATCTCGAACTAAAACTTGTTACAATTTTGGTTTTGTCTCTTTCCTCTCTAAGTTCTTGAGATTGAACCAAGGGTTTATGAATGCTTTTCTAGTGCAATAGGACTGAGCCATGCCACCAGACCCTCACTGCTGGATTCCAGGCAGGTAGCAATTAAGCCACACCCCAGGGCCTCACTGGTGTAATTCTAGATACATGCTCTTCTACTGAGCCACAACCATTTGTCCCCTCATTAGTAGATTCTATGCAGATGTTTTAATGTCTAGACCTTTACATTTACTAAGTCATAACACACACATTTATTTATTTATATGAATTATTTAAATTCTTAGTTTTAGATAATTTTTGTTAAATGTTGTTAACATTTGAAAGGTAAAGTTACAGATCTTTCTTTTTCTCTTTCACTCGTACAATTCCTCTCCATATGCTGTACCTTACTGTCTTTCAAATTCATGGCCCCTTTTCTTTCATCTGTCATATGAATATTTTATTCCTAAGTCTGTAATTATAACCTACTCAGTCTGTACAATTTTACTTTTATTGATATTTTTTCAAGACTGACCTCGACAGAGGCTGCTTGTTCCATCCCAGCTCCCTAGACCACAAAATAATCACCCAGAAACTATATTATTTGAATCGCTGCTCAGCCAATAGCTTAAGCATTTTTCTGGCTAACTCTTATATCTTAAATTAACCCATTTCTATTATTCTGTGTCTCACCACATGACTGTGGCTTACTGGTAAGGTTCTGGCATGTCTTTCTCTGGCAGCAGCTACATGGCCTCTCCCTGACTCCACTTCCTTTCTCCCAGAATTCAATTTAGTTTTTCCTGCCTAGCTCTATTCTGCTTTATCACAGGCCAAAGCAGCTTCTTTATTCATTAACCAATAAAAGCAACACATAGACAGAAGGACTTCCCACACAATTTCCCCTTTTCTGTTTAAATAAAAAGAAAGTTTTTAATTTTAACATAGTAAAATAACATAAAACAAAACAGATATTAAGCAAGAATTATAGTTGCAATATTTATATATACTTTATCTTTTATCATAACTAAGGAAAAATATAACTATAACTATCTATTCTTCAACTCATCAAAGACTCCAGAAGGATATAATATTAAACAGGATTAATAATTAAACAGAAAGTACATTATTGATGGAGGAAGGTTATTGGTTAATTAATAAAGAAACTGCTTGGCCTGATAGGTTAGAACATAGGTGGGTGGAGTAAACAGAAAAGAATGCTGGGAGGAAGAGGAAGTGAGCTCAGACGTCATGCAGCCAGCCGCCAGGTCAGACATGCTGAATCTTTCCTGGTAAACCACACAGATTATTAGAGATGGGTTAATCAAAATATGAGAATTAGCTAGTTAGAGGCTAGAGTTAGTGGGCCAAGCAGTGTTTATATGAATACAGTTTGTGTGTCGTTATTTTGGGGCATAAGCTAGCCAGGTGGCTGGGAGCTGGGTGGCAGGAACACAGCCCACAGCTCCTTTCAACACATTGTAAGCAACTTCCAAAACTCTAGAATTGACAGAGACATCTTGCTACCTGGACAGTCACCCAATGTTCTCCTGTAACATTGCAGCTTCGATCTTCAGTCTACAGTCCCATACTATCCAGCAAACTTTTTCATGAAGCAGAAATTTGAATTACTGACCATTTGGTATTAGATAAGCAACTATTGTAATCTTCTCCTGGGAAAAGTTTTTTTCTTTTTTTCTACCACTCTAAGAATTCCCTAGTTGCCTGTTCTTTGTCTAGTGTTGAGTCCTGTTGAGATTTCCCCTCTACATGCTATTACATTCACTGGTGGTGTTCTTGTTCAGGTCATGCTTAGGGAGCCATGTTAGTGGGACTTCACATCAAGGGTGAAACAATTCTGACATTTCTAGAAGATATAATCTCACTGAAAACTTCCTGGTCCTCTGGGTTTTACATCTTTTTCTCTCCCTTTGTGACAATAATTCCTAAGCCTTAGGAATAGTTGTTTTGTAAATGTGTCATTTGGGACTGGGATCTACAAGTCTACATTTTGTTTGATTTGTGGTTTTTCTGTAACAGTCTTAGTCTGTTGCAAAGAGAAGTTTCACTGATGAGGAGTGAGTGGTAAATTTATCTGTATGCACAAAAACAAGCATTTATAATGTAGTTGGAAATTATGCCAGCGTAGTAATTATAGGTTCTCCTCCAAGATCCGTGACTTCACAGGCCTGGGAAATTGGCTAGGTTTCTAGTACCTGTCTTGATTTCCCACTTGTGATGGTCATAAGTCAAATTAGAGAGCTGTTGATTAACAGCAGTTCATGCATGCTACTGCTCTCTTAAAGTTATGCCATGCCATTGTGTTGGTACATAGGTTTTTAAGGTGGGTAGGACTATTGGTTGCTTCCCTACCTTTGAATCTTATAAAGCACCCCTGGTACAATCATATGGAGGATTCTTTCATATCAGCTTGAATCCTTTGAGCCATGAATCTGGAGTGCATGATGTCTATAGCAACAAGGACTTACTTTCCACCTTGGTTGGGGGGTTGCAAATAAGAGCAACAGGAATACCTTATAGATTTTTAAATTCTCCCAGACAACCTTGACAAAAAACTCAATGGAGGTCTTATTATGCCTGGTGTTTGAATTTTCATCAGACAATGGTTTTGAGGAGCATTGTCAGCCCAGAAAAGAAATTTTCATTGAAACTATACATGTATTTCTGTTATGTGTTGATAGTTTATACTAAGATTCCTTTTGTCGTTTTATACATAATCTGAATTTATGGTCTTTCTCCTTCTTCTATATGTATGTCCCCCCTCCCTAATTGGAACACATCCCTGTATTCTCCACTTCCCCCTTCATATTACTTTTAACCTGGTATTTATATTAATTTTAATTTTAAAAAGTATGTTTATTACTGTAGCTCTGTAATAGAGTCAGGGATGGTAATGCCGCCAGAAGCTCCTTTATTGTGTAGGATTGTTTTGGCTATCCTGGGTTTTTTGTTTTTCCATATAAAGTTGATTGTTGCAGGAGGTCCTTCCGCTCCTCCAGCCAATAGCCGCTGAGATACCAGCCCATTGGGGCATGGTCTCTCTCTTTAAAAAAGTGTCCACTTCCCTCCTCTCTCTCTCTCTTTGCTTCCTGCTCCATTTCTGGCGACTAGACTCCTTCCTGATTGTGCAGAGGGCTGTTGTCTGGGATGGTGATCTGTAAGTTTTTTTCCACTTTAAATAAATACCACCCTATTAATCATAATTCCAAACTGGTGTGGGATTGTTTGTGACTTATGCCTTCATCTGGCTCCCGAATGTTTGGTTTTAGGACCCCTCCTTCCCCTGCTCGGCTGCCTGCCGCTAGTTGCATGGCACAAGCCCTCCCTCCCTCAGCCACGGCCTGTGCCTTGCAGCCTGTGCCTTGCGGCCTGTGCCTTATGCGTGGAGACAGCAGTTTAATATAAATTATCACGCAGTGGCTTTTCTTGCTGCAGTTCTTTATATTCTCCCTTTAGACACCTCAGATTGACTTCAAGTCCCCACGCACCCTATCGTTTGCCTCCCCATGTGGATTTAAACTCCACAGGCCCACGTAGTCTCTGCCTGCATGGTTTGCTCTTTTCTGAGCCGTTTTCAAATCTCCCTTGCAAGCGCAGCTCTTAAGTGGCGCGAACCAGAGCACGCAGTTGCTGGTTGCCGAAAGCTGCAACCCCTCAGGGAGACTCTGTCACATGGAGGCATACATGGCTTCCGGGTTACTTTTCTCTATCCCTGGATTCTGGGTTTATGGTTCCGTGTATGGAATTGATTTAATTACATTTACTTTGTTGAAAAACATGCATTTCCCAGGTTTTAATAAATACTAGGCGGACACTGAAACAGGACCCCGTTTTCGTCGTGACTTGGCAACAGTGCCAACTTCTGGATAATGGGTAATATGGCAGTTTTCGTTTCCAGCACAAATTTTACTGTTTTGTTTACTAATAAAATGGGTTATATCATGCAAGGTTTATATGACTATGGGGATAACTTGATTTACTGGTTACTAGGTTTCAGTATTCTTTTTCATATTCTATCATTTAGGAAGAATATGGCACTCCTAAGAACCATACAATCTTTACTAGAAACTCATGCAGGCAAGGAGATTCAGGATTCAAAAGAGACAATAATAAAAATACTTGAAATGATTGAAGAAATATTGAAGCTGGTGAACAGAGTAAGAAGGCACAAGGAGGTTCGCGAGACACCCAAGCAGCAGGGAGATCCAATCCGGGTGCCAGAAGAGACATCGTTGGGGTGAGTGAGTTTCTGACCATGGCAGCAGCCTGGGACAGAGAACTCAGACGTTCCTCACCCCTCCCACACTTCCGGATCAGCCTGCAGGGGCTACACTGCTCGATACCTCCTCTCTCTTCCTATCCCACCCAGCTTGCACCCATGGCCCTCCCCCACTCCGTCTGACTCCCTCCCCTCTTTGAACCACTTAACATTTTCCAGCTCAGCCTGTTCGGGCGCTGGGACAGGGTCCGAATTGGGAGGACATCCAGGAGGGTAGTAGCTTCTTTGTCTAGGTGGCCTGCCTGCAGCAATCAAGGCGGGCCTTTGTTTGCAAGCCACCCAAGCAGCAAGGAGATCCGATGCGGGCACCAGGAGAGACATTGGGCTTGCATCCACAACCCACCCAGAGTGGTGCTGAGGAGTTCCATCTGGATGGTCATCCATGTTTGGGTACTGAGGAGTTCAGGCTTGGCGGGACGGTCCCTGCTTCTACACTGAAGAGATACACCCAGAGACTCAGTCACAGCAAAGACTGGACCAAGACACCAGGCCTCTCCTGGCTTCATTTGAAGGAGGAGATGGGAAGGCGCAATGCAAGACTTCTTCCAACAACCTGAAAGGCAACATGACATCACCAGAACCCAGGGATCCCGAAATTAGAAGAATTGTACACCCTACTCCAGAAGAATTAGAAGAAATCGACTCAAAAGTGAATTATTTGAAAATAATAGAAGACGTTAAACAGGAGGTGAAAAACTGCCATAAACAAATAGAGATTACAAACAAAAAGGTAGAGGAAATGAATAAATCGCTCAAAGATACCCAAGAAAACCAAGAGAAACAAGAAAAAGCAATCAAACAGGTAAGGGAAGTGGTTCAAGACCTGAAGAATGAAATGGAAGTAATGAAGAAAACACAAACCGAGGGAAGGTTGGAGATGGAAAATCTGGGTAAACAAACAGGAACTACAGAGACAAGTACTACCAACAGATTACAAGAGATAGAAGAAAGAATGTCAGACACTGAAGATACCATAGAGAAAATTAACACACTAATCAAAGAAAACAGCAAAACCAACAAATTCTCCTCACAAAACATTCAGGAAATATGGAATGCTGTACAAAATATAATTATGGGAGCCTTTTAGACCAAAGAGAAAAATAGTTCTATCTATAAAACTGCAACAAGTATAAGTTAGCTTCAGCAGTCTATTTGACACAACTTGGAATTATCTGAGAAATTCCCAGTTAAGATATTATCCCTATCAGATTGGTATGTGGCCACATGCTTGAATTATAGTTTTGATTAATGATTGGTATGGTATGACACAGCATATGTAGCTGGGACTGGGCTGTATGAGAAAGCTGATTTAGTATGAGATACTGAAGAAGTTATCAAGCAGATTAGTAAAATGGTTTCTGCTTTATTTCCTTCTAAAGATACTGCCCTAACTTTGCCCATAAATAGATTGATACCTGAAAGTATAAGCCAGATAAACACTTTTTCCTCCTACGTTGCTTCTGGCAAGAGTGTTTTTATCACAAAGACCATAAAGCAAACTAGAACAACAGTTAAATAAGATATAAAATGAAAACAGCTTGCGCACTTTGGCAAAATCTTCAAAATGACAGAAATCAATAGACTTCTCCCATTAGTTACTGAATAGTAATGTCAACTTCTAATAAAGATCACAGACAAGAAAATGGAAATAAAAATTAGAAAGCATACATTTGTTATTCTTTATCGTAAAAAAACATGGAACCTTACAATGAAATGATGAATAAAGTTGTTCCAGGCAAATAGAGATAGAAAACAAGAGTGTTGCTAATTTAATCTGACAAAATAGACTTGAAACAAAATCTAGTGAGAAATAATAAATAGCACTTCCTACTGATTATAGGAAGACTTCATGGAGAGAACTATACAGTTTCAAACACAGCTGCACACAGAAAACACTACTACATGAAAGAACACAGGCTACCATCATGTGACATAATAGATTCACTTTTAACAATTAACCTATAGAAAGTATATAGAATTAAATGACATCACAAGTAAAAACAGCCCTAAACAACATCTCCAGGATATTGTATCCAAACACTGTAGAACACACATTGTTCTCAGCAGCTCGTGGAACATTCTCTAAAATAATAGATCATATGTTAGGAAACAGAAAGTATCTTAACAAATATGGGGAAACTTAAATAATTCTTTATATTCTACCTGACAAGAATAAAATGACTATACATTAACAACATGGAGAAACTCTAGAGGGTAAATGAACTCATGGACATTAAATAACTCACAACATAATTGTGAATGTGTCTTTGAAGAAATCAAGAGTAAAAAGATTCTTACAATAAAAGGAAAATGAAAACCAAACACACTTTAATCTGTGAAATGCATTGTAAGCAGACCTAAGACAGATGTTTAAAGGTCAATGTACTTACATTAAGAAATCAGTTAGATATCTAATAAATTAGTTAATGATTCACCTTAGGGCTCTCTGGAAAAAGAACAAGTCAAATTCCAAAATCAGTAGCTATAAAGTAAGCACAGACATTAATGAAATACATAATTTGAAAACAGCCCAACAGTAAAACAAACCAGAGAGTCAATGAAATAGATGTGATTCCTTCAAAATATAAATAATATTGACAAACCTTAGATAAACTAACCAAAGGAAAGAAAAATTACCAAAATTAAGACATGAAAATGGAGTGTTATGACAATCACCAGTGAAATTCAGAAAATTATTAGAGTTTACCTTGAGAAATTCCACCAAACTGGAAAATCTAAAACATATGGATAAATCTCTATATAGATAAAAATGCTAAAATTAAACTAAGATGACATTTAAAAAATAAACAGGTATATGGTGGGGAGAAGGCTCAGCAATTAGAAGCATTCACTGTTCCTCTACAGGACCAGGATTCAGTTTTCAGTATCTACATGATAGTTGTCAGTGTACTCTTTCAGCCTCTGTGGGCATCAGACACATATGCAGCAAAGACAAATTCATGCAAGCAAAACACTTCTACACAGAAAATAAAATGAACCTTAAAATTAATCAGTCCTGACCCTGCCCCTTTCCTGCCACCTCTGGATTAGGAGAAGGAACAGAAAGACCAGGACTGAACAACTCAGCTACCACTGAGGTCCAGATCCAGGGCCTTGAGTTGGTTTACCTCAACATAGACACTATCAGTAAGCTTCTGGAGAAGGTGGAAAAGACAAGCCCTGTGGTACAATAGCCACAAGATCAACATGAGTCTGAGCAATAATAGAATATCCAAGATATCGAATAATATCCTCATCCAAGTCTAGATGAGGGTCCAGTATTGATGGTGTAGCAGAAGCCAGAGACCCTGAACACAAACACAGTTCATTGCAATGAATATTTATAAGTAAAGCTATTTGGGCAAAAGGGTATACTTCATGACATATCTTAGCTCCCAATGCTGCTATGATGAACAAATATGTTATGGAAAGGTGGGAATGATGGAGTAACAAAGTAGTACTGGTATGCTGGAATGGGAGACATGGTAGTTATGATGGGTATAAGGGAGGACTAGATTTGATAGAGAAGCAGGTCATTGCCCAGAGGGATGGGTGAAACAGTTTGATTTTTTTGTTTGATTTTCCTTTGTTTTTAAAATAAGTCTACTTGCTTTTTCGCAACGGATTTGCCGTCAGAACGCAGGTGTTGTGAAAACCACCGCTAATTCAAAGCCAAAATGGGAAAGGAAAAGACTCACATCAACATCGTCGTCATTGGACACGTCGATTCCGGCAAGTCCACTACAACCGGCCACCTGATCTACAAGTGTGGTGGAATCGACAAACGAACCATCGAGAAGTTTGAGAAGGAGGCTGCCGAGATGGGAAAAGGCTCCTTCAAGTATGCCTGGGTCTTGGACAAACTGAAAGCTGAGCGTGAGCGTGGTATCACTATTGACATCTCCCTGTGGAAGTTTGAGACCAGCAAGTACTATGTTACTATCATTGATGCCCCAGGACACAGAGACTTCATCAAAAACATGATTACAGGCACATCACAGGCTGACTGTGCTGTCCTGATTGTTGCTGCTGGTGTTGGTGAATTCGAAGCTGGTATTTCCAAGAATGGGCAGACCCGTGAGCATGCACTTCTGGCTTACACCCTGGGTGTGAAACAGCTAATTGTTGGTGTCAACAAAATGGATTCCACCGAGCCACCCTACAGCCAGAAGAGATACGAGGAAATTGTTAAGGAAGTCAGCACCTACATTAAGAAAATTGGCTACAACCCTGACACAGTAGCATTTGTGCCAATTTCTGGTTGGAATGGTGACAACATGCTGGAGCCAAGCGCTAATATGCCTTGGTTCAAGGGATGGAAAATCACTCGCAAAGATGGTAGTTCCAGTGGGACCACCCTGTTGGAAGCTTTGGATTGTATCCTGCCACCAACTGACAAGCCTCTGCGACTGCCCCTCCAGGATGTCTATAAAATTGGTGGTATTGGGACTGTCCCTGTGGGCCGAGTGGAGACCGGTGTTTTAAAACCTGGCATGGTGGTGACCTTTGCTCCAGTCAATGTGACAACAGAAGTAAAGTCTGTTGAAATGCACCATGAAGCTTTGAGTGAAGCTCTTCCTGGGGACAACGTGGGCTTCAATGTGAAGAACGTGTCTGTCAAAGATGTTAGACGTGGCAACGTTGCTGGTGACAGCAAAAATGACCCACCAATGGAAGCTGCTGGCTTCACTGCTCAGGTGATTATCCTGAACCACCCAGGCCAAATTAGTGCTGGCTATGCTCCTGTACTAGATTGTCACACAGCTCACATAGCATGCAAGTTTGCTGAGCTTAAAGAAAAGATTGATCGTCGTTCAGGCAAGAAGCTGGAAGATGGCCCGAAATTCTTGAAATCTGGTGATGCAGCCATTGTTGATATGGTTCCCGGCAAGCCCATGTGTGTTGAGAGCTTCTCTGACTATCCTCCACTGGGTCGTTTTGCTGTTCGTGACATGAGGCAGACAGTTGCTGTGAGTGTCATCAAAGCTGTGGACAAGAAGGCTGCTGGAGCTGGCAAGGTCACCAAGTCTGCCCAGAAAGCTCAGAAGGCTAAATGAATATTATCCCTAACACCTGCCACCCCAGTCTTAATCAGTGGTGGAAGAACGGTCTCAGAACTGTTTGTCTCAATTGGCCATTTAAGTTTAATAGTGAAAGACTGGTTAATGATAACAATGCATCGTAAAACCTTCAGAAGGAAAGGAGAATGTTTTGTGAACCATTTTTTTTGTGTGTGTGGCAGTTTTAAGTTATTAGTTTTCAAAATCAGTACTTTTTAATGGAAACAACCTGACCAAAAATCTGTCACAGAATTTTGAGACCCATTAAAGCAAGTTTAATGAGAAAAAAAAAATAAGTCTACTTATCTTTCTTTTACATTCCAGCCTTAGTTTTTCCTAACTCGTTTACTCCCAGTCCCTCACCCACATACCTCCTCTATTATCATCCCCAAGCATTCCTCTACCATTTCTTTTTAGGAAAGGGAGGATTTCACATGGATATCAACAAAACATTGTATATCAAGTTGTAGTAAGACTATGTATCTCCCCATGTATTAAAGATGGACAAGGTGACCCAGTACAAGGAGTAGGGCCCCAAGAACCAGTAAAAGAGTCAGAGACATTCCATAAGAAGCTAACTGTTAGCAGTTCCATAAGAGATCCACTCTACACAACTGTAACATATATGAAGAGGGCCTTTGTCAATCCCCTCTAGGCACCCTGGTTTTCATTCTGTGAGTTTTCTTCTCTTTTCCTTGACCCTTCTGGCACCTACAATCCTATCTCATCATTTTCTGAAAGATTCCCTGAACTCCAGCTAATGTTTGGCTATGGGTCTGGATCTGTTCGTATCTGTTACTTGATGATGTCACTCTGATTACTGTTGGGCTAGGAACCAGTCTGGTCATAGGAGATGGCCAACTCAGGCTACATATCTGACATTGCTATGAGTCTAAGCTGGAATCTCCCTTATAGATTCCTGTAAGATTCTCTTGTGCAAGCTTTTTACCTGACCCAAAAATGCCCCACATTTTCAGTACTCTCCCCAGTGTTCAAAGCAGCATTTTTCATAATGGCCAGAACCTGGAAACAACCTAGGGGCCCCTCACCCAAAGAATGGATAAAGAACATTTGGTACATTTACTCAATGGAATGTTACTCACCTGGTAAAAACAATGGCATCAGGAAATTTGAAGACCTAATACCTACCTGAAGATCCAGTAATACCACTCTTGGGAAAATACCCAAGAGATGCCCTATCATATGACAAAAGCATTTGTTCAACTATGCTCATAGCAGTATTATTTGTAATAGCCAGAGCCTGGAAACAACCTAGATGCCCTTCAATGGAAGAATGGATGAAGAAAGTGTGGAATATATACACATTAGAATACTACTCAGTGGTAAAAAACAATGACTTCTTGAATTTTGCATGCAAATGGATGGAAATAGAAAACACTCTCCTGAGTGAGGTACCCAAAAAGAGGAACATGGGATGTACTCACTAATAATTGGTTTCTAGCCATAAATAAAGGACATTGAGCATATAATTTGTGATCCTAGAGAAGCTAAATAAGAAGGTGAACTCAAAGAAAAACATATAGTCATCTGCCTGGATATGAGAAGTGGACAAGATTGCAGGGCAAAACCTGGGAACTTGGGGGTGAGGTGGCTTGGGGCTAAGGGGAAATGGGGTGAGAAACATGAGAAGGGGAGAATGGGAAGGAGCTTGGGGGAATGGGATGGTTGGGATAAAGGAAGGGTGGACACGGGAGCAGAGAAATATATATCCTAATTAAGGAAGCCATCTTAGGGTTGGCAAGAGACTTGAATCTAGAGGGGTTCGCAGGTGTCCAGGGCGATGTCCCCAGTTAGTTGCTTGAGCAACTGAGGATAGGGAACCTGAAATGACCCTGTCCTATAGCCATACTGATGAATATCTTGCATATTACCTTAGAACCTTCATCTGGCGATGGATTGAGACAGAGACAGAGACCCAAATTGGAGTACTGGACTGAGCTCTTAAGATCCAAATGAGGAGCAGAAGGAGGGAGAACATGATCAAGGAAGTCAAGACCACGAGGGGGGCACCCACCCATTGAGACAGTGTGGCTGATCTATTGGGAGCTCACCAAGGCCAGCTGGACTGAGACTGAAAAAACATGGGATAAAACCAGACTATCTGAGTATGGTGGACAATGAGGGCTGCTGAGAAGCCAAGAACAATGGCACTAGGTTTTGATTCTACTGCATGTACTGGCTTTGTGGGAGCCTAGCATGTTTGGATGTTTGCCTTCCTAGACCTGGGTGGAGTGGGGAGGACCTTGGACTGCCCACAGGGTAGGGAACCCTGACTGCTCTTTGGACTGGAGAGGGAGGGGGAGGGGAGTGGGGCATGAGGAATTGGAAGAGGGGGAGGTTAAAGGGAGGCAGGTAGGAGGAGGAAATATTTAATAAAAAAAATTGTTCACGTGGTCTTGCCTTAATTTTGCTATATGGTACTTATCTAAAAACAAGTCCATTTCTTTTACATTTTCCAACTTTGTGGCATATAGGCCTTTTTAGTAAGACCTAATAATTCTCTGAATTTCCTCAGTGTCTGTTGTTATGTCCCCCTTTTCATTTCTAATCTTGTTAATTTGCGCGTTCTCTCTGCCATTTGATTAGTTTGGATAGGGATTTGTCAATCTTGTTGATTTTCTCAAAGAACCAACTTTTTGTTTCATTGATTCTTTGGATTGTTTTCTGTGTTTCTATTTTGTTGATTTCAGCCCTCAATTTGATTATTTCCAATTTTCTGCTCCTTCTAGGTGAGTCTGCTTCTTTTTTTTCTAGAGCTTTCAGCTGTGCTGTTTAGTCTCTAATGTGAGATTTCTACATTTTCTTTATGTGGGCACTTAGTGCTATGAACTCTCCTCTTAGCACTGCTTTCATAGTGTCCCATAGGTTTGAGTATGTTGTGTCTTTATTTTCATTGAATTCAAGGAAGACTTTAATTTCTTTCTTTATTTTTTCCCTGACCCAGGGGTGGTTCAGTAGTTGTCTGTTCAGCTTCCATGAGTTTGTAGGCTTTCTGAGGTTAGAATTGTTGTTAAATTCTAAATTTATTCCATGATGATCTGATAAGACACAGGTGGTTACTAAAATTTTTGTTTCTATGAATGTTTGCTTTGTTACCAATTATGTGATCAATTTTTGAGAAGGTTCCATGAGCAGCGGAGAAGAAGGTATATTCTTTCCTATTTGGGTGGAATGTTCTATAGATGTCTGTTAAGTCCATTTGATTCATTGCCTCCATTAGTTCTCTTATTTCTCTGATAAGTTTCTGTCTGATTGACCTGTCCATTGGTGAGAGAGGAGTGTTGAAGTCTCCTACTATTAGTGTGTGGGATTTGATGTGGGAGTTGAGTTCTAGTAATGTTTCTTTTACATGTGTGGGTGCTTTTATATTAGGGGCATAGATATTCAGGATTGAGACTTCCTCCTGATGAATTGTTCCTGTTATGAGTATAAAGTGTCCATCTCCATCTCTTCTGATTGATTTTAGTTTGAAGTCAATTTTGTTAACCATACCCACTTGTTTCTTAGGTCTGTTTGATTGAAAAGCCTTTCTCAACCCTTTATTCTCAATAAATCTGTCTTTGTGGTTGAGGTGTGTTTCTTGTAAACAGCAGAATGTTGGATCCTGTTTTTGCATCCATTCTTTTAACCTGTGCCTTTTCAAAGGTGATTTGAGTCCATTGATATTAAGTGATATTAATGACCAGTGGTTGTTAACTCCGGTTATTTTTCTTTTGGTGGTAGAGTTTGTGTGTTTCCCTTCTTAGGGTTGTTCTTGTGGAGGGTTGTTAGAGGTCTAAGTTATTGTGGGTGTTGTTGGGTTCCTTGGGTTGTGATTTTCCTTCTATTACTTTCTATAAGACTAGGTTTGTGGCTACTTATTGTTTAAATCTGTTTTTATCCTGGCATACCTTGTTTTCTCCATTGATGGTGAAAGAAAGCTTGACTGGGTATAGTAGTGTGGGCTTGCATCCATGGTCTCTTAATTTCTGCAGCACATCTATCCAAGACCTGGCTTTCATGGTTTCTATAGAAAAGTCAGGTGTAATTCTGATAGGTTTACTTTTATGTGTTACTTGACCTTTTTCCTTTGCTGCTCTTAATATTCTTTATTTAATCTGTATGTTTTGGGTTTTGATTATTATTTGGCGAGGGGATTTTTTTTTTGATCCAGTATATTCGGTGTTCTGTATGCTTCTTGTACCTTCATAGGAATATCCGTCTTTAGGATGGGGAAGTTCCCTTCTATAATTTTGTTGAATATATTTTCTGGGCCTTTGAGCTGTAATTCTTCTGCTTCTTCTACCCCTATTATTCTTAGGTTTGGTCTTTTCATGGTATCCCAGATTTCCTGGATGTTTTGTGTTAAGAATTTGTTGGATTTGCTGTTTTCTTTGGGTTTATTTCCTCTATAGTATCCTCAGCACCTGAGATTCTTTCTTCTATTTCTTGTATTCTATTTGTTATACTTGTCTCTGTAGTCCCTGTTCGTTTACCCAGATTTTCCATATCCAGCCATCCCTCGGATTGTGTTTTCTTTATTACCTCCATTTCAGTCTTCACGTCTTCAGTCTTCATTTCCATTACATGTTTGATTGCTTTTTCTTGGTTTCCTAGGGTATCTTTGAGGGATTTATTCATTTCTTCAAACTTTTTGTTATTCTCATCCATTTCTTTAAGGGAGTTTTTCACATCCTGTTTAAGGAACTCTATCACTTTCATAATGTTATGTTTAAAGTCTATTTCTTCTACTTCTTCTGGATTAGGGTATTTAAGTCTTCCTGTTGTATGTTTGCTGGATTCTGGTGTTATCATGTTGTTTTTCAGATTGTTGGAGGAATTTTTGCATTGGCACCTGTCGATCTCTTCCTTCAAATGATGTTAGGAGAGTCTTGGCGGCGTGGTTTGATCTTTGCTGTGGCTACCTGTGTACTTGGGCGTTTTTCTTGATCTGCCCTCTCTTAGGTCCCCTCAGCACTGGAGTCTCTCAAATCCTCTCCACCCTGGAATAGACTGTGGTGGTGGATCTAAGAACCCTGCAGATGGAAAGAAGTGCTTGGGGTGGGGGGGGCAAGCTAGGATGAGGTAAGTAGAGAAAGGTAATAGACAGGGAGAAGCCCTGTTGAATGGTCAAAAAGTTTAAAGAATTGGGGGGTACCTGTGCTCCATTCCTCAGGGCATTTGATCAGCCAGTCAGGTACTCACTTACCCTTCCTGAGAGATGGAACTTCTGGTACAGGATCCAGGCCACTTGCTGGCCAGGGACCTCACAGACAAAAAGGCATATTTGTTGGGTGTAGGCTCAGTGGGACAATGGATATGATTCTAGAGTGGTGTTAAAAACCTCCACTGTGTGAGGTTTGTTTGATCTGTGATTTAAGCTTTAGTAATGTTTCTTTTTTTAATTTATTTTTATTTTTGCCAGTATTTTTAGTATTGAATATTTTTTAAAAGAAAACAATCTTTATTTTTTCATTATACATACCAATCCAAGTTTCCACTGCCTCTTCTCCTCCCATTCCCTCCACACACCCCCACCGCACTCCTATCCACTCTTCAGAGAGGGTAAGGCACACTGCTTTGGGAAAGGTCCAAGGCCCTCTCTACTATATCTAGACTGAACAAGGTATCCCTCCAAGGAAAATGCATTCCCCAAAGCCAATACAAGCAGTAGGGATAAATTCTGGTGTCATTGCCAGTGGCACCTCAATCTGTCCCAGCCATGCAACTGTCAACCACATTCAGAGTCTATTTTGGTCCTATGCTGAATTCCTCCCCTGTCTGGCTGTAGTTAGTGAGCTCTCATTAGTTCAGGTAGGCTGTTTCAGTAGGTGTCCCCATCATGGTCTTGACCTCTTTGCTCACATTCTGACTCCTTCTGCTCTTCAGCTAGACTTTGGGGGCTCAGCCCCATGCACTGCTGCAGGTCTTTGCCTCTGTTTCCATCAGTTGCTGAATAAAGGTTCTATGGTGACATTTAAAGTAGTCATCAATCTGATTACAGGGCAAGGCCAGTTTGGGCACTCTCTCCTCTATTGCTTAGGGTCTTAGCTGGGATCATTCTTGTGGATTCCTGGGAATTTCTCTAGTGTCAGGTTTCTTGCTAATTCCATAATGGCTCCCTCAATCAAAATATCTCTTTCCTTGCTCTCATCTCCCTTCTTCCTCCATCTCGACTATCCCATTCCTTTTAATTCTTCTCCTCCCTCCCCTTCTACTAGCGTTTCCCCCTTCTGTCCTCCCTTCTGTCACTGCCCCCATGCTCTCAATTTTGTCAGGTGATCTTGTCTATTTTCCCTTTCCAGCTGTATCTATATATGGTTTTCTTAGGGTTCACTTTGTTACTTAGCTTCACTAGTGTCATGGACCATAGGTTCATTATCCTTTACTTTACAGCTAGTATCCACTTATGAGTTAGTCCGTACCATGTTCATCCTTCTGGGTCTGGGTTAGACCACACTGGGTGTTTTTTTTCCTAGTTCCATCCATTTGCATACAAATTTAAGATGTCATTTTGTTTTACCCCTGAGTAGTACTCCATTCTGTAAACGTACCACATTTTTTTTTACCCATTCTTCAGTTGAGGGGCATCTAGTTTCTAACTATTACAAATAATGTTGCTATGAACATAGTTGAACAAATGTCTTTGTAGTATGATTGAACATCCCAAGAGTGGTATTGCTGGGTCCTGAGGAAGGTTGATTCCTGATTTTCTGAGAAACTGCCATACTGATTTCCAGTGTAGTTGTACAAGTTTCCATTATCACCAGCAATGGAGGAGTGTTCCCCTTACTCCACATCCTCTTCAGCATAAGCTATCATTGTTGTTTGATGTGGGAGTGTCATATATCAATCTGTTGATTTCATTGGTTAAGTAATAAACAAACTACTTGGCCTCATAGCTTAGAACTTAGGTGGGTGGAGTAAACAGAACAGAATGCTGGGAGGAAGAGAAAGTGAGCTCAGACTCGACAGCTCTGCTCTCTGGAGCAGAGACACCATGCTCCCCTCTCCCGGGTAGACGCCATAGCTCAGCTCTCGGGGGCAGACACATGAAGCTGAGACCCAGGATAGACGTAGGCTAGAATCTTTCCCGGTACACAGATTATTAGAGATGGGTTGATCGGAATATGAGAATTAGCCTGTAAGGGCTAGAGTTAGTGGGCCAAGCAGTGTTTAAAAGAATACAGTATCTGTGTAATTATTTCGGGGCATAAGCTAGCAGGCAGCTGGAGTGCTGGGGACGCAGCCCCGCCCCTCCTAATACAACAGTTGTTTTTGATCTTAGCCATTCTGACAGGTGTAAGATGGCACTTCAGAGTCGTTTTGATTTTCATTTACGTGATAAGTAAGGATGTTAAACATTTCCTTAAGTTACTTTTGGTCATTTGGGTTTCTTCTGTTGAGAATTCTCTGTTTAGTTTCGTACCCCATTTTTAATTGGATTATTTGGAATTTTGACATCTGACTTCTTGAGTTCTTTGTATATATTGAACATCAGTCCTCTGACTAATGTGGGGTTGATGAAGATCTTTTTCCATTCAGTAGGCTGCCTTTTTTTAAAACGATAAATTGTTTTATTGTTTTTAAAAAATACAGCATTTTCTTACATAATGTGAAGTTTTTCATTGGATGCTTGGAAAATGCAGTTGAGTGGTGAGCATATTTAAAATGAAGAACTAAAATTATCTTCTTGGTTTGCAGTTAAGGGTATGAGATTCGTTTCCAGCTCCTTTTGTTTCTGGAGAAGACCCTGTCTTAATTCTGAAAGCCCCTTAAGGATAGCTTGCTGTCGATACCTGTTTTTCACCAATTTAGGATTAAGAAGTGGATCCCTGGTATGGTCAGAGTTAAATAGCTCTTGTTGTTCGTCACAATCATGAGATTTTTGGTATTGGTTCTCTTGGGTTGATGGCCTAGACAAAGGTGCATCCGGGTCAAGATAATAGATCTCAATTGTTCGAACATAGGGAATAAAGTGAGTTGTCTCAGACATCTCTGATAACTGAGTTTGACCATCTCCTAAGGCCAGGTTCTTTTTTTCATAGTCACTATTTTTTAATGGCGAGTGTACTGAATCAGTCTGAGTTTGCTGAGTTCTACTCTTTATTGCTGATAACTGGAACCATTCTTTAATATCTGAAGTTTTCAGAGGTTCTTCTGCATTTTTGATTAGCTGCAACCTGTTCTCTGACTCAGTTTCTCAATGAGATGGCGCAAGTACTTGTGGGGAAGGGCCTCTATTTTGGGAGAGGTTCTCAGGGTTGTTTCTCTCTAGTAAGTGAAGCAGCTCCATCTGCCTTCTTAACTTTTTTGTTCTTTCTCCTTTTGGAGATGGATGGGGTACCTTGCTGATGCAGGGACATACCTTTACAGACGCTTGTTTATATTCCAAGCGGGCCTTTTAGGACATTTCTTCATACTATGTTTTGTTTGTTTCTCTGTTCTTCTGTACTGATTACACTGGCCATTATGCCAGCTGGTTTCTTTGTCTAAATTAGTGCCTTTAGCAATACTTAGTTCTTGCTTGTCTTTTTTAGTGCTAGTATGTCCATTAAATTCTGTAGAAATCTCTGGAGAAGAAAAGTTTCTAGTGCCCCTTTCTGTTAATGATCCACAGTGTTGTAGCTCATTGTTGAAAATTCCTAAATTTAAGTCATCTGTCTGCAGGCCAATGTCCGTCCTGGGAGAGTTTGTGGAAGGGGTAGCTGCACGGGTTTCTTCAGCAGCCTTCTCAGCATCTCTTCCTGAACTGTAAATGGTAGTGGATGCCTTATAATCCACTATTGCGCCAAGATTCTTAATCAGCCTGGATGCATCATGTCCTTTCTGAGTCAGTTCTCGGATCCTCTGCTCCTGTTTCAGTCTCTGCACCAACTCCTGAGTGTGCTGCATGGTGTAGAACAGCTGATTTGTCTTTAGAGTCATGATTTCTTCTTTCTGTTTCTGCTTCAGAATGTCCTCTTCGTATTGCCTCTGCATCTTCTCCCGTTCCCGAGCCAAGCGCTGCTCCTCTTCCTGCTCTTCCTTCTTTCTTTGTTCTTCTTCCTGTTGCTTCTTCCTGCAGTTCTCTTCTACCTGAGCCATGATTGCTTTCTGATGCTCTAATTGTTTGTGCCGGCATTTTTCCCGCTCCTCAATCTGTGCTGGGTCCAAAAGCACAGTCATAGAACGGAGAAAGTTTGTTTTCTGACTGTATGACACAGTCATATCTGTAACAGGTTTGGCTCTCTGTTCTTCTGAAGGTTCCAGCTGGATGGCAAGTGAAGGTGTGTAAACACTGTGGACATCAGCCAGTTCCTGAGTGTCAGGAGAGACACAACAGGACTCCGGGGGTTGGTGTGTCTGCTGACAGGACAGCTGAGATTGAGAGCCAGCATGACTCTTTAAGGAATCAAAGTGCACTGCCCATCTGTCATGTTCCTCGCCCTTAGACTGGTCAAGGATGTGAAGTTTCTCACATTCTATTTCAGATTTTTTCCAAGGATCGTTCCATTTTTGAGAAGCTTCTTTTTCTTTCTTTTTTAAGGCAACCTGTTCATCCAGCTCTTTCTTCCACTGCACTCTTCTGGCTTCCAACAAACTTCTATGGTGCTCCCATTCCCCCAGAGTACTGAATATGTCAGCTGGCTTCCACTCATTCTCTATGGCCATTTTCTGCTCACACTGCTGAAGGGCCTCTTGAGCTCGACCGAGGACACACTTCCCTTCATCTGAGACAGGTGAGACGGCCTCTGTCTTCTGCAGTGACCCTGTGGCATTCACACCCTTCAGCTGGCTAGGGACACTGATCAACTGGAAACTGTCTTGGCTTGCTTTCTCCTCCTTTCCATTTTCAGCTAGGGACACAGATCCACTTCCTTGGCTCACACTCATCAAAATCTGCTGTAGTTGGTCTTGGGTTAGACACACCATACTGCTCTTCATGTTTTCACTGACGTGTGTTTTGCAAGGCTTCTGTTGAGCCACTCAGCATTTATCTGTGGTGTTTATAATCTTCTGGACTGTAGAGGGCTGCAGGTGAAGACTCTTTCAGGAAATGAAGACAGTCTTTTTCTGCATGCTGCTGACATGAACCCTGAGACAGTGAAAACGGCAATCTGCTTTTCTCAGATCTTGCCTGTGAAGTTTCTAAACTGATTATCTTCTTTTGAAAAACGTTTTCACTCCCAGTGTAAGAATTCTGTGTTGATCTTAGAATGTGTCCAGTCTGTTTTATTCTTAAAGGACATTTTGCAATCTTGATCTTATTTCCCATCTTCACAGAAACTTTTGATTTATGCTCATATGGAAACAGTATCTGATGTGAGAGTGATTTCTTATCAATAAAGAAACTGCCTAGGCCCATTGATAGGCCAACCCTTAGGTGGGTGGAGTAAACAGAACAGAATGCTGGGAGAAAGAAGCTGAGTCAGGGAGTCGCCATGATTCTCCCACTCCAGGCAGACGCAGGTTAAGATCATTCCTGGTAAGCCAGCTTGTGGGCTACACAGATTATTAGAAATGGATTAGATTAATATGTAAGAGCTAGCCAATAAGAGGCTGGAACTAATGGGTTAAAAAGAATACAGTTTTTAAAAGAATACAGTTTTTAAAAGAATACAGTGTTTAAAAGAATACAGTGTTTAAAAGAATACAGTTTCCGTGTAATTATTTCAGGTAAAGCTAGCCATGTGGGCGGCCAGGTGCCGGGCACACAGCCCCGCCGCTCCTCTTACAACAAGTATCAGCTTGGTTTTTCCATCCAATAATTCAGTTTCAAGCTATAAGCCATCTCCTAGGTTCATGGCCTAGTTGCCCACCAGCAGCTCTGCCAGGCCACTTGTGTACCCAGGTTGCCGCGGCTGCACCAGTAGGCTACCTTTTTTGTCTTATTGATTGTGTCCTATGCTTTACAGGAGCTTCTCAGTTTTAGCAGGACCTATTTGTTTATTGTTATTTTCAGTGTCTGTGCTACTGGTGTTATATTTAGGAAGTGGTCTTCTGTGCCCAGGAATTGAAGGCTACTTCCCAATTTATCTTCTATTAGCTTCAATGTGGTAGGATTTATATTGTGGTCTTTAATCTATTTGGACTTGAATCTTGTGCATAGGGATAGATACGGATCGATTTTCATTCTTCTACATGGTGACATCCAGTTATGCCGAAATCATTTGTTGAAGATGCTATCTTTTTTCCATTTGCAGAATTATCTTGGTTCGTGTTTTTATGTTGTTTTCTGTATTTCAGTTATCAAATCTTGATTATTTCCTTTGCCTTTTTGATAGTTCTTTCTTGGCTTTCTTTAAGGGATCAGTTGTTTTCTTTGAAATTTTTTTGTTTGTCTTTTCCTCTTATTTCCGCTTCTGTAAGGAAACTTTTCATTTCTCTTTAAGGCTATCTATCATCATCATAAAGTTATGTTTAAGCTCATTTTATTTGGCTTTGTCTGCATTGGGATGCTCAGCTCTTGCTGGTGTAGAGCCACTAGTTTCTGACTGTGCCATATAGCTCTTTATATTGTTGAATGTATTTTTACACTGTTGTCTACCCATTTCTTCTTCCAATGGGTACAGCTGAGGCTTGTGGGTTAGGGGACTGCTGTTCCTCCAGGTTAATCCATGGCCTTGCTGGTGGTCACTGATGCAACTTTTGGTCTCCCCGACATGCACCCTGGGCCAAGGCTCTGGTGGTCACTCACCAATGTGTATGCAGGGCCAAGGCCCCAGTGGTTGCTCCTCCAAGTGTAGGAGCCAGCCTAGAGTCAAGTTATCACAGATATGGTGAGGGATTGTTGGGAGTGTGTTTTGATTGTTCTCAGGTCTCTGGGACTTTGGTGAGTGAGAGTGGGGCTTGGAATGTGCCTCCAATGGCTAGAGCCTAGAGAGGATGGCCCTCCAACTGGGAACCCAGACACTCACCTCTCCAGGTGCAGTCAGGGTCAATTCTCTTGTGGTCACAATTGTAGTGGGGGATGCTTTGGGTCATAGGGAGGCAGAGCCCATGTTTCTGGGGTGTTGGTGGGTGGGGGTGGGGGTTAACATGTGGCTCTAGGGGCTAGGGCCTAGAAAGTAGGGTCATCCAGTTGTGAACCCAGACACCCACCTTTACAGATGTAGGCAGACCAAGGCTCTGTAAATCACAGATGTGGTGGTGATGGTTCAGATCATGGGGAGGCTGAAGGTCTCTGGGGTTTTTATTGGTGGGAGTAGGGTGCAGAATGTGCTTCTGCTTACTAGGACATAGAGAGAAGGGCCCTTTAGCCAGGAACCCAGACACTCACTTTTCCAGGTGCAGGCAAGACCAAGGCTCTGGTGGTTGCAGATACCAATGGGGGAAGGTATTGTGGGGAGGCTGCTAGCAGGTCTCTGGGGCTTCATTGTGTGGAAATGGGGTATGGGATGTGGTTTGGGGGCTAGGAATTAATGAGCAGGACCCTTCAGCCAGGAACCCAGTCACTCATCGTTCCAGGTGAACTCAGGGCCCAGAATTTCAGTACAAACTATAAGTAGTGGTATTGCTAATATATCTAAAACCTTTACCTCTTTTTGAAAACTTAAAAAGATTCATGGAAGCTTCAAGGAGTCATGACTTGGATTCATGTGTCACAGATCAAAAAAATTCCAGATATATAATCCTTTCAATCAGCAGCTTAAGTTTCCCAAAGCCTACTGTCTATTATGAAGAGTGGACTCTCTATCTATCTATCTATCTATCTATCTATCTATCTATCTATCTATCTCTATCTTTCTCTGCTACCCCTTGTCTTCAAGAATACTACCATACCACAACTACCAGGAGCACAGATATGGAAGTTTCAAGGGTACAGCACAAAAAAGAATTTCCACTTAACACCTTTACTTTATTGCTTTAATTTCTGTCTGTCCCATCAGATTTTTAATCACTTAATGACTTCAAACTGCTCCAAATAGAAACCAGCTAGCCCGAGACTTGCTGAAAACCAATGTAAACTAGAAGCTCCTGATAGAATTTCAAACTGCCCTGAGGCTGTGGCTTGAGCCAGAATTTTCAGACTGTTCCAAACCAGTTTCCAGTATGCTAACCACAGGAGGTCCCTCAGAACCTGTAAATAAAACAAAAGAGGTGTCACCCAGCCTGTACTCCTCACATTCCTCCCAGGCATTGATAAGCACTCCAAACTTTCCTGGTACGGACAGCATTCTAATTTCAGCAAGTTACAGAATAGATTACATTGGCCCTTATCATCAACAATAAACTGGTATGTCAGGCCAAAAGACACACAGGACAAATAAGGAATTGTAGTGCCTATTAGCATACCAAAGTACATGCTGACTTCCAAGCTCTCTGGACAAGTGCCTGTTGGAGAGTCCACAGAGATATTTAGTGTCCTGGCTCCTTTCAGGTCTTCTTTCTCTATCCTCTACCCCAAATTTCTCCAGGTTATACATTTCCTTTCCCCAGATTCTGATTCCTATATAACTCTGTTATTCTCTTGACTCTCTTGGTCTTCTTGGTGACTCTTTCTCTCTTGGCTTTCTCTCTGTTGATCCTCCTTTCTTGCTCCCCAAATCATGGCCTGGCCAATTCTGCAGGTTATGTTTAGTCTACTACTTTCTCTCCCTGTTCTAGATTTCCCAGATGCCTCTTGCTGTATTCTCCATTTTATCTATCAGGAAAAACTTCCGCTTAACCATAAAAATATAAAAACAAGCCGGGCGGTGGTGGCGCACGCCTTTAATCCCAGCACTCGGGAGGCAGAGGCAGGCAGATATCTGTGAGTTCGAGACCAGCCTGGTCTACAAGAGCTAGTTCCAGGACAGGCTCCAAAACCACAGAGAAATCCTGTCAAAAAAAAAAAAACCAAAGAAACAAAAAAATATAAAAACAATATTGTATTCTTTCTCCCATTTTCACATTCTGATTTAAATACAAGTGTCTTTATGACATGCAAGTAGAAGGGCACTGTGTGGGAAAAGAATGTAATAATAGGAACAAAAACACAGGACTTGGCAGTGGATGAGCAAACTGAGAAAATTACAATGTTGTGCATGTATATATCAGAGTTTCATGATGATGACAATAATTTTCTATGCCCACTAAACATTTTCACCAAAAAGAATTGAAAGTGAAATTCAAGTATTTCTGAGTAGAAATGTAAGTTTATAAAAGTCTTACACCATACGCTATTTGAATGAGGTTTGAAAGTCTCTATAAATACAATTTATTTATTCCTTTTGCCCAAATGTCACAGAGTAAAAATACAGTTTATTGTAGATTTTTTACATTTCCAGTCTACGACTGGCTGTTGGAATAATACCTGATCTAATAATTCATTTAAACAAAACCTTAGGTAGTGATAAAGATTTGAATAATCCTAGAGAATTAACAACAGAAACAGAAAAGGAACTGACAATGGTTGAGGAAAAATTACAGGAGGCACATGTGGGAAAAATTACAGGAGGCACATGTGGATAGGGTGAATCCAAATCTTAGTTGTATTCTAGTCATATTGCCTTCCAGAATTTCTCCTACAGGAATTTTAATGCAGAAGGAAGATATTATTTTAGAATGGATATTTTTACCACACAAACCAAGTAAAAAATAAAAACTTATGTAGAAAAGGTCTCTAAATTAATTATAAAAGGTAAGCTGAGACTTCATCAACTAGCAGGTATAGACCCAGCAGAAATTATAGTGCCTTTCACTACTGATGAAATAAAAAAGTTATGGGAAGACAATGAACCATGGAAAAGGGCTTGTGCTAATTTTTTGGGAGAAATTAATAGCAACTATCCCAAAAGCAGTAGACTTATCCTTATAAAGAGACTTCTTGGATTCTTCCTCAGATTGTACATGATGCTCCAATAACTGAAGCCCATACATTTTATACTGATGCTAATAAATCAGGGAAGGCGGGTTACAAATCAGATTAATTGAGTAAGGTGGAACAAAGCCCTTATGATTCTGTCCAGAAGGCAGAATTATATGTCATTCTCATGGTGCTAAGAGATTTTAAAGAACCTCTTAATATAGTTACGGATTCACAATATGCAGAAAGAGTTATCTTGCATATTAAAACCACTGAATTTATACCAGATGATACAGAGTTGACTTCATTGTTTATCCAGGTACAAGACATAATCAGGAATAGGCTTTGTCCAATGTACATAACACACACACGATCCCAAACTGATCTGTCAGATCCTCTGGCATAAGGTAATGCAGAAATTGATCAATAATTGATTAGAAGCATGTTGTAGGCCTCAGAATTGCATTAAAAAAATCATGTGAATAGCAAAGGTTTAAACAAAGAGTTTTCTATTGCATGGCAACAAGCTAAGGAGATTATAAAAGAGATGCTCTACTTGTTCTTTATATAACCAAACACCACTACCTGCAGGGACTAAGCTGAAGGGTAATCAAAAGAATGAAATCTGACAGATGGATGTGGTCCACTTTGCAGAATTTGGAAAATTAAAATATGTGCATCACACCATTGACACTTATTCAGGCTTTCAATGGGCAATTGCTTTAAGTTCAGAAAAAGCTGATTCAGTAATCACACATTTATTAGAAATTATGCCCATCATGTGTATACCTGCACAAATAAAAATGGATAATCGTCCACTTTATGTTTCTAGGAAAATGAAATGGTTTTTTGCTTATTATAATATTAAGCATGTTACAGGTATACCATACAATCCTACAGGGATACCATACAATCTACAGTCATAGAAAGATCAAATTAAACTATAAAGGATATGTTAAATAAAAAGAAAGGTGTGGAAAATGCCCCCAGAAATAGTTACATAGTGCCTTATTAACCTTGAATTTTCTTAACACTAATGAGAATGAGACACAGCTGGCAAACAGCAAAAAGCTATGTTAAACTCTTTTTTTCTGTGTGTCTAGAATTCCTTTTCAAGCCCTCTCAGGTTTTATGCAGAGTTAGTTGACCACGTTGGGTGCCACTCTGTTATAAGAGCACAGGGCCCTTTTGTTCAGTCCAGCCTGGCTAGCTTAACCCCCAAAATAACCACACAGAAATTGTATTCATTTAAACACTGCCTGGCTCATTATCTGTAGCCTCTTATTAGCTAACTCTCACATATTAGTTTAACCCATCTCCATTAATGGGTATTGTCACTTGACTGTGGATTACCAACCCGCATGAGTCTAACCAGCATCTGTCTTGGGCAGGAAAACCATGGCATCTACCACATTGCCATTCTTCCTAGAAATCTGTTCTGTCTTCCCTGCCTACCTGAAATCTGCCCTATCAACTAGGCCAAAGCAGTTTCTTTAATAACCAATTAAAGCATTACAAATACAAAAGGACCTCCTACACCATTAAAATATTACAAGGATTGTTTTGAAGCTGGAATTACATAAAGAAAATTAGAGTTAGCTGACAATGTATAACAGACCAGTAATGAATGAAGCAAAACAGCTATCTGATGACTTAAGACACCAAGATTCTTGGCTGCAGAGATGATTCAGAGGTCAAGAGCACTACAAGAGTACTACCCTTGTATAGGATCTGATTTCAGTTGCTAGGACCCAAAGCAGGTGGCTTACAGCATCATGTAACTGCAATACCATGAGAATCAGTGCACTCTTCTGACCTCTGAAGGCACTACACACAGAAATGTGTAAACACACATACACAATAAAACTAGCACTACTCCACTCCCACTACCATTATCACTACTGCTACTACTAATGATTAAAGTAATACACAATTCAACTAGAGGATTTATTTCTTTACCACACTTAGTCATTCACATTACAAATACATGATTTAAAAGTTTTAAGAATTTATTGCCATGGGAACAGTTCTGGTGGGAAACCAATCATTTTCTCCCGGAACACTTTATCAAAGGCTTCAGCTTGGGCTACAGTAAAGTGATTCTTCCAGTCTCCAGTCGTGCCTAGAAAATGTGAAGAAGACACAAAGATGGGTTAATGATGATCTTAACACTATCACTCCTTAACTTAAAATGCTTAACATATCTCTCAATCCTCCCTTCACATACTTGACAAGGAACAAACAGTATATAAAGTGAAACTAACAGTGACTCCCTATATAATCCTTCTTATGCCTTGCAATAATATGCAAACAAACTTCTACCTCTGTGGAAATATTGACCCACCTTATTCTTTCCCATCCTGTTAACTACAAAATCTAACAGCATCAACACTAGCTCAAACTCTAGATGGCCAGATTATTTCTGCTCCCCACTATACCTGATTGCCCTATACTGTTCATCCCAACAGAGTTTCTTATCTTAATTATCCAAGCTGACTTCAATTGTTCCTTCTACATTTTAGTGTTTACTTAGAGAAGTTCTGAAAAGCGTGCAAGCAACTTTTAAAACATCTTTTAAAATTAATTTTAATTATTTATATAGGTACACATGAAAGTAGGTACCTTCAGAAGTTAGAGCCAGTGTATCTCTTGGAGCTGGAGATACTCACAGTTGTGAACTACAAGACAGTAAAGATGCAGGAGACCCAGAAACAGTCAGCAGTGAATGTCCCAGGACTCCTGTTTTCAATCAGTATGGCATTTGGTAATGTATGCACATCTACATTGTTTCATCCTCTGTCCTTTTCACAAACTTTGGTTTTGATAACTGCGTTATAAGATGTCTCTAGCTGTAATGTTAAATTGTCCAACTGTTCACACTGCGTAGTATGTACCTTCACACTAGAGTGCTTATATATTCCATATAATAATGTCTTGTTCTTTTGTTTTCTTAGTAATGCCACTGTAATCATCTCTTCCTCTCCTCCAAGCAGAACTCTGAATCCCCTATCCTTGCTGTATTTTATTTTATAATTGTGATGCTTTGTCATGCTCATTTCTATTTTGTATGTATGCACAAAATCTAATATATTTGAAATGTAAAATGATTCGTAATTGTAAAAGCTTTCATTTAATCAAGCACATCAGGCAAAGGGAACATGCTCAACATGGATTTATTGAAAGCATTCCTGAATGAGTGAAGAAGCTATCGGCTTTGTTCCATTTTGCTGACACAGAAAAATTAGTCCCTGCGATTTTTACCCAGCATGATATTGATGAATTCAGGTGAAGCAAAAAAGATTGGCAATAAAGGTCAGCCTTTTCCTTATTATATTACATTCTTTATTAAAGATTTGTTTGTTAATTGTGTATATATCATTCTGCCTGCATGTATCTGTGAAAGCCAGAAGAGGTCACCAGATCTTACTACCCATGGTTGCAAGCCATCATGTGGTTGCTAGGAATTGAACTCAGGACCTCTGGAAGGACAGTCATTGTTCTTAACTTCTGAGTCATATCTCCAGATCATCACATTATTTTCTGGAAGAATCATGTAAGTTAATTTTAAGCCTCTAGTAGTATTTATATCAGTAGTATTTATATCCAAAAACAGCATTACTAGAAGAGAAATTTGACCAGCCTAATTCTACTAATATGCAGAATAAACTGTTTAGTTATCAAATGTCTAACAGATACACACAAACACACATATAAACACAAAAAATATTCGTTTCCTATATTGTATATCTCTATTCTTATCAAAATTTGTTTTGTTTCATGTAATTTTTTGTACATTAACATATTAAAAACATAGAAAATGAAAAAATATATATGAAGAATTCATAATTAAATGGTAATTATTGACATACTGTATTCAAATAATATAGCATTATTTATATGAATATAAGACTGCCATCTGTTATGGTGGGAACTTATAAGTATCCTTTTTTAATCTCGGTTTTATTGTTATCATCACTTTTAGAACAAGTTATTTTATTGTTTCCAACAGCACACCCGGCTTTTAATAAACCAGAATAGATGCTGACATACCAGAACTTCAGTAAATTCAATGTGAATGAGTCAAGTTAAGAGAAGCATGTTTTTGAAGGTACACACATGAAGTTATAAGTTAGAATATGTAAATATCCTGTGCACCTTACAAGTAAATACTTCTTCTTTTTCTAAAAATCTCTTCAAACTCTGGTGTGTCAGGGGACAAGATAACCCTACTGCATGATGGCTTAATTCTTGTTGGTAAAAAAATTCCTAATAGTTCTGGTAGCTGTAAGTCTCACAAAAATATTTTTTTCAGACTCTACCTGGCATTTCTTATGGCCTGTAGATAGTGGGCTTCTTCCTAGGTCTATTTCTGCCTCTAAGATTAATGTCTTAGACATTTGTACACAAATATATACATACAATCACACACACATATATAAATATAAATATATCCTACTGAGACATATGATACATGAGCCATACTATATTTTGGAATAGAATAAGCTAAAATCCTATTTTGGTCTCATGCTCCACCACTCTATGATGAAGGAAGCTTGAAGGTTAAGGCTGAAGAATCTAAATTATTGGTAGAAGAAAATGAAATCCATTGTTCTCTGATTCCTGCATCTATAACCAAGTTCTTAAGTCATCTACAGAGACCTGATATCTGACTCATTCCTTCTTCAGCAGAGTTCCATCGCACCAATTATTTGCTAGAAAGGTGTAGGTGAGATTCCAGGTGTTATTCGCTCTGGCAAAGTTACTCCTTAATTTTAAAGCAATGAAACCATGCCCACAATCTCTTTCCAGCATAGAGAGGTAGCACAGACATAGAGAAGATGGAACTTACTATTCCAGGAGAGATAATTCAGAACCAACTGAGTAGCCCTGAGTCTGAAAAAATTCAAATTTAAGTTGGAAAAAACCATTATATTGTAGCAGTGGTGAATAATTTGCATTGTCTTTATGGGGTCTTGTTTCAGCCTGCTATGAGTCAGTAATCTTGACATATTCAACAGCTTTTCAAATCATTTTGAAGGAAGTGATTTCAGTGTTTATCATCCCAGATATATCTTTGGTCCCATGCATTGATATTTTCTTTAGAGTTGAGTTCTAAGATACAGGGAGCTTTACAGAGCCTCATTGCAGCATGTCTGCACTTCATTTTATATTGAGAATACTGGACATATACAATGCCAAGATACTCTCCCAGAACAAGTCAATTCTTTTGCAGAGTTCCTGAAAGCCACATCATTAACATGGAAAGATTCCATTGCAAGGTCTTTAAGAAACTATATTGTAATGAGCAATGACTTTTGAAACATTCCCAACTTTCTTACAGCCTCATTGACACAACAAGCTCTCCACATATTCTGACGTATTTTGAAGCTAGATATAATTTTCTTCACCTTTCCTCATGAGATGCAAACCATTAGTAATCACATCTTCTGGGACGAGGCTAAAATTGGACATTTTATTTTCTTTCATGAATTGGAAGGAACTGAACTTGAGGACCAGATCCAGCTCATCTTTCTCTAATTTCTTTCCTAGGAAGTCACAGATCTTCTCAATAGTTCCTCTTGTATCCTAAAAAGAGAAGAAAAAAAGATGCTAATGAACAGAGAGATCTGAAAAAAACAGATGCAGAGATGTTAACTGTGGATAGACACTGAAAAGGGGGCATGGAGAAATAAATGACACCGTGAAATGCAAAAGCATTGAAAGATTTGAGGAAAGAAACAGGACATTTACAGATGGCAGAAGTCACACACGCAGCATTTTATGAGTTGGGCTTGCAATGTGTCTGAAGTCTGGACCTAAAAGACAGAGACTGATTTCTTTTAGGGAGGAGAAGATACTAGAGACAGGATCTCACATACCAAGGCTGTTCTTAAACTTTGTAGTAGATGAAGACCTGGAATATGTGATCCTCCAGTTTCCAATTCTGTAAAGTTGTGTTCACAGATGCATGCCAACACACCCACTAAATGCACTGGAATATTTTTTCCTTTAGACAGGGTCTCACTATGCATCCTTGTTTGGTGGGATGGAACTTGATATGGAGACTGGACTGACCTCACGTTCAAATAGTTAAAGGATCCACCACCTGAATTTGCCTCCTAAGTGCTGACATTTAAGGTGTGCACCACCATACCCCACTTGCCCGAGCATTTAAAGAGACTTAGAGAGATACTTTCAGACAGTGATAACTGGGAATGAAGCAGTGTGCACAAAGATTTTTAGAGAAGTTAATGTCTACATCATGAAATACTGTTTCTTATGGGTAACTGAGAATAATAGAGTTTTGCAGCACTTTCATAAGAATGATGTCAATATTCATTACTCGGGGGTATTTCAGGGAGCTTTTATTATGTTTTGAGTTATGTTATCATACTGTAACTCAGATATCCATCACATTCATATTCTTCTTGCTTCAGATACCCATACGCTGGAATCACAAATGTGCGGTGTCCCAATTGTTAATCAAAGAAGACAGTCATAAGAAGGCAGAAGCTTGGAATAGTGAAGACTTTGCTTTGAATTCTAGCCTTTTTCATGGAACTCTAAAGGTATTATTGGTGCCAAACTTTTATTACATGTTTTTCACAGATTCATAATATTTTATGGGAAGGTGAATAATCAGGGCATTATCAGAAAATAATGTGTTAAATTTTGTGAACAGGAGACTTATAGAAAACTGCACTATCATGCAGCAGATACAGCTGGATAATAATGAATCTTATTTAATTTATTTATTAAATTTATTTAAAATAAATAATAAATGAGAAAGTAAAAGATTTTAAAAAGGCAAGGAGTCTTTGGTGTTGGTACATAAATGGAAACTTTCTGTTCCTGGACGAAAACATTGAGGAACCAAGTTTTTTTTCTTTGATTTAATTTTCCTTTTTGTTGCTTCGTTATATTTTTCATTAAAAATTGCTTTTTCTGACTTTTGTCAGGGGTGCAGGTAGGCTGGCTGCAGATTTTACATTTCCCTGTGCCCCTCTAGATCCAATCCCCCAGTCTCATCCCCACTTTTGCCACAGAAAAATCTGTGGCTACTTCCCCTATCTAGAGTACATCTCACAGATGTTCTTCTAACTTCACTGCTCCAGCTCAATGTACTGTCCCAACACACAAATCTAAAAGTCCTGTCTTCGAACTCACCAACGACTCTGGCTAGGAAAGAGGTAAGATAATTGCAGATCATCACCTATCCCTCATTACTTTGAGACCAATGCCCCAATGTTACCCCAACTATGCATCAGAACATCTGAATTATCCACCCACATCTCTAGTAGATCTCATAGACCACTCCTAACACCCCTATCCCAACTCATTTAATGTTCTACACTTTACCTCCACCAAGCATTCCCTGGGAACTCACAGGCCAAGATGGTCAGGGAAGCAATTTGGCTAAATGCAGATCTTCACCTCCACATTTGTTACTCCAAGTCCAGTCTCCTAGTCTCATTCCCAGCTCTGTGTAGAATACCTGGTTCAGCATCCCTCCCACAAATGCTATTGCTGCGAGTGGATAAAACAGATCTGAAACTCCAGAGTTCCTTCTCCCTACTCATTGCTTTGTCTGAGCCCTAAAATTTAGAAGACACTCTCTATGAACCCATATGCCACTCTAACAGGAAAGCAAGTGGGCTAACTGCAGATCTTTCTTACTCCCTCCTTTCTTCCAATTCCAAACCTCAGTCTAATTCACAGGTTTTTTATCAAACTTTCTGCTGTGGTCTATCCTCAGTGGTCCCATTCCCATGTGACTGAGTAGATTCTGTGAAAAATTGCTTGCTTCCCTCCTGTGGACTTTCTTCTGCCCCCTTATCACATTCCCAATTATATGTGTCAGCTTCCTACATCCAGAAACACATTTTACCTGGCATTTCCAGTGGCCACACTGATCAGGATCCCAGGCAACACAGAGCCACCACACTGTCTAAGTATCAAACAGGTCAAAAGAATAATGAAGGAAGCACCAATGCAACACAGACAGGACCAGATATCAGCACTTAGAATTACAATTTCCCTAATCTCAGAAGCATAGATTACAGCCTAAAAATAAAATAAATATCATCCTGGAGAGTATGTCAGCAACACTACTAAGGCAGTCCCTGATGATTTCAATGTAGCTATAGAGCAAGAAAAGGACCTAAAAACAAGAAATGAATAAATTCCATAAAAAAAAACTTTCAAAACACAAACTTTGGAAAGAAATGAATAAAAATGTTCAAGACCTAAAGGTGGAAATAGAATTAATCAAGAAAACTGAAAGTAAAGGAAATCTGAAAAATAAAAATTTAGGAACTTGAAAAGGACCCTCAGAGGTGAGCTTCATGAACAGAATAGGTGAAATAGATATGAGACTCTTGGGCATTGAAGCCAACATAGATGAAAAATGGATACATTTGTCAAAGAAAATTTTACCCAAACGTAAAAGCTCCTGTCGCAAAACAATCAAGATACCTGGGATACTATTAAAAGATCAAGTTTAATAATAGGAATAGATGAAGAAAAAACAAGGTTAATGGCACAGAAAATATTTTCAATAAACTCAGAAGAAAATTTCTGTAACATAAAGGAGATTTCTATCACAGTAAAAGTATCATACAGAATACCCTATAGATTGAGTTGGGAAATAAAGTACCCCAAAATATGATAACTATAAAAAATCTAAACACAGAATACAAATTATGAATGGATAAATGGGTTAGGGCTGGAATGGGAGGAACAAGTGAGAAGTGGAAAACAGAGAGGCTTGAGGGAGTTAATGTGGAGAGAGACAGCTAAAATTAAGGAATATTTGAGGGAAAATATGCAACCTAATAGAGTAAAAACTCTATCTACCTACCTATCTATCTATTTGTCTGTCTACCTATCTATCTATCCATCTATCTAAAGGCAATTCAAATAATATAACCTAACAATGGGGGACAATTGTGTCTGAAATGGCCATGTCTTATCACCAAAGAAGCTTCTAGTACTGAGATAGGGTTACATGTAATTGAGTAGGTGGACAAAGATATCTCTGGGAGAACCCCTAAACAAGATTTCATTCCACAAACTGACAGTAAGTCCCTATTGCTCAAGACAATATCTTCATAACACAATGAATACTGAGTTGCTGGGCTGGATACTATGCACTGTGTTTTCACCCCTACTTTACAGCATCTTTGTTACAGGAAGGTACTCTGCACATTATCCAAAGAGAAATGTACATATGAAGCCAGTCACAAATCCTTTGATCTACAATGATGTCCTACCTGCAAGATATGTTAGGGCACAAAGCTGATGCGAGTAATCAACAAATAACTTGTCTTATATAAGGCCCATTTCCTGAGATGGAACCCATACCTGATACTGCTTTGGTGACCAGAGAATAGATAGCTGGGGGACCAAGGGTAAAACAAAATAATGCTGGTTTAAAAGTGTTAGTGACAAAATGACTTCTAATGATATTCTACTATGCTCAAATTAGTGCCTTGTTCAGACATTATCAGAGTAGCTGTCTCCTGAAACAGTTGAAAATAAATATAGAGAGCAACAAACAGATAATACACAGAGTGAGATACTTTTGAACAATCATCCCTACATGAGATGTCTCTACCAAATACCTCCCTTGAGATCTCAGAGAAAGAAGAAGGAGGAGGAGGAGGAGGAGGAGGATGATAATGAAGAAGAAGAAGAAGAAGAAGAAGAAGAAGAAGAAGAAGAAGAAGAAGAAGAAGAAGAAGGAAAGAGTGTAAAAACAATAGAAGAGTGAAGGTGTAAGTCACACCAGTTTGGAATTATGATAGATAGAATGGTTATTTATTTAAAGGGGAAAACTTACAGATCACCGTCCCAGACAACAGCCCTCTGCACAATCAGGAAAGGAGCCTAGTCGCCAGAAGTGGAGCCAGAACCAGAGAGAGAGCAGAGGGCAGTGGCCGCTTTTTTAAAGGGAGAGAGACCACACACCAATGGGCTGGTATCTCAGTGGCTATTGGCTGAAGGAGCAGAAGGAGCTCCCGCAACAGAAGAAGGAGGACTGCAAGAACACAAAGCTCTCCACATCAGCATGAGAAAAGCTCATATGAACCCACAGACCGGAGCAGCATGAATATTGCCATACTGTAGTCTGCACAAATCCTCTGATTATATATTGGGACTTCCAGTTTAGTGATTTTTATGAACTTCCTGAATGTATGAACATCGGGGCCACTGCTTGTGCCTTTTCTTGTGTTGCTTTCTTTCTGTTGGTTTGTCTTGTCCAACTGTGAGGTGACAATATTAGTTCATCATATTGAATGTTATTTTGTTATATTTTTAAAATATGAACAAATGAATAAATGAATGAAAATATCAGACAACAAAAAATGTTAATAGCTGAGCTGTCATTTATACCGGCTAGGAGAGGAAAAAATTAAATTTATTTTAAGCAATGGCATTGGATTTATCAGCCATTTCAAGACAGTCCTCATATTCAGGAGTAGTTGGCAACAGAGATTATAGTGTCTTTTACTACTGATGAAATTTAAAAAAAATGGAAGACAATGAATCATGGCAAAAAGCTTATACTAATTTTTGTGAGAAAGTAAGAGCAATTATCACAAAAAGTGATATAATTAACCTTATAAAGAGTACTACATGGATCCTTCCCTGAATTGTACATGACACACCAATAACTGGATCACATGCATTTTATACTGATGCAAATAAACTAGGAAATGCAGGTTACAAATCAGAAGAATTAAGTAAGATAGAACAAAGCCCTTATAATTCTGCCCAAGAGATATATGCTATTCTCATGGTACTAAGGGACTTTAAAGAACCTCTTAATATAGTTACTGATTTGCAGTATGCAGAAAGAGTTGTCTTGCATATTGAAACCAATGAACTTATACCATATGATACAGATTTGACTTCATTATTCATTCAAGTTCAAAACATAATCAAGAATAGGATTTGTGCCCGGACCGGGGAGTGCCTGCCTTCCGGGCAGGTCTCGAGGTTCCCTGTAAGGGAGCTTGGGCACCTACAGCTGGTGCTCGAGGATCTCCAGTGGTCTCCTGGACCCCGCACCGCCTCCCACCTCCTTCCTCTTGTCCCCGGATCTTTGAGCTATCAGGCGGCCCTGGTTAGGTGCTGAGGAGTTCCATCTGGACAGGTGAGTGTCTACTATCCAGGGGCGGTGTGTCCCAGAAGCTAGCACAACCCCCCTCCCCCAGCTCATTCTGCAGGGCTGCCTTTCTTAGGCACGACCCAATTCCCCGGGACCCCACCCCACAACCCTGCCCTGCAGTTTGCTAGGACCAGTACTCAAGACTGGTTTTAAGCTCCTTCACTAAGGCTATCCACCCAGACAGGGGAGTTCCTGCCTTCCGGGCAGGTCTCAAGGTTCCCTGTAAGAGAGCTTGGGCACCTACAGCTGGTGCTCCAGGGTTGCCGTCTGAGTTGTTGTGCTGAGGAGTTCCATCTGGACAGGTTGGTTCCTGCTTCTACACTGAAGAGATACACCCAGAGAGTCAGTCACAGCAAAGACTGGACCAAGACACCAGGCCTCTCCTGGCTCCATTTGAAGGAAGAGATGGGAAGGCGCCAATGCAAGAATTCCTCCAACAACCTGAAAGGCAATATGACATCACCAGAATCCAGGGATCCTGAAACAAGAAGAATTGTACACCCTACTCCAGAAGAATTAGAAGAAATCGACTCAAAAGTGAATTATATGAAAATAATACAGGACTTTAAACAGGAGGTGAAAAACTGCCATAAACAATTAGAGATGAAAAACAAAAAAAGTAGAGGAAATGAATAAATCGCTAAAGATACCCAAGAAAACCAAGAGAAGCAAGAAAAAGCAATCAAACAGATAAGGGAAGCAGTTCAAGACTTGAAGGATGAAATGGAAGTAATGAAGAAAACACAAACCGAGGGAAGGATGGAGATGGAAAACCTGGGTAAACGAACAGGAACTACAGAGACAAGTACTACCAACAGATTACAAGAGATAGAAGAAAGAATGTCAGACACTGAAGATACCATAGAGAAAATAAACACACTGATCAAAGAAAACAGCAAAACCAACAAATTCGCATCACAAAACATTCAGGAAATATGGGACACAATAAAAAGACCAAACCTAAGAATAATTGGGATTGAAGAAGGAGAAGAAGTACAGCTCAATGGTCCAGAAAATATATTTAATAAAATTATAGAAGAAAACTTTCCCAACCTAAAGAAAGATATTCCTTTGAAGGTTCAAGAAGCATACAGAACACCCAATAGACTGGACCAAAAAAAAAATCTCCTTCACATATGATAATCAAAACACAAAACATACAGAATAAAGAAAGAATATTAAGAGCTGCAAAGGAAAAAGGTCAAGTTACTTATAAAGGTAAACCTATCAGACTTACACCTGACTGCTCTAGGGAAACCATGAAAGCCAGAAGGTCCTGGATAGATGTACTGCAGAAGCTAAGAGAACATGGATGCAAGCCCAGACTACTAGGCCCAGCCAAGCTTTCATTCACTATAAATGGAGAAAACAAAATTTTCCAGGATAAAAACAAATTTAAACAATACATAGCCACAAATCCAGCCTTACAGAAAGTAATAGAAGGAAAATCACAAACCAAAGAGTCCAACAATGACCACAATAACTCAAACATCTAGAGAACCTTCACCAGCGCAACTCAAAGAAGGCAAACACACAAACTCTATGACTAAAAAAGTGACCGGAGTTAACAACCACTGGTCATTAATATCCCTTAATGTCAATGGACTCAACTCACCTATAAAAAGGCACAGGCTAAGAGATTGGATACGCAAACAGGATCCAACATTCTGCTGTTTACAAGAAACACACCTCAACCACAAAGACAGGCACCTACTTAGAGTAAAGGGATGGGAAAAGGTTTATCAAGTAAATGGACCTAAGAAACAAGCAGGTGTGGCCATACTAACTTCTAACAAAGTGGACTTCAAACTTAAATCAATCAGAAGAGATGGAGAGGGACATTTTATATTCATAACACGAACAATTCATCAGGATGAAGTCTCAATCCTGAATATCTATGCCCCTAATATAAAAGCACACACGTACGTAAAAGAAACATTACTAAAACTCAAGGCTGCCATCAAACCGCACACACTAATAGTAGGAGATTTCAACACTCCTCTTTCACCAATGGACAGGTCAATCAGACAGAAACCTAACAGAGAAATAAGAGAATTAATGGAGGTAATGAATCAAATGGACTTAACAGACATCTATAGAACATTCCACCCAAATAGGAAAGAATATACCTTCTTCTCTGCAGCTCATGGAACCTTCTCGAAAATTGACCACATCCTCGGTAACAAAGCAAACTTACACAGTTACAAAAAATTATACGTAGACGCACGCAGGCGGCGCCAGCAGAGGCGGAGACGCACGCACGCAGGCGCCTGCAGAGGTGGAGACGAGGGCGCCGGCAGAGCAGAGACGCGGGTGGGTGACATAGGCCACAGGCTGCAACTGGGACCTGCAGGGTCTGACGCGGCAGCAGAGGACGCAGGGGCGGGACCAGCGAGCAACACCGGGAGCAAATCGCCCCACCGCGATTGAATCAAGGAGGTAGGCCTTTGGTTGGCGAGGTCCCTGGCAGACAAGGAGCTGGGTCCTGTCCCTGAAGACCCTACTGAGGGGTGACAGGGATCTTGGCCCCTGGCAGGAGCCAGGAAACAGAGCGAGGGCAATCTATAAGAGGAGCCTCTGGCCAGCAGAGAAACCTGATCCAATTTTAAAAGACCGTTTAGGTAGCATTGATAGGAGGACATGGGTAGGCACCAAGGCAGAATTTCACCCAATAATCTAAAAAACAACATGAGAACACCAGAACCCAATGATCTTACAACAGAAGGTCTTGAACACCCTAACACAGAAGAAGTGGAAAAAATTAACTTTATGAAAGCAATAGAGTCCCTTAAACAACATGTAAAAAACACCCTTATAGAAATAGAGGAGAAGTACGACAAAAAGTTTGAAGAAATGAATAAATACATACATGATACCCTGGAAAATAAAGAAAAAACGATTAAACAGGTAATGGAAACAGTTCAAGAATTGAAAACTGAAAGGGTAGCAAGGAAGAAAACGCAAGCTGAGCACCAGCTGTATATGGAAAACCCAGGTCAACGAGCGGATTCTACAGAAACAAGCATAATCAATAGAATACAAGAAATAGAAGAAAGAATCTCAGATTCTGAGGACACCATAGAGAAAATAAACACACTGATCAGAGAAAACAGCAAAGCCAACAAATCCTCATCACAAAACATGCAGGCAATATGGGACACAATAAAAAGACCAAACATAAGAATAATAGGAATTGAAGAAGGAAAAGAGTCACAGCTCAAAGGCCCAGAAAATATTTTTAACAAAATTATGGAAGAAAACTTCCCCAACATAAAGAAAGATATTCCTTTGAATATTCAAGAAGCATACAGAACACCAAACAGATTGGATCAAAGAAAAACATCCCCTCGCCATATAATAATCAAAACACAGAATATACAGGTTAAAGGAAGAATATTAAGAGCTGCAAAGGAAAAAGGCCAAGTAACTTATAAAGGTAAACTGATCAGACTTACACCTGACTTCTCTAGGGAAACCATGAAAGCCAGGAGGTCCTGGATAGAAGTATTGTAGAAGCTAAGAGACCATGGATGCAAACCCAAACTACTATACCCAGCCAAGCTATCGTTCACTATCAATGGAGAAAACAAGACATTCCAGGATAAGAACAAATTTAAGCAATACATAGCCACAAATCCAGCCCTCCAGAAAATAATAGAAGGAAAATCACAACCCAAGGAATCCAACATGGTCAACACTGCCTACAAGAACTTAGGCATCTAGAGACCCTTCACCAGCACAACTCAAAGAAGGGAGACACATAAACTCTATTACCAAAAACAATAAGAATAACTGGAGTAAACAACCACTGGTTATTAATATCACTTAATATAAATGGTCTCAATTCACCTATAAAAAGGCACAGGCTAAGAGATTGGATACGAAAACAGGATCCAACATTCTGCTGTTTGCAAGAAACACATCTCAACCACAAAGACAGGCATATGCTCAGAGTAAAGGGTTGGGAAAAGGTCTTTCAAGCAAATGGTCCTAAGAAAAAAGCAGGTGTGGCCATTTTAATCTCTAACAAAACTGACTTCAAACTAAAATCAATCAGAAGAGATCGAGATGGACACTTTATACTTATAACAGGAACAATTCATCAGGACGATGTATCAATCCTGAATATCTACGCCCCTAATACAGAAGCACCCACTTATCTAAAAGAAATATTACTAGAACTGAAGGCAGACATTAAACCACAAACACTAGTACTAGGAGACTTCAATACACCTCTCTCTCCAATGGACAGGTCAATCAGACAGAAACCTAATAGAGAATTAAGAGATTTATTGGAGGTAATGAAGCAATTGGACTTAACAGACATCTATAGATCACTCCACCCAAATAGGAAAGAACATGCCTTCTTCTCTGCAGCTCATGGAACCTTCTCAAAAATTGACCACATACTCAGAAACAAAGGAAACCTCCACAGATATAAAAATATATCAGTGTCCACCTGTGTCTTAACAGATCACCACGGATTAAAGTTAGAAGGCAACAACAATGCTACCCCTAGAAAGCTGACAAACTCATGGAAACTGAACAGTCAACTACTGAACCACACCTGGGTAAAAGAAGAAAATTAAGAAAGAAATTAAAGTCTTCCTTAAATTTAATGAAAATAAAGAGACAACATACTCAAACCTATGGGACACGATGAAAGCAGTGTTAAGAGGGAAGTTCATAGCACTAAATGCAAACTTAAAGAAAACGGAGAAAGCATACATCGGGGACTTAACAGCACACCTGAAAGCTCTAGAAAAAAAAGAAGCAGACGTGCCCAGGAGGAGTAGAAGACTGGAAATAATCAAACTGAGGGCTGAAATCAACAAAATAGAAACACGGAAAACAGTTCAAACAATCAATGAAACAAAAGGTTGGTTCTTGGAGAAAATCAACAAGATCGACAAACCCCTATCCAAACTAATTAAACAACAAAGAGAGAACACGCAAATAAATAAGATCAGAAATGAAAAGGGGGACATAACCACAGACACAGAGGAAATTCAGAGAATCATTAGATCTTACTACAAAAGCCTGTATGCCACAAAACTGGAAAATGCAAAAGAAATGGACGCTTTTTTAGATAAGTACCATATACCAAAGCTAAACCAAGACCAGGTGAACGATCTAAATAGACCAGTTAGTCGTGAAGAACTAGAAGCTGTTATAAAAAATCTCCCCTCCAAAAAAAGCGCAGGACCAGATGGTTTCAATGCAGAATTCTATCAGAACTTCCAAGAAGACCTAATACCTATACTCCTTAATGTATTTCACAATATAGAAACAGAAGAGTCATTGTCAAATTCCTTTTATGAAGCTACAGTTACCCTGATACCAAAACCACACAAAGACCCAACCAAGAAAGATAATTACAGGCCAATCTCACTCATGAATATTGATGCAAACATTCTCAATAAAATACCGGCAAACCGAATTTAAGAACACATTAGAAAAATTATCCATTACGATCAAGTAGGCTTCATCCCAGAGATGCAGGGCTGGTTCAACATACGCAAATCTATCAATGTAATACATTATATAAATAAACTGAAAGAAAAAAACCATATGATCATTTCATTAGATGCTGAAAAACATTCGACAAAATTCAACACCCCTTTATGATAAAGGTATTGGAGAGACTAGAGAAACAAGGGTCATACCTAAATATAATAAAAGCTATTTACAGCAAGCCGACAGCTAACATTAAATTAAACGGAGAAAAACTCAAAGCCATCCCACTAAAATCAGGAACAAGACAAGGATGACCACTCTCTCCATACCTCTTCAATATAGTGCTTGAAATTCTAGCAATAGCAATAAGACAACATAAGGGGATCAAGGGGATTCCTATTGGAAAGGAAGAAGTTAAGCTTTCGTTATTTGCAGATGATATGATAGTATACGTAATCGACCCAAAAAACTCTACCAAAGAACTTTTACAGCTGAGAAACACCTTTAGTAATGTGGCAGGATACAAGATCAACTCCAAAAAATCAGTTGCCTTCCTATACACTAAGGATAAAGAAACAGAGAGGGAAATCAGAGAAGCATCACCTTTCACGATAGCCACAAACAGCATAAAATATCTTGGGGTAACCCTGACCAAGGAAGTGAAAGATCTATTTGCCAAGAACTTTAAGTCTTTGAAGAAAAAAATAGAAGAGGACACCAGAAAATGGAAGGATCTCCCTTGCTCTTGGATCGCGAGGATCAATACAGAAAAATGGCAATTCTACCAAAAGCAATCTATAAATTCAATGCAATCCCCATCAAAATCCCATCAAAATTCTTCACAGAGCTGGAGAAGACAATAATCAACTTTGTATGAAAAACAAAAAACCCAGGATAGTCAAAACAATCTTATACAATAAAGGAACTTCTGGAGGCATTACCATCCCTGACTTCAAACTCTATTACAGAGATACAGTGTTGAAAACAGCTTGGTATTGGCATAAAAACAGAGCAGTTGACCAATGGAATCGAATAGAAGACCCTGACTTTAACCCACAAACCTATGAGCACCTGATTTTCATTAAAGGAGCTAAAAGTATACAATGGAAAAAAGAGAGCATCTTCAACAAATTGTGCTGGCAAAACTGGATGTCAATCTGTAGAAGAATGAAAATAGATCCATATCTATCACCATGCACAAAACTCAAGTCCAAGTGGATTAAAGACCTCAATATCAGTCTGAACACACTGAACCTGATAGAAGAGAAAGTGGGAAGTACTCTACAACAGATGGGCACAGGAGACCACTTCCAACGTAAAACCCCAGCAGCACAGACAGTAAGGGCCTCATTGAATAAATGGGACCTCCTGAGACTGAGAAGCTTCTGTAAAGCAAAGGACACTGTCACTAAGACAGAAAGGCAACCCACTGACTGGGAGAAGATCTTCACGAACCCCGCAACTGACAAAAGTCTGATCTCCAAAATATATAAGGAACTCAAGAAACTAGACCGTAAAAGGCTAATCAACCCATTTATAAAATGGGGCACTGAGCTGAACAGAGATCTCTCAACAGAAGAAGTTCAAATGGCCAAAAGACACCTAAAGTCATGCTCAACTTCCTTAGCGATCAGGCAAATGCAAATCAAGAAAACTTTAAGATACCATCTTACACCTGTCAGAATGGCTAAAATCAAAAACACCAATGTTAGCCTTTGCTGGAGAGGTTGTGGAGAAAGGGGTACACTCATCCATTGCTGGTGGGAATGCAAACTTGTGCAACCACTCTGGAAAGCAGTGTGGAGGTTTCTCAGGAAATTCGGGATCAACCTAACCATGGACCCAGCAATACCATTCTTGGGAATATAACCAAGACAGGCTGTGTCATACAACAGAAGTATATGCTCTACTATGTTCATAGCAGCATTGTTTGTAATAGCCAGAACCTGGAAACAACCTAGATGCCCTTCAATTGAAGAATGGATGAAGAAAGTATGGGATATATACATATTAGAGTACTACTCAGCAGTAAAAAACAAGAACTTCTTGAAGTTTGCAGGCAAATGGATGGAAATTGAAAACACTATTCTGAGTGAAGTAAGCCAGACCCAAAAAGAGGAACATGGGATGTACTCACTCATATTTTGTTTCTAGTCATAAATAGAGGACATTGAGCCTATAATTCAAGTTCTTAGAGAAGCTAAATAAGAAGGAGAACCCAAAGAAAAACATATAGGCATCCTCCTGAATATTAACCTTCATCAGGCGATGAATGGAGACAGAAACAGAGACACACATTGGAGCACCGGACTGAAATCTCAAGGTTCGAATCAGGACCAGAAGGAAAGAGAACATGAGCAAGGAACTCAGGACCGCGAGGGGTGCACCCACACACTGAGACAATGGGGATGTTCTATCATGAACTCACCAAGGCCAGCTGGCCTGGGTCTGAAAAAGCCTGGGTTAAAACCGGTCTCGCTGAACATAGCGGACCATGAGGACTACTGAGACCACAAGAACAATGGCAATGGGTTTTTGATCCTACTGCACCTATTGGCTTTGTGGGAGCCTAGGCAGTTTGGATGCTCACCTTACTAGACCTGGATAGAGGTGGGTGGTCCTTCGACTTCCCACAGGGCGGGGAACACTGATTGCTCTTTGGGCTGTTGAGGGAGGGGGATTTGCTCGGGGGAGGGGAGGGATGGGGAGGTGGCGGTGAAGAAAAGACAGAAATCTTTAATAAATAATAATAATAATAAAATTATTCATAACCTTCTGTGTCTTATCAGATCACCATGGACTAAAGTTAGGATTCAACAACAATGCTACCCCCAGAAAGCCTACACACTCATGGAAACTGAACAGTCAACTATTGACCCACACCTGGATCAAAGAAGAAATAAAGAAAGAAATTAAAGTCTTCCTTGAATTCAATGAAAATAAAGAAACAACGTACTCAAACTGATGGGACACTATGAAAGCAGTCCTAAGGGGAAAGTTCATAGCCCTAAGTGCCCACTTAAAGAAAACAGAGAAAGCACACATTGGAGACATAACAGCCCACCTGTATGCTCTAGAAAAAAAGAAGCAGACTCACCTAAGAGGAGTAGAAGACTGGAAATAATCAAACTGAGGGCTGAAATCAACAAAATAGAAACACAGAAAACAATCCAAAGAATCAATGAAACAAAAAGCTGGTTCCTAGAGAAAATCAACAAGATTGATAAACCCCTATCCAAATTAATCAAACGGCAGAGAGAGAATATGCAAATTAATAAGATCAGAAATGAAAAGGGGGACATAACCAAAGACATAGAGGAAATTCAGAGAATCATTAGATCTTACTACAAAAGCCTGTATGCCACAAAACTGGAAAATGCAAAAGAAATGGACACTTTTTTAGATAAATACCATATACCAAAGTTAAATCAGGACCAGGTGAACAATCTAAATAGACCTGTCAGTCGCGAAGAATTAGAAGCTGTTATCAAAAACCTCCCTAAAAAAAAAAAACCCAGGACAAGATGGTTTCAATGCGGAATTCTACCAGAACTTCCAAGAAGACCTAATACCTGTACTCCTTAAGGTATTTCACAACATAGAAACAGAAGAGTCATTGCCAAATTCCTTCTATGAAGCTACAGTCACTCTGATACCAAAACCACACAAAGACCCAATCAAGAAAGAGAATTACAGGCCAATCTCACTCATGAACATGGACGCAAAAATCCTCAACAAAATATTGGCAAACCATATCCAAGAACACATTAGGAAAATTATCCATTATGATCAAGTAGGCTTCATCTCAGAGATCCAAGGCTGGTTCAACATACGAAAATCTATCAATGTAATCCATCATATAAATAAACTGAAAGAAAAAAACCATATCATCATTTCATTAGATGCTGAAAAAGCTTTTGACAAAATTCAACATCCCTTTATGATAAAAGTCTTGGAGAGATTAGGGATACAAGGGTCATACCTAAATATAATAAAAGCTATTTACAGCAAACCGACAGCTAACATCAAACTAAACAGAGAGAAACTCAAAGCCATCCCACTTAAAACAGGAACACGACAAGGCTGTCCACTCTCTCCATACCTCTTAAATATAGTGCTTGAAGTTTTAGCAATAGCAATAAGACAACATAAGGGGATCAAGGAGAATCCTATTGGAAAGGAAGAAGTTAAGCTTTTGTTATTTGCAGATGATATGATAGTGTACATAAGCGACCCCAAAAACTCCACCAAAGAACTCCTACAGCTGATAAACACCTTTAGTAATGTGGCCGGATACAAGATCAACTCCATAAAATCAGTCACCCTCCTATACACAAAGGATATGGAAGCAGAGAGGGAAAGCAGAGAAGCATCACCTTTCACGATAACCACAAACAGCATAAAATATCTCGGGGTAACTCTAACCAAAGAAGTGAAGGATCTATTGACAAGAACTTTAAGGCATTGAAGAAAGAAATTGAAGAGGATACCAGAAAATGGAAGGATCTCCCTTGCTCTTGGATTGGGAGGATCAACATAGTAAAAATGGCAATCCTACCAAAGGCAATTTATAGATTCAATGCAATCCCCATCAAGATCCCATCAAAATTCTTCACTGATCTTGAGAGGACAATAATCAACTTTATATGGAAAAACAAAAAACCCAGGATAGCCAAAACAATCTTATACAATAAAGGAACTTCTGGAGGCATTACCATCCCTGACTTTAAACTCTATTACAGAGTTACAGTAATGAAAACAGTGTGGTATTGGCATAAAAATAGAGAAGTCGACCAACGGAATAGGATAGAAGACACGGATTTTAACCCACAAACCTATGAACACCTGATTTTTGATAAAGGTGCTAAAAGTATACAATGGAAGAAAGAAAGCATCTTCAACAAATGGTGCTGGCACAACTGGATGTCAACCTGTAGAAGAATGAAAATAGACCCATATCTATCACCATGCACAAAACTCAAGTCCAAATGGATCAAAGACCTCAACATCAGTCTGAACACACTGAACCTAATAGAAGAGAAAGAGGGAAGTACCCTACAACAGATGGGCACAGGCGATCGCTTCCTAGGTATAACCCCAGCAGCACAGTCATTAAGGGCAACACTGAATAAATGGGACCTACTGAAACTGAGAAGCTTCTGTAAAGCAAAGGACACTGTTACTAAGACAAAAAGGCAACCCACTGACTGGGAGAAGATCTTCACCAACCCCGCAACAGACAAAGGTCTAATCTCCAAAATATATAAAGAACTCAAGAAACTACACACCATTGATAGCCTTTGCTGGAGAGGCTGTGGAGAAAGGGGTAGCCTCATCCATTGCTGGTGGGAATGCAAACTTGTGCAACCACTTTGGAAAGCAGTGTGGCGGTTTCTCAGGAAATTCGGGATCAACCTACCCATGGACCCAGCAATCCCACTCTTGGGAATATACCCAAGAGATGCCCGATCATATGACAAGGACATTTGTTCAACTATGTTCATAGCAGCATTATTTGTAATAGCCAGAACCTGGAAACAACCTAGATGCCCTTCAATGGAAGAATGGATGAAAAAAGTGTGGAATATATACACATTAGAATACTACTCAGTGGTAAAAAACAATGACTTCTCGAATTTTGCATGCAAATGGACGGAAATAGAAAACACTATCCTGAGTGAGGTAACCCAGACCCAAAAGGATGAACATGGGATGTACTCACTCATAATTGGTTTCTAGAGATAAATAAAGAACCTTCATCTGGCGATGGATGGAGATAGAGACAGAGACCCACACTGGAGCACCGGACTGAGCTCCCAATGTTCCAATGAGGAGCAGAAGGAGGGAGAATATGAGCAAAAAAGCCAGGACCACAAGGGGTGCACCCACCCACGGAGACAGTAGGGCTGATCCATTGGGAGCTCACCAAGGCCAGCTCGACTGTGACTGAAAAAGCATGGGATAAAACCGGACTCTCTGAATTTGGCGGACAATGAGGGCTGCTGAGAAGCCAAGGACAATGGCACCGGGTTTTGATCCTACTTCATGTTCTGGCTTGGTGGGAGCCTACCCAGTTTGGATGTTCACCTTCCTAGACCAGGATTGAGGGGGGAGGACTTTGGACTTTCCACAGGGCAGGGAACCCTGACTGCTCTTCAGGCTGGAGAGGGAGGGGGAGGAGTGGGGGGAGGGAAGGAGGAGAGGGAGGAGTGGGAGGGAAATGGGAGGCGGGGAGGAGGCTGAAATTTCTTTTTTTTCCAATAAAAATAAATGAATAAATAAAGAAAGAAAGAATAGGCTTTGTCCTATATAAATAACACACATCCGATCCCATATGAGTCTGCTAGGTCCTCTAGCACAAGGTAATGCAGAAATTGATTATTGGTTGGAAGTGTGCTGAAGGCCTCAGAATTTCACAAAAACATCATGTCAATAGCAAAGGTTTAAGGAAAGATTTCTATTACATGTCAACAAGCTACAGAGATTATAAAGAGATGTCCTAATTTCTCTTTCTATGACCAAATACCATTACCTGCAGGGAGTAACACAAAGGGTACTCAAAGGAATGAGATCTGGCAATGTATGTGTTCCACTTTATAGAATTTGGAAAATTAAAATATGTACACCACACCATTGACAGTTATTCAGGTTTTCAATGGGCAACTGCCTTGAGCTCAGGAAAGGCTGCTTCAGTAATCACACATTTATTAGAAATTATTGCTATCATGGGTATACCTGTACAAATAAAGACAGATAATGACTCAGCATATGTCTCTAAGAAATGAAACCGTTTTTTGCTTATTATAATATAAAGTATATTACAGGTATATTGAACAAACCTATAACTCAGGCAGTTATAGAAAGAACAAAGTGAATGATGTGGGATTTCCCTCATTATGTTGTGATTACCATTAATAAATAAAGAAACTGCTTTGGACCTATAGTAGGGAAGAACTTAGCTAGAAAAGAAAACTAAACTGAATGCTACAATAAAGAAGGACAGAATCAGAGAGAAGCCATGTAGCCCTGCTAGAGCCAGATGGAACTTTAGTTGGTAAGCCACAGTCACGTGGCAATACACAGATTAATATAAATGTGTTAAATTAATATGCAAGAGTCAGCCACTAAGAAGCTAGAGCTAATGGGCCAAGCCGTGATTTAATTAATATGGTTTCTGTGTGATTATTTCAGTTTTCAAACAAACAAGCAGCCTCCCTCCTACAAATTGGTGCACCAACATGGCAGACTAAATCCACTTAAAAACCTGCAAGAGCTTTAAAAGGAATTCTCAACATAAAAGAACAGAGTTTAGCACAGTTTCATGGTATCCACGTTTTTTTCTAGATGGGCTTGCAGTGAGTAAGGTGTCATGGGGAGCAGTAAAATCTGTGTGACTTCTTTTTTTAAAAAAAAAGCAGCTTCCTACTTTGCCAACATGAATGGCTCTGGCTCTTTTGGGAGGTTTGACTATTGAGCATTTAAATGGGGTTTGTGGATAGTGTACTGCAAGTTACTTGGTGGCAGCATGGGCCAACTGGTTATCAGAGTTGAGATGGTGATGATGGCTCCCACCCAGCAGTCTCAGGCACTAAGAAACCTCCACCATTTTGGACTATGCAGAACAAGCTGGAAGTACCATATGTATCCTAGGAATGATACAGCTTGAGTTTTTAAGAACCATTTAGCATTTTAAGATCTAGAAACCAAAGAATTACAGATACACAATAGTACACATTCAGACATGAAAGACTTCTAAATGGGCCACAGTGTTAGATAAATGTACATAGGCTTGGGAAAGAAAAGAAAGAGTATAGAGAGTTATAAAAAGAAGTAAATGGTTTAAAAAAACAATGTCTTTAAAGAGTACAGACAGTCATAGATTAAAGGAGTAAAGATAATAAAATGAATATGAAAAAGTAATAGAGTAAAAATAAGCCACATAAAGATGAAAGATACTCAGAGAATGTGGATTGTGTATTTTATTATGTTTTCTTTTAATTTTTTGATTGTGAAGAGCTAAATACACAGAGACATTTCATTGTACAGGCTGACAAGCTAAATCAGCATGTATATTGACTTCAGAATTTGGGTCTAAGGATATGTTACTTTGGAAAAGAGGTTCTTCTTTTGTTTCCACAGAGGATGAGAACCTGTAAATTCATTCCAGGCTAATGTGGTTTAATGAACTAAGACCCCCTCAAAGGTTGCCTTAAACACCCCTCAAAAAATTACTTCACCCAATAAACAGCAGGAAGAAGTTTATACAGAACAATGCCCTTATTCCCAACATTGTCTATAAATGTGTCTTTACATTTAAAGGGGGATATGTAATATATATCTGCATTGGTATGGATCTTGGTTTGTTGATACAAATTTAAGGTCAGTTTTGTTATATGGTGTATATGTATTTCTGATCTTGATTAAGGTATTGTGCTTGTCCAGCTCATTTAAAAATGCAATGTATAATTAAGAAATATAGGCTAATAGTAATCATCTATAATAGTTTAGCTTGTAGTCATGTTAGTTAGATTTTTCTAGATGTACAGAGATGTATTTCAGATAGATATATATTCTTCAAACCTTTCAAAGACAACAGAATATAGCATTTCAAATGTTTTAAGAATGTAGGACATTAAGAATGTAAGAGTCAATCAACAAGAAGCTAGAGCTAATAGGCCAAGCAGTGTTTTAATTAATATGGTTTTTGTGTGATTATTTCAGTTCTGGGCAGCTGGGACAAACAAGTGGTCTCTCTCCTACAATCGAACTATAAAGGATATGCTAAACAAACAGAAAGGGGTGGAAAATACTCCCAGAAATATATTCCCTAATGCTTTATTAACCTTGAGTTTTCTTAACACTAATGAGAAATGAATAAGAGCAGCAGAGAGACATTGGATGATAGAAAAAACTTCTGAATTAAAACAGCTGGTATATTTCAAGGATATGCTGACCTGAAATGGAAACTATGTTGGGGAAGTGGTTTTGCACTTGTTTCCACAGGAGAGGAAAAGCTATGGATACCATCAAAATTGATAAAGATTTTATTTGAAAAAGAGAAATCTCTTGAGAAAGAGAAATGACAGCTCATTCACAGAGGTGACAATCATAAGAAAACCTCATAAGGATTGGGGAAGGGTTCTGTTTTGTATTTAAAGAAAATACTCATCTTCATAGAATCAAGAGACCTTGAACAGTTAGATGCCTAAAGATGAAAAGATAGCTATACAGAAAGAATCACCAAGCTAAGAGAAATCTGACTTATCATTTCCATGGTAAAATTGGAATATCCAGACATGTGTACATCTCTAATTAAAAACAAGAGCTGACTTTGGAGTTGGACAATGACTATCCTTCTCTAAATCCAAGCATGTAGCTAAAAATAATTCAGAATTTTTGTCTCATGTCAGGAGCCATCTGGTATGGGACAGAGAGAAGATAGATTTGAAGGAAATATTTTACTTTTCTTCATGCCCATTTTGTGTATATCATATCTTTCATTGAACACAAGTCTATATGAATAATGTTTAAGTTTTCAACAATGAACACTAGATTTTCTTGTAGTAATCTTTGAAACTTCCAGGTAGAAGATGGTACTGACAAAAATGATTACACCTGGTTAATTAAGGCATCATGATAGCGCTACTATGAGACCAGTTTTTGGGTACCAGCTCCAGAAATGGTGACCCTTCTTACAATGCTTTGGTCAAAACGTCAAATAAGAACTTAAAAAAAAAAACCCTATCGACTACTCAGGGACCTTACGCAATTATACAAAACAGTAATTTTAAACTTAACTGTCATTTTACTTTTACAGGATCCCATAGAAAGAACATCGCCCCCATGACAGCTCAAAGAAATTCTAGAAGATGACATCACCTTTCCCCAACAAACCTTGTCCTTAGGGTTAGGTATACCATTTGGGGGAAGATTATAACTCATATAGGGTTGGGAGTTGGGGTAGAAATTATGTAGCCCCAGAGATCTAAAAAAAATAAAAAATAAAAAAATAAAGAGGGAAAACTGAATGGGATGATAGGTAGATTAGTATGAACTTACTCACACTAATTATAGATTTTTGTATATTGATATAAGTTCAAATTCTATTTGTTATATTGAATATGCTCTGATTTCTGCTTAACTGTATATTTATCTGTATGTTTGTATACCTATGCAAAGTTATTTTGTCAGATTGTATACATGTATGCTTCTACCTGTGTTTAAGACATTTTGTATATTGATACAACTTTAGGATATATTTATCATATTGCATTATATATTTCTACCTGTGATCAAGTATTTATACATTGTTTACATTTTGAGGTCATTGTACTCATTTGTTGCACAGTTGTTTAAAGATCGTTTAATATTCTAATATGAAGTCTTAGTCTTTAAGTTATGCAGGTGTTAAGTATTATACGTCAATAGGCATCCATGTTTGTCTACATACAGTTAAACTAATCAGGTTCTTTAGATACATAGAGATAGATTGTATATATCCACATAGCTAGGTAAAGTTTAACCACTTCAAAGATCTGTAGAACATGGCATTTAAATAACTTAAGATTTTGTCAATGTGAGACATGATTGCTCTTGGCAATCATTGATCTACTACTGAGAGAGTGTTGAGCACCAATGACACTCCACTTGGAGTTTGTTTTCTTCTTGGCACAACTGGTTTTTTGTCCATTCCTTGACCAATGACAAAGTGCACAATCTCCAGACTTGACCCAGCAGGATACAAGAAAAAATGCTGTCGAACTTTCACAAGACAGGGTAAGACAGTTCTGAAAAATTTCCTGCCTCTGAAAATGGTCTGTCAGTTACTCTAGGCCTTAGCCAAAGTTGGCTGATTCAACATTGCAAAAGAGACTTTGAGTGATTGCCTAGGCAGCCAGTTGTCTCTGTCATCTACTGTACATTTTGGAAGCTGCTTGATTGTGCTTCCTGCCTACTCAAGTAATATTATCTCCCTTCTCCAGTCCTCAATGGGGTTGAAAACTAAATAGTCATCATTACCATCCTCTTATGATCTAGTCAAGCCATTTCTACTACAATCTTAGACTCCTTAGGATAGAACGTTTATTAAAATATTAGGATATGTTCCTTGCTTAATATTGTTTATGCTGGTTGTAATTCTAACTTTATACTTGATATCTGTTCCTAGTGTACGTAGTTTTGTATTAAACAAAGGGGGGAGGTGCTTTGGGAGCTCCTTCAGCCAATAGCCTTTAAGATACCAGCTCACTAGGGTGTGGTCTCTAATAGTATAAATGCAGCTGTAAAGAGTGTGCTGGCTCTCTCTCTCTTTGGACTCTCATTTCTGGCTGCTAGCTTCAGTTCCTGTTTCCCATTAGTGCAGAGGACTGTGATCTGTGAGCCTACCCCTAAATAAATAAACATTTGTAGTACATAATCCTGAACTAGTGGGGGATTATTTTGTAACTTCCATCATCAAGAGGGAGTATTTTTAACTAAATGAACATAAAATACACAAAATTATTTTTTCTTAATGTTCTTTTGAAACAATGTCTCTTGTAGTCAACCCTGACCTCAAACCAACCATACAAGCAAAGATGATCTAGAACTCCTGAAACTGACTCTATGTCTCAGAGCTGGGTTTGCAGCCAAGTGACACATTGCTGAGGTATTTTTTTAATTTTTAAAATAAGAGATATTTGAGACACACCCAAAGTACTTAAACATACTTATACCATCAATTGGAAATTTTAATGAAATGAAACCTTCAATGATCAGGTAAATGTATAGCCTACCAGTCTATTTAAATATATGGCATTACTTAATGGTGAAACATTTTAAATATTCTCTACTAAGATTTTGGAAATCTGTAGTGTAATCTAGTCCATCCTGAAGAACCCTCTGTACTGCAGAGCACAGGACATCATCTTTCCTGACTGGCTGCACACTGTAGGTGCCCAATCAGATTTGTGTAGCACTCAGTACTGTTTCTATGACTTCAGTACTTGTATTCTCCCAGAACTCATTGATGGTTTTCTTCTTTGTCTCTTCTAGAAGTCATGGGGAGATGACATACATTTTGGCACAACAGTAGAATAACATTACTGTCCCCACTAACCACTGACCACTGCATTATCAAATGTGCTGCCTAGACAGAATTAAAAACCTGTAGTGCAAGTGTGAGCTACTCCTCCCTTCCTCAAGGTAAGTAGGGTAAAGAAGGCATGGAAAATGGACTAGGAGGTTGGAGAGGAAATGTCAGATGCAGGTCAATAAAGGACATAAACAATAATCTAACTTTTAGTGAGTGTTCATGAGCCTAACACTGACATGGCAACACTGAGGAATGTGGGGTGCTCCATGGGGTGGGTTTGTGAGAGGGCTTGTGGTTGAAATAAGATGTTGGTTACCTTTTTCAGGTCTTCATAGCTCAAAAGCAAGAAGTTGTCCCTTTCTCTCATGGACAGCCAGGCACGGGTGTGCTCAAACCATGATCCAAATATAACTGTGTGAAGGGAGGAAGAAATTGTTGGTTACAAAAAATTAAAAGTGAGCACTTCCTGATATTCTGCACTTTTGTGCAAATGGTAGATACCTCTATTAAGAAAAATCAAACTGACATTTACAATATTCAATGTAACAAATGATACATACACTACAATGAGCTGATAAAATCAAAAACACTAGTAAGCTCATCACCCCACTGCTTTACCACTGATGCCATGAGGAGACATCCTCCTGTTGGGTGTCAATGACTTAGGCATGTGTTGGGGAAAGCAATCACACCAATACAGTAAGCCAGAGGTTTCTGAACATGGTCAGGTTTGAACTATTTTAATTCCATCATGTTTGAAGAACTATCTTAAGTAATTATGAGGGAGATCACCTTCTACAGGCTTCCCCCTCTAAGTTACCCCCACTACTCAATAGTCACTCTTCAACACCCAAGCCTCCAAAACACAGACAAGTAGAGACCTTCCAAGCATAGACATCCACCTTTACATCCAAACTTCATTTACATTCCTAAGGCTATTGTGATGTGTTCACAATAGATCCTGGTCTAGTGCACTCTCTTGTTGTCTCAGCCTCCATTTCACACTTGCACTGTTACCCATTATCTGAAGAAATAACTGAATCAAATCAGGAAAGAAGGTAAGAGTTAAGTCAGGGTAAGAGCAGTAGAATATATGAATTCAAGGATTCTAAGATTTAATTGAAAACTGAAGGTAAATGACCTACCGAGAAGTTGTAGAGAGAAAGTGAATTCCACAAGAAATGGCAGAATTAAGTCACTTAAAGAGATTGAAAGCTGGTCTCAGGTGATGGCTCAGTGGAATGCATTTGCCTTGTAAGTGTGAGCACCTGAGTTTGAATCCTCAGGAACTACTGAACGAAATAGAAATTAAGGTTCAACACTTAATGTTGTTGCTTGTCTTCCACATACAAGCTTTGGATCAAGAACAGATATAGTCACCCATTTGTTTCCATACAATCATGGACACACACACACCTATGCCCATCAAAAAAAGCTAAAAGCCAAGCCAGAAGTAGTGGCACACATTTGAAATACTAAATCTCAGGAGTTAGAGTCAAGGGAAGACTAGAGCTTCAATGTCATTTTCCATTACATTGTGAATTAGTGGCCAACTTGAGATACACCTGATCATGTCTGAAAATAAGCAAAAAACCAAAAGCATGTTAGTGAGAGCATCAAAAATAAGCCAATGACATATACATTGCTGATAATTAACAGTTGTTCTACTTTAGAGGACATTTTTAAAGATAATGTGTTTATTTGGAGGCTGGGATTACAAAGTATATGTCAAGAAGGCTGTCTCTGTCTGTTTTGTAAAAAAGGATTACTTGAACTATTGATCCACTGTATTCATCCCATAAATGTCATGAGTGAAGCTTTTACCATATTACTCAGCCTGAATATATTATTTTCTTACATTTTAATTGATATATATCAAGTTATGAGACCTAATGGCTGTATCCAACTACAATAATTCACAAGGTCTGAGTGTTAGTTGAAAGAGCAATGGTCAATAAGCAAGGAAGAAAGTACCTGCCTCCTGGTCAAGTGTTCTAGTGGGACAAAAAAGGTTCAATGACAGAGTTGGCAAGAATGGTAACTTATATGATGTTGTGAAGAATGACTCCTATCAGTACAGCAACAGGTTGAGTGAAATGCTATGAAGGTATGCATTAAGATTGCATGATAGTGTTACTAATCATATCAATCAATAGAATGAGGGGAATATATCATCAGGTTGAGGTAGAGAAAGGTTGGGAAAGAGGAGAGGTAGTGAAAATGAAAGATGGAGAGAGAAAGAGAGAGAGACTGTTATACATCGACATTCAGAGAACATGAAAAGCTTTAGAAACTTGTACTTAATGAAATAATTTTTAAAAGATTTATTTTATTTTTATTTTTACATATGTTTGTGCATTTTCATATGCATATGAGTGTGTGTGTGTGTGTATGCCCACAGATATTAGAAGAATGCCAGTTCTCCTCAAGCTAGAGATATGAAAAATTGGGAGCCACTTGTTGTGGGTTCTGAAAACAAACTCTCCTCCTCTAAAAATCCACAAGTTCTTTTAATCACTGAAGCATCTTCATAGCCCCTAATTACATAATTATGAAGAATAATTTATAAAAACAATTTTATTGCACCAGGAAAAGTAAAAAATAGCACAAATGGTCTACACAACAAATAAATTTGTAATGAAGAAAATACAGATACAAAATTGAATGGTGGCACTATGAGAACAACAGGTAAAAAAGTACTTACCATATACACCTGATGATTAAACTGTCTCTGTAACCCACATAGATTATGAGTAGACAATTGACTCCACAGAGTTGTTCTTAGGTTCTCATAAAAGTTCTGTGAGATATGTGTACACACGTAGACACTCTAGCACACACACGCACGACACACCCCCATACACACACCCCAGATCATAATAAAAAAGATATTTTTGAAGAAAAATATATCACAGTATGAAGGCACGGTGAAGGACTTGGGAAAATTCATTAAGAACAAAGTTGTCATAATAAGAAGACAGGAGTAGAAATTACAAGATATCTGTCCCTCTATAAAAGATGAAATGCAAGGTTCATAGGTATAGAAAACGTTTTTATTATCATATCCCATAGATAAGAAAAGAGATATTGTGTTTAGTAGCTTTTAATGTTAACACAACATATAACTAATCTTGAAAGAGAATTTGAATGAGGAATATTCTAGACTACATTGATCTGTGGGCATGTCTTTGAAAGGTTGTTCTTATAGTTCATTAATAATGCAGAAAGGCCGAGCAGTGGTGCTCTTTGGGGGGGGGGGGGGTCTGCCTCACATCTCACAAATAAATCAGACATGGAGACTTATTCTTTCTTATAAATGCCAGCCTTAGCTTCACTTTTTTTCTAGTCAAAAGATAAAATTATCCCATCCATCTTTTGTCATTGGGCTTTTACCTTTTCCTATTTCTTGCATATCTTTTCTTTATTCCTTTCTCTGTGACTTGCTATGTAGCTGGGTGACTAGACCCCAAAGTCAATCTCCTTTCCTTTCTCCCCCATCTCTTTTCCATGAGCTCTCTTCCTATTTATTCTCTCTGCCTACCAGCACCGCCTATCCTTTTTTCCTGCCTCAATATTGCCTGCTTAGCTCTCTCTTAAAACATCAGGTGTTTTAGACAGGCAAAGTTTCACAGCTTCACAGAGTTAAACAAATTAAACATAAAAGAATGCGACACAAACTGGCTTTGTGGGAAATATAAAATTTTTTATATTTTATATATAAATATAAAATATATAAAGATCTCAAGAAATTAGATATTAAAAATTTAAATAACCCAATTAAAAATGGGGTACTGAACTAAACAGAGAATTCTCAACAGAAGAATATCAAATGGTCCAATAATACTTAAGGACATGTTCAACTTCCTCAGCAATCAGGGAAATGCAAATCAAAACAACTCTGAGATACCATCTTACAACTGTCAGAATGGCGAAGATCAAAAACACCAATGATAGCCTATGCTAGTAAGGATGTGGAGTAAAGGGGACACTCATTCTTTGCTGGTGGGAATGCAAACTTGTACAACAACTTTGGAAATCAGTTTCTCAGGAAATTGAGAGTCAACCTACCTCATGATCCAGCAATACCACTCTTGGGAAAATACCCAAAAGCTGCTCAATCCTACTACAAAATCATTTGTTCAACTGTGTTCATAGCAACACTATTTGTAATAGCCAGAACCTGGGGAAAAAACTAGGTGACCCTCAATGGAAGAATGGATAAAGAAAGTGTGGCACACCTACACATTAGAGTACTACTCAGTGGTAAAAAATAATAACATCTTGAATTTTGTATACAAATGGATGAAATTAGAAAACACTATTCTGAGTGAGATACCACAGACCCAAATATATGAATGTGGTATGAACTCACTCATTAGTGGATACTAGGACATTGAGCCTATAGTTCATGATCCTAGAGAAGATAAGTAATAAGGTGAGCCCAAAGAAGACATACACAGATGCACCTGGAAATTGGAAGCAGACAAGATTGCCTGACGAAATTTAGGAGCATGAGGGCAGGGAGTAGAAGGAAGGGAAGAAGGGGAAGAGGAAAGAAGTAGTGGAGTGTTGGGGAGAGCTTGAGGGAATGGGATAGTTGAGGTGGAGGAAGGACAGATATGAGAGCAAAAAAAGAAATGTCTTGATTGAGGGAGCCATTTTGGGGTTAGCAAGAAACCTAGCTCTAGAAAAATTCCCAGTAAACAACAAGGATGATCCCAGATAAGACCCTAAGCAATAGAAAGGGTGTCTCAACTCGTCTTGCCCTGTAGTCAGACTGATGATTATATTAAACATCACCATAGAAACTTTGTCCAACAACAGATAGAAACAGAGACAGAGGCCTGAATCAGAGCACTGGACTGAGCATCAAAAATCCAGTTAAAGAGTGGAAGGAGGGAGAGTATGAGCAAGGAAGTCAAGACCATGAGGGGTTCACCCAAAAAGACAACATGCTTGAGCTAATGGGAGCTCACCAACTCCAACTGAACTGGGAATGAAGGAGCATGGGATCAACCTAGTCCCTCTGAATGTGGTTGACAGATGTGGCAGACTGAGGGGCCAATGACAATGGCACTGGGATTTGTCTCTACTGCATGTACTGGCTTTTGGGGATCCTTTTCTCTTTGGATGTATACCACGCTCAACCTGGATGTAGTGGGGAAGGCCTTGGACCTTCCACAGGTCAGGGTGCCTTGTCCTCTCTTAATATTGGAGGAGGATGGGGGGAAGATGTGCGGAGGACTGGAAGGGAAGAAGGAGGAGGAGAGGAAGTGGAAATTTGGTTTGGTATTTTTTAAAGTAATAAAATGAAATAAATGTCTTTGAGCCTATAGCAACTCCTATATTTAATAGGATACTCACCATTTCCTTTGAGGAACCAATCAAAATAATTTATCAGAGACTCTGGATTCTTAACAAGGTTTGTCTTATGCAAGAAAAAATAACCAGACACAAGAACATCTCTGGGATTTCTGATGACATAGATCATCTAAAATGGAAAAACATATACATGAGGGTCAATATTCACCACTTTTAGCTAGAACAATTTATATGAAATGTCAATCAAATATCATGAAGTTTCTAAAGACATTTGTTAATTTTATTTAATTAATAAATAATTAAATAATACTTAATTACAATAATTAATACTTAAGTACAATATAGTCAAGATCCTCTTTGAGACTTTAATTTGATTTACAAATACATAACAGCAAAATGACTTAGGTCACTAATGCTGTAAAAAACAAAAACAATAATAAAAATCCAACACTTGCCGGGCAGGGGTGGCACACACCTTTAATCCCAGCACTCAGGAGGCAGAGGCTGGCGGATCTCTGGGAGTTCGAGGCCAGCCTGGTCTACCAGAGCTAGTTTGGGACAGGCACCCAAGCTACAGCGAAACCCTGTCTCGAAAAAGGCAAAAAAAAAAAAATCCAACAATGACTCTATAGTTGTAAAAAACAACATCTCACAGTGTGAAATATCATCCATCTGCTCTGAAAGAGCAACTATGTACACAGAATATTGAGTACTGTACTCAATCAATGTGTAGTATGACAAACTTTTTGGTTTCTGTAACTAACAAATATAACCCTCAGAACAATTATGGTGCAGAACTTAAAGCCAACGTGCCATCAAACAATGGTGAAAACAAAGACCTACAGGAAACTAAGAAGTGAAAAGAGTCAGACCCCACAACAGACAAAGGTCTGATCTCCAAAATATATAAAGAACTCAAGAAACTAGACTTTAAAATGCTAAATAACCCAATTGAAAAATGGGGCACTGAACTGAACAGAGAATTCTCAACAGAAGAATTGCAAATGGTCAAAAGACACTTAAGGTCATGCTCAACCTCCTTAGCCATCAGGGAAATGCAAATCAAAACAACTTTGAGATATCATCTTACACCTGTCAGAATGGCTAATATCAAAAACACCAATGATAGCCTTTGCTGGAGAATATGTGGAGGAAGGGGTACCCTCATCCATTGCTGGTGGGAATGCAAACTTGTGCAACCACTTTGGAAATCAGTGTGGTGGTTTCTCAGGAAATTCGGGATCAACCTACCCCTAGACCCAGCAATATCACTCTTGGGAATATACCCAAGAGATACCCTATCATATGACAAAAGCATTTGTTCATCTATGTTCATAGCAGCATTATTTGTTATAGCCAGAACCTGGAAACAACCTAGATGTCCTTCAATAGAGGGATGGATGAAGAAAGTGTGGAATATATACATATTAGAGTACTACTCAGCGGTAAAAAACAATGACTTCTTGAATTTTGCATGCAAATGGATGAAAATAGAAAACACTATTCTGAGTGAAGTATCCCAGACCCAAAAAGAGGAACATGGGATGTACTCACTCATACTTGGTTTCTAGTCACAAATAATGGTCATTGAGTCTATATTCTGTGATCCTAAAGAAGCTAACTAAGAGGTGAACCCAAAGAAAAACATATAGTTATTATCCTGGATATGGGAAGTAGACAAGATTGCCAGGCAAAAATTGGGAACTTGGGGGTGGGGTGGGACGGGGGTAAGGGGAGATGGGAAGAGAAAAGTAAGAAGGGGAAAATGGGGGGAACTTGGGGAAACGGGATGATTGGGAGAAAGGAAGGTTGGATAGAGGAGCAGGGAATCACATTACTTAATTAAGGGAGTCATCTCAGGGTTAGCAAGAGACTTGAACCTAGAGGGGCTCCCAGATACCCAGGGCAATGTCCACAGTTGGCGTCTTGGGCAGCTGACGATAGGGAACCCGAAATGACCCTATCCTATAGCCATACTGATGAATATCTTTCATATCACCATAGAAACTTCATCTGGAGTTGGATGGAGATAGAGACAGAGACCCACACTGGAGCATCGGACTGAGCTCTCAAGGTCCCAATGGGGAGCACAAGGAGGGAGAACATGAGTAAGGAAGTCAGGACCACGAGGGATGCACCCACCCACTGAGACACTGGGGCTGATCTATTAGAAACTCACCAAGGCCAGCTGGACTGTGACTGAAAAAGCAAGGGATAAAACCAGACTCTTTGAACATGGCGGACAATGAGGGCTGATGAAAAGCCAAAGACAATGGCATGGGGTTTTGATCCTACTTCACGTTCTGGCTTTGTGGGAGCCTAGCCAGTTTGAATGTTCACGTTCCTAGACCTGGATGGAGGGGTAAGGACCTTGGACTTTCCACAGGGCAGGGAACCCTGACTCCTCTTTGGACTAGAGAGGGAAGGGGAGAGGAGTGAGGGGAGGGGGAGAAGGGTGGGAGGAGGGGGGAGGGAAATGGTAGACTGGGAGGAGGTGAGAATTTCTTTTTTTTCTTTCAATAAAATAATTAATAAAAAAAATCTGCTGCTTAAAAAAATTAAAAAAAAATAAAATAAAATTTCTTTTGGGAAAAGCATAACTATTGGTCACATAATGCTGAATGCTCATCCCAGAAAATATACAGACAAGGAACATTGTACAGACAGAGCTGATTGTAGTTAAGTATTTATAAATATGTAGATATGTATAAATATACATATACAATAACAATCAATGAAAAAAGACCATAAATTTGAAATAGAAAAAGGAGGGCTATATAAATGAGTGTGGAGGAAGGGGATGGGAGAGTGATGTATATAACTAAATTGTAATCTCAAAAATAAAAGAAATAAATTAAAATAAATAAAGTTAATAAAAGGATACTTATATTTTGAACCAATGCCTTTGTGACATTATTCAAGAATTTATCTCTTTATGCCTCAATTTCTCCAGTCAAGAGTTTGCCAAATTCAGATAAAATACAAACACATATTTTTGAATGGTCATAACTCAATTGTGATATTTTTATGAGAGGTAGTTCCTCTAAGAGTGTCTTTGCAGTTTAAGCATAAAATAATATTAAGTTCTGTGGTGGAGGGACTTCCAGTAAACGTTTTTACTAAGAAGAAGCTATGAATATTTCTGATCCTTTCTGTAATTCCTCTGTCAGGAACATGGGTGATTCCTGTGGTTACAGATCTCAATGGACAGCTAGACCCAGCAAGATACAGTGGATACAGATGAGCCATAACTGTTGAACATCTACATGTTTCGATGCCTGTTCATGCTGTTTCACCTATGAGGTAGTCTGTGTTGGGTGTTTCACCCACTGTGCATGGGGTATTTATAGAATCAAGATTAGCTAACTAATTAATTACTTTAGTGACAGAAAAACAGTAATATCTACTGTACACTAGATTTTAACTGTATTTGACCTGTATATGTAGCTCCTTGATGCTCTAATGTGTTGTTCCACTTTCTGTCATATATCTGCCAGGATCCCTGTGTGGTGATTGACATCATGGTACTTTGATTTAGTCTGAGGAGGGAACACATCAATATCACCTAGTGCATAAGAATCCCAGCTTTCCTCCCTCAACCTACAAAATCAGAGTCCACTTAAACAAGAGCTCCAGGGTCTGTCATGGTAGAATAAGTTCAGTGAGCATTTGACCAAGCATTTCTCAATCACTGGATACTGACCTTAGCCTTGGAACTGAAGAAAGACTTGGGGAAAAGATGGAAGGGAAGATGAGAGCTGATGAGGCGTGGTCCTTCCTTATTGATTAAAGTTTGATGTCCGTATTCAGACTCTACCCAGGGTGAGCGTTCCCAGATGGGCACAGATTGAATCCACTGGGGATTCCCCTTGGTCTGAATCAAGCAGACAATCTCAATCAGCCAGTTAGTTCCTGAACAAGAAGGAAAAATGATGGTGAGTAATTTCAACATGATTTATTAAAAAGCCTCAAATAGAATTTACAGTCACACTATTTACAGTGCAGCTGTTTCCAAGTACACAGAACTGTGGCGTTCACAATGTCTGCATGGTGTTAACACAAAGTATATTGATCTAGCACATCCCCAATGCTTCACTTGGAAAAACTGAGATTATACTCAGTACACTTCACCTGCCTCCTGAACATCCCCAGCAGTCTTGGGCCATCATCAGTCTACATTCTGGTGCAGTAAATTTAAATATCCCAGATATTTCACAAGAATGAAGTTATAAAATCTGTTATAGCTAGCACGAAAAAAATCTAGAAGAGCTCCCTAATTTTAATACAATGCCCTTGAGATGCATCCATCCTGCAGTGTGTCTGTGAGTACTGCTTGTCCTTAAGGTAAATAAATGCCCTCTTGTCTATTTAACACACCCACACTCTATCCATTTTTGCATGCACATTTATCAGAGGATATTTATCTACCTTTCTTCCCTGGGCGATTGTCTGAATCTTTATCCTGAATTCCACTGTCCTTCATTTTCCAAGTTATTACACATTCCTTGTCAGCAACCTATTACTTTCCTATTGGTCAATGCTTCTTCCACCCAGCAAACATCCCTTCCCCAAAAGTCATGATGCCTCTTTTAGGTTCGTTGAGTTTGAGACTCTTTCTACAACCTGAACAAGAACCATGGTAATTCTCTACATGACATTTTACTCTCCATCACATATTCTTATATCCATGACTTTTTCCTCTTGATGTTATTTCCTTTCTTTATTCTCATGATTCTCCCTTTTCACTCACTCTTCTACACAGAGACATAACAATGCCAGAGTCTGCCTTAGGATCCATTGACATTGCTCTCTTTTTTTCTTTCTTTTCTTAAAAAATAATTATTAGATTTAAAAAAATACCAACCCAAATTCCCACTCCCTCCCCTCCTACCATTTCCTCCACAAACACTCCCCCCCCAACTAATCCTAAGAGAGGGTAAGGCAACATTGCTCTCTTGCCTTACCTCATCTTCGACCACACATAGCAGGCTAAAGTCTTTCTCTGAGTGTGAATGTGCTGACACACAGCTCTCCTTACCCACAAAGCATTTTAAACATCTGATATACAGGACACTCCACTCATTGCCTAAATCAATGTCCCAACCTTCCTCATACAGTTCAAGATCATTCTCACTAACAGTCCTTACCTGATTTGGGGTAAGTCAACATGATTGTGTCTTCATCTCTAACCACAAACTTATCACCGATTTCTTTAAGTGTTTCTTTTTCAAACCCTAATGCAGGAAAAGGTATTCCTTCAAACCAAAGGTAGTCTGACATGGCCAAGAGCTCTTTGTGGGTGCTGTTAGGATTCCACCTTTAGCCACCTGTACAGCTCCTAGATAATCTTGAGAGCTAACATTTATAGTACAGCGAAAAGAAATCATTAACAGCCCATAGTTCATTCCAAAACTAACTACTGAGATGAAGAAAGAGATATTGTAACAATAAGTCAAAGGTTGTTGTATTAAGCAATTGTAAACTCATACAGAGTTCACTCTTGAGCATTTCTGAGCCTCTGAGTTCATGACTCCAAACTAGAAACTCAATAATAAGTGCTAGGTCACAGAAATGGGACTCACTTATCATGCTTTCTAATTCAATTTAGCTTTCAGGGTGGTTTCAAAAGTACAAAAAATTACAGAGATCATACAAAATATTGCAACAAGCAATTTCTTTTTTAAATAATGGTTGTCTTTTCAGAAACTCAAATTTTCTTAGCTGCATATATGACTCCAACCCTTGCCCTCTCCCCATCCAACCATCTCTTTATTTCCCATATTTATGTGTTCATTAATATTTATTGAAACAAGCATATAATCACATGTTATTATAACATACTGAGTCCATTTACTTCTGTTTGTATGTGAATGTATTCTGAGTTGAGCACTTGGAAAGTTTTTTCAAAGGTTCCAGGAAACAGTCAAAGTAGCATAGTGTGTACAACTAAGAACAAAAGCTCCTGCTGAGAAATATTTTGATTCTTGCATGTACTCTAGCCTGGAGAAACATGTGGAAATTGTGTGAAAGTTTGAGTGATGGGGTACCAGACCCTGGTCTGTCTCTAGTTCCTCTCTCCTGCTGCTGGAATACATATTCTGCATAAGTCATCTGAACATTTATAATGGCCCACCCTGGACATATCTACTGTGCTTGAGGCAGCTTGGGACAGTTGGGGATGGTGAACAAATGTGCATCTGAGGCTGTAGAAGTTTGCTTCTTCAATGAGGTAACAAAATGGATCCACATTAATGTCTCAACAGAGTATTAAGGACCTAGACATCAGAGATGTAAGTAAAACCCCCAGATTTTCTAGCTGAAGCTTCCCTAGTCTTTTGGTGTCAAGTCCTACTCATCTTTTCTTCCTACCTTCTTCTTGGCATCAAGGCCTCCGTGTGTGTGTGTGTGTGTGTGTGTGTGTGTGTGTGTGTGTGTGTGTGTGTGTGTTAGGTATTGATTTAACCATGTTTTTTCCATTGAGTATCTTCACCTTATGGCCAAGTCTGGGGTACTCAGGTCTTCCACTGTCTTTTTTTGTTTTGCAGACCTAGTTCAGGAACCAAGGCATAATTATAAAAAAAAACAAGTTCCAGAATGTTCTGTAATGATTGCCAGAGATAAGTGGAAGCTCTAAAACAACTGCTGGGTCAATCTGTCCCTGTGGTTGCTCAAGTGTCCCTTTCTCTCTCAGTGTAGAGTCCATGTCTCCAAGCTCATTCTCTCTGGGCTCTATTCGCAAAGTGAACCACAGCCTGGAAACTTTTCTCTATGTTGATCAGACCTGGGAGGGTGCCAGGTATCGTCTCCAGAGGGACCTGCCTGATTTTCAAGACCCATCTGCAGCCCCAGAGCCTGATTAACCTGAAACAACTCTAGTTCCAACTGTCCCATGCAGTAACTAAAGATCCAGCATTTGCTGAAGCTCCAGTTGCAACAGCTGCTCTAGCACCAGTTAACAAGGATGCTTGACTTTCTTTTTTTTTCTTTTTTTTTTTTGTTGAAAAATTTTCTGCCTCCTCCCCGCCCCCCATTTCCCTCCCCCTCCTCCCACTCCTCTTCCCCTCCCCTACTCCTCTCTCCTCTCCCCACTTCTCCCCCCTTCCCCCCCACTCCTTTTGCCCTCCCTCTCCAGTCATAAAAGCAGTCAGAGTTCCCTGCCCTGTGGAAAGTCCAAGGTCCTCCCCCCTCCATCCAGAACCAGGAAGGTGAGCATCCAAACAGGCTAGGCTCCCACAAAACCAGTTCATGCAGTAGGATCGAAACCTAGTGCCATTGTCCTTTGCTTCTCATCAGCCTTCATTGTCTGCCATGTTCAGAGAGTCCGGTTTTATCCCATGCTTATTCAGCTCCAGCTGGCCTTGGTGAGCTCCCAATAGATCAGCCCCACTGTCCCAGTGGGTGGGTGCACCCCTCCTGGTCCTGACTTCCTTGCTCATGTTCTCCCTCCTTCTGCTCCTCATTTGGACCTTGGGAGCTCAGTCCGGTGCTCCAATATGGGTCTCTGTCTCTATCTTCAGATGCCTGACTTTCTGAACCAGCTTCTCTTTTTTTTTTTTTGCAGTTTTTTTTTTGAAAAATTACCGCCTCCTCTCTGCTTCCTATTTCCCTCTCCCTCCTCCCACACATCTCCCCCTCCCCCCACTCATCTACCCCTCTCCCCCTCCCCCCACTCAATTCCCCCTCCCTCTCCAGAATGGTGAGCAGTCCAGGTTCCCTGCCCTGCGGGAAGTCCAAGGTCCTCCCACTTCTATCCAGGACCAGGGAGGTGAGCATCCAAACAGGCTAGGCTCCCACAAAGCCAGTTCATGTATTAGGATTGAAACCTAGTGCCATCGTCCTTGGCTTCTCATCAGCCTTCGTAGTCCGCCACGTTCAGGGAGTCCGGTTTCATCCCACGCTAATTCAGTCCCAGTCCCGCTGGCCTTGATGAGCTCCTAATAGATCAGATCCACTGTCACAGCAGGTGGGTGCACCCCTCGTGGACCTGACTTCCTTGTTCATGTTCTCCCTCCTTCTGCTCCTCATTTGGGTCTTAAGAGCTTAGTCTGGTGCTCCAATTTGGGACTCTGTCTTTATCTCGATCCTGAACCATCTTCTGAGCAGCTCTAGAAACACACCTTTGATACCTGAACCCTTCAGGGGATTTGTAGACTTAGAGTTACCTTCTGACATCACACAGCCCCTCTCACCCATGGAACAAGAACCCTTGGTTCTAGCTAAAAAAAATCTTGATTGTAAGGAAGAGGTGACCATGTATTCAAAGCTCAGGGCATTTCTGAATGTGTGGGGGTTGATGTTTGGGTGTTCCTGTATCTTAAATACTACTGATCATATCCTTGTGTTGGTTGGTAAATATTCAACATCTCACTTTTACTTTAGACAGCTTTTACTTTATGACTTAATTGTGCCCTGGCTGAGATTTGTTTATTTTATATGGGTGGGGCTTTCCTAGAGCTACTGTCACTCCTTCCTTCCCCTTCCAGACAGTAGAGTAACAAGCAAAAGTTGCTACTGCATGCATATCAGTTGTTTTCTGACATTAATTCCAACTCTATTTAAGCATGGGTGGATGACCATTTTACTGAACTCTCTCTTTTTTCCCCTTAATGCTGGAATACTAGCTACTGACTGTTGGGGAGGAATTAGAAGAATTTCTGGGAGTTTTTTTTTTTCCTAGCTCAATAGATTCTGTTTTTGTGATCTATAAAATAATCTCATATATATATACATATATATATATATATATATATATATATATATATATATATATATATAGAGAGAGAGAGAGAGAGAGAGAGAGAGAGAGAGAGAGAGCATTTCCAAATGTAGCTCAGGTTGGCCACTGGTTCTTCATTTATTCCTCCTGCCTCCTGAGTGGTGAGATTCCAGGTGTGTGCTAAATGTATGAGTTATCATGATTTTCTCTTGGTTACAAATGTGTTGTGAAGCTAGCCTTTCTGTGAGATAACGCTCTTAAACAGTGTAAAGTTTTGTCACTCATATTGGTTTAATAAAATGCTAATTTGGCAGTAGTCAGGCAGGAAGTATATGTGGGTGGGGAGATGAGACTAGGAGAATTCTGGGCAGAGGAAAGGCAGAGAGTCAGTTGCCATCTAGCCACAGAGGAAGCAAGATGATAATGTATTACTGAGAAAAAGTAAAAAGTCACATGGCTAAACATAGATAAGAATTATGGTTTAAGTATAATAGATAGTTAATAATGAATCTGACAAATAGACCAGAGAGTTTGTAATTAATATAAGCCTCTGTGTGTTCCTTGGGACTAAACGGCTGCTTGATCAGGCAAGACAGAAACTTCTGTTTATAAATAGTGCCCAAACATTTGGCAAGAATTGCCGAAGAAAGCCTGACAAAGTTTTAAAAAATGATTCTAGACAGACAAGAACAGAGTCAAGCACAGCTTCTTGTTAAGCATCTGTTCTTTGGTACTCTCTGTTTGCTGGGGCAAGAATTGGCATGGCTCTTTTAAGAGAGGCTTCCTGACTCAGCATTAGCTGCAAAAACCTTACAGCTCTTTTCAGAGGCTCTGCCACCAAATATTTAAATGGTGTTTATGAGCAGTCAGCATCAGGTTTCTTGGTAATAGCACAGACCTAGAAACTCTACCAAGTTGTGGCAATAAATGTGGTTGCCTCCAGTACCTCTGCCATGAATCTAAACTCAAAAAACTAAAAAAATGGGTGGCACAAACCCCCAAATATGCAGCTTTAATCATAGCCCTACCAGCAGGTTAAAAATTCATGTGTTTAGAAAAAAGATATAGATATATAGTAAAAAGTGATTCAGATGAAAAAAAGTTTACAGTAAACAGTGTGTTTAAAAATACATGTAGGCTTGGGAGGAAAAATAATAAAGAAAGACAGTAAAAAAGAAATATCATAGTTAGTGTCATGGCACATACCTTTAATCTCTGCCTGTACTTAGGAGGCAGGGGCAGGTGGATCTCTGGGAGCTTGAGGTCAGCCTGGCCTACAGAGTGAGATCATGACAGCTGAAGAAAAACAGAGAAACCTTGCTTCAAAAGAAGCAAAAATTAAAAAATGACAATAAAAGAAATAGTTTTAAAAAGCCACATAAAGATGAAAAATACACAGAGAATCTGGATACTATATGTCATTGTGTTGTGTTTGAATTGTTTAACTGCTAAGGAAGAAGCCACAGCTTCCAAAAGACATGTAATTACAAATGTTGCTGGATCAATCCAACCTATATATTTTGAAAGTATCTTGACTTTAAAATTTAAGTCAAAAAATATGTTACTTAAATATAAACCCAGTAACACAGACACTGAGAGAAACAATTAATAAATGAGACCTCCTGAAATTGAAAAGTTTCTGTAAAGCAAAAGACATAGTCAACAAGACAAAAGAGCAGCCTACAGAATGGGAAACAATCTTCACCAACTCCACATCTGACAGAGGACTGATCTCCCAAATATTCAGAGAAAATGAAAAATTTATCATCAAAAGAGCAAATAATCCAAAAAAAAAATGGAGTACAAGCCTAAGTAGAGAACTCACAACAGAGGAATCTAAAATGGCTGAAAGATACTTAAGGAGAGGTTCAACATCCTTAGCCATCAGAGAAATGCAAAACAAAACAACTCTGACCTTGCACCTGCAACAATGGCCAAGATCATAAACACTGATGACAACTTATGCTGGAGAGGATATGGCATAAAGGAACACTCCACCATTGCTGGTAGGAGTGCATACTGGTACAGTTGCTTTGGTTATCAGCATGGCAATTTTTCTCAAGACCCAGCAATACCACTTTTGGGTGAATACACAAAAGATCCTCAATTGTTCCACAAGGACATGTTCTGAACTATGTTCATAGCAGCATTCTTTGTCATAGCCAGAACCTGGACACAACCTAAATGCCCTTCAACCAAATAATGGTTAAGGAAAATGTGGTACATTTACACAATGGAGTACTACACAGCAAAATAAAACATCTTGAAATTTGCAGGCAAATGGATGAATCTAGAAACATCATATTGAGTGAGATAACCCAGACCCAGAAAGACAAATACCATATGTACACACTAATAAGTGTCTTTTAGACATAAAGGAAAGAAAACCAACTTACAATTCACAATCCCAGAGAACCTAAACAACATTGAGGATCTTAAGAGAGACATACACAGATCTAATTTACATGGTAAGTAGAAAAGGACAAGATATCCTGAATAAATTGGAAGCATGGGGAAGATATATAAGAGGGTTGAAGGGGAGGGAAGAGGAAGAGAGGTGAGCAGGAAAAAAATGTATAACATCATGGGGTGCCCCGATTTCTAGGACCTCCCCAGCAGGACAAAACCCTGGACTCTTTCCCCAATTCCCTTGACTTTTCTAGTTAGCCAGGAGGGAGTTTCCTGTGGTTAGGCTCCCCCAAAACCCAAACCCATCCACTGTAACCCCCAAGCAACTAACCATACCCAGCCTAAGAGCTGAGAACTTGCTATAATACTGAAGGGGTTAAGATAGAACACCAAGAAATCCAACAAATTCTTAACACAAGACATCCAGGAAATCTGGGATACCGTAAAAGACCAAACCTAAGAATAATAGGGGTAGCAGAAGGAAAAGAATTACACCTCAAAAGCCCAGAAAATATATTCAACAAAATTATAGAAAAAAACTTTCCCAACCTAAAGAAGGATATTCCTATGAAGGTACAAGAAGCATACAGAACACCAAATAGACTGGATCAAAAGAAAGCATCCCCATGCCATATAATAATCAAAACACAAAACATACAGAATAAAGAACAGATATTAAGAGCTGCAAAACAAAAAGGTCAAGTAACATATAAAGGAAAACCTATCAGAATTACACCTGACTTCTCAATGGAAACCATGAAAGCCAGAAGATCTTGGATCGATGTGCTGCAGACACGAAGAGAACATGGATGCAAGCCCAGACTACTATACCCAGCAAAGCTTGCATTCACTATCGATGGAGAAAACAAGATACTCCAGGACAAAAACAGATTTAAACAATACGTTGCTACAAACTGAGCCTTACAGAAAATACTAGAGCCTCTTGTCCCCGGATCCTTGAGCTACCAGAAGGCCCTGATGATTAGGAGCTGAGGAATTCCATCTGGACGGGTGAGTGTCTACTAGCCAGGGGCGGTGTGTCCCAGAAGCTAGCACAAACCCCCCTCCCCCAGCTCCTTCTGCAGGGCTGCCTTTCTTAGGCAAGACCCAATCCCCCCCGGCAACCCACTCCACCCCCAACCCTGCCCTGTGGCTCGCTTGGACCAGTGCTCAAGACCGGTTTTAAGTTACCTCACTAAGGCTATCCACCCAGAGCGGGGAGTCCCTGCCTTCTGGGCAGGTCTCAAGGTTTCCTGTGGGAGAGCTTGGGCACCTACAGCTGGGGCTCCAGGATCTCCGGTGGTCTACTGGACCCCTCGCTCCCTCCCACCCCCTACCTCTTGTCCCCGGATCCTTGAGCTACCAGACGGCCCTGGTTAGGAGCTGAGGAACTCCATCTGGACCGGTGAGTGTCTACTAGCCAGGGGCGGTGTGTCCCAGAAGCTAGCACAAACCCCCCTCCCCCAGCTCCTTCTGCAGGGCTGCCTTTCTTAGGCAAGACCCAATCCCCCCGGCAACACACCCCACCCCCATCCCTGCCCTGCGGCTTGCTTGGACCAGTGCTCAAGACCGGTTTTAAGTTACTTCACTAAGGCTATCCACCCAGAGCGGGAAGTCCCTGCCTTCTGGGCAGGTCTCAAGGTTCCCTGTGGGAGAGCTTGGGCACCTACAGCTGGGGCTCCAGGATCTCCGGTGGTCTACTGGACCCCTTGCTCCCTCCCACCCCCTACCTCTTGTCCCCGGATCCTTGAGCTACCAGACGGCCCTGGTTAGGAGCTGAGGAATTCCATCTGGACGGGTGAGTGTCTACTAGCCAGGGGCGGTGTGTCCCAGAAGCTAGCACAAACCCCCCTCCCCCAGCTCCTTCTGCAGGGCTGCCTTTCTTAGGCAAGACCCAATCCCCCCCGGCAACACACCCCACCCTCAACCCTGCCCTGCGGCTTGCTTGGACCAGTGCTCAAGACCGGTTTTAAGTTACTTCACTAAGGCTATCCACCCAGAGCGGGGAGTCCCTGCCTTCTGGGCAGGTCTCAAGGTTCCCTGTGGGAGAGCTTGGGCACCTACAGCTGGGGCTCCAGGATCTCCGGTGGTCTACTGGACCCCTCGCTCCCTCCCACCCCCTACCTCTTGTCCCCGGATCCTTGAGCTACCAGACGGCCCTGGTTAGGAGCTGAGGAATTCCATCTGAACGGGTGAGTGTCTACTAGTGAGGGGCGGTGTGTCCCAGAAGCTAGCACAAACCCCCCTCCCCCAGCTCCTTCTGCAGGGCTGCGTTTCTTAGGCAAGACCCAATCCCCCCGGCAACACACCCCACCCCCAACCCTGCACTGCAGCTTGCTAGGACCAGTACTCAAGACCGGTTTTAAGTTCCTTCACTAAGGCTATCCACCCAGAGCGGGGAGTGCCTGCCTTCTGGGCAGGTCTCAAGGTTCCCTGTGGGGGAGCTTGGGCACCTACAGCTGGTGCTCCAGGGTTGCCATCTGAGTTGTTGTGCTGAGGAGTTCCATCTGGACGGGTTGGTTCCTGTTTCTACACTGAAGAGATACACCCAGAGAGACAGTCACAGCAAAGTCTGGACCAAGACACCAGGCCTCTCTGGGCTACATTTGAAGCAAGAGATGGGAAGGCGCCAATACAAGAATTCCTCCAACAACCTGGAAGACAACATGACATCACCAAAACCCAGGGATCCCGAAACAAGAAGAATTCTACACCCTACTCCAGAAGAATTAGAAGAATTTGACTCAAAAGTGAATTATATGAAAATAATAGAGGACTTGAAACAGGAGGTGAAAAACTGCCATAAACAATTAGAGATGACAAACAAAAAAGTAGAGGAAATGAATAAGTCGCTCAAAGATACCCAAGAAAACCAAGAGAAGCAAGAAAAAGCAATCAAACAGATAAGGGAAGCGGTTCAAGACTTGAAGAATGAAATGGAAGTAATGAAGAAAACACAAACCGAAGGAAGGATGGAGTTGGAAAACCTGGGTAAACGATCAGGAACCACAGAGACAAGTACTACCAACAGATTACAAGAGATAGAAGAAAGAATGTCAGACACTGAAGATACCATAGAGAAAATAAACACACTGATCAAAGAAAATAGCAAAACCAACAAATTCTCATCACAAAACATTCAGGAAATATGGGACACAATAAAAAGACCAAACATAAGAATAATTGGGATAGAAGAAGGAGAAGAAGTACAGCTCAATGGTCCAGAAAATATATTTAATAAAATTATAGAAGAAAACTTTCCCAACCTAAAGAAAGATATTCCTTTGAAGGTTCAAGAAGCATACAGAACACCAAATAGACTGGACCAAAAAAAAAACATCTCCTCGCCATATAATAATCAAAACACAAAACATACAGAATAAAGAAAGAATATTAAGAGCTGCAAAGGAAAAAGGTCAAGTTACTTATAAAGGTAAACCTATCAGACTTACACCTGACTACTCTATGGAAACCATGAAAGCCAGAAGGTCCTGGATAGATGTACTGCAGAAGCTAAGAGAACATGGATGCAAACCCAGACTACTATACCCAGCCAAGCTTTCGTTCACTATAAATGGAGAAAACAAAATTTTCCAGGATAAAAACAAATTTAAACAATACGTAGCCACAAATCCAGCCTTACAGAAAGTAATAGAAGGAAAATCACAAACCAAGGAGTCCAACAATGACCACAATATCTCAAACATCTAGAGACCCGTCACCAGCACAACTCAAAGAAGGCAAACACACAAACTCTATGACTAAAAATCTGACCGGAGTTAACAACCACTGGTCATTAATATCCCTTAATGTCAATGGACTCAACTCACCTATAAAAAGGCACAGGCTAAGAGATTGGATACGCAAACAGGATCCAACATTCTGCTGTTTACAAGAAACACACCTCAACCACAAAGACAGGCACCTACTTAGAGTAAAGGGATGGGAAAAGGTTTATCAAGCAAATGGACCTAAGAAACAAGCAGGTGTGGCCATACTAATTTCTAACAAAGTTGACTTCAAACTTAAGTCAATCAGAAGAGATGGAGAGGGACATTTTATACTCATAACAGGAACAATTCATCAGGATGAAGTCTCAATCCTGAATATCTATGCCCCTAACATAAAAGCACCCACGTACGTAAAAGAAACATTACTAAAACTCAAGGCTGCCATCAAACCGCACACACTAATAGTAGGAGATTTCAACACTCCTCTTTCACCAATGGACAGGTCAATCAGAGAGAAGCCTAACAGAGAAATAAGAGAATTAATGGAGGTAATGAATCAAATGGACTTAACAGACATCTATAGAACATTCCACCCAAATAGGAAAGAATATACCTTCTTCTCTGCAGCTCATGGAACCTTCTCGAAAATTGACCACATCCTCGGCAACAAAGCAAACTTCCACTGTTACAAAAAAATATCCATAACCACCTGTGTCTTATCAGATCACCATGGTCTAAAGTTAGAATTCAACAACAAAGCTACCCCCAGAAAGCCTACAAACTCATGGAAACTGAACAGTCAACTATTGACCCACACCTGGATCAAAGAAGAAATAAAGAAAGAAATTAAAGTCTTCCTTGAATTCAATGAAAATAAAGAAACAACATACTCAAACTTATGGGACACTTTGAAAGCAGTCCTAAGGGGAAAGTTCATAGCCCTTAGTGCCCACTTAAAGAAAACAGAGAAAGCATACATTGGAGACTTAACAGCCCACCTGAAAGCTCTAGAAAAAAAGAAGCAGACTCACCTAGGAGGAGTAGAAGACTGGAAATTGTCAAACTGAGAGCGGAAATCAACAAAATAGAAACACAGAAAAGAATCCAAAGAATCAATGAAACAAAAAGCTGGTTCCTGGAAAAAATCAACAAAATTGATAAACCCCTATCCAAACTAATCAAACGGCAGAGAGAGAATTTGCAAATTAATAAGATCAGAAATGAAAAGGGGGACATAACCACAGACATAGAGGAAATTCAGAGAATCATTAGATCTTACTACAAAAGCCTGTATGCCACAAGACTGGAAAATGTAAAAGAAATGGACACTTTTTTAGATAAATTCCATATACCAAAATTAAATCAGGACCAGGTGAACAATCTAAATAGACCTGTCAGTCGCGAAGAATTAGAAGCTGTTATCAAAAACCTCCCTACCAAAAAAAGCCCAGGACCAGACGGTTTCAATGCGGAATTCTACCAGAATTTCCAAGAAGACCTAATACCTATACTCCTTAAGGTATTTCACAATATAGAAACAGAAGAGTCATTGCCAAATTCCTTTTATGAAGCTACAGTCACTCTGATACCAAAACCACACAAAGACTCAACCAAGAAAGAGAATTACAGACCAATCTCACTCATGAACATCGACGCAAAAATCCTCAACAAAATACTGGCAAACCGTATCCAAGAACACATTAGAAAAATTATCCATTATGATCAAGTAGGCTTCATCCCAGAGATGCAGGGCTGGTTCAACATATGAAAATCTATCAATGTAATCCATCATATAAATAAACTGAAAGAAAAAAACCATATGATCATTTCTTTACATGCTGAAAAAGCTTTTGACAAAATTCAACATCCCTTTATGATAAAAGTCTTGGAGAGATTAGGGATACAAGGGTCATACCTAAATATAATAAAAGCTATTTACAGCAAACCGACAGCTAACATCAAACTAAACGGAGAGAAACTCAAAGCCATCCCACTTAAGTCAGGAACACGACAAGGCTGTCCACTCTCTCCATACCTCTTCAATATAGTGCTTGAAGTGTTAGCAATAGCAATAAGACAACATAAGGGGATCAAGGGGATTCGAATTGGAAAGAAAGAAGTTAAACTTTCGTTATTTGCAGATGATATGATAGTGTACATAAGTGACCCCCAAAACTCCACCAAAGAACTTTTACAGCTGATAAACACCTTTAGTAATGTGGCCGGATACAAGATCAACTCCAAAAAATCAGTCGCCCTCCTATACACAAAGGATATGGAAGCAGAGAGGGAAATCAGAGAAGCATCACCTTTCACAATAGCCACAAACAGCATAAAATATCTCGGGGTAACTCTAACCAAAGAAGTGAAGGATCTATTTGACAAGAACTTTAAAGCATTGAAGAAAGAAATTGAAGAGGATACCAGAAAATGGAAGGATCTCCCTTGCTCGTGGATTGGGAGGATCAACATAGTAAAAATGGCAATCCTACCAAAGGCAATTTATAGATTCAATGCAATCCCCATCAAGATCCCATCAAAATTCTTCACTGATCTTGAAAGGGCAATAATCAACTTTATTTGGAATAACAAAAAACCCAGGATAGCCAAAACAATCTTATACAATAAAGGAACTTCTGGAGGCATTACCATCCCTGACTTTAAACTCTATTACAGAGCTACAGTAATGAAATCGGGGTGGTATTGGCATAAAAATAGAGAAGTCGACCAATGGAATCGTATAGAAGACCCGGATTTTAACCCACAAACCTATGAATACCTCATTTTCGATAAAGGTGCTAAAAGTATACAATGGAAGAAAGAAAGCATCTTCAACAAATGGTGCTGGCACAACTGGATGTCAACCTGTAGAAGAATGAAAATAGACCCATATCTATCACCATGCACAAAACTCAAGTCCAAATGGATCAAAGACCTCAATATCAATATGAACACACTGAACCTGATAGAAGAGAAAGTGGGAAGTACCCTACAACAGATGGGCACAGGCGATCGCTTCCTAGGTATAACCGCAGCAGCACAGTCATTAAGGGCAACATTGAATAAATGGGACCTACTGAAACTGAGAAGCTTCTGTAAAGCAAAAGACACTGTCACTAAGACAAAAAGGGAACCCACTGACTGGGAGAAGATCTTCACCAACCCCGCAACAGACAAAGGTCTGATCTCCAAAATATATAAAGAACTCAAGAAACTAGACTTTAAAATGCTAATTAACCCAATTAAAAAATGGGGCACTGATCTGAAGAGAGAATTCTCAACAGAAGAAGTTCAAATGGCCAAAAGGCACTTAAGGTCATGCTCAGCCTCCTTAGCGATCAGGGAAATGCAAATCAAAACAACATTGAGATATCACCTTACACCTGTCAGAATGGCTAAAATCAAAAACACCAATGATAGCCTTTGCTGGAGAGGCTGTGGAGAAAGGGGCACCCTCATCCATTGCTGGTGGGAATGCAAAGTTGTGCAACCACTTTGGAAAGCAGTGTGGCGGTTTCTCAGGAAAGTTGGGATCAACATACCCATGGACCCAGCAATGCCACTCTTGGGAATATACCCACGAGATGCCCGATCATATGACAAGGACATTTGTTCAACTATGTTCATTGCAGCATTATTTGTAATAGCCAGAACCTGGAAACAACCCAGATGCCCTTCAATGGAAGAATGGATGAAGAAAGTATGGAACATATATTCATTAGAATACTACTCAGCGGTAAAAAACAATGACTTTGCGAATTTTGCATGCAAATGGATGGAAATAGAAAACACTATCCTGAGTGAGGTAACCCAGACCCAAAAGGATGAGCATGGGATGTACTCACTTATAATTGGTTTCTAGAGATAAATAAAGGTCAGTGAGTCTTTAATTTGATACCCTAAAGAAACTAATTAAGAAGGTGAACCCAAAGAAAAACATACAGCTATCCTCTGGGTTATGAGAAGTAGACCAGATTGCCGGGCAAAAATTTGGAATCTTGGGGGAGTGGTGGGAAGGGGAATAAGGGGAGAAGGGGAGAGAAATGTGAGAAGGGGAGGGTGGGGGGAACTTGGGGCAATGGGATGATTGGGATAAAGGAAGGTTGGTTAGGGGAGCAGAGAAGCACACATCTTAATTAAGGGAGCCATCTTAGGGATGGCAAGAGACTTGGATCTAGAGGGGCTCCCAGGAGCCCAGGGTGATGTCCCCAGTTAGTTCCTGGGGCAGCTGTGGATAGGGAACCTGAAATGACTCTATCCTATAGCCATACTGATGAATATATTGCATATCACCATAGAAACTTCATCTGGCGATGGATGGAGATAGAGACAGAGACCTACACTGGAGCACTGGACTGAGCTCCCAAAGTCCCAATGAGGAGCAGAAGGAGGGAGAATATGAGCAAAGAAGTCAGGACCACAAGGGGTGCGCCCACCCGTGGAGACAGTGGGGCTGAGTCTTTGGGAGCTCACCAAGGCCAGCTGGACTCTGACTGAAAAAGCATGGGATAAAACCGGACTCTCTGAATTTGGTGGACAATGAGGGCTGCTGAGAAGCCAAGGACCATGGCACCGGGTTTTGATCCTACTTCATGTTCTGGCTTTGTGGGAGCCTATCCAGTTTGGACGTCCACCTTCCTAGACCAGGATCGAGGGGGGAGGACTTTGGACTTGCCACAGGGAACCCTGACTGCTCTTCAGGCTGGAGAGGGAGGGGGAGAGTGGGGGGAGGGGAGGAGGGGAGGGAGGAGTGGGAGGGAAATGGGAGGCGGGGAGGAGGCAGAAATTTTTTTTTCCAATAAAAAAATAAATAAATAAATAAATAAAGTGAATTATATGAAAATAATAGAGGACCTTAAACAGGAGGTGAAAAACTGCCATAAACAATTAGAGATGACAAACAAAAAAGTAGAGGAAATGAATAAGTCGCTCAAAGATACCCAAGAAAACCAAGAGAAGCAAGAAAAAGCAATCAAACAGATAAGGGAAGCGGTTCAAGACTTGAAGAATGAAATGGAAGTAATGAAGAAAACACAAACCGAAGGAAGGATGGAATTGGAAAACCTGGGTAAACGATCAGGAACCACAGAGACAAGTACTACCAACAGATTACAAGAGATAGAAGAAAGAATGTCAGACACTGAAGATACCATAGAGAAAATAAACACACTGATCAAAGAAAATAGCAAAACCAACAAATTCTCATCACAAAACATTCAGGAAATATGGGACACAATAAAAAGACCAAACATAAGAATAATTGGGATAGAAGAAGGAGAAGAAGTACAGCTCAATGGTCCAGAAAATATATTTAATAAAATTATAGAAGAAAACTTTCCCAACCTAAAGAAAGATATTCCTTTGAAGGTTCAAGAAGCATACAGAACACCAAATAGACTGGACCAAAAAAAAAACATCTCCTCGCCATATAATAATCAAAACACAACACATACAGAATAAAGAAAGAATATTAAGAGCTGCAAAGGAAAAAGGTCAAGTTACTTATAAAGGTAAACCTATCAGACTTACACCTGACTACTCTATGGAAACCATGAAAGCCAGAAGGTCCTGGATAGATGTACTGCAGAAGCTAAGAGAACATGGATGCAAACCCAGACTACTATACCCAGCCAAGCTTTCGTTCACTATAAATGGAGAAAACAAAATTTTCCAGGATAAAAACAAATTTAAACAATACGTAGCCACAAATCCAGCCTTACAGAAAGTAATAGAAGGAAAATCACAAACCAAGGAGTCCAACAATGACCACAATATCTCAAACATCTAGAGACCCTTCACCAGCACAACTCAAAGAAGGCAAACACACAAACTCTATGACTAAAAATCTGACCGGAGTTAACAACCACTGGTCATTAATATCCCTTAATGTCAATGGACTCAACTCACCTATAAAAAGGCACAGGCTAAGAGATTGGATACGCAAACAGGATCCAACATTCTGCTGTTTACAAGAAACACACCTCAACCACAAAGACAGGCACCTACTTAGAGTAAAGGGATGGGAAAAGGTTTATCAAGCAAATGGACCTAAGAAACAAGCAGGTGTGGCCATACTAATTTCTAACAAAGTTGACTTCAAACTTAAGTCAATCAGAAGAGATGGAGAGGGACATTTTATACTCATAACAGGAACAATTCATCAGGATGAAGTCTCAATCCTGAATATCTATGCCCCTAACATAAAAGCACCCACGTACGTAAAAGAAACATTACTAAAACTCAAGGCTGCCATCAAACCGCACACACTAATAGTAGGAGATTTCAACACTCCTCTTTCACCAATGGACAGGTCAATCAGAGAGAAGCCTAACAGAGAAATAAGAGAATTAATGGAGGTAATGAATCAAATGGACTTAACAGACATCTATAGAACATTCCACCCAAATAGGAAAGAATATACCTTCTTCTCTGCAGCTCATGGAACCTTCTCGAAAATTGACCACATCCTCGGCAACAAAGCAAACTTCCACTGTTACAAAAAAAAATCCATAACCACCTGTGTCTTATCAGATCACCATGGTCTAAAGTTAGAATTCAACAACAAAGCTACCCCCAGAAAGCCTACAAACTCATGGAAACTGAACAGTCAACTATTGACCCACACCTGGATCAAAGAAGAAATAAAGAAAGAAATTAAAGTCTTCCTTGAATTCAATGAAAATTAAGAAACAACATACTCAAACTTATGGGACACTTTGAAAGCAGTCCTAAGGGGAAAGTTCATAGCCCTTAGTGCCCACTTAAAGAAAACAGAGAAAGCATACATTGGAGACTTAACAGCCCACCTGAAAGCTCTAGAAAAAAAAGAAGCAGACTCACCTAGGAGGAGTAGAAGACTGGAAATTGTCAAACTGAGAGCGGAAATCAACAAAATAGAAACACAGAAAAGAATCCAAAGAATCAATGAAACAAAAAGCTGGTTCCTGGAAAAAATCAACAAAATTGATAAACCCCTATCCAAACTAATCAAACGGCAGAGAGAGAATTTGCAAATTAATAAGATCAGAAATGAAAAGGGGGACATAACCACAGACATAGAGGAAATTCAGAGAATCATTAGATCTTACTACAAAAGCCTGTATGCCACAAGACTGGAAAATGTAAAAGAAATGGACACTTTTTTAGATAAATTCCATATACCAAAATTAAATCAGGACCAGGTGAACAATCTAAATAGACCTGTCAGTCGCGAAGAATTAGAAGCTGTTATCAAAAAACCTCCCTACCAAAAAAAAGCCCAGGACCAGACGGTTTCAATGCGGAATTCTACCAGAATTTCCAAGAAGACCTAATACCTATACTCCTTAAGGTATTTCACAATATAGAAACAGAAGAGTCATTGCCAAATTCCTTTTATGAAGCTACAGTCACTCTGATACCAAAACCACACAAAGACTCAACCAAGAAAGAGAATTACAGACCAATCTCACTCATGAACATCGACGCAAAAATCCTCAACAAAATACTGGCAAACCGTATCCAAGAACACATTAGAAAAATTATCCATTATGATCAAGTAGGCTTCATCCCAGAGATGCAGGGCTGGTTCAACATATGAAAATCTATCAATGTAATCCATCATATAAATAAACTGAAAGAAAAAAACCATATGATCATTTCTTTACATGCTGAAAAAGCTTTTGACAAAATTCAACATCCCTTTATGATAAAAGTCTTGGAGAGATTAGGGATACAAGGATCATACCTAAATATAATAAAAGCTATTTACAGCAAACCGACAGCTAACATCAAACTAAACGGAGAGAAACTCAAAGCCATCCCACTTAAGTCAGGAACACGACAAGGCTGTCCACTCTCTCCATACCTCTTCAATATAGTGCTTGAAGTGTTAGCAATAGCAATAAGACAACATAAGGGGATCAAGGGGATTCGAATTGGAAAGAAAGAAGTTAAACTTTCGTTATTTGCAGATGATATGATAGTGTACATAAGTGACCCCCAAAACTCCACCAAAGAACTTTTACAGCTGATAAACACCTTTAGTAATGTGGCCGGATACAAGATCAACTCCAAAAAATCAGTCGCCCTCCTATACACAAAGGATATGGAAGCAGAGAGGGAAATCAGAGAAGCATCACCTTTCACAATAGCCACAAACAGCATAAAATATCTCGGGGTAACTCTAACCAAAGAAGTGAAGGATCTATTTGACAAGAACTTTAAAGCATTGAAGAAAGAAATTGAAGAGGATACCAGAAAATGGAAGGATCTCCCTTGCTCTTGGATTGGGAGGATCAACATAGTAAAAATGGCAATCCTACCAAAGGCAATTTATAGATTCAATGCAATCCCCATCAAGATCCCATCAAAATTCTTCACGGATCTTGAAAGGGCAATAATCAACTTTATATGGAATAACAAAAAACCCAGGATAGCCAAAACAATCTTATACAATAAAGGAACTTCGGGAGGCATTACCATCCCTGACTTTAAACTCTATTACAGAGCTACAGTAATGAAATCGGGGTGGTATTGGCATAAAAATAGAGAAGTCGACCAATGGAATCGTATAGAAGACCCGGATTTTAACCCACAAACCTATGAACACCTCATTTTCGATAAAGGTGCTAAAAGTATACAATGGAAGAAAGAAAGCATCTTCAACAAATGGTGCTGGCACAACTGGATGTCAACCTGTAGAAGAATGAAAATAGACCCATATCTATCACCATGCACAAAACTCAAGTCCAAATGGATCAAAGACCTCAATATCAATCTGAACACACTGAACCTGATAGAAGAGAAAGTGGGAAGCACCCTACAACAGATGGGCACAGGCGATCGCTTCTTAGGTATAACCCCAGCAGCACAGTCATTAAGGGCAACATTGAATAAATGGGACCTACTGAAACTGAGAAGCTTCTGTAAAGCAAAAGACACTGTCACTAAGACAAAAAGGGAACCCACTGACTGGGAGAAGATCTTCACCAACCCCGCAACAGACAAAGGTCTGATCTCCAAAATATATAAAGAACTCAAGAAACTAGACTTTAAAATGCTAATTAACCCAATTAAAAAATGGGGCACTGATCTGAAGAGGGAATTCTCAACAGAAGAAGTTCAAATAGCCAAAAGGCACTTAAGGTCATGCTCAGCCTCCTTAGCGATCAGGGAAATGCAAATCAAAACAACATTGAGATATCACCTTACACCTGTCAGAATGGCTAAAATCAAAAACACCAATGATAGCCTTTGCTGGAGAGGCTGTGGAGAAAGGGGCACCCTCATCCATTGCTGGTGGGAATGCAAAGTTGTGCAACCACTTTGGAAAGCAGTGTGGCGGTTTCTCAGGAAAGTTGGGATCAACATACCCATGGACCCAGCAATGCCACTCTTGGGAATATACCCACGAGATGCCCGATCATATGACAAGGACATTTGTTCAACTATGTTCATTGCAGCATTATTTGTAATAGCCAGAACCTGGAAACAACCTAGATGCCCTTCAATGGAAGAATGGATGAAGAAAGTATGGAATATATATTCATTAGAATACTACTCAGCGGTAAAAAACTTTGCGAATTTTGCATGCAAATGGATGGAAATAGAAAACACTATCCTGAGTGAGGTAACCCAGACCCAAAAGGATGAGCATGGGATGTACTCACTTATAATTGGTTTCTAGAGATAAATAAAGGTCAGTGAGTCTATAATTTGATACCCTAAAGAAACTAATTAAGAAGGTGAACCCAAAGAAAAGCATACTGCTATCCTCTGGGTTATGGGAAGTAGACCAGATTGCCGGGCAAAAATTTGGGATCTTGGGGGGGTGGTGGGAGGGGGGAGAAGGGGAGAAGGGGAGAGAAATGTGAGAAGGGGAGGGTGGGGGGAACTTGGGGCAACGGGATGATTGGGATAAAGGAAGGTTGGTTAGGGGAGCAGAGAAGCACACATCTTAATTAAGGGAGCCATCTTAGGGATGGCAAGAGACTTGGATCTAGAGGGGCTCCCAGGTGCCCAGGGTGATGTCCCCAGTTAGTTCCTGGGGCAGCTGTGGATAGGGAACCTGAAATGACTCTATCCTATAGCCATACTGATGAATATATTACATATCACCATAGAAACTTCACCTGGCGATGGATGGAGGTAGAGACAGAGACCCACACTGGAGCACTGGACTGAGCTCCCAAAGTCCCAATGAGGAGCAGAAGGAGGGAGAATATGAGCAAAGAAGTCAGGACCACAAGGGGTGCGCCCACCCGTGGAGACAGTGGGGGGCTGAGTCTTTGGGAGCTCACCAAGGCCAGCTGGACTCTGACTGAAAAAGCATGGGATAAAACCGGACTCTCTGAATTTGGCGGACAATGAGGGCTGCTGAGAAGCCAAGGACCATGGCACCGGGTTTTGATCCTACTTCATGTTCTGGCTTTGTGGGAGCCTATCCAGTTTGGACGTTCACCTTCCTAGACCAGGATCGAGGGGGGAGGACTTTGGACTTTCCACAGGAACCCTGACTGCTCTTCAGGCTGGAGAGGGAGGGGGAGGAGTGGGGGGAGGGGAGGAGGGGAGGGAGGAGTGGGAGGGAAATGGGAGGCGGGGAGGAGGCAGAAATTTTTTTTTCCAATAAAAAAAAAAGAAAATACTAGAAGGAAAATCACAAGCTAAGGGGCCAATAACACCCATAATAACACAAGCATCTGACAACCCTCCACCAGTATAACTCAAAGAAGGGAAACACACAAAACTCTACCACCAAAAATAATAATAATAATAATAATAACCGGAGTTAACAACCACTGGTCATTAATATCACTTAATATCAATGGACTCAATTCACCTCTAAAAAGGCACAGGTTAAGAGAATGGATACAAAATCAGGATCCAACATTCTGCTATTTACAAGAAACACACCTCAAATGCAAAGACAGACACTACCTCAGAGTAAAGGGATGGGAAAAGGTTTTCTAATCAAATGAACCAAAGAAACAAGTGGGTGTGGCTATACTAATATCTAACAAGATTGATTTCAAACTAAAATCAATCAGAAGAGATCGAGATGGACACTTCATACTCATAACAGGAACAATTCAACAGGAAGAAGTCTCAATACTGAATATCTATGCCCCTAATATAAAAGCACCCACACATGTAAAAGAAACATTACTAGAACTCAAAGCACACATCAAACACCACACTCTAATAGTAGGAGATTTCAACACTCCTCTATCACCAATGGACAGGTCAACCAGACAGAAACGTAACAGAGAAAAAAGAGAACTCTCAGATGTAATGAACCAAATGGACTTAACAGACATCTATAGAACATTCCACAAAACAGAAAAGAATATACCTTCTTCTCAGCATCTCATGGAACCTTCTCAAAAATTGATCACATAATTGATAACAAAGCAAACATCCATAGATACAAAGAAATTGTAGTAACCGCCTGTGTACTATCGGATCACCATGGAATGAAGTTAGAATTCAACAACAATTCTAAACCTAGAAAGCCTACAAACTCATGGAAATTGAACAGTCAACTACTGAACCATCCCTGGGTCAAGGAAGAAATAAAGAAAGAAATTGGAGTCATCCTTGAATTCAATGAAAATAAAGACACATCATACCCAAACCTATGGGACACTAAGAAAGCAGTCCTAAGAGGAAAGTTAATAGCACTAAGTGCCCACATTAAAAAAAATGGAGAAAGCACACATTAGAGACTTAACAGCACAGCTGAAAGCTCTCAAAAAAAGAAGCAGATTCACCCAGGAGGAGTAGAAGCCTGGAAATAATCAAACCGAGGGCTGAAATCAACAAAATAGAAATACAGAAAACAATCCAAAGAATCAATGAAACAAAAAGCTGGTTCTGGAGAAAATCAACAAGATTGACAAGCCCCTATCCAAACTAATCAAATGGCAGAGCGGGATCCTGCAAATTAACAAGATTAGAAATGAAAAAGGGAACATAACCACAGACACAGAGGAAATTCAGAGAATCATTAGATCGTACTACAAAAACCTGTATGCCACAAAATTGGAAAATGTGAAAGAAATGGACACTTTTTTAGATAAGTACCATATACCAAAATTAAATCAAGACCAGGTGAACAGTTTAAATAGACCTGTGAGTCGAGAAGGAATTAGAAGCTGTCATCAGAAACCTCCCTACCAAAAAAGGCCCAGGATGAGATGACTTCAATGCAGAATTCTACCAGAACTTCCAAGAAGAGCTAATACCTATACTCCTTAAGGTGTTTCACAAAATAGAAACAGAAGAGTCATTGCCAAACTCATTTTATGAGCTACAGTCACCCTGATACCAAAACCACACAAAGACTTAACCAAGAAAGAGAATTACAGACCAATCTCACTCATGAACATCAATGCAAAAGTTCTCAATAAAATACTGGCAAAACGAATCCAAGAGCACATCCAAAAAAATCTTAGTTAAGGGAGCCACCTTAGGGTTGACAAGAGAGTTGAACCTAGAGTGGAGACTTGAACCTGAGAAGGAGCCCAAGGCGATGTCCCCAGTTAGTTCCTTGGGCAGCTGAGGATAGGGAACCCGAAATGACCCTATCCTATAGCAATACTGACGAATATCTTGCATAACACCATAGAAACTTCATCTGGTGATGGATGGAGATAGAGACAGAAACCCACACTGGAGCACTGGACTGAGCTCCCAAGGTCCCAATGAGGAGCAGAAGGAGGGAGAACATGAGCAAGGAAGTCAGGACCACGAGGGGTGCACCCACCCACTGAGACAGTGGGGCTAATCTATTAGGAACTCACCAAGGCCATCTGGACTGTTACTGAAAAAGCATGGGATAAAACCGGACTCTCTGAACATGGCAGACAATGAGGACTGATGAGAAGTCAAGGACAATGGCACTGGGTTTTGATCCTACTTCATGTTCTGGCTTTGTGGGAACCTAGCCAGTTTGGATGTTCACGTTCCTAGACCTGGATGGAGGGGGGAGGACCTTGGACTTTCCACAGGGCAGGGAACCCTGACTCCTCTTTGGACTAGAGAGGGAAGGGGAGAGGAGTGAGGGGAGGGGGAGAAGGGTGGGAGGAGGGGGAGGGAAATGGGAGGCTGGGAGGAGGCGGAAACTTTTTTTTTCTTTTTCTCAATAAAAATTTTTTAAAAAATTTAAAAAAAAGACAAGATTTCCTGAGTAAACTGGGAGCATGGGGACCTTGGGGAGCATTGGGGGGGGGGAGAGAAGCGGACAGGGGAGCAGAGAAAAATATAGAGCTCAATAAATATCAAGAAAAAAAGGAAAATAATCTAATGAAAGCAAAACAATGAAAAAGATTGTGATGAGATTGCTGAAGTGTAGCATATCACAGTGGATGTCTTTGGCGGAGGTGCAAAAGGAAGGGATTCTATTTTCTTTAAGGATCTGGCCACTGGGAATTTGACAATGCTACAGCAAGTATATGCGCAGCACAATTTACATTTGTGCTTCTTTTCTCTTTTTTACTTCTTTTGTTCTAGGGACGACGGTCACAAGGCTTGGGGGTGTACCTGGGAGGTTTGGGAAGTGATTGTGATTGGGGTACATTATGTGAAATTTCCAAGTATTCAAAGACATTAAGCTGTAGAAAAAAAATATAGTATATTAAATTTTATCAAAAACACTTTATTTAAAGCAAATGGATAAATGATACATATCATAATAGGCATTCAACACACATAGAAACATAGCACTAAGGAGGCCAGAGCATGACCTGAACCCAGGGACTACCTAGGCTACATATGTAAACACTAGGTTAATATAGGGATATATTTATGCAATTATTTAGTATATTGCAAAAATTTAGTCAATTAAATAAGGGAAGTACCTGAGGAATTGGTAATTGTTGCCAGAACTCCTTCTGCTCCTTCAGCCAATAGCCGCTGACATACCAGCCCATTGGGGTGTGGTCTCTCTCCCTTTAAAAAAGCAGCCACTTCCCTCTCCTCTCTCTCTTTCTTGCTTCCTGCTCCACTTCCGGTGACTAGAATCCCTTCCTGATTGGGCAGAGGGCTGTTGTCTGGGACGGTGATCTGTAAGTTTTTTCCCCTTTAAATAAATAACCATTTTATTAATCATAATTCCAAACTGGTGTGGGATTGTTTGTGATTTATGCCTTCAGGTAATTGCCACCCAAATTCCAATCAACACATCAATTTCTAGCTTTCAAGGGACAAGGAGAGTTTACAGAAAATGTTTGGCCATCGCGGTAACTGTTTGGCAATCGTGGTAACAAGAGTTGGAACCACTGTCAAAATAAGCAAACTGATTCAGATGGACTGATGATGAGTACCTGTAACCCTACACTCTGGAAATAGGACTGAGAAGTTCCAGGAGTCTCAGGACGGCACTTTTCATATAAAAAATTTAAAAAAATAAAAGCTCAGCCTGGGCACATTAACTTGGCAGTAGAACTGACTCTATGCTCCAGTGACCTGCTGAACTCGGCAAACCAACTCCAGGATATGACCTGCAGTCCTTAGAAAATGACAACAACCATTACCCCAACACCACACATTTAGAAATGCCATGACTCTTGTCTGAAAGGCCACTTCTTCCTTGTGAGCAAAATTCCTTGGCCGAGACCAAGGGTTCTTGGTACAGGTGTGTAGACTCAGGTGTAACTCCAAGTCCTCAGAAGATGCATCAGAACTTGAGTGTGCATCCTCTGCTTATTGGGCTGCAGCTACCATGGAAAGTGAGCTTCAGCTGAGGAAGCACCTTCAGCTACTGCTGGGTCAGTTAGGGCTTCTTTTGCTTTGGGTTGACCAGGGTTGGCAGCTGCATCTAGGGATTCAAAATAAAGCAGGTTCTCTTTGGGATGATATCTGGCACCCTCCAAAGCCTGATCAACATGGAGAGAAGGTTCAAGACAAGGGTTGAGCTTGGGAATGGAGCCCACACCATATGTACCTAGAGACATGGACACTCCATTGTCAGAGGCAAGGACAGATAAGTGACCATGAGAACAAGTTGATCCACAAATAGCTTTATAGCTTCCAGTCGTCTCTAGGACTCCTTTTGGAACAGCCTGGGGATTCTTCTGTTTGTACTTAGCCCGTTGGTTCTTAAACCAGATCTGGAAAAGTAAAGAAGACATCAGAGGAACTCCAGCAAGTCAAAGCCTGGGCAACAAGGGGAAGATGCTGCATGGAAGTCTTGACTCTAACAACCCCTGATGCATACAGAGGGAGGTATGAAAGGGATATAGAAGTAGAAAGGGATATAGGAAGGTGGGGTGGGCATGACCTGACACTAAAGAACGATGGAAGCTTCAGCTAGAAGGTCAGGGCATTTCTAGGGGCCCTGTTGTCTAGGTCCATCAGAACCTGCCAGGTGATAATGTGGCTGACTCCATGATGGGGCCACTGGACACACATGTCCAATTTCCAAAACATTCCCAAGCTGAACCAGGCATTGTAGCAGCACCAGATGTGTGGGATCTGGTAGACATGCAGGAGGTGCATGATGGGAGAGTGGTTATTGCAGCTGAGGGAGAGGAAAGAGAGAGAATCAGACCTGGATCTGGTGCTCTGTCACGCAAATCCTTTGTGCCAGCTCCATGCGTTTCTCCCGGCTTGGGGTTTTGCACTCGTTAAAAAGTTCTTGCATCTGGAGCTTTTGTTCCTTTGAATACACAATGCGTATCTTCTTCTGTATCTCTGAAGAATTGGTGGTATTTTTCTGGTCATTGTTTGTATTTGTGGGCTTCAGAGAGTCTATGGAACACTCGAAGCCAGAACTCCCTGGAGAACATGAGGGTGTCTGGGGACATGGGTTTACTGGGTGAGTCTCCAGTGGTGGGAGACTTGAGTGTATCAGGGGACCTGGATACTTACAGGGGGATGTTTTCATTGGTGGTCCTGGGGACACTTGGGGACCTAGGTAACTTTCACAGTCTGAGTGCCACTGGAGACTTGATTGCATTGGGGTACGAGAAGGAACTAGGGGATGTTGAGGTATTTGATGGCATAATTCACTCATAGGGACTGGGTAATTTTGGAGGCTTGATTGCATCGAAATTCTTGGGGGTACTAGCTGACATTGAGATTTCTGGAGACCCAAGATTCCTGCATGTTCCTGAGGCATTTGGAAACTGGACTCTCTGAGTGCAAATGAAGACATTTGAGAATTTGGATACAAGGGGAAACCTTGGAGAGATTGGAAACCTGTGTTTCTTGGGAATTCTGTATCTATTGGAGGCTCTCTGGGCACTGGTGGATATGCGAGCATGCTGTGATGTGATCCTACTGGAGTATGGTCCTGTACCGGATAACCTGGAAAGTGGGGAAATGATCAGAAAAGCTCCACAACCCCCAGGTCTTAACCATCAAGTCTTCCCAGCATTTGCTCCAGACTTCCTTTGCACCAGGGATCACATGGAATGGGTGACTCATCCTTTCTGTCCACCTGCCTCAGTGTTTCTCTGCCTCTAAGGGTTCTCAACATTGGAATAGACTTACAAATATCTCCTGTGGGCCGGGCGGGGGTGGCGCACGCCTTTACTCTCAGCACTCGGGAGGCAGAATCAGGCGGATCTATGTGAGTTCGAGGCCAGCCTGGTCTACAAGAGCTAGTTCCAGGACAGGAACCAAAAAGCTACAGAGAAACCCTGTCTCGAAAAAACAAACAAACAAAAACATCTCCTGTGTTAACACAAAACTGTGAGCCCAGGGAAGCTAACCATGGGGAGGAACTTCATACAGAGTTTACAAGCCCCAGCTCCTCTCTTCTTTCCCTGCTGCCCTCTGTCTCTCACCAAGGATTTCTGGGCCCCTGGGACAGGCAAGACCAAAGTGCCCCCACTTAACCCTCACTCTCTACACAGAAGCCTTTGTGACTGACTCATTATGAACACCAGCAGGCTTTATCATCTTGCCCAGATCTCCCTCTCCTAGTGTTTGAAGCTCTGATCCACGAATCTGATCTTAAATGTTTTCTCCATCAAGGTCACTCCCAGCCTCCCCATCTTTCCAACATTCACATCCAACAGATCCCACAACCCTCTGGCCTCACAATGTTTGCAACTCCCAAGAAAACTTGGCCCCATTGAGTACATCTTTCTTTATTGAGCAGATGCTCAAAGATAGTTTTCTGGGGGGTTAAGAAACAACACAGCCTTGGCACAACCATCTTGGGATTTCTGCCCAACTGGGGCTCTAGCCCAGCAGAAATTTCTTCTCAACTGGTTACTGTCCATTCAGGAAAGGGGACTCTGCACAGTCTGCTTGCTGACCAGGCTCCTCCATATCCTTCCCACTGCTGTCACCATTTCCTCCTCTATTTCCTCTTTCTCTTTTTCTTTCTTTCTCTGTATTTAATTTTTGAGGCCCTTATATAGTCCTTGCTGACCTATAATGTGCTCTAGAGATTATACTAGCCTCCAAATCATAGAGATCCAACTATCTCTGCCTCCTTTTTTACTGGGGTGAAAGGTGTCTACCACATTCAGTTTGCTCACCCCTTCTTGATTGGGAAGGGCCTGCTCAGCCTTCTACCTCCCTGGCTGTCAATCTTTTCAGCTATAATACAACCATGCATCTCCACATACCTAGGCCATCTAGAAATGCACTCCAGGACTCAAGGTCTCTGGAGATTCCAGCTACACAGAATTGCCCCCAAGCTCCTTCACAGAGGCCTCAAGGCATAGGCCAGATGGTAGCTTGGTTTCCATTCACAATTTGTCCCAAGAATACAAGGATACCCAGAAGACAGTGACTGTGTCTTTTGTGAGGAACTAAACTGTGTTTAATCAGTCCTAAGAAGCTCTCAGTTTGCTTCCTAGGGTCCAGCCACTCACAGCTACAGGAATACAAAACCTCAAGCTAATCTCTTACTTGTTCTGGAAACCTGGATCAGGGAAAATCTTCCTTGACATTTCACAAAGCAGGTCCAGGAGGACATCATTGGCAGAACACTTGTCCAACTTTTTGAGAGATCCTGGCATCAACCCAAATACTGGGTAATAAAAAGGAAAAATGGAAAATATATTGAACAAATTTTATTACATGCTTTTGTCTATGTATTTGGTCAGAAACTTCTTGTAGAAATCAGAAGAGTTTACCTCTCCACCCTATGGACCAAGGAAATAAAACTCAGGTTCTCAGGCTTGGTGACAAGGGCTTTAGCTGTGACATCTCACAAGCTCCAGAGCTCTTGATTCCAAGGGCTATGTCTCCAGGAAAAGTAGAGGTGGACACCAGGTTTCTGTAGCTCGGGCTTGTCTCAAACTCAAACTAAGGAGGACACGAATTTCTGATCCCCCTACCTCACACATGCCGAGATTAGAGACCCAGATCCCTTGAAGGTGCCTTTACCATCCATGTTACATGCGACTGTGAACCTCATGGTAACATATGCATGATTGGATATCTATTCTGCTTCCTTTATGGGCATTTTATCCTGCTTTTTTGACATTCTGGAATTCACTAGTCCTACATATACTCTTGCTGTAATCATGAGCCAGGAGAGCGATTCTGTTCTAGAAGATGTGACCTGTGGTCTCTCTATTGCTAACTTTTCCAAAACTCCTTTTATTTTAGGTGGAGTCTTATACATCCTAAACCAGCATTGAATTTGCTCCATAGCTTACAACGTCCTTGAGGATCTGGGGTTAGAGATTGGCAGTAATGCCCAGAGCAGATATGGTTCTGAGGATGGAGCCCACACTGCCCAGTAGGTTGCAACACCCCCTCTTGGATTTTTGTTTTGCTGAGGCACAGTGTCACTCTGTAGCCCACACTGGCCTCAGATGTGCAAAGGTCTTGATGATGACCACCTTTGAACTGTGATTACAGACATAGGCCACAGAACAAGAATTGTGTGGCTTTTGTATCTTTCATTGACTTATTTTGATTCTTTTCATAGGGAATATACACCATTTGGAGGACTTACCAGTTAATTGCCAGATCTTTGAAACATTACAGAAGTTAGGTCCATGTACTGATTCTACACTGCAGGTTGGTAGATTAGGCCCTCATTGCCTCAAGGTGGAGAAAGGCTGATCAGGACTTTAAGATCTGCCTTTAATTTACTACAGCACTGAAACTTGACTGGGCTACAGATACCTTTTCTAAAAAAGAAAAAATATACATATATAGACACACACACCAATGTACTGCTTTTAAATCAACTACTCCTTACCTGAAGATGGAGCCTACACTAGACTATAGTTGTTATACCCCATGATAACAATCTGTAAATAATCCTGTAAAACTCATGGTTCATCAAACTGAACTTCGATGGGATCTGTACTTTGTTCTAACACCAGATTGCTATCTGTGGTAAGCACAAGTCTAAGTTAGGCATTTCTCCAGAAAGGTTGTCACACAAGAACTGGCAGATGGGCCCCGAAACCCACCTATCTTCCTACAACCTCAGTGGAACTCTGAAACACAGCTTCCTCCAATACTGAGGGAACTTAAGAGGCAGACAGCAGGGAGTTCCCTGTGCCAGGATTCCCCAAAACACAAACACATCCAGTGGCCATCCAAACTACTAGCCACACCCTGCCCCCAAACCCACCCATCCTCCTACAACCACAGTAGAACTCTGAAAACAGCTTGCTCCAATAGTGAGGAGACCTAAAAGGTGAGTGAACATAACCCACTCTTTAGATCCTCCCCAGTGGGACAAAACGCCGGACCCCTCCCCCAAATCCCATGGATTTTCTAGCCAGCCAGTTGGGAGATTCCTGTGGCTAGGCTCCCCCAAAACCCAAATGAATCAACTGGACCCCCCCCCATACTACTAGCCACACCCCACCTAAGAGCTGAGAACTTGCTATAATACTGAGGAGACCAAGAACTTGCTACAACACTGAGGAGAATGAGAGAAGTCACCAAGCCAGGTTGGTGGCACACACCTTTTATCCCAGCACTTGGGAGGCAGAGGCAGGCAGATCTCTGTGAGTTCAAGGCCAACCTGCTCTACAAGAGCTAGTTCCAGAACAGGCTCCAAAGCTACACAGAAACCCTGTCTCTAAAAACAAAAACAAAAAAGCAATATATAACAAACTGATCACTAACATCAAATTAAATGGAGAGAAACTCAAAATGATTCCACTAAAATCAGGAACAAGACAAGGCTGTGGACTCTATCCATATCTCTTCAACATAGCACTTGAAGTTCTAGCAATAGCAATAAGGCAACAAAAGGAAATCAAGGGGATTCAAATTGGAAAGGTAGAAGTCAAAATTTCATTATTAGCAGATGGCATAATAGTGTACATAAGTGACCCCAAAAACTCTACCAGAGAATGCCTACAGCTTATAAATACTTTCAGTGATCTAGCAGTATACAAGATCAACTCAAAAAAAATCAATAGCCCTCCTATACACAAAGGATAATGAAGATGAGAGAGAATTCAGAGAAATATCACCTTTCATAATAGCCACAAATAACATAAAATTTCATGGAGTAACACTAACCAAAGAAGTGAAAGACCTATTTCACAAGAACCTTAAGTCTTTGAAGGAAGAAATTGAAGATACCGAAAAATGCAAAGATCTCCCATGCTCTTGGATAGGAAGGATCAACATAGTAAAAATGGCAATCCTAACAAAAGCAATCTATAGATTTGATGCAATCTCCATCAAAATCCCAAAACAATTCTTCACAGAACTTGAAAGAATAATCAACTTCATATGGAAAAACAAAAAACCCAGGATAGCCGAAACAATCCTATACAATAAAGGAACTTCCGGAGGCATCACCATCCCTGACATCAAGCTCTATTACAGAGCTGCAGTAATGAAAACAGAAAACTGGTTGGTATTGGCATAAAAACAGAGATGTTGACCAATGGAATCGAATTGAAGACCTTGATATTAATCCGCACACCTATGAACACCTGATTTTTGGCAAGAAAGCTAAAATTATACAATGGAAAAAAGAAAGCATCTTCAACAAATAGTGCTGGCATAACTGGATGTCAACATGTAGAAGAATGAAAATAGATCCATATCTATGACCACATAAAAAACTCAAGTCTAAATGGATTAAAGACCTCAATATAAATCCAAACACACTGAACCTGATAGGAGAGAAAGTGGGAAACAGCCTTCAATGCATGAACACAAAAAATCACTTCCTAAATATAACTCCAATAGCACAGACACTGCAAGCAACAATAAATAAATGGAACCTCCTGAGAAGCTTCTGTAAAGCAAAGGACACAGTCTATAAGATAAAAAGGCAGTCTAATGAATGGGAAAAGATATTCACCAACCCCTCATCAGACAAAGGACTGATCTTCAAAATATATAGAGAACTCAAGAAATAGACATTAAAATTCTAAGAAACCCAATTTAAAAATAGGGTATGGAACTAAACAGAGAATTCTCAACAGAAGAATCTCAAATGGCCAAAAGATATTTAAGGACATGTTCAACTTCCTTAGCTATCAGGGAAATGAAAACGAAAACAACTCTGAAATACCATCTTACACCTGTCAAGATGGCTAAGATAAAAGTACCAATGATAACTTATGCTGGGGAGGGTTTGGAGTAAGAGGAATACACATCCATTGCTGGTTGGAATGCAAACTTGTCCAACAACTTTGAGAATCGATATGGCAGTTTCTCAGAAAATTGGGAATCAACTTACCTCAGGATCCAGCAATACCACTCTTTGGCATATACCCAAAAGATGCTCAATCATACTACAAAAGCATCTGTTCAATTATGTTCATAGCAGCATTATTTGCAATAGCCAGAACCTGGGAACAACTTAGACGTGCCTCAACTGAAAAATGGATAAAGAAAATGTGGCACATTTAAACATTAGAATACTACTCAGCAGTAAAAAAAAATGATATCTTGAATTTTACGTGCAAATGCATGGAATAAGAAAACACTACCCTGAGTGAGGCAACCCAGACCCAAAAAGACGAATATGGTATGTACTCACTCATAAATGGATACTAGCTATAAACAAAAGATATTGAGCCTATAGTTCATGATCTTAGAGAAGCTAAGTAATAAGGTGAACCCAAAGAAAAACATATATAGACCCACTTGGAAATTGGAAACAGTCAAGATTGCCTTATACTATTGGGAGCATGGAGGCAGGGGGAGAAGAAGAGTAGAAGGGAAAGAGGAGGGGAGAAGGGAAGGGCTGAAGAGAACTTGAGGGAATGGGATAGTCAAGATGGAGAAAAGACAAAGACAAGAGCAAGGGAAGAAATATCTTTTTTTAATTTTTATTTATTTATTTATTTATTAAAGATTTCTGTCTCTTCCCTGCCACCGCCTCCAATTTCCCTCCCCCTACCCCAACCAAGTCCCCCTCCCTCGTCAGCCTGAAGAGCAATCAGGGTTGCCTGCCCTGTGAGAAGTCCAAGGACCTCCCACCTTCATCCAGGTCTAGTAAGGTGAGCATCCAAACTGCCTAGGCTCCCACAAAGCCAGTACGTGCAGTAGATTCAAAAACTCATTGCCATTGTTCTTGAGTTCTCAGTAGTCCTCATTGTCCGCTATATTCAGCGAGTCCGGTTTTCTCCCAGGCTTTTTCATACCCAGGCCAGATGGTCTTGGTGAGTTCCCAATAGAACATTCCCATTGTCTCAGTGTGTGGGTGCACCCCTCGCGGTCCTGAGTCCCTTGCTCATGCTCTCTCTCCTTCTGCTCCTGATTTGGACCTTGAGATTTCAGTCCGGTGCTCTAATGTGGGTCTCTGTCTCTGTCTCCTTTCATCGCCTGATGAAGGTTAATATTCAGGAGGATGCTTATATGTTTTTCTTTGGGTTCTCCTTCTTATTTAGCTTCTCTAAGATCACTAATTATAGGCTTAATATCCTTTATTTCTGGCTAGAAACCAAATATAAGTGAGTACATCCCATGTTCCTCTTTTTGGATCTGGCTTAACCTCACTCAGGATAATGTTTTCTATTTCCATCCATTTGCCTGAAAAATTCAAGAAGTCCTTTTTTTTTTACTGCTGAGTAGTACTCTAATATGTATATATTCCATACTTTCTTCATCCATTCTTCCATTGATGGGCATCTAGGTTGTTTCCAGGTTCTGGCTATTACAAACAATGCTACTATGAACATAGTAGAGCATATATTTTTGTTGTTTGATAGAGCATCTCTTGGGTATATTCCCAAGAGTGGTATTGCTGGGTCGAGGGGTAGGTTGATCCCAAATTTCCTGAGAAACCACCACACTGCTTTCCAAAGTGGTTGCACAAGTTTGCATTCACACCAGCAATGGATGAGTGTACCCCTTTCTCCACAACCTCTCCAGCAAAGGCTATCAATGGTGTCTTTGATTTTAGCCATTCTGTCAGGTGTAAGATGGTATCTTAAAGTTGTCTTGATTTGCATTTCCCTGATCGCTAAGAAGATTGAGCATGACCTTAAGTGTCTTTTGGCCATTTTAACTTCTTCTGTTGAGAATTCTCTGTTCAGCTCAGTGCCCCATTTTATAATTGAGTTGATTAGCCTTTTACGGTCTAGTTTCTTGAGTTCCTTATATATTTTGGAGATCAGACCTTTGTCAGTTGCGGGGTTGGTGAAGATCTTCTCCCAGTCAGTGGGTTGCCTTTCTGTCTTAGTGACAGTGTCCTTTGCTTTACAGAAGCTTCTCAGTCTCAGGAGGTCCCATTTATTCAATGAGGCCCTTAATGTCTGGGCTGCTGGGGTTATACGTAGGAAGTGGTCTCCTGTGCCCATCTGTTGTAGAGTACTTCCCATTTTCTCTTCTATCAGATTCAGTGTGTTTGGACTGATATTGAGGTCTTTAATCCATTTGGACTTGAATTTTGTGCATGGTGATAGATATGGATCTATTTTCATTCTTCTACAGGTTGACATCCAGTTTTGCCAGCACAATTTGTTGAAGATGCTCTCTTTTTTCCATTGTATACTTTAGCTCCTTTATCAAAAATCAGGTGTTCATAGGTTTGTGGGTTAAAGTCAGGGTCTTCTATTCCATTCCATTGGTCGACTTCTCTGTTTTTATGCCAATACCAAGCTGTTTTCAATACTGTGGCTCTGTAATAGAGTTTGAAGTCAGGGATGGTAATGCCTCCAGAAGTTCCTTTATTGTATAAGATTGTTTTGGCTATCCTGGGTTTTTTGTTTTTCTGTATAAAGTTGATTATTGTCTTCTCCAGATCTGTGAAGAATTTTGGTGGGATTTTGATTGGGATTGCATTGAATCTATAGATTGCTTTTGGTAGAATTGCCATTTTTACTATGTTGATCCTCCCAATCCAAGAGCAAAGGCGATCCTTCCATTTTCTGGTGTCCTCTTCTATTTTTTTCTTCAAAGACTTAAAGTTCTTGTCAAATAGATCTTTTACTTCCTTGGTCAGAGTTACCCCAAGATATTTTATGCTATTTGTGGTTATCATGAAAGGTGATACTTCTCTGATTTCCCTTTCTGCTTCCTTATCCTTAGTGTATAGGAAGGCCACTGACTTTTTGGAGTTGATCTTGTATCCGGCCACATTACTAAAGGTGTTTATCAGCTGTAGGAGTTCTTTGGTAGATTTTTGGGGGTCGCTTATGTATACTATCATATCATCTGTAAATAACAAAAGCTTAACTTCTTCCTTTCCAATGCGAATCCCCTTGATCCCTTTATGTTGTCTTATTGCTATTGCTAGAACTTCAAGCACTATATTGAAGAGGTTTGGAGAGAGTGGACATCCTTGTCGTGTTCCTGATTTTAGTCAGATGGCTTTGAGTTTTTCTCTGTTCAATTTAATGTTAGCTGTCGGCTTGCTGTAAATAGCTTTTATTATATTTAGATATGACCTTTGTATCCCTAATCTCTCCAAGACCTTTATCATAAAGGGGTGTTGAATTTTGTCGAATGCTTTTTCAGCATCTAACGAAATGATCATATGGTATTTTTCTTTCAGTTTATTTATATGGTGGATTACATTGATAGATTTGCGTATGTTGAACCAGCCCTGCATCTCTGGGATGAAGCCTACTTGATCATAATGGATAATTTTTCTAATGTGTTCTTGGATTCAGTTTGCCAGTATTTTATTGAGAATTTTTGCATCGATATTCATGAGTGAGATAGGCCTGTAATTCTCGTCCTTGGTTGGGTCTTTGTGTGGTTTTGGTATCAGGGTAACTGTAGCTTCATAAAAGGAATTTGACAATGACTCTTCTGTTTCTATATTGTGAAATACATTAAGGAGTATAGGTATTAGGTCTTCTTGGAAGTTCTGGTAGAATTCTGCATTGAAACCATCTGGTCCTGGGCTTTTTTTCGAAGGGAGATTTTTGATAACCATTTCTAATTCTTCACAACTAACAGGTCTATTTAGATCGTTTACCTGGTCTTGGTTTAGCTTTGGAATAGGGTACTTATTTTTAAAAATGTCCATTTCTTTTGTATTTTCCTGTTTTGTGGCATACAGGCTTTTGTAGTAAGATCTAATGATTCTCTGAATTTCCTCTGTGTCTGTGGTTATGTCCCCCTCTCATTTCTGATCTTATTTATTTGTGTGTTCCCTCTCTGTCGTTTAATTAGTTTGGATAGGAGTTTGTCGATCTTGTTGATTTTCTCCAAGAACCAACTTTTTGTTTCATTGATTCTTTGGACTGTTTTCTGTGTTTCTATTTTGTTGATTTCCGCCCTCAGTTTGATTATTTCCAGTCTTCTACTTCTCCTGGACGCGGGGAAGAGATATCTTGATTGAGGGAGCCATTATAGAGTTAGCAGAAACATGGCTCTAGAGAAATTCTTAGGAATCCACAGGATGACCCCGCATAAGACCCTAAGCAATAGAGGAAAGGGGGCCCTATCTTGGCTTGCCCTGTAGTCAGAATGATGATTATCTTAAATATCACCATAGAATCTTCATCCTACAACAGATGGAAACAGAGTCAGAGATCCACATTGGAGCACTGGACTGAGCAGCCAAAGTCCAGTTGAAAAGTGGAAGGAATGAGAACATGAGCAAAGAGGTCGAGACCATGATAGGTACACCAACTGAAACAGTGAGCTAATGGGCGCTCATCAACTCCAGCCAGACTGGGAAGGAACAAGCATAGGACCAAACTAGTCCCTATGAATGTGGTTGACAGTTGCATGGCTGGGGCAGACTTCAGGGCCACTGGTAGTGGCACCAGGATTCATCTCTACTGCATGTACTGGCTTTTTGGGATCCAATATCTTTGAATGTATACCTTGCTCAGCCTAGATGTAGTAAGGAGGGCCTTAGACCTTCCACAAAGCAAGGTGCCTTACCTTCTCAGAGGATTGGATGGGGTTGGGGTGGGAGGATATGTGCAGGGAATGAGAGGAGGAGAGGGAGTGTGAATTTGGATCGGTATTTTTTTCATATAATAAATTTTAAAAAACTGACAGATGGGTGATATTTATAATATACAATGAATTTTTTAAATGAACTATACAAAAACAAGCAACCCTAACAAGGTGTGGTGACACACACCTTTAATCCCAGTACTAGGGGTACAGAGACAGTAGGATAATCAGTGGTCACTCACACCTTTAATCCCAGCCCTCACGAGACAGAGGCAGGCGGATCTCTGTGAGTTCGAGGCCAGCCTGGTCTACAAGAGCTAGTTCCAGGACAAGATCCAAAGCTACAGAGAAACCCTGTCTTAAGAAACTTTATTAAAAAAAAAGAAAGAAAAAAGAAAACCGGCCTTGACAAAACAATAGCACAGAAGCCTGCTTGGACACAGATAACCCTGTCTCAGAAGAAAAAAATCAAACAAATACAGACACACTCACACACATACAATAAATGGACTCCCTTAAAGCTAACTACACCTGACCTAAACATGGTCCAGGCTATGACTGTTATACCTGCTGTTTTAACAGTCTGTAAATAAACATTTGATGTTGGGTGGGAGGATCTCAGAATTGGGGAGCAGCCTATTATACAATGAGAGTTACAACACCCAGGACTACACTAAGAAACCCTATCTAAAAATAGAAGTGTTAAACAGGCTGGGTATGGTGCAACATGCCTTTAATCCCAGCTCTCAGGAGGCAGAGGCAGGAGAATATCTGTAAGGATATGTACAGCCTGGTCTACACATAGATCTCTTCAACAGTTGGGATTATCGAGAGTGACCTGTACTCAAAAAGGCAAACAAAGCTGGGAGGTGGTGGTGCACACCTTTAATCCCAGCACTCAGGAGGTAGAGGTAGGTAGATAATCTGTGAATTTGAGGCCAGCCTGGTCTACAAGAACCATTTCCAGGACAGGTTTTAAAGCTACAGAGAAACCTTGTCTTGAAAAGAAAAAAAAAGCAAACAAACAAAAAACCTTCAACATTGTTAACTATCAGATCAATGCAAATTAAAATTAGTTGAGATATTATCTTAATTATCTTAGTCAGAAACCCTGAGATAAATAAAACCAACAGCTCATACTGGTGAAGATGTGGGAGGGAGGGAACACTTATTCATTGCTATGGGGAGTAAAAAAAATGGTACAGCCATCCCACCCTCACCACCTACCCAAGAGCCTTAGTGGCCAACTCACCATGGATATCAGCAGGCTCTCCCATCTTGACCACAACTTGCTGGCAACCGAAACTCTGTTCCAAGGACCTGGCTTTAAATGTCTTCTCCAACCAAGACCCGCCCACATCCTCCACCAGTTTTCCCATCACTTCCAAAAGACCTTCCAACTCTTTGGGCCATTAAGTCTACAGCCCCACCCTATGAAGGCTTGGCATCGTTGAGAATGTCTTTCATTATTGAGCTGATTTCTTGGGACATGAAACAGTAACACATCCTTTGCCATACTCTCTTAGTTCTCTTCCACACTTGGGGCTTGAGCCCAATTGGAATGTGGCCTCCATTAGTGACCAGCTCAGTAAATGGACCTCAACTTGGGCTGCCCAAGGGTCCTCTTTTGCCTTCCCATTGCTGTCATCCTTACTTTCTTTCCTTTTAATTATGTTTTGTTTTGTTTTGTTTTGTTTTTTGTTTGTTTGAGGCAGGGTTTCCCTGTGTAGCCCTGATTGTTCTGGAACTCACTCTGTAGGACAAGCCTCAAACTCAGAGATTTATCTGCCTCTGAAGTGCTGGGATTAAAGGGGTGTGACAATGCCTGTATTGCCTGGTAGGTTATGGATGGAAGATCAGGACTCAGACCAGCCTTGACTACACAGAAGTTCCAATGCCTGCTTGGGCTATTGAAGACCCTGGATCCAAAAGAAAAAAAAAAAACCATCAAATAGACCAAACTCTCCATGAGTCTCTAGACTCCCAAGTGACAAGAATAATCAATCATACACTCTTAATGTTATCAAAGGCTACATAAGACCCAGTCCCGGGGCACCTGTAACCCTAGCTACTTGGGAAGCTGTAGCAGGAAAATTGCAAGTCCGAGGGCATACTGGCCTACAGAGGGACACTGAGGTCAGCCAGAGATAAGTCGCCAGAACTTTCCTGGTATAGCATTCCTTTCATCCCAGGACTCAGGTGGTAGAGGCAGAGATATCTGAGTTCCAGGACAGCAAGTTCTTCATAGAACAACCATGATGCTAAAAGAGAAAGGGGGAAGAGAAAGATTTGAGACAGAACGTCTCTACAGAGCCCGGGCTATACTGGAACTCACTGAATAACCCAGGTTGGCCTCAAACTCAGAGTAACTCTTGCCTCTGCCTCCCAAGTGCTGGAAATGAAGGCATGTGCCAGCACACCTGGCTTAACTTTTTTAAATCAGGCTTTGAGAATAAAGACCAGCTGACCTGGAGATCAGTCTTAGTCACAAATCCTGGCATTAAAGGCATGGGCTATGAATATTAACCTTCATCAGGCGATGAAAGGAGACAGAGACAGAAACCCACATTGGAGCACCGGACTGAAATCTCAAGGTCCAAATCAGGAGCAGAAGGAGAGAGAGCACGAGCAAGGAACTCAGGACCGCGAGGGGTGCACCCACACACTGAGACAATAGGGATGTTCTATCGGAACTCACCAAGGCCAGTTGGCCTGGGTCTGAAAAAGCCTGGGTTAAAACCGGTCTCGCTGAATATAGCGAACAATGAGGACTACTGAGACCTCAAGAACAATGGCAATGGGTTTTTGATCCTACTGCCCCTATTGGCTTTGTGAGAGCCTAGGCAGTTTGGATGCTCACCTTACTAGACCTGGATGGAGGTGGGCGGTCCTTGGACTTCCCACAGGGCAGGGAACCCTGATTGCTCTTTGGGCTGACCAGGGAGGGGGATTTGATTGGGGGGGAGGGAAAGGGGAGGCGGCGGTGGGGAAGAGACAGAAATCTTTAATAAATAAAAAAATAAAAATAAATAAAAAAAGGCACGGGCTACCACACCCAGCTTACATTTTTGTCACCGATTCCTTTCCATTTATATTTATGTTTGTGTGTGTTGGCCTCAAGTGTGGTGGTACCCCTAGCCGAGAAAAAGGTTTCAGAGCCTGGTACTGGAGGTACAGGCACTTATGGGGCTCCTGAACAAGGTGCTAGGAAACAAATTACAGGCTTCAGGGTCAACAAGCAATCTGTCCTTTTATTCTGTGCATAATTGTTTTGCCAACACATGTGTATGCCCTTCTGGACATAGGGTCCCAGAAGACCAGAAGATGGACTCAGATCTCCAGAGACTGGGGTTCCAAATGATTGGTGGTGAACCAGCTAGGGGGAGATGGGAACTGAACCAGGCTTCCCGGGCAAAGCAAGAATTGTTCTGACTCGCTGAGCCATCTCTCCAGTTTCACTATTTTTCTGTTTTATTTTTTAGTACAGTCTTTTTTATTTTGCATACCAATCCCAAAGTTTTGATGTTTTGCAGTGTAGTAAAATACTTTAAATTTTACTCAAAAACACTTTATTTCATGAAAAAGGCTAAATGGGCCAGGCGGTGGTGGTGCACACATTTAATCCCCGCACTCAGGAGGCAGAGGCAGGTGAATCCCTGTGGATTCAAGGCCAGCCTGTCTACAAGAGCTAGTTTCAGGACACCTAGAACTGTTACACAAGGAAATTCTGTCTCAAAAAAAAGAAAAAAAAGGAAGGAAGGAAGGAGAAAGAAAGAAAAGACAATAGTTAAATGATACATTAGAAAAGAGAAAAGTTAAATGATATATTTTTAGTTATGCAAAGAAATTAACAGTAACACAGGTATTTAGCACAAGTCTGGAATCTCAGCACTTAGGAAGGAGGAATTGCCATAACTTGGGGGCCAGCCTGAGCAACATAAAAAACATTACATCACTGGGAGTGGTGGCGCATGTCTTTAGTCCCAGCACTCAGAAGGCAGAGGCAGGAGTATCTTTGTGAGTTTGAGGCCAGCCTGGTCTACAGACCTAGTTCCAGGACAGGCTCCAAACTACAGAGAAACCCTGTCTTGAAAAAAAACAAAATAATAATAATAATAATACATTACATCAATGTAGGGTATATTTATGTAATTACTTCATAGATCACAAAATTTGACCCAATTTGGTTGGAAAAAGAAAACTTCATGAGCTGGAAGGTGATAACACACACACACACACACACAAACACTCCTTGAATCACAGAATTCTGGAGGCATAGGCAGGTGTGTCTCAGTGAGTTCAATGCCAGCCTGGTCTGCACAAAAGTCAGAGCTGTTATGCAGAGAAAACCTGTCTCAAAAAAAGAAATGAAAGAAGGATGGGAGGGAGGGAGGGAGGAAGGGAGGGAGGGAGGGAGGGAGGGAGGGAGGGAGGGAGGGAGGGAGGGAGGGAGATCTGCCTGACCCACACCATCTCTGATTACCTACAGAAGAGGGCAGGCCTCCTATAGAAAGCAACCAAACTTAGCATAACGAGTTACAATAAGTCTAGGCCCAACCCCTCATATCAAGATTGGAGTAGCCAACAAATTAGGAAGAAAGGAGTCCCCAAAAGCAGGCAAAAGAGTCAGAGACACCCCCACTCCCACTGTTATGAGTTCCACAAAAACACCAAGTTACACAAAGATAGCATATATTCAGAGGACCTGTTTAGATCTATACAGTCTCCATGATTGTAGGCTCTGTCTTTGTGAGCCCTAATAACCCTGGTTATTTGATCCTGTGGGCCCTGTTTTTGTGTTATCCTTTCTCTGGATTTCCATGTGGAATTTCTAACTGTTGTCCAAATTCTCAGTCACCAACTGAAATCCCAACAATCTGGGGACAAAAGCAAGTAGGTTACAGAAAATTTAACACTAGCCTTGGCAACATAGATTTAGACCCAGTGTCGTAAAAGCAAATTTATCTGGGGGCAGTGGCAGACTATGCCTATAACCCCTACACTCTGGGAGGAGGATGGAGGAATGCTAGGTGCTTCAGGCAACCCCTCCATCTAAAGGATGAAATAATACCTCAGTTCAGCACCATTAAGGGGGCAGGTATACAAACTCTAAAGCTTCAGCCGGGTGGTGGCAGCGCACGCCTTTAATCCCAGCACCCAGGAGGCAGAAGCGGGTGGATCTCTGTTAGTTCGAGGTCAGCCAGGTCTACAAGAGTTAGTTCCAGGACAGGCTCCAAAGCTACAGAGAACCCCTGTCGCAAAAAAATAAAAAATAAAATGCAACCATGCAGCTCCTCCTTCATAGGAAATGTAGAAACTTACTCCAGGACCCAAGGTCCCTGGAGGTCCCAGCTACCTAGGGTTGGCCCCAAGCTCCTTTACAGAGACCTCAAGTCATAGACCAGATGATGGCTTGGTTTCCATTTGCAATTTGCCCCAAATTAAATGAGTATTCAGAACACAGTGATGGTGTCTTTTTAAGAGAAATTGAACTGTGTTTAATCGGTACTAAGAAGCTCTCAGTTTGCTTCCCAGGGTCCAGCCACCCCCAGTTCCAGGAATGCAGAACCTCCAACTGACCTCTTAGTAGTTCTGATAACCTGTGTCAGGAAAAAACTTCAGTCTACTGGCTAAGTCCTGTGAGTCTTATTTGATGTCTGCATATATGCAGATTTCACAAAACAGGGCCAGGAGAGGCTCATTGGTAGAACACTTTCCAGCTTTTTGAGAGATCTTGGCATCAACCCACAATACTGGGTAATAAAGAAAAAAAAATGGAAAATATTTTGAACAAATTTTATTACATTTTTTTTTGTTTCTTTGTATGTTTTTTCGAGACAGGGTTTCTCTGTAGCTTTGGAGCCTGTTCTGGAAACTAGCTCTTGTAGACCATGGCTGCCTCTGCTTCCCACGTGCTTGGATTAAAGGCATATGCCACCACTGATTGGCTTTATTATATGCTTTCTGTCTATATATTTGGTCAAGAACCTGCTAGAGTACATTAGTGGAAGTCATAAGATAACATGTATGCTTTCCTCTTCCAACCTAAGGACCATGGAAATAGAACTCAGGTTCTCAGGCTTCGTGACAAAGGTTTTAGCTGTGCCATCTCACAAGCTTCAGAGCTCTTGATTCCAAGGGCTACGACTCCAGGAATAGTATAGATGGAAATCAGGTGTCTGTAGCCCAGGCTGGTCTCAAACTCATTGTGTAACTAAGGAGGATCATGAACTTCCGATCCCCTTATGTCACACATGCTGAGATTAAGATCCATATCCCTTGAGGGTGCCTTTACCACCCACATTATATTCTACTGAGGACCTCATGGAGATAATCTGTCATTATTTAATATTTATTCTATTTCCCTTCTAGCCATGTTATTCTATTTGTTTGTCATTCTGGAATTAGCTAGTCCAACATCTATTACTGTTGTGATCATGAGAGAGGAGAGCAATTCTATTCAAGAAGATGTGACCTGTGGTCTCTCTATTGATAACTTTTTCAAAACTTCCTTTATTTTAGTTAGAGTCTTATGCATCCTAAACTGGCCTTGAACTTGCTCTATAGCTTATGAAGACTTTGAAGAGCTGGGGTTAGAGACTGGCAGCAATTCCCAGAGTGGATATGATTCTGAGGATGGAACCCACACTGCCCAGTAGGTTGCAACACCCCCCTCTTGGATTTTGTTTTGCTGAGGCAGAGCATCACTCTGTAGCCCACACTGACCTTAGATGGTGCAGAGGTCTTGATGATGACCTCCTTTGAACTGTGATTACAGACATGGGCCACAGAACTAGAACTGTGTAGAAGGGAACTGTGAGCCCGCTTTTCATCCTGCTCAGCTCCCGGCCGCCTGGCTAGCTTATGCCCCAAAATAACAACACACAAACTATATTCATTTAAACAATGCTTGGCCCATTTCTATCAATGTGTGTGGCACCACGAGGTGGTGACTTACCACAAAGATTCTAGCCTACTTCCATCTTGGGTCAGAGCTTCATTGCGTCTGCCCTGGAGAGGAGAGGCATGGCGTCTGCCTCACTTCCTCTTCCTCCCAGCATTCTGTTCTGTCTACTCCGCCTACCTAATTTTCTGGCCTATCAGACCAAGCAGTTTTCTTTATTGATTAACCAATGAAACAACAGATTGATAAATGACCTTTCTACATCAGAACTGTGTGGCTTTTGTATCTTTCATTGACTTATTTTGAATTCTTTCATAGGTCCTCATTGGGAATATACACATGAATCATACATGGCCTGTAGGCATCACTGGCTGACTCTTCCCTATGTTGCTCCATTTGGAGGACATAGCAGTTAATTGCCAGATCTTTGAAACTTTACAGAAGTTAGGTCCATGTACTGACTCTACAACACAGATTAGTAGAGTAGGCCCTCATTGCCTAGGAGGTGCAGAAAGGCTGATCAGGACTTTAAGATCCACCTTTAATTTACTACAGTACTGAAGCTTGCCTGGACTCAGATAACTTTTCCTGAAAAGGAAAGAATTCAAACAAATACATACACAGACATATATGCCAATGGACTGCATTTAAACCAACTACTCTTTACCTGAAGATGGAGCTTACACTAGACTACAGCTGTTATACCCCATGTTTAACAATCTGTAAATAATCCCCTTAAAACTCATGGTTCATAAAACCAGAATTTGGTGGGATCTGTACTTTATTCTTAGACCAGTTTCACTATCTGTGGTGAATGCAATTCTGAGAAAGGCATTTCTCCAGATAATGTTGTCACACAACAAAAACTGACAGATGGGTGATATTTAGAAGAACAATGGAGTTATTTTTGTGTGTTTGTAGTCTTTGCAGGCAGGGTTTTTTGGTGTAACAGTCCCAGCTGGCCTGGAACTCACTTTGTACACCATGCTGGCCTCAAACACACTAACATCCAACTGCTTCTGCCTCCCAAGTACTGAGATTAAAGGCATGTGCCACCACTGCCCTAGGTTACAATGAATTTTTTAAATGAACTCCAAGAACAAGCAACCCAAATAGGACATGGAAACAAACACACACATTTCATTTCAGCACTAGGGAGGCAGAGGCAAGAGGATTATAGGGTTTTAAGACTAACAAGACTAAAGCCTGCATGGGAAACAGATAACCCTGTCTTAAAAGCAAAAAAACAAACAAACACAGACACATACATACCAAAAAAAATGGACTTTACTTAAGCCAACTACACCAGACCTGAACAGGGGCCTCTGCCAGGCTATGATTGTATACATGTTTGTTATATAGTTGTTAACCTCATGCTTAACAGTACACAGATTGTTAATAACCCTCATAAAACTTATGGTTCATCAAACTGGACTTCGGTGGTATCTGTGTTTTGTTCCCTCATTGGTTTACTTTTTGGGGTGAGTAGATATGTATATTCTATTTCACAAGAGAAAGTATTGTCACACAACAAGATCTGAAAGATGGGTAATATTTAACTAAACATAGAATTTTTAAATGAACTGCAAGAACAAGCGACCATATCAGGGCATGGAGACACACACACCTTTAATCCCATCACTAGCAAGGCAGAGACAGGAAGAGTTGGATGCCAACGCGATACACAATGAGAGTTACAGACAGCCAGAATTACACTGAGAATTTCTCTCTCAAAAACAAAAAATAAAATGAAAATGTTCAACAGGCTGGATGTGACGGTACATGTCTTCAATCCCAGCACTCAGAAGGCAAGGCAGGAGAATATCAGAAAAAAACCTATACAGCCTGGTCTACACATAGATCTCCAGGACAGTCAGAACTCTATACAGCACATAAATAAATAAATAAATAAACAAACCTTCGACATTTTTATCCATAAGACCAATGTAAAGTAAAATTACTTTCAGATATTATCTTAGTCAGAATCACCGAGAGAAATATAACCAGAACAGCACATGCTGGTAAAGATATGATGGGAAAGGAACACTTAGTCATTGTTATTGGGATCACAAAATGGTACAGCCACCCCCCAACAGCCTCGCCTACAAGAGCCTTCATTAGTGGCCAGCTTACCCTGGATATCTGCAGGCTCTTCCATGTTGTCTGGATCCCTGCTGGTACTTGAAACTCCATTCCAAGGAACTGACCTTTAAATGTCTTCTCCATCCAGGACCCACCTAGGTCCTCCACTCTTACTTGCATCACCTCCAGCAGAACCTCCCACCGTGTAGCCTCCCTCAGTCTACAGCCCCACCCAATGGAGGCTTGGCATAGTTGAGGATGTCTATCATAATTGAGCAGACATACCCAGTGCAGGTTTTCTTGGGACCTGAAATACTAATGCATCCTTTGCTACATCCTCTCGGGGTTCAAGCCCAGGTGAAATTTGTCCTCTAATGCCTGGTGACCTTCTCAGTAAATGAGCCTCAACTCGGGCTGCCCAGATGTCCTCCTCTTCATTCCCATTGCTGTCACCCCTCCCTTCTTTCTCTTTTAGACAAGGTTTCTCTTTGTGGCACTGGCTCTTCTGTTGTCCTGAATACCAGTCTTCTCTGAAGACTAAGCTGACCTCAGTCTCAGAAATTTGCCTGCCTCTGCCTCTGGAGTGCTGGGATTAAAGGTGTATGTCACCATGCCAGGCTCCATTGTTTTCTTTCCTTTTTTGACACAGAGTTTCTCTACATAGCCCTGGCTGTCCTGTATCTCACTGCATAGACCAGGTTGGCCTCCCCATCACAGAGATCTCCCTGGATCTGCCTCCTGTGTGCAGGGATAAAAGGATGCCCCCCCCATACCCAGCTTGGTCACCTCTTCATCACTGGGAAGAGGTAGTTCAGCCTTAGAATTGACTGGCTGGCCAGGCGGTGGTGGTGCACGCCTTTAATCCCAGCATTCCAGAGGCAGAGGCAGGCGGATCTCTGTGAGTTCGAGACCAGCCTGGTCTACAAGAGCTAGTTCCAGGACAGGCTCCAAAACCACAGAGAAACCCTGTCTCGAAAAAAAAAAAAGAATTGACTGGCTGTCAATCTTTCAGACATGATCCCAGCATCACCCAGCTCTACTTCTTGGGACATCTAGAGTCTCACTTTCCCAGGTGCAAGCATTGTTGCTAAACAAATGTACACAGTGCAAGCCTGACAGTGCCTTGTCTGTTCACAGTGCCCTGCACAGAATGAGTGCTCAGTCCACTGCTGCTGATGGAGTTTTGTGAGGGAATGGACTGCTTTTTGTCCACACCTGAAACCCCTCAGCTGCTTCCCAGGCATCTGTCCACTTCCACCTGTGGTGATATGGGAGCTGGGTGTGATCTTAGACCTGTTCTGGAAGTTTTGTGAGGTAAGACCTCAGTAAACTGGGCAAACTCCCAAGGAATTTTCCTGACATCTACAGGGGATTAACATTAAATACAATATAAGATTATTGCAAATTCAACCCGGCAGTGCTTGGTGAGGCTCAGTGAGAGAGCCCTTTTCCATCTTTGTGGGAAATCATGGGATAAATCCCCAATATCGGGTAAAATATAAAGCAGTAGAAAATATATTTACTCAATGGGGCAACCCAGACCCAGAAAGACAAATATTATCTTACTCACTAATAAGTTGCATTTAGACATAAAGAAAAAAAGAAAAAAAGTCATCTTACAATTCATAATTCCAGAGAACCTAGATAACAATGGGGACACTAAAAGAGACATCCACGGATCTAAACTACAAGGGAAGTGGAAAAAGCAATGATATCCTAAGAAAATTGGAGCATGGAGACCATAAGGGAGAATAGAAGAGGAGGGAAGAAGGGAGAAAAGTGGAGAATAAAATATAGCTCAATTAAAAAAAAAGGTTAGCAGAATATATATTCTACTTTTATTTAACTAAAATATAACACAACAATACAAATGTTTAGATGGTTTTTGAAAGACTTTAAACATTCTTTCAAAAGAAAATTATTGAGTATATGGATCACACGGTCTGAAACTAATACAGATTAGGCTAAATCATTCTAACAAATCCTCAAATCAATGACATTGCCACCACACGTCTTCCTTACAATGAAGATTTTTGGCTTGGACTGGTCCAGGGTGTGGAGGCAGTATGTAACTCTAATTCTGAGTCCTCCCATGTGACTAGATTCTCATGCATTCATCGTCAGAAATGCTGAAAAGTTGGATATAAGTATTGAACATTGTTTGGTCCATGGACTCCCTCTGTGGTAGAAACTGGAGCTTCCATTGAGGCTGCCCATTCAGCCACTGCTGGGTAAAGTTGAGATTCAGCCACTGTGGGTTGAGCAGGGTTGCTAGCTACAACAGGAGCTTGACATTCAAGCAGGTCCTCTTGGGGACTATAACCGGTAATCCTCTATGGCCTGATCATCATGAAGAGAAGCTTGCAGGCTGTGGTTAGGCGTGACTAGAGACATGGACTCTATATTTGCAAGGGCAGGAACAGATACGTGAAGATGGAATTGGGTAGGCACAGAAACATCATTTGAGCTTCCATTTGATTCTGGAAGGACTTCATGAGTTTTCCGCAGATGATTCTTTTTGTTCTTAGCACGCTGGTTCTTGAACCATATCTGGAAAAACAAAAAAGATGTCAGAGGAACAACTGTGTGTCCAGGTAAACACGCTGGATGGAAAACTTGGCTCCAGCAACTACTCACATAAACTCGGAGGACTGGGGCTCTGAAAGGAGAAAGGCACTTAGGAAGATTTATAAACAGACACAGAGCCGGGGGGGGGGGGGGGGGGGGGCACGCCTTTAATCCCAGCACTTGGGAGGCAGAGGCAGGCGGATCTCTGTGAGTTTGAGACCAGCCTGGTCTACAAGAGCTAGTTCCAGGACAGGCTCCAAAGCCACAGAGAAACCCTGTCTCGAAAAACCAAATAAATAAATAAACAAACAAACAAACAGACACACACAGAATGACTAGGGAAGCTTCCACTACATTGTCTGGGGTTTTACAAGGATCCCTTATTTCTAGGTCACTTAGACACTGCCAAAGTGATAGCATAGCTCCATGGCAGTACCTTCGATTGATAAACAGCATAATAAACAGTTCTAGCAATTGGATGCACAAAGGTTCACCTTACACAACTGTCCCATGCTGTCCTAAGCATTGAGGAACACTGAATGGGTGGGATTTTGATAAGTGCACAGCTACTAAAGCTATTTTGACTGCAGAGGACAAGAACAAGAGCAATACAGACCTTAATCTCATACTCGGTCACACCAATCATCAGTGCCAACTCCTTGCGTTCCTGCAGGTTTGGGTGTTCGTCCTGATCGAAATGTCTTTGGAGGAGAACCTTTTGTTCCTCGGAGTATATGGTGCGTTCTTTCCGTTGCTTCCTTGTAGCTTCATGGTGAACTTGCTGGTCATCACATTTATCTGAAGAAGCAATAGGGACTTGGGAACCCTTACAACCTGAACTCACTGAGGATCTTAAGGGAATCTGGTGTCTAGGGTGTGCTGTTGCAGTTCCCAGCAACTGGGGACTCGGTTTCGTTGCTGGGTCTGGGGACACATGGGGACGTGGAATTCTTTCATGATCTGAGTGCCTCTGGATACTTGATTGCATTAGCACTCCTGGTGGAATTAGGGGGCTTTGAGACATTTGCTGACTTGGTTCGCTTACAGAGGATGGGTGGTTTTGGAGCTCAGGGCTCTGGCGCAAGAAATCTGCACTGGCAGAGGTTCCAAGAGGGACAGAACCTTGAGGGCAGGCAGGCCTATCATGAGATCCAGAGCCAGGCTCCCCAGGAACTTCTTGAGAATTCTTCCGATTCTGTCTAGCTCGTCTGTTCTTGAACCACATCTGGAGAGACAAAGGAAAGAAAAGATCAGGATAGACCAGGTGCCCCATTTAGGTCTCAAATATGAAGTTGCTGGGTGAAAAGCCTGGACCTTGGTCTCTACCCAGCACCTCTTATTGATCTTGAAGGTTCCTAGACCCAAGAAGAAAGACAGGATGAGCTGGACCAGAAACACACAGACTAAAGGAGCTTCTACCAGAAGATGGGAGTTTAGAGGGGAGGCCAAATGTCTAGGCAGATAACAAATTTATGGATAACATTATCCCTCTGCATCACTCCAGGGTTCTGCATATATAGATTAGGGGCAGTTTGAATCCAACCTTGAATGCACCATTGTTACCCTTCTACAACCTGCTACTGGGCTAAGGACCTCCGATCATGGAGGGCACTAGAAGTCCAGGAGTCAGGAAAAGTGTACAGGTGTGTTCTGGGGGAGAGGCTGTCTGACTAGAGGAGGGGAGGCATGAAAGGGGACATACCTTGATATGGGACTCCTTCAAGCCAAGTCTTTGAGCCAGTGCCATGCATTGCTCTTGGTTTGGGTGCATGCATTCATCAAAATATTCTTGCAGGACCAGCTTTTGTTCCTGGCTAAATACCGTGCGTTTTCTCAGTTGCTTCCTCAGATCACTGACAGAAGCTTGTGACCTTGGAGGGCCTTGAGAAGTCAGGAGACCTTGTGGACATGGTGGACCTGAGGTACTTGAAGAACTTTGAAAGCCTGGGTTCACTGGAGAACTAGAGGACTCATTACTTGGAAGGACACTGTAGTCTCCCATCATTTTTATACCAGGTACCAACGGTAATCGCTGGGAAACTTGAGATTCTGGAGTCAACAGAGGGATTTGGTCCGATTGTTAGATCTTTCTCCACTGGAGAAACTGGGACTAAAAACAGACATAGATCAGAGAATCCCCACAGTCCCTAGCTCCATCACTATTTCCTTGCCATCAACCACTACAGGCTTGTTATCCATTACTGTGCTCTGGCCTGTGCCTTTGCTGGAGGACACTGGCCCAGCATCCTGGGGTCTCACCAGCACTCTCCCCTGGCTTCCCCAATCTGTGCAATCATCCAGTTCTCAGTGGTCACATCTATGAGGTAAACTTGCAAGCAGCTCCTGAATTTTCAAAGAAGCCTCTCTCTACCCCTTATGCTGTAAATGTGAGGAACTTCAAACTCTAAGCATATATACCAGCTCTCGAGTGTTACCAAGGCTCTCCCATCTTTAACCCCTTCTCTCCCTCATCAAGGCAACCCTCAACCTATATAATATCATATATACACTTCCTTGTGGCCTCAACTCACCAAGAAATCCGTAGGTTGTTGCACCTTGCTTAGATTCCTGTCTTGTGTGATCACTACTCCAGGGACCAGTGCTTAAATACCCTCTCCAAGGTCAAAACTCAATAAGCTCCACCCTGTTCTTGGCTCCTCCTACCCTTCAGGCCCTCTAATCCCTTACCCACACCCAACATTTTACATTCCTTAGTATTAGCCACACCCCAGTGGGCCTAATCCTACTAATTCAATCATAATTGTTTTATTTACTTTTTTTAAGTCAGTGTCTGTCTATTAGCCCAGGTTATTCTAAAATTCACTATGTTGATGAGGATGTACTCAAACTCACAGACATTACCTTGTTTCATTCTCCTGAGTACTAGCATTAAGGAGCAGGCCAAAAGGTCATTGGTTGGTTTAATGATTGTTTTCCAAATTATTATGGCATGGTAGGGTTCTGTGAAAATTGGAAACTAAGAGGACCTGGCCCTCTTGGTGCTGAAGTCTAGAAAGAATTCAGACTCCCTATGTTGCCCAGTTTGGCAGCATTTACGATTAATTGTCAATAGTGATATTTTGTTTTTGATTTAATACATAAGGCTTGTCTGAATATCAGAAGGAAAAAGATAAGCCAAAAGAGATCAGGGAGTGACACACACCTTTAATCCCAGGATATCAGAGGCACAATTATCTCTGTGAGTTCAAGGCCATGCTAGGCTGCACAAGATCTCAATGCAGAAACAAATCCGGGTGGTGGTGGCTCAAAACTTTAATCCCCGTTCTAGGGAGTCACACACCTTTACTCCTAGTATTAGTGGGAATATAAAATAGGAAGAGAGAGAGGCTGTGTCGGCTTAGTTAGTTCAGTTTGCTTAGTCTTCTTAGACTGCAGTTGCCCAACTTGGTAGAGGTAAGTTTTTTTTTTATTTTTCTTTTTTATTTTTTTATTACTTAAAACAATACCAATTATAATTCCTGCTCCTTCTCCTCCTCTCACTCCCCCCACTCTTCTACCCCACTCCCTCCAATCCCAAAAAATGGCAAGACACCCCACCCCATGGAAAATTCAAGGGCCTCCCCACCACACCTAGGCTGAGCAAGGCACACATCCGAGGAAAACAGGATACCAATGAGCCAAAACATGCAGCAGACACAAATCCCAGTGACACTATCAGTGGCCCCTCAGTCTGCCCCAACTGTCAATCACATTCAGAGGGTCTAGTTTGATCCTATGCTCATTCATTCCCAGTCCAGATGGAGTTGGTGAGCTCCCATTAGTTCAGGCAAACTGTCTCAGTGAATGAACCCCTTATGGTCTTGACCTCTTTGCTCATAGTCTCCCTCCTTCCACTCTTCAACTGGACCTTGGGAGCTCAGTCCAGTGCTCCGATGTGGGTCTCTGCCTCGTTTCCACCTGTTGTTGGATGAAGGTTCTATGGTGATTTTTAAGATAATCATCAGTTTGACTAAGAGCAAGGCCAGTTCAGGCACCCTCTACTCTATTGCTCATGGTCATTCTTGTGGATTCCTAAGAAGTTTTCTAAAGCCAGGTTTCTTGCTGACCTCATAATGGCTCTCTCAATCAAGGTATCTCTTTCCTTGCTCTCATATCTGTCCTTCCTTCATCTCAACTATCCCATTCTCTCAAGTTCTCCTCAAATCTCCCCTTCTCCTGTCCTCTTCCCCTTTTCTCATCCTTCTATCCCTGCCCTCATGCTCCCAATTTTGTCAGGTGATCTTGCCTGTTTCCAATTTCCAGGTGGGTCTTTATATGTTTTTCTTTGGGTTCACCTTATTACCTAGCTTCTCTAGGATCTCGAACTATAGGCTCAATGTTTTTTGTTTATGGCTAGTATCCACTAATTAATTAATATATACCATATTCATTTTTTGGGTCTGGGTTACCTCACTCAGGATAATGTTTTCTTATCCCATGCATTTGCAGGCAAAATTCAAGATGTCATTTTTTTTTAAACCTCTGAGTAGTACTCTAATGTGTAAATGTGCCACATTTTTTGGAGGGGGGGGGGTCGAGACAGGGTTTCTCTGTAGCTTTGGAGCCTGTCCTGGAACTAGCTCTTGTAGACCAGGCTGGTCTCGAACTCACAGAGATCCGCCTGCCTCTGCCTCCCGAGTGCTGGGATTAAAGGCGTGTGCCACCACCGCCCGGCGCCACATTTTCTTTATCCATTCTTCAGTTGAGAAGCATCTAGGTTGGTTCCATGTTCTGGCTATTACAAATAATGCTGCTATGAACATAGTTGAACAAATAATTTTGTAGTATGATTGAGCATCTTTTGGGTATTCCCAAGAGTAGTATTGCTGGATCCTGAGGTTGATTCCCAATTTTCTGAGAACTTGCCTTACTGATTTCCAAAGTGGTCAGACAAGCTTTCATCCTCACCAGCAGTAAATGAGAGTTGCCTTTACTCTACATCCTCTCCTGCATAAGCTATCATTAGTGTTTTTGATCTTAGTCATCTTGAAAGGTATAAGAGTTGTTTTGATTTGCATTTCCCTGATAACTAAGGACGTTGAACATGTCCTTGAGTATCTTTTGACCACTTGAGATTCTTCTGTTGAGAATTCTCTGTGTAGTTCGGTACCCGATTTTAAAAATTGGGTTATTTATAATTTTACTGTCTAATTTCTTGAGTACTTTATATATATTAGAGATATGTCCTTTGTCTGATGAGGGGTTGGTGAAGATCTTTTCTCATTCAGTAGGCTGACGTTTTGTCTTATTGACTGTGTCCTTTGCTTTACAGAAGCTTTTCAGTTTCAGGAGGTCCCATTTATTTATTGTTGCTCTTAGTGTTGCTACTACTGGGGCTATATTTAGGAAGTGGTCTCCTGATGGAGGAAGGTCATTGGTTAATTAATAAAGAAACTGCTTGGCCTGATAGGTTAGAACATAGGTGGGTGGAGTAAACAGAATGCTGGGAGGGAGAAGGCAGTGAGGTAAGATGCCTCAGACAGATGCCATGCCTCTGCTCTCAAGGGCAGACACGATGGAGCGAGCTGCCAGGTCAGACATGCTGAATCTTTCCCTGTAAGACTGGTGCTACACAGATTATTAGATATGCGTTAAAGCAAGATATGAGAGTTAGCCAGAAGAGGCTAGATATAATGGGCCAGGCAGTGTTTATATGAATACAGTTTGTGTGTTGTTATTTCACATAAAGCTAGCCCGTGGCTGGGAGCCGGGCAGCAGAAACGCACCCCGCAGCTCCACACTACAGTCTCCTGAGCCCAAACATTGAAAGCTACTTCCCACTTTCTTTTTTTATTATTTTATTTTATTACTTTAAAAAATATCAATCCAAATTCTCACTTCCTTCCCTCCTCCCACTCCCTTCCCATTCCCTCCACACACCTTTCCCCCACCCCCTCCAATCTTAAGAGAGGGCAAGGCAACCCTCCCTGTGGAAAGTCCAAGACCCTCCCCTACAACATCCAGGTTGAACAAGGTATACATCTAATGAGTTTAGGATCCAAAAATGCCAGCACATGCAGCAGAGACAAATCCCAATGACACTGTGAGTGGCCCCTCAGTCTGCCCCAACTGTCAACCACATTCAGAGTTTGATCACACACTCATTCACTCCCAGTCTAGTTGGAGTTGGTGAGCTCCCATTAGTTCAGCCAAACTGTCTCAGTGGGTGAACCCCTCATGGTCTTGATTTCCTTGCTCATACTATCTCTCCTTCCACTCTTCAACTGGACCTTTGAAGCTCAGTCCAGTGCTCCGATGTGGGTCTCTGCCTCTGTTTTTCCAACTGTTGTTGGACAGAGGTACTATACTGATATTAAGATAATCATCAGTCTGACTAAGGGCAAGGTCAGTTCAGGCACCTTCTCCTCTATTGCTTAGGATCTTAGCTAGGATCATTCTTATGGATTCCTAAGAATTTTTCTGGAGCCAGGTTTCTTGCTAATCCCATAATTGCTCTCTCAATCAAGATATGTCTTTCCTTGCTCTCATATTTGTCCTTCCTCCATCTCGACTATCCCATTCCCTCAAGTTCTCCCCAACCCTCCCCTTATGCCCTCCTCTTCCCCATCTCCCCTTCTTTCTACCCCTGCTCCCATGCTCCCAAATTTTGTCAGGTGATGTTGTCTGCTTCCAATTTCCCAATTTTTCTTCTCTCAGGTTCGTTGTGGTTGGATTTATATTGAGGTCTTTAATCCCTTTGGACTTGAGTTTTGTGCATGGCAATAGATATGGATCTATTCACATTCTTCTGCGTGTTGACATCCAGTTATGCCAGCACTATGTGTTGAAGATGCTTCCTTTTTTTCTATTGTATAATTTTAGCTTCCTTGTCAAAAATCAGGTCTTCATAGGTGTATGGATTAATATCTGGGTCTTCAATTTGATTTTATTTTATAACATCTCTGTTTTTATTTCAATACCAGGCTATTTTGATTACTGTAGCTCTGTAATAGAGCTTGATGTCAGGGATGGTAATGCCTCTGGAAATTCTTTTATTGTATAGGATTGTTTTGGCTATACTGGGTTTTTTGTTTTTCCATATGAAGTTGATTATTGTTCTGTCAAGGTCTGTGAAGAATTGTATTGGGATTTTCATAGGGAATGCATTGAATCTAGACATTACTTTTGGTAGAATTGCCATTTTTATTATGTTGAGCCTTCCTATCCAAGAGCATGGGAGATCTTTCCATTTTCTGGTGTCTTCTTCAATTTCTTTCTTCAAAGACATTAAATTCTTGTCAAATAGGTCTTTCACTTTCTTGGTTAGTGTTACCCCAATATATTTTATGTTATTTGTGGCTGTTGTAAAAGGTGATATTTTTCCAATTTCCCGCTCAGCTTCTTTATCCTTTGTGTAAAGGAGGGCTATTGATTTTTTTGAGTTGATCTTATATCCTGCCATATCACTGAAGGTATTTATCAGCTGTAGGAGTTCTCTGGTAGAATTTTGGGGTCACGTATGTACACTATCAGATCATCCACAAATAACGAAAGTGTGACTTCTTCCTTTTGAATATGAATCCCCTTTATATCCTTATGTTGTCTTATTTCTGTTGCTAAAACTTCAAGAACTATGTTGAAGAGATATGGAGTGGACAGCCTTAATTTTAGTGGAATTGCTTTGAGTTTCTCTCCATTTAATTTGGTGTTAGCTGTTGGCTTTATGTATATTGCTTTTATTATATTTAGATATGATCCTTGTATCCCTAATCTCTCCAAGACCTTTATTATGAGGGGATGTTGGATTTTGTCAAAAATAATTAAATGGTGTTTTTCTTTCAGTTTATTTATATGGTGGATTACATTGATGGATTTTTATGTTGTACCAATCCTGCATCTCTGGGATGAAGCCTACTTGATCATGATGGATGATTTTTTTGATGTGTTCTTGGATTGGTTTGCCAGCATTTTATTGAGAATTTTTGCATCCATGTTCACGATTGAGATTGGTCTGTAATTCTCTTTCTTGTTTGAGTCTTTGTGTGGTTATGGTATCAGGGTAACTGTAGTCTCATAAAAGAGTTTGGCAGTGAGCCTTCTGTTTCTATTATGTGGAACACTTTGAGGAGTATTCTGCACTAAAACCATTAGGCCCTGGGCTTTTTTTGGTTGGGAAGTTTTGATTACAGCTTCTATTTCCTTGTGGCTTATAGGTCTATTTAAATTGCTCACCTTGTCTTGATTTAATTTTGATATATGGTATCTATCTAAAAAATTGTCCATTTCTTTTACATTTTCAAATTTTGTGGAGTATAGGTTTTTGTAGTAAGACCTAATGTGTTGTAATATGGGTGGCGGGGCTACGTCCCCAGGAACCGGCCGCCCACATGGCTAGCTTATGCCCCGAAATAATTACACAGAAACTGTATTCTTTTAAACACTGCCTGGCCCATTAGTTTCAGTTTCTTATTGGCTAGCTCTTACATATTGACCTAACCCATTTCTAATCATCTGTGTAGCCCATGAGCTGGCTTACCAGGAATGATCTTAACCTGCGTCTGCCTCCGGTAGGAGAATCATGGCGACTCCTCACTCAGCTTCTTTCTCCCAGCATCCTGTTCTGTTTACTCTGCCTACCTAAGGGTTGGCCTATCAATGGGCCTAGGCAGTTTCTTTATTGATAAGAAATCACTCCCACATCACTAATGATTCTCTGAATTTCCTCAGTGTCTGTTGTTATGTCTCCCTTTTCATTTCTGATTTTGTTAATTCAATGTTCTCTCTCCTCCTTTTGATTAATTTGGATAGGGTTTGTCAATCTTGTTGATTTTTCTCAAAGAACCAGCTCGTTGTTTCATTGATTCTTTGTATTTTTTCTGTGTTTTTATTTAGTTGATTTCAGCCCTCAATTTGATTATTTCCTCTTTTCTACTCCTCCTGGGTGAGTCTGCTTCTTTTTTTTTCTAGAGCTTTCAGGTGTGCTATTAGGTCGCTAATGTGAGCTTTCTTCATTTTCTATATGTTGGCACTTAGTGCTATGAACTTTTTTCTTAGCATGGCTTTCACAGTGTCCCATAGGTTTGGATAGATTGTGCCTTCATTTTCATTGAATTCAAAAAAAAAATCTTTAATTTTTTTCTTTATTTCTTCCTTGACCCAGGGGTGGTTCAGTAATGACTGTTTAATTTCCATGAGTTTGTAGGTTTTCTGAGAGTATTATTGCTGTTAAATTTTATCTTTACTCCATGGTGATCCAATAAGACACAGGGTGTTACTCCAATTTTTTTTTGCATCTATGAATGTTTGCTTTGTTACTGAGTAGGTGATCAATTTTAGAGAAGGTTTCATGAGGTGCTGAGAAAAATGTATATTCTTTTGTGTTTGGGTGAAATGTTCTATACATGTCTGTTAAGTCCATTTGATTCATTATATCATTAGTTCTCTTTTTTCTCTGTTAAGTTTCTGTCTGGTTGGCCTGTCTATTGGCGAGAGAGGACTGTTAAAATCTTCTGTGTGTCTGGTTTGGTGTGTTACTTGAGTTTTAGTAATGTTTCTTTTACGTATGTGGGTGATCTTTTATTATGGGCATAGATATTCAGGATTGAGACTTCATCTTGATGAATTGTTCCTGTTATCAGTATAAGGTGTTCTCCATCTCTTCTGATTGATTTTGGCTTGAAATTTATTTTGTTAGATGTTAGGATAGCCACACCCATTTGTTTCCTAGGTCCATTTGATTGGAAAACTTTTTCCCAACCTTTCACTCTGAGTTAATATCTGTCTTTGAGGTTGAGGTGTGTTTCTTGTAAACAGCAGAAGGCTGAATCCTGTATTCATATCCATTCTCTTAGCCTGTGTCTTTTATAGGTGAATTGAGTCCACTGATATTAAGCTATGTTAATGGCTTGTGTTTGCTAACTCTGGTTATTTTTCGTTATTAGTATTTGTGTGTTTCCCTTCTTAGGGTTATACTGGAGTGGGCCTATCAGATGTCTGCATTTTTGTGGGTATAGTTAGCTTCCTTGGTTTGAGGTTGTTCTTCTAGTTCTTTCTGTAATGCTGGGATTGTGGATACATATAGTCTAAATCTGTTTTTGTCATGGAATATATTGTTTTCTCCATCAATGGTGAATGAAAGCTTTGCTGGGTATAGTAGTCTGGGCTTGCATCCATGGTCTCTTAGTGTCTGCAGCAATCTATCCAGGACCACTGGCTTTCATGGTTTCCATTGAGAAGTCAGGTGTAATTCTGATAGATTTACCTTATATGTTACTTGAACTTTTTCCTTTGCAGCTCTTAATATTCTTTATTCTGTATGCTTTGTATTTTGATTATTATATGGCAAGGGGATGTTTATTTTTGATCCAGTCTATTTGGTGTTCTGTAAGCTTCTTGTACCTACACAGAGATATTTTTCTTTACATTGGAAAATTTTTCTTCTATAATTTTGTTGAATGTATTGTCTGAGCCTTTGAGCTGGAGTTCTCCTTCTTCTACTTCTGTTATTCTTAGGTATGTTTTTGTTATGATTTTGCCTGCGGGTCCTGAGCAGCTTGCGGTGGGGCTGGCTGATCCTGGCCACAGTAAAGTTACCTGACCAAGAGAGCCGCCAGCCCAGGGCAGGGTCCAGCCTTGTGGCGAGTGGCTGGGCAGGCGACAGTGAATCCCCGGAAGGTGCAGGTTCCCAGTGGCTAGCGGGTGGGAGACACGTGGACAGACAAATCATACAGAATAGAATTGGATATTTATTACTTAGAGAAAGGGTGAGAAGGTGAAGAGGACAGAGAGAGAGAAAATGGGGGTAGCAGAGAAGTGGGGAGAGAAGTGGAAGCGAAGCTGCCTCTCTGAGAGGAAGATGGAAAAAAAGAGTGAGCTCAGGCCGGAAGCTGAAGATCAGCCTGCCTCAGCGGATGAGGGAGGGAGTGGGTGTGGCTTGTATGAACAATCATAACAGTTTTTTTCATGGTGTCCCAGAGTTCCTGAATGTTTTGTGTTAAGATTTTTTGGATTTAATGTTTTCTTTGACCAATGAATCTATTTTCTCTATAGTATCTTCAGTGCCTGTGATTCTTTCTTCTATCTCTTGTATTCTGTTGGTTATACATGTCTCTATAGTTCCTGTTCATTTACCCAGATTTTTCATATCCAGAATTCCCTCGGTTTATGTTTTCTTTACTGCCTCTACTTCAGTCTTCAATTCTTGAACTGTGTTTTTCACCTGTTTGATTGTTTCTTCTTGGTTTCCTTGGGTTTCTTTGAGGGATTTATGAATATCTTTCAACTTTTTGTTTGTTTTCTCTTCCATTTCTTTATGGGAGTTTTTCACTTCCTCTTTAAAGGTCTTCATCATTTTCATAAAGTTATGTTTAAAGTCATTTTCTTCTACTTCTTCTGGGTTAGGATGATCAAGTCTTCCTGTCATGTGACCACTGGGTTCTAGTGTTACCATGTTGCTTTTTAGGATGTTGGAGGAATTCTTGCATTGGCGCTTACCCATCTCTTCCTTCAAATGAGGCCACCAGTGTCTTGGCGTCTTGGTTCAATCCTTGATGTGGCTGTCTCTTTGGTCCCCTCAGTATTGGATTAAGCTGTGTTTCAGGGTTCCACTGAGCTTACAGGTGAACAGGCCAGTTTGGGGGCAGAGTGGGTTGGGGGATAGCCAAGTCACAGGAAATTTCCCTGCTGGCTGGCTAGAAAAGCCTAGGGAGATTGGAAGGCTCTCCTGGGTTTTGTCCCAGTGGGGAGGTCCCAGAGAGTCAGACATCCAGCTGTCTGGCCCTATGTCCACTGACTCACCTCTTAGGTCCCCTCAGTGTTGGCAATCTTGGTCATTCTTACAGGTGTAAGATGGAATCTGAGTTGTCTTGATTTGCATTTCTCTGATGAGTAAGGATGTTGAGCATTTTCTTTAGTGTCTTTCAGCCATTTTAGATTCCTCTGTTGAGAGTTCTCTGTTTAGTTCTGTACTCCATTTTTTTTAATATTTGTTCTTTTCATGAACAATTTCTTGAGTTCTTTGTATATTTTGGAGATCAGTTCCCTGTCTGATGTTGGGTTGGTAAAGATCTTTTTCCATTTTGTAGGCTGTCATTTTGTCTTGCTGACCATGTCATTTGCTTTACAGACGCTTTTCAGTTTCAGGAGGTCCCATTTATTAATTGTTCCTCTCAGTTAATTATCTATTTTTATACAAGTTGCATGGCCACAATGTGGGGAGGACTGGGGGAGGGGAAAGAATTTTAAATTATATAGGTACACATTCATAAATGCACATTTGAGTAGTATTTAAGGTTTTTTTTCTGTGTAGCTTGAGCTGTCTTGGTAAGTGTCATGTAGACAAGGGTAGCACAGATATCACAGAGATCCTACTGCTTCTGCCTTTTGAGTCTTATGGTTAAAAGTATACCCTATGGAAAAGTGATTAAAATATATTGTATGAAATATTTTTCTCAAAATCCAGTACTTACTTTTTGTGTAACTCTAAAAGGGCTGACAAGGAAGGAGCACATATATAAAAACAATCCTTTGACTTTCCACTTTCATCCACTTATGACTTCAAAATCTTACATGAGATAAAATATAATTTAATGTTTTAAATTAATCTTGTACTGAGTGTGTCTATAAGGCTTATGGTGCAGTCAAGAGAACAACTTTGAGGCCTGAAGATTCATCTCCACACATGTCAGACATTTGCCCTGATTTGCCTCTAGCCATGACTTGTTCACAGAATTTAATCCTTTGCTGTTTTCTCTCCTCTTTTTCTTTGTCTCCTAAAGACTGGAGATTGAATCAGATACCTGTTCATAGTAAAAATGTAAAGTGGTGTCCAACTCCTAGAAATTTCTTGTCTCTATCCCTTATTTTTTTCTTATTAATATTTTGGTCACATATCCCTGGTTGACATCAAAATAACTCTGTAGCCCAGGCTGTCCTAGAACTTGCAGCTCTCGTAGTGTAGCTGGGATTACAGGTCTGTGCCCCCAGGTCTGTCTCTTATGTAGCCTTTAAAAGCATTAAGAATATATGATTATTATTCTCGTTTGAACACCTAGATACTCACATAGAGATTTTGTTTCTGATTCCTTGGTGTTTTCTCCCTTTTGAGGGAAGGTATCCAGTACCCCTGGCTGCCTTGGAGCTGCTGTGTAGTCAGCGCTTGCTCTCAAGTCCTGATATAAGTATGCTGTACCAACCTGGTATGTAGAGACATTAAATGGGCTGGACTATTGAAGTATTTCAAAGATCTGCCTCTTAATTGTAAAGACCATTTATTTGTTGGTGTCTTCAGGCAATACATATTTTAAATTTGTAGTTCAAATAAGAACCCTGGTCTCAGCCTCTATTCTCCCTAGATATGTAACCCTTCAAGAGTTCTGAGGCTTGGGAAATGGCACATCCAAAACACTTGCCCCCAAGATTCAGGACAAGAGTTTTATTTCTATAGTTTCTATGGTTGAAGGGAAAAACCAGTTGTAACATGCTTTCTTTATACCTCCAACTGTGGTCACTGTCAGGTTTGTGAAGAAAAAAACAGGCATTAATATTCTTCCAATCCCTGTTCCATTTTTTTTTTCTTTATCACCCAGTGTTGGGGGTTGATGCCAGAATCTTAAAAAAGCTGAACAAGTGCTCTGTCAATGAGCCTCACCTGGGACTTCTTGTGTAAATTTGTATTTGATTTAGTAGTTAATTTAAAGAATCTGTAGATATAAAGAAAGCTTCCTGGGACTTGACCCAGTAAACAGAGGTTTCCCTGACACCATCTTCCAGAACAAGGAAAAGTTCCATTGGAGATTATTTATTTCTACAGCTGGGAGTGGCAAGACCTTAAGCAACACTGCTGTAGTTTATTTTGAGTTCTGCTTCCAGGACAGCTTCAAGACTGGTGGCTGAGATGATCCAGCCTTGCAGAATATTCCACGCAGGACGAGGCCATAGTCCTAAATTTTCTTTGGGTCCCTAGAAGATTATCAACTCCTCCGTTCAGCAGGGAGTAGCCTAGAAAACTATGCCCATGTTCCCAAAAGAATGGATTATGGATGTTTGTTTTTTTAGAGTGTTGGTTGCAAAAGGCTATGAATAATGGTCAGGGAAAAAGCTAAACAAAGGAGATTAGATTCAGCTTTTTTCTTTTGAAAAGAAAAAGAGGGAAATACTGTGGGGTAATATTCTTGTACACTATAAAGAATTGTCACTCATGTGGTGTAAATAAAATGCTGATTGGCCAGTAGCCACACAGGAAGTATATGTGGGGTGACCAGACTAGGAGAATTGTGGGCAGAGGAAAGGGAGAGTTAATCACCATCCAGACACAGAGGAAGCAAGAAGAGAATGCCTTATTGAGAAAAGGTACAAAGCCACATGTCTAAATATAGGTAATAATTTTGGTTTAATTTAACTGTAAGCCTATATACCCTTGTTTTATTAATCTTTTTCTTTAAATAAACTGCTTTTAGGTAAAATTTAGTGTGTTTAATTTGGCTACTTCTCATTATAAACCATGAAAACTTTAGAAAATTCTGCTTCTAGAGATGTCCAGTCTCTGAGGATTTCTTTCAGTGGGCTAGAGAAATGCATCAATGAGTCAGAGCCATTGTTAATTTACCCAGAAAACCTGGTTCCATTCCCAGCATCCAGGAAGTGGCTCACAATCATCCTAGGATCCTGGGCATGCAAAAGTTGCACACCGAAATGTGCAGGCAAAACACATATGCAGACAACAAAAGAAACAATTGCTTGCCAATTTTGAGACCTCGAATATGTCTTCTGGAACCGTGTTGCTGAGCTAGGGTGGGGCTGATACTGAGAGCTATGAAAAGTTGGGTGCGGGTAATTGATTAAGGGCCTGTATGGATGGAGAAGTCAAAGAATGGTTGGAGCTTTTTGAGTTTCAACTTGGAGAAGATATTTAAACATTGGTTCCTGGAGTAGCGATTAAACAAAGAGGGGGATCTGAGCAAGGTGCAAAAAAAAAAAAAAAGTACAGATTTCCAGGTGAGTTAAGGCCTCAAGGAAAGGTGCATTTTAGGTAGGTTGTGGGGCTGCCTTGTTGAGGGAGAGAAGGGGTTAGAGGTGGAAGAGAAAGTGTGAAGTATACTTGAATGCATTGGCACAGAGAACCAATTCCTAAATAGAACCCCAACAGCACAGACACTGAGAGAAGCAATTAATAAATGGGAACTCCTGAAACTGAAAAGCTTCTGAAAAGCAAAGGACACGGTCAACAAGACAAAACAACATCATACAGAATGGGCAAAGATCTTCACTAACCCCACATCAGGCAAAGGTCTGATCTCCAAAATATACAAAGAACTCAAGAAAATGGACACCAAAAGATCACATAATCCAATAATAAAAAATGGAGTACAGGGGGCTAGAGAGATGGCTCAGTGGTTAAGAGCATTGCCTGCTCTTCCAAAGGTCCTGAGTTCAATTCCCGGCAACCACATGGTGGCTCACAACCACCTGTAAAGAGGTCTGGTGCCCTCTTCCTGCCTGCAGGCATACAGACAGACAGAATATTGTATACCTAATAAATAAATAAATATAAAAAAAAATGGAGTACAGACCTAAACAGAGAACTCTCAACAGAGGAATCTAAAATGGCTGAAAGACACTGAAGGAAATGTTCAACATCCTTAGTCATCAGAGAAATGCAAATCAAAACAACACTGAGATTCCATCTTACACCTGTAAAAATGTTCAAGATCAAAAACACTAATGACAATTTATGCTGGAGAGGTTGTTGGAAAAAGGGAACACTTTTGCATTGCTGGTGGGAATGCAAGCTGGTACAACACCTTTGGATATCAGTGTGGTGATTTCTCAGAAAATTAGGAAACAACCTTTCTCAAGACCCAATAATACCACTTTTGGGTATATATCCAAAGGATGCTCAATCATGCCACAAGGACATGCACTCAACTATGGTCATAGCAGCTTTGTTTGTCATAGTCAGAACCTGGAAACAGTCTAAATGCCCCTCGACTGAAGAATGGATAAGGAAAATGTGGTACATTTACACAATAGAGTACTACACAGCAGAAAAAAATAATAACAACTTGAATTTTGCAGGAAAATGGATGGAGATAGAAAACATTATTTTGAGTGAGGTAACCCAGACACAGAAAGACAATTATCACATGAACTCACTCATAGGTGATTTTTAAACATAAAACAAAGAAAGCCAGCCTAAAAACCACAATCTTAGACAACTTAGACAACAATGCGGACATTAAGAGAGACTTACATAGATATAATCTACATGGGAAGTAGAAAGTAGAAAAAGACAAAATCTCCTGAGTAAATTGGGAGCATAGGGACCTTGGGGGAGGATTGAAGGGGGGAGAGGCAGGGAGGGGAGCAGAGAAAATTGTAGAGATCAATAAATATCAGTTTAAAAAAGTAATTCTAATGAACTCAATACACAGTAGCTAAACCCAAACTGGGATTAGATACCTTACTAATTAGCCTTAAACCTTGATAAGTTACTAACAAAATTATTTGCCAGAGAACTACTAGCTGCAGTTTAAAACTTAAAGGACTTGGCAGTACTTTATATCCATCTAGAAGAGCCCATTTTATAATCAATAAAGTCCATTATACCTCACCATCCCATGCTAATTCAACCTATATACCACCATCTTCAACAAACCCCAAAAAGGAACAACCATAAGCAAAAGAATAACCATAATATTATTAGCTCAAGATGTAGCCTGTGATGTAGGAAGCAATGGACTATATTTTCTTAGCAAGAATACCCACATTACCCTTTATGAAACTGAAAGGACACAGGAGGATTTAGTAATAAATGAAGAAAATAGATAAACTGAATAGAACAATGGAGTATGCACACACCACATGTTACCTCCTCAAATTAGATACATGATTTTAAAAAAGTATTTGGGCAAATTTTTTTAATGACAAGAACAATACAATTTGTGTTTATGTATGTGTATAAATATAGAGAGAAATATAAACAAAGAAAATAAAAATAAATCTGAAAAATGGAGAATAGTGACAGATCTAAGAGCTGTCAACAAGGTAATTCAACATATGGGCCCTTGAAAATCTGTAAGTCTTCTATTACCAAAAGGATTGCCTCTTATAATTATTGATTTAAAAGATTGTTTCTTCACTATACCTTTACAAGAAAAGGACAGAGAAAATTTTGCCTTTACAGTACCTACTTATAATAATTCTCGGCCTAATAGGAGATACCAGTGGACTGTCCTCCCACAGGGAATGCTCAATATCCCTGCCCTATTCCAGTACTTTGTAAGTCAGTCTTTGGAAAAATGTGTAAACAATTCTAAGGCTATAATTTGCCATTACATGGATGACATTTTGCTCTCTGATTCAAATGTAGATAATTTAGAATGTTTGAAGAAATAAAGTTTTGCCTAAATGGGGATTAAAATTGTACCTGAAAAAAAGACAGAGAGGAAATTATGGCAATTACTTAGGTTACAAAATAGGTTTATATAAAATTAGAACACAAAAGGCACAAATTAGGAGAAACCAGTTGCATACTCTTAATGACTTTCAAAGATTGTTAAGAGATATTTCCAGTATACAACCAGCTGTTGGGATAACACCTGATCTAATAATTTATTTAAACAAAACTTTAGATGGTGACAAAAACAGTTGCTGAAGAAAATTTACAGGAGGCACATGTAGATAGGGTGGATCCAAATCTTAATTGCATTCCAGAATTTTCCCTACAGGAATTCTAATGCAGAGGGAAGATATTAGGACTTTTTACCACATAAACCAAATAAAAAATTAAAAACTTATGTGAAAAAGTTCTCTGAATTAATTATGAAAGGAAAATTGAGACTTCATCAGCTAGCAGGTATTGACCCAGCAGAGATTTTAGTGCCTTTTACTACTGATGAGATTTTAAACAACGGAAAGACAATGAACCCTGGCAAAGAGCTTGTACTAATATTTAGGAAAGATTAATAGCAATTATCCCCAAAGCAATAGAATTACCCTTATAAAGAGAACTTCTTGGATTCTTCTCCAAATTGTACATGATGCACCAATAACTGGAGCCTGCTCATCTTATACTGATGCAAATCAATGTGGAAAGGCAGGTTACACATCAGAAGATTTAAGTAAGATGGAACAAACCCTTATAATATTGTCCAAAAGGCCAAATTATATGCTATTTTCATGGTACTAAGGGATTTTAAAGAACCTTGCAATATAGTTACTGATTTGCAATGTGCAGAAAGAATTGTCTTACATATTGAAACTGCTGAATTTATACCAGAGGATACAGAATTGACTTCACTATTCATTCAGGTTCAAGATATAATCAGGAATAGGCCTTGTCCCATATACATAACACACATCTGATCCCATACGGGTCTGCCAGGTCCTCTAGCACAAGGAAATGCAGAAATTGATCAATTATTGATTGGAAGTATGCTAAAGGCCTCAGAATTTCATAAAAAAGCATCATGTCAATAGCAACGGTTAAAACAGGACTTTTCTATTACATGGCAACAAGCCAAGGAAAGTATAAAGAGATGTCCTACTTGCTCTTTCTATAAGCAAATACAGCTACCTGCAAAGAGTAACCCAAAGGGTACTCGAAGGAATGAAATCTGGCAGATGGCTGTGTTTCACTTTACAGAATTTGGAAAATTAAAATATATACACCACACTATTAACACTTATTCAGGTTTTCAATGGGCAGCTGCCTTGAGCTTAGAAAAGGCTGATTCAGTAATCATGCATTTATTAGAAATTATGGCCATCATAGGTATACCTGCACAAATAAAGACAGATAATGATCCAGCATATGTCTCCAAGAAAATGAAACCATTTTTGTTTGTTATGGTATAAAGTATTTTACAGGTCTACCAAACAATCCTACAGGTCAGGCAGTTTTAAAAAAAAGAAAAAAAAACTATCTTTTTTCATTATCCATACCAATCCAAGTTCCCACTCCCTCCCCTCTTCCCTCCCACTTACCCCCACACCCCATCTACTTGTGGATTCCTGGGAATTTCTCTAGAGCCAGGTTTCTTGCTAACCCGATAACGGCTTCCTCAATCAAGATATCTCTTTCCTTGCTCTTCTCTATCCTTCTTCCATCTCGACTATCCCATTCTCTCAAGTTCTCCTCATGCTCCCCTGTCCTCTCCTCTTCCCCTTCTACCCTCTATTTTTCTCCCACCCCCAGGCTCCCAATTTTGTCAGGTAATCTTATCTATTTTGATTTTCCAGGTGGATCTATATATGTTTTCTTAGGATTCACCTCTTTACCTAACTTCTCTAAGATCATGAACTATAGGCTCAATATCCTTTGTTTATAGCTAGTATCCATTTATGAGTAAGTACATACCATATTCATCTTTTATGGTCTGGGTTACCTCACTCAGGATAGGGTGTTCTAGTTCCATCCATTTGAATAAAAATTTCAGGGTGTCATTGTTTTTTACTGCTGAGTAGTACTCTAATGTGTAGATGTGCCACATTTTATCCATCCATTCTTTAATTGTGGCATCTATATTATTTCCAGGTTCTAGTTATTACAAATACTGCTGCTGTGAACATAGTTGAAGAATGCTTCTGTAGTATGATTGAGCATCTTTTGTGTATATACCCAAGAGTGGTATTTCTGAATTCTGAAATCAACCTACCTTAAGATCCAGCAATACCACTCTTGGGCATAAACCCAAAAGGTCAGGCAGTCATAGAAAGATCAAACTGAACTGATGTGGGAGTGTCATATACCAATCTGTTTATCAATCCGTTGATTTCATTGGTTAAAATAAAGACACTGCTTGGCTGGTCCTATAGGTTAGAACATAGGTGGGTGGAGTAAACAGAATAGTATACGGACAGGAAGAGGAAGTGAGCTCAGAATGCACGCAGCTCCACTCAGAGAAGCCAGCCTCCTCTCTTGTGGGCCGGAGGGGATAGCCCGGCTCTCTGAGGCATGCTCGCGATGAAGCTCCGACTCAAGATGGATGTAGGCTAGAATCTTCCCGGTAAGCGCACCTTGGGGTGCAACACACTTTATAAGAAATGGGCTAGTCCAGGTGCAAGAGTTAGCCAAGAAGAGACTAGAAATAATGGGCCAAGCAGTGTTTAAATGAATACAGTTTGTGTGTTCTTATTTCGGGCATAAGCTAGCCAGGCGACCGGGGTGTTGGGGACGCAAACCCGACACCCCAATTTCAACACTGAACTATAAAGAATACATTAAATAAACAGAAAGGGATGGAAATACCCCCAGAAATACATTGCATAATTCTTTTTTAACCTTAAATTTTTTTCATGCTAATGAGAAAGAACAAAGGTAGCAGAATGGCACTGGATAATAGAAAAACTGCTGAGTTAAATAGCTGGTCTATTTCAAGGATGTGTTTACCTCAGAATTGGAACCAGGAGAATAGCTCTTGATTCCACAGAAGAAGAAAAGCTATGGATACCATCAAAATTGATAAAGATTCTATTTGAAACCTCTTGAGAAAGAAATGACAGCTCATCCACAAAGGTGACAATCCTAAAGATTGTAAGAAAATCTTATGAGAGTTGGATCAGGGTTCTGTTCTTGTTTTTGCAAGAAAATACTCATTTTCAAAAATTCAAGAGAATCTGGACATTTGGATGCCTAAAGAGATAAAGATAACTATCCAGATAGAATCACCAAAGAAGAATATGACTTATGAGGACAGGTCATCTGCAGGATGTATATATATATATATTCCAGTAGAATTATAAACTCACTTAAAAACCAAAGCTGGCTTCAGAGTTGGACAATGGCTATCCTTGTCTAAATCCAAGCATGTTGTGAAAAGAAAAATTCAGAATTTCTGTCTCATGTCAGGAGCCATCTGGTATGAGACAGATAGAAGAAAGATTTTAGAAAAAATTACTTTTCTCCATACTTATTTTGTCTATATCATATCTTTTGTTGAATATGTCTATATGAATAATGTTTACATTTTCCACAATGAACAATAGATTTTCCTTCAGTAATCTTTGTAGTTTCCAGGAAAAAAATGGAGCCCCACAACAATAACTCCACCTGGTTGACATGATGTCATGGTGCTGATAGCACCACTATAAGACCAATTTTGGGTACCAGCTGCTCAAGATGGTTCCAACTTGTTTAACTGAAATGGTACACCTTCTTACAACATTCTGACCAGAGCTCCAGATAACAATTTCAGAAAAACCCAATCAACTGCACAGAAACCATATGCAATTATGCCAGACAGTAATCTTGAAACTCAACCACCATTTTAGTTTTACATGATCCCATAGAAAGAACATCACCCCATGACAGCTGGAAGTAATATTAGAAGAGAATAGCCCTTCTCCCAACAAAGTTTGTCCTCAGGGTTAAGGATATCAATTAGGAGTTGATTATTTACTGGTATAGAGTTGGGGGTTGGGGTGGAAATTATGTAAGCTCAGAGACCTCTTGGAAAAATAAGGGAAATTGAATGGGATAATAGGTAGATTAGTGTGAGCTTACTCACACCATTAATAATGAATAATAGAGTGAATACTTGTGAGCTATTATTTATAGACAATTTACATTGGTATAGATTTTTGTATATTGATACAAATTCAAATCATATGTGTTATATTGAATATGCTCCTATTTCTGTTTACAATATTTGTACACCTAGGCAAAGTTATTTTATCAGATTGTATGCATTCATGTTTTCACCTCTGTTTAAGACATTTTTACTTGTAAAACTAATACAATTTTAGGGTGTATTTATCATATTGCATTATACATTTCTACCTCTAATCAAAATATTCATACATTGTTTACAATTCGAGGTCATTGTCTGGTGTAGGAGGTCCTTCAGTATTTGTGTGTTGCTTTTATTGGTCGAATAAAGAGACTGCCTTGGCCTTTTGATAGGGCAGACTTAGATAGGCAGGGTAGACAGAACTGAATTCTGGGAGGAAGAAAGCAGGGTCTGTAACACCCGGTTTTGGTGTTACACCCTTGGTACAGTTCACGTGCCACTGTACCGAATGCAAGTCCGGGCAAGGACCTGGAGATTGAACAAAAGACACAGAGAGACCAGGGTCATTCAAAAGGAGTCCAGCCAAAAGCCAGTTTCTTCAGACTTGGGGAAGTCCTTATCTACCTAACTGTAGCACAAGGACTCCTCACCCAGGCAGGTGGGAAATTACCATATCAACAATGGAGTGAATGCCCTGCAGCTAATCACCAGGTGGGGCAGGGGAAATACAGAAATTTAACCAGGCAGGGCAGGAGAACTACAGGAACTAGCAGAATGCTAGTCATCTGACTAGAAACTGTATGTGCCCCAGGAATAAGGGCTGAATGCTTGGTCATGTTGACCAGAAATTGTCCTTGAGATGCGCCCCAGGAATAAGGGCAGACCAGGGCCCTACAGGGTCAGGGAGAGCCGCCATGGAGTCGTCAGAGTCAGACATGCTGAATCTTTCCCGGTAAGCCACGACCTTGTGGTAACACACAGATTACTAGATATGGGTTAAAGCAAGATGTGAGAGTTGGCAAAGAAGAAGCTAGATATAATGGGCCAGGCAGTAATTTAATTAATACAGATTTCCATGTGATTATTTTGGGGGTTAAGCTAGCCGGGCAGCGGGACATAACCACTCCTCTTACTACAATTGTCCTCATTTGCTGCACAGTTGTTTAAAGACTGTTAATATTTTTTTAACAGACTTAATTCACTTTTATTTTCCTTGTATAAAAACCCTTATGTGGTGGCCACAGCTGGAGCCTGGGTCCTCTGAACAGAGACTCTGGTGTGGGTTTTCACAAGATGGTCAGTGAATTCCTGATAAGGAGACTTGGTGAACACAGTCTCTTTCCAGAGGTCGGGGTCAGGTAGCTGTAGGTTTTAGAGATGGCATCAAAGGTGGCCTTGGCAAAGTTGCCCAGGGTGGCAGTACAGCCCCTGGCTGATGTGTAGCAGTCATCAATGCCAGCCATCATCAGTAGCTTCTTGGGCACAGGAGCAGAGACTATGCCAGTGCCTCTGGGGGCAGGGATGAGACGCACCAGCACAGAACCACAGCGGCCTGTCACTTTGCAAGGAACAGTGTGGGGCTTGCCAATCTTGTTCCCCCAGTAGCCTCTCTGCACAGGAACAATGAAAAGCTTGGCCAAGATGATGGCCCCTCGGATGGCAGTGGCTACCTCCTTGGAGCACTTGACACTGAGACCTACGTGACCATGGTAGTCCCCAATAGCGACGAAAGCCTTGAACCTGGTCCGCTGGCCTGCCCTAGTCTGCTTCTGCGCGGGCATGATCTTCAGAACCTCATCCTTTAGGGAAGCTCCCAGGAAAAAGTCAATAATCTCAGATTCCTTAATGGGCAGGGAGAACAGGTAGGTCTCCTCTAGGGACTTGATCTTCATGTCCTTAACCAGGCGGCCCAGCTTGGTGACGGGAATCCACTCCTTGTCTTCAGCTTTACCTCCGCGAGCCCCGCGGCCTTGGCCTCGACCATGGCCGCTGCCCCTCAGACCGCTGCCAAATCCTCCATGGAAGCCACCATGGCCTCCTAATCCTGGGCCCCCGGGTCCTCCGGGCCCTCCCGCTGTACCGGCGTCATCCGCCATTTGGTGTTTTCCAGAAGAAGAAGAAGTGTTAATATTTTAATAAGAAGTCTTAGTCTTTAAGTTATACAGGCATTAAGTATTATAAGTCAATAGTCATCCGTGTTTGTCATACTCAGTTAGACTAATAAACCCCTTTAGATACATAGAGATTGTATTCTGCATAGATAGGTAATCTTCAACCACTTCAAAGAACTATAGAATATGGCATTTAAATAACTTAGGGTTCTGTTGACGTGAGACACAATTGCTCCTGGAAGCACCTATCTATTCCCAAGAGAATGTTGAGCACTGAAGACACTCAAAGTGGAGTCTGTTTTCTCCTTCTTCTTCTTCTTCTTCTTCTTCTTCTTCTTCTTCTTCTTCTTCTTCTTCTTCTTCTTCTTCTTCTTCTTCTTCTTCGTTTCTCTGTAGCTTTGGAGCCTGTCCTAGAACTAGCTCTGTAGACCAGACTGGCCTCAAACTCACAGAGATCTTCCTGCCTCTGCCTCCTGAGTGTTGGGATTAAAGGCATGCGCCACCACTGCCCAGCTGCTTATTTTCTTCTTGGCAAAACTGGCCTTGGGGCAAGGAACTGACCATGCCTCGACCACTGACAAAATGCACAGTGTCCAGATTGGACAAGCAGGAAACAAGAAAAAAGACTGCCACACTTTGCTAAGATAGGGTAAGATGGTTTAGAAAATCTTCCTGCCTCTGAAAATGGTCTGTCAGTTACTCTAGGCCTTAGCCAAAGTTGGTTGCTCCAGTGTTGCAAATGAAACTTCAGGTGATTGCCCAGGTAGCCAGTTGTCTCCATCATTTACTGCACATGTGGAAGCTGTTTGATTTTACTTTTTGCCTCCTCAAGTAATTTTATCTCCTTTCTCGGGCCTTCGATGGGGTCAAAGATTAGATAGTCATAGTTACCTTCCTCTTATGATCTAGCCAAGCCATTTCTAATTCAAGACTTAGACTCCTTAGGATAGAATAATTATTGAAATATTTAGCATGTATTTCTTGCTTAATATTGTTTATACTGGTTATAATTCTAATTTTTATACTTGATATCTTTTCTTATTGTCTATAGTTTTGTATTGGGTTTGGAACTCTCTTATTTAGACCAAAGGGCGGGGGTGATGGGGAATCTCTTTCACCCAATGGTCTTTGAGAGGCTGGACCAGGTTGGGTATGGCTTTGAGTACTAAAAAGACCATGGGAGCACCCACTCAACCTCTTTCTACTTGCCACACCTGGATGTTGGTTTATCTTCCTGTTTCCTCATTGTGATTCATGAGTTTCCCTCTTTGCCACACCAACCCTAGTAGATTCTGTGTGACAAGTTCCAAAGGCTGAGGCATTAGACTCCAAAGGGAGGAGATCTCCTGGAACAGGTTGTGGAACTCCCTAGCTGGAGAGAAATTATTGAGCCATAGGTTGTTTTTTTTTTTTTTTTTTTTTTTGGTTTTTCAAGACAGGGTTTCTCTGTGGTTTTGGAGCCTGTCTTGGAACTAGCTCTTGTAGACCAGGCTGGTCTTGAACCCACAGAGATCCGCCTGCCTCTACCTCCCAAGTGCTGGGATTAAAGGCGTGTGCCACTACTGCCCGGCTTTTTTTTTTACAGTTTCTTTCTTTCTTTCTTTTTTTTTTTTTTTGAGCCATAGTTCTCATGGCTCTATTTCCTTTTAATATTTATGAGATGTTCCTGATAGCCTGGGCCGAGAAGAAGCCAGCCCCTTGAATTGTCCATAAATTCTTTTCTAAGAGATTCAATGCTTTCCTTCATAATCATTTACATAATTACAAAATAATACTTTGATAAAATATCCTCCCAACAATATATGAAATTGTATGGCTGTGCATGTGTAGATGAGGTTAGCTTTGACATTGTGGTGGAGAAAGCATTGCTTAAGTATAGTTTTAAGGGCTGGAGAGATGGCTCAGCGGTTAAGAGCATTGCCTGCTCTTCCAAAGGTCCTGAGTTCGATTCCCAGCAACCACATGGTGGCTCACAACCATCTATAATGAGGTCTGGTGCCCTCTTCTGGCCTTCAGGCATACACACAGAAAGAATATTGTATACATAACAAATAAATAAATATTTTTAAAAAAGTATAGTTTTAAATTGAACTTTGAGGATTTTTAATAGGACAAAATCTAGATGTTAGATAAGGATTACACATGAAAATTTATTAACTTGATCTGGACATAGGAGTCATTCATTAACTATAAATAAGTGATTTTTTTTGTTCTGTTTAGTGATTATGATGGTATTTGTTCCATTTATAATTGGTTCTTTGAACCCACTGTCTAGGAAATATAATACCTGATTGATTTTGTGCCTTCTTGTGCCAGGTGATTATGATAATTGTTCTTTGTAACTGCTTCACTGAACACATCTTTTAAGAATTGTAATACCTGTTCTTCTTGTATAAAAATCCCTGTTTGAGAGCTGCAAAATGCACTCAGATTCAAACTGCCTCTGTGTTTCTTTCTGTTTGTCACCACCGAATCCTTACCCATCTAGTCTTCAGGAAACCACGTCCCAAAAAAAAACCATACCCAGCTGGGGTGGTCTGTGGCACCTCTCAATAAAGAAAACCTTAGTATATCCTATTCCGAGCTAATGTGACATTATTTGGTTCACGTTCCCCCCATCTGACGTGTTCTGATTCAAATATTCAACATCCTTAGCCACCAGAGAAATATAAATCAAAACAACTTGAGATTCCATCTTATGCCTATCAGAATAGCTAAGATCAATTCCTAATGCTGGTAAGGATGATGGGCAAGCAGAACACTCCTCCACCACCAGAGTGTAAATGTGTACAAAATCTATTGAAATAAATATGGGAATTTCTCCAAAATTGGTTGGTGCTGTCATCTGCAGCAATGTTGATATCCCTGGGCCCTCTTGCTGACAGAGACCTTGGGGATGTCTATGGTGTGTGCTTCAGCCAGAGGCTGTGTGGTTGTCCGTTGCCTGTGCTGACACTGAGGACCATGACGGGGTCCACGGTCCAACTTTGCTAAAGTCCATCTTGATGTTCAAGGTCCATGTTATTACCAAAGGCCATGATCTGTTTGGCCAACAGAATCCGTGTTCATATCTGTGGAAGATGCTGTAGCCAGAAACCATGTAGAACTCTATGGTCTGTGCTGCTGCTGACTATAAAGGGTAACAAAGCAGACTCACGATTGAGAATAAAGGACAAAGAAGGCTTCTGTAACAACCTCTCTCCCTCACCCTTACCTACCTCCCCAAAGAAAAGAAACAGTGTAGGGAAGAAGCCATTGAAGAGAACTCATAAAGACTGTGATGAGACCAGAGTCAGTGAGCTCTCACTAGCTCAGGTCAGTTGTTTCTGTGGGTATCACCATCATGGTCTTGATTGTTTTGCTCATATTATCACTCCTCCCTCTCTTGGGCTGATCTCCAGTAGCTCAGCCCAATGCTTCACTGCAGATCTCTGTATCTGCTTCCATCAGTTGCTGAATGAAGGTTCTATGATGACAATTAAGGTAGTCATCAATCTGATTACAGGGGAAGGCCAGTTTAGTACTCCTCTCCACTGCTGCTTAGAGTCTTAACTGGGGTCACCCCTGTGGATTCCTGGAAATTTCCCTAGTGCCATGTTTCTTGATAGCCCTTTAATGGCTCCCTCAATCAAGATATCTTTTTCCTTGTTCTTCCTCTCCTATCCTTCCCCCTTCTTGAGTGTCCCATTCCTTTATGTTCTTCTCTTCCCTCCCCTTCTCCTTTCCCCCTCTCTTTCTACCTTACCCTTCCCCCCATACTCCAATTTTTTTTCAGAAAATCTTGTCTGTTTCCTCTACCTAAGGGATTCATGTATGTCTCTCTTAGAATTTTCCTTGTTGAGGTGGGAGGTCCTTGGACTCCCCACAAGGCAGGGAACCCTAACTGCTCTTCGGGGTGATGAGAGAGGGGGAAGGGGGAGGGAAATGGGAGGCGGTGGCAGGGAGGAGACAGAAATCTTTAATTAATTAATTAGTTAAAAAAGAAAAAAAAGAATTTTCCTTGTTACCTTGCTTCTCTGGGATTGTGGACTATAGGCTGGTTATCCTTTGTTTTATGTCTAATATCCACTTATGAGTGAGTACATTCCACGTTTGTCTGTCTGGGTCTGGGTTACCTCACTGAGGATGGTTTTCTCTAGTACCATCCACTTCCATGCAAATTTCAATATGCCCTTGTTTTATTTACCACTGAGTAACTGTGTAATTGTCATTGTTTTTACCATTGTGTAAATGTACCACATTTTCTTTATCCATTCTTCAGTTTAGGGGTACCTAGGTCATTTTCAGGTTCTGACTATTATGAATAATGCTGCTATGAACACAGTTGAGCAAATGTCTTTGCGGTATGGGACTTCATCCTTTGGGTATATACCCAAGAGTGGTATTGCTGGTGCTTGAGGTATACTGATAGTGGGGAACCTGCATAGGACCAAACTAGGTGAGGCCCACTGAATGTGGAGGATAGTTGTGAGGCTTGGGCAGACTGTGGGGCCATTGGCAGTGAGACTAGGATTTATCCCTAGTGCTTGAACTGGTATCTTGGAGCACATTCTCTTTGGAGGGACTCTTGCTCAGACTAGATATAGGGGAAGGCCTTGATCTTTTCCTCAAAGTAAAGTGATGATGATTTGATGATTCCCAACGGGAAGCATTTCTGCAGAGTGGATGGAGGTGGAGAGAGAAGGGTGGAGCAAAGGAGGAGAGGGAGTGGGAACAGGAATAGCTATATAAAATGAGAAAAGATTGTATTTAAAAAAAATCTTTTTAAAAAAGCAAAACATGAAAAAGATGATGATGAGATTGCTGAAGTGTAGCATATCACCATAAATGGCTTCGGCAGAGGTGCAAAGGGAAAAGACTCTATTTTCTTTAAAGATCTGGCCCCTGGGAGTTTGACAATGCTGCAGTGAGACTATGGGCAGCACAAATTAGATTTGTGCTTCTTTTCTCTTTTTTACTTCTTTTGTTCTTGGGACGGTCACAAGGCTTGGGGGTGTACCTGGGAGGATTGGGAAGTGAATGTGATTGGGGTGCATTATGTAAAATTTCCAAATATCCAAAGACATTAAGCTGTAGATAAAGTATACCACATTAAATTTTATCAAAAACACTTTATTTAAAATAAACAGATAAATGCATAGGCATTCAACACACATATAGAAACATAGCACTAAGGAGGCCAGAGCATGACCTGAACCCAGGGACTACCTAGGCTACATATGTAAACACTAGGTTAACAAAGGGATATATTTATGCAGTTATTTAGTATATCACAAAAACTTAGCCAATTAAATGAGGGTAGTACCTGAGGAATTGGTAATTGCTGCCCAAATTCCAATCAACACATCAATTTCTAGCCTTCAAGGGACAACTGAGAGTCATAAAAAATGTTTGGCCGTCATCATAACAAGAGTTGGAACCACTGTCAAAATAAGCAAACTGATTCAGATGGACTGATGATGAGTACCTGTAACCCTACACTCTGGAAATAGGACTGAAAAGTTCCAGGAGTCTCAGGACGGCACTTTTCATATAAAAAATTTAAAAAAATAAAAGCTCAGCCTGGGCACATTAACTTGGCAGTAGAACTGACTCTATGCTCCAGTGACCTGCTGAACTCGGCAAACCAACTCCAGGATATGACCTGCAGTCCTTAGAAAATGACAACAACCATTACCCCAACACCACACATTTAGAAATGCCATGACTCTTGTCTGAAAGGCCACTTCTTCCTTGTGAGCAAAATTCCTTGGCCGAGACCAAGGGTTCTTGGTACAGGTGTGTAGACTCAGGTGTAACTCCAAGTCCTCAAATGCATCCAAGTCCTCAGAAGATGCATCAGAACTTGAGTGTGCATCCTCTGCTTATTGGGCTGCAGCTACCATGGAAAGTGAGCTTCAGCTGAGGAAGCACCTTCAGCTACTGCTGGATCAGTTAGGGCTTCTTTTGCTTTGGGTTGACCAGGGTTGGCAGCTGCATCTAGGGATTCAAAATAAAGCAGGTTCTCTTTGGGATGATATCTGGCACCCTCCAAAGCCTGATCAACATGGAGAGAAGGTTCAAGACAAGGGTTGAGCTTGGGAATGGAGCCCACACCATATGTACCTAGAGACATGGACACTCCATTGTCAGAGGCAAGGACAGATAAGTGACCATGAGAACAAGTTGATCCACAAATAGCTTTATAGCTTCCAGTCGTCTCTAGGACTCCTTTTGGAACAGCCTGGGGATTCTTCTGTTTGTACTTAGCCCGTTGGTTCTTAAACCAGATCTGGAAAAGTAAAGAAGACATCAGAGGAACTCCAGCAAGTCAAAGCCTGGGCAACAAGGGGAAGATGCTGCATGGAAGTCTTGACTCTAACAACCCCTGATGCATACAGAGGGAGGTATGAAAGGGATATAGAAGTAGAAAGGGATATAGGAAGGTGGGGTGGGCATGACCTGACACTAAAGAACGATGGAAGCTTCAGCTAGAAGGTCAGGGCATTTCTAGGGGCCCTGTTGTCTAGGTCCATCAGAACCTGCCAGGTGATAATGTGGCTGACTCCATGATGGGGCCTCTGGACACACATGTCCAATTTCCAAAACATTCCCAAGCTGAACCAGGCATTGTAGCAGCACCAGATGTGTGGGATCTGGTAGACATGCAGGAGGTGCATGATGGGAGAGTGGTTATTGCAGCTGAGGGAGAGGAAAGAGAGAGAATCAGACCTGGATCTGGTGCTCTGTCACGCAAATCCTTTGTGCCAGCTCCATGCGTTTCTCCCGGCTTGGGGTTTTGCACTCGTTAAAAAGTTCTTGCATCTGGAGCTTTTGTTCCTTTGAATACACAATGCGTATCTTCTTCTGTATCTCTGAAGAATTGGTGGTATTTTTCTGGTCATTGTTTGTATTTGTGGGCTTCAGAGAGTCTATGGAACACTCGAAGCCAGAACTCCCTGGAGAACATGAGGGTGTCTGGGGACATGGGTTTACTGGGTGAGTCTCCAGTGGTGGGAGACTTGAGTGTATCAGGGGACCTGGATACTTACAGGGGGATGTTTTCATTGGTGGTCCTGGGGACACTTGGGGACCTAGGTAACTTTCACAGTCTGAGTGCCACTGGAGACTTGATTGCATTGGGGTACGAGAAGGAACTAGGGGATGTTGAGGTATTTGATGGCATAATTCACTCATAGGGACTGGGTAATTTTGGAGGCTTGATTGCATCGAAATTCTTGGGGGTACTAGCTGACATTGAGATTTCTGGAGACCCAAGATTCCTGCATGTTCCTGAGGCATTTGGAAACTGGACTCTCTGAGTGCAAATGAAGACATTTGAGAATTTGGATGCAAGGGGAAACCTTGGAGAGATTGGAAACCTGTGTTTCTTGGGAATTCTGTATCTATTGGAGGCTCTCTGGGCACTGGTGGATATGCGAACATGCTGTGATGTGATCCTACTGGAGTATGGTCCTGTACCGGATAACCTGGAAAGTGGGGAAATGATCAGAAAAGCTCCACAACCCCCAGGTCTTAACCATCAAGTCTTCCCAGCATTTGCTCCAGACTTCCTTTGCACCAGGGATCACATGGAATGGGTGACTCATCCTTTCTGTCCACCTGCCTCAGTGTTTCTCTGCCTCTAAGGGTTCTCAACATTGGAATAGACTTACAAATATCTCCTGTGGGCCGGGCGGGGGTGGCGCACGCCTTTACTCTCAGCACTCGGGAGGCAGAGGCAGGCGGATCTCTGTGAGTTCGAGGCCAGCCTGGTCTACAAGAGCTAGTTCCAGGACAGGAACCAAAAAGCTACAGAGAAACCCTGTCTCGAAAAAACAAACAACAAAAAAATATATCTCCTGTGTTAACACAAAACTGTAAGCCCAGGGAAGCTAACCATGGGGAGGAACTTCATACAGAGTTTACAAGCCCCAGCTCCTCTCTTCTTTCCCTGCTGCCCTCTGTCTCTACCAAGGATTGCTGGGCACCTGGGACAGGCAAGACCAAAGTGCCCCCACTTAACCCTCACTGTCTACACAGAAGCCTTTGTGACTGACTCATTATGGACACCAGCAGGCTTTATCATCTTGCCCACATCCACATCTCCCTCTCCTAGTGTTTGAAGCCCTGCTCTGGTCTTAATGTTTTCTCCATCAAGGCCACTCCCAGCCTCCCCAGCTTTCCAACATTCACATCCAACAGATCCCACAACCCTCTGGCCTCACTATGTTTGCAACTCCCAAGAAAACTTGGCCTTATTGAGTACATCTTTCTTTATTGAGCAGATGCTCAAAGATGGTTTTCTGGGGGGTTAAGAAACAACACAGCTTTGACGCAACCATCTTGGGATTCCTGCCCAACTGGGGCTCCAACTGGCTACTGTCCATTCAGGAAAGGGGACTCTGTATAGTCATCTAACCAGGGTCCTCCATCATCCTTCCCACTGCTGTCACCTTTTCCTCCTTCCTTTCTTTTTTCTCTTTCTCTCTTTTTTCTCTTTCTCTTTTTCTTTCTTCCTTCACTTTACTTAACTATGTGGCCATTATATAGCCCTTGCTGACCTATAACACACTCTAGAGATTATACACAACATGAACTGACAAATGGGCCCCCAAACCCACCTATCTTCCTGCAACCTCGGTGGAACTCTGAAACACAGCTTGCTCCAATACTGAGGGGACTTAAAAGGTGAGTGAACAGCCACACAGTGGGATGCCCCATTCTCTGGGACCTCTCCAGTGGGACAAAACCCCAGGCCGCAACCCCAAATCCCTCAGCTTTTCTGAGGTGCTCCCTGCAGCCAGGCTCCCCCAAAACACAAACCTATCCAGCCTAATAGCCATACCCCACCCCCAAACCCGCCTATCCTCCTGCATCCTTTGTGGAACTTTGAAAGACAGCGTGCTCCATTACTGAGGGGCCTTAAGAGTTGAGGGAACAGACACATTGCTGGACCACTCTCTAGATCCTCCCCAGTGGGACAAAATTCCCGGAGCTCCCCCAAATCCCCTGGCTTTTCCAGCCAGCCAGCAGGGAGTTTCCTGTGGCAAGGCTCTCCCAAAACACAAACCCATCCACTGACCCCCAAGCTACTAGCCACACCCCACCTAAGAGCTGAGAGCTTGCTACAACACTGAAGAGACTAAGAGAGGGCACCAAGAGAGCAAACCAAGAGAGAAGGCCAAAAGAGCAGGCTTGTAGAGACCTCAGAGGCTTTCTGAGAGTAGAGAGCAGACCAAGAAAAATTCCCACTCAGGCAGCCACAGCAAAGATTGGACCAAGACACAAAGACACTGCAGGCTTTATTTGACGGAAGAGATGGGTAGGTGCCAATGCAAGAATTCCTCCAACAACCTAAAAAGCAACATGGTAACACCAGAATCCAGAAGTCACTCAACAGGAAGACTTGATCATCCTAACCCAGAAAAAGTAGAAGATGACTTTAAATGTAACCTTATGAAAATGATGGAGACCTTTAAAGAAAAAATGAAAAACTCCCTTAAGGAAATGGAGGAAAAGACAAACAAAATTTGGAAGAAATTAATGCCTTCCTCAAATAAACCCAAGAAAACCTAGAAAACAAAAACAATCAGACAGGTGAAGGAAACAGTTCAAGACTTGAAGACTGAAATAGAGATAATAAAAAAAACACAAACAGAAGGAATTCTGAATATAAAAAATCTTAGTAAGCCAGGCAGTGGTGGCGCACACCTTTAATCCCAGCACTCAGGAGGCAGAGGCAGGCGGATCTCTGTGAGTTCGAGGCCAGCCTAGTCTACAAGAGCTAGTTCCAGGACAGGAACCAAAAGCTATGGAGAAACCCTGTCTCAAAAATCAAAAAAAAAAAAAAAAAAAAAAAAAACTTGGCAAACAAACAGGAACTATAGAGACAAGTATACCCAACAGGATACAAAATACAGAAGAAAGAATTTCAGGCGCAATGATAATGGCACTGGGATTTATTCTACTACCTGTACTGGCTTTTCGGGATCCTAGTCTGTTTGGATGCACACCTTCCAAGGCCTGGATGGAGGCAGGAGGACCTTGGACTTCCCACAAGGCAGGGTACCCTGCCCTCTCTTAGGATTGGAGGGGGAGGAGATGGAGGAGGGGAGGGGAGGGAAGGAAATGGGAGGAGGTGGAAATTTTGAATGGTATTATTTATAAAGCAAAATAATAAAAAAAGAACCTCAGGCACTGAAGATACTATAGAGGAAATAGATTCATTAGTCAAAGAAACCATTAAATTCAAATTCTTAACATAAAACATCCAGGAAATCTGGGACACCCCATGAAAAGACCAAATCAAGGAATAATAGGGGTAGAAAGGGGAGAAGAACTCCAGATCAAAGGAACAGAAAATATATTCAACAACATCATACAAGAAAACTTTCCCAACCTAAAGAAGGGTATCCCTATGAAGGTACAAGAAGCTTACAGAACACCAAATAGACTGGATCAAAAAACATGCCCTTGCCATATAATAATCAAAACACAAAATATACAGAGTAAAGAAAGAATCTTAAGAGCTGCAAAGGAAAAATGGCAAGAAACATCAAAGGTAAACCTATCAGAATTACACCTGACATCTCAATGGAAACCATGAAAGCCAGAAGGTCTTGGATAGATGTACTGCAGACACAAAGAGACCATAGACATAAGCCCACATTACTATACCCAGCAAAGCTTTCTTTTACCATCAATGGAGAAAACAAGATATTCTATGACAAAAACAGATTTAAACAATATGTATCCACAAACCCAGTCTTACAGAAAGTACTAGAAGAAAAGCCTCAAACCAAGGAAGCTAACTACACCCACAAAAACACAGGCATCTGATAAATCCCCACCAGCATACAAAGAAGGGAAACACACAAACACTACTACCGAAAAATAACCAGAGTTAGCAACCACTGGTCATTAACATTGCTTAATATCAATAGACTTAAATACCCCTATAAAAGGACATAGGCTAAGAGAAAGGATAGGAAAACAGGATTCAGCCTTCTGCAGTATACAAGAAACACACCTCAACCTCAAAGACAGACACTACCTCAGAGTAAAGGGATGGGGAAAGGTTTTCCAGTAAAATGAACCAAAGAAACAAGCAGATGTAGCTATCCTAATATCTAACAAAATTGATTTCAAACGGAAATCAATCAAAAGATATAGAGGACACTTTATACTCATAACAGGAAAAATTCATCAAGATGCAATCTCAATCCTGAATATCTATGCCCCTAATACAAGAGCACCCACATATATAAAAGAAACATTACTAAAACTTTAATTGCACCTCAAACCCCACACACTAATAGTAGGAGACTTCAACACTCCACTCTCATCAATGGACAGGTCAACCACACAGAAACTTAACAGAGAAATAAGAGAACTAACAGATGTCATGAATCAAAGGGACTTAACAGACATCAATAGAACATTCCACCCAAACACAAAAGAATATACCTTCTTCTCAGCTCCTCATGGAACCTTCTCTAAAATTGATCACATACTTGGTAGCAAAGCAAACCTCCACAGATACAAAAAAGTTAGAGTAACTCCGTGAGTCTTATTAGATCACCAGGGATTAAAGTTAGAATTTAACAACAACACTACTTTCAGAAATCCTACATACTCATGGAAATTGAACAGTCCACTGAACCACCTCTGGGTCAAGGAAGAAATAAATTAAAAGTCTTCCTTGGAGTCAACAAAAATGAAGGCACAACATATCCAAACCTATGGGACACTATGAAAGCAGTTCTAAGAGGAAAGTTCATAGCATTAAGTGTCCACGTAAAGAAAACAGAGAAAGCTCACATTAGTGACTTAACACACCTGAAAGCTCTAGAAGAAAAAGAAGCAGACTCACCTAGGAGGAGTAGAAGCAGGAAATAATCAAACTGAGGGCTGAAAACAAAATAGAAACAAAAAAACAATACAAAGAATCAATAAACCGGGCTGGAGAGATGGCTCAGTGGTTAAGAGCATTGCCTGCTCTTCCAAAGGTCCTGAGTTCAATTCCCAGCAACCACATGGTGGCTCACAACCATCTGTAAAGAGGTCTGGCGCCCTCTTCTGGCCTTCAGGCATACACACAGAATATTGTATACATAATAAATAAATCAATAAATATTTAAAAAAAAAAAAAAAAGAATCAATAAACCAATCAACAAGATTAATAAAACCTTATCCAAACTAATCAAAAGTCAGAGAGAAAACATTCAAATTAACAAAATGAGAAATGAAAAGGGGAACATAAACAGACACTGAGGAAATAAAGACAATCATTAGGTCATACTACAAAAATCTGTATTCCACAAAATTGGAAAATGTAAAAGAAATGAACAATTTTTTAGATAGATACCATATACCAAAATAAATCAAGATCAGGTGAGCAATTTAAATGGACCTATAAGCTGAAAGGAAATAGAAGCTGTCATCAAAAATCGCCCAACCAAACAAAGTCCAGGGCCAAATGGTTTAAGTGCATAATTCCACCAGTACTTCCAAGAAGAGCTAATACCTATACTCCTCAAAGTGAGTGAGGTAACCCAGACACAAAAAGACAATTATCATATGTGCTCACTCATAAGTGGTTTTTAAACATAAAGCAAAGAAAACCAGCCTAGAAATCACAACCCCAAAGAACTTAGACAACAATGAGGACACTAAGAGAGACTTACATAGATCTAATCTACATGGGAAGTAGAAAAAGACAAGATCTCCTGAGTAAATTGGGAGCATGGGGACCATGTGGAAGAGTTGAATGGGGGAGGAGAGAGGCAGGGAGGGGAGCAGAGAAAAATGTAGAACTCAATAAAACAAAATCAAAAAAAAAGGAATATTGCCAAACTCAAAAAGAGGCTCAAACTGAGGCTACAGTTACCCTGATAGCAAACCACACAAAGACTCAACCAAAAAAGAGAATTACAGAACAATCTCACTCATGATCATCAATGCAAAAATACTCAATAAAATACTGGCAAATCTAATCCAAGAACACATCAAAAAAAAAAATCATCCATCATGATTAAGTCAGCTTCATCCCAGAGATGCAAGGCTGGTTCAACATACAAAAATCTATCAATGGGGCCGGGCGGTGGTGGCGCACGCCTTTAATCCCAGCACTCGGGAGGCAGAGGCAGGCGGATCTCTGTGAGTTCGAGACCAGCCTGGTCTACAAGAGCTAGTTCCAGGACAGGCTCCAAAACCACAGAGAAACCCTGTCTTGGAAAACAAAACAAAAAAAAAATCTATCAATATAATCCATTATACAAATAAACTGAAAGAAATAACCATATGATCATTTTATTAGATGCTGAAAAAGCATTTGACAAAAATCCAATACCCCTTTATGATAAATGTCTTGGAGAGATCAGGGATACAAGGAACATATCTAAATATAATAAAAGCAATATACAGCAAGCCAACAGCCAACATCAAATTAAATGGAGATAAACTCAAAGCAATTCCACTAAAATCAGGAACAAAGCTGTCCACTCTCTCCATATCTCTTCAACATAGTTCTTGAAGTTTTAGCAATAGCAATATGACAACATAAGGAAATCAAGGGGATTCAAATTGGAAAGGAAGAAGTCAAACTTTTGTTATTTGCATACGATATGATAGTATACATAAGTGAGCCCAAAAACTCTACCAGAGAACTCCTACAGCTGATAAATACCTTCAGTAATGCGGCAGGATACAAGGTTAACTCAAAAATCAGTAGCCCTCCTATACACAAAGGATAAAGAAGCTGAGAGGGAAACCAGAAAAACATCACCTTTCACAATAGCCACAAATAACAAAATTTTGTGGGTAACACTAACCAAAGAAGTGAAAGACCTATTTCACAAAAACTTTAAGACTTTGAAGAAAGAAATTTTTTTAATATTTATTTATTTATTATGTATAAAATATTCTGTCTGTGTGTATGTCTGCAGGCCAGAAGAGGGCACCAGACCTCATTCCAGATGGTTGTGAGCCACCATGTGGTTGCCGGGAATTGAACTCAGAACCTTTGGAAGAGCAGGCAGTGCTCTTAACCACTGAGCCATCTCTCCAGCCCTGAAGAAAGAAATTGAAGAAGATACCAGAAAATGCAAAGATCTCCCATGTTCTTGGATGGGAAGGATCAACATAGTAAAAATAGCAATCCTAACAAAAGCAATCTATAGATTCAATGCAATCCCCATCAAAATCCCAACACAATTCTTCATAGAACTTGAAAGAACAATAATCAACTTCATATGGAAAAACAAAAAACCCAGGATAGCCTAAACAATTCTGTACAATAAAGGAACTTCCGGAGGAATTACCATCTCTAACATCAAGCTCTATTACAGAGCTACAGTAATAAAAACAGCTTGGTATTGGCATAAAAACAGAGAGGTTGGGGCTGGAGAGATGGCTCAGAGGTTAAGAGCATTGCCTGCTCTTCCCGAGGTCGTGAGTTCAATTCCCAGCAACCACATGGTGGCTCACAGTCATTTATAATGAGATCTGGTAGGGCTGGAGACATGGCTCAGAGGTTAAGAGCATTGCTTGCTCTTCCAAAGGTCCTGAGTTCAATTCCCGGCAACCACATGGTGGCTCACTACCATCCGTAATGAGGTCTGGTGCCCTCTTCTGGCCTGCAGACATATAGACAGACTACTGTATACATAATAAATAAATAAATAAATAAATAAATAAATAAATAAAATATAATGAGATCTGGTGCCCTCTTCTTGTATAAACATACATGGAAGGAGTGTTGTATACATAATAAATAAATAAATCTTTAAAAAAAATAAAAAAGGAAACAAAACCTTAAAAACACACCTAACATGATTATAAGTGACTGTTAGGCCAATTCTTTAAAAAAAAAAAAAAAAAAAAAAAAAAAACAAACAGAGAGGTTGACCAATGGAATCGAATTGGAGACCCAGGTACTAATCCACACACCTATGAACAGCTGATTTTTCACAAAAGAGCTATAATTATACAATGGAAAAAAGAAAGCATCTTCAACAAATGGTGCTGGCATAACTGGATGTCAACATGTAGAGAATGAAAATAGATCTACATCTATCAACACACACAAAACTCAAGTCCAAATGGATTAAAGACCTCAATATTAATCTGAACACACTGAACTTGATAGAAAAGAAAGTGAGGAACAGCCTTCAATGCATAGGCACAGGAGACCACTTCCTGAATATAGCCCCAGTAGCAGAGACACTGGGAGCAACAATAAATAAATGGGACCTCCTGAAACTGAGAAACTTCTGTAAAGCAAAGGACACAGTCTATAAGACAAAAAGGCATCCTACTGAATAGGAGAAGATCTTCACCAACACCACATCAGACAAGGACCGATCTCCAAAATATATAAAGAACTCAAGAAATAGATATTAAAATTCTAAATAACCCAATTAAAAAAATGGTGTACTGAACTAAACAGAGAATTCTCAATAGAAGAATCTCAAATGGCCATAGGATACTTAAGGAAATTTTCAACATTCTTAGCTATCAGGGAAATGAAAATCAAAACAACTCTTACACCTGTCAGAATGTGGCACATTTACACATTAGAGTACTACTCAGCGGTCAAAAAAAAAAAAACAGCATCTTGAATTTTTTATGCAAATATATGGAATTAGAAAACACTGCCCTGAGTGAAGTAACCCAACCCAAAAAGATGAATATGCTATGTACTTACTCATAAATGGATACTAGCTATAAACAAAGTCCATGATCCTAGAGAAGCTAAGTAATAAGGTGAACCCAAAGAAAAACATATATAGATCCACTTGGAAATTGGAAACAGACAAGATTGCCTTACACTGTTGAGAGCATAGGGGCAGAGGCACCAGGATTTATCTCTACTGCATGTACTGCCTTTTGAGATCCTATTCTCTTTGGATGGATACCTTGCTCAGCCTATAGGAGGGAGGGACTTGGACCTTCCACAAAGCAATAAGCTTTACCCACTCTTAGGATTAGATGGGGTTGGGGTGGGAGACTGTGTGGAGGGAATGGGAGGAGATGAGGGAGTGGGAATTTAGATTTGTATTTCTTTAATCTAATAAATTAAAAAACTGATGGATGGGTGATATTTATAATATACAATGAATTTCTTAAATGAATTATACAAAAACAAGCAACCGCCGGGGCGGTGGTGGCGCACGCCTTTAATCCCAGCACTCAGGAGGCAGAGGCAGGCGGATCTCTGTGAGTTTGAGACCAGCCTGGTCTACAGAGCTAGTTCCAGGACAGGCTCCAAAGCCACAGAGAAACCCTGTCTCGAAAAACCAAAAAACCAAAAAAAAAAAAAAAAAAAAAAAAACAAAAACAAGCAACCCTAACAGGGCATGGTGACACACACCTTTAATCCCAGCACTCGGGAGACAGAGGCAGGCGGATCTCTGTGAGTTCGAGGCCAGCCTGGTCTACAAGAGCTAGTTCCAAGGACAGGCTCCAAAGCTACAGAGAAACCTTGTCTCAAAAAAACTTTATAAAAAAAAAGAAAAGCCGGGCAGTGGTGGCGCACGCCTTTAATCCCAGCACTCGAGAGGCAGAGGCAGGCGGATCTCTGTGAGTTCGAGACCAGCCTGGTCTACAGAGCTAGTTCCAGGACAGGCTCCAACGCCACAGAGAAACCCTGTCTCGAAAAACCACAAAAAAAAAAAAAGAAAAGAAAAAAGAAACCCGGCTTTGACAAGACAATAGCACAGAGGCCTGCCTGTGCACAGATAACCCTGTCTCAGAAGAAAAAAAAAATCAAACAAATACAGACACACTCATACACATACAATAAATGGACTCTGCTAACTACATCTCACCTGAACATGGTCCAGGCTATGATTGTTATACCTGCTGTTTTAACAGTCTGTAAATAAACATTTGATGTTGGGTGGGAGGATCTCAGAATTGGGGAGCAGCCTATTATACAATGAGAGTTACAACACCCAGGACTACACTAAAAAACCCTATCTAAAAATAAAAGCCTTAAACAGGCTGGGTATGGTGCAACATGCCTTTAATCCCAGCTCTCAGGAGGCAGAGGCAGGAGAATATCTGTAAGGATATGTACAGCCTGGTCTACACATAGATCTCTTTGACAGTTGGGACTATCTAGAGTGATCTGTACTCAAAAAAGCAAACAAAGCTGGGAGGTGGTGGTGCACGCCTTTAATCCCAGCACTCGGGAGGCAGAGGCAGGCAGATACCTGTGAGTTCCAGACCAGCCTGGTCTACAAGAGCTAGTTCCAGGACAGGCTCCAAAGCTACAGAGAAACGCTGTCTCGGGGGGGAAAAAAAGCAACAAACAAAATACCTTCAACATCGTTATCCATCAGATCAATGCAAATTAAAATTAGTTGAGATATTATCTTAATTATCTTAGTCAGAAACCCTGAGATAAATAAAACCAACAGCTCATACTGGTGAAGATGTGGGAAGACGGGAACACTTATTCATTGCTATGGGGAGTAAAAAAATGGTACAGCCATCCCACCCTCACCTACCCAAGAGCCTTAGTGGCCAACTCACCATGGATATCAGCAGGCTCTCCCATCTTGACCAGATTTTGCTGGCGATGGAAACTTTGTTCCAAGGGCCTGACTTTAAATGCCTTCTCCAACCAGGACCCGCCCACATCCTCCACCATTTTTCCCATCACTTCCAAAAGACCCTCCCACTCTTTGGCCCATTAAGTCTACAGCCCCACCCTATGAAGGCTTGGCATCGTTGAGAATGTCTTTCATTATTGAGCTGATTTCTTGGGACATGAAACAGTAACACATCCTTTGCCATACTCTCTTAGTTCTCTTCCACACTTGGGGCTTGAGCCCAATTGGAATGTGGCCTCCATTAGTGACCAGCTCAGTAAATGGGCCTCAACTTGGGCTGCCCAAGGGTCCTCCTTTGCCTTCCCATTGCTGTCATCCCTACTTTCTTTCCTTTAAATTTTGTTTTTTGAGACAGGGTTTCTCTGTGTAGCCCTGACTATTCTGCCTCTGAAGTGCTGGGATTAAAGGGGTGTGACAATGCCTGTATTGCCTGGTAGGTTATGGATGGAAGATCAGGACTCAGACCAGCCTTGACTATACAGAAGTTCCAATGCCTGCTTGGACTATTGAAGACCCTGGATCCAAAAGCAAAAAAACCATCAAATAGACCAAACTCTCCATGAGTCTCTAGGCTCCCAAGTGACAGGAATAAACAATCATACATTCTCAATGTTATCAAAGGCTACATAAGACCCAGTCCCTGGGCATTTGTAACCCTAGCTACTTGGGAAGCTGTAGCAGGAAAATTGCAAGTCTGAGGGCAGACTGGCCTACAGAGGGACACTGAGGTCAGCCAGAGATAAGTTGCCAGAACTTTCCTGGTATAGCATTCCATTCATCCCAGGACTCAGGTGGTAGAGGCAGAGATATCTGAATTCCAGGCCAGCAAGTTCTTCATAGAACAACCATGATGCAAAAAGAGAAAGGGGGAAGAGAAAGATTTGAGACAGAACGTCTCTACAGAGCCCGGGCTATACTGGAACTCACTGAATAACCCAGGTTGGCCTCAAACTCAGAGTAACTCTTGCCTCTGCCTCCCAAGTGCTGGAAATGAAGGCATGTGCCAGCACACCTGGCTTAACTTTTTTAAATCAGGCTTTGAGAATAAAGACCAGCTGACCTGGAGATCAGTCTTAGTCACAAATCCTGGCATTAAAGGCATGGGCTACCACACCCAGCTTACATTTTTGTCACCGGTTCCTTTCCATTTATATTTATGTTTGTGTGTGTTGGCCTCAAGTGTGGTGGTACCCCTAGCCGAGAAAAAGGTTTCAGAGCCTGGTACTGGAGGTACAGGCACTTATGGGGCTCCTGAACAAGGTGCTAGGAAACAAATTACAGGCTTCAGGGTCAACAAGCAATCTGTCCTTTTATTCTGTGCATAATTGTTTTGCCAACACACGTGTATGCCCAATGTTGGCATTCGTAGGGTCCCAGAAGACCAGAAGATGGACTCAGATCTCCAGAGACTGGGGTTCCAAATGATTGGTGGTAAACTAGCTAGGGGGAGATGGGAACTGAACCAGGCTTCCCTGGCAAAGCAAGAATTGCTCTGACTCACTGAGCCATCTCTCCAGTTCCACAAGCAATCTTCAGGGGCTGCCTGCCATATCTACTCCTAGTATTTTTTTGTTTTATTTTTTAATACAGTCTTTTTTTATTTTACACACTAATCCCAAAGTTTTGGTGTTTTGCAGTGTAGTAAAATATTTTAAATTTTACTCAAAAACACTTTATTTCATGAAAAAGTCTAAATGGGCCGGGCGGTGGTAGCTCACGCCTTTAATCCCAGCACTCAGGAGGCAGAGGCAGGTGAATCCCTGTGAGTTTGAGGCCAACCTGGTCTACAAGAGCTTGTTCCAGGACAAGCTACAAAGCAACCCTGTCTCAAAAAAAAAAAAAAAAAAAAAAAAGCTTGGGTGAGTTGGTGACACCAACACCAAGAAATGACCTGTGGTCCTTAGGACACATGATAACCCAAATGCCTACAATACCTCAGTTTAAGAAAAAAATCCTGCCCTTCCCTTCAAGGTCACCTCTTCCTGGCAACACTAATTTCTTAGCCTGAGCCAAAGGTTCCTAGTGTAAGGGTTTGTGGAGCTGGGCATGGTGAAGATTATCATCAGGTCTACAAGAATGACCAGGTCTTGAATGAGTCTTAGGCAGACATCCTTGGCAGGTGGACCTGGCCTTTAAGCTTCCTTTGGCCCACAGGGGGCAACTGAGATGGGAACTGGAGCTTGGGCTGAGACTGCACTTTCAGGTAATGTGCCTCAGGTGTGGCTCTAATGGCTATGGGTTTACCTAAGTCAGGGGCTACAGCTGGACCTTAGTTACCAGCACCTCTTCTTAGAGACTAAGCTGTGCACCCTCACTGGCCTGATCACCATGGGAGAATTTTTCAGGCTGGGGATAAGTTTGGGAGTGGAGTTCTCCCTGGCTGTGCTGGGACGCTCACCTTGGCAGAGGCGATGACAGAGAAGTGGCCGCAGATGTGGCCTGATTAAATACCAGCTCCAGGGCATCTGTGCATTTCAGGCAGTTCTTTTTGAACATTCTGGAGACTGCATTCTGCCCACTGATTCTTGAACCAGATCTGGAGGGATAATGCAAGAAAGAGATGTGAAGTAAAGAAGACGCTCGTGCCCTAGCCTGGACCACAGGGTCAAGGTGAGGAATGGAAAGACTGGCTCTATCCAACACCCTCACACACACGCACACACACACAAAGTTCAAGGAATGACAAGAAGGAGGGACGAAGAGGGGCTGGGTAGGAACTAAGGAAACTTCAGCAGAAAGTTCAGGGTTTTACCGGAAGACCTGACATCTTTGTCCATGAGCCCCAATGGGGCTGTTGCATAGGTTCGGGGTATACCTGGATTGAAGAAATTGCAGGGTCCAACCCTGGGTGCATATATGTCCCCATTCTACAGTTGTCCCTAACTTCCCAAAGCAGTGTAACTGAACTGGGAGTGGGGGATTGTGATTACTGTAGAGGGAGCTGGTGGAAGAGCAGCTATTCTGACGGAGGAGAGAGGGACAAGAAAGTCAGACCTTGATCTGGTATGATCTGGTAATCCTGCACTCACATCCTTCATGCCAGGTCGGCTCATTGCTGCTGACTCTGGTACAAGCTGTAATGAGAAGATTCTTGTAGCCAGAGCTTTTGTTCTGTGCTGTACATAAAGTGTTCCCTGTGATGACATCTTAGAACATTTGGGAAAATTTGTGGCCCTGGAGAGTCTGAGGCAACGAGATCTCCTGGGGAACCATGACCAGCAATTGCTTCTTTCATTTTGCTGTTTCCTGCAGCTTGGACATTTGGTCACTTAGGGGACCAGGATGCATTGCAAGATTTGGTTGCACCGGGCGGTGGTGGTGCACGCCTTTAATCCCAGCACTTGGGAGGCAGAGGCAGGCGGATCTCTGTGAGTTCGAGACCAGCCTGGTCTACAAGAGCTAGTTCCAGGACAGGCTCCAAAACCACAGAGAAACCCTGTCTCGGAAAAAAAAATTGTCTTATTGCTAACTGGAAAGCATGGGTAAGGGCTATTAATTCAGCCTTCTGATTAGTGGTATGGGCAGGGAGTGCCTGTGTCTCTACCACCCAAGTATCTGACAGTATGGCATAGCCTGCTCTACAGGTCCCTTCAGAGTTTGTAAGTTTTGTTTTGTTTTTTCTGTTGTTGGTGATATCCAGCTTTTTTCCATGCTGGTCTGATAGACTGCAGGGAATTTTATTTTAGCTTTCTTATTGAAGAACCAAAGTTCCTCCAACAGGCAAGGTTTGAAAATAAAGTTTCTGAAAAGTCCCTGAACACGAGCCAATCAGGATTGAACCCGTCACCCCACACCCTGCTAATGTAACTTTTCTGGGTTTTGCCTTTAAATGATACACACTAGAAGTGCGGGTACCTCCTTTAAATGATACCCACAAGAAGGGCGGGTACCTCCTCCTGCTGCTGTGTCAGTTGCTTTGATGAGGTCCCTGCCGGCTTGTATTGTGCACACAATAAACCTTGCTTTTGCATTTCAGTGAGTTGGTCTTTCTGGTGGTCTTTTGGGGTCCCCAAGGACTGGGCATAACATTTGGGGGCTCATCCTGGATTCCCAGGCACCCCCATTGGGACCCCAACCCCGAAGGTTTATTCTGATCTACCGCAGTAAAGTCTGTCTTCAAAGTCTTGTTGGTCTTACTTTCATTTTTGTCAGCACCAACCTTGGAATCTAAAATCTGAATTTGAATCTGAACAGGTAAGTTTGCCCTGGTAGACGTGCTAGAGGGCCAACCTGGAGGAATTGGGAGACGTCCCTTTCCCTCATCTGGACGAGGTCTCTCATCTGAGACCATCCCATCAGGGACCCAGTTGAGCCCTGTCTGTAACTCTGAATCTGAAGTCACTGGGGATCAGGTAGCCTTACTAAATGGCTCCTGTCCCATTCATACGGTTTTTGGTCTTGTTGAGGCCAAATCTCCAGACTTTCAACCAGACCATCTGGCACCCACGGGAATTTGTTTTGGGCCCTTTCTCTAACTGCTGCATTTGTCAGTCTTGTGTGTTCTATCTTTGTATCTCTATGGACAACTAACTTGACTGGACAGACTCTGGGGTCTACTCCTTCTTCCCCATTGGACCTCACCCTAGCCCACTGCAACTAGCAAGAGTGTTAGCGTAAATAAGGGCAAATGGGGCCGGGCGATGGTGGGGCACGCCTTTAATCCCAGCACTCGGGAGGCAGAGGCAGGCGGATCTCTGTGAGTTCCAGACCAGCCTGGTCTACAGAGCTAGTTCCAGGACAGGCTCCAAAACCACAGAGAAACCCTGTCTCGAAAAAACAAAAAAAGAAAAAAAAAAAAAAAAAAAAAAAAAGAAGGGCAAATGGGTCATTTTCTGTTCTTCCAAATGACCCTCTTTCAACGTGGGCTGGCCCAGGGAGGGATCTTTTCACCTGAATTTGATTTCTAAGGTTGAAGGCATTGTTTTCCAACCTCGCACAGGACACCAGGACCAGATTCCTTATATCTTGACCTGGCGGGTTGTCATCAACTGAGTAGATGACCCCCTCCTGTGAGTTAAGCCTTTCTTTTCACCTAATCCGACTTCATCCACTTTGCCTTTGCAGGTTTTTTTTTTCCCCCGTAAAACCCCAAGAAGAGGCCAAGCCTGTCCTCCAAGGAGGATTAGATGAGTCATATTCTCTTCCCTCCTCCTTACTCCCCCTTTAGACACCCCCACCCCAGGCTCAGCCCCCACCACATGCAGACCTACCTACACCCCTGGAGCCACCCCAAGGACCAGCACAGGCTACCAAGAGCTGGATGGGGACAACTCCACAACCCGAGTCAGTCGCCCTCCCACCCTGGCCAGCAGGTCCTCCTAATGGAGATGGGAGCCAGCTCTTCCCCTATTAGCCCTTAGCCACTGATGATCTCTACAACTGGCAACTGGTCCACCCAGAATGCCTCTTTCTCAAAAAAAAAAAAAAAAAAAAAAAAAGAAAGAAAGAAAGAAAGAAAAAAAAAAGAAAGATTTTTTTTTTTTTTTTTTCAAGACAGGGTTTCTCTGTAGCTTTGGAGCCTGTCTTGGAACTAGCTCTGGTAGACCAGGCTGGTCTCAAACTCACAGAGATCCGCCTGCCTCTGCCTCCTGAGTGCTGGGATTAAAGGCGTGCACCACCACCGCCCAGCACCCCAAGATCTTATTAACCTCTTACAGACTGTTCTATTTACCCATCAGCTCACCTGGGATGACTGCTAGCAACTCCTGAAAATCTTGTTCACCACCAAGGCCGTGGAGACTGGTTCTTGGGCCAACAGAAGATCCTTCCACAGGACCTGTTAATTGCAGCCAAGGGTCGGGAAAGGTGGCCTCGGGGACCTGGGATATTGGGCCTCTGCAAAGAAGGCTCAGATCTGCCAACAACAGGTAATGTACCTGGGATACATCCTTAAAGAAGGCCTAATCTACATGGGGAGTAGAAAAAGACAAGATCTCCTGAGTAAATTGGGAGCATGGGGACCTTAGGAGAGGGTTGAAGGGGGGAAGAGGCAAGGAGGGGAACAGAGAAAAATGTAGACCTCAATAAAAATCAATTTAAAAAATTGAAGATTAGAAAAAAACACTAACGATGGCTTTCCAAAGACCGCAAGGAGACAGTACTAAAAGTCCCAACTCCCTCTTCTGCCATACAAGTAAAGGAATTCCTGAAGACAGCCGGGATTCTGTTGCTCTGGATCCCTGGATTCGCTGAAATAGCTAAACCTCTGTATGAAGTCTCCAAGGGTGACTTCACTTGGACTGAGGGAAGACAGAGACATTTGACATGCTGAAAAGGAAACTTCTGGAGGCTTGGACTCCCAAATGTAAATAAGCCCTTCTACCTGTTTGTGGATGAGCATACAGGAATAGCACAAAAAGGTGCTTGTTCAGGCAGTGGGACCATGGAAGTGCCCGGTGGCCTACCTGTCCAAAAAGTTACATCCCTCATGGCCTCCCTGTCTCTGCATTACAGCAGTTGTAGCCCTGCTGATAAAAGATGCAGATGAGCTAACTCTGGGACAGAATCTGACTATTGCCATCCCCAATGCGTTAGCAGCCACCAGACAGGTGAGCAATGCCGGCATTTACTCCTTAATCCAGCCTGGATTACTTCCCAAATCCCAACAACTGTCAACCCCGCAATGTCGCTACCTGACCCCAACTTCGAGGCTCTGTTGCACGATTGTTCTGGCACAAGCACATTGCATCAGACTGGACCTGAAGGAGACCCCACTGCTGGACACAGAGGACACCTGATTCACAGATAGAAGCAGTTTCATGCTAAAGGGATGAAGGTATGTAGGGGCATCAGTCACATGGACTAAGGAAGCTATATGGGCAGAACGCCTACAACGGGAACATCTGCACAAAAGGCAGAATTGATAGCTCTCACTAGAGCCCTAGGCTGGGAAAAGAAAAGAGGCTAAACATCATCTAAATATGAGCAGGTATGCATTTGCCACTGCTCATATTCATGGGGCAATCTATATAGGAGAGAGGGCTCCTAACAGCTGAAGGAGAGACAATCAAGAATAAACAGGAAATCCTGGATCTCCTACAAGCCCTTTGGGAACCCTCAAAGTTGGTTATTATTCACTGTCCTGGACATCAGACTGGCTCAGGACCCATGCAGAAGGGAAATAACCTGGCTGATAGGACTGCCAAAGAAATAGTGATGGCCCTCAGAGTTACCCAGGGGCAAGAAACTTACCCCAGATTCCCAACTATATGACTGAAGATCTGGCATGGATCCACACCTTGCCTATGGCTCAGCCCCTGGAAGACTGGTGGAAAACAGCCAATGAGCAGGTCATCCTGCCTAGGAAGTGAGGGCATGACATACTCAAAAAGATCACTGGTCCTCACATTTGGGGACGTGGAGAATGCAGGACCTACTATCATTGGGCTAAAGCTAAATAGCTTGACCAAATTGAACAAGTTGTGCCAACTAATTGGCCAATGCCATACTATCCCCCTCTGATCTGGTGCTAGACAGAGGGGACTCGACCAGGTACATATTGAGAAGTGGATTTTACTGAAATCAAACCTAGAAATTTTGGATATATTCACAGACACCTTCTCTAGATGGACTGAGATGTAACCAACCAAACATGAGATGGCCAATGTGGTAGCAAAAAAATTAATTGAAGAAATCCTGCCCAGGTATGGCTTCCTGGACATAATTGGGTCTGACAATGGCCCAGCCTTCATATCACAGGTAAGCCAGGGAATAATTGCCACTGCACTGGGGACCCATTGGAAACTCCATTGTGCTTATAGACCCCAGGGCTCAGAGCAGGTAGAAAGGATGAGTAGAACCCTAAAAGAGACCTTAACTAAATTAGCTCTGGAGATTGGCGTGGACTGAGTGACTCTCCTGCCCTTTGCCCTGTTTAGGGTGAGGAACTCTTCATATCAGATGAGCCTCACTACCTTCGAGATTATGTATGGGACACCCCCTCTGATAATACCAAGCCCCCAGACTGACCTGGGGGTCATATATGAAGCAGCTACTCTTCCTAAACCCCACAGGTTCCAGCCAGGCTACTGGGTCCTCATTCACAGACATCAACGCAAGACCTTGGAGTCGAGATGGAAGGGTCCATTCACTGTTCTGATGACCACGCCAACAGCCCTCAAAGTAGACGGCATCACCACCTGGGTGTACTACTCCCACACCACCGATCCATTCGTCATCTCAGAGGACTACAAAAGGAGACACGTAGATGTGGAAGGCTTCCAAATATCCCTCCAATCTGCTAAAAACTTTTTGCAGCGGAGATTGAGTCAAGCCCCGTTGATTTTTTTTTTAATATTTATTATGTATACAATATTCTGTCTGCATGTCTGCCCGCAGGCCAGAAGAGGGCACCAGACACCACTACAGATGGTTGTGAGCCACCATGTGGTTGCTGGGAATTGAACTCAGGACCTCTGGAAGAGCAGGCAGTGCTCTTAACCACTGAGCCATCTCTCCAGCCCCCAAGCCCCGTTGATTTTGTTTCTACTGCTAGCTGCCAATATCCTCTCTAACCCTTTCCCCATGGAACCAAACCTGGATGATTTTTAGCGAGGACAGTACCAAAGCTAATAGCCCCTCTTCTGCTCAGAACCCCAAGGATACTTGGCTCCCTGACCTCTATGTAGACCTTTGTGCCCTGGCAGAAGAAAGGTGGGACCCCTCAGTACAGGAGCCATTCCGCATGTATGGATGTAAAACCCCTGGGTGGAGGGATCAATTTGATCCTTGGGATTCTATGTCTGTACTGGCCACTCTCACTCCAATGAGTGGCAGTGTACTTGCAGGGGTGTGGGGGATGCCTACTGGGCCAAAATGGGGATGTGAGTCCACTGAGTGGATTAGCTGGTCACTTGCCTGTCACTGGGGACTTAATTACTGTCCAATGGGCAGGGGATATGAAGAACTTGCTCTGTAGGCGGCAAACGAGTTGACTGTGGACCCTGCTATGATAAGGAGCAATATCCCTACCACCCCTGGGCAACTGCTGGAGGGTGCTACAATCAGTTTGTCATCAAATTCACCCAGGCGGGCAAAAAGGCTGTTTGGACCATGGGTAAGCCCCTGGGGCCTCCAGCTCTACTGCACTGGCTATGATCCAGTACTGATGTTCACCATCGGCAAACCCAATCAATAGGACCCAACCAGGTCATTAATCCACCTCAGGCTCCCAGCCTGAACCCCGAGTTCCGTCCAGGGGGATGACTCCACTATCAACTCAGGCAAACATCAACCATCAACCCACTGATGGTACACAAGTGTCCTTTAATAGATCTGTTGGGGAGATTGTACCTGGTACTGAATGTTTTCCAACCCAATTTGACCAAAGCTTGCTGAATCTGTTATGACATAGCTTCTACTTACTATGAGGGCCTAGCAGTGCTACTGTTTCCATGACGACTGACATCAATCACTGCCGGTGGCAACAGAGCAAACAAGGCCTTACCCTAGAAGAAGTGACTGGGCAGGGGCTATGTATAAAGCAGGTCCCCCAGATAAAGCTTCCATCTGTAATTCTTCGCTGTCTACCCACAATTGAAAACAGGATCCCACACAATGACACCTGGTGGGCCTGCTTCATGGGGCTTACCCCTCATGTGCATATCGAAGTCTTAAACCAGACCAGGGGATATTGTGTACTAGTCAGGTTCATTCCAAGAATAACCTATTACACTGATCAGGAGTTCCTGGACCTTGTGCAGCAAGAATGGAGCCAGCCCTCACAGTTATGGAACCATAAGAGAGAGCCTATGACAGCCTTAGCCCTTAACCTACTTTAAGGTGTTAGCCTGGGGGGATTGGGTATGGGAATCTCAGCCTATGTGTTGCCATAGATGTGGATATAGAGCACATAGAAAAATCCAGTCAAGCAGTGGTGGTTCCGTGTGCCTTTAATCCTGGCACTCAGGAGGCAGAGGCAGGCGGATCTCTGTGAATTCAAGGCCATCCTGGTCTACAAGAGCAAGTTCCAGGACAGGCTCCAGACAGAGAAACCCTGTCTCAAATAAACAAAAAAGAAGAAGGAAGGAAGGAAGGAAGGAAGGAAAGAAGGAAGGAAGATTGTGCCTGAGACCAAGGACCCCCAAGAAGACCACCAAGGAGCCACACTTCCGAATGCAAAAGCAATGTTTCATTTATTAAGTACGGGCTAGCACGGGTCCTCTGCCTCACAGTCTGACACAGCAGATGGAGGGAGAAGGATCCCGTTTATTTTTGTAAGGGGTTTATAAAGACAAAAAACACAAAGCAGTCACATGGTTACAGTCTCAAAATACAAAATTACTTATCCTCTATCACAATTGGCTAAAGGTGAGGTAAAGCTCAGATGTTAGTTTCTGACAGGCTATTAGTATCTAAAGGGGATAGCAACAGTCCCACATGCACACCTGTTACACCCTCCAGACATCTGCTGACCCTGTGCTAACCTCAGGGGCAAAACAGTGGTTAATCGGGTACCTACAAGGATGTTTGAAGCAAGCAGATGTGAACAGATGTTGTTTGAGTACCTGGTGGGTCACTTTGACCAGGGCAGACACAGTTTCTAGGGAAAGTTTATGACTTTGCTGAACTGCATTCAGCCCCCTGGTTAGGTCCCGTCTAAAATGGACTTCTTTTTTCTTTTTTTTTTTTTTTACTTTTTTTTTATATTTATTTATTATGTATACAATATTCTGTCTGTGTGCATGTCTGCAGGCCAGAAGAGGGCACCAGACCTCATTACAGATGGTTGTGAGCCACCATGTGGTTGCTGGGAATTGAACTCAGGACCTCTGGAAGAGCAGGCAATGCTTTTAAGCACTGAGCCATCTCTCCAGCCCCTGGACTTCTTTTTTCAAAATGGAGTTTGTTTTGCTCCTTCAGAAAAATCCATCGCCCACCTAGAGGAGTCTTTATCCTTCTTTGCAGAACAGAAGGGGATTAGATCTCTTCGTAAGCAGGGTGGGCTCTGTGCAGCGCTAGGGGAAGAATGTTGTTTCTTCACCGATCATTCGGGAATAATCTAAGACAGCATGGCTACAGTTAGAGAAGGATTGGCAAAGTGGAAAAGAGAATGCAAGGTCAAGCAGGGTTGGTTTGAAACCTGGTTTAATAGCTCCCCTTGGTTGACCACTCTCATCTCTACTCTCTTGGGACCTCTGGTAATTCTGCTTTTGTTACTGACTTTTAAGCCTTGCATTCTTAACCAGCTAGTGAAATTCATGAAAGACAGGTTGGGTACAATATAACTTATGGTCCAGAGATCACAAATCTACAGCCCCCTCAGGACAGAAGATTCTTATGAGTTAACTGTTAGGAACCCATGATTGGGTTCACTATAGTTACCAGAAAGGGGGGAGGCGATGAAGAACCAAAGTTCCTCCATTTTGACCTCCACCTCCGTCCTCAGAAATGGCTAGGGGCAAAAGTAACAGGGTAGCCATCTGGAAAGTACAGATAACTGCAGAATGTTCCCACCTGAAGGTCAGTCGTTAAGAAAACTTGACAGGCGAGGTTCAAAAATAAAATTTCTGAGAAGTTCCTAGATACAAGCCAATCACCCTGCTAATGTAACTTTTCTTGTTTTTGCCTTTAAATGATACCCACTAGAAGAGCGGGTACCTCCTTTAAATGATACCCACTAGAGGGGCGGGTACCTCCTCCTGCTGCTGTGTCAGTTGCTTTGACAAGGTCCCTGCCGGCTTGCATTGTGCACACAATAAACCTTGCTTTTGCATTCAGTGAGTTGGTCTTTCTGGTGGTCTTTTGGGGTCCTCATGGACTGGGCATAACACTTATATCTATTGATCTGGCTTTGTGTCAAAGTATGTTATGAATTTTGGAGAAAGTTCATGAGGTGCTAGGAAGAAGAAAGTATATTCTGTGTTTGGGTGAGATGCTCTGTAAGTATCTGTTAGGCCCATCGGTTTATAACATCTGCTAGCTATACCGTTTTTCTGTTTTTGTCTTTTGTCTACTGGTGAGAGTGTCTATTGAATTCTCCCACTAATGTGCAGAGGGGTCAATATGTGATTTAAGTTGTAGTAGTGTTTCTTCTACAAACTTGTTAACAATTGCAATGTTACCAGATGGTAGTGGCTCACACCTTTAATACTAGCACTTTGTAAAATTCACTTTGTAGACCAGGCTGGCCTCAAATTCACAGAGATTCACCTGCCTGAGTGCTGGGATTAAAGGCCTGTGCCACCACCACCCAGCTTGTTTCTTTTACCTTTATGGGCATCTCCTTCCTTAGGTTTGGGAAATCTTCTTCCATGATTTTATTATCTGGGGGCTGGAGAGATGGCTCAGAGGTTAAGAGCACTGACTACACTTCCAGAGAACCTGGGTTCAATTCCCAGCACCCACAGGGCAGCTCATAACTGCCTACAACTCCAGTTTCAGGGGATCTGACACCTTCACACAGAGTATATACAGGCAAAATGTCAGTGCACATTAAATAAGTAAATAAACCTTTTCTAAAAAAGAACGTGCTCCTTCATTCCAAAATAAATCAGTATAGATGGTTTCATTAAAAAAAAAAAAAACAGGCCCAGCAAAATTCTTCAAAGACCTTGAAAGAAAGGTATTCAACTTCATTTGGAAAAGCAAAAAACCAGGATAGCCAAAACAATCCTGTGCAATAAAATAACTTCTAGAGGCATAACAATCCCTGACTTCAAACTCTACTACAGAGCTAAGCTACAGTACTAAAAACAGCCTGGTATTGGCATAGGAACAGACAGGAGGACCAATAGAACAGAATATAAGACCCAGATATCAATCCATACATCTTCAAGCACCTGATATTTGATAAAGAAGCAAAAAATATCAAATGTAAAAAAGAAAGCATAATTAACAAGTGGTGCTGGCATAACTGAATATCAACATGTAGAAAAATTAAAATAGACCCATATCTATCACCATGCACAAAACTCAAGCCCAAATGGATCAAAGACCTCAACATAAAGCCAGCCACACTGAACCTTATAGAAGAGAAGATGAGCCGGGCGGTGGTGGCACACGCCTTTAATCCCAGCACTCGGGAGGCAGAGGCAGGCGGATCTCTGTGTGTTCGAGGCCAGCCTGGTCTACAAGACCTAGTTCCAGGACAGGACCAAAAGCTACAGAGAAACCCTGTCTCGAAAAATCCAAAAAAAAAAAAAAAAAAAAAAAAAAAGCATCTTGTCCTAAGCACTGCCATTTTGACTTCAGACTCCATTTTACCTGTAGGGTGAAACAAAGTTTACATTCCCAAGCCCAAGGGGAGCTGGGGATTTTCCAGTAGCTGGCCAGCCTCCTCCTTAAACAATAGAAATAGTCTGTTAAGCATCTTCAGTTCTCTAAAACATTATGGCTGTTCCTAACAACAGAAAGAACAAGTGAATCTGACTGGTTGGTCTGAAAAGCTCCCATTTTATATCAGTTGACAATGATGGAAAACCCCTAATCTTTAAATCCTGATTGGTGAAAAACTGCTACTTGACACAGATACTTGTGGGGTTTGTGCTTAAATACTTGCTTCAACTGACATTTGGGGTTGCAGCCAGCTCCCGAATCTGTATTGTTGACCCTAATGGGTCAGTTCCTGTTGCATTGCTCAGTAATAAAATCTTGCTTTGTGTGATTTCTTATGTCTGCTTGAGTTGTTTTGGAGCCTTAGACCCACAACACTTAGCTTCCAAAAATCAGACAAAGATAGGGTGCACTCAGGGTGGAACAGCCTCAGCCGTGAGCTATGAGTTCTGTACAGTTCCTCCAGTCCTGTTGTCCAGGTCACGCATGACCCCTCTAATCTAGACCATCTTGGAACATGTTTGTTGGTTGGTTGGGGGTTTTTTGGGGTTTTGGGTGTTGTTGGTTTTTTGTTTTTTTTTTTTTTTTTTTTTTTGGCAAGGTTTCTCTGTAGCTTTGGTGCCTGTCCTGGAACTAGCTCTTGTAGACCAGGCCGGCCTCGAATTCACAGAGATCCACCTGCCTCTGCCTCCCGCCACCACCACCCAGCTTTGGTTGGTTTTTTCAGACAGGGTTTCTCTGTGTAACAGCCTTGTCTGTCTTGGAACTTACTTTGTAGACCAGGCTGGCCTCGAACTCACTGAGATCCACCTTCCTCTGCCTCCCAAGTGAGGGGATTAAAAGCGTGCACTACCACCTCCCATCTCCATCTTGGAACTTTCCAGACAGGAGTCTTTGCAGGCTGATGATATGGCTTAATGGGTAGAGATGCTTGTCATTGAGCCTAACAAGTGACCATTCCCTCGTGGTGGAGGAAAGAACCAACTCCCTAACCTCAAGCTGTGTTCTGACCTCCACAGTCACTGTGTGCATATCCACATACACCCACAAAAAAATAAATGTAATTTACACTTTTATCCAGGGATGGTTTAGCCTCTGAGGACATCAGGCACATACAGTGCACATACTTACATGAGGGCAAAACACTCCAACACATTAAGTAAAATAAATACATCGAATAGACGGGTTTTTTTCAAAAGGCAGAATGAAAGAGGAAGATACCCCATGTCTTCCTCTGACCTCTGCATATGCAAGTTCAGGTGTATGCATTCATGAACAAATAATATACAGAGATAGATAGATAGATAGATAGATAGATAGATAGATAGATAGATAGATAGATAGATAGATAGATAGATACATACATACATACATACATACATACATACATACATACATACGCAGTAAGTCCATGGTTGCATCATTATGGCCCACACAAATACGGCTATGTTCACGTGGGATTGATGTAAGGAACAGATGTCATATAGCTTATAAAAATAGTTGTCCCCAAAGAGTTCCCTCCCCCACAGGTCCTGAGGTTGAGCCTAATCCTCCATAAGTCCTCTGCCTTTCTGCTGAGGCTGGACTGTTGCCCTAAGAGGATTGGAGCATTTACTAAATTAGTCCTGTCCAGGGACACAGGAAACAGACTGCATGAGGTGGAATGGGGAAAACAATAAGAGAAACAGACAGCTATGGGGGCAGGGCAGACATAGGAAGAAGAGGGGACAGCCAGAAAACACAAGAGACCAAGCACATAGCTGTAAGCGCCGCAGGTGGGAGTCAGATTTTTATGAGTTTGAGGACAGCCAGGCCTATGTAGCAAAACCCTGCCTTTAAAAATAATGGTGGAATAAAGAGATGGCTCAGTGGTTAAAAGAACTGACTGCTCTTCCAGAGAACACAGGTTTGGTTCCTAGGGGCTTGGATATGCTCTTCTGGTCCAAGAGCACTGCCTACACATGGTACACAGACATACAAGCAAGCAAAATGCCCATACACATCCATTTTTTTTTAACTGAAGGGACTCCATATTCTAAGAAGGTACCAACAAAGTACAGTTCTTCCCTCCCCCAGATGTGGGATGTGGTGACTGTATTGACTCCCCATCCCTTGCAATCTCCCCACCTATAATAATAGTGTCTATCTGCTGCATTGCTGTGATGATTCCAACAGTTAGAACTGACTTATTTTCTTTTTGCTCTACTAGGACTTGAACCTAGGGTCTCCAACATTATAGATGAGTGATGTGGGATTCCCCTCTGTATGCTATGAATATGTTTATTACCATTGTTTATTAAAGAAGCTCTTTCAGCCAATGACTTGTAAAGTCAGACAGGAAATCCAGAGATATAGGAAGAAAGTAGGCAGAGTCAAGGGGATGCCATGTAGCTGCCAAAAGACACCAGCCACCAGTCAGAACCTTACCAGTAGGCCACAGCCTCATGGCAATACACAGATTAATAGAAATGGGTTAATTTATAATGTGAGAGTTAGCTAGAAATATGCCTAAGCTATTGGCCAAGCAGTGTTGTCATTGATATGGTTTCTGTGTTATTGTTCAGGTCTGGGCAGCTGGGAAATGAATGAGCAGTCTCTGCCTACAAAATAGTGACTAACATGGGGCTCAAACCCACGACCATGAAATTAAGAGTCTCATGCAAATGTGACTTTAGGTGATTGCCCAGGTAGCTGGTTGTCTCTGTCATTTCTTGCACCTTTTGGGTGTTTCTTGATTGTATTTCCTGTTTACTCAAGTAATATTTCCCTTCTCAGGTCTTTGATGGGGCTTAAGACTAGGTAGTGGTAGTTAGTTTCCTCTTATGACTTAGTCAAGCCATTTCTAATATAAGACTTTGACTCTTTAGGATAGAATAACTATTAAAACAATTAGCATATGTTTCTTGCCTGATGTTGTTCACACTGGTTGTAATTCTAATTTTAATTCTTGATATTTGTTTTTTTATTTTTATTTTTAACTATCATTATTATTACTATTATGTATACAATGTTCTGCCTGCAGGTCAGAAGAGGGCACCAGATCTCATTACAAATGGTTGTGAGCCACTATGTGATTTCTGGGAATTGAACTCAGGATCTTTGTAAAAGCAAGCAATGCCCTTAACCACCAAGCCATCTCTTCAGCCCCCAATATTTGTTCTTATTGTATATAGTTTTGTATTAGGCGTAGAACTCTCTTATTTAGAAAAAATGGGGAGGTGCTGTGGGAACTCCTTCAGCCAATAGCCTTTAAGATACTGGCCCATTTTGGGAATGGTCTCATATAATATATATATACAGACAAAAAGTATAAAGTATGTGCAGGCCCCTTGGCTGCTGGATTGGGTTCCAGTTGCCTGTGCACACAGAGAACTGTGGATCGCTAGTCTTTCTGTGAGCTTATCCCCCTAATAAATTCTGAGTTTAACCCCTAATAAACCTTTATTATACTCCACTCTGGACTAGTGTGGAAATTTTTCATACTGCAACAGATGAGCACTGTATCACTAAGCCACGTCCTCTGACCCTCACTGGGGGATACTAAGCAGGGGTTCTACCACTGAACCATACCCCAGTTCCTCCCTTGGGGATTCTAGGCGGCGGCTCTACCACTGAGTCACACAGGTCTCATTAAGTTTCCTAGGCAGGTCTTAAACCTGAGATCCTCCTCCTCAGCTCCCATGTGCTGGGATCCCAAGCCTGACCTACCTACCCTGGTCAAGTATCCCTTCTTAGTTGACTTTCAGCAGATAGAGAAAAACTTTGCCATAACAGGAAATACCCAGGAGCACACACACTGTGGGCATAAAGGGTAGAGCAAATCTTAATCTCTTTCCACCTAGCCAAGTTTGCCCCCCCCACCAAAAAAATCACACAGAAACAAAAAGAAAAAAAATCACTCAAATTTGAGTGGGATCCAACATTTTTAATCAGTTTCACTCTAGGTAGCCAGAAAGTGGGAAAAAAAGAGAACAGAACAGAGAAGCTAACATCAAATGAGGGGGACTCCTGGTCCCCTAATCTACAGCCATTTTCCTAGTCAGTCTTATGACTTGGAATGTGGGATTTGTAGGAGGAAGGGAGAGTGTTATGTAGTCCAGGCTGGCCTCAAACTCGCAATATAGACAAGGATGACCTTGAACTCTTACCCCCCCTGCCTCCACCTCCCTGTGGTGACCAAGTGTGTGCTACCACTCCTGGCTTATGAAATATATATTGGACATACTCTGTAGACATCTAAAAGGTGGGCCCATAAACTGGGCTTCCAGCCTCTTGATGAGATTCAATTTCTACAGACATCCGGAAGACCCCAGCATTGATGCCCCCGCAATCTCACCTGGGAACTGGTGACTAGGTTCTAGAACATTCTATTCATCTTTCAAGTCCTCCCAAATATTCATATCAATCTTCTTTTGCATTTTGCTTTTGTCCAAGATACAGCCTCCCAGCTCAGTTTAGTGGCACATGCCTGTAATATCCATACAGATACATAAATCATATATACACATAAATCAAATGGACAACCCCTTAAATCTACCATGTAAGCTTGACATTTGTTAACTTTAACTGTATAAAAATTTCCAAGAGAATTTAGAGGTTTCACTCTGGAGCCTAGGCTGGCCTCAAATTCCCAGAAATCAGTTTCTTCCATTGTAGGATTATAAACATTGAGTCAGCACACCTGGCTTAGGGCACCGTGAGTTCTGACTCAAACATTCTCCAGGTAAATTGCAAGACAGATTTCCTTTCTCTCTGGAGCACATTCTAAGCACCTTTACTGAAGTCTTTGGAAAAGCAGCAGACACACACATCACAATCATGACATCTACTGATTGCTCAGGAGAGGCAAGAGCCTCTTTCATTGATGGGGTCGGCTGTACAGGGGCTAGGCTCTCTGATGAAGCTGAGATTGGACTGAACCTGAGGCTGACTGTCCACAGCCTTTGGCAGGATTGTTAACTTCCTGTCCCTTCCTGGGGGCTACTCTCCTGGAATCTAAGCTGGAGGAGGCAGATGGAGCCCAGAGAGGGTGCTTCAGTTGGAAGGGGGAACAGGAAGCCTCTTCTACAGGATCTGAAATTTCCAGGCACTCTGATCTTTGTAGTCCAGAGGGTCCATGGGGTTGTAGGTGAATTTCCAGGTGCCTGTGGGGTCCTTGAATTCCAGGCTGTCCATGGGGCTGTAGGTACTGTAGCTCTGGCCTGACAAGGAGGTGGGGGATTGGGCCAGAGATGGCCCCACAGAAGGGCCTGAGAGAGGGCTGAGAGCCGGACCCCCTAACTGGGGCACCATGGGAGAAAGGTAGGGATCCAGCCCACTGAAATAGGAACTTGGAGATGCATAAGCGGAGGGAGAAGAGCAGAAAGCAGAGGCAGGAGCATAGGTCATGGCATAGGGGGCTGAAGTGAGAGAGGGCCCTGAGGCCACTAGCCCAGCTCGCTGGGCCTCAGGCAAAGGAGACTCCGAGGCAGGACTCCAAATGGACACAGTGGCCACTGCTGTGGTAGGTGAGCCTGAGGGACCAGGCAGAGATGGGCTGTAGGAATCTGAGATGCCCAGAGGGTCTGTACAAACATCTGCAGAGGGCCGTGGGGATGTGCCTGCTTTCCTCTTCGCAGGGCGAACCTTGACCTGTCCCCCTGGGGGCTGCTGCTGCTGTTTCTGCTGCTGCCGCTGCTGTCTGCATTTCGCTCTGCGATTCTTGAACCATACCTAGAGGGAGAGAGTGAAGATGAGCGTGAATAAACTGGGAAAAGAGCTGAGTCCTCAGGTGGCAAGGGAAGACAAGGCTGACAGAAAGAGGCACACTTCACCTCTCTGCACCCAACAACGGGGCAGCTCTGTCCATGAGCGGTGTACCCATCCAATCATGCACGTACACATGCACACAGAAACCTACATGCACCAATCACACATATTTCATAATACAGGCAATCATATATATATATATATATATATATATATATATATATATATGCATCTATCAGTCTATGTGCATCACATACCAACATGATATAATCATGCATTATCCTCATATATATGCATGCAGTCATACACATATACACATACATACCTGCATGCACTCAGCCACCTACCTGATGGTGGCATGTATTATCTTCACCTATATATAAAACAATCTTGCGGGGTCGGGCAGTGGTGGCGCACGCCTTTAATCCCAGCACTCGGGAGGCAGATGCAGGTGGATCTCTGTGAGTTCGAGACCAGCCTGGTCTACAAGAGCTAGTTCCAGGACAGGCTCCAAAACCACTGAGAAACCTGCACATATGCACACATTATATTAACATGCTCTTGTCCATGAAAATGAACACATGTAATATATCATATTTGCATATACTCATCAGCTCATCAGCAATTTTTCATATAGATTCCATAATACCAGGGCTAGGGATGTACCTCAGTGGTAGAGCATTTGCCTGGCTCCCACACCACAAAACACACACAAAGGTACACAGTTCTTTCACCCACAAATCCTCTCATTCACCTAATGATCGTGCATCAACTTTCCTCTACTACTAAATGGAGACATCAGAGGGATTAATATTCTTCTACTGTGAGGAATATTAGTGTTACAGTACGCAAATCATACAATTGCAGCAGAGGCTCACTGTGTAGCCCATACTGGCCCAAATTAAAGGCAGTCCTCCCGCCTCTGCCTTCTACATGCTGAGATTACAGTGGTGAGTCGTCATGCTTAGTGTAGTATTCTAGAACAGTGCGTGGAAGATGCTGTGAAGTAGGGACACAATAGCACCGGAGTTTCGGGTTGGAATTAAAAGCACCATGATCCATGTGGGTCTCCTGGCTTGTGAGCTGACTTGACTATTGGGTGACGGGACAAATCCTGTGAATTTAGGCTTGCTGAGACAGGCCTGTTGTAAGCCTGCTCTTCAAGGAGGCTGACGCAGGATGATCCGAAGCTAAAGGTCGGCAGGGCTGTAGAGTGAGTTCAAGGTGCGCCTGAATAACTTAGACTTTCTCACAATGCCAATGCTGCAATGGATGGCCTCATGCCCCTCCGCATATGCACAGTATATGCCAGTGGCTTATAAAAGAAGATGGTGAAGAGGAGGAGAAAAAGAAAAAAGACAGGAATGAAACTAAGCAGGAAATGGAGGGGGAGTCCAGGAGTACTTGGAGGGGAAGAAGGAATAGATACCTCAATATATTGTATCCATGTATGAAATTACCAAAAAAAAATAAAATTATATTACTTACCTAAAATTTTGAAATTATAATTACATAATTTCCACACTCTCCTTCCAAACCAAAGAATAATTAAAAAATAATAAAATAACAAAATAGTCTGGAGAAATGGCTCAGTGGTTAAGAGTGCGTATTGCTCTTGCCGAGGACCCACACGGAATGACTAACAATTGCCTGTATCTCCAGCTCCAGGGAATCTGATGCCCACTTCTGCTCTTCCCAGGCACTGCTCTCTCACACACACATAAGCGAATATAATTAAAAATAAATCTCTAGTCGGGTGCAGTGATACAACACCTTTAATCCCAGCACTCAGGAGACAGAGGCAGGTTAATCTCTTTGAGTTCGAGGCCAGCCTGGTCTATAAGGCTAGTTCTAGGACAGGCTCCAAAGTTAGAGAAACCTTGTCTCAAAAAAACAAAACAAACAAACAAAAAAAAAAGACCTAATCTCAAAAATAGTTTTAGCCAGGAGGTGGTGACCACGCCTTCAACCAACTCCCTCTTCCTCCCTCCGTCTCCCCCCCCCCCCCCACGCCTCTCTGTCGTCTTTCCTCCACCCTAGATCTGATAACGGCGCACAGATCACAGTAAGGGTCAGGAGAGGTCCAGGGAGCAGAACATCCTACCTGGACCCTGGACTCAGGCAGGTTGATCTTGAGAGCCACCTCCTCACGGGCGTAAACATCCGGGTACTGGGTCTTGGAAAACAGGGCCTCCAGCTCTTCCAACTGGCTCCTGGTGAATGTGGTTCGCTCCCGTCGCTGCTTCCTGGGGGCGCCTGTGTATGAGTGAACAAAAGAACCCTCGGGTTAGCTAGCTAGCTAGCTCTGCTTCCTAGGGCGCCTGTGTATGAGCGAATGAAAGAACCCTCAGGTTAGCTAGCTCTGCTGACTGGATGCTCTGAGGTCCAGTGAGATGCCTGCCCAGCAGATCTTCCTGTACATCCATCTGCCTAAACAAGGGCTGTATTTATTCCCTGACCTTCTAGCACTGGCTCAGTCCGCGGGGGAACTGGAGCTGCTTTCCAGTCACATGTCCACAGGAGGGAACCGCTTTTAGCCCCGCAAGGATTTGCTCCTCGTTTTGTTCTCATTTCTCTCCTACCTCCTTCCCCTCCTCCTTTTTTTCCTCCTCCGCTCTCTCTTTCTCTTCCTCTTTCTCCTCTTTCACTACAACAGGGTTTCACTATGTAGCCCAGGCTGGTCCTGAAATCCTGGGATCCAGTGATTCTCCTACCTCAGCTTCCCAAACAGCTGGGACTACAGGCAGGGGCCACTGCGCCCTACTGAACCTTTTTATGCATAAACTCATATTCAGTTGAAGCATGATGTTAATAACCAAGTACTCTGGCCCATAAAAGTGATGTCTTAGCTGGGCGATGGTGATGCACACCTTTAATTTTAATCCCAGCACTTGAGAGGCAGAGGCAGACGGATCTCTGTGAGTTCAAGGCCAGCCTGATCTACTGAGTGTGTTCCAGGGTATAAAGCTACAGAGAAAGCTGTCTCGAAAAACAAAAAAAGGTGATGTCTCTGTGGTTCAACTTAATGTGAAAGGAAAAAGAAAGTGGGTTAGCAAGATGGTGCAGCGTGTAAAGGGGATTGTGGACAAGCCTGAGGACCTGAGTTCAGTCCCTGGGACCCACAGAGTAGAAGAAAAAAAAAACTCCCAAAAGTCATTCTCAGACCTCTACAAGAACCATGGTACCCATGCCTGCTGCTCCCCACGCTGCACACAAACATAAATACAATGTTTTCTTTGTTCTCTAAAGAAAGAAAATGCCAGATCAGGTGGCTCTGTCTTTAATTCCAGCACTCAGGAGGCAGAAGCAGGTCAATCTCTGAATTTATAAACCTGGTCTACATAGTGAGTTTCAGGCAAACAATGCCTGCATAGTGAGAGCCTGTCTCAGTAAATAAAAAAAATAAATGAATAAATAAGAGGGAGAAGGAAGGAAGGAAGGAAGAAAGAAAGAAGAAAACTGTTAAATAATAAGTATCATAGTAGAGAATAATGGTGCACAACTACAATCCCAGCCCTCTAGAGACTGAACCAGTAGGCTGGGACCTGAAGTTCCTAAAAGACAAGCTGGGAAGAAGGAGCACACTTACTTGAATATGGAACAGCCTGGTGCATCAGGTCCACACTGGGGCCACTCAGAGCCAAGGCGTTGACAGAATAGTGAGGCCCCGGGTTCATATACGCCATCATGATCTTCAGTGACTAAGGCCCAGAAGAGGGCACCTACAAGAGAACAGGGTGTTCAACAGTTCACTCTGCCCACCGCCCAGACACTGACAAGCTGATACTCACGTCCTCTTAGAACAGGAGAGGCACGCAGATCTGTGTGCTCAAGATCAGCCTTGTCTTCACGGTGAGTTCCAGGGCCTCGCTGCACAGCTTTAGCTGGCCTGGAACTCAGTTTGTTTATTTTTTTGCTTATTTGTTTGTTTTGTTTTTCGAGGGAGGGTTTCTCTGTGAAGGTTGTCGTGGAACTTTGTAGGTCACGCTGGCCTCGAACTCACAGGGATCCACCTGCCTCTGCCTCCCAAGTGCTGGGACTAAAGGCGTGCGCCACCACGCCCGGCTCTGGACCACCCAGTTCTGGAACTCAATTTGTAGATCAGGCCACAATACCCAACTTAAAAAAAAAATGTTTTGGTTTAGTTTGGGTTTTTTTTTGGTTTTGTGCAACAGGATCTCGTGTAGCCTGGGGTAACATTAAACTAGCCAAACCTGATTTGGTATTTCTGACCATCCTGTCTCCACCTCACAAATGCTGGGACAGCCATCCCTCCAAATGTAGGCAGAGTGTGTCTGTGTGTCTGTATACATACATACTTTGTCTCTCCTGGAACTTGCTCTGTATTCCAGGCTAGTCTCAAACTCACAGAGATCTGCCTGTTTCTGTCTACCGAGTGTTGGGATTAAAGGCATGTGTCGCCACACCAGCATATATTTTTTTGAGCCAGGGTTTTAGTGTTTAGTTCTGGATGCCCTGGAACTTTCTTTGTAGACAGGCTGGCCTTGAACACACAGAGATCCACCTGCCTCTGCCTCCCGAGTGCTGGGATTAAAGGCTGTGCCTCTACCACCCAGCTTTTATATTTTATTTTTGAAAGAAAATCTTAGGCCGGGCGGTGGTGGCGCACGCCTTTAATCCCAGCACTCGGGAGGCAGAGGCAGGCGGATCTCTGTTGAGTTCGAGACCAGCCTGGTCTACAGAGCTAGTTCCAGGACAGGCTCCAAAGCCACAGAGAAACCCTGTCTCGAAAAACCAAAAAAAAAAAAAAAAAATCTTAGATAGCTCAGGTTGACCTCAAATTTGCTAGGTCACTGAGTATGACCTTGAACTCCTGACCCTCTTGTCTCTACCTCTCAGGTGCTAAAATCACAGGTCAGTACCACACCTGTATTATGTGGTGCTGGGTACTGAGTTCTGGTCTTCACACATGCTAGACACTCACTCTACTTAATGAGCTACATCCCCAGTTCTCACTGCTCTGCTAGTCGCCACATAGGGTGGGATGGCTGGCCAGCAAGCCCCAGGTATCTGTCGGTCTGTGTTTCACCAGCACTGGGATTATGAACTCTCACCATGCCCATTTTTTAAAATCTGGCTTCTGGGGACCAAACTCAGGTCCTCACACTTGCACAGTCAGCAGCTTACTAAATAAGCTGTCTCTCGGAACCACCCTCAGTAAGTCCAAACTGGCCTCAAACTCACAACAGTACTCCTGCCTCAGCATCTGGGATGACTGCCAAAGTCAAACTCTATACTAAGTGTATATGTTACATATTCTCTGGTGTGTCCAAATTATAGATAATTATAGACATAAAATGTTTGTTATATATGTATCTATTATTTAATATCAAGTTTTGAACATATTGTACTACATAATATGTATATTCCCAGGATGAAATCCAGTGCTGTTAACATGCAGATTATGCCATTGTTTGTGTTTTTTGAACATGGCACTAACTTTCAGCACATAATATACAGGGACTAGAAAGATGGCTCTGCAGTTAAGAACACTTGGCAGAGGACTAGGTTCCATTCCCAGCCCCCACACGGTAACTCACATCTAACTCCTTCTTCAGACCTCTGTGAACATGGTATGTACATGGTGCACATGCATACACTAAAGCACACATACATACAAAATAAATAAAAAGGGGGGGACTGGAGGCAGAGGCAGGAGGATCTCTGTGAGTTTGAGGTCAAACTGATCTACAGAGTGAATTCTAGGACAGCCAGGGCTATGTAGAGAGACCCCATCTGGAAGGAGGAGAAAGAGGAGAGGGAAGAGAAGGGGGAAGGGTAGGAACTGGGAAGAAGACTAAAGAGTTAAGAGCACTCATTGCTCTTCCAAAGGACCCAGGTTCAGTTCCAGGCCCCACATTGGGTGTTCCACCTATGTTCCAGAGGATTCTATGTCCTGGCTCCAAAAGCACCTACATCCATATGCACATTCCCACAAGCATACACACAAATATACATAATTTTTAGTAATGAAAATGTATTCTAAAGAGCAGGGTGGGGCGGGGCGGGAAAGGATGAGGATGCTGGAAAGTTCCTCGGGGTTAAGAGCTCTTGCTACTCTTCCAGAGAACTCAAATTCAGTTCCAAGCACTCAAATCAGAAAGCTCACAGCTGCCTGTAACTCTAGCTCCTAGGGACTCAGTGCCTTCCTCTGGCCTCTGTAGGCACCCTCACTCAATTGCATATTTACACCAATAATATTTTTTTCATTTTTCAACACAGGATTTCTCTGTGTAGCAGTCCTCATTGTCCTAGAACTCACAGGCTAGCCCCAAACTCAGAGACCCACCTGTCTCTGCCTCCGAAATGCTAAAATTAAAGGCGTACGCCACCACTGCCTGCCTCAAAAATAAGCTTTTTAATCTTAATAATAATAATAAATGCTAGCACATGGGTTGGAAAGGTTGTTAAGAACATCTGTTACACCATACAGCCCTGAGGACCTGAGTTCAGATCTAGCACCAAAGTTAAAAGCCCAGCTTGCTGGGTGTGGTGATGCATGACATAAATCCCAGCACTTGGACTGGAGAGACGACTCGGTGGTTAAGAGCACTGGCTGCTCTTCCAGAGGTCCCGAGTTCAATTCTCAACATGCACACATCTGTAATGGGGTCTGATTCCCTCTTCTGGTGGGCGTGAAAACCGAGCGCTCACATACATAAAATAATCTCCGTGAGTTCAAGGACAGCTCCATCTACATAGTAAGGTTCCAGGACAGCCAGAGCTACAGCAAGAGAGACTCTTCTTTCTCAAAAAAAAAAAGGGGGGTGGGCAGGCTTAATGCCATGAACTCCTCTAACACTAAGGCTGTGTGAGAGGCAGACACAAAACGATCACCAGGGCATGCTGACTCCCAGCCCAGATCCAGGCTCAGGGAGAGTGATAGACGACAGCTGGTGTCCCCACAGGCATGCACAGCTCCCGACACACATGAGCATACACTACACACATACACACAAAAACTAAGGCTCGGGGAGTAAAGCATGCTGCCGAGCCAGACAACCCAAGTTGGTTTCCCAGTACCCCCATGGTTGAACAGTGGTTCTCAACTTTCCTAACGCTGCAACCCTTTAACACAGTTCCTCATGTCGTGATTCCCCAACCATAAGACACTGTAATTTTGCTACTCTTATATCTGATATGCAGGATATCAGGCATGTGACCCCCAAGGGGATCATGACTGACTCACAGGTGGTAGGAGAGAACTGGCTCCTGCACGTCATTCTCTCCTACGGCCAGAACCACCCAGCTAGCACACTGTGGGATCCTCCTCCCTCCCAATAGAGGTGTGGAGGCTTACCCTGTCTCAGTAATGACAACAGAAGGCCGGTGGTGTGGGTCAGCTGGCACAGAGCTTGCCTCGAATGTGCAAAGCCCTGGGTTCAATCCCCAGCAACTCATAATCTGAGCATGGTGGCACACACCTATAATTCTAGAACTCAGAAGATGGAGGCTGGAGGGTCAAGGACATTCTAGGCTACTTACGTGTTGGAGGCCACCCTGGGATACATGAGACCCTGTCTCTAAAGGGGGGCGGGGGTGGGGGCTGAGGAAATGGTCAAGAGATAAGAGTGTGTACCGCAAAAGCAAGGGAACCTGAGTTCACTTCCTAGCAAAAAGCCAGGCATGACTGCGCATGCCTGTAATTATAGCATAGTAGGGCCAAGACAGGTGGATCCCAAGAGCTGGCTACACAGATGGCTTAGTCAAATGTCCAGCTTCCAGCACAGTAAGACCTTCTCAAGGGCTCAAGGGAACGAGGCAGAGGTCAATGGAGGAAATATTGATGTCAACCTCTGGCTGCCATATATGAAGACACATTCAAATATATGCACACACACAACCCCCCCCCCTCCCGCACTCGAGAAGAATCCCAGCAATCTGCAGGTGGAGACAGAAGGAGGGAAAGTTCAAGGTCATTTTCCAGCTGTTAGCAAACTCAAGACCAGCCTGGGCTACAAGAGACAGGTTTAAATAAACAAAAGCTTGTCGGTGTTGGCGCACACCTTTACTCCCAGCACTCAGGAGGGAGAAGCAGGCGGATCTCTGTGAGTTTGAGACCAGCCTGGTCTACAAGAGCTAGTTCCAGGATAGGCCCAAAGCTACAGAGAAACCTTGTCTCAAATAAAATAAAAAAAAATAAAAAATAAAAATAAACAAGTAAGAAGTCAGGCATGATGGCCTACACCTTTAATCCCAGCACTGAGGAGGCAGAGGCAGGTGGATCTCTGTGTAAGTTTGAAGCCAACCTGGTCTATAGAGCAAGTTCCAGGACAGCTAGAGCTGTTATACAGATACAAAACCCTCGAAAACTCAAACCAATAAACAAATAAATATAAAACTAAAAAGATGACAAATGCTACAGTATTAGCTGAACTTTGCCATTACTTTCTTTTTCCTTAATATTATGTGTATGTGTTTTGTCTATATGTATGTCTATGCACCATATGCATGTATCAGCAGAAACCAGAAATAGGTGTTGGATCCTCAGGAACTTGAGTTACAAGACAGTTGTGACAGTTGGCTTCACATTGACAGAGCCTGCCTCTACCTCTCGAGCACTAAAATTAAAGGCTTACACCACTATCCCCTGCTACATGTCTCTATAATTGTTTTGAATGACCACAGACCCTAAAAAATCTGCTATAGCCATTGAGGCAAAACATATTGCTAGTCAGGCGCGGCGTCTCACAACACAAACACTCAAGAAGAATCCCAGCACTCTGCAGGTGGAGACGGAAGGATCAAAAGTTCAAGGTCATTTCCCAGCTATATATAGCAAACTCAAGACCAATCTGGGCTACAAGAGACAGCTTTAACAATAAACAAATAAGTAAAAAGCCAGGCATGCTGGCACACCTTAATGCCAGCACTCGGGAGGCAGAGACAGGTGTGTCTCAGTGAGTTTGAGGCCGAGCCTGGTCTACAGAGTGAGTTCCAGGACAGCCAAGGATATACATAGAAATCCTGTCTCGAAAAACAGGAAAAAACAAGCAAAAAACCTCTGAGACCTACATGGTGGAAGGAGAGAACTGACTCCTACAAATTGTCCACAGGGAAGTCAGGACACAAGTATACACACACATACACATGCGCACATACACAAGCGCGCACACACAGTATGATATATATATATATATATATATATATATATAATGTGTGCTTTAAAAACAGACAAAAAATTCATAAGAGTTGAAAAAATACTAGTGGGCATAGTAGTGCACAAAGACCAGGAATTTGAGACCAGCCTCAGTTACATAACAAGTTCAAAGCTACCCTGCACTCCATAAGACCCCATCTCAAAATAAAATAAAGGTGGGGGGAGATGACTCAGTGGGTAAAGCATGTGTTCTTCATCCATGAGGATCTGAGTTCAGCTCCCCAGCACCCAGATAAAAGCTGGATGCAGAGATCTGAACATGTAACCCCAATGTTGGGGGAGCAGAGACACACAAATCCACAGGACTCACTGGCAAACTAGCCTCGGCTCAATGGGGAAGTCCACGTTTAGTGTCAGACATTGGCTAGAGCGGGCTGGGTGTGGTGGCGGACATCTTAAATCCAACACTCAGGTGGCAGGGGCAGGAGGATTCCTTAAGGATCAAGGGCAGCCTGGTCTACATAGAGAATTCTAGGGAAAATATAGCAGGAGGAGAGTATTTAGGAAAACACCCAAAAATGTCAGTCTCTGGGTTCCACAGTCACTCTCAAATACACATACGCTACACACATTGTACACATACATACATACATACACAGACTCACACATCAGGGATGTGTGCTAAGATGGGACATTCCGCCTCTGAACGTCTTCAGAGTATTAAATCCATTCACCCTAAAAGCCACTTCTGGATCAGAACTGGTCCCCAGCTATAACCCTACTCCCTCCTACTGTGATCCTGCTTCCCCATGCACTCCCTAGACTCTCTACCCTACGTTGTTAACTGTTCAGATAACATCTCAGATCCATCTTCCAGTCAAACTGTACCGTGCTCTGAAAACACAGCTAAGACTATAATGCCCTTCTTTCTTCTCTCTCTTCCTCTCTCTTCTTTGGTCTGCTCAGCCTCATCCATCAAAGACTCACCTTTGGGAAGAAGAAATGGGGACTCTGCTGGTGGCCCAGGACCTGGAGGGTGTCATCAGACAACAGGGACTAGAGGAAATAGTTCCCCTCCTATGGGGCGACTTTAATCCTGAGCGGAGAGTGATGTCATCTACCGTGGCCTAGATCTCGAAGGGTAATCCCAGCCAAGATGCGGGACTGACTAGGCAACAGGAGGTGACATTGGCTGGGGGAAGGGCACTGTCTGCTTAATCCCACCCTGTCACCACCCCCACGGTGACATCTTGGCAATTAAAGTTGATGAGGGAGGGAGGGAGGGAGGGAAGGCTCAACTCCTGCCTACAACCAGGAGCTGCCACTCTTTCCTGAGGTCTGACCTAGTGTCCCTCCCTCCAGCTTTAGCAACCATCTGGAAAGCACAGAGAGGAGTGTTCAGTGCCCCTGGGAGACTGAGAAATGAGGGGCACAGGGGTTTCTGGATTGCTCTCTGTCGTCCAGGCTGGTTTTGAACTTGTAAGTCTCCTGACTCCGCTGGAAGAGCTAGGATGACATACCTATGCCACCAGCCCTGGATGAGCGAACTAGTTCAGATACGAAGTTCTTCGTGCTTCTCCTTTTTCTAACCTCCCCCATCTTTGCCTTGATCTCATTAGATATTAAATTCCTTCCTCTTCCTTCTCATTACCTTCTCTTTGTTTGGGGTCTCCTGTGACTCAGTTTCTTCTCCCTTCGGGACTCAGGCTGTACAGTTCTCCTTATCAGCCTGTGTACCAGTCACAGCATCCTATGATCCCTCCATTGTTTCTCTCTCCCTCCCCCTCAGCCAATAGAGGCTGTCCCTCTACTGCTCTAATCTCTGTCTGTCTCCACATCACTACTTCTGTCCTTTCCTCTCTCGGTCCCTTCGTGTCTTTGTCTATGCTTCTGCATGTGTGTCTCTCTGTCTCTGTCACTCTTTCTGCCTCTGTCTTTGTCAGACTCTGTCAAGTGTCTAATCACTTGCCTCTGGCTATCTCTCTGTGTCTCTCTGATTCTGCCTTTTTCTCCCTGCCTCTCTTTCTCTCAGTCATTTTGTCTCTCACTGTCTCTGTATATCTCTGACTGCCCCTCTGTGTCTGTTTTGTTTAGATTTATTTATTTTTATCCTTATGTCTTTTGGATATTGTGTCTCTACACCCTGTGCATGCACGGTCCAGAAGAGGGCATCAGATGCCCCAGAACTGGAATGACAGGCTTCTATAAGCTACCATTCGATATGGGAATGGAACCCAGATCTTCTGGAGGAGCCCCTGTGCTCTTAACCGCTCAGCCATCTCTCTGGTCCCTCTTTGTGTCTCTGTGTCTCTGACTCTCTGTCTTTCGCTCCCTTTGTAAGTTAATTTTGCACCCTTTCTCTCCCTTTCCATCTCCCACTGTGTTTCTCTCCCTTTTTTTCTCTGCCTCTGTCTGTGGGCTCCTCTCTCACTTTGCTGTCCTTCTGCGGGTCCACCCAAGCCCGAAACTGCAGCTTGGTCTCAGAGCCTCTGTTTGCTTCTTATGCTGAAAGTTCCCATTGCTGCTCCTGCGCCCCCACCCCACCCTCAGAAACACACACACCATCCTGCTGTCTCTCCCATTAGTAGTCCCCTCCCTTGGTTTTTCTGTGTCCCTCCACGTATTAATACCTCCCTGAGTTTCTGTTCCGTCTCAAATCTGTTCTACTTCTCTGAACACCCAGCCACACACCCAAACACAAACACAGCCAAACACACATATTCTATAATCCCTGCTCACCACTGGGTCACTGCCTGTCAGGAGGGGCCCTCCCCCCTCCTTCACAGACCCCTGCCAGGGGAGATTAAGGCCTCTGGGCCAGAAGGGGAATCAGAACAGATCTCATTAGCAGAATGACACGGAGGAGGAGTTGTATGACGCCCAGAGCCCTGTCAGGAGGCTCAGCAGGGGAGGAAGGCTGGCCCTGCAGACAAGGGTCCTTCAGGATAGTGGGTCTCGTCATCTCTGGATTTCTAGCCTAAAGTCCAAGTGGAAAGCATTTGCAATAAGTGGGTTTTCTGGTTTCGTTTGGGTTTTTGTTGTTGTTGTTGTTGTTGGTTGGTTGGTTGTTTTGGGTTTTTTTTTTTTGGTTTTTTTTTTTTTTTTTTTTTTTGGTTTTTCGAGACAGGGTTTCTCTGTGGCTTTGGAGCCTGTCCTGGAACTAGCTCTGTAGACCAGGCTGGTCTCGAACTCACAGAGATCCGCCTGCCTCTGCCTCCCGAGTGCTGGGATTAAAGGCGTGCGCCACCATCGCCCGGCTGTTTTGGGGGTTTTGTTCATTCGTTTGGTAGGTTGGTTGATTGGTTGACTGGTTTGGTTTTTGTTTTTTAGTTTATTGTTGCTTTTTTTGTTGTTCTTGTTTTGAGAAGAATGAAAAGAAGGCTGGGATTAGAAATTCTGACATAAACAAGGCCCTAGGTTCAAACTCTTATGTTGCTGAAAAAAAAAAAAATGTTTAAGGCAGTAGAGGGGCACACCTTTAACCCCAGAAAAGAGGCAGACGGATCTCTATGAGTTCAAGATCCACCTGGTATTAGAATGAGTTCCAGGACACCAGAACTACAAAGTAAAATCCTGCTTTGAAGAATCACGAAAGAGAGAGAGTGTGTGTTTTGGCTTGATCTCCTCCAGGGCTATCTTAGTTCTGGATGCCTCTACCCAAATTATTGAAATGTGTCCCCTCTCTATAGGGGCTGTCTTTTCATCCGGAATTATGAGTTCATTATGTCTGTGTTTTGATTAACTACACTCTTTGCTTGATTATTTAGGGAAACTGTGGTGCTCTTATGAGAGTCAAAGACAACCTACAGAAGTCAACTCTGTTCTGGGGATGGAACACAGTGGCCAAGCTTGGTGGCAAGCACCATTGCCTGATGAGCCATCTCACTGGCCCTGGCACCTGTGTTCAATGGGACACTGCTGGAGGTTCGGAGATAAGGGTGGAGCAGGGGCGCTGGAGAGATGTCTCAGCAGTTAAGAGCACTGACTGCTCTTCCAGAGGACCCAGGTTCAATTCCCAACACCCACACGGCAGCTCACAACTGTCTGTAACTCCAGTTCCAGGGACCCAACACCCTCACACAGACATACATGCAGGCAAAACACCAGTGCACATAAAAAAATAATAAAATAAGATAAATTATTTATTAAAAAAAAAAAGAGTGGAGCAGGCTGGATCAGCTTGAGGAAGCCCTCCCTGGTGGCTCCAAGGTTCCCATGCTGAGACTGGAAAGCACAGGGAAGGCACAAGTGGCTGCTGTCTTTCCCAGAACTCCTGCCTAGACTTTCTGGGCCTTGCCCCATCCATGAACAGACCTCCACAGGTAGCCCCAGGACCTCAGAGATTTCTGGAAACACATTCTTTTGGCCTGGTTGGTTAGGTAGGGTTTTTTGTTGCTGTTTTTTAGTGCTGGGAATCAAACCTCAAAGCAATGCCTCCTTTCTGTTTGTGTGTGGTTTTTTTTGAAACAAGTCTCTCATATGTAGCCCTGGCTCACCTAAATGTGCCTATATAGATAAAGTTAGCCTATAATTTACAGAGATCTATCTGCCTCTGCCTTTCCAGTACTGGGATTAAAGGTGTATGCCCCCCACATCGTGCAAGGTATTTCTTTTTTTTTTTTCCTTTTACTGAAAATAGATTTTTTTCTCATATAATATATCCTAATTATTTCCCTTACTCTATTCCTCCCAGTTCCACCCCACCTCCCTTCCCATCTGGATCCATTCCCTTTCCGTCTCCCATTGGAAAACAAACAAGTGAAGCTGGAGAGATGGCTCAGCAGTTAAGAGCATTGGCTGCCCTTACAGAGGACCAGGGTTCAAGTCCCAGCACCCATATGGCAGCTCATAGTTGTCTGTACTCAAGTTCCAGTGAATCTGACTTCCCCACACAGACATACACGTAAGCCAAATACTAACACATGTAAAAATTAAATGAATTTTTAAAAACCCTGATTCCTAGTGTGGTCTCTCTCTCTCTCTCTCTCTCTCTCTCTCTCTCACACACACACACACACACATACACACACACCATAAACTAGAAGAAGGAGGAGGAGAAGGAAGAAGCAATCAGACTTTTTCTTTCTTTCTTTCTTTTCTTTTTTTTTTTTTTCTGATTTTTCAAGAAAAGATTTCTCTGTAGCTTTGGAGCCTGTCCTGGAACTCATTCTGTAGACCAGGTGGGCCTCAAACTCACAGAGACACACCACCACCATCTGGCACACACAGGCTTTTAAAGGACAACAATAAAATAAGCTATAGTAAGATAAACCTAAACATCAGAATTGGATGAAAGAAACAAAGAGAAGAAAAAGAGCCCAAGAGAAAGAAAAGAAACAGATGGGTTTGTAGGTGTTGTCTTAGCGCTGGGCCTTGCCATCGCTTTATGGAGAGCAACCTATGGTCTCTGTAACAGCCTAGGTTGTTTGGGGATTCCCCTTTGACCAAGAACTCAACTGGAGTCAGGTGGTGGTGGCAAACACCTTTAATTCCGCCTTTAACTCGGGAGGCAGAGGCAGGCAGATGGAGGCCAGCCTGGTCTACAGAGCAAGTTCCAGGACAAGCATGAAAGCTACAGAAAATCCCAATTAGATGTAACCCAGTCCTGGTACTGGAAGCTTCATTTGGTGACAAGAAATGGCCAGTTGGGACTCCACCCCCACCATTTGGCAGTTTCGTCTCGATCATTTTTTTTTTTAAGTTTTTCGAGACAGGGTTTCTCTGTAGCTTTGGAGCCTGTCCTGGCACTAGCTCTTGTAGACCAGGCTGGCCTAAACTCACAGAGATCCGCCTGCCTCTGCCTCCCGAGTGCTGGGATTAAAGGCGTGCGCCACCACGGCCCGGCCTGGCTCGATCACCTTCTTATATGTATACCTTTTACACTGCTCCTACTGTATTAGTTTCCCACACTACCCCTCAAGTGGCCCTTAATTTCAGCTGTCTTTCCCCTTATTTCCCTGTCCCCTCTACTTCCTCACTTGATCTTCCCCTTCCAGACACCCCATCCCACCCATTCATAAATATCTATTCTATCCCTCTTTCCTATTGGGATCTATTCCCAGCCCACTCCCTTACTCTGTACCTAACCTCTGTGATTCTATAGATTGTAGCTTGGTTATCATTGATTTAAAAGCTAATATCCACATATAAACAAATAAATGCCGTATTTCTCTTTCTGGGTCTGGGATACCCCACTCTCAGGAGATGATTTTTTTCTAGTTCCATCCATTTACCTGTGAATTTCATGATTTTATTTTTAATAACTGAATAATACTCCAATTTGCAAATGTACCATATTTCCTTTATTCCTTCTTCTGTTGAGGACCATCTATATTGTTTCAAATTTCTGACCATTATGGCAAGAACGGCAATGTATACAGTTGAACAAGTATCTCTGTAGTACGATGAAGTGTCCTTAGGGTATATGCCCACGAGTGGTATAGTTTTTTGAGTTCTTTATATATTTTGCATGGTAGTCCTATATCAGATGTGGAATTTGTAAAATTCTTTTCCCATCCTGTAGGCTGCCCCTTTGTCCAAATAAAGGTGACCTTTATTAAAGCTTTTCAGTTTTATGAGGTCCCACTTATTAACTGTTGATCTTAGTGCCTGTGCTACCAATGATATTCTGTTCAGAAAGTCTTTTCCTGTGCCAATGAGTTCAAGCTTTTATGTTAAGGTCTTTGATCCACTTGAAATTGAGTTTTGTGGGGCTGGAGAGATGGCTCAGTGGTTAAGAGCATTGCCTGCTCTTCCAAAGGTCCTGAGTTCAATTCCCGGCAACCACATGGTGGCTCACAACCATCTGTAATGAGGTCTGGTGCCCTCTTCTGGCCTGCAGACATACACACAGACAGAATATTGTATACATAATAAATAAATATTTAAAAAAAGACAATTCAAGGTTAATAAAGCATTATGTAATCTATAAAAAAATTGAGTTTTGTGCAGGATGATAGATATAGATCTATTTGCATTTTTCTGCATGCAGAATTCAGTTTAACCATCACCATTTGTTAAACATACTGATATGCTCCCCCCGTGTGTGTGTATGTCTTTCTTTCTTTCTTTCTTTCTTTCTTTCTTTCTTTCTTTCTTTATTTATTTATTTATTTATTTATTTATTTTGGTTTTTCAGGATAGATTTTCACTGTATAACAGCCCCAGGCTGTCCTAGAACTTACAGAGATCTGCCTGCTTCTGCCTCCCAAGGGCTGGGATTTAAGGTGAGCATCACCAACTCCAGTTATTTCTGGCTTCTTTATCAAAAATAAGGTATTTATAGGTATGTGAATTTATGTCTAGGTCTTTTTATTTTTTTCTTTTTTTGGTTTTTCGACACAGAGTTTCTTTGTAGCTTTGGAGCCTGTCCTGGAACTAGCTCTTGTAGACCAGGTTGGCCTCAAACTCATAGAGATCCACCTGCTTCTGCCTCGCAAGTGCTGAGATTCAAGGTGTGTGCCACCCCAGCCTGTCTAAAGATTTAGTTATTTAGTATGTATACAGTTTCTGCCAGCATGTATGCCAGCAGGACAGAAGAGGGCACCAGATCTCATTACAGATGGTTGTGAGCAACTATAAGGTTGCTCAGGAATAGAATAGAACTCAGGACCTCAGGCAGGGAGCCATGTGACAGGTGAGAGACAGAGATACGCCTTGCAGACAAAATGGGCTATGGAAGGGAAGGGGGAGGGGGAGAACAGGGAGAGGCAGAGAGAGAGAGAGAGAGAGAGAGAGAGAGAGAGAGAGAGAGAGAAGAGAAGCGGGGAGAGAGGAGACATGACAACAGCTATCTCTCTCTCTCTCTCTCTCTCTCTCTCTCTCTCTCTCTCTCTCCTCTTTTTAAATTTCGAGACAGGGTTTCTCCGTAGCTTTTGGTTCCTGTCCTGGAACTAGCTCTTGTAGACCAGGCTTAAAATGTGAGAAACTCCCAGCGATTCCACTGAAATCAGGAATCAATCAAAAACAGGTTTTCCACTCTCTCCATATCTATTCAATATAGTTCTTGAGTTCCTAGATAGAGCAATAAGACACCAAAGAGAGATCAAGGGGATTAAATTGGAAAAGAAGAAGTCAAATTCTCACTGTTTGCTAATGATATGATAGTTTACATAAATGATCCCAAAAATTCTACCAAGGAACTTCTACAACTCATAAACACTTTCAGCAATGTAGCAGGATACAAGATTAACTCAAAAAAATCAGTAGTCCTCCTGGACACACATGATAAAAGGGCTGGGGAAGAAATCAGAGAATCAACACCCTTCTCAATAGCTACAAATAGCATAAAATATCTTGGAGTAACTCTGACCAAACAAGTAGAAGATTTGTATAACAAGAACTTTAAATCTTTGAAGAAAGAAACTGAAGAAGACACCAGAAAGTGAAAAGCTCACCCATGCTCTTGGGTAGGCAGAATTAACATGGTAAAAATGGCAACCTTACCAAAAGCAATCTACAGATTCAACACAATGCCCAGCACAATCCCAGCAAAATTCTTCAAAGACCTCAAAATAATGATACTCAACTTCATTTGGAAAAGTAAAAAAACCCAGGATAGCCAAAACAATCCTGTACAATAAAAGAACTTGCAGAGACATCACAGTCCCTGACTTCAAACTCTACTACAGAGCTACAGTACTGAAAACAGCCTGGTATTGGCATAGGAACAGACAGGAGGACCAATGGAACCGAACAGAAGACCCGAATATCAGTCCACACATCTTCGAACACCTGATTTTTGATAAAGAAGCAAAAAAATATCAAATGGAAAAAACAAAGCATATTTAAAACAAGTGGTGCTGGCATAACTGGATATCAACATGTAGAAAAATGAAAATAAATCCATATCTATCACCATGTACAAAACTCAAGTCCAAATGGATCAAAGACCTCAACACACTTGAACCTTACAGAAAAGAAAGTGGGAAGTATACTTGAATGCATTGGCACAGGGAACCACTTCCTAAATATAACCTCAGCAGCACAGACACTGAGAGAAACAATTAATAAATGGGATCTCCTGAAACTGAAAAGCTTCTGTAAAGCAAAAGACACAGTCAACAAGATAAAATGACAGCCTACAGAATGGGAAAAGATCTTCACTAGCCCCACATCAGACAGAGGTCTGATCTCCAAAATATACAAAGAACTCAAGAAAATGGACACCAAAAGATCACATAATCCAATAACAAAAAATGGAGTACAGACCTAAACAGAGAACTCTCAACACAGGAATCTAAAATGGCTGAAAGACTCTTAAGGAAATGTTCAACATCCTTAGTCATCAGAGAAATGTAAATCAAAACAACTCTGAGATTATATCTTATACCTGTAAGAATGGCCAAGATCAAAAACACTGATGGCAACTTATGCTAGAGAGGTTGTGGGGGAAAGGAAACACTTCTGCACTGCTGGTGGGAATGCAAGCTGGTACAACCCCCTTTGGATTGTGTGTGATTTCTCAGAAAATTAGGAAACAACCTACCTCAAGATCCAGCAATATGACTTTTGGATGCTCAATCTTGTCACAAGGACATGTGCTCAACTATGTTCATAGCAGCTTTGTTTGTCATAGCCAGAACCTGGAAACAACCTAAATGCCCCTGGATCAAAGAATGGATAAGAAAAATGTGGTACATTTACACAATGGAGTACTACACAGCAGAAAAAAATAACAACAGCTTGAATTTTGCAGGCAAATGGATGGAACTAAAAAACACTATTTTGAGTGAGGTGACCCAGACACAGAAAGACAATTATCACATGTACTCACTCATAGATGTTTTTTAAACATAAAGCAAAGAAAGCCAGCCTACAAACCACAGTCCCAGAGAACTTAGACAACAATGCGACACTAAGAAAGACTTACATAGATCTAATCTACGTGGGAAGTAAAAAGTATAAAAAGACAAGATTTCCTGAGTAAATTGGGAACATGGTGACCTTGGGAAAGGTTTGAAGAGGGGAGGAGAGAGGCAGGGAGGGGAGCAGAAACAAATGTAGAGCTCAATAAATATCAATTTTTAAAAAATCCAGAAAGGGGCTGGAGAGATGGCTCAGAGGTTAAGAGCATTGCCTGCTCTTCCAAAGGTCCTGAGTTCAATTCCCAGCAACCACATGGTGGCTCACAACCATCTGTAATGAGGTCTGGTGCCCTCTTCTGGCCTGCAGGCATACACACAGACAGAATATTGTATACATAATAAGTAAATAAATAAATATTTAAAAAATCCAGAAAAAAAATAGAAAAATAAATATAAAAAAGAGATAGTTTAGAGGCCCAGCCATTAGGAGCACTAGCTCCTCTTCCATGACCCAGGTTTAACACTCAAAGCCCAGGTAGTTTGAAATTGGACCAACAGCTCCTGAGGATGGGGTGGAGAGGGTGAGGAGTGGGCGGGGCTTGTCTCTTAAAGGGACAGGACAGACCATTACAACTATGGCACCCTCTTAGGGCTTTTAAGGGCAATGTTTACATGTGATTGGGGGGGGGGGGGGTTTCACGCAAAGATGGGGACAGACCACCAAAGTTTAATAAACCAGAAGCAAACTTAAAAAGAAAAAAAAAAAAAGAAAGAAATACTGGGGCACAGAAGCTTATCAGCTAGCTGAGACCACAGTCAGAGATAGTGTTGGTTAGGCTTGTGTCAAAAGGCTAGACCCGGGCGGTGGTGGCACTCGGGAGGCAGAGGCAGGTGGATCTTTGTGAGTTCAAGTCTAGCCTGGTCTACAAGAGCTAGTTTTAGGACAGGCACCAAAGCTACAGAGAAACCTTGTCTCGGGAAAAAAAAAAAAATGCTAGTTTCTGAACCTATTTTTTTTTTATAATAGGGGCACCAAGCATTAGGTCTGAACAAAAGAGTTTTTACAATCTTGCCCCGCCAGTTAGTCAACAGAGACCCTAAGAGGGGGAGTGAGTTCAATGGGTAACTAGGCAGCTATTGTGAAATATGTTCCAGAGGAAATTACAGCGAAAGTCACTAATTGCAAGGAAACAGATGTTTTTAGCAATTAGTCAGAAAAAGGGACTGCTAGCAATATCAGAAGGTTGATAAATCACAATAACACTATCTCAAGGTAAATCTCAGTTACAGATTGCCTTACTTTAAGCCTCCATTAGCATGGTTCATTGGTCACACCAGTGTCTGTACTGCCTCCTGTTATTTTCAGGCAGTGTTTACTGAAGTCCCACACCTTCCCTTTGAGGGCACCAGATTCCCGTAGCAGAGAGGGTGCCTAATCCAGAGGTCACGCATCTCTGTCTCCTAAAGGTTAACTCAGCCCGTATCTGTCATTTATCAAGGATGGCCAGGACGCTACTCTCAGTTTGCAGAGAGAAGCTCTGGTCTTGTAAACAGAGCTATGAGTTGTACAGCAAAATAACCCACAGTTAATAGTTAATCCTCAAGCTGCTGAGGAAGCTGCTAACAGTCTGTTCTCATTCTCCTAGACTTGCAAGTTTATATTTCTTTATTTCTACATTTCTATTTTTGGAATCTATATTTTTATATTCTTTTCTTGGAGTCTTCAGTACACAGATATACAGACAAAACATCCATATACATAAAGTCAAAATTGTTATTCTGCGCTAAATATGAGTGATAGCGAAACAGGGCTTTGAGTTCTCCCAACTGAAGTAAAGACTAGGGAAGCCTGAGAGCTTGTTTAGTCACAGGACAGAAGGTTGAATCTAGACAGTATTTACCAAATATATTTATGTGAGCAAAACAGGGTACTGCAGGCAGGGATCTCTGCCAGGAACAGACCTGGCTGTGGAGACCAGGCTGACCTTGACTCCCAGAGATCTTCCCCTCTCTGCTCCCGGGGTGACTGAAGTGAACGTATTCCACCACGCCCAGCCTACAACCCCTACAACCGGCTTCCCAGTAGCTGGGCTTGATGGAAGTCAGGCGGGCCTGTTTTCCCAGCACTGGAAAGACCAGCTGTTCAAGGTCAGACTCAGCCACCTTCAGCTTTCCGGGAAGCTGGGATAGCCTTTGAGTTAGAGACTGAGCAGAGCTCTTTGAACAGTTGGGGCTCTGTAGAAAGACCCTGTCTCAGAATAAATAAAGGCACACCTTGAATCTTAATACTTCAGAAGTAGAGGCAGGTAGATCTCTGGGAGTTGGAGCCAGCCTGGTATACATAGTGAGTTCCAGGGCAGCCAGAACTATAAGTAAATAAAGGAAGAGGAGGTGGGTTAATTTTGTTGTTGTTGTTTTCTGGGGGTGGGGGAGGGGAGATTGTTTATTTGTTTGAGACAAGGTTTCACTGTGTAGCTCTGGTAGTCCTGGAACTCTCTCTGTAAATCTGCCTGCCTCCGCCTCCCTGAGTGCTGGAATTAAAGGCATGTGCCACCACTGCCCGGCAAAGGAGGTGGTTTTACCCAACACCAGAAGACAGGAGCAGATGTCCCTATGACCCCCATCAATCTTTTTTTTTTTTTTTTTTTTTTTTTTTTTGGTTTTTCGAGACAGGGTTTCTCTGTGGCTTTGGAGCCTGTCCTGGAGCTAGCTCTGTAGACCAGGCTGGTCTCGAACTCACAGAGATCCGCCTGCCTCTGCCTCCCGAGTGCTGGGATTAAAGGCGTGCACCACCACCGCCCGGCTTGTTGACCCCCATCAATCTTTAGTCCAGGGACAAATCTTGAAGAGAACTTATCAAGCAGGGCAGCTTCCTGACCTCTCCAGTCCAGATACCCCAGGGGAACCCTGTGACTATAACCTAACAGCCCTAGTGACCTTGAGGACAAGGGAGGGGATGCGTGGAGAAAGTGGCAGCCAAGACACAGTCTTGGAGGAGAGGCACTCAACTTTAGGAAGAAATGATGATGGACACCTAAAGGAACAGGCTGACTGGAGGCCCAATGCCTCTTATGATCCTGGGTGAAACTAGGGCTTTCTCCAGGCTTTGAAGGCCTGAGAGGATGGGGCTAAGGCTGCGTGTTGTTCCCAATTCCTTCGATGAAGCAGCTGTGCTAGTTGTTCTGGAAGGAGCACAAAACCCTGCAAGGCAATGCCCTGAAGGGTGAAGAGGGATAGAGCAGACAATCAGGTGAGTGGGAGGAGCAGACAATCAGGAGGTAGGCGGTCTCCAACTGGGTGGGCCCCGAAGCAGAGGTGTATTAAAGCCAAACTCCTAGCGTAGACTCTCCACCTGCGGAGCTGAAGTCAAGTGAACTGCAGCCAAGAAGGAAGTAACTCTGATGGCGGAAGGGCCTGCGCCGCGTGAATCCCCTCCCTCAGAAGGGTGTTTGAATGTCAAGCAGTTAGGTATGTGATTCTTCTGGGCTTCAAGTTTCAAATATATGTTCTGGGCTCCCAGAGAGGCCCGGTCGGCCTCTTTCAAAATGGGACCTGCCCGTAGAATTGGAACGAGGAGTGAAATGGCGTGTGGGGAGCTGAAACAGGTACTTGACGCTTTGAGCTCTGAAAGGTACGGAGCCTGGCCAGCAGCCTGGTACCTGTGTAATGAGTTTCTTTCCAGTGCCTGCATCTTGTTTTTTGTTTTTCGGGGGTTTTTTTTTGTTTGTTTTGTTTTTTGAGGGGGGGGGAGGGTGGCAGTGAACGGGTGAGTGTTCTTTGAGATGGTAACCGGAAGGAGATCTTGAACGCCCATAACTCTTGGTCTTCCAACACCTTAGCACTGAGATTGCCGGCTCTGGCCACCACTTCCAGACAAGTTCTGTAATTTTTGAAATATCGGTCGGCCCATTTCCGTGTGCCGGCTGCAGAAATCCAGATAGGCACGACGGTTGCCTGGGGCTGAAAAGTGGAGGGAGAGTCAGTCGGGTGGGACATTTCTCCGGCCCCTGCAGCATGGCTAGATTCCACCGAGAGTTATGGGAGCCTTACTCAGAAAGGGAGGACTTGGGACTCAGACCCTCTCCCACTCTTTGGGATCAAGGTCTTGTGCTAGCCACTGTCTTGTTTCTCGCGATCTTTTGTTTCTCACGACAGGGCTTCCCTGTGTAGCAGCCCTGGATGTCCTAGAACCAGCTCTTGTCGACCAGGCTGGCCAGGAAGGCACAGAGATCTGCCTGCCTCTACCTCTCAGATGCCGGGATTATAGGCGAGCGTCACCATCACCGGGCTCACCTGGCAGTTTTAAAAAGTGAAAGTTGCCGGGTGGTGGTGGTACACGCCTTTAATCCCAGCACTCGGGAGGCAGAGGCAGGTGGATCTCTGTGAGTTCAAGGCCAGCTTGGTCTACAAGAGCTAGTTCCAGGACAGGCTCCAAAAGCTACAGAGAAACAACTGTCTCTCAAAATTAAAAACAGAGGCTGAGCCTGAGTGGATGTGGCACATGCCTTTTATCACAGGAGCAAAGGCAGGTGCATTTCTAGAGTGAGTTCCTTGTCCCCCCCCCCAAAAAAAAAAGGTTGAAGCAGAGAGCATGGTGGAACGCCCCTTTAGTGGGGGTGGGAGAGCAGGAGAGGAAAGGCTGACAGTGGCCAGTGGTATTATATTATTAGAGCACCAAAGAGAGTCAGTCTTGTGCTAAAAACCTATAATCCCTGTGCTTGGAAAGTTCCAAGCTACTCTGGGCAACATGAGATAATCTCAACAAAAAGAAAAAACTGTGGTGGGGAAGAGACAGAAATCTTTAATAAATAAATAAAGAAGAACATTTTCTTTTTATTCTCATTATATCGCACATTTTTCCAAATTTTTAGGATTTCAGCCAAACCATAATACATGACAACTATATATGTTTACCCAGGATGGTTGGCATTTGTACAGCACACAATTTCTCAAGAATACATTGTCCTCTCCACAATTGAGACACATTAACTCTCTGCTCTCTTTGTAAATATGTAGGAGACACTGCATTGCGTCTTGGACTTTAAAGAAAAGAAGCAGGATGATATTTCAATTCCCTGACCCACTTTCTAAACACATATACTATGAAATTAATTTGATTCACATAAAGTGATCTATATTAAAATACTGTTTGTGAAAAAAAAGAAAAAACTGGTCACCCATGCGAGGACACGTCAGCGGCTGTCCCTTGGACCTTGGTTGACTCTCAGTATTGGAAGAAACACTTAATAGAAAGCAAGACCGCTTCAGGCTGGTCACCAAAGCCCTCCTTTTCAGGCACCTAGGGGAAACCCTGGAGGTTGCTGGATGATCCAGGCACATGACGGGTGGCAGCCTGACACTAGACTGGTCCCTGGCCGTAGAGAAGAAATGAGAATGCACCCCTGGGCGTCTGGCTGGTTGAGACCCTGGGTGGGGCCCGTGCCTCCTGGGCTTTAGAGGGCTAAACCAAGGCTCGGTTTCCCAGCTTTAAGCCCCCAACAGCAGCAGTTCCTAGGTGAAGAACGTAACCCAGCAAGGTCACACCCCGGTAGGGGGGGTGGGAGGAGATGCACTGAGAGTGGCCAAATGTTGGGTGGCCTACCATGTGAGGGGGAGAGGCTTCTTAGTGGCTACAGAAGTGCTGGCAGCGGGGTGGTAACTTCTAAAGTGCGCTACAGAAAAGATGGAAGCATCTGTGTTCCCTGTGTGAGTCTGAGCCCTCAGACTGTAAGCAAGGATGGGATTCTGAGGCTCTTTTGCAGACCAGACCCGGCCTCATAGAAAGTGAGGCCTTTGCAGTGGAGTTGGTTTCTTTTGTGGGCTTTCAATTTGGTCAGAGGGTGCTAATTGTTTTTTTGTTTGTTGGTTGGTTGCTTTTCTTTTTTTTTTTTTTTTTTTTTCTCGAGACCAGGTTTTTCGTAGCTTTGGTACCTGTCCAGAACTGGTTCTGTAGACCAGGCTATCCACGAACTCAGATCCGCCTTTTTCTGACACACACACACCACCCCCACCCGCAACTCACCCTCCCTTGCGCATGCCCGGAATGCTGGGCTAAGTCATGCACCAGGCAATAGTTAAATTGTTAAATTAACAGGGTGTCATGGAGGTCAGTCAGGCACCTGGGAAATGATCTTGAACTCCTGTTTCCAGGCTGGGTTTCTCTGTAGACCAGGCCAGCCACCTGCCCACGCCTCCCAAATGCAGGAATTACAAGCTTGTGCCACCACACTCAGAAACACAGCTTTTGTTATTGTTTTGGTTTTTTGTTGTTGTTGTTGTTGTTTGTTTTTGAGACTCTTGGGCAACAGGATCAAACTCTCCTCCTCATTCAGTTCTGCAAATGTGGGGATTAAGGGAAGGACTCTCCACCCTACCCTTTTCAAAGATTCAGATCCCGATGCCCAGAAAGTTGAACTAGTGGATCTGGAAAGTGGGGAATTGCAGTGGGATCGTAGATCTACCTCTCATTGGTGCAATGGCTCCCCAAGAAGAAAATCAGAGCCAGGGATTGTGAAAAGGTCATTTCTGTTTCCAGTTACTAATTTTATATATGGTTGTGCCAGGGGATGTGTAGGGGTCTGAGGATAACTTTCCTGAGTGAGTCCACCATGAGGTCCCTCAGGATCAAAGCTGCCAAGGTTGGCAACAAGGTCACTCTCCACCTGCCATGATAGGCTTTCTCTGATCAGACTTCTCCGTTTTCTCTCAGCCTGTACTCTGGGTACCCTTGACCTGGAGTACAGTTGGGAACAGCTGTCAGAACTGGAAAAACACTTCAGGATGGAGCCACACCCAGACCTCGAAGCTCGAAGGGTCCTGGCCACGAGACTCAACCTGACGGAGGAACAAGTTAAGGTCAGATTTCCCACCGACTTTCAGCACCTTTAAGCTGGTGGTTCTCAGCCTGTGGGTTGCAACCTCTACGGGGGTCAAAGGACCTTTTCACACAGCTTGCATATCAGATGTTTACATTTCATTGGGGGGGTTGTTGTTTTGGTTTGGTTTTGGTTTTTTTGAGACAGGGTTTCTCTGTAGCTTTGGAGCCTGTCCTGGAACTAGCAAGTGTAGACCAGGTTGGCCTCAAACTCAGAGATCCTCCTGCCTCTGCCTCCCGAGTGCTGGGATTAAAGGCGCGTGCCAACACCGCCCAGCTTACATTTTGATTCTTAACAGTTATGAGCAAGCATAAAAGTTTTATGGCTGTGGATTACTACCACATAAATTAAATTGCTGAAGTGTGTAGGAAGGTTGAGAACCACCCCAGCGCCCACACACTGAGTAGGCTGGATCAGGACTTGTGGGTCGCTACCTTTTTAGGGTTGAAGGATGCTTTCACAGATTACAGTTCCATTCTTTTTTTTTTTTTTTTTAGATTTATCTATTTATGTATGCTGCAGCTAGTTGAGGGCTCCAGATCTGATAGATGGTTGTGAGTCACCATGTGGTTGTTGGGAATTGAACTCAGGACCTCTGAGCCATCTCTCCAGCCCATACATTTTAGTTCTTAACAGTAGCAAAATTACAGTGATGAGCTATCATAACAATTTCATGGTTGTAGATCACCACAACATAGTAAACTGCTGAAGCATTAGGAAGCTTGAGAACCACCCAGGGTACTCTGGTAAGACTGGATCCCTAGTCAGTAGGTTCCGCCCTCAAGGCCCAGCAGTATTCCTCTGGTGGCCTCCCTCTGGGTCCTAGATAAGCAGCCTCACTTCCCCTGCAGCCCAAACCTGAGGGAATGGCAGCACAAGGTGACCCTTTATTTTTTTTGTTTGTTTTTGTATACCCTTCCTCCCTACAGACTTGGTTCACCCAGCGTTCCCTGAAGCCTGAGACGGGCATTCTCTCTGCTTGGCTACTATGGAAGCCTGTCCGCCGCTGTAACCCTTATTCCTGTGCTTCCAGCAAAGCTGGGGGCGGCCAGTCACCAAGCAGGCTCATCAATTCCCGGGAGCGATTTAGACAGAATTTTCAGAGGTACCTGAAGCTCATGCAGTCGTACCACACCCGCAGAAGGCATTTAAGGCAAGGTTTGTACAAGTCACGGGAGAGCGCTTGGTGCAGAATGATGTTACCTCACACAGTGAAGCCTCACATCAGCCATGCATCCTGTCAAGGCAAGGAGTCTTCCCAAAACAGCCCTGGGCTCCCCGAAACTTTGGAAGCCTTGAAGAAGCTCAGACTGTCTTCTGGGTACCCAAACACAGATGATTTCTGAGAATGTCCTGCTTTGCCTTATCGCTCACTCTGGTATCTAGGGGTGACAGCCATTTGGGGTTCTTATTTTACACTGGATGTTTTGTTTCTGGCCTGGGACTTGTAGCTTTTACCGCCCAAGTGCTAGGCTGCACCATACGTGTTGTTACTTAGTTGTTTGGGTTTTTTTCTATTCCTATGGGATTTTTTTTGTGTAACATTCAGTTTCAATTTTTGTTTCTATTTCTTCGAGGACATTTCATGCACCAGCTTGTCCTACATTGGCTTATTGTTAGATGTTATTCAGCTTGCTTATTGCTGGGCTGTTGGACTTTCATGTCTGTGTTAGATTGATAATAAAGCTATTCATAGAAAGTAAAATGACAATGACTTTTCTCAATCGCATCTTATTCCTTAGCCTAGTCTGGGTATTTTAATAGCCTGGAATGGATTGCCGATTGTGAGTGGGTGTCTTGAGCTAGTGTTTTGCTTTCTGTTTTCCCACCTTGTGGATTTGTTTACCTGGGTGGCTCTCAGACTAGGTCCAAAGCCTGGGGGTGGGATTAAAAATACTACAAAACAGCTGGGTGTGGTGGTGTACCCCTTTATTCCCAGCACTAGGGAGGCAGAGACTGTTCTGCCATTCAAGGCCAACCTGGTCTAGAGAGTTTCATCCCATCACCCACAACCATCCTCATCTGAACAGATGCCTTCTCCTGGTGTACGTACATACATGAGAGGAAAACATTCAAAGTAAAAGTCTTTCCAGGTAGTGGCAAAAGTGATAAACTAGGCCCTGTGGTCGCTCTGTATGGGTTTGGGCGGAACACAAGCCCGCACTTGGAGATCAGAGAATAACAATGGGGTTTTCTCCTCACCTTTGTCTCAACCTCCTGTCTAGTCTGAGTTCCTGGTTTCTCTGCACCACTGTCAGGGCTCTGAGTCCCTCTCTGTCGCCATTCCTCTGCCATCCTGAATGGCTATCCTAGCCCCAGAATCTCCGCATTGGGTTGGTTTTTTTTTTTTTTTTTTTTTTAACCCATGGTCTATTTTAGCAAACACTCAATCCTCTTAAGCCACATGGCGCATTAGCGGTGATTTGGAGGGACATGTGACAGGCTGTGTGGGTTGGGCACAGATACAATGTGGCAGGGCTGCTTACTAAGGGCCCCTTGGTAGGGACCAGACAGAAAAACACGCAATTGTCAAGGAGGACAAAGGGAGAAACTTGAGGTGTAGGAAACTTGGAGATTTTGCTTTTGAGAGGTGGGGGAGCAGGTCTCTGTAGACTGAGCTGTCTCAAAACACAGAAAATCCACCTATCTGAGTGCGTGGTAGGTCTCAAGAATTTGTGTGTGTGTGTATGCACAGATATCTTCAGAAAACACTGCTGCAGCCCCTGGAGCTGAAGTTACACATGTTAGGACCAGATCCATGAAGGCCCCCAAAAACCAACAAGGAGACCAGGTCCCATATGTAAAAGCAAAGAGCCTTTATTTTATTTTATACAAGTTTGTCAACTCGGTCTCTCCATGGGTCCAACATATTGGAATAATCAGAGAACCCCAAACTCAGAGTTGGGTTTTTATAGTAGTAAAGGTGGGGGTGAGGGATTTCTAAGGTTCAGGACCCCTGATTGGCTGGCATTTGTCTAGGGGCATCCTGGTGAGTGTGTGCTGAAAGGTGATCCTATCTACAATGGTTGGAATGTTAGGCATTTCCTTTGGAGGGTCTGTTCTTGGGTAGTGCCTGGATAATCTCAGTTTGAGGTTCTTCAGGGTAAACTACTGAGATGCTGGCAGGTGAAAATGGTTGGAAGTGAAGAGCTTCCTTTGGTTGGTCTGAGTTCTACACAGGCTGCTGTGAGTTGCTGCCTAATTCTGGGAACTGAATTTGAGTCCTCTGCAAAAGTACTAGTACACTCAACTGCTGTGTTGATCTGAGATGTGGAGCCGTCTTTCAGGCCCCTAACCCCACCTAACCCCATTTCTTTTCTTTTTTTTTTAATTTTATTTATTTATTATGTATACAATATTCTGTCTATGTATATGTCTGCAGGCCAGAAGAGGGTGCCAGACCTCACCACAGATAACTGTGAGCCACCATGTGGTTGCTGGGAATTGAACTCAGGACCTTTGGAAGAGCAGGCAGTGCTCTTAACCACTGAGCCATCTCCCCAGCCCCCCCCCTTTTTTTTTTAAGAGAAAAGTTCTCATAGAGCTAGGTGATCTTGAATTCCTTTTCTTCTTTTTCTTTTTTTAGTTTTTTTTTTTCTTCTACACAGGGTTTCTCTGTGTAGCCCTGGCTATCCTGAAACTCACTCAGCTCCTTCTGCCTCCGTCTCCTGAGTGCTGGGATTAGAGCTGTGCACCACCAGGCCTGACTAAGAGAAGGCCCTTCCCTTTTCCTCCTTCAGGTTGTCTCATCCAGACTTGACATGATGTGCCTAATTTTATTATAACTTGTTCTGCCATGTTTGGTTGATGTCCCTGGGAGTCCTACCCTTTTCTGAAGGGAAAGGAGGAAGGAGGAGTGGAGGTGGGGGAGGGGAAGTCCTGGGAGGAGAGGAAGGGGAAACCACATCACTAAAAAAATAGTTTTAAATAAGAAAAATTAAAAAAGAGAGGGTCCTTACCTCTCAGCACACCCTGCATAGCCCACAAACAGGTAGACATCCCCAGCTTGAGGGGTGAAGGCTGCATCCCTCACCAGGCAGCCGCGAAAGCCCAAGTGGGCCTGGACCTCATTGGCAGTGTACACAGGTTTCTGGGTGTTTGTCACTACACTGCCGGGCCCAGGTGTACTTCCTCAGCCAAGAATTCCCACTGCACAGCAAAGAACTGGAGAGCATGAACGAGCAGGGGAAATTACAACCCATTGACGCCACTGGCTTCACCAACATCAACCGGCTCAGGCCAAAGGAATAAGGAACAAGACCTTCAGAAGCAAGGTGACTGCCAAATAGACCCTGACAGAGGAGCTGGCCTCCCGGCCGGCACACACACCTTTGGATCTCTGAGTTCAAGGCCAACCTGGTCTATAAGAAAGAGCTGTTCCAGGACAGGCTTCAAAGCTGCAGAGAAACCCTGTCGGGGGGGGGGGGGGAGGACACGGACTAATTGTCATAAATTGGGGCTTGTCCTCCCACCATCTGGCTAAGGCTGTTCCCCCACTGCCTCCACTACCAGGGACCTCTTTGATCCCTAGTCCCCTATTGGTCTAAAATTGGCGGGAGTGGGATGGGGTTCTGCTACGCAGTCCAGACTACAGCTGAATTCAAGGCAGTCTTCCTGCCTCAGCCTCTTGTTCTGGGAGCACAGGTGTGCACCCTCGCACTTTGCTTCACTGGGCCATCTCTCCTTTCTCATTAGCCTCTAGCTGGATGGCCAGGTAGCACACTTCCTTGGCCTTGACCTCGCCTAACTCACCACCGAGCCCAATCCTCTTAGAGCCCGGCCAGTGTCTGCAAAATCTCAGCCTGGTCAAAGAACTGAAAGGGGCCCTGGGGACACAGCGACAGATGGTGTGACAGCCTCCATGTCCTCTCATCTTCCCAGCCTCTTAGTAGCTGTGAACAGTGGGTGGCCTTAGGCTCTCCTCTGCCCTGGCCTCCACTCTAAGGGAAGTGCTCTCAAAAAAGTTCTAGGACAGTCAGGGTTATGCAGTGAAACCCTGTCTCGGGGGGAAAAAAAGAAAATATATTATTTTCTCACACAATTATATTCTGATTATAATTTCCCCTCTCTCTACACCTCCCAGTTCCTCTCCATCTCCTCTCCCTTCAGAAACCACTTTCTTTCTGGTTCTCATTAGAAAAGAACAGGCTTTCAGCTGGGCGGTGGTGACCTTTAATCCCAGGACTTCAAGGCAGAGGCTGGCGGATCTCTGTGAGGCCAACATGGTCAACAGAAGGAGTTCTAGGACAGCCAGAGAACCCTATCAGAGGGACGGGGGGGGGGGGGGGGTTACCAACACAAAATAGTAAACAAACAAAAACAGACTTCTAAGAGATAACAAACATGACAAAAATAAATCAAAAACTAAGATCGCAGTTGGATACTACAGCTCAAGAGGAGGGTTGACATGAGAATCAGAGACCCACTCGCTCTCACACTCAGGAGTCTCATACTAAGTTAGTAGCTATGATACCAGCAAAGGACCTGCTGCAGACCCTTGCAGGCCCTGTGCTTGCTGCTTCCGTCTCGGTGAGTTCATGTGAGTTCACATATCCCGTTGTTCAGTGACCCCCCAGAAAGAGGCTCTGGAGTCTCTGCTGCCCCCTAGTGGCCATCCCGTCCCCTACCTCTCCCCACAGCTGGTTCTTTGATCCTATCTGGTCCCATTTACCAAACTCGACAATCCTCTAAATCCAGACTGGCCTCAGCGGGAAACAAGAGACTGGGGAGGACAGCATTAGGTCTGGTGTGGGCAGACGCCTGTCAGGCTACTAGAGAAAGAGTAAACACAGACAGCTTGCATAAAGTGTGTATATGACCGGACAAACCCCGAGAGCTGCGCAGAGACATGAAGAGATCCTACAGACCGGGGCAGAAGGCCAGAGAGTACCTTGATTTTGCTTTCTGCTTAGATTTGGCATTATGTTTACAGTGCTAAGGACAGAACCCAGAGGTCAGAGTACTCTTTTTAAGATATTTTTATTTATTTATCGTCTTTGCGTGTGTGTGTCGTTGGGGTGCAGGGCACACAGGAGCCAGAACATACATGAAGGTCAGAGGACATTAGCTCCTTCACTTGTGGCATCAGCTCTCTTCACATTTGTGTTGGCTCTGGGAAGGAACACAAGTTTCCAGACTTTGCAGAAAGCACAGACCCGTCTTACCAGCCCTTTTGTACATGGAAAAACAAAAAAACAAAAAAAAAAAAACTGAAGACAGAGGGGCTGGGGAGATGGCGCCCATATTTTTTTTTGTTTGTTTGTTTTGTTTTGTTTTGAGACAGGGTTTCTCTGTGTATCCCTAACTGTCCTGGAACTCACTCTGTAGAACAGGCTGGACTGGAACTCACAGAGATCTGCCTGCCTCTGCCTCCCCAAGTGCTGGGATTAAAGGCTTTTACAATCACTGCTGGGCATTTTTGCTTGTTTTTTGTTTTGATGAACTGTCTAACTCTAGTCCCAGGGGATCTGACACCCTTTTCTGGCCTCACCCAGGAATGTACATGTTACACAGATATACATGCAGGCAAAATACTCATACACATAACACACATTTTTTGTTTTTTCTTTTTTAGATGTATTTATAATGTGTACAGTGTCCTGCTTGCACACTAGAAGGGGGCACCAGATCTCATTACAGATGGTTGTGAACCACCATGTGGTTGCTGGGAATTGAACTCAGGACCTTTGGAAGAGCAGCCTCTGCTCTTAACCACTGAGCCATCTCTCCAGCCCCATTGTTTTGTTTTTCAAGACAGGGTCTCTCTGTTGCTTTGGAGCCTGTCCTGGAACTCACTCTGTAGACCAGGCTGGCCTCAAATTCAAAGAGATCTGCCTGCCTCTGCCTCCCAAGTGCTGAGAAAAGGTTTGTGCCACCACTACCCAGCCACATTTTGTTTGTTTGTTTTGTTTTTTCAAGACAGGGTTTCTCTGTGTAGCAACCCTAGCTGACCTGGAACTAGCTCTTGTAGACCAGGTTTGCCTTGAACTCACAGAGATCCACTTGTGTCTGCCTCCCAAATGCTGGAATTAAAGGCTTGCACCACCAACATCCAGCCCATAAAGCAAATTTTAAATAAAAAAAAAGTTAAAACTAAGGCCCTATCAAAGAGTGTGATAGTTATGTGGCTTGGGCAGTTTGTGGGGCCACTAGCAATGGAACCAGTATTTATCCCTAGTGTAAGAACTGGCTTTTTGGATCCCATTCCCTTTGGATACCTTGCTCAGCCTAGATACGGGGAGAGGGCCTTGCTCCTGCCTCCAGTGATGTGACAGACTCTGAATCCCCATGAGAGGTTCACCCTTTCTGGGGAGTGGAGTGGGGAGAGGGTGTGGGAGGAGGGGAGGGAGAAGGAACTGAGATTAGTATATAAAATTTAAAAAAATATTGTTTAAAAAAAAATAAAAATGTAAAAAAAAATGGTTAAACCAGGTGGTGGTGGCGCTCATCTTTAATCCCAGCACTCGGGAGGTAGAGGCAGGTAGATCTCTGTGAGTTCAAAGCCATCCTGGTCTACAAGAGCTAGTTCCAGGACAGGCTCCAAAGCTACAGAGTAACCCTCTCTCAAAAAAAAAAAAATCTAGACGAATGCTTCCCAAAATAACGTTCTAGAATAACGGAGGTATTCTGCATGACTAGATTCCCCAATACTTTTTACTGTGTCGTGACAGTTTTAGCCTGTGACTCCATGCCAGCTTTGAACTTAGGGTAGGCACCAGGGTAGCTGAGACTACAGGCCTGAACCATGCCTGGAGTAAACCTGTTGCCTGAAGTCTGAAAAGACTACAGACTGCATGATTCCCATTGCTCGACCTTCTGGAACAGGCAACCCGGAGACGGTGGGAAAGACTGGTTGCTCAGCTCCATGGTGCCAACAGCTGAGGAGCAGTTCCCAGGCATGGCCACAAGTGGGCACTGTGAGGGCTCAGGTTTTAGTCTATCTTTGTTTTTGTTTTTGGAGACAGGGTTTTTCTGCAGATCCCTGACTGTCCTGGAACTTACTCTGTAGGCCAGGCTGGCCTCCAACTCAGAGTTCCCCCTGCCTCTGCCTCACGGTCCTGGAAACAAAGGTGTGTGCCTCCACCACTGTGTGTTCTCAAGGAGTCCAGAATGGCTGGCCTAAAGTTCATCCTTCACCATATGGGCTGGGGATGGCGTTCATGTCTTCAGGCTTGGCAGCAGTCACCTTTACACACTGAGCCATCTTGCCAGCCCTCTGCCTTGCTTTTTGAGACCATCAGAACGTGGACTGGGTGATTCAGCTGTACTTGCTGGCCCCAGAGATCTTCAATCTCCAGCTCCGGGTTAGAGGTACAGGACCACACCTCGACAACTAGCTTAGGTACTAAGGAGATCGTGTTTGGGCACAAAATTAAACTTTTCCAGTCCCTTGCCCTTTCTGAGCTGAAGGACCAAGTTCCTCAATTCAGAAGGAAGTAAATTATACAAGTGTCCTCATGTGACCTTTGCCATGGAGGATGGGACTACAGACCCAGCAATTCAAGGCCTTGGCCCACAGCAAAAGAACTGCGCGTGGGTGTTTAGACACAACAGGTGAATGGTAGACAAAACGCAGCAGGTATCTATCTGATGAGGTATCGTGTAGCTACCAACATTAATGACATACTGGGGGTGGGGGAAACAGTAACAAAAGCCCGTGAAGTCTGAGCATCCAGGACGTGGAGGCAGGATTCGACTTCAAGGGGTTGTCCTTTGCAACGTAGAAAGTTCAAGGCCAGCCTGTTGTCTGCAAGCTTGACAAAAATCGAGGAAAAAAATGGGATATGGGGGAATTACCATCTATTTCAAATGCTGGGCAGTGGTGGCACACGCTTTTAATCCCAGCATTTAGAAGGCAGAAACAGGTAGATCTCTGTGAGTTGGAGGCCAGCCTGGTCTACAGAGCAAGTTCCAGGACAGGCTCCAAAGCTACACAGAGAAACCCTGTCTTGGAAAAAAAAAATTATATGTGTGTGTGTGTGTGTGTGTGTGTGTATGTATATATAGATATGTGTGTGTGTGCTTTTGCCTGCATGCATATGCACTATGTGCATGCCTGAAGAGGCCAACCAGATCCTCTAGAACTGGAGTTACAGCTGGTTGTGGGTCACAGTGTGGGGTGCTGGGAACTGAACCCAGGGTCCTCTGGAAAAAGAAGCTAGGGAGAGATGGCTCTCCAGCTGACTATGAGTGAACCATTTCCTGAACACGGTACTTTTTTTTTTTAATTATTTATTTATTATGTATACAACATTCTGCCTCCATGTATGCCCGCACGCCAGAAGAGGGCACCAGATCTCATTACAGATGGTTGTGAGCCACCATGTGGTTGCTGGGAATTGAACTCAGGACCTCTGGAAGAGCAGTGAGTACTCTTAACCACTGAGCCATCTCTCCAGCCCCTGAACACGGTACTTTTGACTATATGATCAGAGCAGGAGGGTCACTCTGCTTTGTTTTTATTTTTTATTTTTCCGAGACAGGGTTTCTCTGTGTAACAGCCATAGCTGTCCTGGAACTAGCTCTTGTAGACCAGGCTGGCCACGAACTCAGAGATCTGCCTGCCTCTGCCTGCCAAGTGTCACTCTGTTTGTTACATTTTTACCTGTCTGTGTGTGTGCTTGTGCATGTGTGCACTCTCCAGAGAACTTGCCAAAGCAGGCAATGGAGGTCAGAGGATAAGCTGCAGCTGGTTCTCTCCTCCCACCATGTGGGTCGCAAGGAAGGAACTCAGCTATCAGTCTTGGCAGGAAGGGCCTTCACCTGCTGAGCTGATTCCCCAGCCCCATCTCTGCTTCCGGACAACAGAATCCATGTGGCCAGCCTCTTCAAGCTCCTGCTATGTTGGCTTCCCTGCCAGGATGAACTGCGACCCAAATAAACTGCCTCTGCCTTGAGTTGCCTCATCCAGCTTTTATTCAACTGGGAACATTTGGCAGCTGAGCTGCAGAAGGGAAACCAAGGCAAAAGGGTAGGTGGAAGACACAGAGGAATTCAGGGAGAGGTGAGGAAGGGGGCAGAAGGGCAGGGCAGGGTGTGTGCACAGGTGGATTCTGGGGAGGCACACCCCCTCACAGAGGCGATCTCTGGCCTGACTTGGTGGCCGCAGGAGCATCGAGGAAGGACCACAGGTCTTTGAGACATTTCAGTCCTTCCTGTCATAAGGCGGCTGCCAGGAGGTCTCAGGACTGGGGGAGAGAGAGAGAGAGAGAGAGAGAGAGGTTAGCTTCCGAGGCAGAGGAGAGCGGACTATACTATAGGAGGGAAGCAAAGCCAGGTGTGGGGGCACAGTCCTGCAGCCGTGGCAATCCTCCTGCCTCAGCCTCTCAAGTGCTCCTTTTTTAGATGAGAAACTGGGTGTGGATGAGCTGAAACTGTAACTAGATTCCTGGTACAAAGCATGCTGGGAGTGGGCATCTAGTCCACCGGGTATGGGATGTGATACCCAGTTCTAGACAAAGGTACAGGAACTAATACCAGGGCAGAGAGGATGGAAGGAAATATCTTCTGGGTTGTGGAGTGAGAAACTAGGACTTAGTTCCGACTGGGCCAGCAAGTGCTGCCCAGTTGTCAGGGCTGAGTTTAGAGCACACACGGAACAACTGGCAAGAAAACAAAGTCGAGTCTCCGCTGTGGGTTCAAGCCAGCCCAGCGAACCAGACAGAACTGTCTCACATAAAGGTAGCTCAGGGGTAGAGCTCCTGCTAAGAACCCCCTTTGTGTGACTTACTGGTAGATCCCCTGCCTAGAATCCCCCAGTGAGGGGCTGGGGTGTAGCTCAGTGGTAGAGCCCCTGCCTAGAATCCCCCAGTGAAGGGCTGGGGTGTTGCTCAGTGGTAGAACCCCTGCCTAGAATCCCCCAGTGAGGGGCTGGGGTGTGGCTCGGTGGAGCTTTTGCCTAGCACGCATGAAGCACTGTTCAAGTCCTAATTTAAAAAAAAAAAATGCAATGGTAGTTCATACCTTTATTCCCAACACTACAGAGAGAGAGTTCAAGATCAGCCTGATCTACAATTCAAGTCCCAGGGCAGCCAGGGCTATTAGCTGTCTCAATAAACCAAAATAAATAAATAAAATCAATGCATTAAAAACCTGTTTCCTGTCAAAGGGACAACAGCAATCTAGGGCCAAACTACCAGGGATCTTGAGCAGTTATTGTTATACTTATTCATTTTGTGTGTCAGTGGTTTTTTTTGTTGTTTTTTTTTGGGGGGTTTTTTTTTTTGTTTGTTTTTTCGAGACAGGGTTTCTCTGGTTTTGGAGCCTGTCCTGGAACTAGCTCTTGTAGACCAGGCTGGTCTCAAACTCACAGAGATCCACCTGCCTCTGCCTCCTGAGTGCTGGGATTAAAAGCGTGCGCCACCATTGCCCGGCTTGTGTGTCAGTGTTTGCGTGTAAGAACCTGAGTGCTTGGCGCCCATGGAGGTCAGAAGAGTACATTAGATTCCCTGGAATTGGAGTCGGAATTATTGTAAATCACAGCATGGTGCTGGGAATCGAACCTAGGTCCTTGGCAAAAGCAACAAGCACTCTTAACCCAAATCACCTCCGCACAAACTAACTGTGTACCTAAGGAGGATTCTTAGGACTGAATAAGAATCCATCTTAAGGATGACTTCTTGATCCTCCTGCCCCAACTTCCAAAATGTTCAGATCACAGGCTGCCCCACAATGCCCATTCTTTTGTTTTATGTTTTATTTTGTTTTGTGTTTTATGTGTATGCAGCGTTTGTCTGCATGTATGTCTGTGCACCCTGTGTGTGCAGTGCCCTCAGAGACCAGAAGAGGATGTTAGATTCTCTGGAACTGCAGTTACAGGTAACTGTGAACCACCTCATCAGCACTGGGGACTGAACCCGTGTCCTCTGCCAGAGCAGCCAGTGCTCTTAACCACAGAGTCATCTCTCCAGCGCCATTGTTTTGATTTATTCAGGCACGGACTCAGGAGGTACTTATTCCTGCTCTCCTGAGTGCTGGGATTTGAGCGGTGAGTCACTCCATCCAGTTTTGGAGTGCTGGAGATGGAACCCTGAGCTTCCTGCATGGTAGGCAAGCACTCCACCAACTAAACCACATCCTCAACCACAAACCTGACTTCCTTTAGCATCTTCCATTCCAGAATCAAGAAGGCCACTTGAGGCAAGCCCCTTGCCCCCATCACCTCCACAGTACCACTCTGTGACCTCTTAGGTGTGATCCCTCCTGGCTCCAAGGGACTCTGGGATATGGCCATTCTCACTCTCCGCTCTGAGAGTCCATACAACACCCCAAGGTGGTACCCCATCTCCCAGCAGCCCCCTTACCCCTGCCTCCAGGTCTCACTGGCACTGAGCCAGGGCAGCTTTGATGGCGGCTACCAGTTTCCGAAACTTGCTTTCTGTATCCACGTAGCCATCACCTCTCTGAAGAAAGAAGAGAGGAAAGGGTAGAGCTAGGTCTCACACATCGAGGCCATAGCCATGTGACCCCCGCTGCCCCACAACAAGACCAATTTACCTTCTTGGAGTGAACCAATTTCCCTGCTACTGTCACTTCAAAGAACCCGGTGACCTGGGGAGTCCCCTCGCCACACTGAGGAAAAGAGGAGTTAGATGGGATTGAGATGTCCTCTTAGGCAAACCCTCCATGCCAAGTCCCAGAGAGTGAAGGATATAAGTCAAAAAGATAAGGGAAAAGACTGGCCTAACCCACCCACACTGCCTCCCAGTTCCAAATGACAAAAAAGGGACCCGTGTAATTCCATCCCCATTCCAAGACTCACAATGTCCAGGCATCCGGGGAACTCATGTTCTAGCTTCTCCTTGAGCTGGAGATACTGAAAATGGGGGGGGGGTGTCAGAACCGGGCTCAAGAAATCCTCCCCTTGGTATGCCCATCCTGACCTACTTCAAGACACTCCTGAGAAATGTCACTCACCTTGGGCTTGTAGCCTCAAGCTCCACTGGTAGGTGAATCCAGGGTTGTCACAGTCCACCAGGACAGCATGGATCCAAGACAGCACGGGTGTCCAAGTAAGGCAGGAAACGGGTGAGACGAAGGGGCGCAGGGACAGAGAGAGACATCCAGATGAGGATGCAGGGGACAGATAGAGAGACATCCAGATGAGGATGCAGGGGAGTGGCAAGGGCCCACAAGAGGGAGAAGATAGATATCACACAAGAGATGGGTAACAGTGCAGAGAGACACACAGAAAGCCAGCACCAAACAAGAGAGACCAGAGGAGGAGGGGAGGCAGCGGGACACCGATATGACAGAGGGATGTGAATTAGGACAAAAGCTGCCTCCGTAGAATCTCACCCACCCACTCCCCTGCCTGGCTGTCACTCAGGAATCCCAACTCTCCCCAGCACCCAGTATGAAACACAAGCTCCTCAGCTCCAATCCACCCCCACAGACCATTCCGGGCTGGAATCTGGTGCAGTGGCCTCATGGGAGCAATGCATCAAAGCAGGCTTTTAAAGACATCTTGAAAATTGGGACTGATCCTCAAGGTGGATGAGAGGACCACACAGAGGACCAGGGAACCCAGATTCAAGTTATAGCGTCATCTGTAGTAGGACCTCAAGCTAGCCCTGCCTCATTCCCAGCCTGGGTTTCATACTCTGTAAAATGGAGATAGCTACCCCTCCCTCAAGGGCCTTTAGGGGTAGGGAATCAATCCAGCAGGCACTTATCAATCACTGCATGCTGGTTGAGTATTAGCTGCAGAAGAATAAAAAAAAAAAATCAAGAAAAAAGGTGGGCCTTTCTGTGCCCGCCTCTAGTAAGGGCACAATCATAGTTTCTGACAGGCTAACTGCCACCATCACCCCCTTCACACTACAGAAGGGGAACTAGGGCCAGAAAAGGAGTGGGGTCAACAACACCAGCACCCACTCATCAGAGGCCCGGAAGAGTTGTTTTATTCTGTTTGTTTTTATTGATGGGAACTGAACCCAGGGCCTGGCGAATTCCAGGAAAATGCTCTACCACTGAGCTACATCCTCACGCCTACTATCCACCCCACACGACCCCTTTTTCTCCTTTGGAGACAGGGTCTCACTGTGTAGCCCTGGTTGCCTGGATCTGGCTAAGGGGACCATGCTGACTTGGAACTCAGAGTTCCACTTGACTCTGCTGTGATTGAAGGCATGCACCACCACCACCCCTCCGTGGCTCAATTCGTCCTTTTTCAGGTATACACTGGGAGGGGTGAGCAACAGTAACTCGCACTACAATGCAGATACAGGGCATCCCCAGAGCTCCCGACAGCGCTTATATGCCAATCCACCGCGACACCATGTATCCGAGTCTTCCCCTATACCCCACAGAACAGCCTCCATCCAGCCTTCTCTAACCCGGTGCTGCTCAGAAAGGGGGAAGGGAAACCGCCTGTCGACAGGCAAAGCTCCCCAGAGAAACCCGATGCTTCCCTTCCCCTCCCCTCAGCGCTGAGTCAGATGACCAAAAGAACCCAAGCATCAGTTTCCACATACACAGGGTGAGAGGCCCCAGCTGTCTGATGCGGAGAATCTGGCTCGAGGCTCTGTTATTTCCACCCCACCCACTTGAAAGTCCCTCCCTGTGGTGGGGTCTGGGGTGCAGTCACCATACACAGTCCCTGGTAGAAAGGCTGGGCAGCAGGGAAGGGCACAAAAGATGGGGAGCTGGGAAGGGAGCCCCTGGCACAAAGGACCGGGAACAGGGAATTGGGAGAGGGGTGTCTGTAGTCAACGAGACTTACCAATATACAACTCGAACGGCGAGCGCCATTGCTCCAGATCGCATCCCCGCGCAGCGCGAGGACCCGACCCACGAGCAACGAGGGCTTCGAGGTCTGGGTTTGGGGCCGTGCGCACGGCCCTACTCCCTCAAGAGTTGGAGCAAACCAAGTGCGCGGCGGGGGGGGGATCAGGATAGCGGGGACCGAGGCTCCGGTACATGGCGAGGGCTGTGACCACAAATATGACCCCTCACCCAGAAGCCCATTTTGTTCCCTTGATATCCCACGGTTGTCTCCATAGATGGTGTCTCTAGGACCAGTCACCTGTGTGCCCCTCACTGTCGCTCCTTCTTGCTAAAATGGTTCAGACCTCAGGGCGGCGGCTCGAGGCAGAGAATTGGCTGAGACTGAAGTTCGGTTACAGTGTTCCTAGGAGGTGCTGCGCTGGGAAATTGAGGCGCACGACGCATGCTCCCCATCCTCCTCCGGGGACAGGCAATTGGGATGGGTCCCAGCCCGGAATGATTCAGGATAGATGGACCCTAGGTCTGAAAAAGTGAAGCTGGGAGTCCCAGCATCGCAGAGTGCACTTCAGGCCTAGCTGTCTCAACACAGCCTGGCAGTCGGACCCCAGGATACCTACCCCAAAAGCGTGGGCCCCTCATTTTGTGCCTTCTCGCCATCTCCCAGCAGAAGGGTACATAGAAAGTGCTGGAATGGGGCTTGGGCTGTAGCTCAGTTGGTAGAGTTCTTTCCTGGGATGTGTGAAATCCTGGCGTAGATCCCCAGGACCACAAAAACTGCGGGCGGTGGCACAAGCCTGTAATTCCAGCACTTGGGAAGGAGACTGAAGTGAAGAATTATGAGTTCAAGGTTATCCTTGCTAGTCTTGGCTACATTAGCAGTTGTCTAAAAGAAACAACAAAAAAGCCAGGTGTGAACCGGGCAGTGGTGGCGCACGCCTTTACTCCCAGCACTCGGGAGGCAGAGGCAGGCAGATCTCTGTGAGTTCGAGGCCAGCCTGGTCTACAAGAGCTGGTTCCAGGCTCCAAAACTACAGAGAAGCCCTGTGCTGAGAGATCTCTTAGTTTGTGTCCAGCCTGGGCTACGTAGAGAATTCCAAAGCTGACAGGACTACATAGAGAGACTGTCTCCAAAATAAAGTGAGAGGACAATCTGATTTAAGGGTTTTTAGGACTCCTGAGCTTCCGTTTCTCTTCATGGAAGCTGGGCAGATTCACTCGCAGGAGATATTTGTTCACGTGGAAATTACGTATTGCTGTCTAGTTTCTTGTCCTCCACACTCTATGGATGCACATCCGCCCATCATAGCCCAACCCTCTCCAAGGACGGCTCTCCAGGAGAGATGTTTATCTCACCTGGCATTCTTTGTTTTGTCTGTTTGGTTGGTTTGGTTTGGTTTTTGAGGGGTTTATTTTTTGAGACAGGGTTTCTCTGTGTAGCTCTGGCTGTCCTGGAACTCACGCTGTAGAACAGGTTAGCCTTGAACTCACACGGATCTGTTTGCCTCTGCCTTAGAGTGCTGGGATATGTCCATATGTCCTGCTCCTTATCCAACAGTCTGTAACTGACATTACTGGTTACCCCCACCAATGGCCAACCAGGGGCCAAATCTCGTTTGTACCCTATCAGTATCCTAGCCCGTATGCAGATGGTGGACTTTGAGTCACTCACGGAAGAATAAAATTTGAACCATTCATTTCCCCCTTTACCTCACAGGAGTGAGCTGGCAACTGGGGATTCAGAGGCCAAAGCCATAAGAAAATTGCACTTCCCTAAAAGGATGGGGTGTTCATGCACTCAGATTCCCGGAAAGAATTAGAGCCGGAATCTGGCACGTATGCTGGGGAGAACTTAATGAGGATAAGCAGAAGCTTTCCTCTGTCCTCACTGATCATTTCTGTCCCTGCTGTGTACAGAACACCGACCTGTGCATTCACAGTCTGGAAAGGAACAATGAGCCAGTCTTGGAGAGCAATGAGCACAGTCAAATGGGAATGCTTCATAGCTCACGTTCTCCTGCGGTTCCCAGCATCCTTGGGACAACCATCCCACGGTAGGGTCACTGTGGCCCTTTCTCCCAATGCCCCAGTGAGAGGGACCACTGAGGTTCTAGCAGGGACCTCAGCCACATTCCTGCCTCAGGGCCTCTGCACAGGCTGGTTTAAACCTCTCACCTGGACTCCTGCTTTCCTCCAAGAATCAGCTGCAGCACGGAAAACAATTCCTTCTGGAGAAGTGTGCCTTGTGTACAACGCAGCCAGACCCCTTTACTTGCCCTTACAAAGTGCCTCCCCCCCCCCCCAAAGGGCACACAGTTTATTAGGCAGCAGCTGGGAAATCAGCGGTTAGACTTGGCCACACGCTTCAGTTCATCTTTCTTCTTGACGGCATAGGAGTTGGAGGAGCCCTGCAAAGGACAGGTGGTTAGCTCTGAATGCTGGACAAACACCCAGATGTCCAACCCACCCTGTGTGCCCTAACCCTCCTTGGCAGCATTGATGAGCTCAACGGCAAGGCACTCAGCAATGGTCTTGATGTTGCGGAAAGCAGCCTCACGAGCTCCTGTGCACAGCAGCCAGATGGCCTGATTCACTCTGCGCAGTGGCGACACATCCACAGCCTGCCGTCTCACTGTCCCGGCTCGCCCAATGCGTGTTGAGTCTTCCCGGGGGCCACTGTTGATGATGGCATTCACCAGGACCTGCAGAGGGTTCTGGCAGAAAGGGGGCCATGAGTCTGCCATCCATTCCCAACTTCCCCCCAAACAAGGCGGCAGTGTCATAGGTGATGAATCGGGCATGTGTACCGTGAAGTTTTGCATGAATCAAGGGCAGTCTTACCTCACCAATGAGCAGGTGGATGATCTCAAAGGCATGCTTCACAATTCGTACAGTCATGAGCTTCTTGCCGTTGTTGCGGCCGTGCATCATCATGGAGTTAGTAAGGCGCTCCACAGTGGGGCACTGGGCTTTGCGGAAGCGCTTGGGGCAGGTACTTGGCATACTACTCCTTCACAGCAATGTAATCCTACAGAGAAATACCATTGAGTTGCACATCATCAGTGCTCCATTTCCCGAAGGGCTTGATGTCTGGGGTCTCTGCCACTCAGTCATTCTGAGGGCGCAGACCGGGCTTCTCGGTCACTCGGCGTGGACCACGCGCCGGTCCTAGCACAGACAGGAAGCTAGGAAATTCTTTAAAATAAAATAAATGGCTCACTTATTTTTAAACTTAATTTAAAATCTTTGCTTAGGGCTGGAGAGATGGCTCAGAGGTTAAGAGCACTGCCTGCTCTTCCAAAGGTCCTGAGTTCAATTCCCAGCAACCACATGGTGGCTCACAACCATCTGTAATGGGGTCTGGTGCCCTCTTCTGGTCTGCTGGCATACACGCAGACAGAATATTGTATACATAATAAATATTTTTTTAAAAATTAAAAAAAAATCTTTGCTTAATCTTTGGACTTGGTGGTCAGTTGTAAATTACATCCTTTGAACAATATAACTTCCTAAGCTCCAGAAATCATACTCATAGGGGCTAGGGAGATAACTCATGACTCAGTGGGTAAAGTGCTTACTACGCCTAAGCATGAGGGTCCTGAGTTCGATCCCCAGTGCTGACTGACACAAGCTGCTAAGCTTGGTGTGGTACCTGTAAGCTCAGCACTGCAGAGGGAGGACAAGCAGAGAGGCCTGGAGCTAGCTGGCCACCCAGCCTAGGCAAATTCAGAACTTTAGGTTCAGTGAGAGACCCTTTCTTAAAAAAAGATTGGGGGAGGTTTATGAAGTAGCACAGCAGCAGAGCACTTGTCCAGCATGCAACTGGTTCTGGGTTCAACCCCGCAGCACCACCAAAAAACAAAATGAACAATACAGTGGAGAGTAACTGAGAAAGAGCCTGACATTGACCTCTGACCTGCACATGCATGCACACTCAATGAGTACACACATAAATCGCATAATAGATAGCATTAAAGACATTCACTCTTCTTTTTGATATTATTTATTTATTATTTCATCACTTCCATTCTTACCATTTATTTCTTGCTTTTTTGAGACACGGTTTCTCTGTGTACTCCAGGCTGTCCTGGAACTTGCTCTGTAGAGCAGGCTGGCCTCGAACTCTAAGAGATCCACATGCTTCTTCCTCCTGAGTGCTGGAATTAAAGGAGTAAACTCTTACTGCCAAGGCTTTTTTCTATTTTCTGAAAACAGGGTCTCATAAACTAGGCATGGTGGCATACATCTTTAATCCCAGCACTCAAGAAGCAGAGAAGCAAGCAGAACTCTGTGAGCTCAAAAAAAAAAAAAAAAAAAAAAAAACCCAGCCTGGGCTACATAATGAAACTCTGTCTCAAAGAAACAAACAACAAACAAAAGGCTCAGTGGTTAAGAGCACTTGCTCCTCTTGCAGAGGACCTATGTTCAATTCCCAGAACCGCTCTGGAATCTCACAACTGCCTGTAACTCCAACTCCAGGGGTTTCTGACACCTCAGCAAGGCAGGAAAACCTGCATTCACACCCATGTATCCACACATACACATAGGCATAATTAACATAATAAAATAAATCTTTAAAAGTTTTCATTCTTGGGCTGGAAAGATGGCTCAGAGGTTAAGGGAAGTGACTGCTCTTTCGGAGATCCTGAGTTCAATTTGTGGCTCACAACCATCTACAATAAGATCTGGCACCATCTTCTGGCCTGCAGGCATGCATGCAGACAGAACACTCTATACATAATAAATAAATAAATCTTTTTTTTTTAAAAAAAAGTTTTCCAGTCTTAAAATTAAAGAAAGCTTTTATTCCTAAACTTGGTTTTCACGCAGCCACCAGAGGGCACCAGGTCACACTGACCACAGCTTGCACTCTCTCCATTGGCAAGTCCTCAGGAAGGGACACCAATCTCTGCAGGACCTGGTCTCTTATCTCTGATACCATCTGCACCCATTTCCCTCCTCACCCGGCTGAGGCCATGTGGGAATCTGGCTTTGTTTGTTTGTTTTGTTTATTTTGTTTTTTGAGATAGGGTTTCTCTGTGTTACCACCAGGGCTGTCATGGAACTCTCTCTGTAGACCAGGCTGGCCTAGAACTCACAGAGATCCGCCTGCCTCTGCCTCCCAAGTGTCTCCCAAGTGTTGGGGCTAGAGGTGTGCGCCATCACCACCCAGGCTGGAGTCTCGCTTTTGTAGGAACACAGTTAACTCATTCTCTTCTCAATTCCCTCCCTGTTATCACCTCCCTCCCTCCCTTCACCTTCTCCTATCCAGCCTTATCCTCTTTTCTAAAATAGAGTTTCCTGTAGCCTAGGCTAGCCTTGAACTCACTACGTAGTCAAGGATGACCTTGAACTTCTGATCCTCCTGCCTCTATCAGTTCTGGAATTGCCTGTGTTTGACACCTTACCCAATTTATGAAACACTATCCCTTCTCTTTCTCTCTCTCTCTCTCTCTCTCCTCTTTCTCTTCTTTTCTTTTCTCTTCTTTTCTTTTGTAAAATGGGGTTTCTCGGTATAATAGCCCTAGCTGTCCTGGAACTCTCCTTGCAGACCAGGCTGGCCTTGAACTCACAGAGATGCGACTACCTCTGCCTCCCAAGTGCTGAGATTAAAGGTGTGCTCGCTCCACACTCAGCTCCCTTTTTTTCTTTTTTTTTAATATTTATTTATTTATTATGTATACAATATTCTATCTGTGTATATGCCTGAAGACCAGAAGAGGGCACCAGACCTCCTTACAGATGGTTGTGAGCCACCATGTGGTTGCTGGGAATTGAACTCGGGACCTTTGGAAGAGGAGGCAATGCTATTAACCACTGAGCCATCTCTCCAGCCCCCCTTTTTTTCTCAATTGAAATAAATTACTGGATTTACCTTGACTTTATGTGTCTGTTTTGCCTGCAGGTACATATGCGAACAACCTGCACACACTGGCATCACAGTGCCAGTGATGGCCAGAAGAGGACATTGGATCCTCTGAGACTGGAGTTACAGATGGTCGTGAGCTGTCATGTGGGGAGTGGGAATTGAACCCCCGGTCCTCTGGAAGAACAGCCAGTGCTCTTAAGCACTGAGCTATTTCTCCAGTTCCTTTATTAGGGTTCAAACAGCAAGGCCAGGGGCTGGATTGGTGGCTCCATGATCTTTCAGAGAACTGAATTTCTGCTCCCAGCAGCCATGTCAGCAGGCTCACAACCCCAGTAACTCCAGCTATCTGACACCCTCTACATATGACATATATACAAGCAAAAACACCAATAAAATAAATAAAAGAAAAAGCAAGGTTGGGAACACCAAGGATCAGCTGGCGTCTGGGTGTCTGAGATGGCCAAGTTGATGAGACAAATCAGAGAAGAATATCAAAGCTGGTCTGGCAGGCTCCCTCTGGGTCCCAAAGAGCCCTCCTAAGGACCATACACAGGACATCTTAGCCCTTTCCCCCAGTAATCTCCTCAACCAGAATGTCTTCCAGCACTTTATAATCTTTTTTTCTCTCTCTGATTGGTTGATTATTTAGAAACAGGGTCTTGCTTTGTGGTCCAGGCTAGACCATGAGCTCCTCAGCCTCTCAAGCGCTATAGCAACACTTGTATATAACATTCCTGTCTCTAAGGCATCTGTAACAGACAAGTGTGGGTAAGGAGGCTTCTAAGAAAGCCTCTGCCTACACAAGTAAGGAGACCACCCCGACTGTCTCATGGGAGAGAAATTCTGGACTATAAGTGTAGGAGGAGGGCCCGCTTGTTCATCCAGGCCGCCTGGCTAGCTTAGCCCCGAAATAACCACACAGAAACTGTATTAATTAAATCACTGCTTAGCCCATTAGCTCCAGCTTCTAATTGGCTAACTCTTGTATTAGTTTAACCCATTTCTATTAATCTGTGTATCACCACGTGGCAGTGGCTTACCGAGCAAAATTCCCAGCGTCTGTCTCCAGCAGCTGCATGGTGTCTCTCTGACTCTACTTTCTTCCTCCCAGAATTCAGTTCTGTCTTCTCCGCCTACCTAAGTTCTGCCCTATTAGGCCAAGGCAGTTTCTTTATTCGTTAACCAATACAAGCAACACACAGAGGGGACTCCCACATCACCTCCCCTTTTCTGTTTAAATAAAAAGGAAGGTTTTAACTTTAACATAGTAAAATTACTATGTAACATATATGTAAAATATGTAAAATTATATGTAACATATAATTACTATGTATGATACTGATATAACAGGTATCAAGCAAGAATTACAGTTACAATATTTCTATTTACTTTATCTTTTATCATAACTAAGGAAAACTATAACTATAAATTTTTCAACTCTATCAGAGACTCCAGAAGGATAAAATATTATCTAAGTAAACAGAAAGTGCATTGTAAGCAACTTCCAAAACTCTAGAAATGACAGAGACATCTCGCTTCCTGGACAGTTACCCAAAGTTCTTCTGTACTGTTGGGGTATCCATCTTTAGCCTATAGGCCCATACTATCTGGCAGACTTTTCCATGAAGCAGGACATTTCAAAGACAGTTTAGTCACTTTCTTTTGTATCATGAAGCTGGAACCCTGAAGGACCATCTCACCTTTAGGCAAGTTCAGCAGTTATTTCTCTGTGGGTACAGCATGTTCAGTTAAGCAGTCCAGGCAAGAGCAGTTTCTTGCCCAAATGGCTAACCAACTCCATAAGGAGCCTCTTCAATGCTCATGTTCCTCTTTTTTTTTTTTTTTTTTTTTTTTTTTTTAAATATTTATTTATTATGTATACAATATTCTGTCTGTGTGTATATCTGCAGGCCAGAAGAGGGAAGCAAACCTCATTACAGATGGTTGTAAGCCACCATGTGGTTGCTGGGAATTGAACTCAGGACCTTTGGAAGAGCAGGCAATACTCTTAACCGCTGAGCCATCTCTCCAGCCCCTCATGTTCCTCTTGAAGTAGCTTGGTGCTGCCAGGAGCAGATGTGTCTCACTGTCATGAAAAGTCTTAAGTTCTTTTTTATTTATTTATTTATTTATTTATTTATTATATATTATGTGTATAGCATTCCTTCCACGTGTGCCTGCAAGCCAGAAGGGGGCGCCAGGTCTCATTATAGATGGCTGTAAGCCACCATGTGGTTGCTGGGAATTGAACTCAGGACCTCAGGACCTCTAGAAGAGCAGTCAGCGCTCTTAACCTCTGAGCCATCTCTCCAGCCCCAAAGTCTTAAGTTCTTAAACATTTTAAATGCCATATTCTGAAGGTCTCTGAAAGATTTGAAGAGTACCTATCTAACTGAAATATACTTCTATACATCAGAAAATCTAACTAACATGACTCCAAACTTGACTATTATAGAGGATTATCTATTAACCTATATTTCTTTTTTTTTTTTTTAAATTCTATTTATTTATTATGTACTACAATTTCTATCTGCCTGTATTCAAGGCAGAAAATGACTAGACCCGTTACGGTGGTTGGCGCACGCCATTAATCAGCCTTGGGAAGCTGAACAGGCGGATCTCTGGAAGAGCAGACCAGCCTGAACCACAAAGCTATCTCTCCAGGCCAACCTATAGTTCTTAGATTAACACCTGTCTCGAAATGAACTACAAAATCATAAAACTAAAAAGAAATATAATATAATATAACAAAACTGACCTTAAATTTGTATCAATAAACCAAGATCTATACCAAAGCAATTATTTGACCAATACAATCAACATACACAGGGGACTCCCACATCAGCTAAGTACAGCAGCAGGCCTTGGTCAGTCTTCCCCAGCTCTGAGCTATGTATTTTCAATTTCTCTCCTGCTAGAAAATGAGCCCTGACCTTTACTCTCCCTGTGCTCCAGTGTGAACTCTTCTGAAACAGCAGACCACAGTCAGTGACAGCGACTCTTGGTCAGAGGAAACGTGGGGAGTCCCCACCCCCAAAGTCCCTCTGTGGGTTAGCCCAATCTGAACATAGCTCACAAATGGGATTCTAGGATGCTTGAGCTTTAGCATTTCACGTAGCAAAATATGTTTTAAATTTCATGATGTTTATCTATATGGTGGGCCCGTGAAAAGGCTCCGCGGGTAAAGGTGCTTGCTGCTAAGCCTGAAGACCTGAGTTCAAACCCCAGAACTCACATGGTGGAGGAAGAGAATGGACTCCTATGAAAGTTGTCCTCTGACCCGTATACCTGCACATGATAAGCAAAACAAGCAAAGCATACGGCTGGGCCTGTCTGTAACGGTTTTTCAGAGAGGATCAGATCCCAAGGGCTCTGGCCCGATGCACCATTGGTGTCTCAATGGGCTCACCATATGACTGATGTCTAGGAGGCGGCCAAAGGCAGGGGGTGGGGCCCAGCTTAAGAAACATCACCAGGATGTATGTCAGCATACATCCTGTCTTTGCTCCTCCCTTTGTTTACTCTCTTTGTTTCTGGGACATCTTGAGTGAAATATTCTCTTCAACCATGCCCTCCCCACCATGAATCTCTAAAAACCATGAACCAAAACAAACAATCCAAGGCTGGAATGTTGGCACAGCAGAAAGGAAAATTTGCTGCTCTTTCAGAGAACCCAGATTCAAACCCCAACACCTAGATCCACCACTGAGCCACACCCCCAGTGCCTCACTGGGGGATTCTAGGCAGGGGCTCTACCACTGAGCCACAGCCCAGCCCCTCACTGACAAGTTCTAGCAGGCACTGTAGGAGTCAGCTAACTTGTTCTTCCTTTTATGTATATATATACAATATTTTGTCTGTGTGTATGTCTGCAGGCCAGAAGAGGGCACCAGACCTCATTACAGATGGTTGTGAGCCACCATGTGGTTGCTGGGAATTGAACTCAGAACCTTTGGAAGAGCAGACAATGCTCCTAACCACTGAGTCATCTCTCCAGCCCCTAACTTGTTCTTCCTAGAGGCTACACTAACTCTTTCCAGCAGGGTAGCACCCCACCTGTTCGTCAGAGGCTGCCATCATAAAATTTCCCTTTTTAGTTTGTGCCTACTTGCCAAAGAAGTCAAGAATTGTTTCTGGTTGAACATGATGGCATAGGCCTTCAACCCCAGCACTCAGGAGGCAGAGGCAGGAAAATCTCTGTAAACCCGGGAGCAGCTGGGACTAAGAATTCCTCCCTGTGGTTACTGGCTAGCTGTATTTCTATGTTGCTTGTTCAAATCTTTAGACCATTTTCTTCTAGGGGTGTTTGTCATTTTGTTTGTAGCAGCTCTTTGTGGTGGATTTGAATTTGAATTCTGTCACGAATGTTACACTCTTCTCAGGCTGGTCTTGTCAGGCAGAAATTCTCAGTGCTTTTAGGTGTCCTTTTTGTTGTTTTTTTCTGTTTTTGTTTTTCAAGACAGTGTTTCTCTGGAACTGCCTTCGTAAACCAGGCTGGCCTCGAACTAGATCTGCCTGCCTTTGCCTCCTGAGTGCAGGGATTAAAGGTGTGTGCCACCGCTACTTGACTGTTCTTTCTTCCTCCCTTTTCTTTTCTTTCTTTTTTTTAAAAATATTTATTATATGTATACAATATTCTTTCTGTGTGTATGCCTGAAGGCCAGAAAAGGGCATCAGACCTCATTACAGATGGTTGTGAGCCACCATGTGGTTGCTGGGAATTGAACTCAGGACCTTTGGAAGAGCAGGCAATGCTCCTAACCTCTGAGTCATCTCTCCAGCCCTCTTTCTCTCTTTCTTTCTTTCTTTCTTTCTTTCTTTCTTTCTTTCTTTCTTTCTTCCTTTCCTCCTTTCCTTCTTTTTAATGACCTTCGGAATGGCTTCTCCAGGATAAAAATCTTCATTTAAAAAAAAAAGGGACCAGGCACTTTATAAATAGGTGAGGGAAGGGACTCTCATTAGATTCCTCCCACGGTCCCCCATAAAGCCTATCCTGAAGGCTCTTCCTGTCATCCCTCTCCCTCCCCTAGAAAGGAATGTTCTGTAGGCTGGAGAACATGTGAGGGTGGAGACAGATGGTAGGGGAAGGAGAGGTGGGAATGAAAGTTAGTGGAACATGGAAAATAAAATTTTTTTTTTTTAAGAGATGCTTTCCAAGTATCTAAGGAGTCTCAAGCTCTGGACTCTGGTGCAGAATGTCTGCACCGGCAGGGAACTCGATGGAGGAAGGAAGCTCAGGGCCAGAGAAGGCCACTGGGGTGGGCGATGGCATGCATTGGGTGGGATGGTCCTGGTCACCAGGTCACCAAGTGTGCAGCCTGATCCTTCAAGGCAAACTTCGGAACCTCAGTGAGACTGCCGGAAATGTGTGTTCCACATGCAGTAAATGGCCCATGTCCCATCTGGAATTGCATCAGAAGCGACCTGAGAGGAAGGGAGCCCACCCACATTCCAATTTCAAATCCTGGGCCTGTTGCAGGATAGTGTGACCTCCTTTCTGCAGGTGACTTAAGCCCTTCAGTCCCTCCAGTACAGTGGAGGATAGTGCCCTTGGCACTGGATGACGGACCTGCTAGCTAAGTGATTTAGGACTGAGACCTTCTCTCCAGTCATTTGCTGACTACTGATATAACAATGGAGTTTGTTTTGTTTTTAAAAAAAGAGTCCTTTTCACACGCTGATCTCACTCTTGGGGGCTGTGAGGAAACAGGGGAATCTGGGAGAAAGCTTAAGGCCTGGCACTTCAAGAATGGGAGGAAGTGTGTAAGGGCCAGGGGTTTTTGTGTTCTGGTGCTGGGTGGGACTGACTAGCCACTCTGGCATGCAATCAACAAATGTCTTGCCAAGTCGCAGGGGCAGCAGGATTCCAGCAAATTCACTATCATTTTTCTCCCAGCGGTTCATTTTTTTTTTTTTTCTGTACTGAACCAACCTTTTATACCCTTTTAAGACAAAAGTCTCAGAACTGAGACTGTTGGTAGAGTACTTGCTTGGGAAAGCAGGCTTGGTAGCTTATGTCCACAATCCCAGCACTCAGAAGGTAGTCAGGAGGATCGGAAATCCAAGGCTCTCTGATGTGACCTAGGAAATTTAAGGCTAGCCCTACTTGAGACCCCCACATCTCAACTTAAAAAGGGGTGGGGAGAGGAGAGACAGTTTAGTGGTCCAGTTTGCTGACCTGTGTCTCCCTCCTGGATACCTCAAGGCCCTCTCTGGCTTCCGTGAGCAACACACACAAACATTAAAAATGATAACAAAACAAACAAGTAGCAGTGAAGAGCACTGGCTACTCTTCCAGGGACCTAGGTTCAATTTACAGCACCCACGTGATGTTTGAAAACCATCTCTAACTCCAGTTCCAAGGTCCTCCCAAGTTCCAGGAGAACCAAAGTACTTGAGACACTAGCCACCGAGAAGTTCTGGCTGGATCCACTCACCCTTTGTTGGGGACTGTGGCCCCCTGCCTATCGGAGTAAACAACTTGTTTTACAGCTGCTCTGAGCACGAGACCCTTGAGAGCTCCTGAAGATAGGGGAGTGGTTTCTGGTGGGCTTGCAGCTGAGAGTTAGGGCATGGCCATTAGTCACGAAGACCCCATATAAGCTGCCCTAGAACACAATAAAGAGCATTCATGGCGTTACCCATGTCTGTGTTTCAATCTCCATCCCTTTGCCCGACTTGCCAACCATAGTGCAGTGCGTAGCGTGTAGAGCAGGCGTTGCCCTACAACCCTTCACTCAAGAAGCCGTACTACAGCAAGCAGCAGACCCCAGGACACCAAGGATACTGCTGCTTTATGAATGGGTGCATGGGGACGTCGGGGGTGGGGGCAGGGTCCCTAGAGACCTCTTTCTAGACTGGTCCAGAGAGCTGCTGGATTTGTTCATCTGCAGCTTGGAGGCCAAGGAATTTGACTTGTTTTTTTTTGATTTTTCAAGACAGAGTTTCTCTATAGTTCTGGAGCCTATCCTGGAACTAGCTTTAATAGACTAGGCTGGCCTCGAACTCACAGTGAGTGCCTGCCTCTGCAGATTAAAGGCATGCACCACCACCACCCAGCGACACTTGACATTTTCATACCAGTTCCTTTCACTCTAGAGCAGGAAACAGGTCATGCAAGAGTTCCTGGGAGTGAGGGTGAAAACAATCTAAATACACTGTACACATGTATGAAAACCTCAATTAAAATTAAAATTGAACATATTGTTCAGCATTCAGGAGTGCGAGGCACAAGGATCAGGAAGTCAAGGCCATCCAAGGTTACAGTAAGACTCTTGTCTAAAGAATGGGATATGAAAGCTGGAGGACCAGAAGTTCAAGGGCACCCTCAGCAAGAGAGTTCTGGGTTAGCCTGGGCTATGCGTCCCCGTCTTAAAAACAAAAACTTAACAAGCCGGGTGCTGGTGGCGCACACCTTTAATCCCAGCACTCGGGAGGCAGAGGCAGGCGGATCTCTGTGAGTTCGAGACCAGCCTGGTCTACAGAGCTAGTTCCAGGACAGGCTCCAAAGCCACAGAGAAACCCCATCTCGAAAAAAAAAAAAAAAAAAAAAAAAACAAACAAAAAAAAAACTTAACAAATCAGAATCTCAAGCTTGTTTATTGCATTCTTTTAAAATGAAGGTTTAGGGCTGGAGACAGCTCAGTGGCTAAGGCTTTCCAGTGTTGTTCAATTCCCAGGACCCACATAATGGCTCACAACCATCTATAATTCCAGTTCCATGGGACCCACTACCATCGTCTGGCCCCTGTGAGCATCATATACAAGATACACAGACATACATGCAGGGAAAACAATACACACAAATCTTTTAAAATAAAAACTTTAGGGCCAGCTGTGGTGACACACACCTTTGATTCCAGCAGAGGCAGGCAGATATCCAAATTTGAGGTCAGCCTGGTCTACACAATGAGATGTCAAAACAAAATCAAAGTAAAAATGGATTTGTGTGTGTGTGTGTATGTGCACTAACCCACACACCTATGTAAAAGGCCAGAAGAGGCCACTGGATCCTCTGAACTTGACTACAGGTGGTTATAGGGACCCAATGTGGGTACTGGGAACTGAACCCAGATCCTTGCAAGAGCAGAAAGCTCTCAGCTACTAAACCACGTCTCCAGCTCCATTTTTCCCCTACAAGGATGTAAACTTGGTTGCTTGCCAAAGGCGCTTATAAACAGGAAGTGAAGAGGGACCACGTCTGGTCCCCTAAGAAGCTTGGATTTGCCTTGGACTTGCTGGGAAGGACTAAGTCTAAACCATGAGGGGAGGAAGGCAAGGACTCTCACGGTACTGAAGAGTCATATAGCTTCCCTTTCGCAGGGGCCTTACAGACTCCACTGTATGAAGTGTTTGACATTTGGACACATGATCTGCTGGTTTACAGATAATGTTACAACCATTATTCTCACCTGTTATTTACACCGGCAAAGCGTGATGGTGCTTGCCAGCTATCCCAGAACTGGAGGAGGAAGCAAGAGATCAGTCCTGAGTGCCCCTCACTACATAGTGTAAAGCTATGTAAGACCCCATTTAAAAATAAACAAAATTACAAAAATAACAACAGAAGTTGTAAGAAGATAAACAAAATGCCAAGGGTGATAAATGCCACAAAAGGAAAGGGACTAGAGTACTAGGAGGTACTATAATTTACAGCAGGATGGAGACTGCAGTGAGACCTGAATCTTGAGCAAAGACCTAAGGGAACTGAACCGGAAACCCTGTGATTGATTAATCACAGGAAGAGCTTCCCTGGAGGTGGATATGAAGATGCAGCTCAGGGGTAATGGAGGTGTGGTTCAATGGAAGAGCCCCTGCCTAGAATCCCCCAATGAGGGGCTGAGGGATGTGGCTCAGTGGTAGAGCCCCTGCCTAGAATCCCCCAGTGAGGGGCAGGGATGTGGCTCAGTGGTAGAGCCCCTGCCTAGAATCCCCCAGTGAGGGGCTGGGGTGTGGCTCAGTGGTAGAGTACCAGCAGAGCTGTGGTCTGCATACATTCAGCACTGGTGGCAGGCTCTGCTGGAGAGGGGTTGTACCAAGGACTGGGACACAGAGGAGGGACATGGGGTGAATGTTTGGAGAAGACACTGCTTGTAAGAAGAAAGTAACACGATGCCTGGGCTGGTCACAGCACTTTATTGAGGGGCAGGGCTCCAATATCTGCTCAGCTACAACCTGAGGAAAGAAGGCAAAGTTGAGGTGAATGAGTGCAGGAGCAGGCCTCAATGCCTCTTCTGGTTTGGGGCTTCTGTACCCTTGGGCACCGCATCCTCTCGACCCCCTACTCTAGATTCCTGGACCCCCACTGGTTGACCAGTCACAGGGTTTGAGAAGGGCCCTGGAATTGGCAGCTTTCAGAGGGAAGGAAGACTACTGTGGGACAAGCAAGCCAAAGGCACAGGACGCCGGTAAGCCTCACATTGGAGGGCCTCACTTACTGTATCTCGCGGAAGGCCCTCTTCTCCACCAGCTTCACTTTGTATTTGCGCTTGAACCTGGAAAAGGGGCAAGCATGGTGAGCATCCCTTATATCATCTCAGTCCCCTCCCATCCTTCCTTATATCATCGCAGGGGGGGAAGGGTCATCTCAGTCCCCTCCCATCCTTCCCATTACAGCAGGTCTTACTTGGCTCGTTCCCGGGGCTCGATCATATTTCTTTTCTGGAAGCTCTTGAACCTGTCTCGGAGAATGTTACCTTCTGGCTGTGGGACAGAGGGCAGAAAGGCTTTAGCAGGGCCCGGGAAAAAGAAGGCAAGTCCTAGACAGTGCTGGGATCCAGAGGGAGCTCAGTATTGTACTGGCATCAATGTGTGCTATTCTGCCTAGGCTCAGAGGACAAAAATGCAAAACTAGGGCTGCAAAACTGGAGCCTCAGTGCCAGGCCAGGCTCCAGGGCACAGCTTGAGGGGACTCACTAGGACTGATATGACAAAAGGCCTTCTGAGGGTCAGAGGCTCACACCAGAACACCCACCCCAACCCTACCCCGACCCTGTGCCCTCAGACCCCAGGCAATGGCTCAACTGACCCAGCCCAGGGCAGCCATGGTGTCGCCCACAGCCCCAGAGGGCACGGGGAGCAAGGATGGTTGTCATCACTGGGCACAGGGTCTCCGTAGCACCTTGCCACCCTCATGGAAAGTACCTTCAGCATCCTGAGTGAGCCAGACAACTCGGAGCTGAGCTGCACATCAATGTCAGGGTCCTGGTACCTGCAACAGGGTTGAGGACACTCAGGGGTTTGGCTCTGATAGGGCTAGGGAAGTACAATGTAGCCTGGAGACCTCCATTTCCCAGCACCCTAGCCCGGGCCTCACTTGAGCCGCCCCAGCCTGCGGGGCTTGTCAGCCTCTGCCAGTCGCCGTATGCGCCGCTGCTCCTTCCGCCGTGCCAGCTCTGCCAGCCTCCGGGCCACCTGGGCCTTGATCCCACGCAGTCTGAAAAGCTCCTGATGCTGAAGCCGGGCTGCCCGCAGTGCAGCCTGCTGCACCCGCTGGGAACAGAGATTAAGAGCTCACTCAGCCTAGTGCCTTCCCCATCCAGGACCCCTTTCGATGGCCCTGGGATCAGGTCATGCAACAGCTGATTGTCTTATTAACACCTCTGTCTGAGGGCACTGGAAGGTGGTGCCAAGAGCCCTGTGCTGAATGAGAAGGTCCATGAGCCCACAAGGTGGGGTGCTCACCAGCTTGCGAGCGGCCTTCTCCCGCCGCCGTTGCTGCTCTGTCTTCTTCTCCATCCTCTTCTCAGCACCAGCAGGGCCAGTGGGGGAGGTCTCATCGGTCCCATCATCTGTCTCTGGCCGCTCAGCACAGCCTGGCTCATCCTCGCCATCAGACTCCTCCAGCAGTCCCTCACACATCTCCCGAAACACAGACTCCTAGGGAGCACGGTGATCAGCAAGTGGGGTTGGTGGGGCACAGTAGGGGAGATACAAGTGGCAACAAACGGTGGATGGGGCTCACCTGGGTGGCAGCTTGCTCTGTGGTGGGCAGGGCCAGCTGTCGCTCCACCTTTTCTGCTTCTTTCTTACGCTGCAGCTCCACCTCGTGGGCCTCTCGAAGCAAGGCCTGGGCAGGGGTGAAAGTTCAAGGAGAATCTAAGTGTCAGGACTGCCCTCCTGACCCCACCCTCCGCCTGGGCCCTGCAGGGGTCCCAGCAGGCACAGCTGAGCCACTCTCCCCCTCACACCATGCTGGGCTCTGGTTAGCTGGTCCATTCCCTGAACAGGCAAGTTCCAGGAATGGAAGGGAAGAGGGGCCCGAGCTAAGGGGAGAAGGAGCTGCGGGGCAGGGCTGAGGAGAACAAGGACTCCAAACACTGACACCTGCACGTAGTTAGGCCAGACACCCACTCCACACATACCTGGTGATCTTCAAAGGTTGGGTTGTAGGAGGCTCCGGCAGGAATCACCTCTACTGCAGGCACCTGGGAGGGTTTGACATGGAGGCGTGGTGGTCGCTGGAGAAAGAGAAGACCAGGGAGGCAGGATGAGCTCCATGCAATGAACCGTCAGGGCACCCCTAAAATGCCTACACTGAATCTACCAAGACCAGTGTGACGATATTAAGAGGTGTGGCCTGATGAGGTAGGCCTCAAGAGGACTGAATTTTTGTTTGTTTCGAGACAGTTTCTCTGTGTAACAGTCCTGGCTGTCCTAGAACTCGCTTTGTAGACCAGGATGGCTTCGAACTCATTAAGATCTGCCTGCCTCTGCCTCCCAAGTGTGGGAGTTAAAGGCGTGTGGCACCATCACCCAGTGAGGACTTTATTAAAGACTTCACCCTGCCGGGCGGTGGTGAGACACACCTTTAATCCCAGCACTCGGGAAGCAGAGACAGGCGAATCTCTGGGAGTTCGAGGCCAGCCTGGTCTACTAGAGCTAGTTCCAAGACAGGCACCAAAGCTACAGAGAAACCCTGTCTCGAAAAACCAAAAAAGCTGGGCAATGGTAGTGCACGCCTTTAATCCCAGCACTCGGGAGGCAGAGGCAGGAGGATCTCTGTGAGTTCGAGACCAGCCTGGTCTACAAGAGCTAGTTCCAGGACAGGCTCCAAAACCACAGAGAAACCCTGTCTCGAAAAACCAAAAATAAATAAATAAATAAAAAATAAAGGCTTCACCCTGCACTCTTTTCTGTGCCCAGCCTTCCACCATGTAAGGACACAAACCAGGCCCACTCCCCTCCCAGATTTCTGGCTTGGGTACGGGAGGAAGAGCTCCGTCTGCCTATCTCAGGGTTCCACTGTGGAGATATGAAGGATCAGGAGACAGAGATGGAGCTCTCCCACATGGGGTGCCCTAGTGGAGGCTACAGGCTGACCAGCCTGCACAAGGGGCACCTGCCCTTGGGGTGAGCAAGCTCCCCAGACAGGGCTTTGCAGGCCTCTCCTATGACAAGTCACAAGACCATTGAGGAAGAGGGGGCATTTGCAAACACACATGCCACGATCAGTCTGGATAGTCTACAAGCTTACAAGCACACTGCCATCTTTGGCTGTGCTGTGGGCCTTCTGCTGTGTGTCACAGCAAGGTATGGGTGACAATTTAATGCCACAGGGCCCAAAAGTACTCAGAGGACATGAGAACAGAAAATCCAGGGCCACCCAAGATCTTCCAACGGAAATCTCAGGTAACCAGAGTGCCCTCTACATCAAACGTTTTTGCCCACTGCAACTAGTCTCTTCCTTGGTATAGGACCTATACTGAGTGGTCCCCTAGTAGCCCAATCTCTCCCTCACCAGACCCTGTGAGTTCTACAGCTACTGCCTTAGGACTCTGCCCCCCATGCACACATGCTGGCTCAGGGCCCACTGCACACTCTTGGTTGCAGGGATCTCTGGCCCTGCTTTGCCAATGGCTGGCTTGCTCCTCTGGTCTCTAGCCCCAGGGGCTTTTCTCCAGCAATGGCTCTTAGCCTTCCTGAAGCCTGTCCCCAACCTGTATTTCCTGGAGATATACAACACACGGACATAAAGGGATGAGGATTCCTCCAGTCCCTCGGGGAGCTGTGTAAGTACCACCCAATACTGCTGAGACAGCACAGCATCTGGTTCCAGAGCTCAAGAGGCGGCCACAAAGCAACCTCCAACCCGTAGTGCCAGCAGTTTTCAAGCATTGCTTCTTTAACCTGCACCTCCCCAGCTGTCCTAAGCAGGAGGAAGGAACGGAAGCTCAAGTGAGGCTACCTTCCCGAGGTGAGACACCATGGGAGCTACGACACTAGGATGACAAGCTCGGAGGTGGGGATGGAGATCACCCAGGAGCTACCCTCCCTAACCCATTGCCTGCCTGTGCAAACTTACCCTCATGCCTTTCTTCTTGGTCTGCTCCAGAAAAAATTCATCTTGACCAACCAATGGCTTGTCCAGAGGGTCTGCGGAGAGAGAGCAGCTGCAGCGGGCATTCTCCAGGGACCCTTCCCATCCCTCTGCACTGCGAAAAATCACATTGAAATCCAGGCCAGGGAACATGCTCAGACCCCCGTGGCCTCAAACCACATCTAGGTGGGATTTGAGAAGCGGGGGAAGATAGAAGGCCGAGGTGGAAGCCCCCACAAGCAGAAAAGGGTGGCATTGAGGACCTCAGACCCCTGTTGGAAGACTGTCATACCAACACATGTAGTGTATGCCCTTGGCTGCCATATTCTTGAACAGTATACAAATATATACAGTGTACAAATCAGAGCAGAATCACTCACTGTTTGGGTTCCAGAGGTCATAGAAGGGCCGCTCAACGATGTCTTGTGGCCCAGGTTTGACCTTTGGTGCAGGAGGGCTGAGGAGCCGGGCCTGGGCCTTGCGCACCTCCCTGGGCAGCTCTCCCTGCTTTGCCAGCTTCTCCCATAGCTCCTTCTTTCGCCTGAGCTTCTTGGCATTGGGGACCTGGTGTGCGAGGATGCTGGGTAAGGGGAGAGTGGCATCTGATAAGGTGACAGCTGAGCAGTGGCCAGCCCCTTCCAACTAGGCTCTTCCTGCCTCAGCAGCCTTTCTCTTGTCTACTTCAGAGTTGTCTCCTTGTGAAATGGCTCAACGCACATCTCATGCCCACTACTTCAAGTGGATCTGAGCATCCCACACTCCACCTCAGGGCAGCCTGGCCTGCTAGCCTATTCTCTTCTATGACAGACATTAAGCCTGTATCTCTTGTGCCCTGGAGCCTCTCTACCCAACAGCCCCTACCCTGTTGTCTTGGTACTAGGGCTGAATCCTCTAAGACACTCTCCAGAGACCCAGTGGCCTCCCAACTGCCACCATCACCCCACCGTCCTGCACAGAGTCTTTAGGGCCCAGAGCCGGAGGGACTCACTCTTTGGGAGCAGGGATCTTAGACTGATTCTCAAGGGTAAGGTCAACCCGTAAGGGTTTCTGGAGACGTTGTGACTTCTTCTGGACCCAGGTCTTCTTCTTGCTCCGTTCTGCAGCAGAGAACAGTCCTCACCTTAGGCCTCCCCATCTTCATAAACCAATCCCTGACTTCAGGTCAACTGGGGCTGGAAAGCCTGCAGCCCAGACTATCCAGCATATAACCTAATTCCCAGACTGTTCTTGTTCAGATCTGACCCACCCAGGGCCAAGGTCAGCAAGAGGCAGGCCTTGTGATGGGGACTAAGTGCCCACAGACCCATCTGGAGGGACTCGGAGACACAGTAGGGAAAGGACCTCAGAACTAGCAGGGAAGAGGGCGGGCATCCAGGGACACTGAGACTCAAGGAGGATCTGCTGTGGCCATCTCTCAGCACTCTTGCTTTCTACTTCCAAAGGCCATCAGGGAAAGGAAGAAATCTACTGCTAGCCTTTAATCCTTTTAATCCCAGCACTCAGGAGGCAGAGGCAGGTGGATCTCTGTGAGTTCGGGGCCAAGCTGGTCCACAGAGTGAGTTCCAGGACAGGCTCTAAAACTACAGAGAAACCCTGTCTTGAAGAAAAAAAAAAAAAAAAGGAAAAAAAATTCTTGTACCAAGAAAGAAAAACCAACCAACCACACCAAACCAACTCCCACCTGTCACAAAATTAGAAAGGGAACTGTGGGTTGGAGAAGAGACCAGAAGGACGTTAAGATGGTTTAGCAGCCATACACACCCAGTGTTTGCAGATGAAGGTGTGTGTTGTGTGTGTGTGTGTTCCCAGTACTCCCATGGAGGCTCACAACCGTCTCTAACTCCAGCTGCAGAAGATCTGATGCTCTCTTTTGATCTCTGGGGGCACCAGGCACACACGTGCCATACATATACATGTAGGCAAACCACTCATATACATAAATAAATTTGTTAAATTTTTTAGACAGAAAACAAAAGGGGGGACTATCAGAAGAGAACCCACTAAAGGAGATAGGGAGGGTGGCGGGAAAGGGAGTAAACAAGAATAAAGTATGGTGACATTAAGTCATCATGATGAAGCCCATTTCGTTATATGCTAATGTGAAAGTGAGCTTAAAAAGTGCCTGTGCCCCCATGCAGCTTCCCTAAAAGGATCTTCTGACTCACGTTGTGAATATTTGCTAGCGAAACTCCCAGCCTGCTCTGCAAAGCCACTGGCTACCCTGGTTGGCCAGGCACCAGCTTGTTTTCAGTGCCTGCTGAATCACTTTTGAGTGTTTTTCTGCCACACTGGTGAAAACCCCAATTAATCATCAAAGCAATCCCTAACTTGCCCTTGTCTTTGTGTCTCAGCAGGTCCAAAACCGAGTTCCTTACGGCGTAGGGCCAGTTTGTCAAGACACGTTTCCTACCTACTGGCTAAAGCAGATCTCACTGTGTAGTCCTGGCTGCCTCTGCCTCCCAAGTGTTGGGATTAAAGGGGTGGATTAGCACACCTGCCATCATGCCCTTTTAAACAAGGGGCTAATGGAAACAGCTCACTGATATTTGCCTAGCCACGTGTGAGGCCTGGGTTCAATCTCCAGTACTGAGAGAAAAAAACAAACAAGAAGATTGCTTTTCTTTTCTTTTTGTTTTTTCAAGACTGAGTTTCTCTGTAGCTTTGGAGCCTATCCTGGAACTTGCTCTGTAGACCAGGCTGGCCTCGAACTCACAGAGATCCACCTGCCTCTGCCTCCCAAGTGCTGGAATTAAAGCCTGCAGAACCACCAACCAGGCTGGTCTTTTTTTTTTTTTTTCGAGTCAGGGTTTCTCTGTGATTTTGGAACCTGTCCTGGAACTAGCTCTTGTAGACCAGGCTGGTCTCGAACTCACAGAGATCCACCTGCCTCTGCCTCCCGAGTGCTGGGATTAAAGGCGTGCGCCACCACCGCCCGGCCAGGCTGGTCTTAAACCAAGGCAATCCCCCTGTCTCTGTCTCCCAAGTGCCACCACATTCCCCTAAAATGCTGGCTTTTTAAATAATGGCGTTAATATAGATCTCTTGTGATGCAAGACTCACACAAGATCACAAACGCACTCCTTACCTTTTTTCTTGGATCCAGTGTCCACGAAGAAGAGCTTTTCATTTGGTGCCTCGGCCAACAAGCCACTGAAGGATAAAAATGCAGACCATTATCTAATACAATGCTAGGAAGACAAAGACCCTTCTAGGTGCGGCCCAATTCTCTGGGTCCATTCCAACACCTCCTCAAACCCTGCGATCCAGGAAAACAACTGGAGCTTGGTATGTCTACACACTGTCAGGCCATCCAGAGCGGCCCGGAGAGGTCCTGTGTCAAAATTTAGAAATAAGCCTAAAAGACATTTAAACTTTGTTGGAATTTCTGTAAACTTTATTAAAGACAGAACTAGTGAGTCTTCGACCCCGAAATCCCCCGGAGCCGGAAGTTCCCTGCCGGTCTCGTACCAGGCCGCAATGAGCGAGCCCAAGCTAGCGGAAGTCCCGCCCCACGTACCCGGTCGTGCGCTCCTGCAGCCGCACGTCGTCTAGGAACTGGTCTACCTCTAGCCCCAGCGGCTCCTCAGCAAGCCTCCTCCAGCCGCGTTTCTTGTTTCTGGGCCCCCGCCGCCGCCGCCTCAGAGCCGGATCCACCGAGGTGGGCCGCAGCCCAAGGAAGCCAGAGTCCGCATGGCTTTTCGAGCCGCGCTTCTCACCGCCGCTGTTACTTCCCGCCGCCATCTTCTTAAAGGAAGAGCTCGGTCGCTCAAACTCTGATATCCGGTTTGGAGTGTCCGCAACGCACTAGACGTATATCATGACGCACTTCCTGTTGCAACCATCTTGGTAAAGTGTAGTATTCCAAAGAGGTGAGGAAGGCTATCTTGGTAAAGGATAAGTGGTTTCTCTACCAGGCTTTTGTCTTTTTTAAAATTTTATTCTCGGTCGGGCAGTGGTGGCGCACGCCTTTAATCCCAGCACTTGGGAGGCAGAGCCAAGCGGATCTCTTGAGTTCGAGGACAGCCTGGTCTACAAGAGCTAGTTCCAGGACAGGCTCCAAAGCTACGGAGAAACCCTGTCTCAAAAAACCAAAAAAATAAAAAAACTTTTTTATTCTCATCTTATGTACATTGGTGTTTTGCCTGCATGTAGTTCTGTGCGAGGGAATCAGATCCCTCCCCTGGAATTGTAGTTATAGGCAGTTGTGAGCTGCCATGTGGGTACCGGGAATTGAACCCTGGTCCTCTAGAAGAGCAGTCGGTGCTCTTAATCGCTGAACCATCTCTCCAGCCCATTTTTTTTTTTTTTTAAAGTTCACATGTAGTCCAAGAAAGCTAAGAACTCTCAGGGTAGTACAAGATGACCTTGAATTCCTGATCCTTCTGCCCTCGCCTACTGCCACCCTACCATGCTCCAATGTTTGCAACTTGGACAAACATTCTGACCTGTGGAGAGTAGGCTGTGTAGATTCTTGGGTCTCGCTCTGAGCAAAATACCTTTCCCGCTGTTTTGAAATTTTGCTCAAGCTATTTGTTTTTAATTCTTTGACAAATTTCATATGTTACCTTGGCCATTTTTACTTGCATCGCCTGTAAAAATCACCTTTGCCACTCCTGCTGCCCCGCTCTTCTTCCCAGCAGTCTCGTCTCTCATGTCTTTCGTTATACACGGGATTTATTAAGATTGTTTGTATAAGCTTGAGATGAGTGAAAGGTTAGTCACTAGATCAAAGGCAACTATGAGCGCCTACACCACTGAAAGACACCACTCCTCCCCAAACAGTAATACCAAAGGGGTGGAGTCGGGTCAATTTCTCTTTAACTTTATTTTTTTTTTTATTTTTTTTATTGTTTCTCCTCTCATTTGAGCCACCGTGTTGCTGGGAATTGAACTCAGGACCTTTGGAAGAGCAGGCAATGCTCTTAACTTCTGAGCCATCTCTCCAGCCCCCTTTAACTTTATTAAAGAAGATGCTGGACATGGGACTGCCAAGAAGACTCAGGTAAAGGCTGTTGCTGACAAGCCTGATGGCCTGAGATTAATTAATCCCCAGAACCCATATGATGGAAGCAAAGAGCCAACTTCTGCAAGCAACTTCACAACCTTCACAGGGCATGCTGTGGGGCATGTTTGCTTACACACACACACTAAAAAAAAAAAAAGCTGGTAGTCATGATTCTAACCCTATCTACTCAAGGCAGGAGGATCACGTGATCATGGGCCATCCTGTACTGCAGAGTGAGTTCCAGTAACTTAGGGGGTCACAAAATGAAGAACAAGGACTGGGGAGAAGACTTGATGTGCTTAAGAGAGCTTTCTGGGCAATCAATGAGGAGCTGAATTTGAGTTCCCAGAACTTACATAAGAAGCTGAGTATGTGGTCTGGAGAGATGATTTAGCTGTTAAAAGCACTGGCTGCTCTTCCAGAAGACCCTGGTTCCCAGACCCACATGGTGGCTCACAACTGCCTGTTACTTCTGCTCTTTGGAATGCACACACCTGTGTACATGCATGCATGAATACATACATACATACACATAAATGAAAAAAGTGAATTTTTTAAAAAGTTCCAATCCTAAAATATTGGAAATCAATCGAAGACCTTTAGGAAGGCAAAAGTTGGACACAGAATGTGATATTCGAGCAGTGTAGACCTTAGGAAGGCGAAAGTTGGACACAGAATGTGATATTCGAGCAGTGTAGACCTTAGGAAGGTGAAAGTTGGACACAGAATGTGATACTCGAGCAATGTTAGTTGCGTACGTTATTTACAGGCTTAGGAGGGGACTCGGAATCATTGCTCTCGGGCTTGATACTATACAGTGCCTTAGTTTTCTTGGCTGTAAAACAGGAGTAATAATGCTGTTATTCTGAAGATAAAAGTTAATACATCTAAAGTACTTAAAGTAATACCTAGGGCTGGAGAGATGGCTCAGCTTAGACTGCTCTTCCAAAGGTCCTGAGTTCTTCCAGCAACACTGGTGGCTCACACCATCTGTGAGTCTGTGCCCTCTCTACTACAGGCATACATGCAGACAAATATTTATACTATATAAATTAACTTTACTAGCATCTGAATGAGCTACTGCCACTGCCTCCACTCCCCCCCCCCACTTCACCCTCCCAGGCGCCTCTGGGAAATGGTAGTCAACTGAAGGGGTCTACAAAGTATTACAAAGATTTTTTTCTCCCGTTGTTCTGAGAGTGGAAACAGCCCTGTACAGTGCAGGAAGGGCAGGCACTGGTAACACTGAGCCCCAGCCATACCACACGACTATTTTTTCCTCTCCAAGACAGGCTCAGTCTGGCCTGCTGCCTGGGATTACAAACTCTTAAGGAAAAAGACGCAGGGAGGGAACACATCGCGCCAGGGTCACACAGCGGAACTCGCAGGGTGTTGAGATGATGGCCTGAACTGAGTCACTGACCGCCTTTCCGCTTGATTACGCCAGAGGGCGTCCCTGGCCACCGAGTGGGACTTGAGCGTGGGCGGGAGGCTCTCCAGGCCAGCGTGTCCTGGACGCGGTGGGTGTGGGCCGGGCGTGAGCCCTGTGCATTCAGACACTAATCCCTCCCCCCCCAAGACCCGGTGGTTTCGGGCTGCAAGATCTGCTCTAATGCATTTGCATCGTGTCAGTGCGCGCTGGAGGGCGCTTTGGGGACGAAGGGCTCATTGTACCCAAACTGGCACAGGTCCACGCCCAGGTCTGGGTTCCCAGGCCCTGAGGCAGGAGGGAGGGATGTCCCCGGGGGTGGGGAGGGCCCTGAGTAACTTTTCTTTGGAAAATATGCAGGGCTGGCCCCCAGCCCGAGACTGAGTCAGCGCAGTGTTGAGTCACAGGCTGCACCGCCCTTGTGAGCCAGAACGGTCCCCCATGCACCTCTTCCCTAGGGGTCTTCCGCACCAAAATAGCCTGACAGTGAAACAAGCAGCAGTCTTGGCTTTATTGGCCCTGTGGGGGGACACTCTTGGGTTCCCAGCCCCTTCCAGCTGCCCCCCATCTTCTCCATGATGTCCCCCACCAGGGGTGTTGAAGACAGGCATGGGGATCCCTTTAAGGAGGAGAAAAGGCTATAGCACCAAGAATTCCCAATCCCCCAGAATATCTGTGAAAACTCTGGCTTCAGTAAAGTGCCTGTCACCCCTGGGGCCTCTGTCTTTGGTAGGGACTCTATTTGAATATGACCTGAAGGTGGAAAGAGGGACCTGCTACTGGGGTCCCCAAGACTGGGCACATGCTGGGGATGCTGGGGGCACCGGGCAGAGGGTGCAAACCATCCTTGAAGGAGCTGGGAAGCTGTTTTTAATCTGCTGCAGAATCTTTGTGAAAAGGGTGTGTTCAGAGTTCAAGGTTTGTGGGAAGAAAGTGACAGAAATGGGTCCATATGAGGAAGGAGGAGGTCAGGTGTCTCCCTCTGAGCCACCAATGGTCCCGAGACCTGAAGACATAATGGAGTAGGGAGCTCTAGCATGGCTGAGTAAAAGGAGCTGCTTACCTATAAAAAGGGAAAAGGGGTCTTGCTGGTATCAGTGTTTGTGTGACTATGAAGATGTCACACTCCTGAGAGTCTGTTCCACCAGGGCCCGGCATACAATAAGTGCTCAATAAATATCCGATGGGGCTGCAGATATGCCTCAGTTGACAGAGCGCTTGCCTAGCTTGCAGGAGACCCTGTGTTCACACCCCAGCACTGCATAGACCAGGAAGATGAAATATCCAGGCCATCCTCAGCTACATAGGAAGTTAGGGTATCCTGGGCTATCTGAGACATTGTTTAAAAAAATAATAAAAGGGAAAAAGTCTATATATGAATGATGGGTGGATGTCTGTGTGTTTCTGTATGATAAGCCCATGTGTATGTGAGAGTGGAGCTGTGAAGGATGGGACAGAGAAGGTTTGTCACTACCCCTGGTCCTCTATAAGTGCTTTGACTGAATGTCTGGTATGGGGGAGTCGCCCCCCTCAAGTCCTTACAGCCAGGAAGGGTGGGAAGAGAGGGTGAGTGGGCCAGAGCAGGGATCTGTGTGTAGCCGTGTAGCCAACTGGAGCTGGGGAGCCACAGCAGGGCAGAGTGGGAGGGAGGACCATCAATCGTGGCTGTCTCACTCAGCAGAGCCCTTCTGGCGTCGCTTGGAAGGTGGCACCAGGCGGCGGGGCAGGTTGGTGGGCAGCCCGTGGCCCTCGAGCTTGGCCTCGATGAGATGGCTGGCCAGGGCGAACTCCTCATCATCCAGCATGCCATCTCGGTCAACATCGCTCAGCTTCCAGATCCGCCCCAACACAGAGTTGGGAAGCTTGGTGCCTACCATCCAGGTTTTGGCCTTGGAACCACTCAGCTTGCCATCGGCAGGCGCCAAGTTATAGAATATTTCGTCGTATTTGGACTTGTCCTTGGTCACCACCCATTCGGCATCATCTTCTGAGCCCTCCTCGCCATCCTCCAGTGCCTCGTCAGGGCCCCGCTCCACGAAGGGGCCCATGTGAGTGCCCTCAAACGCACCACCCTGCACGCCAACCTCCACACTCTCCAGCTCCTCCTGCCGAAGCAGCGGCATAAGCTTAGCAATGTCGTGTGTCAGCATCTCATCCAGAGCCTCCAGCAGCTTCGGCTTCAAGGAGTGGAACTTAGTGAAGTCATGTGCCATCAACAGCTCCTGGGGGGGGGGTGGAGAAGCTAGATGTCAGGGGGCACCATTGCAAGGTCATGCCCTTAGCCCCTCACTACTAGGCAGGGGCTCTCTTACTGATGAGCCCTGTCCTGTTTTACTTTTTTCCCACTTTGAGTCAGGGTCTTGTATTAACCCAGGCTACCTTGCTGACTGAAATGCAGACACAATGACTGGAGTTCCTGCAGCCATTAATATCATGGGCAAGCATGGGAAAGAGAAACATAGTAGATCCCTGGCTCCACAAGCAGCAAGCTGCCCTTCCACCCCGAGTATATCCTAGGATCTTCAAGGGAAAGAAAGTGACTTTCCATGTTAACTGTTACTATGGGTTTTCTCCCCATTCTGTTACCCTAACTCATAAGGCCGGGTTCTGCTGGATGAAAATGGCATCCAGCCCTCCAGCCTTCCAGGCTCCATCTCAGAACCCACAGGAGACTCTCATCAACACCCTGCCACCCTGTCTGGAGCAGCCCCCCACCTGCATCTTCTGGCAGTCAGGGAAATCCCCAGGGGAGATGTGGTGCTCTAGCTGGATCTTCGCGAAGATGACAGGCAGCTTGAGGATCAGCTGCTTCTTCTTGTTTTCCTTCCCAAACACCGAGGGCATCTCTTTCTTCAGGTAGCTGATGATGTAAGCATGCACCTGCAGAAAGACATTCACATCTGAGCCCGCAGCACACAGACTGGCCCTGAGCACCTAGTCCTCCTGCTTCTGCCTCCTGAGCGCAGGGATGACAAGTGCGAGTCACTATGCACAGCTCTCCTTTTGGGCTTTTTGATACAAGGTTGAACTCTATACCCCAGGCTGGATTCAAACTTACAGCCACCCTCCTGCCTCAGCCTCTTCAATGCTGAGATTGCAGTTGTAAACCCTTATGCCTGGTTGGAACCTCCTTTTCTTATATGTCACAGGTAGATGAACCCTACTGTCCTATCTAGTGGGGTTCAACCTAAGCTCCCCTCTCTGCTAAGCCATCTCAGCCACTCCCAGCTTTAAGCTCCTGCAAGCTGGCCTCACCCAAATACCAGCCCAGAGCTGGGGCTTGCCTCTCTCTCTCTCCTGTCACATTCCTACCCAGTTCCACAGCCTGAGGCCCTCCAAGGCACTTGGGCTCAGCCCAGAATGAGTTGCCCTCAGCTGTGCCTAGCTCTGGAAAGGGGTGTCTAAGCTCTGCCCACCTCAGAAACACTTTGGTTTCTTAAGAATCCTTACGTAGTCCAGTTGGACTCCAACTAGCAATCCCCAACTAGCAATCCTCCTGCCTCCACCTCCCAAATGCTGAGGTTAGAAAGACCTCAATTTGTTGTTTGCATTTTAAAAACGTTTAAATGTGTTTGGGTGTTTTGTGTCTGAGCACAATGTGTGTGCAGTACCCAGAGAATCCAGAAGAGGGCATCAGATACACGGGGGCTAGAGTTAGAGATAGTTGTGGGTGCTGAGAACCAAACCTGGATTCTCTAGAAGAGCAACCAGAGCTCTTAACTGCTGAGCATCTCTCCAGACACCCCCCCCCAATAATTCTTAAGAGCCCCACTGCCCTCCCTGACTGGCCCCTGCAGCTTCACCCACGTGCTCTCCCATCTTTCCCTTCCATACACTGCTCACCAGCATTCGCTGACCAGCACACCAACTCGTCCCCCTACCCAGGGCCTTTGCGTATGACCATGCTCTCTACCAGGAGCTCCGTCCCAGCCTCCCCACAGACCATGAAAACCAAGTGTCCTTATCACTGCCATCTGATTATCTCCAGGCCCTTCTGTCTTCTTCACAGTCCAGCTGAGTCATCATTATTTTATCTGACTGCTCTGTTTCCCTCCATCAAACTACAAGCTCTGCCAGCTCAGGCCTTGTCTGTTTCCTCTGCAGTCCTGGGACAATATGCACAGTGTCCTTCAGGAAATCATTGTGGGATAAACCACTGAACTTGAGAACCTTTGAACCACATTGTCCTAAGTTATCGAAAAGTGAGTGAGAATGGCAGAATGACGAGTGCAGGCATGTCTGCTGTCTACGGGCAGCTGAATATGCATGTCAGATGGAGATAAAATAAGGCTGGAGATGTGGGGCAATGTGGATGGGCAAGGCAAAGGTGCTTGCTGCCTGAGTGGGTCCTGCATGGTGGAAGGAGAGAACTGACATAAATTGTCCTCTGGCCTTAATATATAGACTGTGGCACGTGAATGCATGACACACATATGTCATGCTCACACACAATAAAATAAAACAAAAATAAAGCACACAAAAAAACCAACAGTAATAGAAGAATCAACTCTTCTCAGATTATAGCCACAAGCATTATAGCTTTCTGGAATCACCCCCTTCTAGTGGCTTACACTTCCACCAAAGGGCAGAGCCAGAGAATTCATGCACACCCTGCCTTGTACAGATATGAAACTGAGTTAAGGGAGTGGGTTACGGAGAACCCTTACTGAGCCTTCTTGGCCTTTTGGTTAACATCAAGTTGCATTTTCTGAGAGCCCTTAACGGTCTTGTGCCACTGAAGAGAGCACTCAAGGGAGGTTAAAGCCATGTGTGCTGTTATTGGTGACTGGGGTCTGGGTCATTTGTGAAGGGCGTACGGGCCAGGATGTGCCACGAAGTGGGATGGCATCATGAAGTTTGATCAGAGCCAACCCTGAAGACTAGGATCCCGGGCACTGAGCGAGGCACTGGGAAACTAAGCATGAGCTTGCAGGACCAGAGGAAAGCATAACCTACATTTTTGAGAGGCCAATCAAGAGTAGGGGTGTGGTCAATATGAAAGTCACCGCCTGATACCGGGAGTCAATGGAGAAGTTGCGTGGTTGAGCAGAGAAAGTCAGTAAGGAAGAGCAGGGCTTGCCGGAAAAGGCAGTGAGGCGAGGGGCTGAAATGGTTGGGGAAGAGTAGGATTTGAGACAACGAGCCACTAGGGAAGGGCGGGGGCCTGCCAGAGTCGCCAATGGGGCAGGAGTGTGGGGACGCAGCCAGTGAGAATGGGTCAGTGGGAAGGAGGTGTGGCCTCCTAGAGTGTATTAATGAGGAGGCTTTTGACCTGAGCTGTCAAATAGGAGGGGCGTGGCCTGGGGATGATCTATTGGGGAGGGTGTGTCCTGTTTGGGCAAATCAATTGTAGCTTGCTGTACCTATTAGGGCAAGTCAACGAAAAAGGGCGTGACATACGAGGACCGACCAAAGTAAAGAGGTATTGCCTGCGAGGGCCGGCAATGGGAGAGGCGTGGCTTGTTTACTACTCCAGGGGAGTGGCCTTCTAGGGCAGCCCAAAGGGGAGGGGCCTGGTCTGTGAGGACCCTGGCTGAGGACCGTGGCTGGGGGCCTGTCGCCAAGGCAAGCGGGAGCGCTGATGGCTTTTCCAGAGAGGAAGTATGGGAAGGTGGCAGGAAGAGATAAGGGGGAGGTGCGGGCTGGGCCGGGGAGCGGGTCGGACTCCGGGGTTTGTCCCGGGTTTCCGGAGCCACCTCCCGCCTAGCTAGGGCGCCAGGTGTCCGGCCTGGTCCCTTGGTCCCTGTGCCGCGGGACCCCAGGTTTGGCTTCTGTTTCCCAACGAGGAGTAAGGGTGAGCCAAGGGGTACTCAGAAAGACGGAGGGAGAGGTGGGAAGAGAGAGAAGACTGGGAAAAGAGTATGAACAAGAGGAAATAATTGAAAAAGGAAGAAGCTGATAGGGACACAGTGACTAAAGGGACAGCCCTGGCCTCCTGGGACAGACTCTGCCTTGGGTACCCAGTGCTCCCTTCCAAAGCGGATTCCTGCGGTGGGGTTGGAAGCGGTGATTCACTCCTCTCCAGCTCCTTTTAAACCACACCTCAGATGCCTTTACCACCTAGAACCTTCGTGGCCTCTTCTCCTGCCAGCTTCCTGCCCCACCTCCACCCTGGCAGCCTCCCCTGTGAATGCTCCATTCCATCTCTGGCTCTGAAAGCAAAGCCCTTGCCCTCCTCTTCCTCTCTGAGGCCCAGCCTGAAACAAACTGTGTCCTCCAATCCCCTCAGTCCTTCCTAGACCTGACTCTGCTCTCCAGAAGGCAGCTTTGAGTGAAACCCTGTCATCCTGCTCCAAACTGTTCCTCGTCTCCCTGGTGCCCTTAAACAAAGCACAAGAGCCTTGATGTAGCCCACGGGATCAGCAGTCCCCAGTCTCACCATATTCCCTCTGTGCCCTCTGACTAAGAAGCCTTCCTGACTTCCCTTCCTGACCCCACTCCTGAGACTGGACCTTGGTTGGCTATCACAGCTGTGGGATAGGTCTCTTTTCTTCCCCCAGCAAAGGGTGAGCCTTAAGAGTGCCTTGGGTATTCAGACCTTGGAACCCCCACTGAGCAAGGCCAAGCAACCTTGGCCTTTGCTGCATCTCCAGCAAGTCCCAGCAGAGGGCTAGGCACAGGAGTGACTTTGTTCAAGCTGAGGTGCTGCCGAGTGTCATTCATTCCATAAATATTTACAAGGCAATTCAAGCCCAGGGGCTAGGGACACTCAGTGAAGGAATCCTAAGATGCCAGGTTCTGCAACACTTAAGTGCGGAGTTGAGGAGGCAGAACAGGGACCCTGACAGGCTCACAGGAGGTGATGACACTGAAGGGGTCACGACATGGTAAAGGGTAAATCTGGAGTAGGTATGGTCATTAAGAGAGGGCCACCTTGCTGAGAAGGTGGCATTGAGTGAGCCATATGGACAGTCGGGGAAGAGAAGGCTGCCAGGAAGAGCAAACAGAGAGTACAAAGGCCCCGGGGTAGGACTGAGATGGCCAGTGTGTTGTGCAGTGGCTGATGGAGAGAGTGGAGGTGAGGAGGTAAGGGAAGAAGTGAGCAGCTGTGGTGTTTGAATGAAAATGACTCTCAGAGGCTCAAATATTTGAATACTTGGTTCCCAGTTTATAAAACTCTTTGGGAAGAATTAAGAAGTTTAGCCTTTTTGGAGTAGGTATGCCAGTAGGAGTTGTTTTGTTTGTGTTTTTTTTTTGGGGGGGGGAGGTTCAAGGCAGGGTTTATCTGTGTAATAGTCCTGACTGTCCTGGAACTCGCTTTGTAGACCAGGCTGGCCTCAAACTCACAGAGATCGGCCTGCCTCTGCCTCCCAAGTGCTGGGATTAAAGGCGTGTGCCACCACCACCACCTGGCCAGGTATGCCATTAGGGGTGGGCTTTGAGATTTAAAAAGGCCACAGCATCCCCAGTTTGCTCTCTCGGTGCCTTGTGCTGACAGAGACTCTCAGCTATTGCTCCCGCACCATGCTTGCCTGCCTGCCTGCCGTCACGCTCCCCATCATGACGGTCTTAGACTCTCTAACCCTCTGGAACCACCACACCAATAGCTTTTCTTTATAAATTACCTTGGTTATGGTGTCTCTTCACAGCTATAGAAAAGTAACTAAGACAGCCAACAAGAGGACTCGGCTTCTGTTCAAGTGGGATGGAAGGAGGGAAAGGAGGCCGGCGATAGGATGGAGACAGACAGGGAAAGATGCCTACTCAGGGCAATGGTGGAAAAGGGACCCTCCACACAGGACTTCCTCCTTCAAGCACTAGATCAACCCATCAGGGGAATTAACTAATCTGGGAGCTAGGTGGTGCCAATTAGCTGCACAAGCAGAGAAGAAAGAAAAGTCTGTCCCGCGACTTCAAGACCTCTCCAACTTAGGTTTCCTGTGACTCCATCAATCTTCCATAGCCTCCCGAAGTCCTCCCCAGTCCCCCTAAGTCCTCCTCAACCTCTTTCAGTACTCTTACAGTATTCTGACTACCTTCCCCATCTCCATCTTCTGATCTCCCTTTAAATCCTCCCTCAACTTTTCGAAGTCCTCCCGGGCCCCAGCCTGCCCTGCTCACCCGCACTAGCCGCGCCCTCTTCACTAGGTCGTTGAGCTTGCGCAATGCCGCATGGCGCGGTAGACCTTGGATGTCACGGAAGAGGTCCTGTTCCTCCAGCTCAAAGAGATGCCTGTTGTCCGGCACAAGGAGCGGCTGGGACCAGAAGGAGCCGATGTAGACACGCAGGACCTCGGGCGTGCCCACCACCTTGCCCAGCGCCCACATGAGTGCTCCGTAGACACGCATCAGCTGCTGCGTCTCCACCATGTCCGCCTTGTTGAGTACCACGCGGATCTTGTCCTCGTGTCCACGCAAGGCATCGATGGCCTCTGAGAACTCATCGGAAATTTCCAGCTTGTGGGCATCGAAGAGCAGGATGATGAGGTCCACACGCTCGGCAAACCAGCGCAGGACAGCTGGGAAGTCGTAGCCTGGAACAGGCAGAGGACAGGGACCCGAGGAATAGAGGTCACACCTTCACACCCCGGTCGTTAGCATTCATTTTTTCGAACTGATACTGGATGGTGCAAATGTTCAGATTGTTAACCATGTAATTCCCGTGTATGCCAAGGCTCAGAGCGTCTACATGTGCCCCATAACTGCCACTTTTCAGGACCCAGCCCCTCAAGCCATCTGGCTTCTTGGATGAGGCAACCATGTCCCCCCCTCACCTCACCCTCTACCCCTCCACTCTCCTGATTCCCAGATCATTGGCTTTTCATTCATTCCTTAGGCAGACACTGGGCATTTGTTTTGACATCGATATATTTATTGGCATTTAAAATCCTGAAGCGTGGGGCTTGTGGGATGGCTCAGAGTGTAAAGGTGCAGCCTAACAGCCTGAGGTGGGCCTGCAGCTTTCCTCTGACCGCCACTCATATGCCACGGCATGGACCCCCACACAAGAAATAAAATGAAATAAAAATACTTTCAAATGCTAAAGCTGGGGGCTGGAGAGATGGCTCAGCGGTTAAGAGAACACACTGCTCTCCCAGAAGACCCCAGTGTAGTTGGTAAGCAGCACCCACAGCAGGTGGGTTCCAGGGGAGGATCCAGTGTCCTCTTCTAGCCTCCTTGAGTACCACATTCATGCACACATTCACACTCGCACACAGATTTTATTTATATTTAAAATATTTATCATTTCTGTGTGTGCGCGCACACATGTGTGTATGGGTACCTGCAGAGGCCAGAAGAGAGTGTCATACAGACCACCCACAGCTGGAATGACAGATGGTTGTGAGTCACCCGAAATGAGCGCTGAGAAATGAGCTTGGGTCCTCTGCAAGACCAGCAAGTCCTCCTAACCACAGAGCCATCCCTCCAGCACTCGCATAAGGTGGCCAGAGATGATGCTGTAAGTCTTGAATCCCCACACTCAGGAGTCAAAGCAGGTGGCTCTCTGTGAGTCTGAGGCCAACCTAGTCTACATAGTGAGTTTCAGGACAGCCAAGCCTGTATAGTGAGACCCTGTCTCAAAGAAAAATCCTAAAATGATCTCAAAGAGGCCCCTGGTATTTCTGAGCCTTCTCCCAGCACTTCCCTGGGACTTGTTGGGTGGGCCAGAAATTGAGAGACAACAGGAGGTCAAGCTACTAAGACTTTTGTGTGTATGTCTGTGTGTATCTGTGTGTGTGTGTTTATACGTCTATATATGTCTCTCTGTATGTATATGTGTGTGTTTGTATGTCTGTGTGTCTGTTTCTGTGAGTGTGTCTGTATGTCTGTGTATGCCTGTATGTCTATGTGTGTCTATGTATCTCTCCATGTGTTTTTGTGTGGGTCTGTGTATGTTCATGTGTATCTGTGTGTGTCTGTATATGGCTCTCTGTGTGTGCACATGTCTGTGTGTATCTGTGTCTGTCTGTGTGTCTGCATGTCTGCGTGTGTGTGTATGTGTGGGTGGGTGGTGCACATGAGTACAAGTATCCATGGAAACCATAGGTGTCAGAACCCCTGGAGCTAAAGTGACAAGTGGTTGTGAGCAGTCCAGTGTGGGTGCTGGGAACTGAACTTGGTTCCTCTACAAGAGCAATTTGCACTCTTAGCCACGGAGCCATCTCCCCAGTCGTGCTATGTCCTTGCCACCCTATATGTTTAATAATTTGTGTCCATCCATTCACTCATTCCTTCCTTCCTTTTCTCATCCATGCCCTTCAATATTTCTCACCTTTATTCCTTCACTTATTCATTCACTAATGAGCAAAACGTAGGAGAGTGTAAAACCCACCCTTGACCTGGCAAACAGGAAGCCCTACCCTGCCCCCATGTACTACGATATTAGCAAGTAGTTCAACTTTTCTGAACTTGCCCATCCCCTAACATTAAAAAACAGCAGTCATGATTGGTTCTGTCTCATAGACAATCAGATGACAACTGAGCTCACCTGTGGGGAAAGCTGAAGACGGTGTGTGCCATTGTGCCCATGAAGACTATTAGAGAAGAAACAAGGCACAAGGGGTAGAGAGAGCGTTCAGCAAATACCAGCCCTAGGCTACCAGACACATAGGGGCCACTTAGGACGCATCTCTCCCTCCCTGATTCAGCAGAAGGGGAGGCTGAGGTGGCTCCAAATCTGCCCTTACAGTCTGGGGACAAATCTGTGCCCAGAGTAGTCAAGTTAGGATATGGGGGGTCCTGGAAACTGTGGAGAGTCCCTGAGGGGGTGCTCTGGCCTGGCCTAAGCATAGGTCAAGGAGGACTTCCTGGAAGAGGGGATATAGAGCAGCAGCTGGCCAGATAAGGGACCATCACTGGTGTTCTGATTTGAGCTCAGGCTATAACAGACTCACTTGCCCCACAGAATCCAGTAGACAGCAATTTATGTCCCCACTCTCCAGCTGAGGAAAACAAGATACAGAAGTCGTGCAGGCAGGAGGCAGCCGGACAGGAGTCACCTCAGTAGCTGTAGCTGCCTCTTCATCCCCCCACTCTCACCCCAACATGGGCCCCAGGAGGCAGCCTGCCCCTTGCTGATGGGAGGGGAAGGGGCAGGGATATTGTTCTGGGGGAAGGAAGGGCCAGGTCACTGCAGGGGCAGCAGCTGGGCCTCTCCCCGCTCCCTAGTATCTACATACACCCTGGCCTGGATTTGGAAAGTCTGTCTCATGGGGTTGAGAGGGAGGGGGGAATGGAGAAAGGGAGGGGAGAGGGAGGCAGGGACGTTGAGTCAGTGTGGGAATGGAGACGTGGCAGAGAGACGGGATGTTCACCCAAGAAAAACAGTCCTGGTTCCCCGTCGCCGAGGCACCCATTTCCTCCATACAGCTAACGTAACCCTTCTCAGGGGTTCCTATGGTTCATCTCCCTATTTCCTCCATACAGCTAACGTAACCCTTCTCAGGGGTTCCTATGGTTCATCTTCCTATTTCCTCCATACAGCTAACGTAACCCTTCTCGGGGGTTCCTATGGTTTGTCTCCCTATTTCCTCCATACAGCTAACGTAACCCTTCTCAGAGGTTCCTATGGTTTGTCTCCTTATTTCCTCTATACAGCTAACGTAACCCTTCTCAGGGGTTCCTATGGTTTGTCTCCCTATTCACTGGCGGGAAACCGAAGCACAGAGATACAAGATGGCTTGGTTAAGTCATTACAATGCCAGGGAACAAAGCCTGGCATGCTGGTGCATGCCCATCATCTCAGTGCAAGAGCAGCTGAGGCAGGAGACTGCCACCAGCTAGGGCACAATTTGAAATACATAGCGAGTTCCAGACCAGCCCGAAATACAGAACAAAAAGGCTCTGTGTCAAAAAAACAAGGGAATGAAAACATTAGCAGATCTAGACTGGAAGTGTTCCAGCGGGACGCTCTGGGCAACAGTCACACCGGGGCAAGCTTCTCCGGGCAGCCACACCTCTGCCAATGTACACACCTACCACCAAACAGCTGGATGCATCAGAGTCTCCTGCACTCAGACTCACACTCCCAGACACATGCTTGTGTGTCAGAGTCTGGGACCTGCACAGATATGCGTGCCACATGGTCACAAAGATGCTTGGGACCCACACGGCATCACAGATGCAGGAATCAGTACACACTCCAGCACGGAGGCCTGTCTGAACACACACTATGTGGCAGAGACACTACTGTGATGTCCACGCTGACCTCCAACTGGTCACAATCCTCCTGTCTTGGCTTTCCCGGCACTGGGATGACAGATGTGCCCTGCCACACACACAAGCTCTCCGGTAATAAAACAACTTTCAATACTGACCCACATAGATGTAAATACAGATTCACGCACACACACACCTGTATAGAGTCACACACAGAGCTGAGGATGTAGTTCACTGGTAGAAAGAACGCTGGCCTAGGATCCCCCAGTGAAATGCTGGGGACGTGGCCTGCTTATCTACTATGTGTGAGGAACCAACACTGCAATAAAAACAACCTCACATAAACCGGGCGGTGGTGGCGCACGCCTTTAATCCCAGCACTCGGGAGGCAGAGGCAGGCGGATCTCTGTGAGTTCGAGGTTCGAGGCCAGCCTGGTCTACAGAGCTAGTTCCAGGACAGGTTCCAAAAAACACAGAGAAACCCTGTCTCGAAAAAAACAAACAAACAAAAAACAACAACAACAACAAAAAACTCACAAGATTCTTCCACATCCCCCATCCTACACCTTCCCTCAGAATCACATAAAATCCCAGCTCGTCACAATTAGAGGTACACAGCCAACGTAGCCAGCCCCTGTCACACTTCCGCCAATTCCTACAACTTCAGAGTCACGACCACCACGCCACACCTGCCAGCCCACCCCGTCACAGACAGACAACATCACCTTCCCTACTCATCACACAGTACTTCCCCAGGATTTACCGTTCTCCCCTCCCCCACAAGTCCCCCTGGACAAACAGGCTCCACCCCCTATGCCTCCAGAGCCGGAGGAAGGGGATCCCCATCCCCACCCCTCATCATCTCCTGCGGAAGCTGGGGCCCTGGGCTCGCTCCATCACTTAGGCCCAGCCCCTGGGCTAGGCACACCAGGAATTCCTCCCGCCCCTGCTCCTCCCCCACCTCCAGCTGGCAGAGCACGGTGACCACTTCTGCAGCTGCCTCCCGTGCTTCTCCCTCGGGGCTGCTCTGCTGGACAGCGGCCAGGGGCACTGGCACTTTTGGAGCCAAACTCTGCCCTGGCCCCGCCTCCTGCCTGGCCTTGGGTCCCCTCTGCCCCACACAGTTGCCTCCTTTGCCCCAATTCCCTGGCCGAGGCCTAGGGATGGGGGTGGTGGTAGGGACAGATGCTAGGGGTGGGGGAGAAGTTGGGGGCTAGAGTAGGAGCGGGGCTAAAAGACTGGGCAGGGTGGGAGGGGATAGGCTCACTGGAGGCCCTGCTGGAATTTACCCCCCATTGCTCCCCCTGCTCAGCTGTTTATAAATTCCAGGCCCGGCCTTGGCCCCCACCCAGATTCTCCCTCTTAGCTCCATCTGTGGCCCAGCCTCCCAGCCAGGAGCTCAGAGGAACAAGCATGGGGCCCAGGGCCTCCCAGCCCAGCCTGTCTCTTCCTGGGACTCTCTAAGCACCTCCCGTCCCTCTTCATCTCTCCTTTTCCATCCTCCTAACCGGCCCAGACATGTGGCTCCAGCCTGCTCACATGTGTTCACCCGTGCCTCCCCCGCCCCACCACCAGCACCAACGGAAGGAATGGCAGCCTCCTGTAGCTCCATGTGCCTGCCCGGGGACAACCAAAGGAGACCCCGCCTCCTCCGTTCAACCTAGAGGTGCAGGCCCAGCCCACCTCTTGTAGACCCTGGAGTCCAGGCCCCAGCCTCCTCCCTCAGACACAGAGGTCCAGCCCCACCTCCTCCCTTATACTAGGCTTCCTCCTCACTCACCGCGGCTCACTCTCTGTTTGGCACCTGACAGGATGCCCGGTGTGTCGATGATGCTGATGCTCTCCAGGACCTGGTTGGGGAGCTGGGCACACATAAACCTGGGGGGAGGGGTGGAGACAGAAGGTCAGGGCTCAGTGTAAAGAAGGGCAGAAAGAGAAAGGGCACTAAGGGTGCCATGAGGAGAGAGGCAGGTGCGGAGGACAGGAGTCCTGGAAAGAAGGAAGTTCAGAGGGATCGTGGGATCTACAAAAGAAAACAGGTCTGTTTCTGGGGATATCCCAAGGAACATTATAACCCTGGGTTACCTTCATTTTCCAGATGAATATGAGAGGCACAAAGAGGTTAAATCACTTGACTAAGGCTGCCCAGCACTCAGCAGCCCAGGCACAACTGGAAACCAGGCCTTCCATAGGAAAGGTAGCAGATGCAGGAGGGGAAAGAAATAGGCAGAAGGATGGGAATCAGAGCTGAGATGGATAGAAGAATTCTGGGATAGATGTCCCTTGTCCCCCCTCCTGGCTGACAGCTGCCACACCTGTTGAGGAAAGTGTTTCCGAAAGGATTGAGTTTGCGGAAGGGCTTCTCTGGGTCCACAACGAGAGCATTGCCCGGCACGGTGCCCTCTGTCTCGCCATGCATGACAGCCACGAAGCAATCGGTGGTGGGCTCTGGACCCACACGAGAGCCAGGAACCTCCTGCTCCAGAAGGTACTGGATGAAGCTGGTTTTGCCAGTGCTATACTGGCCAGCCACCAGCACCATGGGTTTGCCATCGAAGTCGGCATCTTCGAGGGTCGGTGAATGGAAAGCCCCGAAACGGTAGTGTTCCTCCAGGGGCAAAAGTTTTGTGCGGTACAACTCCTTGAGGGAAGAGGTTACAGTGCGGATGGCCTCATGTCGTTGGCCCCGAGCCCCGCCCTTCTTCAGCCAGCTGAACATGGTGACTTTGATCCTACTGGGTCACCGAAGGAGACTACAGGGTGGAGAGCTTACCTGTAGGAGAAAGGAGGGGACATAGTGGAAGACTGCTAGGGAATGGCTAGAGATGGGAGGAGGAGCAGGGGGACTCAGTGCTGGGGAGGAGAGGGGTTTGCCTGGAGATTAACAGCGGTATGGTTCAAGGGGGAGCAGGGCGGGAAACAAAAGGGAGAACAAAGGAAAGGAAGGAACTGCTGGGGGTGGGGGCGGGACACATCCCTGAGCTGGATGTCAATCCATCCCTAATGCCAGCGCTTGGGAAGCTGAGGCAGGAAAAATCACAAGTTCCCAGTTGACCTGGACAACATGTAAGAAGACCCTATCTCAAAAGACCCCACACGTCCATCATTGGACATATTTTCTCTGGAATGGCTCGCTCCATGCTGCAGGAGTCCAAGAAAGGAGCCATAGAGGCCAAATGCCACCCAACCAGAGCCCCCAACAGAGGACCTGGCCATACAATAGTTAATGATACCTGAGAAGCTCCAGGTATGGGGGCAGACAAGGGAACTAGACCACAGGGTCAGCAAAGGTCAGGGCAAGGCTGACTTTTGAGGTTCTTCATGAAGGACAGGCAAGACGAAGGTCTTAGGCAGAGGATGGCATGTGCAAAGGCCCAAGGGTGTGACAGGCTCTCAGGCACTGGGAACCGAGGATTGTTTGGTGGGGACACAAAACCAGAGGGTTGTGAAATGAGGGGCAGAGGCTACCTAGGTGCACCCAGGTCAGGAGAAGCCCTGGACATGAGGAAGAAACAACGTGATAAGCATAAGCCAGACACGGTGACAGCTTGTATTTGGGGTGTGGTGCTAGAATGAAACCCAGGACCTTGTGCATGCTAGACAATCACAAGACTGCTAAGCCATATCTGAGCCCCTCACTGGGGGATTCTAGGCAGGTGCTCCATCACTGAGTCACACCCCCAATCCCTCACTGGGGCATTCTAGGCAAATGCTCTCCCACTGAGTCAGCCCCAAACTCTGTGCTAGCTCACTTAGTTTTTGTGACTATCAAGTGAGTTTGTCATTATCCTCACTTCAAGTCTTTTCTTTTTGAGACTGTGTCTCACATATCCCCTGATGGACTCAGACTTACTATGTAGCTGAGAATGATCTCGAACTTCTGATCTCCTTGGTTCTACCTCCCTAGCTCTGAGATTACAGAAATGCACTGCCATGAGCAGTTTTATCCAGAGTTGGAGCTGGAACTCAAGGTTTCCAGCAAGCTAAGGAAGCACTCTACAGCTGCATCCTCATTCCTACCCACGTCCTAAGGAGGAAATTGAGCCTCAGGAGGATAGCAATAGCTTGCACAGGATCCCCGGGCAAGGAAACACCCCAGCCAGGCAATGCGTTCTCAGACCCTGTCTCCCTTCTTAGGTCTCAAGAGCATAGTTAGAGAAAAAGTCATCACCAACCCTGAAGCAGTGAGCACCCCCGAAGCCAGACTGTGTTCTCTGTATACCCCATACCTTCAAGAGCCTTTTAGACACTGCGGAGTCTGGGGTGACACGCTCCTGTCTGTCGAGAATAGTTTCTTTCCTCGCTCCATAAGTAGACGCTTATGATTTGAGAATGAGTTTTTGGTCAGAGTGGAGTCCCTCATGTCATTTTTCGCAGAAGGAACAGAGGGCTCCCTGCAGAAACAGCTGTCCCAAGGCTGGGGCCAGGAAGGAACAGTCCAGTCTGGATCAGCTCAAAGACCGCCGGGGATGCAGCGCCCAGCCTGAAGTGGCTCCCATTAGCCAGAGATGAGACAGTTTTTCCTTTTTTCTTTCATTTTTCCTAAAATTCATTTCTTTATTTTATGTGTATGAGTGTTTTCTAGGCATGCTTGTCTGTGTACTATGTGCAGGGAGTGCCCTTGGAGACCAGAAGAGAGTGTTGAATGCCCTGGACTGGAGTAACAGACAGCTGTGAGCTGCCATGTGGGTACTGGGGATCGAACCAGGGTCCTCTGGAAAGCAGCTAGTGCTCTTAATCTCCAAGTCGGAGCCATCTCTCCAACCTTCTCCCCCTTAAAAAAGGGGGTGGGTCCTCACCGTGTAGCTCTAGCTGGTCTGGAACTATGTAGACCAGGCTAGCCTTAGATTCGGAGATCTGCCTGCCTCTGCGTCCTACATCTTGCATCTGGCTCAAAAAAAATTGGACAATCTAAGCATCAAGAAGCCCTGCAAATCAAAATTTAAAGCCTCTAAAATCCTAGTGACACAAAGGGAGAGGAAAGAATAGAAGGAAAATGGATTGGAGAAAAGAAGAGGTAGGAGAGGTGACAGAGGCAGGAACCTGTGACATAGCCACAAAGGGGACCGTGGGAGAGTCCCAGACAGGGAGGCCGCTGAGGTACATCTCAAAAAGAACCGTTAGGAATGGCTAAAGGGTCTATGCACTTGGTGAGTCAGGAGAGGACTCCTGGGTGCAAGACAGATCAAGGAGAGCAGAAAAATGGGTGTGGACGGTGGGAGGCTATTTCAAAGCGTGGTGGTGGGGGGTTCTTGATGATGAGGAAAGTTGGGGAGGAATTGGCAGAACTGGAAGCGGAGTGGTGGGGGCTAGGAGAGACGGAAGGACTAGGAGAGGCTGGGGAAGGCTGGGGAGATCTGAGGAGGTCGGGGGAATTAGGGGAGAATGGAGGAGTTGCTGGGGAGAGAGGTCCTCGGGGAAGAGTGTAGGACCTGGGAGGGACTACTGGGAAGGAAGGTCAGGACGCAGATTGTTACAGGAGAGCGGGGTTGAGGGAGGGTTGGGGTTTGGGGAGCACTCACCAGGGACCCGGGGAGCGCAGAGCAAGCTGTCTGAGCTCTGTCCCGTCCGCAGCAGAGTGAGCCGGGTGGGGCTGCGCGGGAGGAGCACCGGGCAGGGCGGGCCCGGGCCCCCTGTCCCAGCCCGTGTTGGCCTCGCGCGCCCCCTGGCGGAAATTGTGAAGACATACACAGGCTCACTTGTGCAGTCCTTGGTTCGAGCTGTGCCTGGTCCTCCAGTTTTTGGCTCCCCCCCAGTCTGTCTCTCTTGGCAAATGAGTAGACAGCGGCTGCAGCAGGTATACCAATAACTTATCCTGTCATAGTAGTGCATGCCTATATTTTCCAGCACTGGTGAGACCGAGGCATGAGGATGGTAAGTTTGTAACCAGTCTGGACTATTTGGCTGGATCCTATCTTAAAAATAATCGTAAAACAGTAATTTTAAAATCTAAGTGTATGGGCCTGGTATGGTGGCACAGGGCTTTAATCCCATCAATCAAGAGGCAGAGGCAGGCAGGTTTCTATGCTTTTGAAGCCAGCCTGATCTACATAGCAAATTCCAGGTCGGCCAAACCTACATAGTGAGACCCTGTGTCAAAAAACAAATAAAAAAAAAAACAAAAGCAGAACAACAAAAAGTCTTGAGTGCATGTAGCTTGGTTGGTAGAGTGCCCGCCCGTCTAGGACGTATGTATGGGGCCCCATCCCCAGCACAGGATACACGCAGCTTGGTGGTGCACGCTTGTGTTCTCAGACGGGCTCATATTGCATTATTATACAATATGAGCCTTTTTTTTTTGGTTTTCTAAAATAGGGTATCCTAGCTAGGCAGTGATGGCGCATGCCTTTAATTCCAGTACTCGGGAGGCAGAGGCAGGCAGATCTCTCTGAGTTCGAGGCAAGTCTGATCCACAGAGCAAATTCCAGGACAGTTAGAGCTACACAGAGAAACAATATCTCAAAAACCTCAAAATAAAATAATATATGGTCTCCCTAAGTAGCCCAAATTAGTCGTAACGATCCTCTTGCCTCAGCCTCCCAGATGCTGGGCGTACAAGTGTATGCTACCACACCTAGCAATCAAACAGTTGCTTTTCTGAAGAAGCTGCCTGCCCACAATGCCAGGCAGCGACCACAAGAGTGCCACCATCCAATTGGTTCAACGTCGCCACCCAGTGCCCAGGGGTTACTATTGCTGTTATTTCTGTATGTGGTTCGTGCACGTATGTACAAGTGTGTGTGCCTATGGGCTTGTGCAGAAGCCAGCCTACACCACGTGTCCTCTATCAATCCCCAGGCTATGTGCCCTTGTCACCCTGGTGCTGGGATTGGAGGTCTGAGATGACACTTGGTTTTTATGTGAGTTCTGGTGATCGGGACTCAGTTCTTTTTTTTTTTTATTATTAATTTTTTTGCCGGGCAGTGGTGGCGCACGCCTTTAATCCCAGCACTCGGGAGGCAGAGGCAGGCGGATCTCTGTGAGTTCGAGACCAGCCTGGTCTACAAGAGCTAGTTCCAGGACAGGCTCCAAAACCACAGAGAAACCCTGTCTCGAAAAACCAAAAAAAAAAAAAAATTTTAATTGAAAGAAAATAAAAGAAATTCCCACCTCCTCCCAGCCTCCCATTTCCCTCCCCCCTCCTCCCACTCTTCTCCTCCTCCCCCCACTTCTCTCCCCCTCCCTCTCCAGTCCGAAGAGCAGTCAGTTCTTGATTGCACAGTAAGACCTCTCACCCATAATGCATGGTAGACAGGGTCTCACACACTACTCTGTAGCAGAGGATGGCCTTAAACTTTTGATCTTCTTGCCTCTGTACAAAGTGCTGGGATTACAGGTATGTACCACCATGCTGTTTATGAGACGCTGGGAATGGAACCCAGGGCCTCCTGCATACATAACCAAAGTTTTGTTCTTTCAATTTTTATGTACTTATTTAAATCCGTAAGTTATTTTAATTTAATGTGTATGGGTGTTTGGCCTGCCTGTATGTCTGTGCATTATGCACCTCAGAGGCCAGGAGTCAGATGCCCTGGGACTGGAGTTACAGATGGCCATAAGTGCTTTTAAGTGCTGAGCCATCTCTCAAACTCCCGTTTATTATTGTGCTTTGAGAGAAGGTCTTGTATAGCGCAGGCTAACCTTGCCCCCCACCCCAACCCCAGGTCATTGAGAATAACCTTGAACTTCTAATTCCACCTCCCAAGGGCTGGGAAGACCAGGCACGCATGACCCACACTCCTAAGTGTCTTTAAGATTTGTTTATGTATCGTCTATGTGTGTGCCCATATGAATTTCTGTGTAACGTGTGCAGGGATCCAAGGGACCAGAAGAGGCCGTCATATCTCTGGTATTAGAGTTGTGAGCACCCATCTGGCTGCTGGGAACCAAACCTAGTCCTCTGCAAGAGCAGTAAGCACTCTTAACCACGAAGGCATCTCTGCAGCCCCATAAATGTCTTTGAACAGCAAACTGTCTGAAACAAGGTGCTGCACAGATGGTTGAGAACACTGACCCTAGACTGTGAGAGTCCCAACCCCATGTTTCCCAAGGCAATGGTTCAGAGCATTAACTGAGTATAGTAAGAACAGACAGCATTGGTTTCAGAGGCAGGGACTTCCAAACTACCTTCTAGTTAACAAAAAAAAAAAAAAAAAAAAAGCCCAAGTCCCCTTACATTTATTTGTGTGTGGGCAGATGTAGTGGTGAGAGAACAGCGTGGGGGGGTCGGTCCTTTCCTTCTCAAGTGAAGTGCCAGCCACCAAAATTGAGTCCTGGAAGGCACTGCATCTATTAAGCCATCTCACCGGCCCCACGGGGCTTAGAACATGGTCTAGGACCCACTGGACACTCAACCAACATATGAAATTCCTCTCTGTCGGCTTGGTCCCAAACCACCAACACCAATCCCAAAATAAAACACCCAAAAGCAACAAGGGCCGGAGGGGGCCTGAGTACAGTCTTAAAAAAAAAAAGGATCAGCTTTTAATTTACAAGAGTTCTAGATGTACAGAATTTTCCCTTAAAAAAATCGTTATACACAATAAATACAGTACAAAAAAAATCTTTATCTTACAGTACTAGTTTTGTCTCCAAGATTTCAAAACGTGGCATGGTGGACTGGAGGCAAAAGAATACAGGGAAGACGGCTTGGGAGGAGGAAGACCCCGTGTCTTGTTCCTCGGGAGGGATGGGGGTGGTGGGAATCTCTCTTACTCTCTCGTGCATGTACACACACAGGATGATTCTGGCGTGTGCACATATGGATGGGACGCAGGTACTTTGGGACACTGGCTTGAGTCCTTGCTTCCTAATTTTCCAGGCTCTGCAGGGAACGGGAAGTGAGCCGAGCCTGTCTGAAGGTCTCTCAGAGCTCTGAGCGCCCTGGACAGCGAGCGATCCATGAAGCCAATCAAATAAGGCCTGGTATTCAGATGTTACCAGTGCGTCAACCCAGTAGCCCAGTCCTGGGAAACACTCACTCTTATCCCCTGGCCTGGCCTGTGCCAGGGGGACATTGTACATTGCAACAGAACCCCCCTCCCCTAGAAAGCCCACACCCCATCCCAACTCTCTAGCCAACGTGGAAGCAGGAGGGTGGCGAGGCCTTTGTGACTCAAATAACTTAGGCAAGAATTGTCAGGGACTGGTTTAGTGTCCCCTCAGAGGTGGAGGTCGGCTGCCAGGCTGCTCCCCTGGAGGTGGGGTTGGGAGCACCTGACAGGGGCCGCAGGAGCAGCCCAGTGTTATCTGTTCAACGTCCTGGCACCGAGGCCACCGTTGTGACTGGATGGCGGAAAGGCGTCTGGCCTGTGCAGGGGTGCTGGGGATGTGGGGTTGCCAGGCATGGGCCCTGTATGGGGGTAGGGAGCTGCGGGTGTCCGACCAGGGGCCTGTTGCAGGTTAAGGATGCTGTCGATGGCGCTCTGCAAATGCTCAGTGAGCGTATCGTCCTGTGGGCTGTCACTAGAGAAGCTGGCCTGGTCCACATCAGGGGACTCGGACTTGCGTCGTTTGGCCGGGGGCAGTGCAGGTGCTTCCCAGCTGGGTTCGGTGGGGCCCTGGCTGGTGGTGGAGGCTGGGGTTTCTTGGGGTGGTGGGCCGCCCTTCAAAACACGCTGATACAGTTCGTCCTCCACTGCAGCCAGCTCGCGAATCAGCCCACTGGTAGCCTCATCCACCTTGGCAGGTAGTGAGGTTGGGCTGCTTGCACCCCGCGGCCGTCCGTGCGTACCCTCGGCAGCACCTGGGTCACCCACGTTCTCACGGTAGGTCTTGCGCAATGGTAGACGTGGGCAGGGCGCAGGCACTGTGGGTTTGCGTGCTGCGGGCGGGGGATGGTCCAGAGTGCCATTCATCTGTGCCTGCGTGGCAGGAGGGAGTGAGGGCGGAGCTGAGCGCGGTGGGGGCTCCGCCCCTTTTGCAGGTGCAGGTACAGGCAAGGGCTGGTGCACAGGGTCCAGTGCAGTGTTGTGCACCACCTTGCTGAGCCCCGCCTCCTGCTTGATCTTGAGCTTGAGGCCGATGCGGCTGCGGGCCTCATAGGTCTTGATGGGTGGCCGGTTGCGAGAGGGCATGGGGCCATCCTCATCTGCGTCCAAGGATGAGGTGGCAGAGGATGAGGATGAGGATGTTGATGACAAGGAAGATGATGTTCGGGCCCAGGTCACCGAAGGGGAGCCACCAGCCCCGCCGTGCCGGATCACTAGCTTGGTGGGCAGGTGAGGAGGGGGCTGGGCAGAGGTTCCGGATGTGGAAGATGAGGATGATGGGCCATGGCTGGGGAGCCGGTGACCCTCGGAAGACACTGGGACAGGGAAGCCGAGGGAGCGGGAGGAAGACACGTACTCGTCTGTGGAGTTGGGACAGAGAAAACCCTCAGGGTTAGTAGGTAAGCTGAGAGAGGTACTTGTATATTGAATATCTTATCTTCAGATTCAGGACGAGTCTAGACTAGCGGTTCTCAACATTTAGGTTGGGACCTCTTTAGGAGTCAGACAACCCTTTCACAGGGGTTGCATAGCAGATATCCTGCATATCAGATATTTACAGATGACACATAACAGTAGCAAAATTACAGTTATGGAATAGCAATGAAAATAATTTTATAGTTGGGGTCCACCACCTGACAAGAGGAAGTGTATTAAAATTAAAGGGTGGCAGCGTTAGGAAGGCTGAGAACTGCTGGTCTAGATGAGCAGATCCTTGGGCCACCTCACACTGCAGGCTTCCTTCATCAATGACTCCCAAGCCCTGCCTAAAACTTCACTGCCCTCCCAGGGTCACGTGTGTAAGACAAACAGTAAGAATTTAAACAAGCACAACTCCAGACAAAGAGTAGTGGCCTACATGGCCCACGTCTGTCATTCCGGCTACTCAGGAGCCTGAGGCAGGAGGATCTGAGTACAAAGGCCAGCCCGGGCAAATCTGGGTGCTCAGTGAGACCCTATCTCTAAAAATTTGAAGCTAAAAACAAAACAAAACAGGATTGGGGAGTGGTTCAGTGGTAGCGCTCCTTCCTAGAATCCAACAGTGAGGAGTTGGGGCGTGGCTCAGCAGTTCAGTCCTAGCCTAGCACACTCCCAGCCCGAGGTTTAAACACTTTGGAGGTGCTAACCTCAAAGACAAACAAATGCTCCAGGGTGACTTCCTTGTCTTCTTATGGGCTAGGCATACGTGTCCCCATAAGGCACGCCCCTGGCCCCTGGCCCCTGGCTTACAGCTCTGATTTATCCCATGTCGCCCGTCAGACTTGTTACAGACATTCTTTTTTTTTTCTTTTAATATTTATTTATTATGTATACAATGTTCTTTCTGTGTGTATGTCTGCAGGCCAGAAGAGGGCACGAGACCTCATTACAGATGGTTGTGAGCCACCATGTGGTTGCTGGGAATTGAACTCAGGACCTTTGGAAGAGTAGGCAATGCTCTTAACCACTGAGCCATCTCTCCAGCCCCTGTTACAGACATTCTTATGTGGGGATCACAGGGTCCTTCCCAGACTCACTAGGGATACTCAGGAGACACACGTCCTTCCTAAAGGCAGAGAGCTCCAGAACAGACCTCAAAGGGTTCAGAAAGATTACACACTAGTGCCTGACTCCTGTGAGTACACAGCAAGGCCTAGGGCTGGGGCAGGGGGAAGCAGAATGGCGGATTTTTTCAAGAGAATAATGGTACTTGAATGTAGGACAAGGCTGAAGGAGAATTTTGGAAAAGCAAGGGGCTGGGTTGTGGACACATGCTTTCCTTAAAGGATAAAGCTTATAGGATGCTTAAAGTGCAAAAAGGAAGAGGAAAGCCTCATTCTTAGGGGGGTGCAAGCAAAGAATGGGCACAAGTGGGTGTGGCAGGAACCTTGCTTGTGTGCCTCAGCCCTGGCTCTTCTCTCCTGCTTCTGCATCAGCCTAGGCTGGCAGAAACGCCCCTCCTCCCCTCTTCTAGGGTGGAAACTCACAGGAAGCTATAGCAAGGGAAGCAGGAGGGGCTCCTGTGCCCCCTGGTGGCTAAGAAAGCTAAGGCCACTCAACACAATCCTTGGATTTGGTTTTGTTTTGTTTTTAGACTAGGTTGTCTAGACAAAACCAGAGATCCTTCTGCCTCTGTCTTCCCCGTGCACCCCATGCACGTCAGGTTGCTTGCTGGGAATCCCAGCATCAAGGTGCATGATAGATGGGGGGATGCTCTCCCCAGTCCTCCCCTCTCACCAGGCTTCTCCTTGGCGAGCTGCTTATCCAAGGCAAGGGTGGTCTTCTCCTCTTGAATGAACATTCGGTCGATCATAACCATCTCTGCGGAAGGACTGACTCTCTGTGGCGGGGTGATATAAAGGACACAGGAAAAGCAAGTTAGGGAAGAGAAGGCCCTGGCAGGATGTAACTGGTCAGGCTCAGACTATCTACCTCCCTCCCAGCTAAGGAGAGACCCCCCACTCCTGTCCAGAACAAGGCAAGTACAGTTCACAGCAGGGAAGGAACCCCAGCAGCTTGAAAATCCTACCCGGGACTCTTCCAAAAGCAAAAGCCGGTATTTATTGAGCATGGCCTGGGTGCGTTTGAGGAGCTGCGTGGAGACAGTCTCAAATTCTTCATCCACTGAAGGAAGAAAAGCCACACGGGTCAGGAGATGGGTCAGGGGATGAGTGGACGGCACAAGGCGCCTGTGGCCGAGTGCACAATGCTCACCCTGCTTCATGCTCTGTGGCCTGAACACCGAGGGCTGGTGGCTGAGCTGGGGGCACTTGGGGACATGGGAAGAGAGCAGTGGGGAGGCCTCACCTTTGTGGTAGTCGTTGGGGGAGGGGAGGGCACCCTGGTAGACGTGGTAGGGCAGGAGGCGATGGAGGGCGTCCTCAAAGGAGGGGAAGGCTGTCTTGTAATCGGGGTGCAGGACGGAACCCTGATGTTTGTGCAGATGCTCCAGGAAGCTGGGGGTGGGGTTAGACCACATATACAGAGCTGGGGTGAGGGCCAGAGAAAATGATCCTGAACCTCAGCCCCATGATAAATTCAGACTGCAAAGGAGGGTGGCGCCAACCTGGCTCCCTGCGCCCACTTGTCTCGTGGCCTCCCTGGCCGTGGACCAAAGTTAACAGGTGACAGAAGAGGAAAGAGAAGCCTGGGAAAGTGAGGGGACGTCACTCTTGCTTAGAGGATCCAAAGGAGAAAGGGAGGGGTTGAGAGTTAGGTGGGAACCTTCAGATCCATGCTGCTCTGTCTCCTGCCACCAGGAGGCAGGACCGCTCCAATGCCTCTGTAGGGGTGGGGCTGCCTAGGAGGGTGCTAGATTCTAAATACCTGCTTTATTTCTCAGCTGCGGTTTTCTACAGAATCCCTACTACAACGAGTTGGGTTTCTCCATCACATGACCACGTGCCCCACCAGACAAGCCCTGAAGAGCAAGCAGCCCTCTACACCATGGGGCAGATCTCCCGTTCTCCTCTATGTTGGCAAACACAACTCAGGCCTCTCAGTTCTCAAACAGCCTGCCTGCTCTCACCAACAGGAGGCCACCTATTCAATTTACCTAACTCACTCAAAACATGGTTCCCCATCTTCCCTGACCCTCAAACTTATGTGCACTTAACCCACGGGCCCATCCGGACACCCCGGCTCTTCTTCACCACATCTGACAAGCTACAGAAACAGCGACAGCACTGACATCAAACTGTAGATGGAATCCAGGCCCTAGTGCATTGCAGCCTCTTGAAGTAAGCAGCCCGCCATTGTTCCCTTAGCAGAAGGGAAACTGAGGTCAAGAGGGAATGCACACAGCTCGGGAGAGTTGGAACTGGGACTCTGTAGAGGTCGGGGCAGGTGGCTGTCACTCACCAGGCTTCTTTGCTGGGTTGTAGGAGGGGCTGTTTCTTCACGCTACACAACTTGCTGTCATACTGCGGAAGGAAGACAGGTGAGTGACAGGTGCCGCTAGGAGGAAGACTTCTAGGTCTCCTCAGTCTATGTCTCCCATCTAGCCATGGACATAGATGGTAAAGGGAGCTGGCACCAGCTACAGCATCCCTGCCCATCAAGAGAAACCTGGTGGGGAAAGCCAGGTGTGCTGTCATATGCCTGTGTCCTGGTTAGCCTGAGCTGTAACTTGAAACAGCCTAGAGTCACCCGAGAGAAGCCTCAACTGACGTCTGTTCTTTGGGGAATTATCTTGGTTAACTGATACAAGAGGGCCCAGCCTTCTGTGGGTGGCAACATTTCCTAGGCAGGGGACCCCAAGCTTCGGAAGAAAGCTAGCCTCGCAAGAACATAAACACATGAATGATGAAGCCAGTGAGTGAGCCAGTAAGGACCATTCCCATGGTCTGTGCTCCAGTTCCTGCCCTGGCTTCCCTCATTGATGGGTTGTGATCTGAAAGAATAAGTCAAATAAACCCATCCCTCTCCTAAGCTGCTTTTGATTACAGTCTTTTGTTTTGGTTTTTGATTTTTTGGAGACAGGGTTTCTCTGTGTAGCTCTGGCTGTCCTGAAATTCACTTTGTAGACCAGGCTTGCCTTGAACTCACAGAGATCCACCTGCCTGTGTCTCCTCAGTGCTGGAATTAAAGGTGTGCACTACCACCACCTGGCTGGTTACTGTCTTATCATAGCAACAGAGAGCAAACAGACCCATCTCAAAAACCACGGAGGTGGATGTTTGTGAGTTTATGGCCAGTCTTGGATAGAGACCCCATTTCAAAACCAAGGAGTGGGGTAGGAAGATGTCTATGAGGTCAATACCAGCCTGGTTTACATACTGAATTTCAGACCAGTCAGGACTACAAAGTAAGTTTCTGCCTCAACTAAAACAGAGAGGGAGGAAAGACAAAAAATCAAGGAGAAAGGGAGGAAACCTGCTTGGGAGATGTGGCCTAGGTTATGGGAAAAGAGTATCAGCAAATAGGTCCAACCCCTTGGTGCCCCCCAACTGTGTCCTCTCTGTACCAGCTCAGGGAGGTCTCCTATGTTGACCTTACAATTTCACCATGATTAATAATATCCTCCATCTTCTTTACCAAAATCCAGAGGTTTGTGCAAGTCAGTGCTCCATCCTCAAGCCACACCCCTAGCCCCTCACTGAGGGATTCTAGGCAGAGGCTCTTCCACTGAGCCACGTCCCCAGTCACTGAACCACCCACATCTAAACTGCTGTATTGGTGCTTCACCTCTGATCCTACAGAGGTCCATACACTCCTGCCCCTAGCTAGCTTTTCTCACCACCTAAGCAGCCCTTGCCCCGTGTCCTATGTCCATCTCTTGCTAGCTCACTCTGATCCCTAGTTGCTCTGAGGCTCCTTACCTGCAGTGCTGGGGGCTTCCCTGGCCCAGACACAGCAGCTTTGGCCACACTCAGGGTTGGAAGGTTGCTGGCAAAAGCTTTGTTTTCGGCAGGAAGTAAAGGAGGGAGACCTAGGGGGGAGCAAGGGAGAGGACCCAGGGGTCACCAACATGAAGGCCCTTCCTCCATGTGAGCATTCTTCCCATCCCACAGCCCTCCCACCAATGCCTCATTCCTAATACCTGGGTAGTCTGCCCTCCTTCCTCGACCTGTTGGTGCCAGGAGGGTAGGGCGACACCCTGGGTTCTGGTACACAGCAGTTCTACCTGATCCCTTTGCTTAGGCAGGCTCCTCTCCCTACCTGTGGTGGCCATGGATGTGGAGGCAGGGGCATGGCTGGAGGCGGCAGGAGCCCCAGGTGGTGCCTGTCCGCTGACTAGCACAGAGGCAGTAGGACTGGAGAGGGGCCCCAGGGTGGTAGACGTCTGTGGGGTGGTGGGTGTGCCTCCAGCCTTATTCTGGAGGACAATCCCAGATGGCACCTGAGGAAGGACAGGTGGCTGAGGGGTGGGGCATGGGATGGCAATAGGGTAGCCAGATGCACACGGACACATTGTAGGCAGGGCAGGGCAGGGCAGGGCAGGACAGGGGGCCAGTTTGGGAAGTTGGGGAAGTTAGGTGTCCCTACTGATGGTTACCTGGTGAAATCTTTCCAGAAGTGCTTTTGGCTGGGGCAACGCAGGAAAGGGGGCAGTTACCATCTGGAAGGCCCGAGGTGGTGGTGGAGGGGGTGCTGTGGGCTCAGGGACCAAGTGGAGGGCTGGTGGCGGAGTGGGGGACTTATGAGGTCCCTGACCCGGTGGGAACTGGGGCTGGAAGTCAGGGGGTGTGGGGACTGGCAACTTGGTAGAAGGCTCAGAGGAGGAGGCCACAGTGGAGGGGGTAGAGGCAGGAGGGAGGTGGGGGGTTGAGGGCAGTGGACCCTCAGGGGGCTGGGATGGGGGTCGCAGAGGGGGCTGGGATGGGCCTGGGGCCGTGGGGCCTGGGGTGCCAGCTGGTGGTGGGGCACCCAATTGATTCTGGATGACAAAGATACTAGCTGAGGAACCCTGGGGAGGAGGACAGGGGTGCAGGGCAGGTTCCAAGGGTTGGCAAGTCAGGCTCTGTGGCTGGGAAGGAGGGCGTGAGTGGGGTCTTGAGGGTGGGCGGGAAGGGGGCCTGGAAGGGTGTGGGGAGGGCATGTGGGGACTGTCTCCCAGGGGAGCCTGGTGAGGTAGTGATGGGGAGGAGGCAGGGCCAGGGGCTTTTAGTGGAGCAGCTGCAGGGATCTGTGCAAAAAAGGGAGACAGAGGCAGAGACAGGCTCAGATCAGCCTTGGCTTCCGCTCTCCCAAGACACTGTAACCCCAGGCCCCCTTCACACAGCCCTCCACCATCCCACTCAAAGGCTCCATCCTCCGCCTACTCCAGTCCTGCTGGAGGCAGGACCCCACTGCCACCGCTCGCCTTTCTCAGCACCTCGCTTCACCCGGCCACCCGTGCATTCTCTCCTACCCACCCCTCTGTTGCCACATGCCCCCACCCTACTCAACCCTCTGATCTCCCTTGTGCACCCCCCACCCAGCAGACCAAGGCAAGCCCTGCAGGGTGCATAGGTGGGCAGCAGCAGAGGAAGCAGCGGCAGGGAACACTGGGAGGAGCACCACAAGCTGCCGAGCAGGAGGCAGGAGGAGCACAGCACAGGGAGCTACCCACATGACATTACACAGACGACACTCAGGGTATGTGGCTGCCGGCCAGTGTGGGAGGCTTCATGACCCAGCAGCAAGGACAAGAGGGCAATAGGAAGTGGCCAACCATGGGAAATGGGTGTGTGGGTGGTGTGTTCTGGGCACTATTCTGCTGCCTGTCTCTCAGTGTGCCCCTGACCTATGTCCACTTTTGTATATGTGTGGCAGTTCTAGACAGTGGCAAGTCACCCACACCATCCAGCCTGCATCCTGCACCCGTGTGCACTGACTGTCTTTCCACCTAAGCAGGTCTTGGCCAGTTTTGCCCCTCAGGACTATCCTTAAGTCATAACCATAGTAGGCACTGAGCAACCAGTGAGTGCCAGCTGTGTACCCAAGCCATGGCCAGCACCTTGACACTGTCCTAGAGCAATGAGCTGGCCATAGTACTGGATAATGGGGTGCCTCACGACGAGGGTAAGTGGGTAGAGCTGGCAGCTGCAGAGGGAGTCTGCCACCAACAAGATGTGGGGCTTGAGTGTAGGTCCCTGTGCAGCTGCCACCCTTCTTGAAGCCTTTACCTCCTGAGACACTGGGCTGGCAAGATGGCTCAGCAGGTCAAGACCTGCTGTCAAGTCTGAGGACCTGAGTCCGATGCCCAGAGCCCACATGGTAGGAGACAACCATCTCCCACAACCACCTCTGCCCTGCGCACATCATCTGTGACATGCACGTGGGCACACACACAAAGACCTGAGACCAGAGAACCTGGGGGCTCCTCACACTACACTAGTAGCAGTCCCCAACCTTCCCAGTGCTGCGACCCTTCAATACAGTTCCTTGTGTTGTGATGACCCCTAACCACGACACAACTGTCATTACCACTTCATAACTGTCCTTTCACTAGCTATGAACTATAATCTAAAATCTGTGTTTTTCGATGGTCTCAGGCAACCCCTGTGTTTGTTCGCCCCCCACAAAGGGGTCAGGACCCAGATGTTAACAACCTGATCTACACTGACACAATCTGTAGTTCATTCAGCATTACCGCCTAGTTGGACACCCCCAGCATCTGGCCCCTAAATCCTGGACATTTTGAACAACCGTTCCAAGCTCAGCTCTGATTAACTTTTGGCAACTAAGAAGTAAAATACACTTAAAACAAACTAGATCAAGCAACCAGCCTCGCCATCCCTACAGCACTGCCAGCTCTTGGCAGAGGGCAGAGTAACAGATCTGGGCCTGCCACACAGTGAAAGGGACCATCCTCCGACAATCCTGCAGAAGGCAGCTAGTATGGTGATTTCAAAGCTTCATTCTGTCGGGAATGGCCTCAGTTGGTAGCGTGTCTGTCCACTATGTACAAAGACTTGGGTTCAATCCCCAGCACTACTTCAACCTGGCACAGTGGCTGAAGGGCTGTGATCCCAGCACTTGGAAGGTAGCCAAGGCAAGAGGATCAGGAGTTCAAGGTCATCCTCAGCTAAACAAAACAAAACAAACCTTTAACTCAGTTGTTCCTTCTCTAAGAGCAGGCAACACAGAAAATTTGGAAGGGGCAGGGGGATGGGGGTGGAGCTTTAGTATCTACCTGCAAGGCAGGGCAGAGCTGTGCTGATGTCCTTTAAGTTTTTTTTTTTAATTTTTATTTTATGAATATATATGTTTTACCTGCATATATGTCTGGCCCACAGGGCCAGAAGAGGGCACTGGAGCTCCTGAGACTGGAGTCACTGACGGCTGCCAGCTCCCTTTCGGATTATTTTTGATTGGTTTATTCAATCTTTCCACAAATAATAAAATGTTTCACTTAAATTTCTTTTCTTTTCTTTTCTTTGGTTTCTCAAGACAGGGTTTCTCTGTGTAGCGCTGGATATCCTGGGACTCACTCTCTAGACCAGGCTGTCCTCAAACTCACAGAGATCTGCCTGCTTCTTCCTCCTGAGTGCTAGGATTAAAAATCTGCACCACTACCACCCGGCTCAAAATAAATAAACCTTAAAAGAAAGACAATCCCAGTCCTTGCTCAAAGGGATATCCACTGTGGCTATATATACAATAGGCAAACCAGAGTATAGCCCAGTGTAAAAAGTGCAGATTATTGTACTGGTGCCTAAGAAAAGCCAGTGCTTCCACTACTCTAAACACCTTTCCAGTGAATGGCCACACGGGGTGTGGGAGAGCTAAGTGAAACAAGACTGCATTGCTGAGCAAGTGTTTAAACTGGCTTATGAGTGCTGGGGACATGGCTCAGTGGACACCGCACCTGTCCACAAGCCTACAGACTCAAATTCAAAACCCAAGATAAATATATGCACACAAAATAAATTGAGCACAAAACTGAACCAAGCAGCAGTTCTGTGTGCACACCAAACCTGCTAGCTTTGCTCACAGCACAAGTACAAAACAAGGGGGTTTGCTTTGCTTGGTTTTGAGACAGGTCTCACTTTATAAGCCGGACTAGCCCCAAACTTCCAGTAACCTCCCTGCCCCCGCCTCCAGAACACTTCTGGTACAGATGCACATTACATCTGCCTGAATGATACAATGTTGAAGAGACAATTCTTCCCGGGGCTGTCATACTGCACTAAAATCTCAGGAGTGTGGGGCAGAGATCACACATACAACCTAGTCTCAAATATCCAAGTAACAAAAACGTAGCATTTGCACCACAAAAACATGCAAACACCAAGAAAGACTGACAGTGGCTGGCGAGGTGATTTGTGCATAAGAACACTGACTGCACTTCCAGAGAACTGGGGTTTGATTCCCAGCACCCACATGGCGGTTCACAACGGTCTCTATTTCCAAGGAATCTGACACCCTCCTCTGGCCTCTGTCGGCACTTGGCATACAAGTGGCGGACATACATATATGCAGGCAAAATACCCATATAAATAAAAAAGTAAAATAAAAAAAAATTTACTACCAATTTCTAAGACAGCCCTGGCCACCCCACCTCCTTATATTTAACCCCACCCATACCAAGCCAGGATTAGTATCTGTGATTAGGAATTCCCCAGAAGTAATAGTACGTCACTTCCGAGACAAGGCCAAAAAGAAGCTTCCTACAGCGGCTCTCACTACTTATCCACTGTGGAAGCCAATCATGGCTTGCTGTGGCCTGTCCCTTCAGACGCCCACACGGTTGAGCTGGCAGGCAGGTTCACCAGCCTCAGCAAGCCTTTACATGACTGCCGCCCTGCCCGACACCTTCTTTATTTCTTGATTTAAGATGAGACTCTCACGTAGCCCAGGCTGGCCTGGAACTCACTAGGTAGATCAGAATGGCTCAAACTGCCTGCCTCTGCCATACAGGTCCTGGGATTCGAGCTTGAGCCTTGCCTATCAGTCTCACGTCCTGCAGGCCAGCCTGGGACTCACAGTGAAACCCAGGATAACCTTGAACCTCTGGGTCTTCCTGCCTCTTGCAAGCATAGGCCACCACACCCAGCTGCCTGGTCTCAGTGTTGGTCGGGCCTGGTTACATATTCTTACATGAATGTGTAAGAATACAGCATTCATGAATTTACATGAGTATCCTCACTCTGTAAAGTAGCTGCTGTCATTATCGCTCTTACTTGAGAAGCAAGGAAACTGAGGTACAGAGAAACAAGCAACTTGCCTAAGACCCCAGGGCCCAGAGGTGGTGATAGAAGATACCAGGACTCTCCCCTCCCTAAAACTCTACAATTTCCTCAGACCATGGCTTGTCACCTACATGCATTGCCTGCTAGGGGCATTCATGGGTTGCAGTCAACATTTAAAAAGCATAAAAGGACAGAGCTGGAGTGCTGGCTCAGTGGTTAAGAGCACCTGTTGCTCTTCCAGAGGACCCAGGTTCTGTTCCCAGCGCCCACACCAGGTGGGTCACAACTGCCTGTACCCTCAGCTCCAGGGAACCCAACGCCTCGCCTCTGACCACTAAGTGCACCTACAACCACTGGAGGTCCTGACTACAGCAGACACAAGCAATTCCTACTCTGTGTGGAGGACACACTAGCTCACTGATTCAACCTAAGCCTTCCTCCCAGTCCTCAATCTAGACAGAGTAAATATGTTCAGGTTTACATGGCAGACAGTCTATAAAATCGTGGCTGTTTGAGACCAAGTCCACCACTGACTTTGCTATCCAGCCCCTTGCTGGATAATATATTTCTGTTCCAATTCCCACCCTTCCTCTGGCTCTTCTTTTTCTTTTTTAAAACAAGTTCAAGATCTGCCTCTCTAGAACAAAGGGGCAGCCTGCCTTAATCTCTCGTGTGCTTACGATACACACGAGAGCAAAGGCCCACTTTTCCTCACATGTAAAAAGTGTCCACAAATCAACAAGGAGCTGACCAAGAACCACCAGTTAAAAATAGCAAAGAATATAAACAATTTCATAGAATAAATACCTCTTAAGTATATAAAAACTTGCCTGATTTCATTGGCAATGAAAATAAATACAACTTAAAGACGAGTACAAGGCGCTCCAGTTCACCGTGAATGTACTAGTGAGACTGGCGGAAGAGGGGTGCACACCGCACTGCTTCCGAAGCTGGACCACTGACAGTCCACAGCCGACAGCTGAGAGAGCATCACAATATAAAGCCACACCTTTTAGACCCAGGAAACCCAGTTTAAAGAACTTATTCTAGGTTATGTGTGGCAGAATAGACTTGGATGCCCAGTGACTTCAGACTCTGTGGCAGAAGGACAATATACGAAAGGCTTAAACTGGACAACTTAGCAAGACTCTCTCAAAATGTTCAAAGAGCTTGTGATGTATCTCAGTAGCAGGTGCTTGCCTAGAGCCCACCAATGAGGGGTCAGTGGCATGTCTCAGTGGTAGAGCCCCTGCCTAGAATCCCCCAGTGAGGGGCTGGGGGTGTGGCTCAGTGGGAGAATGCCCGTCTAGAATCCCCCAGTGAGGGGTCAGTAGCATGGCTCAGTGGGAGAGCCTCTGTCTAGAATCCCCCAGTGAGGGGTTAGGGGCGTGGCTCAGTGGGAGAATGCCTGCCTAGCACACCCCAAGCTCAGTTTAAACCCAGATTACAAAACAATTCATCTTGCAAAATGCCACCCACATGAAGCCATTGTCTGTGGCCTTGTTCATAGCAAGTCAAAGCCAGGAGTGACTTAGAAGCCCACCGACAAGAGTAGCTAAAGAAATAGTGTACCCACACAATGGTCTACTATACAGCCACCAAGGTCAAGTTTAACAATCAGGACAAGTGTGAACCTAGGCACAGTACACTACTACTTTTTCTAAAACTGGAAGACAGAGTGTTCGTGTGTGGTTATGCTCATGTCCACACCGAAAGGAAATTCAAGAGCCCTGTCTAGGAGAGGCTGGGGAGACAGGGTCTCATACAGCCCAGGCTAGTCACAAACTCCCTATGTATTATCTGACCCATCTCCACCTCCTGAGCACAGGTTACAGAAAGGGCCACAATGCCTGACTTTAGTATGTTTTGACATGTAAAGGAGCTGTGTTTCCCAATACAGGAAGAGGTCATTTCCCAACTCTCTGTGACTTGTGTCCCCATCTAAAGCTGGACTCTCCCTGCGCTGGCCCTGGTCTCAGATGTGCACAGTGGCCAGGAGACATTCAGGGAACACGAGAGTGGAGAACAAAGGAGAGCGTGATTTCCAAGGCAGCAGGACAGAGGCAGGCAGGGCAGAGCGGGGAGCTGTGCAGAGGACACCAGGCTGCCAGGGCGCATCTACCTGGGGAGCCGGAGCTGGGGAAGCCTGGCTGTCGGGGGTCTGAGCGCCGAGGCCAGCTCCTTTGGTCACGGGTGTGGCCAGGGCTGGGTCTTGGGCAGGAGGCGGGGCGCTGACTATGACCGAGGCAGGCACCGAGAGGTGGGGACCCTCTGTAGAGAGGGGCTGCTGGCTCCTCTCCTGCAAGGGGCCACCCACACAGGATCAGAAGGCTCCCCGCAGAGGCCATGGGCTCCCATCTGAGCCTGCCACCCCCACTCAATCTCATGAGGAACTGTAGACAAGAGGCGCAGGGCAGGCAGACCCCAGAACCTCTGGCCACTGTCCCGTGTGTTCCATCTGTCTGCCTGTCCATCATTTCATCCACCCATACTCCCTTACTGACATCCCCAGTCGATCTGTCAATCCCATCTCTGTCTGTCAGACAAGACAACCTACAAACCTCGCGGACAACCCTGAGAGCCCCCACTAGCCCCCTCAGCTCAGCTATTTGCCACCCAACCCCCCCCCAGTGCTCCCCCATACCTGGGGCAGGAACATCTGGAGGGAATCCTGAGTGAGTATGGCCGTTGTGGCTGCAGGGGGTGGCTGTCCCAGGACTATCTTCTCTGGGCTGGCCTGAGGAGGGGTGGCCTGAGGCTGGGTGGCCGCCTGTGGAGTAGGGGCCTGTGGAGGCTGCTGTGCCGGTGGCTGTTGGAGACCCAGGGGCAGTGACGTGGTGACAGCAGGGGGCACCTGGGTGGCAGGCTGAACTGCCAGGACAGGCGTGGCCTCCCCAGTGGTAGCAGCTGGGGTGGTGGGCTGCACCAGCCCATCAGGGGTGTTGAGCATGGCCACAGCACTGGGAGGCAAGGTGACACCATGGAGGACGGTGGTGGCCGTGGGGCCAGTGGGGGCAGGCTGGCTCTGGGTGGGCAAGCTGCCAGTGGCCAGAGACACGGGCATCTGGAAGAGGGCAGGCTGGCCCACTTGGATGGGGGCCGCAGAGAGGATGTGCGCAGCGCTGTGTGCCCCAGAGTGGGGTGCCAGCACAGGGCCTAGACTCAGTGGGCCTGCCAGGTTCTGGTTGGTGAGGATTGGGTTGGCAATGAGCTGTCCACCTGCATGGGGTGCTGCGGCCGTGAGGATCTGGCCACCCACATTGGCAGGCAGGGCAGAGAGTGACTGGGGAAGTTGAACAGCTGAGGCGCCTGGCAGCAGGAACTGGTTCTGGCCAGGAAGCATGTGCTGGGCTGGGATCACGATACTGCTGCCTTGATTGAGGAGGTGGACACTCATGGGCTTGCTGAGGGCTCCGGGGGGCTGCGGTGGAGCTGTCCCCGTGGTGGTGACCGGTGGTTGCTTGAATACATTTGCCTGCAAGGCTGGTGCGGGGAAGCTGGACAGCACCACATTCTGGCCAGCTTTGCCTGCGGCCATGAAAGTCAGGTTCTGGGGGGCCTTAGGTTGCTGTGGCAGGGTACCTGGTTCGCCCTGGATGGTGAGGGTTGCTCCCGTGGGGGTGAAGGGCTTGGGTGTCAGCTGGTAGAGTTTGGGGGGCAGTACCCCCGCAGGCTTGGGCTGGATGGGCGTGGGGGTTCTGTGTAAAATCACATTGGGTGCTTGTACCAGCGGTGATGTGCCGAGGCCCGAGGCCACTGCCAGCGGCTGTCCCGAGGGTGCCCCACTGGCTGCTGCAGTGGCGGTACCTGTCCCAGCAAACACTGAGTTCCCATTGAGAGTGGTGGTCACTGCAGCTGGGAGATTTTTCTGGATTACTAGGCCAGCCCCTTGGGGGGACACGCCGGCAGACGCCAGCGTCACTGGCTCTGAGGGCCCGGCTGCCGAGGCCAAGTAGCCACTGACAGGAACCTGCTTTGCCAAGAGCTGGGAGGTGGGTGGGTTAAGGGCCATGACAGGCTGGCCCACCACTTGAATAGGTGCCAGACCCAAGGTGGCTGCTGTGGCACCCCCAGGGCTGCCATTGGGAAGGCCCTGGAGGCCTGGAATGGGCTGAAGGGTCACGTTGCCTAGGCCCACAGGCTGCAGGAAGGGCTGAACGCTTAGGGCCTTGTTGACCACATCCTGGGGTGGCACCAGGGCCTGGTGGGTCAGTACAGTGGGTGGAGCTTGCAGGCCCAGCAGATCGGCACTGCCTTGGAAGAGAGCCTGGGCTCCTGCAGTCACCGCAGTGGCTCCTGGAGCCCCTGTAGCACCAGTCCCATTGTCGGCGGGCTGTAGAGTGGGCAGCTGGAAGGGGCCCAGGTCCAGTTCAGCCTCAGCCTCCAAGGTCTGTTCTGTGATGTTGGCCTCCTGAAGACTCTGCTGGAGAATGTCACAGGGCTGTTCTGGGCCCCCACCGCCCCCGCCACCTCCTCCTGCAGCAGGGGAGCCCAAGATATCATCTTCCAGGAAGTCCAGGTCCACACTGGGGGCAGGCTGGCTGGGCTCTGGGTTTAGGTGGTTGCCGGAAGCTTCCTGCACATGGAGCTGTAGGGCAGACAAGAGAAGGCAAGAGCCGAGGTCAACATGGGGACACTTGGTGTCAAAGGCCACTACAATTCAGCAATTTTCTATCTGGAAGTGGCTGGATGCAGCTCAAATCCTGGCTTTGTTGTGGGCTTGACTGCAGCTTGCTTAATCTGACCCCAGTTTCTCCATCTGCACCTACCAGCAGAAGGTAATAAGAATACTGGGGACGGACGGGAGCAAGACTGCTCAGAGGGTAAGAGCACTCATCTCTCACACCCGAGTTCCAGCCCCGGATCCCAGTGTGGAAAGAGGCAGATGAGTCCTTAAAACTCTCCTTAGACCTCCACGTGCAAGCCATGCAGCCATGTATCATCACTAACAAGGGTCATACACACAAACGTACCATATTAATAATTAAAAAAAAATACGCTTAAAAAAAAAAAAAGATAAGAATCTCATTATGTAACACTGGCTGACCTGGAACTCACTATGAACTCACAGAGAGCTGCCTGCATTTTTTTGTCTCATCGGGAAGATGAGACAGCTCTGAGGATAGAGGCAATGGCATGCAGTCTTGACAACCTGAGATCAACCCCTGGATCCCACAAGGTGGCAGGAGAGAACCAACTCTTGAGAGGTGTCCCCTGACCTCCACACACATGCTGTGGTAAATTCATGTACACACACGTGCTTATGCACACACACAGGTGCACACAAAATAAGTAAAATAAAGAAATAAATGAAAGGGGCTGGAGAGATGGCTCAGTGGTTAAGAGCATTGCCTGCTCTTCCAAAGGTCCTGAGTTCAATTCCCAGCAACCACATGGTGGATCACAACCATCTGTAATGAGGTCTGGTGCCCTCTTCTGGCCTGCAGACATACACACAGACAGAATATTGTATACATAATAAATAAACAAATAAATATTAAAAAAAAAGAAATAAATGAAATTATAGCCACAGAGACCCACAATATTTATTTGTAGTTCCAATACTCCCTACAAACCAAGAGTATTTAATGATTTTTTTTCTCTTATTGGGAGGGGGAGATTGAGACAGGGTCTCTCTGTGTAGCCCTGGCTGTCTTGGAACTTGCTATATAACCCAGGATGACCTTTGTTTGCCCAGGCTAGATAAGAACTCATTATATTACCTAGACTGGCCTTGAACTTGCTTTACAGCTAAAGATTATTCTATATGTACATGTGTGCCTATGCATATGTTTGTACAACACATGTGTGTCTGGTTTCTATAGCGGCCAGAAGAAAGTCGAACTCCCTGGAACAGGAGTTACAGACAGTTGTGAGCCACCATGTAGGTGTTGGGAACCAAACCCCACTCCTCTGCAAGAGCAGCCAGTGCTCTCAACCACTGAGCATCTCTCTAGACCCCATGGATGACTTTGAACTCTAGATCCTCCTGCTGCTAATCTCCCGAGTGCTGGGACCTTAGCAAGAACAACCACACCTACCTGGTTGTTGTCCTTGTTTTAATTTTTATAAGAGCAAACTTTACCAGGAGTTCCAGGTAATACACTGCATAATGACCCAGCTGCCCCTCGAGGGTTGCCATAGGAAGGCACGCATGTGACATCATATATGACACAGACAAAACTCATTTGGCTCCAAAGTTCAATATGAGGCAGTGGGGTTGGAAGAAAGACAGACCACAGCACACGAACTGTTGCCGAGTTTGGGGCGGGGGGGGTAGGGGGCGAGGCTGGTGCCATGCTCACTGAGACTTCAACCAGTGGCAAACACAGCTCAGTAGACTTATGGTCCAAAGGATCAAAGTGGCAAACACAGCTCAGAGGCTTATGGTCCAGAGGACCATACAATACACAGGTTCGAGGTTTTATGTCACCTCCTCAGATTTTGACTAGATGGAAGATTCAGAGCTGGGCTGGGCATGTGGCTCAGCTGGTAGGGTACCTGCCTAGAGAGCATGAACCTGGGTTCGGTTCCCAGCACAGACTTGGTGTGGTGGTGCATGACCATAATCCCAACAACTGAGGGTAGAGGCAGAAAGATTAGAAGCTGAAGGTCAGCCTCAGCTACCCAGTGAGTTTCTGACTGTTGGGGACCACATGAGACCTTGTCTCAGAAAACCAAAATACCTAATTTCAATAAAGGTCTGGGCAGGGTGGTGATGGCGCATGCCTGCCTTTAATCTCAGCACTCAGGAAACAGAGACAGGCAGGTCTTTGTGAGTTCAAGGCTAGCCTGGTCTACAGAGCAAGTTCCAGGACAGGATTTCTCTTTAGCTTTGGAACCTATCTCAAAACAAAAACAAAAATAAAACATAAATAAATAAAAGAAGGAAGGAAGGTTCGTCTTAATAAAGACAGAATGGTCACCAATGTAACTGGATCTATGAATCTACTTTCTAAACTTAATTGTTACTATAAAAGGTTATTTGGAATATGATATTACAGTTGATACAAAACTCAATGAAAATTATTCATAAAGTAACATGTCAAAAGAATGACGTTACAGTGACAGGGAGCAGGAAAGACACGAGGGGGCAGGGGCAGCAGAGTGGCATAGGAGAGAAGGGAAAGAGGCACTGGGGGAGATGGCTCAGTCTGAAAATGGCTTGCCTCGTAAGTGATGATTTGAGTTCGATCCCCAGAACCCGTACAAAAAATGTCGGTGGAGATGATGGAAAGATGGCTGAGCAGTTAAGAGCACTGGCTGCTCTTGGAGAGGACCAGGGTTCAATCCCCAGCACCCACAGGGTGGCTTATGGTTATCTGTACCCGCAGTCATAGGAGATCCAACACCCTCTTCCAGACTCCACACGTACTGTGCATACACGATGTACAGACAATCATGCAGGCAAAATGTTCACACATAAAAATCATAAAATAATTTAAAAAAATCAGAGGCACCAGTAATCCCCAATGGTGGAGGGAGATACAGACAGGGGGACTTCAGGACTAGCTGGCCACCCAGTCTTGCCAAGTGACAGTACTCGAGGCTGGCCTCATGTGTAAACACGTGAACTCCAGTGCACACACACAGAAGCAATTAAGGGCTGGCATAGACAAGCACACAGGACGGGCTCAATGCTCCGTACCCCCATCTTCACTTTCAGAGTTATGTAGGGGAGGAACCTTTCCCAGAGTCATATGGTATCTACCAAATACACCAGAGCTGGCCTCTGCCCCTCTCTATGGCCAGGGTGGTGGGACAGCTTGGTTCCTGAACACCCCTCCCCCAAGCAAACACAACCAGGGCATGCACAGCCTCTGCAACTCCCTCCTGCTCCAGCAGCGTGGGAGACCACCACTGACCAACCACTTACCCCAGGACCTTCATAGAAGGCACTTTGGGCCTCCACGGGGGCATCCAGGAGGTCATCGCTATCCAGCTGCAATGAGATCCCCCCAATCCAAGGTCAAACGTGAACAAGGCAGGACAAGGCTCTAGAGCAGAAATCAACTTGGGTTTGAGGTAAAAAGGAGGGGAGGGGGGGAATGTGGGCTAGCAGCACACTTATCACCAGAGGTGCTTCCCCAGCCTGGCCTCTAAGACTCCACCCCCCTTGAAGCGCCTGCCTTGATCTTGGGACTTTGCCCTCTTGGTTTGCACCCAAGCTGTGCTCCTGTGTGGAACTCACAGTCCTGGTAGCACATCCTTCAGGGGCTGTGGCAATGCCACCTGCTCATGGCACCTGCCCCACGATTTTCACTAAACCCCTCCCTTCTCCCTAACATCGTATCCAACACATAGTTGTGTAGCCACCCACCTTCTGGGGGACAGGACTTGCTGAGTCCTGGGGCATCTTTGCAGCTGAAACGAACCTAGTATAGGTAAGAGAGATCCATCTGCCCTCCTGAGTGCTGGGGTTTACGGCACGCACTGCCATGCCTGGCCACCCTCTACTGTGTGTACTGTCTGGGCTACTATCTCGCTGCACTCTTGAGGGTTCAGCACTTCAATAGAAGGGAGTATTTGTTTCTCTTATCAGAGTGCACACTAGAATTAGTGGCTCCTTCCTTCCTCAAGGCAGATTCTCAGATAGTCCACCTCAAACTTGCTGGTGGTTAAAACTGGCCTTGAACTTCCGATCTCTACCTGTGCAGGGCTTTAATTACAGGTGCATCCTACCATGCCTCATTTAATGTGGTGCTGGGGACTGAGCTCAGAGCTTCTTATATAAGCCAGGCAAGTAACCTACCACCTGAGACACATCCTCAGCTCTTAGCAGCTCCAGTCTGTGTGACTCAGGAGATTAGGTCATAAAAGGTATTAAGGCTTCCTCCTGGCTCTCTATCATGGGCTGCCTGTGACAAGGGAAGTCAGCTGCCAGAGCCCAAGGACATTTGAACAGTGTGAGAGAGACACCCATGGGAAAGGGACATAGGGGCCCTGGCAGTGGCCACAGGAGAGAGTCAGGATAGGTATATCGGCTGACCTTAGACAAGCCGCTAGATGCTTGTAGCTCCTGTTCCATACAGGTTGCTATGATCTCAGGGGGATTTGACCCAGATTTCTAATGTGGCAAATCTGCAAAAGCTTAACAAATATGTACTAAGTAGCTGTGTGGGGGTAATCTCTCATACCACTGTAGAAAAAAACACAGTTCCACCCAGGTCCCCAAACTGCCACATTAAAGTGCCTATCTTTAAATCAAATCCGAGTCCCCAAGAACTGCTGTCAAGTTCAGAATAAATAAATCTGTTTTGTGTGGTGGTGCACGACTTTAATCCCAACACTGAGGAAGCAGAGGCAAGTGGATCTCTGTGAGTTCAAGGCCGGCCTGACCTAGATATTAAGTTCTAGGCAGCCAGGACTACACAAAGACCCCGCCTCAAAATCAATTAATAGATCAATAAATCAAATAAAAATAAAAATCACCTAACCAAAGTCTAATTCACTCAGTGCCATCCTGCAGTTAGTTCTGCCTTAGTCTAACCCTGTTCCCTCGAATTTACCACCTCTCTTGATTTCATTCGCGCTACAGCACTGTCGTCACCTGCAATGTCACCTCCTTAGAGTGACCCTCTGACCACACCAGCTAGAGGAGGCCTTTGCTTTCTTTCATTTAAAAAAAGAAAGTCGGGGCTGGAGAGGTGGCTCAGTGGTTAAGAGCATTGCCCGCTCTTCCAAAGGTCATGAGTTCAATTCCCGGCAACCACATGGTGGCGCACAACCATCTGTAATAAGGTCTGCTGCCCTCTTCTGGTCTGCAGACATACACAGACAGAATATTGTATACATAAATAAATAAATAAATATATAAAAAAAAGAAAAAGTCATTTTATATGTATGGGTTTTTGCCTGCATGTATATCTGTACATCACATGTATGCCTGGTACCTCTCAAGGCCAGAGGAATGTGTTGGAACTCCTAGAACCGGAGTTACAGACGACTGTGAGCTGCCATGTGGGTGCTTGGAATTGAATCTGGGTTCTTTGGAAGAGCAGCTAGCATGCTTTGTCTGTTTGTTTTATTGAGACAGAGTCTCTCTGTGTAGTACTGGCTGTTCTGGAACTTGGTCTATAAACCAGGCTGGCCTCAAACTTAGAGAGAGATCCACCTGCTTCTGCCTCCTGAGTACTGAGATTAAAGGTATAGGCCACCACTACCTAGCAGCCAGTGTTCTTCACTGCTGAGCCATCCCTTCAATCCAGGGCTGTTTTTCTTTAATATCTGTGTATGTGTGTTGTACACACACAGCCGGATGTCCTGCTCTTCACCTCTCCGCCCTATTCCCCTCAGACAAGGCCTCTCGCTGAATTAGGAGCTAAGCTAGTGATCAGCAAGCCCCAGCAAGGCCCTGCGATCCCATCTCTCCCCTCTCCCCAAAGAAATGGAGCTACCAGTGCACATGGCCATGCCTGGTTTCTAACGTGGGTACTAGGGATTCAAACTCAGGCCCTCATGCTTACGTGTGGCATCTTATCCATAAAGCCAGCTCTCTTTCTAGTCATTTCATGCCTGATATTTTTAAGGAAAACCTAGTGAATAGTGAATAACTTCTATTTACTTTTATTTATTTACTTATCTATCTATTTACTTAGAGACAGGGTGTCTCTGTGTAGCTCTGGCTGTCCTGGAGCTCTACTATATAGACCAGGCTGGCCTCTAACTTAGAGATCTGCCCGCCTCTGCCTCTGAAGTCCTGGGATTAAAGGTGTTTTGTTTTTCTTTTTAATATAGCACATTTTAATTAAATAAGCATATTCAATACAGCATTTTTTTTTTTTTTTTTTTTTTTTTTTTTTTTGATTTTTGAGACAGGGTTTCTCTGTAGCTTTTGGTTCCTGTCCTGGAACTAGCTCTTGTAGACCAGGCTGGCCTTGAACTCACAGAGATCCGCTCTTTTTTTTTTTTTTTTTTTTTTTTTACAGCATTGTTTCCATGTTAAAATACATGTTGAGACAGTTTGCATCCTTTCTTTTTGGTGACTGACTCATTCAGTTACCTGGGAAGACGGCACGGCAAGAGAACAGGACTGGATCTCTTTCTTGCACCGACAAACGACAAAACCCCTCAGAGAATGTCTACTGTCTTAGGGAACCTGGCTCTCCCTTCCAATCCTCCAGTCCCCATGCCCAGGGATTGCCCTTCCCTGCCTCTGGTACTTACCTTTTCGGATCCATGCAAGAAGTCATTGAGGGCCTGAGGGTCACTGCAAGAGAGAGGGAAAAGAGACCTTAAGGAGCTAGGCTGAGGAATGGAGGGAGGGGAGAGGGGTGGAAGACGAGTGTGGGAGAAGGGGGGGAGCCCGTTACTCACCAAATCACGTCTAGTAAGCATCTCCCATCCTCATCATCCATTTCCACTAGATGGGGCAGGTGTGGGAAGAGGGTGAGGGAGACATGATTAGATCGAGGCAGTCTGCCCAGCTGCCCCTTTAGGGGGGGCACCTGGAGGGGAGGGTCAGAGCAGCTGTTCCCAGAGTGCACAGGGCTGGATGGAGGGGTAGAAGAACCACTTCCCAGCACCCTCCCAAACAGAAATTCTGACCAGGGATGGGGCAGGATCCCTATCCTCTGGTCCTCACACCCAACATGCCCCCACATCTGACAGGGCATCAGTCAAGACTAAGATCTCTGATGGTGCACAGGTCTAGCAAACCATGGCACCCCCACTTTAGTGATAAGGAGTTGGAGGCCCCCAAATGGCTACTCCCCATCTTTCCAGTGAGTGGGCTGCGCATGCGCGAACCCCAGGGAACACGCCTGTTCCAACCTCCAGGACACAGATCAAATCTGCCATTCTACTTTATAACCTTCAAGAATCGCAGAGTCAAGTACAGTTCAGAGTCAAAACCCCAAACTTGCTGGGTGTAAAGGTGGCACATGCCCTTGATCCCAGCACTTGGGAGGATGTCTGTGAGTCCAAGACCAGCCAGGCCTGCATGGGTGAGACCCTGTCTCAAAAACAAAAGAACCCGAACTGCTCTCTGAGGATCTTCTCAGACCCCCATCACAAGAAGACTGTGGCTCACACCAGACAGACTTCAGCTTGAGCGGGCCAGCCTATAGGCCCCTGGGCCTATGTACTTCACACCCCACTCATCCTGTCTTCTCAACACAGTCTGTGGCCCAGAAGATGGCAGGGGTCTGTGCTGAGCATCAAGGCGATAGAATGAGGAAGGGAAGGCAAGGTAGAGGTGACAGAAAGGCCGTCACACTCTGTGTCCTGGGTGAGCCCTGAAGACCTATGCAGTGTGGGTCTTAAGCTAAGGGTAGGTGACAGGGGTGACACATGGAGGTGGGGACTGAGGCAGCAGAAAGGGAGTGTGTGGGGGTGTCAAGAGGCTGGGCCGGGAAGGTTGCAGTGCAGGGCTGAGGCAGCAGAAAGGGAGTGGGGGAGGGGTGTCAAGAGGCTGGGCCAGGGAGGTTGCAGTGTAGGGCTGCCCCCATAGCTGAATGATGAGGATGCGGACGGCTAACGTTTGTCTTGAGCCATCTGGCGCTCACAGCTGGCTAGCACTGTCGCAGCCCATGACAAAGTTTAGCATGGTCAGCCCCAGGGGGAGGAGGAAGAGGCTGCTTCACCCACTGCACCCCAAAAGGAACGGATGCTGTCTGCATTTTCCCACCACACAGCATTCCTGCCTTCCAATCAGCCATCCATTTCCTCAGAGCACCCAACATCCCCTCAACCCTGTAAACATTCCTCCAAAGGGCCCTCCTCTCAGTTACCATTCCACACTGTCCGCCTTTTTGAGACAGGGTCTCTCATTGGCCTGGAGCTCACCAATTAGGCTATAGGCTGGCCAGCTAGGGAACCCCAGGTATCCGGTGGTGTCCACTTCCCCAGTGCTGGGATTCCATGCCCTGTTCTTTACATGGGTTCTAAGAATCAAATTCAGGACCTTGCAAGTACTTTACCAACTGATCTATCTCTCCAGTCTGCATCTGGCTTTCTAAGCTCCCCCCCCCATTCTTCCAAACACCCATCCATCTATCCTATTCTGACTACACATCCATTGATCACCTAAGCATCCTCCGTCTCCACTATCTTTTTAAACTCCCATGCATTCACCCTTAGACACATCTGGGCAGACACACCCACACATCTTTCCCTCCTTCCAGTGCATTTTTCTACTGGCCTGCCAGTCCTTCTGTTCCAATAACATGAACTGGACACAATGAGAGGACCACAGTCCCCAAGTTGTAGGACCTTATAGCTGAGGACAAAGAGAACTGCTTTACTAAATAAAGTATCTTCCTGGCCTTTCCTTTCTTTGTCATTATTGTGGTTGTTATAGGGTCGCATGGGAGCTCTGCAGGGGCTCTACCACTGAGCCACACCCCACCCCTCACGGGGGGGGGGGGAGATTCTAGGCAGGGGCTCTACCACTGAGCCACACCCTAGCCCCTCACTGGGGGATTCTAGGCAGGGCTCTACCACTAAGTTACGCTGACACTGTCTCAGTACAGAATATAGAGAAAAAGTGAAGCTTTAGGAATACCCTTTCTACAGCTGTACATGGGGATGCAGGCCAGAGAGGAGGAACTGAAGGAAGTCACTAAACCAAGCTCTGCAAGTCAGAGGCCAGTGGGTCCCACAAGTACTCAGAACAACTGCTCCTCCAAGAATGAACTGGGGGTCTTCCCTGATTACCTGTGCTATGAACGAATCATGAAGGGAAGGATGGGGTGGCCACTCCAGGTCTACGCAGGGCCCCGGGCTGGGGACTTTGACAGTGTCCTTTGTGGAGCCAGCTGTGGGAAGAAAAGAGTAGCTGTGAGGGAAGAAGGCCACGAACAGCAGAAGACGGGGGACACAGGCGGGTTGTGGGAGGAAGAGGCAGGAGGATGGAGAGTTGTAGGGAAGCCTGGGCTACACAGCAAAATTCCATCTCAAATATTTACAGAGAAGGAAACAAATGCTGCTACAAACTGAATCACAGCTAAGAACCATCATCAGTAACTCCCTTCCCACAAAGACTACCCAACAGCCCAGGTAGACCTGGGAACTCAAGATCCCCCACCTCTGCCTCCAGCACCAGGATTATAGCCCTACTGTCAAGTTTTAAAAAGGGAGCAGAGGGTCAGGCACACCTTTAATCCCAGCACTCAGGAGGCAGAGGCGGGCAGATCTCTGTGAGTTTGAGGCCAACCTGGACTACAGAGTGGGTTCCAGGACAGACTCCAAAGCTACAGAGAAACCCTGTCTTGAAAAACAAAAATAAAATCAAAAAAAGGAAAAAACAAGCAAACAAACAACAACAACAAAACAGAGCAGGGAAAAGAGACAGGAGAAGCAAAGAGGGAAAAACACAAGTTTAAAGTTACACAAAGCAATCTTATACACTATATACTATAGAACATGATCTATAGTACATATACACCATAGCATACACTATACCAAACTATTTACTGATACTTCAGTTTAAAATAAAATACCCAATTGTAGCTCTTTATTATTATTATTTTTTAAAAGATTTATTATGTATACAATGGTCTGTATGCATGTAAACCTGCAGGCCAGAAGAGGGCACCATATCATTGTGGATAGTTGTGAACCATCATGTTGTTGCTGGGAACTGAACTCAGGACCTCTGGAAGAGCAGCCAGTGCTCTTAACCTCTGAGCCATCTCCCCAGCCCTCTTTATTATTTTTTGTACGAGCGATTGAACCCAAATAATTGTATTTGAAGTATATGATCACTTTACCATTGAGCCACACCCCAGACCCTCACTGCGGGATTCTAGGCAGGGACTTTACCATTGAGTTGTCAAACCCCTGCCTTCTAGAGTCAATTACTTTTTGGGGGTTTGGGTAGGTGATGAGGGAAGTATAGGCTCTCACTATGTAACCCTAGTTAGCCTAGAACTCACAGAGGTCTTTTGTCTCTCAAGGATGGAAGTTAAAGAAAGGTATGTACCACTGCATCTGGCCCTATGGCCAGTTCTTATTATTTGAAACAGGTATGTTGTATTAAGCAGCCACAATACTCATTGAAACATGGCATCTATGTCCTGGAGGATAGAGTCTGGTTCCTGCAGATCTGTGGTCCATCAGCCACTTAACACACAACTTTGGTTTTGTAGGCGGAGGCTGCTTGTTTGTTCCTGGCTGCCCAGACCCAAAATAATCACACAGAAACTATAATAATTACAACACTGCTTGGCTTATTAGTTCAGGCTTCTTATTAACTAACTCTTACACCTTAAATCAACCCATTCCTATTATTTTGTCTTTTACCATGAGGCTTGTGGTTTACCGGTAAGGTTCCAGGGTGTCTGTCTCCCTCAGCAGCTACATGACATCGCCCTGACTCAGCCTTCTTTTCTCCTCTATCTCTGCTTAGAATTCCCGCCTTGCTCTATTTTGCCCAAGCAGTTTCTTTATTCATTAACCAATAAAAGCAACACATACACAGAAGAACTTTCCACACCATGGTTTCTTTTTCTCTCTTTTTTTGTGGGGGAGGAGGGTTTGTGTAGCCCTGGCTGTCTACACTCTGTAGACCAGGCTAGCCTTGAACTCAGAGATCTACCTGTCTTTGTGTCCCATCCCAAGTGCTGAGATTAAAGGTGTGTGTCACTACTGCCCCTCAAGGCCTTGATTTCTTGCATCTTATCTTGGATGTCCCTTCCTGAGGTCACCACCAATGGAGCTCACCTCGCACATAGACTCTCTCCAGAAAGCACTCTACAGTTTCTTTGGCTTACAAATGACAAACTGCACAAGTATCCAGGGTACACTTCACACCAGGAAATCATCAGAAAATAAAAGGTCCAGCCACACAGACAAACACAGTGGCCCACACTTGCAGTCTCATCTCCTGGAATGCAGAGACAGGAGGATAGTGAGTTTGAGGCCAACCTGGGCAACCAAGCAAGACTCTGTCTCAAGAAACAAAGCCATAGTGGTAAGATGGCTGAGCGGGGTGAAAGCACTCCAGGCCTTCTGAGACTGGAGCTACAGCAGCAGGAATGTGAGTTCACATCCACCTGCTTGAGATGAGAAATGTGGAAGATTACACAGCACCTGTCTAAGACCCTGAGGCCCAGGCCCTCTCCTCCTGGGCTCCCAGTGTGCTGCCTGCAGCTGCAAGTTCCTGCAGTGGCTCCACCATCACTGCCTCTACAACCCTGCCCCTGGCTTCTGGCTTGGCTCAAGCTCTGCAAACACCTGTCCCCAAATGGGAGCCCAGGGGGAGCTGAGGGGAAGCCCTACGTACTCTGTGGAAACAGTTTGTTTTGTTGTCATTATACTTATTTGACTGGCGTGTGTGTGTGTGTGTGTGGTGTGTGTTCACAGCATATGTGGAGGTAAGACTTCTGTCCTTCTACCATATTGTTCCCAGGCATCAAACAAAGGTCACCAGTCTTGGTGGCAAGTACCTTTGCAAGCTGAGCCATTTTGTCACTTTTGTTTTCTGTTTATTTCTATATATTTTGTTTTGTTTTTCAAAACAGGGTTTCTCTGTGTAGCCCTGGCTGTCCTGGAACTCACTCTGTAGACGAAGCTAGCCTTGAACTCCAGAAATCTGCCTGTCTCTGCCTCCTGAGTGCTCCATTAAAGGTGTGTACCACCATGATCAGGCTTTTTTTTTTTTCCTGAGTCTTGATCTCATTTTGTTACCCCCCACCCCCACCCAATTGTCCTAAAGCTCACTATATAGACCATGGGACCTTCCAACTCACAAAGATCCACCTGCCTCTGCCTTGTTCTGACTTTTGAGTGTTGGCATTAAAGGCATGCACCACCACACCAGGCCTGGTTTTGATTTTGAGAAGTAGTATCACTACTTGAACTATAGGGGCCTCAAACTACTGCCTCCGCCCCCTAAATGCTGCAATTACAAAAACAAACCATGGTGCGCATAGCCTTGCTATGTTCCCAGGCTGGCCTCGCTTTCCCGGGTCCCAATGATCATGCTGCCTCCAAGACCAGTCACAGTCCATGTCTAACTGCTGAATGCTCAATATTGTTGGGTTTCCTTTGCAGTAGTCATGTTTTTGGTTTTGTTTCATCTTGATTTTCTTGTTTGTTTTATTTGATACAGGGTCTCACTATGTAGCTCTCTGGTTATTCTGAAACTCACAGAGATCCACCTGCCTTTGCCTCCTGAGTGCTGGGATTAAAGGTTTGTGCTACCATACCAGGCTTTGAAGTAGTCATGTTTAAAAAAAGAAAAAGAAAAAAAGAAATGGCTCAGTCAGAAAAGTAGTGCTCTGCATGCCGGAGGCCCTGAATTGATCACTAGCACCTACCCCACATAAAAATCTCGGTATGGGCTGGAGAGATGGCTCAGCGGTTAAGAGCACTGGTTGCTCTTCCAGAGGGACCTGAGTTCAATCCCCAGCAACCACATGATGGTCTGGTGCCCTCTTCTGGTGTGCAGGCATACATGTAGGCAGAACACTGTACACATAATAAATAAATAAATCCCAAAAATCTGGGTGTGGTAGCATACATTTGTAATCTCAGCACTGGGGAGGAGGAGACAGAGGATCTCTGGGCTTCCTGGCCAAGTGGTGTCTCTCAAAAGAGGATGACACTAGAGGTTGTTCTCTAGTCTCTAAACATACAGAGTGAGTCAGAGTGAGCAAGAGAGTGATACACACATAAAGAGAGAAGGAAGAAAAGAGAGACGGTTCCCTAGTAAGGGGCTGGGGCATGGCTCAGTGAAGGAGCCCCTGCTTAGACTCCCCAGTGAGGGGCTGGGGTGTGGTTCAGTGGTAGAGCCCCTGCCTAGAATCCCCCAGTCAGGGGTTAGAGACGTGGCTCAGGGTCAGAGCCCCTGCCGAGCATGCACAAGGATCCTGAGTTTGAGCTCCAGAGAAAACACACAAACATCCAACAGCACACAAAAGGATGCCCAGTGTGACTCATCATCAGGGGAAATGCACTCTGAGCCCCAAGCAGACAAGGCCCCACACCCCTCAGAGTGACTACCGTGAAGAAACTGGGAAGTAGCAAGTGCTGGCAGGGCTGTGGGAAACCGGAGCCCTTGCTCATTGCTGGCACGAGCACAACCCCGCTGGCTGCTGTGGACAGGGTTTGGCAGTTCCTCAGAACATTAAAAATAGCACTAGCACTGAGCACTGTAAGAAGCTCCACTTCTGGGTACGTGTGCAAAGGAATCGAACGTCCTGAAGAGGGATTTATACACCAGAGACCACCATAGGGTTTCCCACAACAGCTCAGAGGAAGATAGCCGTGAATGGGCAAATAAACTGTCCTGTGTATCTGTACGATGGAACATTTCGGATCAGCGTTTCTCGACCTATGGGTCACGATCCCTTTAGCAAACCCTTACTTATCTCCAAAAATCGTATTTACTTTACGATTCCTAACAGTAGCAAAATGACAGTTATGAAGTAGCGATGAAACTAATTTTACAGGTGGGGGGGTCAAAACCAAATGAGGAACTGTATTAAAGGGTCGCAGCATTAGGAAGTTGAAAACCACTGTCATAGACAGACCTTGAGTTTGGAAAGAGAAGCTGGGCATGGTGGCTTGTGCCTGGAATCCCAGCACTTGGGTCACCCTAGACCAAAAAAAAGGCCTGCTTCAGAAAAAAACAACACCAGGGGCCAGCAAGCAGACTCAACAAGTAAAATCACCACCGTAGAGCTTGGAAATCCATTTAATCCCTCTGCAACTGTAATATACAAAATAAATCAAAGTGAGGCTGGAAAGAAGGCTCAGTGGTTAAAGCACCAACTGCTCTTCTAAAAGACCAAGGTTTAATTCCCAGCATCCACAGTACAGCTGACAACCACCTGTAATCCCAGGCTCTCTTCTGGCTTCCATAGGCATTGCATGCATGTGGTGCATAGACATACGCGCAGGCAAAACACTCATACATATAAAATGTAAAACTAAAATGAATAAAAAATGTAATTAGTGAAATAAAACTCACATTGGTATCGGCTAGCCCATGTCTGATGATCTGCTTCCCCTTCACTGGCTCCTGCCACAAGTGGGCCCTTACCAGTGCGGGGGTTGTCACCTGCTTCCTGCCTGAGACCCCTGAATCTGAGGCTGAGGTGGTAGAGGGAGGTTCAGTGAATATAGAAAACGGATAAATGAACAATGGAAGTTAAAGAAGTCCATTGTTTGGGGGCATCTAACGAAAAGGGCACACACTGAGCACTTTATGTAGGGAGAGGTAAAGATGGCGGGGAGGTCCGTGGCTGTGGCAGGGAGGGAACATGGCCAGGGTTCTCACCCAGGGGTGGCCCTTTCTAGATCAGCCCATATGGTCAAAACCTCTTGAGAAAGTAACTGAGCCATATGACAATGGGTGCAGAGCCCTGGTGTGGAAGTCAGGCCTCTGGACCTGGGCCAGACCTGCGTACACAGCATGAGCTGAGTGACACGGATGGAACCCAAGGTGTCACGGCTCTGCCTTGGTCTCAGGACACAGCAGACATGTAACCAAGCTACAGTCAAACCAGGGCTGGGATATACATAAGCAGCTGCATCTTTGTCCCTGTAATTGTAGAGACCTGAGGCTCCCTTGTCACTGCAGCTCTCTTCTTCAGTAACTGAGTCCCAGGTCTTACTTGTTACTATAGCTCTACCAAAAAGCTGACAGATACACCACTGAGCCCAAGGACATTGCCCAAGCATGTCCTAGGCAGCATCAGTACTAACTCTGTCACCACTGAGTGACAGTGACGGAGGAACAACACTGAGTCACGTTTTCCAGTAAATAAAATGGCACGCAGGGAGTGAGGACACTGTGGGACCTAAACTTGAACCCAGACCCCATGACTCTGAAGCCCTGATGCTTTCCCATGAGGCTTGCCAACTACAAGCAGTCTCGGAGAAGAGCAGTAACAGGGTGTCCTTCCAAAAGGCCCTGAGGATCCCTCCCCCAGTCAGAATGCAACCAGAGTTTTGCATCGTCATTGGTAGCTGCAGGGGAGCCAGCCTGCTAGCAGGACCCGGAATCCAAAGGCTCCAGTAAACTCCAGAGAAAGGCTACTGTTCATTTCCAGAATGATGTTAGTGAGCCTTACATTCCCGACACACGTGCTCCTTCCCATCCCCAGCACCCCTCATTTCTCACTTCCTCCACTTGCTTTCTCACTCTCTGTGGATGGCCTGCCAGCCAGCTCCATAAACAAAGACCTTTCTGAGGCACAGTCAAGCCATAGTCACACCTCCGAGGCTTGGGAAACCAGAGCAGCAGGCTTGGGCCAAGGGCAGGTTTAAAACAACCAAATAAACTGGGTGTGGTGCACCTGTCATCCCAACACGCTGGGGGCTGAGGCAGGAGAATTACTGGTTTGAGGAGGCCAGACTGAGCTATGTAAGTAGACCTTGTTCCAACTCTTCCCAGTCAGAAAAGAAAGAAAGAAAAAAAAAAAAAAGACTCCCCTCTTCAGGGGGAAAAACCCCCAAACTGTAATAAAACCAGTACAGAAGAATGGAGAACCTAAAAGCACATTTGGTCACATGTATCCGTATGTGCACTCTAGGTCACACTGAGGCATAAGCTGGGGGTATCCTATCTCCTTACGATCTCTCTCAGCTCCCCCTGAAGCTATGGTCGCCATGGCACCACACAATAAATACTAAAGTGTACAGACGTGACTTCTGTAAGACAGTGGAAGTCACAGAACAAGTTCTTCTAGTAAACAAAGGAACTTGCTTTCTGGCTTGGACGGAGCTGGAGCTGAGCTGTGGCAGCTCCTCTGTCATTCAGCAAAGGCTGAAAATCCATCTAAAGATCTGCAGTGAGGAGAAAGACTGGGTTTAGGGCTACAAGATGGCTCAGGATGTGAAGGGCCTGCCGGGAAGCCTGATGACCCACGTGGGATCCTCAGAACATAGATGGCGAAAAGAGCTGTCTTCTGGCTGTCACACATGTACTCTGACATTCTCCCGCCCTCCCCACAAATAATAGATTTAAAAATGTAATTGACGAAAAGAACACTGTGTAGTAATCCCTCAAGGGCCGCCGCCTCCAAACATGTACTTAATTATTTATCTGTAGAGACAGGGCTTCATTTTGTAGTCCATGATCTTCCTGCCTCAACTCTTGTGGTGATATTTTGTTTGTGCTTTAACAAACAAAGCTTGCCTGAAGATCAGAGTATAGAGCTAGCCACACTAGTTAGCCATGGAAGCCAGACAGTGGTAGCATACACACACCTTTAATCCCAGCATTCCGGAGGCAGAGGAGCATAGATCTCTGTGAGTTCAAGGCCAGCCTGGTCTACAAGAGCTAGTTCCAGGACAGCTATGGCTGTTACACAGAGAAACCCTGTCTTCGTGGGGGGGGGGGGGGCGCGCGTGACTAGTGGCTACTCTGTTTTTCTAATCTTTCACCTTTCACCCTCAATATCTGATCCCTGGTTTTTATAATTCAGACTAATTAGAATTCGTGCTACAACCTCTCTCAAGTGTTAGGATTACGGGGTGTGCCTCCAAACCCAGCCACCTGCTGCTAATTAAAGCCCTCACCCATCAACTGGAAGACAGAGGCCATCAGAGTGGCTCGGCCTTTCTTACAATCCTTACCCTTGCTGGGCACCAAGACGCAGCAGTAAATCACACACACAGCTACCTTCATTCAGACACCAGTGCAAGTCTACACGCACACACACAAGCACCTCCACAGTCCCTTCCTCATGCTAGCAAGGCCGCCTTGTCCCAAGCCTCAGGCAGTGGAGGTGGCCTAGGTGTGTCTTTGGCCACTGTCATCTGCTTCCTTACCTATCTTTCCCACTAGAGACAGCATAACCCAGGAGCTGGGTACTGGGGTTTTGTTTTGTTTCAGTCCTTTTCTGAGGCAGTCTCACACAGGCTGACCTCCAGCTTGCTAACTAGCCAAGGATGTCCCCAAACTTCTGACCCTGCTGCTTCCCTCTCCAAAGTGCTAGATCACAGGTTTGTGCCTCATACCCAGCTTTACTTCTGTTTCAAGCCTCCAATAATTGTATTTCTTAGAGCAGTCACAGAAAATTACCATGTTGTGTAAATTCATACTGCATATGTAATGCACGTCAAACTTGGACTAGATATGTCCGCTTGTATACAGATGCACATGTTCTTGACTGCGCAGTTTATAAGTCTGTGCTTGGACATGACGGCAATCACCAGCAAAAAGTAGTCTTTTCCTAATTCATACAAAATGAATCTATCAGGGCTTGCCTAGAATCTCCCAGTGAGGGGCCGGGGTATGGCTCAGTGGTAGAGCCCCTGCCTAGAATCCCCCAGTGAGGGGCTGGGGTGTGGCTCAGTGGTAGAGCCCCTGCCTAACACACATAATGCTCTGGGCTTGATCCCCAGCTTAGCCAGTAAACAAAAAAGCCCCAACCTAAAAAACTGCCTATCATCTGTCCTAGTACCAAACTCAGGCATGGGATGAGGTGTTGTTCTGGCAAGGAGGGAATGCATTTCTGCACAGGAAGCAACACCGGAGGCCCTAACATAAACTGGCACAAAGAAAGCATGATCAGACATGACGCTCTGTGCTGAGCTCTGACAATCTCTAGAACTGGGGGAAAACCCTGAGGTATGCAAGTCTTAAGGAAGAGGAGGGTAGATGGACCATCGGGGGACCTCGGGGAGCCTTCTAAAATGCTGCTGCTGCTCTGATTCCAGCCTTCGTGATGCTTATTTGGATAATATTGGCAACATTCACCAAGCGATGCTTTAAAAGGCTATGCATTCCTCGCTCAAATACTGAGCCAAACATGGCTAGTTTGGAAAAATGCCTTGTGCATCCGGGTGTGGTGGCATAGACCTGTAATCTCAAGCTACTTAAGAGGCTGAGGCAGAAGAATCACATATTCGAGGCTAACTTGATCTATGAAGCAAGTCTGAAACAAGCCTGAGCTACACAGCAAGACACTGTCTCAAAAAGAGAAACCTAGGTCCACACAAAAACACGTACACATGCCCGGTTCAGAGTCATAGGTGGAAATGACCCCTAATCAATCAGCAGATGGCTCAGCCCCGAAGGAAATCCATATAATGGGGGCATGCAGCCATAAGAAGCAAACAGTCCAGAATGTGATGGCACAGGGACCAGAAAACAGGAAGTGGAAGAGAAGTCAAACCCAAAGGCTACCCGGTCAAGGCGCTGGGATGAAGTGTCCAGGTCAGCTGGGTCCAGACACAGAAACAAGTTACTAGTAGCCAGAAACCCTACTGACAGCGGGGTAGGGAGCTCACAGCCGTAGTGTCTCCTGGGTAATAAGAATGTTCTCAGGCTGGAGAGGTGGCTCAGAGGTTAAGAGCACTGGCTGCTCTTCCAGAGGTCCTGAGTTCAATTCCCAACAACCACATGGTGGCTCACAACCGTGTATAATAAGATCTGGTGCCCTTTTCCGGCATGCAGGCAGAACACTGTATACATAAAAAAATAAATGAATCTTTAAAAAAGAAAGAGAATGCTCTCAAAGCAACTGCGGCTGTAGTTACACTTCTCTGAGAATGTGTGAAGGAAACTTTTATTTATTTTACTACATTTATTTTAGTGATGAGGGTACATGTGTGCCACATGTGGAGGTCAGAGGACGATGTGCAGGAGTCACCTCTTCCTTCCACTCGGTAGGCTACAGGGGTCAAGTTCAAGTTCAGGTCATCAGGCTTGGTGGCAAGTGCCTTCCCCGTGACCCCTTGGTGAACTCCAGCCGAGCTCTGGAATCCACTGGTACCCCACACCTCTACACTTACACAACAAACGAATGCGACTGTTTTTAAGGTGTGATGGACAGGTACTGCGAAGGTTCACAGTTGACAGCACCTGATGCACTTACAGAACACCCAGCTCACTTCCTAGCCCTCATATCCAGCGCTCACAACTTCCTGTATAATTAGAGCTCCTGAGGACACAACATGCCCTTTTGGCCACCCTGGCACCCACACTCATGAGCATGCTTCCACCACAGACACACATGTACATATAATTAAAAGTAAAAATAAATCTTAAAATTGGGGTAAAGGAGGTAAAAGAACACATATTTTGAACAGCCTTGTATGTGTAAAGCGATGTGGGAAGGAAGGGCAGGCCACTGCACACATTGATTAACTACTCAGGGAGCTGAGAAGTAACCAGGAACGAGGAAAAAAGACTCAAGCTTCTTCTGACTTTTAAAAAACACTCAAACATCTGGATCTGCTGGGGTGGGGGAGGGTGTTGAACACTGCACTATTCAAATTTTGTGGTCATGTAAGCATACTAGCCACCGCAAAGATGATTATTGTCAATGCTGTACCGGAGATGGTACCAGAACCTTGAGTATCTCAGGCAGGGGCTTTTCCACAGAGCCACACTCCAGCCCCTCACTGGGGGATTCTAGGCAGGGGCTCTACCACTGAGCCACACCCCCTAGGCCCAGGCAGTCTATTCATTTTCTGTCTTCACCTCCATTCATTCAAAGTTTCCAGTACTCACTGATCTGCCCAGAAGTCACTTACAGTGGGCATGAGTACCTACCAGGCTCATGACCTGGGCTCTGTGTTCCTTTTCACTGAAAAGAAACTTCCAGTTTTTCTTCATCCCCAAATTTCAAATGTAGAAGAAATTCATTTAAGTACATAATAAACATATGAATTAATGCCCCACAGAACGTGGCCAGCAGACAGGAAAGAAAGGCACCATTGCTCATGGTAAAGAAAATGATGCTTGCTATATCTGATGTATTAGTCCGGTTCTTGTTACCATAATGAAATACTTGAGGTGGGTTAGAGAAAATAGACTGATTTAGCTCAGAGTATTGTTGGAGCTAAAACACAAAAGAACATGGTTTTGGAGAGAGTTGTGCACACTAGGCAAACACTCTACCAATTGAGCTACATCCCTGCCCCACCCCCCTCCCAGAGTCAGGGTCTCAGGTAGCTCCAGCTGCTCTTGAACTCTGGGCTTCCAGGCTTCTCCGGAGTGCAGAGATTGCAGCCACCAAGCCCAGTTTCTGTTTCCTTATGCAGCCACAGCACAGGCTGCAGGGAGAGGGCTCGTGCCTGGGTCCTGATCTCATCTAATCACCTCTAAACAGCTGGATTAAGCTTCTAGCCTCTAATTCCATTATCTTAAGACCCAGGGATGAAACTCTTCCATGAGTTCCTGGGGGTCAGCTCCCGGGCTGGCCCAGTCCTGGTCTTGAATGCTTCCGTTCTGGCGACTTCTGTGTCATACTTGTCAGCTTTAATTAAGGCCCCAAAAAGGAATCAGAAGGGAAGGGCTGGTTTAAAGAGAAGACACAAGGGAGGGGGAAGCGATGCGGGCAGAAAGAAAATACTGCACGTAGTCTCTCGTACACAGAATCTCGATTTAAGTATTTGTGAAACGAAGCAGGAAGGATGGGAAGGAAGGATAGGAGCATGGAAGGGGGAGGGGCAAGGGAAGGTACAGGACATGCACTGTTGGACTCCTTTTGTACACTCTTCAGTTAATTTAAAGTCAATATGGGGCCGGATGGCTCAGCAGTTAAGAGCACTGGCTGCTCTTTCAGAGGATCCAGGTTTAGCATAGCACCCATATGGCAGCTCACAACCACCCATAACTCCAGTTCCAGGGAATATGATACCCTATTCTAACCTCCGTGAGCACCAGGCATGCCCACAGTGCACATACATAAACATAGGCAAACACTCATACTTAAAATAAAAACAAACAAATCTTTTTTAAAAAAATCCATTAAAAAATAACACAGGGTTCACCACTGTGTTCACAAAGAAATCAAAGAATTAGGGCCGTCAAGACGGCTCGGTAGATGATATTTGCCACAAAAGCCTGACCACCTGACTTTGATCCCTGGATGGGAGGGAGGAAGGCAACAATGGACTCTACAGAGCTACACATGAACACATACACGCAAACACAAACACATACATGCTTGCATGCACGCACGCACACATACACAACCAAAAACAGATCCTTTGCTTTGTGAAAGTTGGAAATTTAACTCAGGGTCCTCCGCACGCTAGACAGCCACCACTCTTGCAGCTGAATCACATCCCCGGGCGCTAGACCACATACCTTTGGTATGATGTAATGAACGGGCCCTTGGCCTGTGTCTCTGTCTTTCCAAACCCATGTCACTCCATCTAGTGAGAAGAAAACACCAGATATTCCCACCGGGCCCATTCTACAAAATCCCCAAGGGATGGTCCTTAAAGTCACTAGAGTCATCAAATATCGGGGCTGGGTGAATCAAGGACACAACAAGAAAGGATGAGGAATTGGTGACTAAATAAATATAAGTGGTGTCCTAGATGATATCCAGGAATAAGAAAAAAATACACGAGCCATGCAGTGGTGACGCACCCCTTTAATCCCAGGCCTCGGGAAGCAGAGGCAGGCAGATCTCTGTGAGTTCGAGGACAGCCTGGTCTACAAAGAGAATTCCAAGACAGCCAGAACTATACAGAGAAACTCTGTCTCAAGAGACAGAGAGAAAGAGAGAGAGAGAGACACACACACACAGAAAGAGAGAGAGAGAGAGAGAGAGAGAGAGAGAGAGAACGAGTGGCAGCTGTGGCTCAGGCCTGTAGCTCCAGAACTTGGGAGGCTGAGCAGGAGGATGGAGAGGGAGTTCAAGCCAGCTTGGGTTTACATAGGGAAAGCCTCACTCTGAAAAACCAAAGGCTAGGAGTGTGGCTCAGTGATAGAGCTCCTGCCTAGACTCCAGCCAGTGAGGAGCAGGGGGAGAGGGCCGGGGAAAGACTCAGTAGCATAGTAGTTGCCCAGCCTGTTCAGGGCCCTGGGTTTTATCTCAAGCACAGAAAACAGCAAAAGCAAGCCAACAGGCCCCTGAGTCTACAGAAAGAACCCTGTTGCCAACGGGCTCTAACTGGCTGCTTCCCTGTGCAATGAGCTGATCTCAGGGCTCAGGTGCCCGTGCCCCACAGCTTTAGGACTGAAGCCACTGTCCTCTGCTAGCTCACTGGTCACACCCAAGGCACAGGTAGGACGAGATTGGCTCAGGTCTGTCAGCCAGTGCTCTTCCTTGATTCCTCGCCTCATCTGGCATAAACCCTCACCTTCTTACCTAGCAACCAGTCTTCCATCCCCCCCACCAGCTACACTGGCTCATTCGGTTTCCCACCCATTTGCTGGGTACAAGTCTGCCTCAGGACCTTTGCACGCTACTGCTCATGCTTTGGTCCTTCCTCCCTTTCCCAATTGTCACCAGGTCAGTGGCTCAAATGGACCGCATCTAGACTGGAAGCCTTCTTCTTGCCAGACAGCCTCCCTCCTCTCAATCTGCTTTTTTCCAAAGAGTGGCTGACATGCCATAAACATGACTGATCTGAGCTCCTGCCTGCTTCCCCCAGGAGAAACTGTGTAAACACTGCCTGGATGACGGAGGGCTATGCTCAGTGTGACCAGAGATGGTGCTAAACAGAATGATCAAGGACGGGGTACAGGGCATCCACGGGAGACTGTCAGCACCGTACTCTGGCACTCAGACACAAGGTCCAGGGGACCCAGCAAGGACTTGCCAACTATTAATGGAAAGGTCAAAGGTCACAGAGTGGATCACACCCAGTGGCTGAGACACACACAGTCTATCTGGGAAGACAATGATACCAGGCTTCAGATCCATCACCAAAGGTGAAGGTGGATCAGCAGAACCAGCCAGAACAATTGAGAGACCCAAGCAACAGGGAACCAGGTCAACACAAAGACAGCACGTGTCCAAAGGAGCCTGCTGGGATGGTCGCTTCGCGGGTGTCCCTTCTTGCTGGCCCTGGACAATAAACAGCTTCGGAGACCAACATTCCCAACAGGGCTTCCCATCTGCCATCACTAGGCTGGGGAAATCCCAGCACTCAGAGGTGGGAGCAGAAGCATCAGAAGTTCATGGTCATCATCCACTACAGAGCAACTTTCGGGTCAACAGAGTCAAGCAAAAAATGAAAAGTGTGCAAAAATTCCCACTAGGGGGCAACACCATCAAACAGGGACTCCATGTCTACCATGCATCCAAAAAGATATCCTGCATCACATAGATGGTGGGACCCCAAAGGGCCTGGAGAGGGGCATCTTGTCCACAGGCAGCAGGGGGCACAGGGGAAGACTGCCATGCTCATCTATAAAGGTTTGAGAAGATTTCATTGAGAGCCAAACACGGACTAGGTAGGCAGATAGATACTCCTGATGGTGATTTGGAATGAGGGGTAGATATGGACCCTAAAATAGGTTCCAGAATGTTCTGAACCGCACACGACTCATATGCCCTCCAACAGGAGAAGGCATGAATAGTCAAAAGGCTAACAAGTCGAGTTTCCATTCATGGCCGGTGGGACGGTAAACCGGTCAGCCGCTGGGGGTCATCTGGTAGTTAGTTGTTGAGTAAGGCAACAGTGAGCTGGCCTCTGAGCCAGAGGTCCCATTCTTTCTCACATAAACAGCATAAATGAAAACACATGCTCACGCAGGAAATCAGACACACTCACAGGATTCACGAAAACTCAAAAGTAAAATCAACTCAAACATCTACCACCTGAAGAGTGAATCATGGGAAATGCGGTCCACGGAGCTAATGGAAGTATTTCACCCACATAAAGAAAGAAGGTCTGATAAGTGGCAAGAAATACCAGACTAGAATGACAGTGAGCAGGGCTAAGTGTTACAGGCCTGTCACCTAGCTACACAGGAGGCTGAGGAAGATCCCAAATTCAAGGCCTGTCTGTGATACAGTGATTTTAAGGCCAGCTTGACTAACTTAGCAAGATGCTGTCTCAAAATAAAAAGATTTAAAAAGAAAGTGAAAGGCTGTGGACACAGCTCAGTAGTAGTGCACTCATCTACTACAATACCCGAAGGAGGGGCTGGGGGCGTGGCTCAGTGGTAGAGCCCCTGCCTAGAATCCCCCAGTGAGGGGCTAGGGTGTGGCTCAGTGGTAGAGCCCCTGCCTAGAGTCCCCCAGTGAGGGAATGGGCAGTGTAGAGTAACTGCTTAGCCATGCAGGAGGCCCTGGTTTTATTGCCCCGGTGAATGGGAAATCATATTGTGAGGGTATGTTCATGTTCAACATGTGACATGGGTTAATCTAGAGACAGCAAGTATGTGTGCACTCCTCAGGGGTCAGCGTGGATGGAGAATGGGGAGGTGAGTAGCTAAGGGACATGAGGAAACGAAAGTTGTACTAAAATTTCTCTCATGTTGAAAGGACTCGGCTGGTGTGGGGACTGTATGCTTGGATGGGCTGGTTGTCGGTATGCAAACTGCATCTCAATGTCACAAAGAGCAACCAAGCGGAGTTACTGTGTAACTGCCAGAGCAAATTATTCTGTCTCAATTTACTTTTGTTAAAAATTTCTCCATTACATTTATTTACTTATTTTGTGTTGTGGGGAATTAGGTTTGGAGGTCAGAGGTCAACTTGTGGGAGCCAGTTCTCCTTCCACTATGTGGGTCTTAAAGACTGGAACTCAGGCTGTGAATCTTGGCGGCAGGCACCTTTACCCACTGAGCCATCTCTGAATTTATTTTTTCACCTTAAAAAATAGGAAAGTAGGGATGGAGGGATGGCTTAGCAGTTATGAGTATGTACTGATTTCCAAATGGACCCAAGCTCAATTCCAGCACCCACATAGCAAATGCATATAAGTCCAGCTCCAGGGGCATTCAATACCTCTGGTCTGTAGGCACCTGCAATCTTGGGGCACACACACAACACAATTTAAGAAATGTTAATAAAAATATGGAATGTGACCAATGTGTCCTGGCCACACCAACCTACCATTAAAACTTGAGATGTACTCCCCAAGTCCACTCTGAATCACAGCAGGCTTTCCTAGGTTCAGGGGCCCTGAGGTTAGACCCTCCCCAACCCCTTGTATGGAACAAGCACCTCCTTTTCCTCGAAACCATTACTTCACTTAGCCAAAATTAAAAAATACACCACCTCCATTCCCCCAGAATCTCTCCACCAGCCTCCACCTGGATTTCCCTAGCCTCTGCCTGATTCTCACAGGGACATAAAGAGAAGCTGAGTCCCTTGTGTTCCCGTTGGGTTAGAGTTATCTCAGGGTTCCAGTCAACCTCGCAGGAAAAGTAATGTCCTCCTGTGGCCTGCAAGGCTCCACCCGAACGTCCCTCGAACATGCAGACAGCACCCAGCAACCTCCTTGTGATGGGCAAGCAGGCCAGCCTTTGATCTGCCTCAGAACTTCTGCACTAGCTGTTCTCTCCAGACCACACAAGACAGCCCTTCACCACCCTCCAGTCCGGGTTCATATGCTACCTCTTCACTGAGGGCATCTCTGACCTTACTGTCTGTACTTCATTCTTCTTGTTCTCCTGACCTGGAATAATCAGCACTGCATCTAGTAAACATCTGACTGACCTATCTTGTTTATTTCTGTTTCCAGATGCTTGGGAAATAATTTCTGAAGCCTGGGTAACTCTACTGCTCACATATGTGGTACTGTGGCATATGTCTGGATTCAGGAGACAGAGGCAGGAGGATGAGAAACTCAAAGCCAGCCTGGGCCACAAAACTACATCCAAAATCAGGAAGAACTGGATGAGGACTAATGCGCATACAACAGGATTGGTTTTCCTCTCAGTATGAGGCACAGTTGACAGCTAACCCTGGGAATCGACCGCTGGAGATACTTTTTTTTCCTGCCTTTTTAGATATACGCAATCATTTCAACACGCAAGCTGGCTCAGCTGTGAGACCATGTGCCCTGGGTTTAACTCTGCCCTATGCCTGCTGACTGGCAACCTGGAGAGAATGTCCTCCCTTCTCTGTGTTCAGTTTCTGGGCCCATCATACAAACATCTTCTGAGGAAGGTTCTGGACACTTAAACAGTCTCCAGAGACTGGGGATATGGTTCAGTGTGTAAAGGTACTCGCTATGCATGGCTGATGAACTGAGCTCTAGCTCAGTACCCATTTGGTGAAAAGGGGAGAATTAACTCCCATAAGTTGTCCTCTGACCTTCATATTCACGCATGGCGCAGGTGCACGTGCACACACACACACATCACACCACATTAAACCACTCCCACATATACACACATCCCACACACACCACAAACATTAAACTACACTCACCCACCCAGATATACACACACCACACACACACACACATCCCACACCAAACCACCTACCCCCTACATATACACACACACCACACCACACCACACACACACAAACACGTGCATATACACACACATTAAAAAAATAAGTTATAGGGCATGGCAGAGCATGTCTTTAATCAAAGCACAAGGGAGGCAGAGGCAGGCAAATCTCTGTGAGTTCTAAACCTGCCTGGTCTACAGAGCGGTTTCCAGGTCTGCCAATACAGAGACCCTGTCTCAAAAAAGCAATCAAAACAAGTAAAATGTAGCAAAACAAACAAACAAACAAAAAAACAAAAAACAAAACAAAAAGAAAACCCAAACAAACCAGGGTCTCTCTGTATAGTCTTGGCTGTCCTGGAACTCGCTCTGTAGACCAGGCTAGCCTCACACTCAGGGAGATCCACCTGCCTCTTCCTCCTGAGTGCTGGAATTAAAAGTGTGTGTCACCACATCTCAACCCCCCCCCCCCCCCCCACACACACACACTCAATTTTTTTCTTTTACACAAATAAGGCGGAGAACAATTGAGTAAGACACCCAAGGCTGCCGTCTGGCCTCCATAAGAGTTCAAGACCAGAATACCCAATTTAAAACCAGCCCTGCCATTTTTGATTATACTGCAGGGCAGCTCCTGTCACCCTCCCTGCCTCAGGGCCTTTACTATTTAATTTACTATTACTTTTCCGAGTGCGCAACTGCCTTCCTGTTTGAATACACAGGGCATGCTTCCTCTTTTCCTCCAATGTCAGCTTCCCAGTTTCCATTCCCATGAGACAGGAAAAACACACACACAAATAAACTTCCACATCAACATTCCTGGCAGCATTATTCCTGAAAACCCAACACAGAAGCAACCAAAAATAATAATCTCCACTGAGAAACGGAAAGTCCACACAATCTATCCATGGAATACTATTCAGCCACGAAGTGATTTGTGGCACAGCATGGTTGGACCCTGACCACGTGACACTGCACAAAAGACTGCCCATCACATCTTGTTACTCATCTGAAGTACCCAGAGGAGGCAAAGCCACAGAGAGAGAAAGAGAGAATGCAGAAGCATGGCTGCAGGGAAGGGGAGGGTGGAGTGGGGGGAGCAGAAGGAGCAAGCACTGGGTCTAGAGTTTCTCTCCAGAGTAATGAGAGGGTTCTGGAACTAGAGAACAGGATGTTTGTGGACGTGCATGAGAGGGAAGCCACGTAACTGCGCGTTTTACACACACAACATTTTACGGTAAGTGAATTATGTCTCAGTAAAGCTTTCAGCAGTGGGGTTGGCCTTTTGAGACAGGGTTTCACTACGTTCCCCTGGCTGGCCACAACTTTTTATATAGATCAGGCTAGCCTAAAACTTATGGGTGATCTTCTCGCCTCTGTCTCCAGAGTGCTGGTGGAATTGCAGGCATGAAATAAAAGTACTTTAAAAAAATTAGCTGGGGGGCTGGAGAGATGGCTCAGTGGTTAAGAGCATTTCCTGCTCTTTCAAAGGTCCTGAGTTCAATTCCCAGCAACCACATGGTGGCTCACAACTATCTGAAATGAGATCTGATGCCCTCTTCTGGCCTGCAGGCAGACACACAGACAGAATATTGTATTCATAATAAATAAATAAATATTAAAAAAAATTAGCTGGGCAGTGGCGGCACATGCCTTTAATCCCAGCTCTTGGCAGAGGATCTCTGTGAGTTCGAGGCCAGCATGGTCTACGATGAAGTTCCAGGACAGTCAGAGCTCTTGCACAGAGAAATCCTGCCTCAAATAACAACAACAAGAATAATTTAAAAAGTGAAAATGGAAAGCTAGGAGTGGTGGTTAAGGCTTGTTATCTTGGGCAAATCTGGGCTCAGAATGAAACCGTACTTCAAAAATCAAAATAAACTACGTATCATTTTAAGTGAAGGAGCTGAGGATGAAGCTCACTTGGGAGAAGGCTTGCCTGGATGCACAAAGCTCCAGGTTCCATCCCATGAGTGGCACCAACCAGGCATGATGGAACAGGTCCATAATTCCAGCACGGAGGGGGATGAGTTCAAGGTTATCCTTGCCTACACAAGTTCAGAGCTAACCTTGGCTACATGAGATGCTGCTGCAAAAACAAAGTAAAATTTTACAGGGAAAGGAATGAGATATATGACCATGGTTACCCCAGCTCCTCATGCCAGCCCAAGTCTCTAGGTTGCACACTCCCTCAGCTCACATCCTCCATCACACACCACACCACACCCCACTGGAGACACAGAGGCTCCTGAAGTAGACTTCTTCTTGGACTGCCTTTCTTCCTAACAAGCTAGCCAACTAACCAGCATAGGTCTCCCAGCCCCAACCTCACTCCCAAAGCCTAAAACAAGCCCAACCAGAAGCCAAGGAGGTGGATGAGGTAGGGGGTGGGGGTGGGGCTGCCTCTGCCTCTGTGCCTCAGCAAGCACACCAAGATAGGTCAATAAAAAATTAAAAAAAAAAACAAAAACAAATAGTCTTGGGGCGGGAAGATAGCTGAGGAAACAAAAGTACTTGGGAGCAAACCTGGTGACTAAGTTCTAGCCCATCACATCATTTAAATATTTATTTATTTATTATGTATATAATATTCTGTCTGTGTGTATGTCTGCAGGCCAGAAGAGGGCATCAGACCTCATTACAGATGGTTGTGAGCCACCATGTGGTTGCCGGGAATTGAACTCAGGACCTTTGGAAGAGCAGGCAATGCTCCTAACCACTGAGCCATCTCTCCAGCCCAAATTAAAATTTAAAAAGGTGAAAGTTCAAGGCCTCTCTGAACTACAGAATGAGTCGAATCTAGTCAATAATCTGAGACATTATCTTAAAATAAAAAGATTTTTCAAAATTACAGCTGTAGTGATTATGAAACAGTTCAGTGGTAGGTAAGTCTAGAAATCCCTCAGTGAGGGGCTGGGGGTGTGGCTCAGTGGTAGAGCCCCTGCCTAGAATGCCCCAGTGAGGGGCTGGGGGCGTGGCTCAGTGGTAGAGCATATGTGTAGCATACAGAAGGCTCTCTTGTTCACCCCAGGAGTTGGGAGGAGAACCGAGGAAAACATAAAGCAGAGAAAGCTCCATACTGCTCCTAAGCAATTGTTTTGTGAAATAATTCCTAAAAACAGAAAACCAAAACAAGAAGACATCATGTACAGACTACATTCTTGCTTTTAAGTAATAGTCACTGATTGCACAGCTTCAAGGCTCTAGAGGCTGTAGTGATTCACACCTCCCAGCCCCGCCTCTCCACACAACACCCAATGGGGAATCCCATTTCTGAATCCAAAACTGTCTCCCAGACTAACCATGGGGGTGCACACCTTAAATCACAGCACTCGGGAGACAGAAGCAGGCAGATCTCTGTGAGTTTGAGGCCAGTCTGGTCTACAGAGCAAGCTCTAGGACAGTTAGAACTACATGGATAGATGGGGGGTGTGTCTTGTGGGTGTTGTGTAACAGTTTCCTCTGAGACCAAAACATTCCATCCATCCCACTTGAATACATGAAGCCCCTTAAGCAGCCAGGTAGACAGCTCACAAACAGCTTCAGGAAGTCCCTGAAACTGAAACAGATTCACTGCCCCATCCTGTCAAAGTAAGCAACAAGCTGGGAAACCCCCTCAGGAAGAAGGAAGCTAAGTTGCCAAGAAGGCTCTCAGGGGAGAAAAGTTGCAAAGAACTCCAGACCAGACCAGCTGCCTGGAAGAGGTTTAGACCAACTGAGGTCCTTGGAAAAGGGCACTCTGGACCTGCTGAGCTGCCGGCAGGCTGTACAGTGTGCTCCAGGTTCCAAGCACTGTGAGCTGTCACCCATACTGCGTGGGCTTTGGTGATATTCGATGGTCTCTCAAATTGGACTTTGGTGGTATACATGCTTTGTTTTGTAATGGGATCCCTCTGTGGAGTGTGTTACTTCCCCCTAGGAAAAGTTTTGTCACACAACAATGGACACACAAAAAAAAAAAAAAAAAAAAAAACGGGCTGGAGAGATGGCTCAGCAGTTAAGAGCACAGTTGCTCTTCCAAGGAAATAGATTTCCTACGCCAACATCCGGAAGTCCACAACCACCTGCAACTCCTGCTCCAGGGTAATCCTCCAGCTTCCTAGGAACCTGAACTCATATGCACATACCCACACTCAAACATACGATTGAAAAACAAAAGCTGGGCATGGTGGCATACACCTTTTACTCCAGCACTCTGGAGGCAGAAGCAAACAGATCTCTGTGAGTTTGAGGCCAGTCAGGGATACATAGTGAGTTTCAGGATAGCCAGAGCTTCATCTTAATATTCTGTCTCAAAAATAAACAAATATTAAAAAGAAAAAATCAGGATGACAGAGTGGGGGGGGGGCACACAACTTTAAGTTATTTATTACTTACTATTTCCTTTTCCTCTCTTCCCCCTCCCCTTTCTTTAGACGTCTCAATATGCAACCCCATCTGGTTGGAACTCACTGTATAGACCAGGCTGGCCTTGAACTCACAGAGATTCATCTGCCTCTGCCTCCCCAGTGCTGGGATTAAAGGCTTCACCATCAGGTTTGCCTGTTATTTACTACTGTATATGTGCAAGATGTGTGTGTGTGTGTTGGGGGGGGCGAGCTGCCCACATGTATAAGTACACATATGAAGGTCAGAGAACAGCTTTGTAGAGTTGGGGTTTGGGTCCAACTCAGATCAACAGGCTGACGTATAACAAATGCCTTTACTCACTGGCCCCTGCGGGAACAGACTTCTCAGCAATGTTGACCTTGCAGCACGGACCAGGGAACTAGGTGGGAGAAAGTGTCCCAGGCGGAGGGAGCAGCAGTGCAAAGACCCTGAGGCAGAAACGGTCAGGAGGGCTCTGGGAACAAGTAGGCCACTGTGACCGGGGTTAGAGGACACTGGAATGAAGTCAGCCAGGCAGTGTGGGCTGGGGAGTAGGCAGAGCCCATCCTGGGAACAGTGGGCTGAGTTCTGTGTTTTGACCTTCAGGGCTGCCCCAGTGCCCCTTGCAAGCTTCTAGGACTGCAATCCCGACCATGAGGCACTGAGATGGCATTATCAACAGGGCCACAAGTTGCTTCTGTGCCTAGTGTTCTCATATTTCTGCCTCCTTTCTCTGCTTGGCAAACTGCAGGCTCTCGCCTCTGAGGGCTCCTGAAATGAAGGTGGTGGGCTTTGATCATCTAAACAAATGAAGAGAAAATGGAATAAAATTGTATGGTGTCCGTGCGTGTGCATATGCATGTACCCCTCTGTCCTGGGTCAGAGGCAGGCAGATCTCTAAGTTCGAAGCCAGCCTGGGCTATAGAACTAGTTCTAAGACAGCCAAGACTACACATAAAAAACTTGTCTCAAAAACCAAAACCAAACAAATAAAAAACAAAACAAACAAATTACATATCATTTCATCATTTGTTGTTTTGAAATAGGGTCTCATGTAACCCAGGCTGGCCTAAACCTCTCTACGTCTCCAAGCAATACCTTGAATTCCTCCTTCTCCTAACTCCACCTCCCAAGTGCCAGAACAGACATGGGTAACCCCGTGCATTGCTGGGAATCAAACCCAGGACTTCCTGGATGCGAGGCAAGCAATGTCCCCACAGTGTCACATTCCCAGCCTCCATTCCATGACTCAGGCTAGCGTATCCAGCCCTATTTATCAACCACCATGGCCACCAACAAGGTACCAGGCTGGACACTTTAACCATTTTTCTTGTTTTGTGTTTTAGCACAGTGGTATCACTATGTAGCCCAAGCTGACCTGGAACTCATAATCTACCTGCCTCAGCCTCCTGAGTGCTAGGATCCTAGGGCTGAGCCACCACATCCAGTTTTTAACTGATCTTTTCAGGCCACCCCTGAACTGGGTACCTTTCCAGCTACAGCAGAAGGATAGGGAGCCCCTCTGCACCCCACCCTCACCCCAGTAACAGCAGCTCTCCAAGCACCTACCAACTGGCAATGCATGTCTGCTGCCTAAACGGACGCTTCTTACAGATTTGAGGTTGTGAGGACCAGAGAGGGTGAGCTGGAGACTCCAGGTCACGCAGGATGTGCACAAGGGAAGTGGTTTCAGGCGTACAATAGCTCCGCCCATTTAGAACTTTGATCTTGGAGCTAGCCCAGCTTTGAGGCTTTGGGCCTTTCTTCTGATGTTTCTAACTCTCCCCTGTATTCCCAACACACTTCCTTTCATCTCCCAAGCTCCTGTTTCATCGACATTCAGGCTCACGTGGGCAAAGGTGCCTGCCACAAAGCCTGATGACCCGAGTTCCATCCCCAACACCTGCACCTGATGCGTGCCAACACAAAATAATTAACACACCTAAAGATATTTTTATAGTCAACGTTCATATGTTGGTCAGGTAAGCACTGAGGCATCTGTAGCTACATGTCCTAGGGCCAGCCTAGAAGCTGAGGACCCAGACAGCTTGGCATACAACAAAGACACCTGCTCATTTAGAATTTACACTCAGCTACCTAACAGGTTGACTTTTGAGACAGGGTCTCACCAGCCCTGGCTGTCCTTGAACTCCTGAGAGATCTATCTGTCTGCTTCTGTTTTCTGACTTCTGAGATCAAAGGTGTGGCCCACCAGGCCTACCTTATCTGGGCTTTTAAAAATTACATTCATTTTGTTAATTTGTGTATATGTGTGGGTGCCTGTGTCACAGAATGGAGCAGATGTGGAGGTTAGAGGTCAGCTTGCCAGTCGGTTCTCTTTTCGGCGTGTGGGTTCCGGGGATCAGGCTTGGTGGCCAACATCCTTATCCACTGAGCCATCTCAGTTTGTGTAAGTTTGTGTATTTGTTGGGGAATTTACTATGTAAACTGGCTGGCCTTGAACTCACAGGTATCTGCCTGCCTTCACCTCTAGGATGCTGGGATTAAAGGTGTGCACCACTACCTCTGGCTGTTTGCTTGCTTTCAGAAAGATTTATTTTAATTTCAACTGAAGTGTTCATGTGTCTAGGGTCAGGGAGTATGTGCCTATCAGTGTGGGCTCTGGAAAAGGCCAGAGATGCCAGGTACCCTGGAGCCACCCAGCATGCGTGCTCCTAACCACTAAGTAATCTTTTCAGGCCCCCTTCTATTTGGTTTCTGAAACAGGGGCCTCATGCCTCCACCTCCTAAGTGCTGGGATTCTAAGCATTTTCCACCATACTCGGTTGAGCACTTACTTTTTTTAAAAGCAGGTTGACAGAGGACAGAAAAGAACACTATAAAATATTATATTACAAAATCACATATATTTATGTTTTTATCAACTGACTAAAACGTAATATTATGATTTCTACCTGTAAATGCAAAATTACATGTGAAATTATTCATTTATGGGCCGGGCGATGGTGGCGCACGCCTTTAATCCCAGCACTCGGGAGGCAGAGGCAGGCGGATCTCTGTGAGTTCGAGACCAGCCTGGTCTACAGAGCTAGTTCCAGGACAGGCTCCAAAGCCACAGAGAAACCCTGTCTCGAAAAACCAAAAAAAAAAAAAAAATTATTCATTTATTTTGGTTTTCCGAGCTAGATTTCCTTTTTTGTGTATCTTTGGCTGTCCTGGAAATCACTCTATAGACCTGGCTGGCCTTGAATTCAGAGATCCACCTGTTGTTCTTTTTTTTTAAAAATACTGGAAGATCCCTGAGGCAGCAGGCAGCAGAAATGCTGTAGGTCCCAAATGGTGGTAGCTGGCCATGTGGCGGCAGACAGCAGGCTCTGGGAGCAGCCAGTCCCAGGCAGAAATGGCTGCCGGTCCCAGAGCAGTGGCCTGAGTGGTGGTGGCGGGCCATGTGGCGGCAGACAGCGGGCCCTGGGAGCAGCCAGTCCCAGGCAGAGAAGGCTGCTGGTCTCAGAGCAATGGCTGGTCCCAGGCAGGGAGACACCTGGCGGGCGGGCAGAAGACAGAAACATGGATAGACACGACAGGCAGGGTGAGGTTGAATGTTTATTCAGGGGGTTATGGAGGAGGAAGGGTGAAGGGGGGGGGGCAGAGAGAGAGGGAGAGAGAGAGAGAGAAGAGGAGAAAGAGACAGAGAAGGGGGGATGCAGAGAAGTGGGGAGAGAGGCAGAAGCGAAGCTGCCCCTCTGAGAGGAAGATGGAAAAGAGAGAGAGCGCGAACTCAGGCCGGAAGCTGAAGATCAGCCTGCCTCAGCGGATGGGGAGGGAGTGGGCGTGGCTTGTCTCTTAAAGGGACCAATACCATAACATTCCCAGGTCTTCCTTATAATAAAAAGCAGATTAGATCTCTTCAAAGGACCAGAACCATAACACCACCTGCCTCTCCCTCTTGATGCTGGGATTAAAGGCATGTGCCACCATGCCTGGCTATTTAAATATTTTTATTATTCATAAATACAAATATGGCTCTAGGTAAAATCAACATAAATGTACTGTAGATGGCATTCCAGACACAATTAAAGAGTTAAGAAGGAAGCCTGGCAGTGGTGGCACACGCCTTTAAGTCCAGCACTCGGGAGGCAGAAGCAGGCCGATCTCTGTGAGTTCGAGGCCAGCCTGGTCTACAAGAGCTAGTTCCAGGACAGGAACCAAAGCTACAGAGTCTCGAAAAACTAAAAAAAAAAAAAAAAAAAAAAAAGGCCTTTAGGGAAAGAGTTAAAAACTAACATGTTTTGTTGTTGTTGTTTGGTTGGTTTTTCAAGACATGGTTTCTCTGTGTAGCCCTGGCTGTCTTGGAACTCACTCTGGAGCTCAGGCTGGCCTTGAATTCAAAAATCCACCTGTCGGGCTGGAGAGATGGCTCAGTGGTTAAGAGCATTGCCTGCTCTTCCAAAGGTCTTGAGTTCTTTCACCTGTAAGGTCTGGTGCTCTTTGGCCTGCGACATGCACTGCACGCAGACAGAATATTGTATACATAATAAATAAATATTTAAAAAAAAAATCCACCTGTCTCTGCCTCCAGAGTGCTGGAATTAAAGGTGTGCGCTAACAGTTTTAAATTTGCTGATAATCGGGACAGAGGCTGCAGCAGGAGAATGACTGTGAACCTGAGGCCAGCCTGAACTGCACAGTGGACTCCAGAGTAGACTATGGATATAATAAATAAAGTGCTAAGTTCATCCTTGGTTCAGGAAGGAAAGAAGAAGATGGGGAGGCTGGGGATGAACAGAGGCCCTGGGGTAGGACTTGGTCTGTTTAGAGGAAGGAGGCCAGAGGGGCTAGAAGGAATGAGTGACTGAGGAGGAGAGAGAAAAGGTCAGGGGCCAGCCAGTGTACTGAATAAAGACAATACCCAGGCCTAGCTCATACCAGTAATCCCCAGGGCAGAACCTTTGACGCTGACATGATGATCTCATGGGGAATGGTCTGTTTCCTTATTCTGGATTTTGAGAGCTTCTGGAAGTAAGGGCATGAGGTCCAAACTAAGCTTGTTTAGGAGAATAACAGACAACCTAGCAGAGTCAGTCAAGTGGTACCCACTGGGAGAATACGGGAGTCACAGAGGATGAGAAGTAAACCCCCCCTCCTTAGCTGTCCCTCCAGGATTCCTCCATTTGAAAATCCTCTACAGGCCTGACTTCGCTTGCTTCCCGCCAAACTCTTGTGGCTCACGTGACTTGCCCGTGGCACTTGGTAAGCAAAGGGCAAGGCCCGGTCCAGCCCAGCAAGGAGTGTCCCTTTCCTCCTCAGCTTCACAAGCCAGCCTCAGGCTCTGAGCCACACTACAAGTTCCTCAGACCCAGTCCTGCTCATCACGGATCTGGCCAGGCCTGGAGAATCAAGAAGTAAACAAGACCTGAAGACACCAAGAGGAGTTTGCAACACAGGACCTCAGAGATACAAAGAGGAAGGCGAGATTCAGCTTCAAGCAAGCACACCAGCCTTAGAAGTTCCCAAGGTCACCTGGCACAGTGGCCCACAGCAGTGGTCCCAGCACTGCAGCAGTGCAAAGCAGAAAGGCCAAAAGTTCAAGCCTCCTCAGTTACAGAGTTCCAGGTCCAACCGGGTTACACAGTGGAATCTTGTTATCCCTACCCTCTACCCCACCCCAATAAAAATCCCCACAGACAAGAACTCAAAGCTCTGTAGCTGTGGCTCAGTTGCTACAGTGCTTGCAGAGTCCAGGGTTCTGTCTCCAGCATCATATAAACTGGGTGTGGCAGCAGATGGCTATAATCCCAGCTCTTGGAAAGGCAAGTAGAAACAATCAGGAGTATCAGAAATTCAGCTACATGAAGTTAGAAAGCCAGCCCGGACTGCATGAGTCCCTGTCTCAGAAACAAACGGGCCAGGGAGAGGGCTTGGTGAGCAGTCAAGCTGAAACCCCACAATGGATCCCTGTGACCCACATGGTGGAAGGAAAACATTGACTCCTGCAAACTGTCCTCTGACTTCCTCATGGCTTTAGAACATGCGCACATGTACACACGCATGCACACGCACACTTGCACAAAAGAAATAAAATGTAAGATAATTTTAAATACAACAAGACCCAAACAAAGTCTTTCTGGTGACACATGTCTCCCAAAAGGTTCTCAGATTCTCCCATAGCATCCCCAATGGTGGGCTCTGGGGTCACCCAGCAATCAGACTCAAATATTTTCAGCCAGATGTACAAATATTCAGATGGAGTTCAGGGAAAGTGTATACACATATCCTGCCTCCAGGGCAGGTCCTGAGGCCAGTGAGTCACTTGAGTGGCTCACCACCATCATTCTTGGGCTACTGGAGCTGGGATGTGGGTTGTGGTTCCTGCTGTTAGAAAAGGTCTTTGTTCAGTGCCCAGTGTACAAGCCAATGGGTTCTGAGTTGGACAGACGGGTCTGTTTCTTTCTCTCCCTCCCTTTGTAGAAGGCTGGCCTGGAACTTCTGGTGATCCTCCTGTCCCCGTGTCCTCAGTGATGGGAACACTGGCACAACCTGCAGCATTTGGCTACAACTCCACAATTCTCTCTTGCTTCTTCTTCTGCAATACCCACCAAGCCCTTCCTCTTTTCTAAGATTACAATTGAGACTCAAGAACCAACCAGTCAGCCACAGACTGCTGTGGACCACTGTCTCCAAATCAGCCTGGCACCAACTGGCTACTAAATAGCTCTGGTTGTGTGTGCAAGGAACAAGAATGGCGAAGCCCTCTTGGAATGCAATTTGGCAAGCCTCTGCCTCAGCTATGCCTCTCCCAGGAAACATTCTTGCATACGAGATCTGAGGTGCAAGGATAGAAAGGAAATGTCAGGTCAGGTCACTCTCAGGCTCTAACCATTCCCTACAACCAACCCCAGGCTCCCAGCTCACTCAGAATCAAAGCCAAGTTCTGGCCAAAAACACAGAATGGAAACTCCAAAGCAACAAAGACGCCTGCTCTTCAGCTCAACACAGAATAATGTGCACCACAAGACACCAAAAGGGCTAGAAACAGAGCCCGTCATTAAATCCTTGCCTTAACTCAGGGAATGAGGATGTGACTCAGCAGTAGAGCTCCTGCCTAGCACCCCCAGTGAGGGACTGGGGTGTGGCTCAGTGGTAGAGCCCCTGCCTAGAATCCCCCAGTGAGGGGCTGAGAGTGTGGTTCAGTGGTAGAGCCCCTGCCTAGAATCCCCCAGTGAGGGGCTGGGGGAGTGGCTCAATGGTAGAGCCCCTACATAGACTATTCAGCTACCTAGCGTACTAGAAACCCTAACTAAGTCTGATCCTTAGCAGAAACAAAATACTCGGGGCGGGGGGGGGGTAGTGGAGGGGTGTGCAATGAACACAGGAGATACTCAAAAGAGAAATAGCAAGACAGAATATTTAAATCCAACCATATAAAAATTATAACAAACATAGCCTGACATGGTATTCATGCCTACAGCTCCAGGTGCTGGGGAGAAAGAGACAGGAGAACCACTAGAGCCAGGCAGGGATTTCTGGACTACAAAGAGCACCTTATCTCAAAAAATAAAAATAAACAGGGCGGTGGTTGCGCACGCCTTTAGCCTTTAATCCCAGCATTCAGGAGGCGGAGGTGGGTCTCTTAGTTCAAGGTCAGTCTGGTAGTTCCAGGACAGCCAGGGAGAGCAGAGAAACCCTGTCTCAAACATACACACACACACACACACACACACACACACACACACACACACAGTAGGAGGAAACTGACTCCAAGTTTTTCTCTGACCTCCACACTATGCTATGACACGAGCAACCCCTCAAAAAAGAAATTATAGGACTGTGTGTGTGTGTGTTTGTGTGTAAAAGAAAACCTGTTTTTTTAATTGCTAACTTCGGGGTCGAGTTGACAGAGTGAACTTGTGATAACTGACAGTGACTGTCTGCTTGACAGGATTAGAATCACAAGCCTCAGGCTGAGAGTTCTTAGACTGGGTTAACTGAGGGAGAAAGACCCACTCTTGATGTGGGGAGCACTGTTCCCTGGCCTGGGGTCCTGAACTGAATAGAAAGGAGAAGCGAGGCACAGTATTTGGTCTCTGCTTTCTGACTACACAAACAACGTGACTGGCCACCTCACACTCCCACGGCCGTGCCTCCTCCACCCTGCTGGGCTTCACCCTCGATCTGTGAGCGAAAATAATGAAGGAAAGAAGGGAAGAACAAAGGGGTCGGGAGAGAAAGAAAGGAAGTCTGTCTGTCTGAGACTTGCCCACAGTGGATGAAAGCCTACTTGCTACCAGGATCTCCAAGGAGTTCGTCAGCACATGACAGTTTCAGGCCCTTGCACTATGGCCCAACCTTGTCTACTTCACGGAAGGTACAATCTCAAGTCAAAAAACCTTGATGACAAGAACAGCTGGGAGAAACAGCAACTGGCAGGGGGACCTCACGTCATCAGAACTAAATTCCACAGCCATCCCCCCCCCCCCCCAAGGGTGGTGTGGATCGACAGTCACTGGAAAACTGGATTCTTCAGCCCTACCCCAACTCCCTGGGCAAGCGCCCCTGAATCGCCTCAACTGTCCTTAATGTCAACACCCAGGAGGCCGGGATGAATTCTGAAATATCAACAGCTCCCATTACTGTGAAGAACAACAGAGCTTTGGTGACCCAGGATGTCATCCTTCTGACCATCAAGAAGATAGTAGGGCTCTCTAGCTGGATAAACTGAAGCTGGGAGGGGAGAGAGCTTCTTGCTCTGGGCACTGAAGTTTGTCACCAGGCCTGAGAAGGAGGTGCCCTCACACTTACCTAGAGACCCAGGAAGCTGTTGACCATGGTTAATGACCATGGCATTACGGGAAAGGAGGCTCTGAGGCAGCAGCCGTGGCTCAGGGGCAACTAGGGGATAAGGGAAGGGGTAAGCTATTTTGCAAAGTGGCTTTGGTCTTTTTGGCCTTGGATCCTAGAACCAAGAGGCCTCAAGTGAATAAAAACCAGGCAAAGGTGTGTGTGTGTGTGTGTTGTTGTTGTTTTGATAATGATAATAACAACAGTGACAATGCTACCCACCATGGCAGTAAGTATCTCCATGCCTCAGTTTCTTCCTCCATGAAATAGGGTCCTCCCGAGCCAAACTCCTAAACTCAGCCGTGGGTAATAGCACGATACTCGGAAAGGGTCTATCCCAGAGCACAGACAGACCACAGAGAGCCAACTCAGGTTGTCATAATCTAGAAACTAGATCCTAGATAAAGCCCTTAGACAGGACAGGGCTGGAGCTCAGTTGGTAGATGCTTATTTAACATGCACAAAGACCTGGGTTCAAATCCCAGCACAGCATTAAGATGGGCATGGTGGTGTATTGGGGAGTGGGAGGTTTAAGAATTCAAGATCATCTTTGGCTGTATTTTGAGTTCAAGAGCTGCATGAGCCACTGTCTCAAAAATAAGTCCTCAAATCCACTGAAAGGAGCCCCGAATCCTGGATCCAAACTGGACAAGGATTGGTAGCACATGGCTTTAATCCCAGCACTGAGGACACAGAGGCAACACCATGAATCTGGGGTGAGCCTGGGCTACACAGTGAGTGTCAGACAAGCCACGGCTACACAGCGAGATGCTGTCTCCAAACCAAAAAAAAAAAAAATGGAGGGTATACATTTAGAGATATGTTTTCCTAGGGAAAGGTCTGTAGCCTCTAGGGGACCCCTAAGGGTCCCCAGAATCAGCATGTGCTTAAAGAAGGAAGAAAGGCCCTGGCCCAAGCCAGGCTTCACCACTAGGGTGGCCTCGGTCCCCTCACTCTTGGTTCCCAGGGGCCTCAGCAGTCAAACACCCTGTGAGAAGCTGCACTCCTACTCAACCCCACACTCTCCCGCCTTTCAGAACATTCCACCACCCTTCTTCTTACACTCTGGAAACCTGTTCAGATTCTTAGAAATCAACCGGGGTGCCCTCCACACCCCGCTACCTGTGTGGAAGTTGGGTGTAGCCTCTTCTACCTAGTAAGTATGGACTGCGGACTGATTTCAGGTTAGGGTTAGACGGCCTGGAGAGGACACCTGTGCCAGCAGGCACGGGGCTCTGGGTAGGCACCTGCTTAGGAGCCAACAGTGGATCCCTGGGAAACAGTTTCAGGCCCAGCCCAATAAAGACAGGTGAGCAAAGGAGCGGGAAGCCTGGGTGTGGGGAAAGCAGATGAGAGGGCAGGAGATAAGGTCAGGGCAAGGAGCCAGGTCACAAGGACAGGGTTTTCCACCTAGAGAACCCAGAGCCACAAGAGGTGGCAAAAGTGTTGCTCCATCCCCCACCCCCAGCTTCATAGCTGCCTCCCTCTCTCCACAAAGGCGTCCGCATCCATTTTTTCCTTCCCTTTTTTCTTTTTATATTTATTTGTGCATGTGCATGCATGTACAATGTGGCGTGTACGTGGGGGTAAGAGGCCAACCAGTGGAGTGGGGAGTTGGCGCGCTCCACTCTGGTCGTCAGGCTTGTCAGCAAGCATCTTTTACAGAACCACCTCACAGCCCACTCCCCAACATTTTCTTTTTCTGAGATAAGGTTTCAGGGAGCACCACCTGGAGCTTGCTATATTACTGAGGATGGCCTTGAACTCCATAACCTCCAGCCTCACTTAGCCTTCCTATAGGCCCACCCTCCCGGTTCAGGCAGGTTCTGTCCTTGACCCAGAGCTTCCAGAACACCAGCTCTAACCCAGAAGACCAGACCTTAGTTCCTCTAAGCCAAGAAGTTTCTGGAAACTCCCCACTTCTTCAGGAGGAGACACTGACCTTCACACACCTGGGCGAGACTCCCCTTCCCTCAAAGTACACAACAAGGGTAGACGGATTGACTCAGTCCTGCATGTCCCTTCTAGGGAGCTGCCCTCATGCAACCTCACCTTTGCCCTCGTCTCCCTCTGCCAACCCAGGGGTGTCTGAGCTTCCCGTGTGGAAGGGCTGCCCCTCATATCACATCTCCACCTACCAGCTGCTCAGGCCTGTGGCCCTGGCTCGTGCTGGATTCTCTATCCGACACCCTTTCTATTCACAAAGCCACAACACTCATGTCCAGTTCTTTATCACCTCAGGCTCAGGGCAACTTCTTACTGTTAGCCACTGTGTCCAATGCCTGCAGAAAACATTCTACTTCAAGAAGCCTGCCAGACCAGGCAGTGGTGGCGTACACCTTTAATTCCAGCACTCAGGAAGCAGAGACAGAGTTCAGGGCCAGCCTGGTCTACAGAGTGAGTTACAGGATTATTACACAGAGAAACTGCCTCGAAAAAAATAAAAAGAAGAAGCCTTCCAGGATGCAAACCTCCTCCCAACCTGGTCCAGGAACATGGATCCAGATCTCCCTCCCTTGCCTAGGAGGCAAAGTTCAGGCTCAGGGCACACACTACAGGCCAGAAAGATAGACACCTCAGTATGTGTTAGAATTAAGTAGCAGCAAATCTCAACTCGGGCAGCAGTTTGGTAAGTGTCCTTGGAGAAGTTCTCTTCTCTGAAACACAGATAGCCAGAAGTCACCGGGGAGGCCGGCCTGTAGATTTTTTTCAACCACCTCTCCTCACCCAAATCCACCACACCACCATCCCAGTGCTGAGGATGAACTCAGGGACTCCTGCATCTGAAATTACACTCTACTGGAAGGTAAGATGGCTAGGCAAGTGAAAGGTGCTTGCAGCTAAGCATGAGGACCTGAGTTCAAACCCCGGGACCGCATTGTGAAAAAAGAAGAACAACCGCTGCCAACTGTCCTCTGAGCTCCACTCACGTGTTGTGGCATGTACTCCCTCCTCTACACACAAATCAATCAATAAATGTAATAAAAGATCGTTTTAAAAAGGGAGAGCAAAATGCTGAGGCAAGCAGTGTCTGTGGCTCATAGAACACGGGACAGAGAAAAGCACCAGATGACAGACAGCACATGTGTGGTATCGGAAAGGGAACACTGGGGGAGGAAGACACAGGAAGGACACAGCCTTTAGACCCGGCAAAATCTCCACACAAAGGCATCAACCATCGGCAGGGACAGCAAAGGACGAGCCATACCCTGAGATGGAGAGGCCGCAGCCAGAGCGGCTGGGAGTAGTAGGGAAGCAGAAGGGAAACACACATGATGCTTGCGTACTTTCACTGACTGCTAGATGATGGTAGCCTGTCATATGTATGTGTATATAGATGTAAACAGATGGACATGTGGACCTGGACTTGTACGTGTATTACATGTAACCTTGTTTTTTGTTTGGAGATGGAATCCACTATGAAGCCAATTTGGCCTGGAACTCCCATATTCCTGCCTCAGCCTCTCCAGTGCTAGGATTACAAGCCTGAATCACTATGCCCACTGTGTGTGTCTGTGCATGCATCTGCACAGGTACACGTGTGTGCAGGTAGAGGTCAAAGGAACCTTGGGTGTCATTCTCCAGGCACTTTCCACTTCTAAAAAATATTTTTTAATATTTTATTTCTCGTGTGTGTGTGTGTGTGTGTGTGTGTGGAGAGGTGGAGAGAGAGAGAGAGAAAGAATATGGAACTAGAGCTGTAAATACTTCTAAGTCGCCTGAGAGAGATGCTAAGTTTTGAACTCTGGACCTCACAATAAAACAGCAAGTGTTCTTCAATCGAGGGACCCACCCTCCATATACTTTTAAGTATATTTTATTAGAAACTGAATTAAGTAACTATCTCTCACTCTGCTATGTTGGCGAGGTGATGTTTAAGTGCAAAGTTGGCTCTGTGTTCTCCAGCAACAAAAAGTAGGCACAGCTAGCTCTGGGCTTCTTAACAATCAAGATGAGGGCCGGCAAGATGGCTTAGCAGGTAAAGGTGCTAGCCACCTAGCCAAACCACTTGAATTCTATGCCTGTGCCCCATACGGTGGAGGGAAGTTTGTCTTTTGATCTCATTGGTGGCGTGTGTGTGTGTGCGTGCGTGCGCGCGTGCACATACACACACACACACACACACACACACACTAAAATGTAACTTGAACAGTTTTGCTTTGTTTTTTTAATCTAAGTTAAAGCAGACATCCATGGAAAGGGTCACACTCAGGGAAATGTCTGGGTGGACACCAGAGAATTCTGTTTATCAAGTAAATCAGGGACTCTAACAAAACAAAATAAGGAGCCCTGAGCCAAGGCTGGCAGAAGTCTATGAGGCCAGCGCTCAAGAGGCCAAAGTAGAACTGGAAGTTAACTGCCAGCAAGAGCAACTTCATGAGAGCCTGTCCCAAGTTAAAAAGGAAAAGGAAGGCTACAAACATAGCTCAGTAGTAGACATCTGCCTAGCATCCCCCAGTGAGGGGCTGGGGCGTGGGTCAGTGGTAGAGCCCCTGCCTTGATCCCCCAGTGAGAGGCTGGGGTGTGGCTCAGTGGTAGAGCCCCTGCCTAGAATCCCCCAGTGAGGGGCTGGGGCGTGGCTCAGTGGTAGAGCCCCTGCCTAGAATCCCCCAGTGAGGGGCTGGGGCGTGGCTCAGTGGTAGAACCTCTGCCTGATCTGTGCTTACAAAGAATGGCACTACATGAAAGGGACTCACCCTGTGGGCTGAGTAAATGGCCTTGTAAGTTAAGTGCTGGCTGAACAAGTGTAGGGATCTAAGTTCAAATCCCTGGTTACCACGAAAAGCTGGGCACAGTAGCATATCTGAAGCCCAGTAATCGGAAACACTAGAATCCTGTGTGCTCATGAACCTGTTAGCTTGGCAAAACAAGAAACCCTGCCTCAAACCAGGTGGGAGGCAAGGATGGGCACCCTAGGTTGTCCTGTATTCTATAAACATGCATGTCTTGGCAAGCGCATGCCTCTACACATACTAACTCAAGTCACATGCACACACAGAAGACATCTGACCTGAAGGACAGTCAGGTGTGGTGATGCCTGCCCGGCATCCCAGCACTTAGGAGGAGCAGGAGCTTAGGGTCATCCTTAGCTCCACAGCACACTAGAAGCCATCCTGTGCCACATGAGACCCTGTCTCTGCAAACACACTAAAGGAGAGCACTCAACAGGTGGCATTCCACAAGTGTGAAACGCTGGTGGCACCTATGACCCAGGAGCCGGGTTGAGAGACATCAGAGACAGATGCTGGGAGGGTGCAAGCTGGGTGGGGTCAGGAATGTGCTGTGTCTTGATGAGGTGTGACTTACACTGGGGCGTGCGCTGGCCAAGACTCGTCAAAAGTCAAGGGTGGACTCTGGGTATTTATTGTGTGTAAATTACACCCCGGTGAGAAATGATGCCGAGAAAGAAGACTGACAGTGCTCCTGCATTACCTGAGGGGCAGAAAGTCCAAGACACCTCTAGAGGATGTTTCCAAACACTAATATGGTCTCATATATATATGATTTCATGCATAAAACATTTATTAATATAAAATATAAATAGCATATACTATTTTTAACTTGTTTAAAACTATATTATATATACATATATACCTACAATAGCAAGAGATTAATAGCAACAGAAATAAGGACAATCAGGGCTGGTGAGATGGTGCAGTGGGTCAAGGTGACTGTTACACAAGCCTGGAGACGTGAATTCAAGCTCCAAAACACCACGAAGATGAAAGGAAAAAACAGGCCACACAAGTTGTCTTTTGACCATTACAGGTCTGCCACAGCATGTGTATACACACACAATAATAAAATTGTAAAAGTGGAACAAGTTAAGCCGGGCGGTGGTGGCGCACGCCTTTAATCCCAGCACTCGGGAGGCAGAGGCAAGTGGATCTCTGTGAGTTCGAGACCAGCCTGATCTACAAGAGCTAGTTCCAGGACAGGCTCCAAAACCACAGAGAAACCCTGTCTCCAAAAACCAAAAACCAAAAAAAAAAAAAAAAAAAAGGCCCGTACTAAAAGTGGAACAAGTTAAACAATCTACCAGAAACTACGTCAAGATTATTTCTCTAAAGATGAGGCAAGGAGCCGGGCGGTGGTGGCGCACGCCTTTAATCCCAGCACTTGGGAGGCAGAGGCAGGCGGATCTCTGTGAGTTCGAGACCAGCCTGGTCTACAGAGCTAGTTCCAGGACAGGCTCCAAAGCCACAGAGAAACCCTGTCTCGAAAAAAACAAAAAAAATAAAAATAAATAAATAAAGATGAGGCAAGGGGGGGTTTCATGTAGCCCAGGCTGGACATACACTTTCTATATAGTCAAGAATAATCTCGAACCTCTGATCCTCCTGCCTCTATCTCCCACACGCTGGGATGACAAGCACGCAACACCACACACAGTTTGAGATGTTAGGGATTGAACCTAGAGTTCTGTGCACATTGGGAAAGCACTCTACCACCTGAGACACATACTACCCTGGTACGTGTGTATATGCGTGTTTGTGTACATGTGTATGCAGGTGCCCAAAGGCCAGTAGAGAATGTGAAGTGCCTTGTTCTATGACATTCTGCTTTCTTCTTTTGAGGCGAGATCTCTCATTGAACCTGGAGCTAAACTGGCCGCTGGTAAGCCCCCCAACTTTGCCCTACGCTAGGGTAACTGACATGTAAGTGACCACACCCAGCCTTTGATGTGGGTGCTGGTATCCCAACACAGGTCCACATGCTTGTGCAAAACCACTTTAACAGGCTGGGCGATGGTGGCGCACGCTTTTAATCCCAGCACTCGGGAGACAGAGAGGCAGGCGGATCTCTGTGAGCTCGAGACCAGCCTGATCTACAGAGCTAGTTCCAGGACAGGTTCCAAAGTCACAGAGAAACCCGGTCTCGAAAAACCAAAAAAAAAAAAAAAAAAAAAACCCAGGCCATCTCTCCACACCCTAGACGTGCTTTTTATGCAGTTTTGCTTGTTTATATATCTTCTTTTTTTAAAGATTTATTTCTTTATTATGTATACAGTGTTCTGTATGCATGCATACCTGCATGCCAGAAAAGGGCATCAGATTTCATTATAGTTTGTAAGCCACTAAGTGGTTGCTGGGAATTGAACTCAGGACCTCTAGAACAACAGCCAGTGTTCTCACTTCTTTAGCCCTCATATTTCTTTATTTTCTGAGGCTCTGTACATAAACTCCTCATCTTGCTGCCTCCACCTCCCCAGTGCTGAGATTCATGCACACTGGGATTTTTAGAGTGTTTGTTCTGAGGTAGGCTTGCTCTGTAGCCCAGGCCAGCTTGGGACCCTCCTACTTCAGCCTCCGTACCGTCATGCCTGGCATCAACATGTCTTACTATGCTGCGTTCACCTCTCTTGCTCAACTTGAATACCTAAAACCATGAAGTAGAGGGGCCCATCATGAGGCACCTCAGGAACTACCAATCCCCCTGAAGAGAACTCTCTCCCCCACACCACGTGTTCAAGGCACTATGGTACCCCAGGCAAGAGAGAGGTTAAGGTCCAGCATATTGGTGAGACCCAAGTTGTGGAAAGCAGCCTACCCCGCATCTGGACAGACAAGCTGCAGAAGTGCCCATACCTGCTTCAGGGTACTAGGGGAACCTCATCTTCAGGCACCCTGGAATGCTGGGATAGCAAGGCTCCTGTGGGCTCTGTCAAAGTCCCTGAGGTCATTAACAACAGTCCCACAGCCCGAGATAAAACCTCTCAGCTCACTGTGCCCCTGAGCCTGCTCAGGAAAGAGGAGACTAGGAAAGGGTCCCCCAAGAATCATGAGTTCCCTCCATGCAGAGGGAAGGACAAAGCCAGCAACAGGAAGGGTGCAAAGGCAGCTGAGCAGGCTGGAGTTGGGGGAGGGAGGTGTCCTGAGTCATCAACCTTTCATTTCTCTTACCCAATCAAACTGCAGAAAGAGCAACTCCATCCCCCAGCTCTAGAGCACTTCCACCAGCTGTAACCAACAGACTTCACTCCCGATGCTTGTGCAGAGCCTGGCACATGGGGCACATTTGCCATACCAGACTGCAGTGAACAATGGGATTCTCAAGATAAGCAAGTCTTATCTTCTTGCACTTCGGGTTCCCTACGCTAGGTTTAGAGGAAAAGACCAGCCCTGCCACCTAGTCACAGAATCAGAAGGGGCAGAGCCTGGCCTAAACCCCAGGCAGCTGACACAGACACTCTAGGGACACATCACTATGCAGAGGCCACAGTCTCTCTTCCACTCCCCCTTGATGAGAACATTTCTTTCTCTCTCTCTCTCTCTCTCTCTCTCTCTCTCTCTCTTTCATTTTAATGGATTTGTTTTTGGGTGTATATGACACAATGGATTAAAACCAGGGCTTCACACATGCTGCTGGGTCACAGCCCCAGCTTCTTTCTCATTGGGGGATTCTAGGTACTCTATACTGAAATTCTACATCCACGGTCCTCTTTATATTTTATTTTATTTTGGTTTTCCAATACAGGGTTTCTCATTGTAAATAGTCCTAGCTGTCCTGGAACTAGCACTGTAGACAAGGCTGGCTTAGAACTCAGAGATCCGCCTGCCTCTGCCTCAGGAGTACTGGGATTAAAGGCGTGCGCCACCACCAAACACCAAGTCTCACGAAATTTCTCCGGCTGACCTTGAACTTCCTCTGTGTCCCTGGCAGGACTTAAACTCGGATTCTCTTGCCTCAACCTCCCAAGTAGCTGGGATTTCAGGCCCAGACACAATTTCTTCCCACAACATCAGAACCTATACCCCACACTCCATGTATCCAAGACATGAACTCCCAAACCTAGGCAGACAGAGCCCCATGGGGCGAGACCTGATAAGATCAAGACAGAGAAATCACCTAAGTCCCAAAATGGAGAACTCAGAGAATGGATAAGCAAGCTAAACCCCACATGCCTTGTGGATCTGTTTTGCCGACCTGAGAAACGGGCTTAATGTCACCCCTCACAGCACAGGACATCCCCTGGAGAAGGTGAAATGGAGTCTGGACCCGAAACAACACAACAAAAACCAATGTGTGTTAAGATATGATACTACTAAAATGTCAATAGAAACACCCCTGCAGACCGTGACTTACGCAGTATGGAGGAGGGGTAACAGACAAAATGAGGATCAGATGAGGACTGTCCCCAGAACTTCTGGGCAGGCTACGCTGCTCTGAGCTCCAGGTGGACACTTTCAAATTTCCTGAAAGTGAAAATTCGGACTGCAGAGACAGCTCAGGCGTTAAAAGCATACTGTATGAGCCAAGTGGTGGTGGCGCATGCCTTTAATCCCAGTACTCAGGGAGCAGAGGCAGGTGGATCTCTGAGTTTGAAGCCAGCCTGGTCTATTGAGTGAGTTCCAGGACAGTCAGGACTGTTACACAGAGAAACCTTGTTTTGAAAAGCCAAAAGGGGGGGGGGGGTGGGGGATAAAAGAGTGAACTGTAGTCCAAAAGACTCAAGTTCACCAAGTCCAATTCTCAGCGCCAATGTCAGCCGGCTCACAACTGGCTGTAACTCCAGCTCCAGGGGATCTCACACCTCTGACCTCCCTGGGCGCTGAACTCAGATGCACAACTCCCGCTACCTCCCACATATATGCAATTTAAAAATAAAAATAAAATCCAAATGTGAAAATAATTATAACAGAGGGAGCCTTATAACAGATCAAGGCTTGTGCTGGAAGCCTTCTGCAATTCAGCCACTTAAACTTCACAGCCATCCAAGGGAGGGGGAGTTCTGATACCCAGAGGCAACTGAGGCTGGATGCTATGTGACCATCATACATGGCACCCTCACTTAAAGTGCCTAAACTGGGCCCAGTAAGATGGCTCAGAGGGTAAGAGCACATGTCACCAAGACTGATGGCCTGAATTCTATCCCTAGAACCCACACGGTAAAAGGAAAGAACTGATCCTTGCCATTTTTCCTCTTGCAATTTTTCCTCTGATCTCTACATAAATAAATATAATTAGAAAAATGCTAACACCACTAATAAATGCACTGTCTGGATGGAAAAACATTCTCCCCCAGTCAGGTTTGGTGGTACATGCCTTTAATCTCAGCATTTGGGAGACTGAGGCAGGCGAAGTCAGAAGTTCAAAGTCAGCCTGGGCTACAGAGTGAGTTCCATGACAGCCAAGGCTACACAGAGAAACCCTGTCTCAAAAAACCCAAAACAAAAATACATATGCCGCCAAACCTGATGACCTGAATTTGATCACCAGGTCCTACATGGTAGAAAGAGAGAACTGACTCCCCCCAATTGTCTTCTGACACCCCCCCCCCCCACATTCACAGTGACACTTCTGCATCCCTACACATACAATACACAAAGTGCAAGACGGCCACTGGGGAGGTGACTCGGCGGCGAGTAAAGTTGCTCCCCGTGCAAACGTGCAAGCGTGAGGACCTGAGCTCAGATCCCCGGAACTGGACTATACAGTCACCACACCGAAGGAGCGGAATGGAGACAAAACACAGGCATTGTGGGCTCCCAACTAGTTCTAAGCTGAGACTCCCTGTCCCAAAAGAATAAGGTGAGGGGAGTGATTGATAGACCGAGACACCTGGGCTCTCCCTCTGGCCTCTGCACCTGCACACACATGTGTGCATACACATACGCACAACATACACATCATACATGCACATACGAAGTAAAATAAAATATTTATCCTGGGGCACCGGGTGGAGCTCAGTGGTAAGAAATAAGTAAAGAAGATACTGATGTCGTTGTAGTGAAGTCCTGTCATTCAGACTACCAGGGAGCTGACCAAAAACATGGCTCAAGGACTTGGGACCTGGGAGATGGCTGTGCAAGCCTGACAACATGAACTCAATCCCTGAATGTAAAGCCAAAGTGGCGAGTATCTGTAACGCCAGCATTCCCACCGCGAGATGGGCCACAGACACATGAACCTTCCCTAAGCTTTTGGGCGGTCTAGCCTGGAGTACCCAGAACAGGGGCAAACAGTAAGAAAGACTCCGACTTCCAACAAGGTGGAAGGTAAAGCTGCCCTCTGGACTTTGTATACATATAACCATGGACAGACACATACATGCAAATAAATATTTTTTAAAATATTCAAGGACTGTGTGGGCAACAAAACCTAAAATAAGAGATGTGTCAGGGAGTGACTCAGTGGTAGAGCCCCTGCCTAGAATCCCCCACAGTGAGGGGCTGGGGGTGTGGCTCAGTGGTAGAGCCCCTGCCTAGAATCCCCCACAGTGAGGGGCTGGGGGTGTGGCTCAGTGGTAGAGCCCCTGCCTAGAATCCCCCACAGTGAGGGGCTGGGGGTGTGGCTCAGTGGTAGAGCCCCCACCTAGAATCCCCCAGTGAGGGGCTGGGGTGTGGCTCAGTGGTAGAGCCTTTGCCTAGAATCCCCAAGTGAGAGGTTAGAGGTGTGGTTTACTAGCATGCAATGAGAGACCCTGTGTTCCAGATGCAGCACTGAGAACTCTAGCATCCTGTTCTGTGCCTGTCCATTACAAATTCTCAGCCCAGCTGGGTAGAAAAAGAACTGGCTGAGATGAGACAGACCCCAGACACAGTGACCATGAACTTCACTAGAGTTGCATTTACTCACAGCTACCAGTTATAGCTGGTCCTAGGTTTCATGGAAGGGGAGAGACGGGGCCAGAGCCAACAAACCCCATTTGGCCAGGAAGTTGCCAACTGAAACCCATAGCTGGTTTCCAGAGCCTGCCCTGCAGAATTACACATGGGATGCAGGGGAATGAAGACAGGATGTCACGGGATGCAAAGACTGTGACAGCTGCTAAGGCAGCCCAGCAGACAGGCTGGATAAGAACACCCCCGATGGAGAACGGCTTCCTGAAGGTACAGCATCCCAGTTGCCTCTACCAAGTCTTGATTCAGCAGGCTGACGATACACAGTAATGAAACCACACCATCACAGGAAACAAAGTCTGTCTGGCCAGTAGAATATCAGAGTCAAAAACAAGATGGAAAAGCCATAGTGAAGATGTTTGGGGGGAATAAGGTGGAAAAGGTAAAGAGCAAGACAATGGGAGAATGTGGGACAAGCTGTAAGAAATTACGTTTCTCAGGAGACAAATGCATACACAACCTTGAGTTGAGAAGTTGTCTCTGGGGAGGAAGCTGGGGGAAAGACAAAGGCAAGCAAAGAAAATGAACCTGGTGTGGTAGCCAACTGAAGGTAGAGGTAGAAGGGTGAGTTGTTCAGGGTCATTCTGAACTAGCCCGGGCTAAGTGGAACCCTTGTTTTAAAGGGGGGAGAGGTGTTAGTGAGACACCTGGGGGTAAAGGTGATTGCCACGAAGCCCAACGTAGACAGAGCTCAATCCCTGGGAATCACATGGTAGCAGAACTGGAGTTCTGCAACTGTTCTAAGACCTCAAGAAGTGCATGCCCACACTAGATTATAAATAAACAAAACCAAAACAAATACACAAAAATCACAAGCAGGGAGAAGGAGAGAGCAAACCAGCTTAAACTTCCTCCGGCCACCGAGACAGAACTAATCAAGCACTGCAGCTGCAGGGAGCCCAGCAAATCTCCTGACGACCTGGGTTCTGCACCAGCACTGACCATAGGGCCTGGCCCCTAACAGCCCCCCAGCAAGTTTAACTGGAAACAATGGAAGAAACAAAGACACTCTGCCTTCCCAGTCACCAGCCAAATCCCAAGAACAGACAACTCATACACAAAATTCATTGTCCCCAAACTAGAAATGCCTTCAGAAAGTTCCTCAGGCTGTCTCATGAGGGTACCCTGCCTGTCCTGGAGACACAAAGGCTTCAGTCAATTGGGACCAATCAACAGGGGCTGGTACAGACAGAGAAGTGGGGGAGATTCCTTAGGGACCACCCAATTCAGCATGTCCCAACCTTGCTTGAAACTATGGTGTGGCATATCCTTCATAGCTGGGGACAAAATAAATAAATAGATAAATAGGAAAAGAAAAACAGCAAAGAGAGGGAAAAGTGGGGGGGGGGGGGACTGTATGACCCTGCCCTGCTGGGAGAGGGAGCCAGGTGCAAGGTAGATGCCTGGGGCCGCATCCAAGAATCAGGGGAGGAGACCAGGATGAGAAGACCTGGGACTCCCACCCCAGCTCCTGCCCCGCAGGGTGGGAGGGGGGAAATGGCAGGCCTGGCTGCTTCCAGCCCAGGCTCCTTCGAAGGAATGCCATGTTTTCCTGTTTCCAATTAACATCCCCCAGCAGCAACCCTCCACATTCTTGAGACTAGGAGTCAAGGAAGCCTGGGGGGGGATGAGGAGGGGGGAATCCTGGAAGGCTAGCTGGTGTCTGGCCTTAGGGCTAGAGAGACAGCTTAGTAGACTGTAGAATCTCTTTCCCCTATCCTCCCAGGTGACCCAAAGGTTTGATACTGACTCCTGGTTCTTTGTAGGTTAAAGCAGACCACCCCTCCATATCCCGAGGAAGGTGAGCAAAAGTGTCAGGGGTTTCTGGAAGAACCAGGAAAGTGTACTGTAGCAAGACATAGGACTGTCCCCTGTGGGTCTAATTCAAGTTTCTCCCATCTTCCCCAATTGGGCACCTCTTTTCAGAACACCTAAAAGGCCCTCTCCTCTCCTCCCAGGGTGTCCCATCTCAGGGTTATCCTAAAGTTATGTTATCCTTAACAAGGGAAGAGATCAGTGGGGGAGCATGGGTCTGCCAAAACTCCTAGAATCAGACCCGATGCGGCATGAAGTACCTCTCAACACTGGCCCTTGCAGCCTGACTAATACAACTTAGCCACAGAGCACAAACCCTGGCCTCAGTTTACCTTCCTATAAAAAAGACATCACCTATATTACCTCCCTCACCGGGGAAGCCAGGACTCAGCAGCACTCTCCTCCAGAGCGCACAGTCCCCCACTGGAACAAGCACACTGGGCCACCGCACTTATTCTAGTCTCTTACGCTCTACTCCAACCTCCCACACCCCCAGGCCATCCCTATCCTAAACCAAGATGAAAGAGAAATCACACTTTTGGCTTCTCCTTTCTCTCCCTGCGGGTCAGGTCAAAGAACTTTCATTTTCACAGTGTACGGGGAGGAGGCAGGCAAGCTACAGATGGAGATGCGAGATCTTTCTCAGATGTATCAAGATACCAAGTGGGTCCCAGGCCAGAGAAGCAGACACCACAACAGTCCCTAGTCAAACAATCAGGTCAGCTCCCCCCTCTGCGATCACATTACAGCCATCAAACCAAGTGCCAATCAGGTGAAGAGGTGGGTGACAGCGCCTCTGGGTCCCAAGCAATGTCAAGCCTTCACCCAGCTAGACCAGGGCTCTCCCTATCCGGGCACTCACTAGACACAGGTGAAATGATCCATCAAGCTGAGCCCTCATCATCCTCTGCCAAACCCGCTTTCAGGGGGAAAACATCTGGCAGATCCTTCCCCAAACCAGGTCCACTGAAATCAAAAGGACAAAGTACTAAGAGAGAGAGAGCTAACCGGTTTTGAACTAGGCTGGATAAATTCTAGGGTATTGTGAACTGGGGCTCAGAGTGGCCCAAACAGTGTGACCTTAAACTAGTCTTTCAACCACACTAGGCCTCAGTGAGCCTGCCTAGAAAATGGACCACTCACTGTACTCACTCACTCCTCAGACTGTAACCAGGGTAGGCTTCGTTTAGCAGTAGCCAATCCGGGGTAGAGAGTGGTTATTTCCGGCTTCTGGGAGGTGGGGGAGCTACAGAGGAAGGCAGGGTACCGAGGTAAACAACTGATAAGTCCCGTGGGGCAGAGGAAAGGGGTGGTCTCCAAGCGAGGCTTCCCCTGTTTCTTCATCTTGGGGGTTGGGGTCATAGTTGACCTAGGACGCAGGTGTGGGGAAATGCTGTGTGCCAAAGATCTCTTGACTTCCAGCCCAGAGTCTTGGGTGTTCTCCACACATCCCCACATTTTTCTTACACTATGTTGGGAGAGGAGCAACAAAAGGGAATGAAGGTTTAACACTTGGGGTGGGTTACCAAGTGCAGCGCACAGGCTAGAGACCTCAGAGGGCCCTGTCACCAAGACTTCCCCTGGAGAGCTGACCCGACAGCCTCTGACCCCACCTCCTCCAGGGACGTTCAGCTGCTCCGAACCACAAAGCAAAACAAAGGGGTGCGGAGAGGAAGGAGCCAGTATGCCTTCCAATCACCGCGGGCGCCCAAGCTCGCGCCCTCCCGCGGCTCGTCACCGGGTCCTCCGGCTGGCGGAGGCCCAAAGCCTGGCTGGGCAGCTCCCAGGTCCCTTGTCTCCCCGCGGCTGCCGGTGACAGGAGCCGGGGAAGCAGCCCAGGGGCAGCCAAAGCGATGGGAAAACCAGATGGTCCCAAACCTTCGCCTCCCTCCTCCTCTTCCACCTACCTACCCACCCATCCATCCATCCCATTCCTCTCCCTCCGAGCCCGCGGCCTGGCCGCCCTCCGCAGGGACCTAGCCGGGATCACCCCGGGGAAAGGACTGCCTTTGTCTAAAGGTCACCACCCGGAGCGCGGTGCCCGGGTTGGGCCTGGTGCCTCCCATTCCCAGGCCCACGGAGTTGGAGCTCAGGGGCCACCCCAAATCCCGGGAGGTGACAGGCATGGAGGCTCCCCTTTTCCCTTCCTTTGATCCCCAGAAACAGGCCCCCTGCCGGACCAGACAGCTGAGGGGGCGGGGGTCCCCTACGCTCCCTGTCGGGGGTAGGGGAACCAAGTCAACTCCTCATTGTTTAGGGGCGATAGAGAGGGGGAGACCTAGTGGCCAGCATCCCAAGTTCATTGCTCCCTACAAGCCTGCAGAGGACCCCCGGTTCTCCCAGGCACCCCCAAGAGGGACTTGGGGAGGGGGGCGCACAGGACGCGCGACAGGAGGGGGAGGAGATAGATCCCGCTGTCTATGGCCCTCGCCTCTCCCCAGAAAAGGCGGGGAGCACGAGGAGGGGAGGGGGTCCCGAAGGCGGGTGGGGGGGTCTCTGCCCCTCCCCCCGTGGGACGTTCGCGCTCGCCCCTCTCCTCCGTTGCATTGTATCCCGGAGAGGAAACCGGGGCGCAAGGTTTGAGATCGGAGCGCAGTGAAGGGGGAGATCACTGCAAGATCGGGGCGGCGGCGGTGGCGGGAGAGACCTAGGATGGGGGTGCGTGGATAGTGGTGGGCGCCGAGCACCAAAAAAGAAAAAAAAAAAAATCCAGTCTCAGCAGCGGCAGCGGGCGCTGCGCCCCGGTTGGGGGGCTGAGTGTGGAGTGTCGGGGGGGAGTGGGTTCGGCCCCAGCTACGGCTCTCCCCCCCCAACACACACACCCTCGCCGCCGAGCCCCACTCCCCCCCTCGCTTTTGCGCCCTGTCACAGCCCCGACTCGCAGGTAGAGAGAGTTAAGAGATTTAAAGAGAAATTGCTACATTGTGAGAAACTCACCCTGATGTTTGAGCAGCCGTCGGCGCGGGGTCTCCGGGACGGCCCCGCACGGGCTGCACAGGGAGGACCCAGAAGGGGCCGGCCGGCCGGGCCGGTCAGCGCACTGCCTGATCGCATGGCGGGCCCGGCTCCGCTGCGCCCGGGCCCGCCGCCGCCCTTGCAACGAAGCGGCCCCGCGCGGCCCGGCCCCGCGCCCCGCTCCGGGGAGCACCCCTCGGGTATGCAAAAAAAAAAAAATTTTTTTTTAATTGAATGCAAAAAAAAAAAAATCTTGCTGGTTTTGTGTCCCGCCCCCCCTTCTCTTCCTCCTCCTCCTCCTCCTCTTCCTCCCCTCCGCCCTGCTAGGAGGAGGAGCGCCAAGAGGCTGCGCCTCTAGTGTGGCAAATAACCAATCATGGCTAAGAGTATTAGAGCGGCAGGTCTGGTAGCCAATAAAAAGGTGCACACTCTGTGGGCGGGAGCACAGAGTGGCAGCACCGCCCCCTCCTCCTGGCTCGGCGGGGCTGCCAGAGTGCCTGTTCGGCTCCGGTGCCCTGGGTCGGAAACCTGCAGCTGGGATTCCGGTTGTTGGTGGTGGAAGAGGAGATGGAGGGTTCGTGCGTGTCCACATCCCCGCTCCAGATCCGTCTAGGCCCAAGATGGTGGCTTCTACGGGATGATGCGCCCCAGGGCACCTCAGAAGACGAGAAGAGAGAGCGATCGAGGCTTCAAGAGGATGTGGGACAGTGATGCTGCTCCGTGTCGGACTCAGAGTGCCGGGGATGGGAACCTTGGAGGTGATCGGAATTCCAGGCCTGGCGTATCAAGTCTTTCCGAGCCTGGTGATTTTGAGCTGACCCAGATCCGAAGCTCAGGATCCTTTGCGCGACACTTGGAGTCACAGATCTATTTGCAGAGCACTTGGTGAGCAGGCAGTTTAGCCCTTCGCAGCGCGTCCCCAGACCGCTCTGGCCTGCCGTCTCGGACCGCACTGACCTGATCACTTAACATTCAGGCCTCACCTACCCTTCTGTTACCCCGGGGCCCTAGAAAACCTGGTACACACAGTAGGTATCAAATAAATTTGTGTTGCATAAACGACTGATTGATCTGTTTTGTAAGCTTTATCGTTGATCCCATGTTGGCACTACCCGTAATATTTATTTAAGCATACATTTTAATTGGGTTTTTTTTTTTGTTGTTGTTGTTGTTTTTTGAGACGAGGTCATACTACGAAGCACAGGCTGGGCGCTCCTCCTGCCTTCACTTCACAGGTGTTGGGATTACACTTGCTTGACAATTATTTTTTAATTGTTATTGTGAGGGCGGGGATATAGTTCAGTGATGAGAGTGCTTTTCTAGTATGTGGAGGTCCGAGTGCAACAATGAAAAACTGTAAGAAGCTGAGGCCCTGAATCAAACAAGCACGATCCTGCTTCACTGTGGTCTTTCCTACGTGCTGCCTGTGTGCTGTGATGTAAATTACTTCATCTCTCCTTTTCTCTATTTCCTGTTTTCTAAAATGCTGACGGTGGGGTTGTTGAAATTGCTCAGTGGGTAAGGGCTCTTGTCACCAGACCTGGCGATACGAGTTCAATCTGCAGGTTCCTCATTGGTAGAAAGAGAGAACTAGCAGCACCTGTAAGTTGTCCTTTGAGCTCTATGCTTGTAATAATTATTTTTTCAAGACAAGGTTTCTCTGTGGTACCGGAACTAGCTCTTGTAGACGAGGCTGGGAACTCACAGAGATCCGCCTGCTTCTGCCTCCCCAGTGCTGGGATTAAAGGCATGCACCACCACCGCCCGGCTGTAATAATTACTTTTTAATGCAGCGGGCCCATTTTATAGAGTCCATTATAAAACAAAGGAAGTGTCAGCTGCTGCCATTATTTGGTGACTTGGTAAAATGAAAACTATCCATTGCAGAAGTGAACGCCTCAAAAGTGTTCACTCTCAGTCACACAGTGGTCTTACACAGCCCACTGGAGGTGCATGAACCACTCAGGAAAACCAGCAAGTACACAGTGCTCTTATTTTTGTGTAGTTGGCCCAATGATTTGAGCTGGGAGTGTTTCTAATTAGAACTCCCCTCAGAACTGTACAGGCAGAATCAGTGCACTTGGGAGGTGCAGGCTGGAGAATCAATAGTTCAAGGTCATCCTCAGCTACTTAGGGAGGTGTAGGCCAATCTGGGCTATATGAGAACCTGACTCAGTCTCACAACTTGCCCAGAGGAGACAGAACTGAGAGCCCCCATCTAGATATGGCCATACTGTACAAATTCAGCTTTGGCTCCCAAAAGGGAAGTGTTTTGCCTATCTAGGAAGTGGAGCCCAACCCTCTGCTGAAAATGTCCTCTGTGCAAAGTGATCTGACCTGGGTGGCACTTGGGTGTCTATTAGAGCTACAAACTCTGGAAAACTCAGAACTTAAGTCCTGACAGGCAAGAAGCTAGATGGCTTGAGGCCTGAGGGCTGACTGTATTTACTCATTCATTCATATGGAAATGTGTTCTAACCGCCTGCATCAGAAATTCAGTGATTCTACCCCCAACACTGCATAAACCCTCCATGGTCCTGCGCTTGGGAGGTAGATGCAGGAGGATCAGATGTTCAAAGTCATCTTCTGCTATACAGCAAGTTCAAGACCTGGGCTACATAAGACCTTGCCTCCAAAACAAAGGTTTGTTGAAAGTTGAGATTGTCTATGGCTAGTCACCTACCTGATCCGTATACAAACAAACCCAGGACCTCTCAAGAGAGGGCTTTGAACTCAGGCTACTTGGGAATTTCTGGCTGGATGTGGTGGAGCCTTGACAACCCAGCCCCCAAGCTGAGTCACAGCTGGCACAGCCCTGTGGGATCAAATGTCCATCTTCCCTGGGCATTCCTGGAAGCCCATCCAGGCTTCAGAGCTGGTGACAAGTGTCAGTGCTATTAAAAAAATCACTTGGTGGCCAGGCAGTGGTGGCGCACACCTTTAATTTCAGCACTGGGGAGGCAGAGGCAGGTGAATCTCTGTGAGTTTGAGGCCAACCTAGTCTACAAGAGCTAGTTCCAGGACAGGCTTCAAAGTTACAGAGAAACCTAGTTTCAAAAAAAAAAATCACTTGGTGAAAATGGGGAGACAGCTCAGTTGCTAGACTGCCTTCCTAACATGCATAAAGGTCTGGGTTCATTCTAGCTCCACACACACGGGCCATGGAGGTACACCCTGTAATCCTAGCACTCTGGAGGTAGAGGCGTGACGATTAGAAGTTCAGGATTAGTGGTTGGAGAGATAGCTCTGTGGTTAAGAGTTTGAATTACTCTTACACAAGAGGACCCAAGTTCTGTTCCCAGCACCATGTCAGACAGTTCACAACAGCCTCTAATGCCAATCCCAGGAGAGGTAATGCCCTCTTTTAGCCTCCTTAGGCACTGGGATTTGTGCATATATATTGAAACAGGCACACATACACATAATTTGTTAGAAAAATAAATTTTTTTTTGTTTTTTTTCGAGTCAGGGTTTCTCTGTGGCTTTGGAGCCTGTCCCAGAACTAGCTCTGTAGACCAGACTGGTCTCGAACTCACAGAGATCCGCCTGCCTCTGCCTCCCGAGTGCTGAGAAAAATAAATTTTTATTGATTTTTATTGAGCTCTACATTTTCTCTGCTCCCCTCCCTGCTTCTCCCTGCTCCCTTCAACCCTTCCCCAAGGTCCCCATGCTCCCAATTTACTCAGGAGATCTTGTCTGAGCAACAAATCTATCTATCTATCTATCTACACATACATACATATGTATACACACATATATATGTACATATAAAAGGTCAGCTACTTAGTGGATTGAAAGCTAGCCTGAGCTACATGCAACCCGGCATGTCTTTAGCCTCAGTACTTGGGAGACAGAAGCAGGTGGGTCTCTGGGTTCAAGACTAGCCTGCATAATGAAACCCTGTTTTTGTTGTTGTTGTTGTTGTTATTGTTTTTTGTTTTTTTGAGACAGGGTTTCTCTGTGGCTTTGGTGCCTGTCCTGGAACTAGCTCTGTAGACCAGGCTGGTCTCAAACTCACAGAGATCCGCCTGCCTCTGCCTCCCGAGTGCTGGGATTAAAATGAAACCCTGTCTTGAAGGAGAAGATGAAGAAAAAGGAGGAGAAGAAGAAGAATCATTTTTAATGATTTTTTTTTTATTTCTGTGCATTGATGTTTTGCCTGCATGTATTTTTTCATGAGAGTACCAGGTCCCCTGGAACTGGGGTTACGGATAGACAGTTGTGAGCTGACATGTGGGTGCTGCGAACTGAACCGGGGTCCTCTGGAAGAGCAGCCAGTGCTCTGAACCATTGAGTCATCTCTCCAGTCCCTATTTCATTTTTTTTAACCTCAGTATTTTGGACTAAACCCAGGGCTTCACACAGCAAGGGCTCTAGGCACCATCCCAGCCCTCTTGTTTTATTTGGACAGAGTCTAAGCTGCTAGAGTTCAGGCCTTGAACTTGCCATCCTCCAGCCTCAGTTTCCTTAGCAGCAATGGATAACAGCCCTGCACCACCAGGCTGAGCTGATTGTTTAGTTTTAATTATGACAGTATAGTGGGAAGGAAAGGTAGAAACCCCTCGTGTTCTTGGACAGGTTCAAATATTGAACTTCCTTCTTTCCTAGGGACCAGACATCTTGTCAACCGAATCCTCCTCCAGCCAGGAGAGCATCCTTTCTCACGTATTTCTGCACCGTGCCCTGTCTCCTTCCTTTAAAGCCCAGAACCCCTCAGAAACCCAGCTCCTTAAAGCCCAGCTTCTACCCATGAGAACCTCATCAGTGCCATCTGTCTACAGAAAGTGTCAAAGGCATCCGTCTCTTGTAGCGGGGTGGGGGGAGGTTGGGGGGGGGGTGGGCTTCAGTCTTGCTATTCAGTCAAAGATAACCTGGAACTCCTGACCCTCTAGCCGCCACCTCCCGGGATTACAGCTTTCATCACCATGCCAGGATGGTGCGGTGTTAGGGACTGGAACCCAAAGCTTCCTACACGCTTGGTTAAGTACTTGAGCAACTGCACCACATCCCCAGCTCTATTTCATTGTGTGTGTGTGTGTGTGTGTGTGTGTGTGTGTGTGTGTGTTAAGTCAGGAAATTAAACAGGATTTCTCCTTCCAACACGTGGGTTCTGGAGATCAAATTTAGATCAAGGTTTCATGGCAGATGCTTTTATTCGCTGACCCATTTCACCAGACCCCTCCCCTTTTGGCTCCTGTCAGGAACCTTCCCGTTTTGGCTCCTGTCAGGCAGTGGAAGCTTAAAACTTTGCTTCCCAATTGTTTCTCTATCCGAAAGCCTGCTAGCACACGATTGGTGCATTTTCCTTTTGCATGTAACACTTCAATAACCAAAAGCCCGACACCCATCTTGAAACACTCCTGCCTTTCCAGGTTGCTTTAAAAAGGGGCAAGGAGAGAAAGTTCTCAAGAGACTTTCAGGAGTCTGGGTCTTGGTGTCCAGGAAAAGGAAAAAAAGGTACTAATTCCTGCGTAGTCTCTGTCCTCTAGCCGTGCCCTTAGCCGGTGGCAGCACTGTACCAGCTCTGAGCCCAATCCGGATCAGAGCGCAGGAATCCGGCAGAGAAATCAGGCAGCGCCTAGCCCAGCCCGGCCTGGGGTCCTTAGCACCGCAAGTGCGAGGGGCGGAGCCGAGTCTTCGATTGGCCCAAGCATGGGGGCGTGGCCACAGCTCCGCCCCACCTTTCTCCCCCCACCCCCGCGCACACACAAGATAAAATAGGCTTCGCGCCCTGGTGCTCAAAATTATTCCCGGAGTAGGCGTGGTCTAGGTTTGTTTACACGCTGCCATTGGCTGGATTTGAATCGGGCCGAGCGGGTGCGCTGCGGGGGCGGGGCCTCGGAGGGCGGGGCTGGCGACTGACAGCTTCCAGTATACCGGAAAGCTCCTGATAGAGTTTTGGCTCTGCAGAATCCTGTTGCGGTTTCTGTCAGCTTCCTAATAAAGGCTAGCCAAGAAACTGAGGTGCATGTTTTCATAAAAATTCCTAAAACCAAAGTAAATAAATGAATAAATTTTTATTTTATTTTATTTTTTTTTCTTTTTGGTTCCCTGACCGGGAACCGAACCCGGGCCGCGGCTGTGAGAGCGCCGAATCCTAACCATAAATAAATTTTTTTTTTTTTTTTTGGTTTTTCGAGACAGGGTTTCTCTATGGTTTTGGAGCCATAAATAAATTTTTAAAAAGCAGATGCGACCCAGCTGTCCAACAATGGGGATCTGAAATCATCTGGGATCCAGACACACAGTGGGACAGGAAGTCACTGTAATAAACGAGGAAACCGCAAAGTGGCACAGAACAACTTTTGCACCCACCCAAGAAGGGAGGTTCTAAAAATGCAAAAAGTGTGGGTGAAAAGGCACAAGTTATCTGCTGATGTATTGCACAGAATAACTTACGAAATGGAAATGGATAGCCTGGAGTTGGGTGGATCATAAGTCATTTTGTAATTTCGTGAAGTTAGAATTTGTATCACCTACTCAAATAAATATACTGTAAATTGAAATAAATAAAATATGAATTTAAGCCAGGAACGGTGACGAACACCTTTAATCCCAACACTTTGGGGGGTAAAGACAAGTGGATTTCTGTGGATTCAAAGCTAACCAGGTCTACATAGTGAATGCCAAGACAGTCAGGGCTATGTAGAGACTTTTCACCCATACTTTTTGCAATTTTAGAACCTCCCTTCTTGAGTGGGTGCAAAAGTTGTTCTGTAGAGAGACCCTGTCTCAAGAAAATAAAATAATAATAATAACTTCTGAGAACCAGGTCTTAGCACCTGTGTGGGAGAATGACACAGGGGGTATGAGTTTATTCACTCCAGGCCACCAGGGCTGTACCAGAGCCAAAGATATGAGGAAAATTTATTATTTACAGAAGCAGTAGCACCCTTTATCTTCAGGAGACCCATTCCAAGCCTCCCATGGATGCCTGAAAACAGGTAATATTAAACAATAAATACTTTTTTTCAATTATTTTGTGCTAGGGTCTCATGTAGTGAGGTGGGCCTGGAGCTCCTAATTCTCCTGCCTCCACCTCTAATCACTAAAACTGGCCAGATTGAACCCTGGATTTTGTGCCTGCTAAGCAAGGTTCTACTACGGGGGGGTCTCACTCTGTAGCCTGGGATAGCCTTCAAGTCGTTATGTAGCCCAGGCTGGTTTCCAATTTCTAGCAACCTGGCTCAACCTCCAGTCTGCTAAGATTACAGGTGTCTACCACCTGCCAGGCTTGTGTTTTTCTTCTGTTCTTTTTTTCTTTCTTCTATGCATATATACCTATAACAAAGTTTAGCTTATCAATGAGGCACTGTAGTCGTTTGAGAGAGATATCTCCCATATCCTCTAGTATTTGAGTACTCAGTTCCCAGTTGGATGGCCCTGTTTGCGATAGGTTTTGGAGGAAGGGTAGGTTTGCTGGAAGGAAGTGCTACACATAAATAGCAATAAAAAAGGAATCTTAAAACAAAAACAACCCCAAGACTGGCAAGACAGCTCATCAGGTAAAAGGCTCCTGATGCTAAGGGCAATGACCTAAAGTTTCAAAAGTCTGTACCATGGCCAGTTTGCTCTCTCAGCTTCCAGCTCCAGTTGCCACACCTACTTGCAGCTACACTTCCTAGCTGGCCTAGCGACAGGCTCTTATTCTTTAGAAACCATAGACTCAAAAATATCCTTCACCTTTATCACGGTAATAGAAAAATTACTAAAACAGACACCTGAAGAAATTAACATAAGTAAGGTGTGGTGGCACACACCTTTGATCTCATCTCTGGGGAAGCAGAGGCAGGTAGAGCTCTGTGAGTTGGAGGCCAACCTGGTCTATATAGAGAGCTCCAGGACAGCCAGGACTACACAGAGAAACCCTGCCTCAAAAAACAAAATAAATAAATAAATAAAATAAGAGATTAACATAATAGCAAAATATTTATTTTTATTGTTATTTATGTGTAGCACAAATTCTAATTGGTATTAATAATAAAAACCCAGAGTCAGATATAGGGGTTAATGCTGAAGATCAGAGAAGCAGAGCAGACAGTCACTAAGGAGACCTTTTACCTCTACCAAATCCTCCAACTGAAGGGGCAATTCTGTCTGTATGAATCCTCAGACTGCATGCTCAGATTGCATCTCCAGACTGCATCACCAGACTGCATGCTCAGACTGCATCTCCAGACTGCATGCTCAGACTGCATCTCCAGACCGCATGCTCAGACTGCATTCCCAGACTGCATCCTCAGACTGCATCTCCAGACTGCATCCCCAGACTTCATCTCCAGACTGCATCCTTAGACTGCATCTCCAGACTACATCCCCAGACTGCATCCTCAGACTGCATCTCCAGACTGCATTCTCAGATTGCCTCTGAGCTCCTGCTTTATATTTCTCTCTCCGTCAAGCATATAACTCCTGTCTCACCTCTCCAGTGCTGGGAATAAAGGCATGTGACTCCCACATACTGGGATTAAAGGTGTGAGCCACCACCACCTGGCTCTGTTTCTCTTTGAGATTGGATCAATCTAGTGTTACCCAGGGTGGCCTTGAAGTCACCTCTGCCTTCAGAGGTGCTGGGATTAAAGGTGTGTGCCACTACTGCCTGGCCTCTATGACTAACTAATGGCTTAGCTCTCACTCTGATCTTCAGGCAAGCTTTCTTTGTTAGATCACAAAATATCACTACATTTATGTGTATGCATGTGTCTGTGTGAAAAAATACTTGGAGAGTGTGGATGCTCTTAGAGATCAGAAGAGGTCACCGGATGCTTTGGAACTGGAGTCACAGGCAGTTGTGGGTTGCTGGAAGCCCAAGTCAGGTCCTCTGGAAAGTCTTAACTGCCAAGCTCCCTTTCCAGCCCCTCTCCCCAAGTTTGGCTCCCCTCCCCCATCCAAACAGGGTTTCTCTGTGTAGCACTGGTTGTCCTGAAACTCCCTCTGTAGACCACACTGACCTCAAACTCAGAGATCCAGTTGTCTCTGCATCTTGAATGCTAGGACTAAAGGCATATGCCACCACTGTCGGGCTCCAAGTTTGTCTTTTTGAGACAAGATTTTGGTCTGAAACTCACTATGGGACTGGGAATATGGTTTGGCTGTTAAGAACATTGGCTGCTCTTGCAGACGACCCAGGTTCAGTTGCCAGTGGTTCACGACTATCTCACAGTGATCCACCTGCCTCTACCACTCCAGTACTTGAATTAAAGGCTTGTGAGGCTACACCCATCTTAAAAAAATCTTTAAGAAACAAAAAGAGTGGCTTTGGAGGGGATAAGGTTGGGGGGACGGGAAGGAAGAGAAAGAAAGAGGTCACTGGATTGGAAAACATGGAAATGAGGGTTCTGGGGGTGGTGGAGTTGAGGCAGCTTGCAAATGGTGGTTAGCGAAGCACCACAGTGCATGAAAAAAGTTCAGCATCATTAGTCATTAGGGAAGTGGAAGTTCAAAACCACGCTGTGACAGCAATACACACATACCAGGGTGACCATAGTCAAATGCGTAGAGGGCACAGTGGTAGTTCAGAGGGTAAAGTGCCTGGTTTGTGAACAGCGGAGCCTTAGTTCTGATGCATAGCACCCACTTAAAAGCTGGGGGGAGGGGGCAGGATTGGAGACAGGTGGACCCCTGGGGATTGCTGGGTTGACTAGTGAACAAGTTTCAGATTTAATTAGAGTCTCTGTCTTAAAATAATCAGACGGAGAGCAATAGAGGAAGACACCTGAGGTCTAGCTGTCATCCAAGCATATATGCACTGGCACCTGCATGCACACTTGAATGTGAACACACACACACACACACACACACACTGATGGTTAGTGTTAGTCATCAACTTAACAATATCCAGAATCACCTAGGAGACAGGCAGGTCTGTGAGTGGACCATCTTTTTCACGTGTTAAACTCTTTTTTGTTCTTAAATTCTTTTAAATTCTTTTTGAAATTTTATGTGCATTGGTGTTTTGCCTGCATGTGAGTCATTGTAAGGGTGTCAGATCCTGGAAATACAAACAGTTGTTAACTGCTATGTGAGTGCTGGGAATTGAACTCAGGACCCCTGGAAGAGCAGTCAGTGCTCATAACTACTGAGCCATTTCTCTAGTCCTTTGTTCTTAAATTCTATATTTGAATTCACATAAAGTGTTTCAGATCAGTGATTTTAAAAATATTTTATTTTTAAAATGTGTATGAGTATTTTGCCTGCACGCACTTCTGTGCACCACATGCACACCGTGTCCGAAGCAGGTATCAGATTCTCTGGGACTGGAATTGCAGCAGATGTGGGCCACCTGGGTGCTAGAACCAAACTCTAATCTTCTAGAAAAGAAGTATGTGTTCTTTTTTGTTTGTTTAGTTGGTTTTTGAGACAGGGTTTCTCTATAGCTTTGGAGCTTGGCTTGGAACTAGCTCTTGTAGACCAGGCTGGCCTTGAACTCACAGAGATCCGCTTGCCTCAGCCTCCCGAGTGCTAGGATTTAAAGGTGTGAGCCACCACTGTCCGGCAGCAGTGTGTGCTCTTAACTGACGAGCTATTTTTCCAGTCCAAATTATTCTTGTCTTAAGGCAGGCTTTCTTTCTTTCTTTCTTTCTTTCTTTCTTTCTTTCTTTCTTTCTTTCTTTCTTTTCTTTCTGTCTTTATTATGGGTATTTTACCTGTATGTAAGACTGTGCATCCCAGGTGTGCAGTACCCATGGAGGCCAGAAGACAGTGGATTCCTTGGAACTGGAATTACAAATGGTTGGGAACCATCATAGGGCTGCTGGGAATAGAATCAGAGTCATCTGGAAAAGCAGCCAGTGTTCTTACAGCTGAGCTCTCTCTACAGCCACAAATTATTATTTTTTAAATATTTAGTCTGTCTGTCTGTCTCTGTGTGTGTGTGTGTGTCTGTGCCTGTGTGTTTGTGTGTGTATTTATGCATTTTGGTGTTTTGAGATGGTGTTTTCTGTATCTCAAGCTGGTCTCAAGCCCAGTATGAGACAAGGAGGACCTTGGACTCTTGATGCTCCTGCTTCCACCTCTTGTGGGTGGAGACTGAAAGAGTGTATCACCATACCTGGATTAGCCTCTGTTTTTTGAGAGTCAGTGGGTCCCAGAGTTTGGGGCACTGAAAGAGCTTCCCTTAGGAGGCAGCTGTGAAAGAGATGGGTGTGCTCTGTGCTTTGCAGATGGGTATCAGGGGTTTCCACACAATGACTTCCCTTTGCATGGGAAGTCAAGGACCAGTCAGCAGAGGAGGGCAGCAGGTGGGGCAATGCCAGCTCAGCTCTCTCCAGTCTATTGGGAGAGACTACCCTATGCCCACCACAGGCCTGAAATTTCTTTCTTCCTTCCTTCCTTTCTTCCTTCCTTCCTTCCTTCCTTTCTTTCTTTCTTTCTTTCTTTCTTTCTTTCCTTTTTTGGTTTTTCAAGACAGGGTTTCTCTATAGCTTTGGAGCCTGTCCTGGTCCTCTTGTAGACCAGACTGGCCTTGAACTCACAGAGCTCCACCTGCCTCTGCCTCCCAAGTACTGGGATTAAAGGCCTGCGCCACCACTGCCCAGCTGAGATTTCTTTTGTTGTTGTTTGGTTGGCTTGGGGTTATTTTTCGAGATAGAGTTTCTCTTTTTAGCCTTGGCTGTACTGGAACTTACTCTGTAGACCAGGAGGTCTGAGGTTCCTGATTCAAGTAGAATGAGTCAGGCTGGCTGAGTGGTTTCCTTCTGCTGGCTTAGAGGATCAGAGTGGGGTAAGGAGGCCAAGGGTGCTTGATAGAAGTGATTCAAAAGATGAGCCTCCAAAAGAGGGGCTGAGCAATGCCCACAGGTGGAGACCTTAGTTCTGTCTTGCTAAGAGGAGGAGCAGGAGTCTGTGTTGCTGGAATTTATCTTTATTCTTCCATTGCTGGTGCAAACTCTGATTTTCTTCCCATTTCCTTAGTCGTTCCTTTTCAGCGTCCACCCTAATAGGCTTCCCAGAGGTCTGACCTTCTCAGAGTGCAACTAAGGGCTGCCCTAAACCTTTCCATGTCTGCCCTGTCTTTCTGATATACTCATGTGGGGGAAGGGCCATGGAAAACTTGCTCCATTGAAACTGTGCTCAGAGAGCTGGAGAGATGGCTGAGTGGATGCTCTTCCAGAGGACTGAGGTTTGATTCCCAGCACCCATGTGATAACTCCATAACTCCAGCTCCAGAGGATCTGACGCCCTTTCTGACTGCTACAGGAACTATGTACACACATTATACATACAAGCACAACCCTCATACATGTGAAAGGAAGAAACAAATTTTAAAAAATTTAAAGAGAAACAAACCAAAGAAACAATACTCAGGAAAAACCAGGAATGTCATTCAACTGGTGGAGTGGTCTCCTAACACTCATGAGGTCCCAAGTTCCATTCCCAGTACCACACAAACTGGTTTGGTGTTGCAAACCTGAAATTCTAGCACTGGTGAAGTGGAGGAGAAGGTCAAAGTCATCCTCCTACTTAATGAGTTTGAGGCCAACCTGAGCTACACAAGACTGTGAGTCAGAAAAAAATATGCCCAGCCTGAGGTGGGTTCTGTGACACAGGTCTGTCCTCATCACACACAGGAAAACTGAGGCATGGGCTTGAGAATCAGAGACTGGCTTGGGATACATGGGAGCAGAAGGAAGACCTGGACATGCTGTGCTGTATGGGTCACTTTTGTATCATGTGACAAAATATGTAACTGAAACCAAATAAGAGGAGAGTTAATTTGGGATCACAGTTTCAAAGGGGTCTCTTCCCACCATGGTGGGAAAAGCAGGGCACAGACAGAATGGCTGTGCTCACCAGAATATATGTAAACAGGTCATATCATGGTGGACCAGAGTGCAGAGAAGGATTGTAACTAGGGGTATGTATTACCTGCAAAGGCCTGCCTCCCAATGACTTGAGACATAACAGCTGTTTCCTCCAAGCGTCAGCACCTTCCCCAAACAGCACCACCTGCTGGGGAGAAAGTGCATTTTTCAGGGGACCATTTTAGATGATTGCTAATGGGTGTATATATTCATTAAAACCACAGCTGGGAGCCGGGCGGTGGTGGCGCACGCCTTTAATCCCAGCACTCGGGAGGCAGAGGCAGGCGGATCTCTGTGAGTTCGAGACCAGCCTGGTCTACAGAGCTAGTTCCAGGACAGGCTCCAAAGCCACAGAGAAACCCTGTCTCGAAAAACCAAAAAACAAAAAAACAAAACAAAACAACAACAAAAAAAAAAACCACAGCTGGGGCTGGTGAGATGGGTCATGGGTAAAGGTGCTGGCTGCCAAGCCCGATGACCTGAGTTCAGTCCCTGGGACCTGTTGTTCTTTTTTTTAAAAAAAATACTGCAAGATCCCCGAGGCAGTAGGCAGCAGAAATGCTGTAGGTCCCAAATGGTGGTAGCTGGCCATGTGGCGGCAGACAGCGGGCCCTGGGAGCAGCCAGTCCCAGGCAGAGACGGCTGCTGGTCTCAGAGCAATGGCTGGTCCCAGGCAGGGAGACACATGGCGGGCGGGCAGAAGACAGAAACATGGATAGACACGACAGGCAGGGTGAGGTTGAATGTTTATTCAGGGGGTTATGGAGGAGGAAGGGTGAAGGGGGGGGGGACAAAGAGAGAGGGAGAGAGAGAGAGAGAGAGAGAGAGAGAGAGAGAGAGAGAGAGAGAGAGAGAGAGAAGAGGAGAAAGAGACAGAGAAGGGGGGAAGCAGAGAAGTGGGGAGATGGAAAAGAGAGCGAACCCAGGCCGGAAGCTGAAGATCAGCCTGCCTCAGCGGATGGGGAGGGAGTGGGCGTGGCTTGTCTCTTAAAGGGACCAATACCATAACAGGACCCACATGGTAGAAGGAGAGGACTGGCACGAGTTGTCCTCCACACATATGGTGTGGTATGTGGGAGCTCCTCCAAAATAAATAAATGTGGTTTTAAAAACACAGAGCAACATCTGGGCATGGTGGCTCATGCCCTTAATTCCAGCAGTCGAGAGACAGAGGCAGGCAGATCTCTGTGAGTTCGGGGCCAGCACGGCCTACAGAGCAAGTTCCAGGACAGCTAGGGCAACACAGAGAAACCTAGAAGTCAGAGACATATGTCTGTTGTCTTCCTCAATCACTCTCCACTTTATTAATCTATTTTTTGGTAATTCTGGGGATTAAGCTCAGGGTCTCTGAATGAGAGACCATCCCTCTAATACCGAGCTATATCTCCAGTACTCTGCCTTATGTATTGACACAGTCTCTCTCTGAACCTGGACATTGCTTAATGGCCAAAGAGCTTCAGGGAGCGAGCTGTGTCCTCCTTCCCAGGGCTGGGATTTCAGACACCAGTGGCTGTGCCTGGCTTCTTACATGGCTACTAGGAATCTGAGTCCAGAGCTTCACACCTATCAGCAGGTGCTTTATCCACTGAGGCATCTCTTGGATCAGTCCACATCGTCTGGACTAATACGTCTGGGACCAGCCTCGACAAAAATACCTCTTGCCAGGGTAGGGGCATTGGGATTTAGAAATATAGTAAAGAATACAAAGACATGTTTAAAAAGAATAAAACAGAAACATGTAGAATAGTACCAGGAGGGAGTTTCAGTGAATACTGAAATTGCCCGTGTTTAATTTCCAATTGCAAACCGGGCAGTGGTGGCGCACGCCTTTAAACCCAGCACTCGGGAATCAGAGGCAGACGGATCTCTGTGAGTTCGAGGCCAGCCTGGTCTACAAAGGGAATTCCAGGACAGGCTCCAAAGCTACAGAGAAACCCTGTCTCGAAAAAAAAAAAAAATTCCAATTGCTTAAAATGCCTTTGACCTCAAGAGGTAGAAGTAAGACCAAAAAAAAAAAAAAAAGGCATTAACAGGATATAAGGAAATGAACAGACCAGTTGAAGGCTACACCCATAGTTAAACATTCTGTTTCTAGAACAAAACAAGTCACACTCACACCCTAAACCAAAACATTCTGTAGACAAACCACTCCTTGGGTGGAATCCAAAGTTATCTCCATAAGGGAACTGGAATTTAGTTGAATCCTTAGACTTTTGTTTGAGGTAGAAACACATCTACTTCTCTAGACCTGAAAAACAAGGCCTTAATGTTAGCCACACCTGTTGACAGTGCCCTTGTGAGAGCAGAACTCTCTGGTTTGAATCTAGGTGGAACCTTTGCTTGAGGTAGAAACAATAACCTTGAAGGAGTAGAGGTAAGTTCCAAGATTTACTTTTGGTCAGTGTGAAAATGGGCTCACAATTTTGGGCCTCTATACTAATAGGTTTTTCCCCTATGTTTTTAGATGTGTTTATCTATTTTATATGATTTTCAAATGCAGTTATGTGTGTGCACCATGTGTATCATGTTTAGTGCCCCAGAAAGTCAGAAGAAGGCATTGGATGCCCTAAAACTGGAGTTACAGAATGTGAGCCACCGTATGGAGGATGGGAACTTAACTTCTGCAAAAGCAACAAGTGCTCTTAGCTGCTGAGCCATCTCTTTAGCCCATGGGTTGTTTTTTTTGTTGTTGTTGTTTGTTTTTTGTTTTTTTTTTTTTTTTTTTTTGAGACAGGGTTTCTGTGTGTAACAGCTCTCCTAGAACTTGTTTTGTAGACCACTGGCTTTGAATTGACAGAGATCCACCTACCTCTGCCTCCCAGATGCTAGGATTAAAGACATATGACACCAGTGCCCGCCCAGCCGCAGGGATTTATGTTAAATGGATTTCAGTTCTGGTCAAACCTAAGTGTCAATCTCACCATGGAAGTTCTGAGCAAGAAGGGCCAGTGAGATGGCTCATCAGGTAATGGGGCTTGCTGACTAAGTTTGATTCCTGGAACTCACGTGGTGGACGAAGAGAACTGCAGAAAGTTATTCTCTGTCCACATACACTGTGAAATTCGTGTTTATGACACACACTAAATGAATGAAGGAATAATGATTTTTTAAAAAAGATGCCTCTGCTTAGCTAAGCTGTGAAGCAGAGACAGGTCCAGAGGGACACGTGTGTGAGCACTTGTCAGGTTATCTATCCTCTGTGACTGACCTTCTCACACCTTATCAGGGCCACTGGGCTTAGGGCAGCACTGGACACACATTGGAGTCCCAGAAAATACTGGTGAATATTTGACTTATTCAGAGTTGGACACCAATTAACACAGAACAAATATTCTCTGGAGACAGGGATCTCAATTTTCTAAAGAGCATCTCTATTTATTTCCACAGTAAGTGCACAGATTTATGTTTTTAAAGAAAAATTTTATTTTGTGTGTGGGGTTTTTTTTTAATGTTTTTTTCAAGACATGGTTTCTTGGTAGCTTTGGAGCCTGTCCTGGAACTAGCTCTTATAGACCAGGTTGGCCTCGAACTCACAGAGATCTGCCTGCCTCTGCCTCCTGAATGCTGGGATTAAAGGTGTGTGCCACCACTGCCCGGCATGTTTTATTTTGTTTTGAGGGCTGATTTTTATTAGGGCTGGAGAAATGGCTTAGAGAGGACCAGAAGACTTGAGTTCAGTTCCCAGCACCTACAACCACCTGTAACTCAAGCTCCAGGGGATCTGACAATCACACACATGAGCATCCACATAAATATACGAACATAAAAGATTTATTTTTAAATTGTGTGTGTGTGTGTGCAGTGTCCATGGAAGCCAGAAGAGGACATAAGATGCATGGGACCTAGAGTTACAGGCCATTATGAGCGCCTAATGTGGGTGCTGTAAACTGAACCCTGGTCTTCTGTAAGAGTAATAAACTCTTTTAACCACTAAGCCATAAGTATTGATACTTTAATTCTTGCTTGATACCTCTTTTACTATATGTAATTTTTCTATGTTAAATTTAAAACCTTATTTTTTTATTTAAACAGAAAAGGGGAAATGGTGTGGGAAGTCCCCTCTATATATATGTTGCTTTTATGGGTTAATAATGAAACTTTTCAACCAATGGCTTAAGAATATAGCCAGGCTGGAAGAGATATATATGGAGAGAGTATCCAGAGTCAGGGAGAAGCCATGTAGCTGCCACTGGAGACAGATGCCTCCGTCAGAGCCCACCAGAACCTTGCCAGTAAACCACAGTCACGTGGTGATACACAGATTAATAGAAACGGGTTAATTTAAGATATAAGAGCCAGAAATATGCTTAAGCTATTGGCCAAACAGTATTGCAATTAATACAGATTTCTGTGTGATTATTTCAGGAGTCTGGGCAGCCAGGAAACGAACAAGTAGCCTCCCCCAACAAAGCCATTTCTCCAGCACCAAGTTTGCATTTTAAAACATTTGTAAAAAATTTGTTAGCTGGGTGGTGGTGGCACTCGCCTTTAATCCCAGCACTTGGGAGGCAGAGGCAGGCGGATCTCTGTGAGTTCGAGGCCAGCCTGGTCTACAATTCCAGGACAGGAACCAAAAGCTACAGAAAAACCCTGTCTCGAAAATTCAAAAAAAAAAATTTGTTAATGTATGTGTTTATGCATGTGTGCCAGAGTATATGTGGAGGTCAGAAGATTTGAGAGTTAGTTGTCTTCTTCCATGTAATTCAGAGAAGGAACTCATGTTGCCACCAGTGCATTTACTTGATAAGCAGTCACACCTGGCTTGTTTTGTTTCTAGACAAGGACTCACACTACAGCCCAGGCTATCTTCCGACATGTGGTATTTTTCCTGCCACAGAATCCCAAGGCTGAATGGCAAGTATTTTTCACACAGCCATTAGTATGAAGTCTATTTATTTGTCTCCATATTTGTAAAATTACCAAAGATAAAAAAAAAAACTGAATGTAGCCGGTGGTGGTGGCACATGCCTTTAATTCCAGCACTTGGGAGGTAGAATCAGGTGGATCTCTGTGAGTTCGAGGCCAGCCTGGTCTATAAGAGCTAGCTAGTTCCAGGACAGGCTCCAAAGCTACAGAGAAACCTTGTCTCAAAAAAAAAAAACAAAACAAAACAAAGGCTGGAGAGATGGCTCAGCAGTTAAGAGCATTGCCTGCTCTTCCAAAGGTCCTGAGTTCAATTCCCGGCAACTACATGGTGGCTCATAACCATTTGTAATGAGGTCTGGTGCCCTCTTCTGGCCTACATGTAGAAAGAATATTGTATACATAATAAATAAATAAATATTTTACAAAAAACAAAACAAAACAAACAAACAACAAAAAGACTGAATGTAGTAAAACGTAGATTCCTCAATTTGCTGTGAGACATAAGGATAATAAATAGATCAAGGTTAAAAAAAATGATCAAAAACAAAGGGGAAGGTCTGGAAACTACTTCGGGAGCTGAGGCAGAAAGTTCACTAGTTTGAGGGCTGCCTGGGCTACAGATATGTCTCAAAAATGTATTAAAGGGAGCTAGGGATGCAGTGGTAAAGCAACAGGGTAGAATTTACCACTAAGGACCTGGAAGTATGGCTCAACAGCAAAAAACTTTCCTAGACTCTGCAAGTGAGGGGCTAGGGGTGTGGCTCAGTGGTAGACCCCCTGCCTAGAATCTCTGAGGTGCTGGGGACGTATCTCAATGCAAAAGCACTTGTATAATAATGCACGAGGTCCTGGATTCAAACCATGGTATTGTTTAAAATTAAATAAAATACTTCTTTAAAAAAGTGAGTCTTGCAACTCCCGCAGCCAGGCCCTTGGCTTCCAGGAAGCAGCCTGCCCCTGAGCATGCGCAGAGTGGCTTTGCTAGTCTCCATCATCCAGGGAACCGTGCTGAATCTATACTGGGAGGGTATCCAGGGCACACAGGCGTTGTTTTATGAGGACTCAGTCCCTCTGTCTCGCCCCTCCCCCTGCAGCCCTTTCAGGGCCTTGCCTTCCCTCTCCCACCTTCCAACCGCCTGCCTCCCAAAATGGCGACCAACCGCCTTCTTTCCCGCCCGGTGTCAGGTCACATGACCTCCCACAGGACCCGCTCTGCAGAAGCCACGCCCTCTTTCTCTAAGCCTCGGGGAGTCTGGCCCAGGGGCACGCGCCACGAGCCCGGACCGCGCGTGGCACGCTCGCGACGACGCCGGGCCATGCACGCGCGCACACATCGTGGCAGGCGCACGCGCCCGGGGCCGGGACCGGGCTGCGCGTGCGCGCCGGGCGTCGTCCAGGAGCCTCGCGGCTGACGGGGGCGGCCGCTGGGAAGGCCCCGCGAGGCGCGAGGCACGAGGCCCGGCGCGCGAGCCCCCGGGGGCGGGTAAAACCCGGTTGCTGCTGCCCTTGCCCCTTTCCCCTCTCTCCCTAGCCCTGTCTGCCCGCTCTTTCCTCTCACCTCGACCCCTCTTCACCCTCTCCTTGTCTTCATCTTCCTCCCCGAGCGCAGGTGGCCCCCGTCCAAGGACGCCGCCGCTCAGCTCCGCGTCGCGCACGCTCCTTCTGCACCCCCGCAGCCCCTTCCTCCTTGGAGAAGACTCTTGGGGTGGCTCCAGCCCACTGCACCCACCTTTATTTTCTACCCTGTTCCTGCCAGGTCCCCCAACTGTCCCCTCGCAGTGCCCCAGCTCGCGCCGCGGGCCCTACCCGACCTCTGTGCCTTCTGCACCGCGGCCTTGCATTCGCAGGCCCCTCTGCTGACCGCCCCCTTCCTCCTCAGGTGTTCTGTTTTGGGGGACCCGGATGTATCTCTTTTTGAGGCTCTTTCAACAGGAGCAACAAACTCTCCTCTCTTCCTTGATCATGCCTCTAGAGGCCTCTCCCTATACTTTTTCTAGCAAAATTACTATGTTTTTTCAACCAAGATCTCCCAGTTTCCAGCAAAAAATAGAATAATAGTAATATTATCTGGACTACAATCCCCCATTTTGGAATATTTTTCCAATTACAAGAAACCAACTCATTTCTTCCAGTTTCTCATCTAATGTGTTTGCTCCTCCAAACCTTCCTTCTTACTTCCCTGCCCCTCAAATTCCTTTTCATCATCAATTCTCCCACAATTAGATTGTGTCCCCATAAAACCCTCTAGGTTCCTCCTACCTGGCTGGAGTGGTGGGGAAGAAATAAGGTTAAAAAAAAGTAATTTCCTCCATCTTTATCTCTTCAGCTTAGTATTGCTCCACTTCCTCCCCAAATGGTCTTTCTTCTCAATTTCATACCTGTTTCTCTGCTTGTTTGGGGATCCAAGTTCTGACTGTCCCTTCCTTTTCACTACCTGTTTTCAGGGCAAAAGTTATTGGATGAGTTTTCAAAAATTACCACCTCACCTTTCCAGGAGGAGATAGCGAAGGTCTGATTCCACCTGAACCCCCTTTCCTGTGGGGCCTAAGCCAGGCCCTCCTGTTCCCTGGAGAGTCATTCACTTGCTTTTGGGGTGAGTTTCCTTCCTTCCTTCTTTCTTTTGTTTTTGTTTGTTTGTTTGTTTAAACAGGGTTTTACTATAACTTTAGAGCCTATCCTGGAACTTGCTCCGTAGACGAGGCTGGCCTCGAACTCACAGAGATCTGCCTGTCTCTGCCTCCGGAGCACTGGGATAAAGGCGAGCGCCACCACCCAGGCCGAGTTTCCTTCTTTTGCACCTATTCAAAGACCACCTGCTGTGTCCTGTGGATCACTTTCCAGCATTTCTGAGCATCTCTACACCAGTGTGAAGACTATACACATTTCTGACAAAATCAGCAGAAGGATAAGTATAAGCATAAGGGAATCACTAAAAGATATCTCAGGTCGCACGCATGCTGATGTCTTCTGAGGAAGGCAGATTGAAGTATGTTTTCATTGTTGATGTTCATTGCAAAAACCTTTTACCTTTTCTGCTGATTCAGGGTAGCAACTCAGATCCCTACAAGAACAAGCAAGTGAGGTCATAGTAGGAAAGATTATGGTAATCAAATTATGTTCTCTTCATTGAGTGATGGCAGCTAGTGCAGGGAGCCAATCAGAAATACCAGTACAGGGGCACTGGAGAGATGGTTCAGTGGTTAAGAGCACAGGTTGCCCTTCCAGAGGTCTTGAGTTCAACTCTTACCAACCAAATGGCTGCTCACAACCATTTCTAATAGAATCTGATGTCCTCTTCTGTCATGCAAGCATTCATGCAAATAGAGCATTCATATATATATATATGTCCATATATATATATATTCATATATATATTTTAACTACAGGGTTTCTCTGTAGTTTTGGAGCCTGTCCTAGCCTCGAACTCACAGAGATCCTCCTGTCTCTGCCTCCTGAGTGCTGGGATTAAAGGCATGCACCACCACCACCCTACTGGAGAGGTGTCTTATTAGTTAAGAATATTGGCTACTTTTCCAAAGAATCTGGGGTCAATTCCTAGCATTCACATGATGACTCATAACCATCTATTAACCCAGTCCCAGGAGCCAGGACCCTCATCTGCCTTTTCTGGGCACTGAATGCATATAGTACAAAGACATACATACAGGCAAAACATACTCATAATTTTTTAAATTGGTAGGGCAGGAGATGTAGCTCAGTTGTGAGAGTACTTCCCTAGCACTCATGAAGCCCTGATGTGATCTTCAGCACTGGATAAAACCCAGTGTGGAGGTACACACCTATCCTGCCAACACTTGAGAGATGGAGACCAGAGGATCAGAAGTTTAAGGTCATTCTCTTCTATGAGTTTAAAGTATACAAATGGGATGCATATAACCCTGCCTCAAGAAAACAGTAAAAACAAAAAAAACTTAAGAGTATTGATCACACCAATAACCCCAGCACTCAGAAAGCTGAGGCAGAAGGATTGTTAGAGTTCAAGGCCAGCCTGGACTAGAGTGAAGTTCTGTCTCAAAAAAAAAAAAAAAATGAAGACAATGTGAAAATAAATTTTTGAGTTAGTTATGGTGGTGCACACCTTTAATCCCATCTCTTGGGAGGCAGAGGCAGGCATATCTCTGAGTTCTAGGCCAGTCTGGTCTACAAATTGAGTTCCAGGACAGCCAGGGCTACACAGAGTAACCCTGTCTTGGGGGAACAAAATTGAAGGACTAGTGAGATGAAAAGATGGCCCAGCAGTTAAGGGTAATGGCTGCTCTTCCAGAAGACTAGAATTCAATTCCCAGCACCCACATGGCAGCTCACATCTCCAGTTACAGGGCTTCTGACACCCTCACACAGACATACATGCAGACAAAACACCAATGAACATAAAATAAATTATATATTTTTTTAAAAAGATAGAAAAATGGTTTTCTAGATTTTATTTTGTGTTTTCCTCTTTTTTCAAAAAGGGTCCCAGGCTTAAACTCACTGTGTACTCCTGAGGATAACCTTGAACTCCTGGTGGTCCTGCTTCCACCCCCACCCCAGTGACTGGAATTGAGGTGTATGCCACCATGCCCTGATTGTTACTCTAGATGTCAGTGTTTCCTTTCATTCCTAGGACAGCTTGTGGGAGGGAAGGAGTTTCGGAGTCTCCTTTCCTCTTTTTTTTTGTTTGTTTGTTTGTTTTTCGAGACAGGGTTTCTCTGTAGCTTTGGAGCCTGTCCTGGAACTAGCTCTGTAGACCAGGCTGGTCTCAAACTCACAGAGATCAGCCTGCCTCTGCCTCCCGAGTGCTGGGATTAAAGGCGTGCACCACCACCGCCCGGCTTCCTTTCCTCCTTTAGTTGACTGGATGCCAGAGTCTTTCTTCGTGAGTGTCCTTCAGATTCCTTTGTGTCTCCTTTTTTTTTTTTTTTTCATATGGCAGAACTTTGCTATATAGTCCACACTGGTCTCAGACTCTCAATTCCCTGCCTCAGTTTCCCATGTGCTAGAAATATAGTCATATGCTGCTACTTCACAAGACAAAATCCAGTCTTTAAATAAGTGATCAGAAGCCGGGCGATGGTGGCGCACGCCTTTAATCCCAGCTCTCGGGAGGCAGAGGCAGGCGGATCTCTGTGAGTTCGAGACCAGCCTGGTCTACAGAGCTAGTTCCAGGACAGGATCCAAAGCCACAGAGAAACCCTGTCTCGAAAAACCCAAAAAAAAAAAAAAGTGATCAGAGGAAATGAATCAGTTCTCTGTTTAAAGCCATATATCTAGAGCAGGAGGTCTTCCTGGATTATTCAACTTCACAATGAGGTATAGGAGTCCAATGCCACGTGTGGGATAATAGCATAGTAGAGTGCTTAAGTGTGAAGGCTTCCAGATCAGACTGCATAGGGCAGGATTCTAACTCTGAGCTGGAACAAGTTATTTATCTAGGTTTTCTTTGTGTCACCCATGGCAAGGTTAATAATGTAGCACATGCCTCAGAGAGAGAGAGGGATGAGGGAACTAAAAATGGCATGAGTGATCCCAGCAGTGCTTGGCATGTAATTAAACCTCAATAATGTCCATGCTGTTATCGTGAGTATGATTATTACAAGGGTCTGCCAGGGAGACAAGTAGAGACTATGGGCAGAAGAGGACATGAGCCCTTGTTAGAGATGACAGTTATCTCTGGCTTTGTCCTGTTGTTCCCTGTCAGGGAATATCAAATCTAAAAGTTTTCAGGAGCTGATAGAAATGTGCATATGTAGAGGAAAGACTCTAATTATGCTAGGATAGAGCAAGGGTTGTGCCTTTACACAGTGGTTTACCACTGAGATCTCTCTCCAGCCCTTGATTTTTGAGACAGAATCTAACTATGTAGCTCAGACTGGCCTTGATCTGTGACCTCTCCACCCAAGTACTGGGATTGTAGGCAAGTGCCACTGTAGCTAAAAATAAAAATCTCTTCATGAAAAAAAATTGCTGATTAATTCAATTAGTGAAAATTCTGTATAGGCCAAAGAAAATGGGTCTATACTTTATAATAGGCCCTATTTATTCATTTACTAGTATGTGGTTTGGAGAGACAAGGTTTCATGTTGTCTTGCTATGTAATAACTGAGGCTGGCCTGAACCCCTGATCCTTCTACCTAAGTGCTGGGATTGCAAACATCTGCCCATGCTAAACTTTATTATAATTATTTATTTGTTTTGAGATAGCTTCTTACTGTGTCACCATGGCTGGCCTTAAACTCACAGTGGTCTTTTATGCTCTGTTTAGAGCACTGTCTCTCATATCGAGCTATGATATGAGCTACCATGTTTGGCTTGATTAGCCTTTATTTTTGTGTTATATTTCTTAATGTAAGTGTGTGCACATGTGTGTGTGTGTGTTATGTTGCATGATGTGGCAAAGATTCCTCTCTTTTCAATTGTTCTACCTTTATTTTTGAGACAGGATCTCTCACAGAACTTGAAACTCATTCCTTCAGCTAGACTGACTGGCTAATGAGATTTAGGAACCTGGTCTCTGTCTCCACCCAGCCCCTCCAGTCATAGGGTTACAGGCACATACCACTGTGCCAATCATTTTACATTTCAAGGATCCACACTCAGGCTGTCATGCATGCATAACAAGCACTTTACCACCTAAGCCCTCTCCTAGCTTGTGATGGGCCTTTTTAAAAAGAAAACATAATAGCGTTGCTTCGGATCCCCACTGTTGAATTACATTGTTTTCTAAACTGTTCAGCAAGGCATCCATGATGATAAACAAGGCATAAGGTTCTAAAGCTCACAGCCCTTATGCAGCTATAAAGCTAAAATTAACTTGCAAATGAAATGCAAACAAGGCAGTCCAGTCTGTTTAATCAAACTGCAAACATTATTTTAATGAGAGAACGGCTAGCTCACTGCCATCTTTAATGTTCCTAGAAAGGGTTCTCTTGATGACTGTCTTACTGGTCCTTTTTGGCTTTAGCCAAAACCTTGTCGTGTCTCAATTCTCTAACCACTTTTTGCATTTTTTAGAAAAGATTTATCTTGGCAGGGCAATGGTGGTGTATGTCTCTAATCATAGCACTCAGGAGGCAGAGGCAGACAGATCTCTGAGTTTGAGACAGCCTGGTCTACAGAGTGAGTTCCGGGACATCCAGGGCTACACAGAGAAACAAAACAAAAAATTTATCTTTCTACATGTCTGTATTGGTGCCTGGGAGGCCAAAAAAAGTCATTGTATCACTTGGACCTCAGTTAGCTGAATCTACCTGCATCCTCCTCTCTTTAGCCTGCAATAGTCAAAGTAGTACTTTCTGACAGAAAACAAAAACAGACTGCCTCCTTAGTGCTTCCTTCTAAAGGATCATTAAATGATCCACATATTCCTGGGCTTTTTCTTTTAGATTGTCTTCAGAGTAAAAAAAGAAAATTACAAGATTCTTAGAAGTCACATGCATTTCTTGCATTTGGGGAGATGGAAGCAGGAGGATTAGGAGTTCCAGGTCTACTCCATATCAAATTCAAGGTCCCAAAAGCACTTGCCTAGGGTGTACAAGACCTCCATTCAATCATCAGTATTGCCATCATGACTAAAACACCTGTTGGATTAATTTATTTGTTGACAGAGCAAATCAGATGTGCACTACTGCCTGAGGCTCAGAGCAGGCTGAAGGTTCTGAACTCAGAAGTATGTTGGAAAGCAAATGTCAGTGGTGGTGGCGCACACCTTTAATCCCAGCACTTGGGAGGCAGAGGCAGGCGGATCTCTGTGAGTTCGAGGCCAGCCTGGTCTACAAGCGCTAGTTCTAGGACAGGCTCCAAAGCCATAGAGAAACCCTGTCTCAAAAAAAAAAAAAAAAAAAAAAGAAAGGCAAATGTCATCCTGCTCCATGCACCAACCCTGGATACCTTATAGGTCTGCTCAGGTTATTGGTGTTGTTCTGGAATTCTCTGTGCGGACCAAACCAACCTTGCCCTTGCTGTGATTCCACTGTCTCAGCCTCCTAAGTGCTGGCATTGCAGTCATGTTTTTCTGTCTGGCTTTTACGCCTTCTAGTTTAATCCGAGCAATATAGTTGTTGGGTTTTGTTTTGCTTTTAGGAATGCAGGTCCTAAAATCAGATGTCTAGGTTTCAAGTCTAGCTTTCCCACCGGCTCCCTATTGACTCTGGTTTGATCATTCAGTCCTTTAGTTCCTCAAACTGTTCCGAAGGAGTGATAACAAAATTACTTGTTGTTTGCTGTAATTACTTGTTGGTGAGTTAAATGCTCAGAAAACCCTTGTTTCCAAATCTGACTCACAGAAAGTGCTTAACAGAAGTGATGTTTTAAAAATAATTTATTTTTATTTTATGTGCATTGGTGTTTTGCATGTGTGTATAGCTGTGTGAGGGTGTCAGATCTCAGAATTATAGATTTGTGAGCTGCAGAGTGGATGCTAGGTTGTACATAGGTCCTGTGGAAGAGCAGCCAGTGCTCTTAACCTCTGAGCCATTTTTCCAGTCCCCAACAGGAGTGATTATTATGAGCTCATTTTTACTGGTTGATGAAGGGGATAGGGCCTTTTCTCGCAGCTAGTAGCACTGCTCTGTAGAAGCTGCTCTGCAAGGTAGGGAGATCCCTTTTGCTTATAGGTGCACCCCCACTCTGCTTATCGGAAACCCAGAAACTCTGAGAATCTGGAGGCATCTCAAGTCTAATTTAATTTCCAAATCTGAACCACATGGTGCTGTGTACATGTGTGTATATGTGTTTATGTGTTCAAATGTGTGTGTCAGAGGTGTGTGGACATTTGTGTACATGTAGAGGCCTAAGGGTGACTATGGTACTCTCTTCAATCACCCTCCACCTTAAATTTTTTATTATTGTTTGTGTGTGTGTGTACATTTGTGCCTGTGTGAAGGTCACAGGACAGTTTGTAGGAACTGATTCTATCCTTTTACCAGGTGGGTCTCAAAGACTTAACTCAGGTGCTCAGGCTTAGTAGTAAGTGCCTTTCATTCTGAACCATCTTGCTGGTCCATCTTTTTTTTTTTTTTTTTTTTTTTTTTTGGTTTTTCGAGACAGGGTTTCTCTGTGGTTTTGGAGCCTGTCCTGGCACTAGCTCTTGTAGACCAGGCTGGTCTCGAACTCACAAAGATCCGCCTGCCTCTGCCTCCCGAGTGCTGGGATTAAAGGCGTGCGCCACCACCGCCCGGCTGGTCCATCTTTTTATATCACCTATTTTATCTATTTTATGTATTGGGGTGTACATGTGTGCTGTCACGCATACATATGTATGTGCTGTAGAGGCTAGAGGTTGACGTTGAGTATCTTCATCCATCACTCTGCATTTTATTTGCTGAAGCCCTTGAATTGGAGCTCACTGATTCAGCTAGTCTAGTCAGTGGGGTTGTCCCAGGGATTCCCCATCTTTGTCTCTAGGCACTAGGATTACAAGTAGGCTACTAGCCCAGCTTTTTATGTGGGTGATGGGGATCTAAATTCTGTACGGTAAGCACTTTATCTACTAAGCCATATCCCTAGCCTTTTTTTAAAATATTTATTTATTTATTTATTTATTTATTTATTTATTTACGTATACAATGTTCTGTCTGTGTGTATTCCTGAAGGCCAGAAGAGGGCACCAGACCTCATTACAGATGGTTGTGAGCCACCATATGGTTGCTGGGAATTGAACTCAGGACCTTTGGAATAGTAGGCAATGCTCTTAACCACTGAGCCATCTCTCCTATCCCTAGCTGTTGAAATTGGGGCGTCGGGGTTGTGTCCCCAACACCCCGGTCGCCTGGCTAGCTTATGCCCGAAATAACAACACACAAACTGTATTCATTTAAACACTGCTTGGCCCATTAACTTCAACCTCTTAACCCATTCCTAATCATCTATGTAGGCACCCCAAGGTGCGCTTACCGGGGAGATTCTAGCCTACGTCCATCTTGAGTCGGAGCTTCATGGCGAGTGTGCCTCAGAGAGCCGGATCCTGTCCGCCCGCGAGAGAGGAGCCTGCTTCTCTGAGAGGAGCTGCATGATTTTCTGACCTCACTTCCTCTTCCTGTCAGTTCTGTTTACTCCACCCACCTATGTTCTAACCTATAGGACCAGCCAAGCAGTTTCTTTATTTTAACCAATGAAATCAACAGATTGATATGACACTCCCACATCACCTAGCCTTTTTATGCCTTAATTTTAGATCAGGGTCTCTTTCTTAACTTGGAGCTTATCAATTTGGTTAGACTGGTGGAGCAGCAAGCCCTAGATCCTCCTGACCCCACACTCAGCACTGTGGTTTCAGATGTGTAATCACACTGCCACACCTGACTTTTTACATGGGGGCTAGACATTGAAGTCAGGTCCTCATGCTTGATAAATTAAATCTAGTAGTGAGGCAGTGACAAAGATGTCAGTAAATGGCCCAGCAATAACCAAACCAATCAACTGGTGCTTGTAGCATACCTTGTTAGAGTATGAAGCAGCCATCAGCACTGTTACGCAGAGCTCTGCCTTAGCCTTACTTAAGTAGAGCAAAGCTTAGTTAGAGGGAACACTTGGAATCTTGCCAGGTCTTTTCAGACCATGTACTCACCCACTGTAAGTGCATGGCCTTCTAGATTCCCAGGATTACGTAGAGCTGCCTCAGGAGTGAACGTTACTAAGTCCATGTTTACACTAGTTCCCACCCTCATGTGGTGTGATTCTGTGGTTCCTGGCTAAAATGTATGATGTTTTCACCATTATTACGATTTATTTTGCATACGTATTTTGCTTTCATATATGTATGTCTGGGCATGCCTGGTGCCCATGAAGGTCACAAGAGGGCATCAGATCTCCTGAAACTGGAGTTGTGGATGGTTGTGATCTATCATGTGGGTGCTGAGAATTAAACCCAGTTCCTCTGGAACAGTGGTTCTTAACCTGTGGGTTGTGACCCCTTTGGGGGTGAAATATCAGATATTTACATTGCAATTATTGTGTTTGTTTTGTTTGTTTTGAGACAGGTTCTCTCTACATAGCCTGGGTTGTTCAGGAACTCACTAGACCAGGCTGGTCTAGAACTCACAGAGATCTGCCTTACACCACTTTTTTTTTTGTTTGTTTTTCAAGACAGGGTTTCTCAGTAGATATGGAGTCAGTCCTGGAACTTGCTCTGTAAGCCAGGCCTCGAACCTGTAGAGATCCTCCTGCCTCTGCCTCCAGAGTACTGATATTAAAGGTGTGTATCACCATTGCACATTACAATTTATAACAGTAGCAAATTTACAGTTACAAAGTGGCAACAAACTAATTTTATGGTTGGAGGGGTCGGTCACAGTATTTGGAAGGTTGAGAACCAGTGATCTGGAAGAACAGCCAGTGCTCTAAACTGCTGAGCCATCTCTAGCCCTGTTTATTGCCCATTTGTTTTTCTGTTTCTGAGAGAGGGTCTGTCACCCTGGCTGGCTTGGAACTTGCTAGGTAGAGCAGGCCTCAAATTCATAAAGCTCTGCCTGCCTCTGCCTTGTGAGTGCTAAGATTAAAGGTGTGCATCAGTACGCACAGCATTCCACTCATTGCCTCTTTACTACTGTCTCAATATGCAGCACTGTCCATTCACATCTGGGAGACCCTTGGTAGCTTCCAGGTTTGATTTGTGATTAGAAGTTCCATGAGCATGTGCATGCACGTTTGTGTGTGCTGATGACTTTGAGCTACATAGACTAGTTCCTGGGGGAGCAGTTGATGGGTGGTGTGATATGATTGTGTCCAACTCTGTGAGAAACCCAAGCGTGAAAGCTTCTCAGTTCTTATCTCGTGGGGCACCATCACCCCAGCTTTCTCACTGACTTTACCAAGTCAGTTCTTTGCCAGAGGCTTCAGCAGCTGCTCTCTCAAAACCAATTTTCTCCCTGAGGAGTTTCCAAATTAGGCAAAAGAAGATCAAGACTTTTGCCATGAACTTTCAGGAGCCATTACACGTCAGATGGGAGGCTGTGGTTCTTTAAGAACAAATTCTACTCTTTTCCTTCCAGCACCAGGAACCCACACCAGATACACAACCGCCTCTTCAAGAACATTGCTGAGCCAGGGAGTGGGATGGGCTAGGGTAAGTTAGAATGTCTCAAGAACTCTGCTCCATCTAGTGTGTCACCTTTTCCTTCAGAGGCCTACTAGGGGCTGCAAAACTTTCACCGTTACTGAGAGCTTTTTTTTTTTAATATTTATTTATTTATTATGTATACTATATTCTGTCTGCATGTATGCCTGAAGGCCAGAAGAGGGCACCAGACCCCATCACAGATGGTTGTGAGCCACCATGTGGTTGCCGGGAACTGAACTCAGGACCCCTGGAAGAGCAGGCAACGTTCTCAACCTCTGAGCCACCTCTCCAGCCCCGTTACTGAGAGTTTTGATAAAGTTAATTTTTGTTAGTATTTCTGTGATGGGATTGATGGGATGAATGGGAAGTATTTGAATTACTAATTTAATATTTTCCTTCTTCCCCCTTTCTTTTCTGTACCTGTCCTCTTATTACCTTTCCTTCCCCTCCCCATTCTCTCCTCTCTCTATCCTTCTCTTCCTTTCCCCCTGTTCTCTTTTCTTCTCCACCCACTTGTGTTTCCTAGGCCAGTCTTGAACTCCTGGATTCAAGGGCTCTTCCCATTCAGCCTCTGGAGTGCTAGGAATATAGGTGGGCACCATGGCACATTCCCTAACTTTTTTATTTGCTAGGATAATTTATGAGTTTTTTTCTTTTTGAGTGAGTTTTAGTAGTTTGTCTATTTTGAGGAATTTGCTCATTGAACTTTTTGTGTTTGAGCTGAATGATTTGGGTCATGGGTGGTGTGTATTGTAGTTGATCTACTGTGTGGACACACTGTCTAAACACAGTTTTTCATAGTACTTATTTATGATCCTTTTTATTTTATCACTAGAAGTGGTTAGTGATACCTCCTCTCTTATTCCTTTTATAGAGAGCAGGACGGGAGGATGGCTAAGACTGTGTCTCAGCCTCAAACTGTCTATGTAGCCAAGAATGTCTTGCCTCCATCTCCCAAGTGCTGGGATTACAGGCATGCCCAGTTTATGTGATGCTGGGGATGAAACCTCTAGAACTTTGTGCTAGACAAGTATTCTGCTAAATGAGCCACATTCCCAGCCTAACTTCAACATTTAATCTATATTAAATCTATACCAAAACTCATTTTTTGTACCAGACTTTGCCAGTCTACATTGTTTTACATAGACACCATGTCTCTATTTGGCCAGTGGTATTTCATGTGTCTCTTGGCCACATAGAACAAATGGATAAGCAGTCCCAAGCTTAAACCCAGGCATGAATTTTTCAATGTTCTGACTTGTGCCTACACATCTAGCTTTGCATTTTCTTGTTTCTAGCACTTGGGGTTTCCTTACTTGCCTTTTCTGCCTGGACACGCATTAAAGTCTATCTGCTCTCTCCTGTGCTTATAACAGGAGGGAAAGGACTCTACAGTCCACCATGTGCTGTTCTGTTCAGTTGACAGATAAGGAAATGGGCCTTATAGGACCTGCCCAAGGTCAGGCGGCCAAGAATTGGCCAAGAACAAACCCCTTTGGGCTGCTCCATTTCCAAGTCTACACTCTGCCTACCATATCTACCATCTCTTAATTCTGATTCCTCCTTGTTCATTTTTCAGAAGCTAGCTGCCAGCAAGTGCTCTCTCCTTTCTGACTCTGGACACGCCCTTGCTTGTCTGGAGACAGGCTCTGGCCAGGACCTGGCTGTGGAAAACTATGGAGCCATATAACCTTGGGGAAGAGGGAGCCCTTCCATCAGAAGGGCACCTCTCTTCCTTCTCCGAGAGTCAAGGGCTCAACTGCAGTGACACACTCAACCGGGACCTGGGCCCCAGCACACGGGACCTGCTCTATGCTGGCCTAAGCGGTTTGGATCTTGATCCCAGTCTCTCCACATCAGATATGCCCAGCGAGGTGCTGGAGGACAATCTGGACACCTTATCTCTGTATTCAGGGAAGGACAGCGACTCTGTGAAACTGTTGGAAGAATATGCAGACTCCGAATCCCAGACCTCCTTACAAGGTGAGGCTCTTAATGAACAGAGCACCCATAGTTTCTACAGCCAGCCAGGGATCAAATCTGCAGGCATTAGCTAGGAAAATTCTCCTTAACTGGGGATGGTGGTACAAACTCATAATCTCAACATGTAGAAGACAAATGCAGGAGAAACACTACAAATTTAAGGCCAGCCAGAGCTTAGTAAGACAGTCTCCAAAAACAGACATACTAAACAAAAGGAAAGGAAGGAAAGAAAGAAAAACAAAACAAAAATCCCTGCTTCTTTGGGAGCCTTTTTGCTTACTTTGGAATTGTTCCCAACTTCTGAAGGAAAGGGAACCCTAACCCTAGGTACCAAGATTGAGAAGTGGGTGTGTAGGCAGACCATCAGCTTTGTAGGAGACCTTCCTATCATTGCTGTACCCTTCATTCTTGCAGAATGAGCTGGGCTCCTATCCATTAAGTTCTGTGCTTGTCTTAACTTTTCCAGGCCTCATGTACTCATCTGTAAAGTAAGGGGGGACCCCAATCCTCTCATGCCCTCTGACCCAAAACAACCGTGGTGAGAAGTGAAAAAGACTGCAAAAGCCTTCCATAGACCATAATGTACCAGACAGGTGTTAGGAGGAGGTTGATTTCTTTCTGTTTTGTCTTTTTTTGTTTGTTTGTTTGGTTTTTTGTTTTGTTTGTTTGTTTTTTGTTTGTTTGGTTTTTTTTGAAACAGGATTTCTCTGTGTATCTGTAGCTGTCCTGGAACTCACTCTGTAGATCAGGCTGGCCTCCAACTCATAGAGATCCACCTGCCTTCGTCTCCCTGAGTGCTGGGATTAAAGGCATGCACCTTCACCACCGACTTTGCTTTGTCTTTTTAAAAGAGGTCTTGCCATCTTTTCAGAACACCAAGGCTCCAGCAGACCTCTTGCCTCAGTCTGTCCAGGAGCCAAGACTATATACTTTATAGGTTGTGCCACCATTCCCAGCTAACTGTTCAACCGATACTGAATGCTGTCAGTAATACTTCATCTCAAAAGTATTCAGTTCCAAGCTTTTGGATTCAGTTCCAAACTTTTCTCTTTAGCCATGGAAGAACAAGGGGAGAATTAGTGAAACAATTGAAATCTTGGGTAAGTCTCAGTTTGGTTTGCTGTTGTCCTCCTGTAGAAGTGAATTCTTTGGTTTGGTTTGGTTTGGACCCTCTTTATTGGTTCCTGGCAAGTTGCTTCAATGGGTTAACAGGGCTAGAGATCCTGGGAGTTTATAGTCACATCTTTCACAGAGAAATCCACATGCAAATGCCAGTCTACACAGCTAGTAATCTGGTGGAACTGTGTCTGAGGAAGTGCTAAAAAATTTGCTACCATGAAAGATTTTGAAAGTCCCACTCCACAAAAAATACTACTACTACTATTACTACTACTACTACTACTACTACTACTATACTACTACTACTACTACTACTACTACTACTACTACTAATAATAATAATAATAATAATAATAATAATGACCAAGCAGTGTCAGGCCTGGGTCTGTGTTGGAATGATGGCATAGCAGGACTTAGAATCATGAGTGTTCACATGGGGAGATTTCTGCGGCACTAACCAGGCCCAGGGCTGTGGTGTAGCACTCATCTTTGGACACACAATACTGAAAAACACTAGTGGTGGGGATGTGAACCCTAATTATCATCAATTATTCTTAGAGTGCTGCTTAGTTTAGCCTTCCTTAATATTCAACTGTTATTCTGCCCCCCTCATATATTAAATTTCAATTCCATGCTTTTGAAATTAAATTCAATTTTGTGCCATTTTCCTCATTTTTGTTTTTGAGATGGGTATCTCACTATGCTATTGATCAACTAACTTCCTGGGCTCCAGCAGTTTTCTTGCCTTGGCCTCCTGAGTATGTGGGACTGCAGGCATATACTGCATGCCCAAATTTCATTCATTTTTACTTGTTTTTTTAAGACAGATTCTTACTGTGTTGTCTAGGATGTCCTTAGACTCTGAGTAATCCTCCTGTCTCAGCATTTCCCAAGTGCTCATGATTACTGGCACGAGCCAAAACTCCTGTTTATATTAATTTTTTAAATTAGAGAAGTAAAATGTTCTAGGGTGGTCGCACTCCTTTAATCCCAGCACTTGGGAGGTAGAGGCAAGTGGATCTCTGAGTTTGAGGTCAGCCTGACCTATAGATGAGTTCCAGGACAACCAGGGCTACACAGAGAAACCCTGTCTCAAAAACTAACCAACCAACCAAATGAATAAATAATAAATAAATATGTCTATTATAGAAAATATAGTTATAAGCAAGAGAAAAACACCTTTCAGTCATATACTGCACATGTAAATACTTAGTTTGCATTGGTTTTTTGATTTGTTTTGTTGTGTGTGTGTGTGTGTGTGTGTGTGTGTGTGTGTGTGTGTGTGTGTGTGCAGGGGTGGGGTACTATCCACTGTGTCTTCCAGACTGGCTTGAACTCAGCAGTTCTCCTGCTTTAGCTGGAACTACAGGTATGCACCAATAGGTCTAGCTCATGAGTCTTCAAATGCATGGGTGAAATTGCCCAGGTATATGTTGTTTCATAGAGTTAATTCATGTGAAAGGCCCCGTATCCAGCAATATACTCATCCACTTAAATAATGTGATGGTGTTTGATGGTTTAAAAGCTTGGTGTATTTGAAGCCAGGCAGTGGTAGTGCACACCTTTAATCCCAACACTCAGGAGACAGAGACAAGTGGATCTCTGTGAGTTCAAGGCTAGCCTGGTCTACAGAGTGAGTTCCAGGACAAGCAGGGCTATACAGAGAGAGAGAACCTGTCTTAACCACCCTCCAAAAAGTTTGATGTATTTGGATTCCTATGTAAGATTGAATTGATCGTTATTGTCATAGGTGTTCTAGTGTGTTGTCAGATCACAGTCATGTTGGACTATTAAAGTGTTTCTATGAACAGCTTTAAAACTATTTTATTTATGTGTATGTGTTAATGTATTCCACATGTATGTAGGTAACCTGTGGAAAACAGAGCTGTAGTTAGAAGTAGTAGTGAATTGCCTGCCGTGGGTGCTGGAATCTGGAATCCGTCTGGTCCTTTGCAAGAGCAGCCAGAACTCTTTCTTTCCAGTGCTTGTGAACAACTTTACATACTGAATCTTCTTTTGAGTTAGTTCACTGAACATTCTGCTCACAACTTTCAGATTCATGACATTGCTTTCTAGAAAGCTCAAGTGACTGTTTAGGCCATGACTTTACCTGGTTTGGTGCCCTTAGCAGCTTTGTTTTGCTGTAGTTTGTTTTCTAGTTTTACAGTTGCTTTAATGTGTACTTAAAGCACCCTAGCAAGGCTAAGAACTGTACCTGAGGGAGCCTGGTTCTCTTATTTATACTTTTAGAGTTGTTCAGTTTCTCACCACAGTGATTTTTCTCCCTTCAGTCTTGTCCCAAATCTCTCTCTGCCCCCCTGAAACAGGATAGAGGCAAGCTGCTCTTTCTCCATGTGCTGGTCTTTCCAGTACTTGATTATAACTCCTTTTCCCACCTGAATGTCCCAAATTCCTTCAGCTGCTCCTCGTGAGACAGAATTCATAAAAATACCAGCTGTCATTTTACCAAGAGATACAGAAAATGTGGGTAATTCAGACACATACAAGGAGGGGGCTAAAATGAGCCCATCTCTCTGTCAATAAACTCCAGTCTGCCTGTTTCTACTTAAATTAACTTTTTTGTTTTGTTTTGTTTTGTTTTTTTGAGACAGGATTTCTCTGTGTTGGTTTGGAGCCTGTCCTGGAACTCACTCAGGTTGGCCTCGAACTCACAGAGATCCACCTGCCTCTGCCTCCCGAGTGCTGGGATTAAAGGCGTGCACCACCACCTCCCGGCTTAAATTTACTTTTTTGTTTTCACACCTGGGGTCATTCTGTTTTCAAATAGTTTGCTCTTTCTTCCTTTCTTTCCTTCCTTCTTTCTTTCTTTCTTCCTTTCTTTCTTTCTTTCTTTTTCTTTCTTTTCTTTCTTTCTTTCTACTTAGTTGTATGATTGGACATAGTTCCATGTTCTTGGATATTTCTACAACTTTTGCTTGGAATGCTGTTTCATAGGTCATAATACAGCGCTGGTGTATAGCTCACATGTAGAGTACATGTCAGACCCTTGGTTCAATCCCCAGTGAGTTCAAGAACACACACACAGAAAGAGAGCAGGAACAAATAATGTGTTCACCTCTAAGCTCTTTTTTTAGATATAAGGTTGCTTTAACATTTTACTAGAAAAAGCAGGTAGATTTTTGTAAAAAAGAGCAAAGCCAGAGGGGTGAGTGCACAGTTGCACTATTTTCTTAGGTTTGGATAATGTAGCTCCAGATAGACCTTGTGTGAATATCAGTAACAGGGTAGATCAGCTTCCAGCTCTGCTTGTCTTGTCTTGCAGCTGCCCTAGAAGTTCAGCCTTGTGCCATCCCAGTCCTCCACATCTTGCACCAAGGCCAGGTGCAGTTCTATAGATATGGCCTGTTCTGGACCTTGGTTCCCTTTCAGCTACAACTTCTCTTCTGCCCATGCAGAGCTGCTGAGGTGGAGGGGTCTCGGGCAACCTGGACAGGGCTCTGTGCTAAGAGTCTATATTGCTTCTGGACTCCCAAACCCTAGCTTGACATAATCTGTGCTTTCTCCCTTTGTTTAGACCTGGGGCTGGGAGCACTCAAGGTACCTAAAGAGACTGATGAAGGAGGCAGGGCCACTGGGAGTACAAGGAAAGGCAAGCGGCAGCACAGTTCCCCTCAGAACCCGCTCCTGGACTGCAGCCTGTGTGGGAAGGTGTTCAGCAGCGCCAGTTCCCTGAGCAAGCACTACCTGACGCACAGCCAGGAGAGGAAACACGTGTGCAAAGTCTGCAGCAAGGCCTTCAAGCGCCAGGACCACCTGTATGTCGAGTCTGGTCAGGAGAAGGGCAGGGGGCATGCACCTGTCTTTCCCTTATGCTCTTATCAACCCATCCTGTCCTGTCCTTTGTTGAGCTCCCACCTCTGTGGTACCCAGATATGTGTTCCCTGTCCTCTGGTATGGATTCTGTTCTCTTCACACTGCTATTGTCTGGGGCAGGTCTCTTTACTGAGCCCCCAAATTTATACCAGTGAGGAAATCCCTGCCTCTATTTGCAGACATGACTCTTGTGGTTTATTAGTGTGATCAATTACCAGGCATGATGGCACACTGGGGAGGTGGAGTAGGAAAGCAAGAGTCCAACGTCAACCTCAACTTCATATATACCAAGTTTGCAGTCCCCCTGTACTATATGAGAAAAAAAAACAGTCAAATGAGTTTGGCTAACTTGGTAAAGAGATGCCCCAAGTCCCTGGCAGGTGTCTGAGGACTCTTGGTCTGCAACCCCTGAGAATTTTCTAAAATAAAAAAAAAAGCCCGTATAAAAGCTTAAGAGTGACCATATGTGTGTGGGGGGGGGGGGGGGAGGTAGTGCTACACACCTTTAATTCCAGCACTTGTGAGCCAGAGGAAAGCAGACCTCTGTGAGTTTGAGGCCAGCCTGGTCTACAGATTGAGTTCTAGTACAGCTAGAGCGACACAGAGAAACCCTGTCTTGAAAAAAAAAAAAACAGAAAAAAAAGAAAAGAAAAGAAAGCTTAGAACAATGCCCCCTTGTAGTTAATGTCTTGAGAATAACAAGTTTTTGCTATGAGGTTTGAGAGTGGGAGGGGATGATGCCTAGCTAAGGTTCTGGGTGGAGGGAGGGGCTTTCTCTTCACCCTCTGGTTCAGCCTCATTTCAGGCAAAGGAGGTAGCTTTCTCCTGGGCCTAGTGCTTAGATCTTCTGAGTCTTCTCCTCACAAGACCATGGATGTTCTTTGTAGAAAGTCATTAAAATGTCCCAGCCATATAACACTGGGATTTTCCAAAACTAGACTGTCATGCCGGGCGATGGTGGCGCACGCCTTTAATCCCAGCACTCGGGAGGCAGAGGCAGGCGGATCTCTGTGAGTTTGAGACCAGCCTGGTCTACAGAGCTAGTTCCAGGACAGGCTCCAAAGCCACAGAGAAACCATGTCTCGAAAAACAAACAAACAAAAACAACAACAAAAAAAAAAACTAGACTGTCAGGACCCTGAGGGTTGGCTGTGTCATTGTCCACAAAGACAGGAGCAGACACGACACACATTGATGCACATTTACACTTGCTTATTGACATACTGGCTTTTTGGCTCTAGGAAGGTTTTATTGACTATTGGTAAGCTGATTTCTTGGCTGGAGTTGATGTGGGGGGGGGCATTTCAGGAAGCTGTCCCCATTGACAGACTTGTGGTAGTTCCAGACTGGCGTCTCCTCAAATGTATTCTGCAGAGCTCTGCTTCTCAGGAATGCTGGTGGAACTATATGAAAGCAAAGGTTAAACCTACCTCCAACCCTGCATGCTTTGTGAACCTCCAAAGAGTAAAGTGAGGGGGGTGGTAGATGCTTTAACACATCCCAGCTGTGCCTGGGTCCCCAGAGTTCACCTTTAGAGAACTGCTGTCCCTTGTGATCCCACTTTGGGGAAACCTGATCTGACTCTTGTGGGATTTATTTTTTCCCCCAGTGTTTCTTAGTGATGAGTGAATCCCTCCCAGTTGGTTAGACAGTGTAAGGGGCCCAAACAGTTCCTGTATCAGTGTTTGGGGCCTGCCTGGTGACCTCCCTTCCATGTCTCACTGCAGAACTGGGCACATGCTCACCCACCAGAAGACCAAGCCCTTTGTGTGCATCGAGCAGGGATGCAGCAAAAGTTACTGTGACTACCGCTCCCTGCGCCGCCACTATGAGGTTCAGCATGGAGTTTGCATCCTGAAGGAGGCCCCACCAGAAGAAGAGGGCTATGGGGACCCTACCCACAACCATGATGTAGCCAACCAGCCTCCACCCAGTGGTCTGAGGTCCCTGGGGCCCCCAGAAGCTAGGTCCCCTGGCTCTGTCTTGCCCAACCGAGACCTCCTTCGCTGTATTGTAAGCAGCATCGTCCACCAGAAGATTCCCTCTCCTGGCCCAGCAGTGGGGCCTTCTGACACCGAAGCAAGGAGCTCAGCCTGTGCCTGCCCCACTTCACTGGGGTCATCATCCTGTACACCAACCAGTGCCCCAGCGGCCTCAGGAACCCTGGGCTCTGAGGTTCCTGAGGAAACTCATCCTCCACGGAAGGAACCTGCCACTGAAGTGTTCACAGCTGTCCAGTCAAGGGTGTCTGAGAACGGTGCCCCTGACCCATCAGAGTCAGAGTTGGAGTCAGAGTCTCCACGGCTTCAACGACCATCCTCCCTGGAGGGCTGGCCAGAGAGCAGCTCCCTGCCAGCCTGCCTGCCTCTCTTCCGAGGCCACTCAGTTCCCTCAGGATCCCAGCCATCCAGCCACAATTTCCAATGGCTCAGGAACCTGCCTGGCTGTCCCAAGAACAAAGGCAGCAATGTGTTTATGGTTCACAAGCCTCCTACAGTGCCATCCCGGGAGGGCTCTGAGGGTGGCCCTGGGCCCAGCAGCATCCCCACTACAGTGGAGCCTTCACCCAGTCTGGGCACCAGTCAGGAGGAGCTGCTACCATTACCTCCTGCACTCCTGAAGGCACCTGGTGAGACTTCCAGTGATGTTCGACAGGCAGCTGGGGAAGATGATGGCTGGGCTCCCAAGAAGAGCAAATCTGACTGTGAATCATTCCCATGGCAGAGCCCCACAGAGCTTGGGCTCCAAGACACACAGAACCCAGGTGGACTCCCTTCAGATGCCACACCCCTCTTCCGGCAGCTGTTCATGAAGTCACAGGAGTCTCTGGTAAGCCATGAGCAGATGCAGGTGCTCCAGATGATTGCCAAGTCCCAGCGGATCTTCTCCCACACCCAGGTGGCCACAGCCTCAGCCCAGAGACCGGGACCTGAGAGCAAGCAGTCAGCACTGAAGCCATTGCAGGGGCCATGGCCACCACAGGCCCTGCCACCAGTACCCACTGTGGACTCTTTCCAGATAGGCCCTGGGCACTCAGAACCAGAGGGATCCCCAGTCCGCAGGAGGAAAACCATGCCTGCAGTGTCCAGAGAAACATCTCCTGGTGGCCCTAGGCGAGACACAAAAGGAGGACCCAAAGTGGCCTCTGCACCACCATCCCTCACAGGGCCAGCTCTGCACCCCTCCCGGAATCCAGACAGCTCGTCTCTGGCCAAAGGGACCTTGGATCTGGGGGACATTCTCCCCAGTGCAGGCTCACGGCAGTCCCAGTTAGGTGGAGATGAGCCAGCTGGAACTCAGCTGGTTGGGAAACAGGGGCAAGGGGAGAATGCCCTGGCTTCAGGGGCCATGAGAGGTGAGAAGGGTCCAGCCTGCCCCCGAGGTGGAGGCTACAGGCTCTTCTCAGGCCACCCCAGGGCCCAGAGATTCTCCGGTTTCCGAAAGGAGAAAGTAAAGATGGATGTGTGCTGTGCAGCTTCTCCCAGCCAGGTGGCCATGGCCTCCTTTGCATCAGCTGGACCTCTGGCAGATCCTCCCCGAGACATGAAGTCCAAGCTGACAATCTTCAACAGAATCCAGGTATTTGTACCCCTCTGTCATGGTCTGTGTTGTGGCAGGGCTTTGTGTATGTCCTTGCATGTATAGCATTGGTTAACTGTCCAGGAACTTCCCCACAACAATGAGTCCTTAGATGTGATTTTTTTTTTTTCAGGAAAAGCACTGATTATTGTTGTTCACTTAGCTCTCTTCCCTGCTTTCCTTTGCCTCCTACTTCCTCCTAGATTTGCCTCCTTCAACTCTTGAGAGGAGATCAAGGTACAGGCCTCCTCCCTTAACTGTTAACTTCATGTGATGGCTGTGCCTTCCATATACATACAGAACCTGAGTCCTTTGTGACCAAGTGCTTTGGGTACTTAGCTACTCCTCTTAGTGAGATAGTGAGAGCAGCATCTTTCCCATAGCTTTCCCATAGCTACTACTATGTAAACATTTACATCTTTGTTAGCCAAATGTTGTTTGGAATTTTATGCTTTAGCAGATTTTGGTTTAGTTGCTAGTTGCAGGTTCTGGCACAACTATTACTGTTGGCTGGAACACTTCATCACTCAGAAGATACTCTGCATGCCTTAGCTAGCACCCCAGTCTTTTTTTTTAATTAATTATTTTATTTATTTATACAGTATCCTGCCTGTAGGCCAGAAGAGGGCACCAGATCTCATTATAGGTGGTTGTGAGCCACCATGTGGTTGCTGGGAATTGAACTCAGGACCTCTGGAAGAGCAGTCAGCGCTCTTAACCGCCGAGCCATCTCACCCAGTCTTTTGGTCCCTTTACCATTTTATCCTTTCATCCCTAGGCACTCACAAATCTGTCTTCATGGCTTAACTGCTCTGGGCATTTTATGTCAGTAGAGTCACACATTGTGTGGTGGTTTGTGTCTACCAATGTCTGCTCACATCACATGATCAAGGTCCATCCATGTGCAGCATCTCTCAGTGCTTTGTTTTCTTTTGTAGAAATTAAAAGCACCGGGTGGTGGTAGCACACGCCTTTAATCCCAGCACTCAGGAGGCAGAGGCAGGCAGATCTTTGTGAGTTGAGGCCAACAAGAGCTAGTTCCAGGAGAGGCTCCAAAGCTACAGAGAAACCCTGTCTCGAAAAAAACAATAAAAAAAAAAAGAAAGAAAAAGAAGAAGAAAAGAAATTAAAAGCAATTTTTAATACATTTATTTAGAGTAAGGGCATCAATATGTAGTATTAGCTTGCTATGTAGACCAGGCTGGCCTTGAACTCATAGAGCTCAGCCTACCTCTGCCTCCTGAGTGCTGGGATTTTAAAGACCTGTGTCACCACACTTGGCACATTGTGTGTGGAGGGATGTGGCTATGATCATGAGCATGCCACAGAGCTCACGTGGAAGTCAGGGGACAGCTTGTGGAAGCTCGTTTTCTCCTTCTACCATGTGGGTTGCAAAGATTAAACTCAGATCATCAAACTTGGCAGTAACCCTCTACTCCCTGAGCTATCTTACTACCCTCCTCCATTCCTTTTTCTGGCTGAGCAATAATAGTCCAGTGGATAGACAAGTCAGATTTTTTTTTCATTTTTTATTGATATTTATTGAGCTCTACATTTTTCTCTGCTCCCCTCCCTGCCTCTCCCCTCCCCCCTTCAGCCCTCCCCTAAGGTCCCCATGCTCCCAGTTTACTCAGGAGATCTTGTCTTTTTCTATTTTCTACTTCCCATGCAAGTCTTAGTGTCCACATTGTTGTCTTAAGTTCTCTGGGATTGTGGTTTATAGGCTGGCTTTCTTTGCTTTATGTTTAAAAACCACCTATGAATGAGTACATGTATTTCTGTGTCTGGGTTACCTCACTCAAAATAATGTTTTCTAGCTCCATCCATTTTCCTACAAAATTCAAGCTGTCTTTATTTTTTTCTACTGTGTAGTACTCCATTGTGTAAATGTACCACATTTTCCTTATCCATTCTTCAGTTGAGGGGCATTTAGGTTGTTTCCAGGTTCTGGCTATGACAAACAAAGCTGCTATGAACATAACTGAGCACATGTCCTTGTGGTACGATTGAGCATCCTTTGGATATATATCCAAAAGTGGTATTACTGGGTCTTGAGGAAGGTTGTTTCCAAATTTTCTGAGAAATTGGCACACTGACATCCAAAGGGGTTGTACCAGCTTGCATTCCCACCAGCAATGCAGAAATGTTCCTTTTTCCCCACAACCTCTCCTGTATAAGTTGTCATCAGCGTTTTTGATCTTGGCCATCCTTTCAGGTGTAAGATGGAATCTCAGAGTTGTTTTGATTTGCATTTCTAAGAAGACTAAGGATGTTGAACATTTCCTTAAGTGTCTTTTTGTTTTGTTTTGTTTTGTTTCGTTTTGTTTCGAGACAGGGTTTCTCTGTGGTTTTGGAGCCTGTCCTGGAACTAGCTCTTGTAGACCAGGCTGGTCTCGAACTCACAGAGATCCACCTGCCCCTGCCTCCTGAGTGCTGGGATTAAAGGTGTGCACCACCACCGCCCGGCTTTTTCCTTAAGTGTCTTTCAGCCATTTTAGATTCCTCTGTTGAGAGTTCTCTATTTAGGTCTGTACTCCATTTTTTTTATTGGATTATGTGATCTTTTGGTGTCCAATTTCTTGAGTTCTTTGTATATTTTGGAGATCAGACCTCTGTCTGATATGGGGTTAGTGAAGATCTTTGCCCATTCTGTAGGCTGTCATTTTGTCTTGTTGACCGTGTCCTTTGCTTTATAGAAGCTTTTCAGTTCCCATTTATTAATTGTTTCTCTCAGTGTCTGTGCTGCTGAGGTTCCATTTAGGAAGTGGTCTCCTGTGCCAATGCGTTCAAGTGTATTTCCCACTTTCTCTTCTATAAGGTTCAGTGTGGCTGGCCTTATGTTGAGGTCTTTGATCCATTTGGACTTGAGTTTTGTGCATGGTGATAGATATGGGTCTATTTTCATTGTTCTACATGTTGATATCCAGTTATGCCAGCACCACTTGTTAAATAGGCTTTCTTTTTGCCATTTAATATTTTTTGCTTCCTTGTCAAAGATCAGATGTTCAAAGATGTGTGGATCGATATCTGGGTCTTCTATTTGGTTCTATTGGTCTTCCTGTCTGTTCTTACTCCAATACCAGGCTATTTTCAGTACTGTAGCTCTGTAGTAGAGTTTGAAGTCAGGGATTGTGATGCCTCCCGAAGTTCTTTTATTGTACAGGATTGTTTTGACTCTCCTAGATTTTTTTGCTTTTCCATATGAAGTTGAGTACCATTCTTGACAAGTCAGATTTTATTTGGTCAGTCATCAGTGGACTACTTTCACTCTTTGGCTCTTGTGAGCTGTCAGGAAGGCTGTGTACAGCTTTTGTATGGGTTCATGTTCTTGTTTTTCTTGGGTAGTCTCTAGGACTGGAATGACCAGATCCTACAGAGTCTCTGCTCAGTGTCTAAGTAGTGGCCAGACTGCTTTCTAGGGAGCTGTCCTGTTTTCCAGCACCAATGCCGTGCACAAGTGCCCTGGCTTCTCCATGCTCTAGGGTGTACTATAGTGTTTGCCTGTGCTGCCACTATTAAGCCCTGGCACTTCTAGAGTTAACATCCTCCTGTGTGTTTATAGGCCACTTGTGAACTGTTATCTTACTAACTTGCAAAGATATATATGTATATGTATATATTCTGTATGTGCATCAGACATGTAACTTGCAAGTGCTTTCTCCCCTTATGTAGGTGTCTTTATATCTTTTGTGTGAATAGTTGTGGTGTCAAAACTTTCAGTTTTAATGAATCCAGTGTGTGTTTGTTGGGTTTTCTGCTTTGCTTTGGTGTCAAACCCAAGACACCATTGCCCAATCACCATCATGCAGGCTTCCCCAACACAATCTTCCTTGTTCCCTTGTCTGGGCTCTGCTGGCTCAGATATCCTCTCATCTCCAGGGTGGAAACATCTACAGGCTTCCCCATCCAGTGAAGGAAGAGAGCTTGACAGGCGGATGGTAAGTTCAGAAGCCCTCATGACCCACCATGGCACTACCCCTGGCAAGTCCTCTGGCTTCTTTGTACTGTCTTGGGTGAAGGAACCAGATGCCTCCAGCTCTGCAGAGGACGCTTCAGCCCTTGGAAAGTCGAATATGGTCTTACATTTTTATTGTTTAGATGAGTTGTCAGTGGATTGGTGTCACATACAAGAAACAAAACAAAAAACTAAAAAGCAAAAACAACAAAAGCAGCAGTCAGTGCTAGAGTCTCATTCTTCCATTCTTCCCCCCACCTTTTCTACCCACAGCCATCAGCCAAATGGGGGTCCCACAGACTGGATGGAGTCAAAGAGTACTTTTGTGTGCAAGAATTGCAGCCAGATGTTTTACACTGAAAAAGGGCTAAGCAGCCACATGTGTTTCCACAGTGACCAGTGGCCATCACCTCGGGGGAAGCAGGAGCAGCAGGTGAAGGGGCAAGCTGTGGCTTCTGTGGAACAGGGTTGGACAGACTTTGGTGAATGGAGGAAGGAACAGTGTCATCCATCTCAGGTGTAAGGCAGCATTCTGGCAGGGATGATGGGGGTGACCTGAGTGTCAGGGCCATCTGTGCAGGCCCTTGCACCAGCCTCCCGGCCTTTCTGTGTCATCAGGAGCAGTTTCTTCTCCCTGGCTGCCCTTTCTCTTAAAGCTGCCAACTCTCTATGCTCAGGTATTTGACACTGTTTTTCACGGGGGCCTGATGTGTATAGAGGCCCCCAGGATCCACAGCCAGAACATGGCCTAGGTAGGTGCTTCTCCAGCTGTTGTTTCCTACCTTCTGTGGAAGTCCTGGGGAAAACCCCAAACCAAAAGCACTCAGAAGTTCTTACTCTAGAAGTCTTGGTTTGCACCCACAGTAAACACTGCTTGAGCTCACATCAGGCCTAATGTGATGTGAGTGCTGGCAACAGCAATGTGACAGGCCAGGCACTGACCCCAGACAGCAGTGACTCAGAGTTCACAGGACTGGAATATGGGGGAAGAAGGAACTGAGGAAAGCTGAGGGAACTGGCAGGGAGGAAGGAGCAAGAGATGATGTGAGGGGTCACTGTGATGGGTCTCGGAAACTCATCTCTTTACTACTGGACCCTGAACTGAAGTTCCCATGGCAGTGATAGGCTAATGTTGGCTCATAAGAGCCACTGGCATCTGGGAGAATACATTTTTATTTTGTCACACCATAATAATACTACGTCTCTGGCTCCCACTCTTTCTTTTTATACATATTTTTGTTTTCTGCTTTTTGTTTTTTTGACACAGCCTTGAACTCACAGAGATCCACTTGCCTCTGCCTCCTGCTTGCTAAGATTAAAGGCATGCACCAATATACCATGTATCTGGCCCTCTCTCTTGTAATGCTTGTCACTTGAACACTGCATCCCTGTGTGAGTATGAGGAGGCTTTGGGCTCAGGATGTCATCATACTCAGTATATTAGTCAGCTCTGGTTCAGGTGGGGTTGGGCTGTGAACAGAAAGTTCTGCTCAGCCTTCTGTGCTAAGGCCTGGGTATGGCCATGACAGACATAAGTATCCTGCTTCCCTCTGTCACCATGACTAGCCCCATTTTTCCTGCCCCTGAACAAGCTGAAGAATGATTTTGTACAGCAGGTAGCCTCTGGTAACACCTGTGATTCTATCATTTCTTCTCCAGGGACAAGAGAAAGATGGGGAAGAAAGAGACAGCAAGGAGAGCAGCCAGTACAGAAAGCGGAAGAAGCGACCCCAGCCTAAGGCCCTGTTTGCCCCTCCTGCACCCTCTGCCCTTGGGGAGCCAGGCCCAGGAGGGTGCCACCAGAGCTGCCTACGCTCTCCTGTGTTCCTGGTGGACCATCTCCTGAAGGGCTTGTTTCAGTGTTCTCCTTACACACCACCGCCCATGCTCAACCCCATTCGTGAGGGCTCTGGGCTGTACTTCAACACCCTGTGCTCCACATCCCGGGCTGGGCCCCATCTCATCAGCCCTATGCTTGGTGAGTGAGGCCAGACCATGATTCTGACCCAGGCTAGATGCACCTCCTATGACCCATAATCACTTCATCTTGTGCTGTCTGGTCCAGCCAATTTTTCTAGTCTTGTATGTGCTTGCTCTGGGGACTCAGTACAGGAACACAAGACCACACTTGGACCAGAACTTTCTAGATTTTTTTTTAACAGCCAGAAAGAACACATAGATGCCATTTAGCTTAATCACCCTTCTGTTCGTTTTCATAACCACTGTATGAAGACAGAGGCACATACTGTGCACTCCTGCCATGCAGATCAGTCATTTCAAGCTTATGATTTGAAGCTGCTCTCAGGGTTCTGAGCCTCCCTGGCACTATCTTTAGAGGGCTTTACCACCCCAGAAGCCTGTACCCCTGGCAGCTATGCCACCCTACCAGCTCTCATCTCCATAGTCCTATGCACCACCTCCCAGCCTCAGGAAGCCACCATCTACTTCCCATCCTATAGTCTTGCCTATGCCAGGTATTTCATATAAATGACACCATTCACTGGGTAGCCTTTTATGTTTCATCCGTTTTACTTAGTCTGATGTTTTCAAGGTTCAGCAGGGGGTAGCATATGTTAGACCTTTCCTTTTATCGGTGAGTAATAGTCTACTGGATGGCTAGACCACACTTTTTATCATCAGTTGATATTGGTATTGTTTCCTTTTTGGCTATTTAAATAATGCTTTAAGAACATGTGTGAACAACTTCCTGTGTGTGTGGGGGGGTCTATGTACCAATTCCTTTTGCGTAAATAGCTAGAATGAAATGCCGGGTCACATGGAAACTCTATTTAACCATCTAAACTTCCAAACTATATGTCAAAGTATTTGTTCCATTTGGGATTCACACCAACAATCCAGAGGAGTCCTGATACCGCTGCCCCTTTCCTGCACTTAGACTGTGCTTCTTTCAAATCATCCTGTCAGGTGAAAGGTGCTTCTTGCTATGTTTGGATTTGTATTGTCCTGATGGTTACTGGTGCCAAGCATCTTGCTGGGTACTCCTTGAAAGTTTGTGTTCTGGGTGTTATATGTAACAGGTTGGCCAGCGCAGGATCATAAAGAGACACTCCTGTTTTCTCTGTAGCCCAGGGAAGCCTCGAGTTCACACTGATCCTGCCTCAGTCTCATAATACTCCCCTCCATCTCTTCCTCCCTCCCTCTCCCTCCCTTCTTACCCCCTCAAGAGTTTTATAATTTTGACCCTTTTTTAAAAATCTTTTTAAATGATTTTTTTTATGTGCACTGGTGTTTTGCCTGCATGTATCTCTGTGTGAGCATCCCTTGGAACCAAAGCTACAGACAGGTGTGAGCTGCCATGTGGGTGCTGGAAGAGCAGCCAATGCTCCTGACCTCTGAACTATCTCTAGCCCCTAATTTTGATTCCTAAATTTACATCTTTAGTCAGTTTCCAATTAGCTTTTGGATATTGTATGAGGTAAGTATCAAAGTTCATTATTTCGCGTGGATCCACTTGCTCCAGTCATTTGCTGAAAAGATCATTCCCACTGAATGATTTTTTCAGATGCTTTTATTAAAATCAGGTGACTGTGACTGGGGAGATGTTCAGCTGATAAAGTACTTGCCACACAAGCATGAAGATCTGAGTTCAGTCCCAAGAACCTATGTAAGAAAAGCCAAGAGTAGTGACATACGTTTGTAATCCCAGCATGAGGGAAATAGATGCACCCTGGGGCTTACCTGGCTGCCAGTCCAGCCTACTAGTGAGCTCTAGGCCAGTAAGAGATCTTGTCTCAAAAATCAAGGTGAAGCCGGGCGATGGTGGCGCACGCCTTTAATCCCAGCACTTGGGAGGCAGAGGCAGGCGGATCTCTGTGAGTTCGAGACCAGCCTGGTCTACGGAGCTAGTTCCAGGACAGGGTCCAAAGTCACAGAGAAACCCTGTCTTGAAAAAACAAAAAAACAAAAAAAAACCCAAGGTGAATGATATGTGGGGAATAACACATGACATTTACGTGTGGCCTCCACACACATGCACACACTTGCAAGCTTATCTGTAGTTGGTTGTCTTTTACTCTTTGTCTCTTTGGGCGCCCGCCACCCAGCTCCCAAATAAATACACATATGGAGACTCATTCTTACTTATAAATGCCTGGCTTTAAGTTGGCTTATTTCTAACCAACTTTTTTTTTAACTTAAATTATCCCACATATCTTTGCCTCTGGGCTTTTATCTTTCTCTAGTCTGTATACCTTTCTTTACTTCTTACTCCATGACTTGCTGTGTAGTTGAGTGGCTGGTCCCTGATGTCCTCTCCTTTTTTTTTTCTTGCTCCTTGATCTTTTCTTCCCAGATTTCTCCTCCTATTTATTCTCTTTGCCAGGTAGCCCCACCTATCTTTTCTCCTACCTCACTACTGGCTGTTTAGCTCTTTATTAGACCAATCAGGTTTTTAGATAGGCAAAGTAACATAACTTCATAAGAGTTACACAAATGCAACATAAAAGAATGCAACACATCTTTGTATCATTAAACAAATGTTCCACACATAAATGAATGTAACATGTTAAAATAACATTTCACAACACTTATCTACATAGATTTGCATTTGCATGCACAAATACACACCTCCATTAATCAGCAGTGCCTGGGTTTGCCTATTGGTCTGCATGCTTATTCTTATACTAGTACCATAGTGTTTTGACCACTGTAGCTTTGTGGTCAGCTTTCAAATAGGTATGTTTGTGTTCTCCTATGTTGTTCTGTCTTCCAGGATTGTTTTAGCTGCTATGGGTTCATTGCATTGCTGTAGAATTTTAGGATCGATGGTGATTTTGATAGTTACCCTGTTTAATATGTAGATAAGTTGGGAAGTTTTACCATACTAAATAATTTAGGCCTTTCTGTCTATGATAGACCATCTTCCCATTTATTTAGGTCTTGGTGCACTTTGTCTCAATAATTTTTGTCAGCATGTGTCTCTCATATCTTTGCTTGTTGCTTTGTTTTTTTTTTTTAGCTTGTTGCCTTTTTCAAATAGGATCTATATACAGCCCAAAGCTGGCCTAGCACTCACCATCCTCCTACCTATGTGTTCAAAGTTGTGGAGTTGCAGGTACATGCCACCATATGCTATGCAATAGATATCTTTTCTTAGTAGAGTCCATTCAGATTTGTGCTCATGTAGTAATGGTGAAGAGCAGAGACACTGTTCTCCATCTGATGAGTTTTTCGTGCCCCAGCTGTTTCCTAAGCAGGTGTGTCAGCAGACCCCATTCGTCACTGTTGTCCTTACTACTTTACACACAGTATTGTAGATATGGCTGCAGGAAGTCAGGGAAATAGAATAAAGCAAGCACTGCCTGCAGCATTTGCTTTGCCCTTCATTGCTATTCCACGTCTTTTCCATAATTCCTGTGAGCCCATTACCATCAGGTGCTATTCTTTGTTTGTATGTGTGTGTGCACTTTCATATTATACAGGTGCACATGTATGTAGAGGCTAGAAGACACCCCGACTGGCATGCCTCTTTCTTTAGAAAAAGGGTCTTTCACTGGCCTGGAGCTCACCCAGCAGAATAGACTGGGTGGCCAGTGAGCATAGGGACTTTGTTTTGCCTCTCCAGCACTGGGGTTGCAAATATGCACCATGACATGTGGGGCTTTTGTTTTGTTTCGTTTTCTGTTGTTTTTCTATAGGTGTTCTGGGGATTGAGCTGACTACACCACTTTCACAGAAGCAGTTTTGCTCCTTTGTGCTGTTACTATAACATATATTTCTAGATATTTTAGGCCCATAACATACATTACCTTATGCAGCTGATCTTTTTTTTTTTTTTTTTTTTTTTGAGACAGAGTTTCTCTGTGGCTTTGGAGCCTGTTCTGGCACTAGCTCTTGTAGACCAGGCTGGTCTCGAACTCACAGAGATCCGCCTGCCTCTGCCTCCCGAGTGCTGGGATTAAAGGCGTGCGCCACCACCGCCCGGCTGCAGCTGATCTTTTAATTAATTAGAAAAAGAAAATAAATTGCAATGATTACAGTGACTTTTATAATTAATTACCTGAACAATTATTTCTGCCAGCACTTAACTTTAGAGTATAGAGCCACACTATTGCCTGAGCACTCTTTACAATCTCTTTTTAAAGGTAATAATAGCTTTAATGGCATACAACTCTCATAGTCTATAATTTATTCTTGTTTGTTTTAAGGAAGAAGTCTCACTATGCAGTGTTGGCTAGCCTGGAACTCACTGTTTAGAGCAGGCCAGCCTCACACTTGAAGAGATCTGCCTGCCTCTGCTTCCTGAGAGCTGGGATTAAAAGTGTTTACTACCATGCCTAGCTTAATTTTTTAAAATTATGTGGTTGTGTGTGTGTGTGTGTGTATGTTTCGGGATATTATATGCATATGTGAGTGCAGGTGCCTGTATAGTTTAGTTAGGAGCATTGGTTCCCCTGGGGCTGAAGTTACAGGTGGGTGTGAGCTACTTCATGTGAGTGCTGGGAACTAAATTTGGGCCCTCTGCAAGAATAAACTGTACTTTTAACCACTGAGCCACCTCTACAGCCCTACAACTTATCATTTTAAACTGCATAATGGCTCATTGGTTCTTAGTAGTAATACAGGACCATGCACCATCATCCCATACTTGCTTTTCAGGTATTTTTCTTACCCAAGAAAGAAACTCCATTCTCTGCCACCATTCCTTTCCCATCTTCTTGCCCAGGTTTGGGCTAAACTCATCCACTTTCTGTCTCTGTAGGGCTGGCTGCTTGAGAGGTTTCAAACACATGGAGTCACATAGTATGTGGTTCCTTATGCTTGGTTTCCCTCACTCCGTTGTGTTCAGATTCCATCTGTGCTGTGGGATGTCTCAGTTTTTCTCCTAAGGGTGAAGAATATGCCCCCTGTAGTATTTCTCATAAGCCAAGGTTGATAGCAACCGGTTTTTCTCAATTTTCCTTAAATCTGGGAATCTTTTTCATTTTACTTTTTAAGGTTAACTTTTTGGCATAAGACTTGTTTGACATTTATTTTCAGCACAGTGTTATGTCCGTACCTTCTGACCACCAATTTCATAAAAGTCAACTATGAGTCTTATTGGAATTCCCTTGCATAGGATGAGGCGGTTTTGTTTTTATTTTGTTTTGCTTTCCCATTTTGCTTTTGAGATTTGAATCTTTGACTTTGCACCTTTGCCTTTGTGTTGGTCCTATTTAGAATCGCAGATTTTTGGTTGTGCATATGTTTCTCACTAAATCTAGGAGACCTTCTACAATTTTCTCTTTAAATATCTGTCCATTCCCTTCTCTACTGTCCGGTACATCCATCGCATGTGGTTTCAGTATTCAGTTGTGTCCACTGTTCTCCATTCTTTTCCCTCTGCAGGTTCTTTATTCATTCACCTCCAGGTTTGCTGATCATTTCTTTCTACCAGCTCAGTCAAACCTGTTGACTTTAACATTGGTCATTGTACTTTTTGTATCTAGAATTTCTACCTCTTAAAAGTCATTCCTTGGTGAGAATTCATCATTCTAGTTTCCTTACTTTTGATAATTGTACAGTTTTTAAAATTCATTTTCTTAAATTACATCTATTTGTGGTGGGGCACATGTGGATGTCAGAAAATAACTTGTAAGAGTTGGTGCTCCCCTTCCACAACACAGGTCCTAGGGATCAAACTCAGGTCATCAGGCTGGGCAGCGAACATCATCACCCACTGAACTATCTAACAGGCCCTTCTGCAATTTCATTAAGCCTTTGAGATACGTGTTGTGGGGTGGCCTCATCTTCATGTGGAGTATTTGGAAGAGAGCTTCAGTTACCCAAGCCAGGAGCTTATGGGGAAGAAAATCAAGCTTGCTTGGAAGTCACGGGCTCTCAATCTTATTAAGAGGAAGTCAAGGATTTTTTTTATTTTTAAAAAGATTTATTTATTTTATGTGCTTTGGTGCTTTGCCTGTTATGTATCCATGTGAGAGCATCAGATACCTTGGAACTGGAGCCACAGATGGCTTGAGTTGCCATGTGGGTGCTGGGAATTGAACCCAAGTCCTCTGGAAGAGTAGCTAATGTTCTTAACCATCGAGCCATCTCTCCAGCCACTCCTTTTAATTTTAAGGCTTACATTTATTGGTTGATTCTATGTGTTTGTGCATATGTTCATGAGTGCCACATGTAGAGGTCAAAAGGCAGTTTGTGAGAGTCAGTTCTCTTCTATTATATGGGTCCTCAGAGTTGAATCAAAGTTGTCAGGGTCTCGAGCAAGTGTCTTTATCCCCTGAGCAATCCCACTCCTGTTAACTTACTGGTTTAATACCTGTGTGTGGTTTTTATAATTTTTTACACTTATTTCTGTCTGTCTGTGGGTCTGTCTGTCGGTAGATATGTGAAGTGAGAAGACAACCTACAGCAATCTGTTCTGTTCCCACCATGTGGGCCCCAAAGATTGTTCTAAGCTCTTCAGACCCAGTGGCATCTTCTCAGCTGAGCCATCTCACCAGCCTCATTAGGGTTTTTTGTTTGTTTCATTGCTTTTCCCAAGATAGTGTCTATGAATCATGGCTATCCTGTAACTCACTATGTAGACCAGACTGGCCTTCTGCTCACAGAGATTAGCCTGTCTTTGCCCCCTATGCACCACCATGCTAGGCAAATAGCTTTTGTTTTGTTTTAAATTATTGAGTTTCTTCCTCTGGTTTTTTCAGAAATCTTTCTCCTCTTTTGTGTCTTACAACTTATTTTTCACCTATGTCCTCAAAGGCAGGTAGAAAGTCCTGAGAGTCCTGTCTTGTTGAGGCTCTTCCCTGTGTGTTTTCTAGACCAAGTGGACGGCTCCATTAGCATCTGTGTGGTGAAGGATGACACTAAAATCAGCATCGAACCGTGAGTTGGGACACTTAGTGCCAAAGTCCTTCTAGTGAGGGTATTTTTTACCAGCATGGGCTCCAAAGCCTCTTTTTTCCAGGCTTGTCTTCCCAGGGAGGGCAGGCCAGATGCAGATATTCACTAGAGAATCTGGGCTTCTCCAGGAGTGGGTCAAAGTGCCCACTGTGTTACTTCTGTCTAAACTTAGACAGGTGGGCTTGGGGTGGGGGCAGAACTTCTTCTGTGGACCTGGGTTTCTGAACAGAAGTGGAGACAACGTAGTGCAGGAGGATAGAACATTTGTGGGATGTGGCTGGAAACAGGTGGTCAGTATCATGTAGCTCCTTGTCCTGGACCCCAGGAGATGCACCCAAGAAATCAGAAATCAGAAATGAAGAAGAGTATTCTGAAATGCCTGTGTCTGTTGGGTGATAAAGGTAATGAGCAGCCACCATGTCTGAGAGATGGCAGTAAGCTGTCATGGAGCAGGCAGTGACTGTGAGCGGGGTACATGGTACATCTCTGCTGTTTCCTGGCTTAGTCATTTGAATCCCCATATATGTATGTGGCCTCATTTCAGACACATCAACGTTGGAAACAGGTTTCAGGCGGAGATCCCAGAACTGCAGGAGAGGCTGCTGGCCAGAGTGGATGAGAATATAGCTTCTCTGGTCTGGAAGCCATGGGGAGATGTGATGACCAACCCAGAGACCCAGGACAGAGGTGTCTGAAGCTTTGAGTCAGATCCCAAGGCTTCTCCTTCCCCATCCAACTCCAGGAATTGTGCCCTTGACCTAGCAGCTTTCTCCAGGTTGCATGGCCCTGCCCCACCTCTGACTTACCAGTGCAGGTGGCAGGCCTGACTGAGTTCTATGGTTCCTCCTTGTTCCCTTTACTAACCTGCCCTCTATGGGGATGTAAGGAAAGGGAAGTTGACTAGGAGCTCCTGTGCTATGGGAAAGGCTACCTCACTGGCATGTCCTGACTCCATTTCTTTCTCCTAATGCTCTTGGACTTGCTGGAAATACAGTGATGGAGCTCTGCAATGTGGCATGCTCCAGTGTGATGCCAGGAGGGGGCACCAACCTAGAGCTTGCCCTCCACTGCCTTCATGAAGCCCAGGGCAGTGTTCAGGTGAGACCCTTTGCATCTTGCACTCCTGGGGCTGGGCATTCTGGGCCTTGGATTGCCTGGATGAGGGAATGGTGAAGGTCAGTGTCTGCAGTCATTTGAGGCTGGTATTGAGAGTGGGGGAGTGGAAACTTTTCAGTTATAGGATTTGTCTGTCAATTATTGAGTCTCCAGGATAGCGGTTCTCAACCTATGGGTCAAGACCCCTTTGTGTGTGAGCGGGGGGTCAAAGAACCCTTTCCTAGCAGTCACTTAAGACCATTGGAGCAGGGCGGTGGTGGCGCACGCCTTTAATCCCAGCACTCGGGAGGCAGAGGCAGGCAGATCTCTGTGAGTTCGAGACCAGCCTGGTCTACAAGAGCTAGTTCCAGTACAGGCTCCAAAACCACAGAGAAACCCTGTCTCGAAACACCAAAAATCAAAAAAAAAAAATTGGAAAGCGCAATATTTACATTACAATTCATAACAGTAACAAAATAAAGTAGTAAGAAAACTAATTTTATCGTTGGGGGGTAGTCACCACAAGAGGAACTGTATTAAAGGGTTGAAACATTAGGAAGGTTGAGAGCCACTGCTCTAAGAGAAGGGATTCTGGGGCAATACAGGAGGACCAATGTTCAAGACCTGAGACTCAGTCCTGGGCCATGCTTTTTGCCAAGTTGAGGGGCAGTACCTGGCACATGTACATTGAGTACCCACTGGATGTCAATCAAGTCAAGGCTCTGTTTTTGATTTAATACTTCATTGTCCTCCTCTGGAGACTATGAGTGGAAATTCTGTTTTGTTTTTATTTTGTATTTTTTATGGTTTTTCAAGACATGGTTTCTCTATGTAGCCTTGGCTTTCCTGGAACTTGCTCTGTAAACCAGTTTGGCCTCGAATTCAGAACTCTACCTACCTCTGCTTCCTGAGTGCTGGGATTAAATGTGTGTACCACCCAGTGGAAATCCTCATTTTCATTTTGTACCAGACCCTAGAAAGTCCATGTCTGGTAGTACGTATTCTCACAGGGCTTATAAGAGAGACAAATTTTGTTTATAAGTGTATTGGCTGAGGGGTGTTCTCACTCACACCTGTACTTCCAGGACTTGGAAGGCTAAGGCAGGAGGATAATAAGTTTGAGACCAGCCTGGCCTACAGTATGAGGTTCTGTCTCAAAAAGTCAAAGGCTAATGGTATAGCTCATATGTGAGGCCCAGACTCCATCTCCAGCACAGCTGAAAGGTAAAAGTACTCGAGTAAGGAGTGTAGAAGGAGAATAAAATGTAGTGTTTTGTGGGACGGCACTCTTCTAGGCTTTGATGGGGCAGGAGTATGTGCCTCACAAACCCACATACTGTTCCCTTCATGGAAAAGTCATATTTTGAAAGCAAAGATGATATTCATAGGGGTGCTTAGTGAGGCTATCATGGGCTGACACACTGCCCACCAGCCCAAGAACCAAGCACTTGTAGGTAGCCTAGAACCAGATGACTTTAGAGACATTTGTTCTTCAATGAAAGAAGAATGGAGACAGCCCCCATTTCCCATACCTTATGAGTGACCCACGTTTGCTGTCCTTCCAGGTTGCCCTGGAGACTCTGTTACTCAGAGGACCCCAGAAGCCCCGCACTCACCCGCTAGCTGACTATCGCTACACAGGTAACTGGAGAAAGGGTTGTTTGATACTGAGGCCTTGCTGATCCCTGCCAGGCCTAATGGTAAAGTCCACCTCTGCCTCTGTCCCTTAGCCTTCTTTTTAGGGCCTCTGCCTGACTTCCTAAAGGAGCCTGTTCTTTCCAGAGGGACTCTGCAGGCACTGCCTTGAATTCACGAGACCCCCCATCAGCCCTGTTCCATCATTCCCTCAGAGTTCTTTCCAGCAAGATGAGTGTTCCTGACAGGGGCAGGAAATATAGACTCAGGTTGAGCAGCTGAGCACAGAAAAGCCTGGCAGCTTGACCCACCCATCCTTAGCCACCAAAGCCCCACCCAGTTGCACACATCTATAACATGTGAACAGTGAGCTTTGTGGGATTTGGGAAGATTGTCTGAGGTTAATACATTATTGATGTTCATAATGGCAGTGCTAAAAAGTATGGTCCATATGTCAGTCAGGCTATGGTCCCTTGAGGAAAAACATCTCCTTCCCTGACTGTGTTCCTGGCAGGTTCAGACATCTGGACCCCCATGGAGAAGAGGCTCTTCAAGAAGGCATTCTGTGCCCACAAGAAGGACTTTTACCTGATACACAAAACAGTAAGATGACAGAGGGTGGGCAGCAAGCCCTGCCTCACACACCTGTCTCTCGCCTGCCCACAGCAAAACCGCTTATTACTGTTGCCTTGCTTCTCATCAGTCAGTGCTGATCACTCCAACTCAGCACTTGCTGCCTTCATCTGTCCTGGTTTACTCATGTGTGCATTTGCTGAAACACACGAATGTACAACCTAATGCTCTTCTGGTTTTGGTGTTTTGGTGGTGGCGGTGGTTTTTTGGTTTTTGGTTTTGGTTTGGTTTGGTTTGGTTGGTTGGTTGGTTGGATTTTTTTTTTTGTCATTGCTGGTTTTTTGTTTATTTTCTTGGTTTTTGGGGACAGGGTCTCTCTGTGTAGCTTTGGAGCCTGTCCTGGAACTTGCTCTATAGAATAGACTGCCCTTGAACTCACAGAGATCCACTTGCCTCTGCCTCCCAAGGGCTCTCTCTTCTGTTCTTACATAAAACTACACCTAAACAAGGTGCAAGGCTGAGTATGTTTTACACATGTATGTTCCCATAGGACTCTCAAGACAGCAAACTTCTCTGTGATGTCCAGTACCTCCTCCATTCCTGGCAGCCTATTATACATGCCACTGTGACTCTCCCCATGTCCCTTGTCAGCCTGGTCTGTAAGAAAGTTTGAACTTTGGGTTTTGTATCACTAGGGCAGTCAGACAGCATGTGCTCTGTGCTTCATCTAGCTGCTTATACCCAGCATTCTTACTTGGAAGTTCCTATATGTTGCACTTATTAATAAGTCATCCTTTCTGCTGCTAAATAATATTCTACTGCATGGGTTTACCACAGTTGTATTTAATCATTTATCAGTTGATGGACATTTGAGTGGTTTCCGGTTTGGGCAATTATAAAATAAAGCTGTTGCGAGCATCATGTACAAAGTCAGCTCTGAGTCGTTCCCTGAACTGTTTCTTTCATTGCTTTTTGTTTGTTTTTGTTTTGTTTTGTTTGCTGGAAGGTGAATCTGCTTCTGTTATTCTATTGTGTTCAGGAGCAGAAGTCAGCTTTCTTTCTTTTTTCTTTTTTTTAAACTTGGTACTGTTTCCTATGCAGAAGACATGCTGCCTTGACTGCTAGTTTTTGACAACACGCAAGCAGTTTCAGATTCTTGTGGAGAAAGTGTGCTCTGGTGCTCACTAACAGTTAATTTCATGGGAAAGTTTCCTTCTAGGCAGCTCGACTTTCCCTTCCTTCTACCTCCCTTCATCCTCCCATCTTCTTGGTGCTGGGAAGGGGACCCACATCCTCTTTCATAGAAAGCAATCTCTCTACCACTAGGTCCCACTTCCAGCTCTCTGTTTTGTTAGGTGTTAGGTTCTTTCTTTCTTGAGACAAGATATCATCACTGTTTAGCACAGGCTGGCTTCATACTCTTTATCCTCCTGCTGGGATTACAGTCCCATATCACTCACAGTCCTGGCTCCAGAAGTCATGCTTGTTTGTTGAGACAGGGTCACTCTACATAGTCCTGGCTGTCCTGGAACTCACTATCAGAGATCATGCTGCCTCTGCCTCCAGAGGATTAAAGACATGCACCACCACATTCAGCCCAGGAGTTATATTTTACAAGAGCAAGTGGCTGGGCCTGAGTACTCTCAACTCCATTGTACTCAGAGCTGTCCTTCTCATGTGGCCACTTCCCTGGAGGACTTTTGAGGCTTTGTTTAGTTTGATGGCTGTGTACTCACCACAGAGGAAGGGCATTCTGTGTCACTCCCAATCTCACTAAGTGTGGCTATTGCCTGCTGTAACATCACAGTGAGCCTCCTCACCTGTGGGTCTTTATGTGCCTTCCTACAGGGAGGAAGCATGCTGCACTTGGTGCTGGTGACTAATGTGTGACTTCAATTTGGACCCTTCACCACCTGGAAGGACCAAGATCCTTATCTTTGCCCAGCCATGAGCAGAGGTGTTGGGGAAGGGATTTCCAAGGTGGAGTTCACATGTGAGGTACTGCCCACAGTCTGCTTCTGTGTCTTCCTTCCCACTAGATCCAGACTAAGAGTGTAGCACAGTGCGTTGAATACTACTACATCTGGAAAAAGATGGTCAAGTTTGACTATGGCCGAGCACCTGGGCTGGAGAAGAGGGGCAGGAGAGAGATGGATGAGGTAGAAAGGACTGAAGACAAGGTAGAGGATGCATGAAGGAGCAGCCTGGGTGCATCTTTGGTCCAGCCAGAGGCTGGGGGAGGCTCCTAAGGGAAGGTCTCCCTGCAGAGGATGTTACCACACAAGTGTCTTAAGTCATCTTTACCCCTTTTGCAGATCACTTGCAGCCCTCGGGAGAGACCCACCCACCGTCCAACTCCTGAGTTAAAGATAAAGACCAAGAGTTACAGGAGGGAGTCTATTCTTCACTCCAGCCCAAGTGCAGCCCCCAAGCGTACCCCTGAGCCTCCAGGGAGTGTGGAGAGCCAGGGCGTGTTCCCTTGCAGAGAGTGCGAGAGGTACTAGCCTTCCCTCTGGACCTCCACCCTCTTGTTTGACTTACCTCCCAAGCTCCTCCAGCTCTGACCCACATCCTTGTGACTCCTCAGAGTGTTCGACAAGATCAAGAGTCGGAATGCCCACATGAAGCGCCACCGCCTCCAGGAGCACGTGGAACCCGTCAGGGTGAAGTGGCCTGTGAAGCCCTACCCTCTGAAGGAGGAAGAGGAGGAGGAAGAGGAAGAGCTGGGAGCTGACATGGGCCCCCTGCAGTGGTGACTCCTTGCTGGAAGCTGGTTTGCAAGAGGGGATCCAGCCCTTTGCCAGTGCCCTGGGCCTCTCAGAAGTTTTTGGGGCACCCTTCCCCTCTCTCCTCTCAATGTCCAGCTTTGCTAGCAAGCTTGGCTAGCATTTGGACATGAACAGGAGAAGCTGTCACAAGTAGCTCTGAAGTCATGTGGGTGACCAGAGGCTCCATTCTTTCCTGGTTAATAGTTGCATATTTGTAGTCCCATTCACTTGGAGCAGGGGACCCTGGGAGGCAGGTTTGGTCTAGGTGGCTTTTAGATCTGAGCTATAGGCATGGGACTAACATTGATTAGAGAGAATCAGTGAGGACACCTGAGATCCAGTGAGCTGGGCCCTCCTCTAGGTGGGGCCTCCCTGCATTCCCATCATCCCTAGTCTTGCAATGACTGTATATTGTTAGGTGTGTTTTTTATGTGTCTGCTTGTATCTTATTAAATTGGGTTCTTAAACAGCTGTTTTCCAACTTCCCAGACTGTGTGCTCTGCAGAAGCTTCAGGGCCACACAGCTGGGGCCAAGAGGTGAGCAGGGAGAAGGTTATTAAGCAGCGTACACCAGCAGTTCCCAGTCTGTAGGTGGGAACATAAACACAGAAGCAAAAACCCCTTCCTCAGAGAGCTTCGTTTAGGAGAAGACTTGGTAGCAGTTGTGAATGAGCACACAGGTGATGGCCATGATAATAGACTGAAGCCAGAAAAGCATGTGTGGATATAGCTGCTCAACCTGAAATCAAGGATAAGGACCCTGGCAGCAAGCAGAATGAGATCGTGGCTGCAGCCCATGTAAGGACAGGAACCCCAACCTCAACTTGCAAGAGAATAGGGAAGAGCCCTGCCTCGCCTCATGTGTCCCAGGGCCCCATCCCAGAACTACAGAAGTCTCACCAAGGGACCACATCTTAGCTAAAGATTAAAGGCAGGGAGGGAATTAATTTTGGAGCTGTTGAGATGCCGTTTGAGGGAGATGGTGCAGGGCAGCCCAGGAACCAGAATTGGCCCTCTTTCTTCTTAGTAATCTACAAATTGATTTCCTGCTTGAACATGCTTTCCCAATGCATGTAAGCTGGTAAATGAGGAAATTTACTTTGTTTGCTGGGTGTTCCCAGTGACCTAAGCATGGCTATGCAGTGTGCATTCCACTGCTCTGCCCTGAGTAGCCCAACTTCTTGAGTGGAAATGCAAGTCTGACCATATGGGTGAGGATATATAATCATCTATTGCTGCTCCAAAAATATGACACCTTGTAGCAAATAGAAGTGGAACCAAAACTGATTGTGGCCATCCAAACTCAACAGCTCTGTGATCAGAATACAGTGGTGAGTGTAGGGACATTCAAACAAGTGTTCAGTGAGAAACGGTCAGGGGGAACTGTCTTTTGCCTTTTTCTGTCTCCAACACCCAACTCACATAACACATTCCTCAAATGTTCTCTGCTAGCTAACCAGTAAAGTGCAGTGCAGATACAGATCCCTGCACTACACCACTGTTGGGACTGGAATCATTGTAGGCCAGGCCCTGGAGGCTGGTCTTCTAGATGAGATTTTGAGAATAACTGTAGATTTACAGAAACCTAACATAGTACCAAAAACTTGAACATACCCAGTTTCCCCCATCAACATCTTACTATACTTTTTCACTAATTTTTAAAATTTTATTTTTTGTGTGTATGTGTCTGTCTCTCTCTGTGTGTAGGCCAGTGGTTGATATCAGAAATCTTTCTCAAATGTTCTTTATCTTTTTTCTTTCTTTTTTTTAAATATTTATTTATTTATTATGTATACAATATTCTGTCTGTGTGTATGCCTTCAGGCCAGAAGAGGGCACCACACCTCATTACAGATGGTTGTGAGCCACCAGGTGGTTGCTGGGAATTGAACTCAGGATCTTTGGAAGAGCAGGCAATGCTCTTAACCTCTGAGCCATCTCTCCAGCCCCCCCCCCTTTTTTTTTTGAGACAAGGTCTTTCACTGACCCTGGAGCCCAGGAACATGCCTGTCTCCCACACACCCACTGCTGTTATAGATACACGCTAACATACCCAGCTTTTTACGCCGGTCGAGGTAGCCAAACCCAGGTGCCTCCTGCATGTCAGTTGAGCCACTGAGTCATCTCCCCAGCTCCTCCTGTGCCCCTTTGACATGCCCATGCCATTCTATGTGTGGTACTGAAAGATCCCCCCCAAACTCGTGTGAGTGTGTATGTGTGTGTTGTGTGTGTAGGTTAGAGAACAACTTGGCAGGAGTCAAGTCTCACCTTCCACCATGTTGGTCCCAGGAATCGAACTGTGGTCGTTAAACTTGTTAGATAGTGCTTTTACCAGCTGAGCCATCTAGAAATCAGCCCTCCAGCTAGAAATGGAGACTTTCTGGGCTCCCAAACCAATTCTGGAGATGATCACCAGAGGGCGTAAGAAGTTTTCTTTCTTTCTTTTTTTTTAAACTACCAAGCCTTTCCCATGTGACTGAAATGAGGTAAAGCAGGAGGCGGAGCTAAACTGATAGATCTGTCAAACCCGGAGCGTGAACCTTGAGGCATCACGTGAGCGTAGAGTCACTAGTCAGCTGATTAGTTCGTCCCAATTCCGCAGAGGCGTGGCAGAACGAGTCAATAGCGCCTGCTGATTGGTTGGAGGGAGTCAAAGGTCGCGCTGGAGGGGTGTACTTAGCAGTACGGTATCATGATTGGCTTGTGTGGTGTCACGTGGCAGTACGCGGCGGGGCTCTTAGGAAGCTGGTGGCGTCAGTCCGCGGGCGTGTGCTCGTGTTGCGGGTCAAGGGGTGGAGTGCTGTGGCAGGAGGGGGCGTGGCTAGAAGGGCGCCTTCCGCAGCGCGTGCCCGCTGGTTGGTCCGCACGGGTCACGTGGCGCAACAGGCGGAGCTTTTCCGAGTGTGCGGTGTCCGGGGCCTGTAAGTAGTCGCCCGGCTGTGTCGGGCCTGAGCCGAGCAGCTTCGTGGCATCATGGATAACTCCGGGAAGCAGGCTGAGGCAATGGCGCTGCTGGCTGAGGCGGAGCGCAAGGTGAAGAACTCGCAGTCCTTCTTCTCCGGCCTCTTCGGGTAAGCGGCGGGCGGAGGAGGGGTAAGAGTGGGCTCGTATGCCCTCGGCACTGTGGAAGCCTCTCTGCGGCCTTGCAGACCCTCTCCGGGGTCCTGTGGACGACGACACCCGCTGAAGGTGGCCATGCCTTTCCCAGGCTGGTGTCCATGGGTCTGTGCGTTGCCCAGGCTGCCAGGGTGAGGTTACTAGCCCCGGGGGACCCGGGCTGGGGCGACCCTGGGCATGATGAGCCGGAGTGTGAGGTCTGAGTGGGGCTTTGGGTAAGAGTGACTGATGGCAAAGAAGCCTGGCCTAAGACCCGGAGACCCTCATCCCTCCCACCCCTGGGCGGGGCATGAACGGACACTGACTCTGTTTTGGCCGCGGAAATGTCTGGTGATGGCAGGCACCCAAGAGAACCAGAGGAGGGTAGAGGCCTACTGGGTGGTTCTCAAGTTTGGGGTCTGAACACATCCAGGAGGTGGCAGGCACCTCATACAAAGTTTATGAAAGTTGGCCCTTTTCAGCCATTTTAACTTAGGAACAACAGAGCCCAAGCTTGACATGTAATTCAGAGACCTCTTATCTCAGTGGAAATACATTTTTCTGAAAGGGCTTATTAGTTAAAAACTAACTGCCGGAGTTTTTTTTTTGTTTTTGTTATTGTTGTTGTTAGTGTGGACTATGCATAATACGCTCAGAACTGAGTCTGATGTGGGCTCAGAGCTCTTAAAAGCTCTCTAGCCAGGAGGAAGCAGAGTATACGAGGCTGATGGGAAGACTGGAGAGCCTGAGAGGATCTGGAGAAAGGCTACGAAGGGGAGAGGGCCCCAAGTCTTGTTATATAGGATGGGTAAGGACAGTACAAGGAGCAAGCACAGTTACTGAAGAAACATCAGAAAGGCATTGGGAAAGGGGCCAGGCAGATGGTAGTTAGGAAGAGCTGCGCTATGGGGTGGTGCACAGAATCAGAAGCCTCCAAAGTAAGAACTGGAGAAGAAGGAGGAGCTTGCCAGAAAGCTGGGGAAAGGCTGGAAGAAAGGCCTGGGTTCTGGGAGAGATTGTCAGGAGCTGAATGGAGAACAGAAAGAAATGAAGGGGAGGGAGAAGATGACGCCACCCTTGTTATTTGAGGTCAGATAATGTTTAGCAAAGGAACTTACCTGCAGTTTGTACCTGCTGCGGTCATCCAGATTCTGATGGGCTGTGTCAGTTAGACAAGGAATGTTTCCCCTGAGAGGGAGGGTGTGTGAGTGTGTGTGTGTGTATTTCTTCAATCTTCACAAGGAAGAAAGTTCAGGCATGGTTTTGGAGTGGTGCCTCATGCTCAGTTTTCAGCAGTAGGTTTCCTGATGACTCCGTCTGGTCTCTTTGGCGCAGAGAGATAAGTGTGTAGTTGAGCTACACCCAGAGGAGCAGCTGTGAGTCCTACCTGTTTACCCCCTTCCTACCACTGACAGAGCGGAACTGTAAAGGCCAGCTTGTATCATTCACACAGATCCAGAGTTGAAAGGAAACTTTGAGGGAGGCTCATGGTAAGGAATGAGGCAGGGAACTGAAGCCTAGGAGAGCAGTCTAAGCAGCAGGGATGGTGGGAACAAAGGTCTGGTGTGGGAGGAGTTTTTCCTGCCCAGGAAGGGACAGGGACAGAGATGGCTTCCTAGAGGAAGCTTGCGTTCACTGGCTTAGCAGGAGATCTAGGAGTTCTCTCTTTTGGTGAGCAGCAGAAGGAACAAGCTTGAGAAAAGGCCCAGAGCCTGCGTGCTGAAAAGTTAGTACAGGCCGAGTTCCAAGTCAGGCTGAGACCTTAAAAGGGAAGAAGTGGGAGGGGAGGCTGGTGATAGATGAGGCCTGTGAGCAGGATTTTAGAGGGGTCCTGTCCCAGTGGGTTCCTCTTTACCCTTTAAAAGGAAAGAGCTGCAGTGATGGGTTGGGGGACAGTGGTATGGGAAGCTGTTACAGTGTTGGTGGGTAAGGTCTGCCTGTTGCTCACTCTGCTGCTCAGGCCTGCCTGGGTCAGGCAGTCAACCATGTTTAGTGCCCACAGAATCACTGTGGAGGTGAGTAAAGGATGGAGAGGGCAGCCTAAACTTGATTTGTCTAGCAGCTCGGGAAGTAGAGGAGGTACCAGACAGTCATACCTGGTCCGTGAAGTTCTCCAGCCCACTCCATTAGCCTGGTGCTATGCCGCTGAAGCTCAGACACTCCCAGACACTCATGCCTGCTTGTGGACACTGCAGGTAGGGAGGGCGTTGACAGGCTAGTTTGGCGGGCTGCCTCCCTTAGACTGCTGCCTGTCCCCACAGCAGTTTTCTACAAACATTTGAAAGAACAGGTGGGTTTCTTCTGGTCCTCCAGGAAGAGTAGAGGAGACGTAGTGAAGTGAAGGCCCACTGTAACTGGATGGGGGGGGGGGGGGCTTGGATATACCCCAAGATCTCCTGGAGAGAAACCACCACTAGAGGTGCACTGCTCTGGCCCCTCCTCTTGGAGCTGGGACTGCCAGGAAACATTTGACAAGTGGCCTTCACTCAGCCACTCCCTAAGGCTTCTTGCTCTTGGTGATGTCAGTGATGTCATGTAGGCTGTCCTCAACTGGAGTGTGGTATCTTGTTGCTCACCCATTCACTCTTCTGGATTTCTGGGGTGATGGATACTAGGGGGTTTTGAAACACCAGTCAGTTTACCATCAAAGCCTTTTTAGCACCTTCCCTGGGTAATAGGCATTCCTGCCTGAGAGTCTGGGCATTCTTTACCTCTTTCCTGCTCCTCTGCTGTGCACCCTGGGTACTGAACAGGTCCTGAAGGGCAGTTCTGTTCTTAGGGTTCTTCCTGATCCCTACCTTCTCCCTGCAGCCTTCCCTTCAAAAACAAACCCAGGTGGGAAGCAGAGGCTGGCAGATCTCTGTTAAGTTTGAGGCCAGTCTGGTCTATACAGCGAGACCCTTTCCTGTGGGATGCCACTGTTGTTGGGGGGTTTCTTCCTCTAGGAAACAAGGTCAGAGTGATCCCCTCTTCCTACTGTTTTTCTATGGAGTAGGCAGGTTGATTTGGAGTGTGATGAGTGCTGTTGACTTTGAGTGTGCGAACAAAATGCTCACCGGTGTGATTCTTAGTGTCACTGCTGCAAATTGAGCTGGAGGCGCTGGAAAACCGGAGGAGGTGGCAGAGTGTTCTGTATATAAACAGCCAGTTCCTCAACTTGACTTGTTGACAAGCTGGTTCCGGTGACAAAACTGCCTGAGGGCACCAGGAGTCTCAAGGCCAGCTTTGGAAGTAAGCTGGACTCCTTGGGGAGGGAGGACCTCCACTGGGCCCACAGGCATTCTGAAGAGCCTAGGACAGGCTCTGCTTTGTATCTGCTCCCCTGCCATCTGCAGAAGCCCCCGTATCCTTCCAAGAAGGAACCACAGTGCTCACCAGCTGCCAGGATACACAACTGAAAACTTGGCATCCCCTGCCTGGTCTGTAGGGCAGGTGAGGTTTCTGGGGGAACCCCAGAGCTCCTGACTTGACAGTAGGGCCCCTGCTGACTTGTTGCACAGATTTTTTGGTTTCTCCTGTGCAGAAGTTGCTGAGAGGCCAGGGATTTTATTAAGTAAAGCAAATGTTGGCATTCTGAGACGTGATGAGTGAGATCCTGTCAGGGGCACAGAAAGGAGACCTTCCAGGCTGTGTGAGTGACATTCCCTGGACTGGCAGTTTTGTGGGACAGCAGACTCGCTGTTAAGTACAATGTTGTCCCAGTGTGTCCTCCCTTAACCACCCTCCACCCCCACCCGATCCCCGCAGACACCAGCACCTCAGATCCCTCCCATGAGAGGGTGTAGCATTTACATAAACCTACACACAGCCCTGCTCCTGTACCCTTTGAGTCACCTGCAGGTTACTTCTTTGCAGTGTCAGTGTGGTAGAATTGCCTGATCTTTGACAGGGGAGAAGCTAGGACATATTTGTGATCCTGATGGGTTTCCTCCATGGGGACAGACTCAGAGACATCGGCCACTGCCTTGTCAGCACTGGGAGATTGGTGTGCGGGAAGGGGAGACCTGGGACTCTGGAAACAGAGGAGGAGTGCACAGCTTACCGGAAGGGGGAAGGCCTCAGAGCCCACGCTGAGCTGTTGAAGTGGGGAAACATTCCTGAGTCTGAGCTCTGTGGAGTCTGATGACAGTAACACCCTCACCAGCAAGGTGCAGAGCCCTATCCCTGTGACAGGGAAGGCAAGGGTGCATCGCCACAAACCACTCTAAAGTGCCCATTGGGAGGGGGATTGTTTCCTCTGTTTTGTGGCCATCTGAGTACCTGCTGGACACTGTGCCCAGGCAAGGTACTGAGTGTGTGTTGTCTCTCAGATTTCTCCTGGGTTATGGTGTCAGGTTCAGTTTCCACTGTGCAGCTGAGGAGAGGCAGGCTCTAGGGTACTAATCCAAGGTCACAAACACAGCAAAGTGCCTGAAACATTTCCTGCCCATCACTGTCTTACACTTGTGAGAGGGTTCCAAGAGGACTTGAGGACATAGTGGTGAGCTGGTGATCTTTTCCCTTTGGGTCCTTCTGCATGTAGTGACCCCATAAGGGCTGACTAAATGATGCGTCCCCTACCTAGAGGATGCTTAGCAGCTCCATCGGGGAGCACGGTCCTCCTTCAGCAGCCTAGCATACTGTTCTCTGGTAGACACTCAAGGTCAGCATGCACCTGGCCCCCTGCCTCATTTTGCAGAGGACTCTGGGGTGCTAAGCAAGGGACAAGCAATGTCAGCTTAGGCATGCTCCTACAGGTCTCCCAACATCATCACCAATTGAGAGCCATGCTGGAAGCCATGAGTGATTGTAATAGGCCCTATGTACATCAGCTTAGTCAAAACTGAGAACCCTGGTTGGATAATCTGCCCGGTGAGCCTTAAGTCCTGAGAGAGAATGGGGGACCAGTGGCTGTGGCTGCCAGAGGGGCAAGAGGGAGTCTCAGACATGAGCTGGGGAACTGCAGGAGCAGTGAAATGGCATGTTTCTGGGAGCCAGAAAATATCCAGAGGATGGAGACAGGCGGTAGGCAGGCTAGCCTGTCCTGCAGAAGCCCCTGGTCACTGCCAACAGCGCCTGCACTTTCCTGGCACCATTCAACACTCCATATGGCAGCTGCGCCTGGGAGGCCTGAGGCTGCTTCCTCCGCGCCTCTTGGGGGAGCAAAGCTGAGCAGTAATTATAGACAGCCTGCACCAGGCCAGCCCCAACCAGTTCCCTCTATTCCCAGTGAGGCACGGAGCTGTGGGCTGAAGAGTGCAGCTGAGGCAGCTCGGAGGAGGTCAGTGGGGGAGGCCTGTCAGCTGTCACATGCAGCCCTACCCAGGCCCTTCAGGAGGCAGTGAGCTTGCGGTGCATCATGCAGGAGGCATCCTTTCAGGGTCAGGGTCAGAGGTGACTGAAGCAGCTTCCCCCAGCTGGGATGGGAAGCCTCAGTGAGCCAGCAGAGGAGCAGCATGGATGTTGGCTCTGAGGGCATCTTCCATCTGGTCACTCTCTCTCATGTCAGAGCAAGGCCTCCACTCTCCCATGCATGTCCTGTCTGCTCCATCCTTGTTGTACCATGCCCTACCCTATCTAGCTGACCCACTTCCCTTCCTCAGTTCCTCAAGCATGTTTCTGACTCAGCCTTTACACATGTTCTAAGTCTCACCTCCAGTGCTCTTCCCTCCTCTGGGATAGCTTCTTGGCCACTGAGGTCTGAGCCCTGGCCTCACACCATCACAGCCCTCATGCCAAGCGTCTGTGAGCAAGCATGCTGATAATTTGGAGAGCAGGCTCTGTGAACAGTTGTCATCAAATCCTCAGATACTTGTTTCACAGCTAAGGAAATTGTACATGGCTTCTTCAGGATTTGCTGGGTAAACTGCACAAGTGAATTTGCCCCTTAGGGACTTTGCTCCCATCTGTAAAAGGAGCTGGGACTCTGGAGATCTTCTGTTGACACCTCACAGAGGCAGGGCAAGGACCAGGGTATCAAGACAGGAGGCAGCCTGGGGCCAGAGCAGGCGGTAATCCCTCTGGCTTTCACTGCAGTAGACAGGTCAGCCCAGCTTAGCATGGGATCAGAGAGCTGCAGCCAGCAGCTGGCAGACTTTGTGCTGAGTCTGCCTGTTGTGCTGAGCTGAATCAATCCTAGCCAGTAATGACTGTTCTTATTGCCACTCTGCCTCAGGCTTCTTGATAACACCAGACTCGTCTGCTCTGCCAGGAGCGTCTGGGGCTACTTGGGGCTTAGTTTCACCCATCAAGAAAGGATGAACTGAGGGATCACTGGGATGGAAAGATCTGTTTTTAATGTCTGTGAGCATGGCTTGTTCAGACAATATTCCAAAGACTGGAGAGATGCCGTCAAGAGCACTTGTTGCTCTTGCAAAGGACCCTAGTTCGATTTCTGGCACCTCCTGGCACCCACATGGTAATTCACAACTGTCTGTAACTACAGTTCCAGTGTACCTGATGCCCTCTGCTGATCTTCTTGGGCATCAGGCACTCAAATGGTGCACGTACATACAGGCAAAACACTTATACACATAAAATACATGTAAAAATAGACATTGCAGGGACAAAGCTCAGTTGGTAGTGAGTTTGCGTAACATACTCGAAGTCCCAAATTCAGTCCCAAGCGTAAAGGCTAGCCTCAGCATGTAGCAAGGGTCAAGGCCAGCCTGGGTATTGAGGTGCATGAGACCCTGTCAGAGACAGAATATTCCTGGGGCTGGGGCTGTCAGTGGCAGAAAAGATTCCATCGTATCCAGAGAGTATTCCAGAGACAATTCTCATGGGGGTGCTTTCCATCCATGTCCAAGGGGCCCTCCTGATTTAATCTATGCCAACAGCAACATGGACATTTCTGATCTCACTATGATAGGGAGTGCCTAAAGGAAAAAGGGGTCCCAGTAATGTGGGGGAGGGGCATGGCGCCAGGCCAGCAGAGGGTGACTCTGTCTGACGAAGCACTTCACTTGATGCTGTTTGGATTTAGGAGTCTTCCTTCAGGCCATTTGCTGGCTGGGCACAGTGGTCAGACTTGACTGGTCACCAAATCACCTGGTCTCCAAACTGTAGTAATTAAAAGGCCCAATCCATGCCCACCCACCTACTGAGCAAGTGTGCAGGCATGTGGTTGTCGGTGCTGCCTCACAACGATCAGGTCTGTGGTCTGGCTCAGGTCACACATGAACAGAATGACCCCCAGGACCCTGTAACTGTGATAAATAAAGCCAAACCTGCAAGCATTATCCATGCTGGGTCCATTGCCATGGCGGTGTAGGACAGGTGGTGAGGATGGGGTTTGTGCCTTTTCATGGGAAAATGTCCTTTTTTGTTTTTTAAGCACTGCCAGTGTGGGAAGGATTTGAAATCCATTTGAGGACAATGGGGTGTTTAATTTTGTTGACTGCTTGTGTGGGGGATGAGAGTTTTGAACAGTTGCTGGGTCACAGACCCTACAGGAAGACAGAATTTGGAAGGGAGTTTGAGCTAATAAGAAAGCCCCCTGTCCCCTGGCCAAGGAGGAGGTTCATATGAACCTCTTAGAAGTTGAGAAGCCAGAGTAAAGCCCAAAGAGGTACCCTTTATTTTAAAATAACTACAAGCTATTTTAAAATGCAAGCAGGAGATGTAGCTCAGTGGTAGAGTACTTGCTTGTTAAGCCAAAGCCCAATGTGATGGTGCAAGCCTAGGAGATGAGATAGTGGGATTAGGAGTCCATGGTCACCTTCTTCAATGTGCTGTAAATTTGAGACCAGCCTGAACTGTATAAGACCCTGGCTCAGCAAACAGACTAAAATGTCCCCTCCACTTGTATGTCTCTCAGGCTCCTACCCTGGTGGGTTTCCATTTTCAGAATGCTGTGCCAAATGCCTTTGCAACTCTTCTGGTTGTGTCTTCGGATTCATTGCTGGACTGCAGGTCAAATATAAATTCTGATATTAAAACATAGGGTAGAGGTAGAGCTGAGTTGGTAAAGCACTTGCCTAGCATGCACAAGGCCCTGAGTTCCATCCCTAGCACCACATAGTGCACACCTGTAATCCCAGCATGCAGAAGGTGGCAGGCAGCAGGAAGATTTAGAGTTTGAGGCCAGCCTGAGCTATACAAGAGCCACGTAAAAATAAAATAATGAAATACATACATTTTCTGAAAGAGATAAAATGTGTAGATGGTACAAAACAAACTAACAGAGCAAACATGTACAGTGAATGTCGCCCCCTCCAGCCCTGATGCTGCAGGCCCTACCTCAGGAAACAAATGCTATACTAGGTTTGGGTATATTATTCCAGAAACAGTGTTTATATAAATGTGTGTTTCTTTTCTTTTCACGCTCTTATTTTTTTATGTAAACAGGAGCATTTTATATTTATGTCTTGTGATAATATTTCTCCGTATGGCTGGCATGTGCCTTGTCTGCCCTGTTCTGAAGTGTGACAACACACTCTGTAGTGAGGTCTTCCTGGAACCATGGCCATGTGCAAAGCACAGGTTCAGGATCAGGGCCTTGGGGATTCCCCAGAATGCTTTGCAGCCTCCTGTGAATTCACTGGGTCCATGTGGTCACCTACCATATAGGCAGGAAGTAGAAGAGGGAAGTCAGGCTGTGGAGGAGGGGAGGTCAGGAACCACCAACACTACCGTGGGCACCCACACAGTACCAGCCTTCCACCTGCAGACTGCCTGTTATGCAGGGGTCAAGGCACAGTTTAGTTGTTGGCAGGGCAGAGTATGGGTTTGCTTTCTGACTGGATGACTCTTTACTTCTTAAAAATGACAGGAGACTGGATGATCTCTTTACTTCTTACCTTCCCTTCTCCCCAGAGGTTCATCCAAAATAGAGGAAGCATGCGAGATCTATGCCAGAGCGGCGAACATGTTCAAGATGGCCAAGAACTGGAGCGGTGCGTGCACTCAGCCCACAGGCCCGGCCCTGAGTATGGCCTTGAAGTCCCCTCTCCAGCATCAGGAGTACACAACATGAGACCAGTGGGATGCTTTGCCCCCTAAGCTGGGGGTAAATGTGGGGGGAGGGGTTTCTTTTTGAGGAAAGGAGGCAGGGAGGGCATCCACTAGGCCTCCAGATGAGATCTGTTGGGGCAGCCCATCACTTGATTTCATAATATGGCTTCCTCTGTCTACAAGGTTGGTCCAAGGAGCCGAAGCACGCTCAGTTTGGGAGCTCAGGGAGGAGCTTTCTGGACATGGTGGGGATGACAGTGGGTACAGAGGTTCAAGACAGACTCATTTATTACCACGTCCTGAGTGCAGTTACCAAAGTTCAGTTCTCCAGGGACTGTTACTTAATCACAGGTTGCTCTCCTGCCCCTCCCCATGTTCAACAGAAGTCTTAGGCCATCTGTCCCCTGCTCAAACTATTTGGAGTTCTTAAAAACAATTCGGGAGCCGGGCGGTGGTGGCGCACGCCTTTAATCCCAGCACTCGGGAGGCAGAGGCAGGCAGATCTCTGTGAGTTCGAGACCAGCCTGGTCTACAGAGCTAGTTCCAGGACAGGCTCCAAAGCCAAAGCCACAGAGAAACCCTGTCTCGAAAAAAAAACCAAAAAAAAAAAAAAAATTCGGGAGCCTAGCATGGTATCCCAGCACTCCAGAGGTGGGGCAGGAGAGTCAGGGGTTCGAGGCCCTCAGGGAGTTTGAGATCATTCTGCAAAAAAAGCGAGCCTGTCTCAAAACCAAAACACTACTGTGACTATGATGAATAGTGCTACTGTTACTAAGGATAGGACAGTGTTTGGGCAGTGTTAGCCCAGCGTTTGTGAGGCTGTGGTTTCAGTCCTGGGGCCCACAAGGTGATCGGAATGATCAGATAATGGTAGAGCAAAGCCTTTGCAGGCTTTGTGTGTCCTGTTGTGCTCAGGAGAGAGAGGACAAGCCAGGCCTTCCACAGCTTGGAGGCTCCACTCAACTGGGACTGGATTACTACCCACTACTGCATCCCCTTAGCCAGGCTAGGGGAGATAGGCGAACAAAACGGTGTGGGGTCTGTGGGTGTTGACCAAGCACAGAATGACCTGGACCTCAGGCATGAGCACTGTTCACATGGACTCTAGCTCTTGATGTCCATATCCTGTTTCCATTCTAGGCAAGGACTCATAGCAGGGGTAAACCTGAGAGCTTTGGGGAGTTGTGGAGGAAAGAAATGGGATAGGGAAGGGAGCAAGTGGGAACTGTCACATGAGTTAATCTCACCTGTACCTTCCCAGAGCACCCTTCCCACCCTGCCCCATCTCCACCTTCTGTTCAGTTTCTGGTCTTCCCGTTCAAAGGGAGAGCTCTAAGCCCAAGAGCTTAGAGTCGTGTCTCATGTATTTCAGCCCTCAGCTCTCCCTGCCTTTCCTTCCTCTCTGTGGAAGTGGTGGTTCTGGAGATTCTGGCAGAGACTGGGTGAAGACATGGGATTGACACTGGGTTTACCCTGCCTGTTTCTGTGCACCTGGGCTCAGCTTCCCCTGAGGCAGTTTCCTGATGTCGTCATTCTACCAAGTGCACCAGCAGGAAGCTCTGCGAGGGGTTCAGGGTGCCGGTGGGCTGGAGTGGGCTGGACTCTGGCTGTATTCTTGTGAGCCTGATGTACCTCTGGAGGCAGTGACTGCAACTGCATTAAAGCTGGGACAATCTGTTCTATTGTAGCTGCTGGGAATGCTTTCTGCCAGGCTGCCCAGCTGCACCTACAGCTCCAGAGCAAACATGATGCAGCCACCTGCTTCGTGGACGCAGGCAATGCTTTCAAAAAAGCTGACCCTCAAGGTAAGAACCACTGTGAGCCACAAATGGCAGAGCAGCTGAGCACTGTCCCCTTATCCTTAGGTATCTACACAGATCTGGGTTTTTCCATTGGCTGACACATGATAGACCAGGAGCAAAGCAAGCCCTAACTCCAGAATTGGCTGGTCCTTGGCTGGCACTGGCATCCTGGCCTATATCCCTACCTCCCCCACCCTGGTGTGCAGCTCTCACCCCCTCCTGGGCTTCAAGCATTTGGGAGTGGGAGTTCCATTTCAGACCCACTGCTTGCCAGGGAGCCAGGCAAAGCTGTTCAGTTGTCAGAATTAGCATGGAGGGAGCAGGGCGGTCCAAGATGAACCAGGTAGAGCAGAAATCAGCCTGATCTGCCTTCCCCGCACCCCAGAGAGGAAAATTTGGATGTGTTGCCAGAGCCCAGCTCTTTAAAGCAGAGCCTATGGGGACAGGAGCCTGGTTCGGCCAAAGCACAGCTCATGGACCTCAGACTTGGATTTCCTGGGCTGGGAAGTTTGCTTTTGTTATTTTTGTTCACTTATTTTTGTGGTGCTAGGGATGGAGTCTGAACCTCTTGTGTGCTGAGAGTGAGTTGTACATGTCCCCAGTCTTCACTATGTTTCTTTTTTAAACCTTAGAGCTACATAGATTACTTACTTTAAATTTCAGCTAGCAAAGATTATTTTTTTTTTTGGTTTTTCAAGACAGGGTTTCTCTGTAGCTTTGGGGCCTGTCCTGGAACTAGCTCTTGTAGACCAGGCTGGTCTCGAACTCACAGAGATCCACCTGCCTCTGCCTCCCGAGTGCTGGGATTAAAGGCGTGCGCCACCACCGCCCAGCTGATATTTGTTTTTTTTAATTGACCATCTAAGCCAGTCATGGCAGTATATGCCTGTCGTCCCAGCATTTGGGAGATAGAGACAGGAAGCTCAGACATTCAGGCTCAGCTTTTGGCTACATATTGAGTTGGAGGCCAGCCTGAACTACATGTGACTGAACCTCATAGATAAATTTTTTAAATATCTAAGATTTTTCTCTCAGGAGAATGGGAAAGAAGTGAATATTCTTTCCCAGAGGAGATGCTCAGTATTTGGATAAATGCACACCTCTGGGGAGAAGGAAAACATCCCCTGCCCTCCCCGGAATCAGTGGATAGCTGCCATCGTTGTGACAGGACCATTCCCAGTTAGAGAGATGACTGTTGACTCTTTCCCTGGACTGACTGGTCACTCCTGTTTTTTTAGCTGTGATGTTGTGGGGCTCAGGCCCAACAAACAGAGAGGGATGGATGGCCTCTTGGCTAGGGAGGACTTAGTTACCCAGTGACTCAGGGCAGTCCTCTTGTTTTCTCCTCCGTGACAGCGCAAACTACTGTGAGGTGAGCACCACAGCTCCAGGCATCCCGAAGTAGGCAGCCTTGTGCTCCAGAGTCTCCCTGCATGCCTGGGTGCCCTGGGAAACAGCTGGATGGCCAGTGGAGGCTTAAACACCCAGTTTCTTCAGGAGGGACCTTCCTTAGCTGTCTGATCACCTACCCTGTAGTCTGGTGTATCAGCACTTTGGGAATCTCACCTTTAAGACTTTCCATTAGCAGCAGCTGCCTGCGTGAGGTCGGAGTTTCACCCTTTTATAGCAGGAGCTTGCTGTAAATGTACATGGGCAGAGAAGTAGTCTAGCCCCACACCCATTGTTGTTTCCTGGGAGCCTACTGTGTAAAAGACATCTGATATCTTTCCACCCATCCCACCTCCTCATTGGAGCCTGCAGTCTGTCCCTACTGTATTGTGGACAGTGCTTGCTTAGATCTGCCTATGATCAGGACCTTCAGGGTAATGCAGAGGTGATCTGGACTCTGTAACTGCCCACCTGCTCTAGACAGGCTGAGCACCCAGTAGGGCAGGAACAGACCAGAGGCCCTAACTTACCTTCAAGGATTCACTGAGGCCTGTGGAATTAAGCCTGTGGTGAGAGCAGCTCAGGGTGTCAGCTGGCAGCCTATCACTTTCCAAGCTGTTGAGAGCAAGGAGCCAGCATGAGAGGACTAGGCTCTGTGAATCCATGTTCCTCCCCTGCTGCTGTGGGAGGGGGCTGTCTCACCAATAGAGTCTATACCAGTGGGCCTTAACTACTGAAGTGCCCTCAGGAAGCAACCTTAGCATCCTTATCCCAAGAGAGTGCAGTCCACTGTCAGCCCAGTGGGCAGTCCTGGAGCCTTCCCAGCATATGCCCTATGGTTCACCTCGACCCTCGACTCTGTGACCACCCCAACTCTGCCTGAGGTACATTAAAGTATTTAAAAGATAGTGAGAGCTTATTTCCATCTGCTGGAAAATGCCTCCCACTCACGCTTCTCTCCTTCAAACTTGTCCAAAAAAAAAAAAAAAGGCCTTTCCCCAATTTAAAATCATGAAAGAGATGGTGGTACAACATAGTGCCATCCTGGTGTTAGGTACAGCTTGCTATTTGAGCAGCCAGCAGGACTGGCACCCTTTGGGGGCACTGGGAGTGCAGAGCCCCCACAGAGAGGTCCCAGTGCTTGGTGGTATCCAGCCTTCTCTGCCGGAGAGGCCAGTCAGGCCAGTGACAAGGGTGGGACCTACTCAAGGTAGAGCCTCCAGAACAGGTGGTGGGCATGGTAGCCTCTGCCCAGCTCACCCTGGCTATCAGTTTGCCCTTGAACAGCTGTGCTAGTCTGAGTCAAACTCCAGGAGTCTGGCGATGCCATTGTTCCCTGATCCTAACAGAAAGAAAGAAGTGTGGCTGCCTAAGGGAGAGGGCCTCCCTGGAAAGATGTGCCCATCATGTCTCTGTATGCAGACACCCAGTGACCAGGTTGCCGGGGGCCTAAGGCTCCCATCCTCTCCTTTCCAGTTGCTCTGAGAGAGCCCAAGAGCCTTGAAGTCAAGGCAGCTGTATGCCTGTCATCTCTCTTGGGGAGAACTTTCTAACTCCTGTTTCCAGGACCTGCTGTAATGACCTCTCCATCCTTTCTTTCCTCCCTAGAGGCCATTAACTGTCTGATGAGAGCAATTGAGATCTATACAGACATGGTAAGGGTTGCTTGCTGCTCCTCTTACTCAGTGTCCCATCCTGTTTGTGCTGTGCTGTAGAAGGCAGGGAAATTGTCGCTGAGCTGGGCTACAGAATGGGGTGTCTGCTGTAGCACACACAGCACCCCTCATATGCTGCCTCTGCCCCCTTGACCATCCCTTGTCCATGCAGGTGCTCCCCCTTGCCTAGCCCTTCCCTGGGGTCCCTGGGAACCTGAGGAATGCTCACCTTCTCCCTGTTCAAGGGATAGTATCCTGAAAGACAGCTGCTAGGAAGTAGCCCACACTAGGCCTCTACTCCTGTCAGTTAGTTACTATCCACCCTTCACATGTCACCTCCATCTTGTGGTCAGACCCTTTACTGAGATGGGAACCCAAGGATGCTGGACGGGATGGGTGAGAGCCTGAGCATAGAAAATGTCTCTGGTCATAGGCATTCCTTTCCTGTGTCCCCCCAGGGCAGATTCACAATTGCAGCCAAGCACCACATCTCCATTGCTGAGATCTATGAGACAGAACTGGTGGATGTGGAGAAGGTAAGCTGGTAGGCTGGATGTACTGAGTCCTTGGTGTTCCCGTTCCCACCCACCATGATGCTCAGAGTAGGAGGAGGGGTCCCTGCTGGGTGCTTGCAGAAGGCAGGTGCTGCTCCACGCTGTCCTCCACTCCAGTTGTCCCATTCTCCTGTCTCCCCAGGCCATCGCCCACTATGAGCAGTCTGCAGACTACTACAAAGGCGAAGAGTCCAACAGGTAGCCCCTCTCTAGCCTGCCCCTCCTTGTGGGGCCTGCCACTGTCCCTTCATGCTCCTCCTCCCCACAGCTCAGCCAACAAGTGTCTACTGAAGGTGGCTGGCTATGCTGCACAGCTGGAGCAGTACCAGAAAGCTATCGACATCTATGAGCAGGTGGGCTTCGCCTGGCTATCAGCTTCTGCCACCACCCCCTCTGCCCGCCCCACTCAGTCTCCACTCTCCCAGGCCACCCTCACCAAATGCTCTTCACCAGCAGCCTGTGCATGTCACCACCTTGTCCTAGATGGGTCCTGCCATTGCTCACAGGATCTGCCTCCAGAGCTGGGTGTCCTCTCCAGAAAACTTGGGGCGGAGGGAGAAGAACTAGCAGAGCAGGGAAGTAGCAGGTGTCAAGTGCCCCTGGGACACTGCTTGTGGGGAAGGCCGGGGTGTGGCCTGAAGAAAGGCAGGCAGCTGGCCCTGGGAGAAGGGTGTGCACAGCTTCTCATACTCCCACAACTGCCACCCCTCTGCCCACCAAGTGCCAATTTCCTGTATGGCTAGCAGTGGTGCCTCCTCCCCCACTAACTTGGGGTGCCTGCAAGGCCCACAGACACCTGGCTTCTCCTATTCCACCCACACCCTCATTGTGCCCTGGGCAACTAGGTGACCCTGCTGAGCTGTCCCTGATCGCTGTCATCCTGAGGTCCCTGGACCTGCCCCTAGGATACAGGTTTAGCTCCTAGCAGACTTTAGAGCTGCAGTGACCTTCACCCTTGAGTTGCCTGCCTGAGCTCATGGTGATATGTGGCTATAGGTAGGGACCAGTGCCATGGACAGTCCCCTCCTCAAGTACAGCGCCAAAGACTACTTCTTCAAGGCTGCCCTCTGCCACTTCTGCATCGATATGCTCAACGCCAAGGTGAGCCCACACCAGCCAAGCCACCCCTGGAGGCTACCATTGTTTGTTACCAGGCCAGATCACTTCTTGGTATTAGAGGACAGTTTCTCCACTTGGCCCTTGTGCCTTGGTTAGAATGGAAGATGATTTGGCATTGGTGTTTTTCACCCTGGTGTCCCTGCCTAGTACTGGATGCTTTTGTGAGTTCCCAGCTGCTGGTTGGCTCCTTGCTGGCCTCTCCCCTCCATGGGTTACTGTTAAATCCTGACTGTCCCATCCAGTTGTATTGCAGAAGCTGCTGAGGCCAAGGCACAGTTCCTGCTAGACCCTGGGATCCCTGGTGGCATGTCTTTAACTTTGGCTCTTGCTTCCTGGCAAGAGAGGTCAGGGATAGGGAGGTGGAAGATCTGGAAACTGGATGTTGGATTTCAATCCTCTGGTGCTTCCTGATCCGCCTACTGGGGCTACATGGTGTCTGGCTGCCCCACAGTGCTCCCCACTTGTCTGAGGACAGCTGGCAGCTGTGCATTTGGGAAGGTGGAACAGTTTGCTGTTTTTACTTTTTGTGGTGGGGATGGAACTTGAGGCCTCATGCTTACTATGCAAGCGATCTTCTAGGGATGTGAGCCACATCCCTAGCCCTCACTGATGAAGAATTATGGTTGGGTTTTGTCAGGACAGGTCCATACCCGTCCTCCCACCTCCCACACCCTTAGCATTCCCAGTGTGTGTTTTCCCACTGTTAACCCACCCAAGGTCCTCAGAAGGATTCTGTGTGTGAAGGCCCAGCTGTAGGCCTGGCATGTGGGGTGGGCTCTTTTGTCTCCTTTCCCACCCCTGCCTGGGAAGCCTGTTCCTTGCTAGATGGTGCCATCAGTCATGAGTCAGGTGACCCTGGCAGGGCCTAGAGCACCAAATCAGAACTGCCAATTAATGTTTCCAGTGCCCTTAGCTTTTCTCACCCTCTCCATTGCTCAGCTTGCTGTTCAGAAGTATGAGGAGCTGTTCCCAGCCTTCTCTGATTCCCGGGAATGCAAGCTGATGAAAGTGAGTGCTGCTCTGGCGCCCTGAGTGGGGAGGAAATGTACCCGGGTGCCTGCGTCTCAGCGGGGGGGGACCACCAAAACTGCTCAGAAACATTTTCAAGGGGCTGTGTTTGGTTTGGTTTTCTCCTGCCATTCTGCTCTGTTTTCTACATGAGACAAGTTAATACAGTGACAGTAGAGGGAGCCTGGGGCGTCCCCTGTCTGTCCCCTCCCCCCGCACAGCATCTGCTGGGTCCAGTTGACCCTGACCCTGTTTGCAGAAGCTGCTGGAAGCCCATGAGGAACAGAATGTGGATAGTTACACAGAATCGGTGAGTAGCTGCCGCAGGGGTTCTGCTGGTGGATCTTCTATGTGTTGTCATAAATGCTGCCCTCCTTGAACTCCAGTCCTGGCTGTTGTTTCCCTCCCTGTGGTTCACCCTGGAACGCTCTGTGTTTGCCCCACTCTATAGATAATGGCACAAAGGCTGAGGAGAGTCCAGTACTTGCCCCGATCCTTTGGGATTACAGTCCATCTCCGCCCCCCCAAATCAAGGTTTTCATAATTTCTCAGAGTCCCTGGGGGCAGTGAGGCTATCTAAACCCTTTCTCTGCTCCTCAGCACCCAGCTGCCTTGGAGGATCGGTTCCCACTCCCGCTCTGCTCTGAACATTCTGGAAAGCCATTTGTTTCTAACTATGTCCTATCCTGGTTCTCTAGCCAGTACTTGTCACTGACATCTCTCACTGGGTGCCCCAGTCATTTAGATCCCCAAGGGAAGAGGTTAGACTGGCGGCCATTTCCCACCTGGTATAAGGATGGAAGAGGCAATGTTTTCATGGCTTCAGGCCTCAGTTCCACCCACAAAGCCAAGATGCTGGGAGGGACTTTTAAGCTACAAAATCTTTACTGCCAGCTCATGCTCCATGCTTTGCAGACCAAGAAGACGGGGTACCCTCTTGGAAACCTTGGAACTGGGGCCAGGCAGGGTGCCAGGAAGGAGTAGAGAGTGTCATGGATCACCCTCCCTGTGTTACAGGTGAAGGAATATGACTCCATCTCAAGGCTGGACCAGTGGCTCACCACCATGCTGCTGCGCATCAAGAAGACCATCCAGGGTGATGAGGAGGACCTGCGCTAGGCCTCCAGCCACTGCCTTCCACCCATCTGTCAGTAGAGAGGTGGGGCCCAACACCTCCCACCAGGAGTTTGAAGGCTGAGTGGGTGCAACGCGGGCCACATCCTCCAGGGCACCAGGCAGGCTCTACTGGCTGGATGATCATCCTGTGCCCATTGCATCCCTCACCCTGCCATTTATTTAAGCCCCCAAAGGTGTCCTCCTGCCCTGGAAACCACCTGGACAGAATCTCCAATACAGACATCTCTGTATGTGGCAGGAACCTGGGGTCAGGCATCCGGTCCCATCTTCTTACCAGCTGTGTGCTAAGGCTTTTTATCTTTCCTACCCTGTCCTCCAACAGAGATAAGAACACAGGTAGCTCTGAGACTTGCTCTTCCTGGCTGGTGGTGACTTCTACCCCTGGAGCCTTCCCTTGCCCCCTACAATAACAGCCTCTCAGGTTAGATCCAGCCCTGGAACTCAGCAGGGTTGCCTGGGCCCTGCCCTACGCCTGCTTTTTTCCCTGCATCCAGGTCTGTCTATAGACCTGAAGCTGCAGCTGGCCCAAAAAGGACAATAAAACCTGCCACTTTTGCATGAGTCTCTTCTGGTGTCCCTTTTGCCCGTGTTGTCATTCCCCTCGGGCCCTGACTGTCCTGTGGGGAGTTAGCGGTTTCTCCAGCTGAACTTGAGACTCCCTTAAAGAGCAGACTGGCATGCAGTCTGTGAGCTGTGGGTGGGCCCTGATTGCTCTCCCCACCCTGCTCCTTCCACACTGCCAGGAGAGATGGCAGGAGCCTCATACCCACTCCACCCCCACATTGGGTTTGCCATGGCTGGGTCCTTCCCTTTGGGATTGCCCTGGCCAAAGCAGGAAAATGTTGGCCTTCCAGACATCCTGCTCTGCACCTCTGTCCCTCCAGTGCCCTCACAGCTTCAGTCAGTTGATAACTTTGAGCGGTCCTCAGCTCTAGAGAAACCTGAGGCTGGAGACTGACCATTCATTGTCCACCATGAACGTTGCTAAGGAGACCTGCGAGAATCTGCTGTCCATTCCCAAGTCTGAGTCTCAGCCCTGCTCTGCTTCCAAACTGCCGACCATCTACAAGCCAGGGCCACATCCTACTGCTCTGCTTAGACCGAAGTCGCCACCCTTGTGGTGTTTTAGAAGCTTCATAAGTGGCTCAGATAATAAGTGAACATGGATTATAAATTGCCACTTGAGTCAGAAACAGCCTGATGAAAACAAACTGCACAGCTTGGAGAGATGGCTCAGTGGGTAAAGCACTTAACGCAACAAGCATGAGGACCCAAGTTCAGATCTCTAGCACCCATGTTAAAAAGCATTGGCATAGCTGAGTATGGTGGTGCACACCCTTAGTCCAAGCACCCAGGAGGCAGAGGCAGGTGAACCTATGTGAGTTCAAGGACAGCCTGGTCTATAGAATTGAGTTCCAGGACAGCCAGGGCTACACAGCAAAACCCTGTCTAAAAAAACAACAAAAACACTGACATGACCACACGTACCTTTAACCCAGGAAGTTGGGGCACTGACAGGATTGCTGGGGCTTGGTAGGCAGAAGCATAGCATCAAGTTCAGCAAGACACCCTGTCTCAAAGGACTGTGATAGATAGATCAAGATAACTGATATCCCATCTTCCCGTGTATGTGAACTGCACATGATGAATTCATTACATACTCATAGACACAAAACTTGAGAAGCCATGCCGGCCTTCACATCCCATTCACTCTGGATGATTCAGAACAGCTGCTGGGTGCACAGTACTAGGCCCACCTGCCAGGAGCTCTTCACTAAACCAGGCATCTGGGGTGCTCCAGCTCCATATCCACACTACCTCTCAAGACTGCCCATATAAGGTCTCAGTACTAACAACATTGGCCAAGGGCCTACCACTAGAGTTGGAGGTATCTAAATACATGTATGCACAGGTGCCATGGCCCTCTTGTGGGGGTTAAAGGACATTGTCAGTCAACCCTCTTTTTGTTGAGGCAGGGTCTTTTTGTTTTGTATTATTTTGAAACAAGGTCTCACTATGTAACTTTGGCTGTATACCAAGCTGGCCTCAACTCACAAAGATCTGCCTGCCTCCACGTCCTACATACTGGAATTAAAGATGTGGGCAAGTCAGGGTCTTTATGCTGCTGTGTTGAGTACTCCAAGCTAACTGGCCAATGAGCTTCCAGCTCTACCACCCCAAAGGAGTCCTGGGGTTACAGATGTGCACCCCCTTGTCTGGCTCTTTTTCAGTCTGGATTCCACACATTCAACTGGGGTTGTTGTGAGGCTTGCATCGCAAACACCTTTACCATCTGAGCCATCTTCCTGGCCCATAGTTGGCGGGGTTTTTTTAAACATGTTTACTGAGCCTGCTTTGTATCAGGCCATGTATTCCAGGTGCTGAGGTTTGATTGTGACAATGAAGTGGCAAATCCAGGCCCTCTGAAGGCCTTGAAATTGGGAGCATCTGGCTTGCAACCCTTCATCATCGAACACATCCCTGCTCTCCCTGAGCTTCGGGCTCATCCTCTGTAAAGCCTTTGCATAGTTCTGGTGAGGAGTTTGTGACAGCCAGGTGTGGTCTGAATGGTTCTGCAGACTGTCACTATGAATGTTCAATAAAGCAGGTGATTTCATCTGCCATCGTGATGGATAGGTTAACTGATCTTTCACCTGGGATCAGAGTACACTTTACTCCTGGTGGTAGTGGCACACGCCTTTAATCCCAGCACTTAGAGGCAGAGGCAGGTGAATCTCTTGTGAGTTCGAGGCCAGCCTGATCTACAAGAGCTAGTTCCAGGACAGGCTCTAAAGCTACACAGAGAAACCCTGTCTTGAAACAAACAAGAAAACAAAGCAAAAGGTACACTTTACTGTTTCAAAGGTGATATTGCTTAAGTATGAAGTTATAATTTATTTGGGTTTAATCCTAGCTGCTGCTTACTATCTGTGTGCTCTTAAGAATTTACTTACCTCACCGAGCATTGGTGGTGCACACTTTTAATCCCAGCACTCAAGAGGCAGAGGCAGGCAGATCTCTGTGAGTTCAAGGTCAGCCTGGTCTACAAGAGCTAGTTGCACAGAGAAACCCTGTCTCAAGGAAAACAACAACAACAAAAAGAGTACCTTAGGGCCAGCTAGATGGCTCAGCAGGTAAAGGCACTTGCCACCAAGCTTGATTACCTGAGTTTAATCCTTGGGACTCACATAATGGAGAGAACTGACTCCCACAGTTGTTCTCTGATCACATGACACGGTACACAAATGGTAAAGATGAGTAAATAATAAGAGGACCCACTTTAGAAAGACATTTATGCTCTCAGCACTTAGCAGACAGAGGTAAGAAGATTGTCACAAGTTTGAGCCCAACCTGATCTGTAAATTACAGGTTCAGTCAGGGCTGTGAAGCAAGATCCTGTCTCTAAAAAGAAAAAAAGACAAGGTATGTCCTTCAGCCTCAGCTTGATTATGAGTTTTAATTAAATTGACAGATGGAATGTGCTTATACAAAAGGGTTATAATTAGCTTTTATTGTTCTTTTGTTCCGGTACTTTTTGTTGGAGAATGAGTATATTTTTAGGTGTGTGTGTGTGTGAGGCGGGGGGAGGGGGGATGTCTCATGTAGGCAGGCTGGCCTGGAAACTACCTATATACTCAAAGCGGGCCTCAAACTCTATGTAGCAGAGGATGATCTTGAACTCAAGATCCATCTGCCTCCACTTTCCAAGTGCTGGAATCACGGGCGTACACACACACACACCGTGATGATCATGGTGATTCTTATTCTATTTTCCACACCGTTTACAAAAAAAGGCCAGGAGCCGTTCCCTTCTCCCGTGTCAAATCCTAGAAGACCCTTTCCTTAGCTCTGAAATGGGGCGAAAACAGAGCACGCAGGCGCAGTAAGACAACGTCCTCTGGGCCGCCCAGGAAGGAAGCCGAGCACCCGCTTAGGAGAGAGCAACGATGGCCGCTTTTTGACGTCATCAGTGTGCGCGAGTGGCGGTTCCCGGGCAGGTTGTGGAGCAACAAGCCAGCTGGGACTGACCACGGAAGGTCGGGATGGGGGAGGCGGCCGTGGCGGCGGGACCCTGTCCACTCCGCGAGGACAGCTTCACACGGTTCTCGTCGCAGAGTAACGTGTACGGGCTGGCAGGAGGAGCAGACGGGCGAGGGGAGTTGCTAGCTGCCACACTTAAAGGCAAAGTGCTTGGCTTCCGCTACCAAGACCTCCGACAGAAAATCAGGCCTGTGGCCAAAGAACTGCAATTCAACTACATCCCCGGTGCGTGGCGCTGTGGTGTAGGGGGCGGGACTGGAGTCTGGTGTTGCAGGGGAGTCTAAGACTGTCTTTGGTCACTGTTCTGCGAGGTCAGGGCTAAAGCTGGTAATCAAAAGCCGGGCGGTGGTGACACATGCCTTTAATCCCAGCACTCAGGAGGCAGAGACAGTCAGATCTCTGAGTTCGAGGCCAGTCTGGTCTACAGAGCAAATTTCAGGACAGCCAGGGCTACACAGAGTCACCCTGTCTCAAGAGAGAAAAATAAAAAGAAAGAGAAAAAAAACTAAACTAAACCCTGGTAATCATTAGGTTCCGATACAGGGGTCGTCAGGATCTGAAGTAATTAGGGTCTAGGATTTCGCAAACATAGAGGTTAACAGCGTGGTACCTGGTTAAGACTCCTGCAGACCCAAAGGTTTTACTACAATGTAGGAAGTCAGTGTGATTCAGGAGTGATCGGTGAACTTTGAACTCCTCTCGCAGTGGATGCTGAGATCGTCTCCATCGACACTTTCAACAAGTCACCCCCAAAGCGAGGGCTGGTTGTGGGCATCACATTTATAAAGGTACATCGGCGCCCTCCACCTGTCCACACCCTCTTCCTTAGTCTCCCCCAAGTGCCCTGAATCTGCTCCAGATGCCTCTCGCCTCCTCTACCTCCCCTGAAGGCAGTTTCCACCCCTAGGACTCAGGAGACAAGGGCAGTCCTTTTCTTAACATTTACTGTGACTATGAACCTGGCTCGGAATACAACCTGGACTCCATTGCAGGTGAGTAGAGCCTTGGGGAGAGGGTGGACTGGGCTGGCAGGTGCGGCTGTGTTGAGCTTGTGTCCTTTCTGCAGAGAGCTGCCTGAATTTGGAACTCCAGTTCACCCCTTTCCAGCTGTGCCACGCAGAGTGAGTGACCGTGGGCACCCCTGCTTTCCCGCCTTCCTCTGAGGCTTTTGCCCTATCTGGAAGACAAAAGAGTTTTAACAGACTAAGGGTTGGGTGGAAACAGGTATTGTTAGGGGCCCAAGAAGTGATGGGAAGTATAATCAAGAGTGGGGTTTCATAGTTCGGTAGCAGATTGGAACCCATATACCCGCCATCACCAGTCTGGTTCTGATGGTGCTTTTTGGAGTGAATGCAGCCAAGATGACTAGGGAGCCACCACATTGTCACCTGTCAGGTGGCTCATTCCAGAGAGTTAATTGAGCACCTAAAACTCAACTCCAAAGGTTCTGGATCTCTACTTCCCAGACCTGGGATCATTCTCAAGAGTCAGAAGAACTGAGGTCTCCAGACTTAAAAGGTGCAGTTGAAGGTTGGGGATACAGCTCAGGCAGCTGAACACTTGCCTAGCACACACAAAACTCTGGGTTCCATCCCCAGCACTATATAAGCCAGTCATGGTCGGTGCATGCCTTTAGTTCCAGCATTCCGGGGATGGGGACAGAAAGATCAGAATTTTGTTCAAGGTCATCTTGGGCTGCATAATGAGTTTAAAGCTAGCCTGAGTTATACAGACCCTGTCTCAAAAAAAAAGATTCTGCCAAACCCAGAAGCTCCTGAGAATCTGTAGACGGACTTGTAAGGAGGTACAGAACATCTAGAATCTTTAGGTTCCCATTTAGAATCCCAGAGCATGTGGGTTCTACTCCAGGACTTCAGTGGTAGGATTGGCAATATTTTTTTGCAAGTTTTTTTTCTGTCAAAGCCCAGTTAGTAAATGCTAAGTTTGGAGGGTCAGACAATTAGTATCACAGCTGCACAGTTCTGCCACTGGAGCAAACAAACAGCAGGACACTGTGGATGAATGGCTGGGGTTGTGCCAATAAAACTTTATTTACAGCCAGGCGATGGTGGCGTACGCCTTTAATCCCAGCACTGGGGAGGCAGAGGCAGGCGGATCTCTGTGAGTTCGAAACCAGCCTGGTCTACAGAGCTAGTTCCAGAAACCCTGTCTCGAAAAAAAAAAAAAAAAAAAAAAAAAAAACTTTATTTACAAAAAGCACTCAATGGATGGGTTGGATTTGGTCTATAGGTCCTAGTGGCAAGATCTCTAGTCTAGCAAGTGAGAATTATAAAAATGAATCTTTTGGAAGGATAAGGGGGTACATGCATGTGCTTGTGCAAGTATGTACTGGTGTGCATGCATGTATGTGAATACCTTATCATGAATCAAAGCCTCAATGTGTAGCCCCAGGCCAGCCTTGGACTTGAAATTCTCCTACCTCAGCCTTCCCAGTGCTGGGATTTCAGACAAGCATTATCCTGCCAGATTTGGAATCTACAGGATTCAAGATGCCAGGATTTGCATGATTCGAGATAGTCAGGGTAGAGATTTCTAACAGTTCTGGTCTACCAGAGGAGACAAGAAATAGGGCTTCAGAATCATGGGGTTCTAGAGGGAAGAGGTTTTCTGGTGGTGTGGTTCTCTGTTGCTGTTTGTTTGCTGGGTTTTTGTTTTGTTTTGTTTTGACAACATCTTTGTGCCCTGGCTGTCTTAGAACTCACTGTGTAGATCAGGATGGCTTGAACTCACAGAGATCCACCTGCCTCTGCCTTCTGAGTCCTGAGATAGATTCCTTTATATTTACTTGTTTGCAAGAGGGTCCCACAGCATGTGGGTGGAGGTCCGAGAACAGCCCTCGGGAGTCAGGGGACCTCTTTGTGGTCCTGGGGTTCGAATCCAGGCCATCCCGAGTGGTGGCAGTTGCCTTTACCCAATGAGCCATCTCATCGACCCTTGCCACCAGTGAGGTTTTGCAGACTCATTCTCGAGGACCCTCTTCTATTCCTGTAGTGAAACTTCTAGCAGTCGTGGGCTGTCAGCAGGCTCCCAGCACCTGCACTGGCTGCTCTGAGATCACAAGGGTCTGCCGCGTACATAGTCTGCAGAGCACTAGGTCATGCGGCTCTCAACTGAATCTCTGAATTGGTAGGGTTCTTGCCAGCAAAGGGTTTTGGTTTTTTGTTTTTTTATTCAGTCTAGGTGTGGGAAGTACAGGTGGGATGATCAGTTGTTCAAGGTCAGCTATAACTACACCGTAAGTTCAGTACCAGCCTGGGGCACATGAAGCCCTATCTCAAAATAAATTGACAGTGGCATTTCTAAATCCTTGGAGGAATTCAACCCCACACAGGTCCCAGCACATTCTAAATTTCTCTGCTTTCAGAGTCCAGGTTGGGAGCCAACTGGAGACTGTCTTTCTCCTGAGCGGGAATGACCCAGCCATCCATCTCTACAAGGAGGTGAGGCGGGCAGGCTGGGCACAGGCCGGTAGGATATCCCCACTGCGGTGGTGGCCTGTGTGCAGGAGCCTAATGACTCACTCAGAGCCCGGCTCTTGTTCCCCCAGAATGAGGAGCTACACCAGTTTGAGGAGCAGCCCGTGGAAAACCTCTTCCCAGAGCTCACGAACCTGACCAGTAGGTAGGAGAGGACCCTGCCCATTCACCCACTGTGCACCCAAACAAGGGACCAGGACACTGACTGCAGAGACGCCAGATAGAGCAGGCTGCCATCTAGTACAATACACAGTAGAGGCCATCTTGGAGAAACTAGGAAGCATCTTGGGGTGTCACTCAGTTGGTAGAATATTTACCTAGCGTGTTCAAAAGCCCTAGGTTCCATTACATAACCAGGAGCACCATAAAATCCAGGCACAATAGTGCACACACAATAGTAACCTCAGCACTCAGGTGGTAGGGAAAGGAGGGTCAGGAGTTCAAATTCGTCCTTGACTGTATCATGACTTTGAAGCTAACTTGGTCTATGTGAGACCCTGTCTTAAAAAAAAAAAAAATGTAGCTAGGTAGCGTGTTCTCTGGTTGCAGCATGACCTCAAGATAATTGGTTAGAATGGGGCTCAGTGAGCATCTATGGTAGTGCCTGGCCCCCTAGTGCTCCTGGGAAGCAGAGATTGGGCTGGGGCTCTGGGCTGTCTACCTGTCTGTCCCCCATTCATCATCCTCTCGCCAGTGTCCTGTGGCTCGATGTCCACAACCTGCCTGGCTCGTCTCGGCGGCTCACAGCTCTAGGCTGCCAGAGTGGCTATGTGCGTGTGGCTCACGTGGACCAGAAGAATCAAGGTGAGGGTCAGGCCTGGGGCGGGGACAAACCTAGGGATGGGGACAGGTCCCTGAGTGCCTCCCTGCTCTCCACGCAGAGATTTTGCAGACATGGACAATCCTGCAGGATGGGCCCATCTCCCGTGTCATCGTGTTCCGCCTCCCCAGCCCCAATGGTGAGCTCTTTGCTCTCAGCCTGGAATCTGGAGAGTGGACTCTGCAGGCTCAGCTGTCCCCACCCTAGGAGCCCACACTCGTGCTCCCCCTGCGCCTCTCCAACCCATAAGCTGTGCTACAGATTGGACTCCGGTCATTTCTTTTAGCACCCAACCTCATTCTTCCCATTGTGTTCTTGCCTTGAACTTTGTCCCTGCGTTCACCATTCCCTTAGTCGTCTAACCTTCATTTCTCATGTTATCTTACACTGACTCATCCCACCCCAGCCTTCTCACTCCCAGTGGACTAAAAACTCTTCTATCAATCATGGTCTCACCCCATCCCCAAGTGCTAGTTTCTTCCTATTCCTTGATCTTGGTCTGTCTCATACTGACAGTCACCTTGACCTGCCCTGTGCCTTCTAAACAGGGTTCCCCCATCCTCATACTGTGGTCTAACCTTAGACTTCAACTCTAATCTAACCTTTGTCTCTCCTATTGTGTTCTAACATTAGCCTTTTTTGTATTTTTTAAATAGTCATCTAACACCTGTATAATGTCTGGCCACAGTCATTTTGTAGTCCAATCTCTAATCTTTGTCCTGAGGTCTAGCCTTTGTTCTTCACTACAGGAGGGAAAGGGATAAGGAAGAGCCTGTCCCCACAGGCTCTCCAACTCCTGTCTCTTCCCTAGCAACCGAGGACAGCCCACAGCAGGAAGGATACAGTCTGCTTGTTGCCAGCATGTTGGAGCCAGCAGTGGTATACTGGTAAGGGCACCTGAGGCTTCTGGTGTAGTTCAACCTCATATCTTTGTGGTGTGGTCTAACCTTGTCAATCCTTTGGGATCAGAAGTGCTGTGATCAGGGAAGAGGTGAGAGTGCTCACATTTGGATCTTGTAGAGAATTTGCTAAGGGTGGTTATGTCTTCCTACCCTTAGAGAAACCCATACCCCTGGCATGGGTGGACCAGGGGTGCCAGCAGACACTCAGTTGTGAAGGCCTAGACATGTAGTCCTTGGCAATTTCCGTGGTGTCACTGCTCCAACCATCAAAATTGTGACATTGTAATGCTAAAATAGACAGTCAGCTCTGTGTGCTGGGAATGGGGGGCGGAGGGGAGACAGTATCTCGTGAAGTCAAGGCTGCCCTCTAACTACACTGCTAAGAATGACCTTGAACTCTTGGTTTCCCTACCTCTACCTCTGCACCACCACACTGGATTAAACCCAGGGCTTCATTCATGCTACAGTCTACCAACTAAACTACGTCCCCAGCCCCCACACCCCCACTCTCCCACTCCACCTTCCCCTCACTCAAGTACAAGTATGTACACACTGCCATCATCAGCTCCTGTGAGCTAGTTCCACCCAGCTCTGACACACTCTGGGTTGAGAGTGAAAATACCAATGCAAGTCCAGAGTTCTCTGTACTCTGTAAGGCACCGAGCACTTAGGTGAGGGGCCAGGGCACCTGTGTCTCCAGGAGCCACGATTGGGGGGGGGGTGCTCCTGGGAGCACAGTGGGGCATCCAGGATGGGATCCACAGGGTGAACACGAGGCCATCCACTGGAGTGACAGGTTGGCCCTGTGTGGGGACTTCAAAGTTACTTACATTAAAACCAAGGTACATGTCTCTAAAAATGTGGGTCTGGACCTCAGGGGAAGCCAGTTGGGCATCACCTACAGTCTGGAACCAAAGGCAGCAGGGCCCTGCCATATGACCTTCTCCTTACCCCCATATTGGGGACCCTCAGGGACCTTCTGAACCAGGGCCTGGAAGACCAACTTCTCCTGCCCAGTAGTGACCAGTTTGACAGTGTCCTCTGTGGCCTGGTCACTGACGTGGACCTAGATGGACAACCAGAAGTCCTGGTGGCCACCTATGGACAGGTGGGTCTTGAGAGGAGCCTGTCACTCATCTGTTCCTGCAGTGACCATCCTTAGCCTGTATGACCTTGACCCCTCTGCCCACAGGAGCTGCTCTGCTACAAGTACCACGGACTGCCTGAGGCCAGCAGAGGCTTCCGCCTGCTCTGGCGAAGGACCTTTGCCAGCCCCCTGCTGGCCATGGCCCATGTGGACCTGACTGGGGATGGACTGCGGGAGCTGGCTGTGGTATCCCTGAAAGGGGTGCACATCCTCCAGGTACTAACCGGTATTCATTTATTTGTAGGGGAAAAGCTCTACCACTGAGCCACACCCCAGCCCCTCACTGGGGGATTCTAGGTAGGGGCTCTACCACTGAGCCACACCCCAGCCCCTCACTGGGGGATTCTAGGCAGGGGCTCTACCACTGAGCCACACCCCAGCCCCTCACTGGGGGATTCTAGGCAAGTGTTTTACCACTGAGATACACCTCAGCCCTCACTGGGGAATTCTCAGCAGACACTCTTGTTGAGCCACATCCCTAGCTCTTGGTTTTTTTGAGACAGACTCTCACTCTCACCCAGGAAGGCCTTGAATTTACAATCCTCCTGCCTCAGCCCATGGAGTATCTGAGCCTACAAATCTGCGCCATCTGGCCGTGCTACATGCTCTATTCTTTACTCTCACCTGAGCACCATAGTCTCTAGATTTCTTCCAAATTCTGTTGGTCAGTCATGCCTTACAGTGTCTACCCCACCCCAAGGACTAGCCTCAGATCTGCCCATCACTGGGCTAGTCCTGGTCTCCTTCAGTTTACTAAGTGTCTGTTTGGATACAGCCTACCCTTTTCCCCATAGCCTGCTTTCCCTTCCCATCTTCCCTTGGTAATGTGGTCTAGCCCCCAGACCACTGTTAAGTTTCTGATTTCTACATTGTGTGTGTGTGTGTGTGTGTGTGTGTGTGTGTGTGTGTGTGTGTGTAAGGCCATGGAGGCTTTCAGGTGTGTATATGTACATGTGTGTGCGTGCATGCGCGCACGTGTGTGTATGTAAGGCCAGGGAGGATTTCCGGTGTGTGTGTGTGTGTGTGTGTGTGTGTGTGTGTGTGTGTGTGTGTGTAGAGAGAGAGAGAGAGAGAGAGAGAGAGAGAGACCAAGAAGGATTTCGGGTGTCCCACTCTCCTCTCTCTTATTCTCCTGAAGTGGACTCTCTCGCTGGACCCTGAGCTAAGCCGGTAGGTAGCTCACAAGCCCCGGGGGGGGAGCTTCTCTGAGGTCTAACCTCAACTTCTGCTTTCCACTTCTCTGTGGTCCTTACTCTGTTGACCTCTCATTTGCTGCCAGCATCTCACCTTTGTCCTTCCCACTGTGGTCTAACCTCAGCTTCTCTAGAACCTCAGATAGCCTCTAATGTCCTTTGTCTTTTTGCACCATTTGTCTCTTCCACCAGTTCCTTTTGCATCCCTCTCTCTCTGTTTATTTGTTTTTGTGCATGGTGCTTGGTGTCAAACCCACAGTGCTGTGGATCTGGGAGATTGAGTCATGCTGTGTAGCCAAGGTTAGTCCAAAACTCACAGCTGCTCTCACACTAGGCCCAGCGCTTCTGCCGATTTCCAATCTCAGCTTCCTCCACTTAGGTCTAAGCTTTGCCCCTTCCACAGGAAATTAATCCAAGCCCCTCTGCCATGTCTGGCCTCCACTCCCATCTGGGAGACCCTTTCTCAGTCAACACCCTGTGGTCTCCTCCCTGCCCTCCTGCTGTGGCTGAGCCTCTGGCCTCTCAGTGTGGTCTGATGTGTGCCCCTCTTCTGTCTCCACTTACCCTCCTTCTTTTGTTCCCACAGTACAGCCTGATCCAGGCCTCTGAGCTGGTCTTGACCCGACTTCGTCGTCAAGTGGAGCAGAGGAAACATCAGCAGGGCCTTGGAGACAAAGTGGCTCCCAGGCCTAAGGAGCCCCTAGCCTCCTAAGCACTCCCCCTTCTTGGGCCTGGGCATCTGGTGTCTGTCACTGATGCAGGGGAAGCATCTCAGAAAAGGACTGCTTCCCTGAGACTGCCCCGGGGCATGCTGGGAGTCCCTGAGCCACTCTGTTGTGTGTGTAACCCTAGCTGATTACCCCTCTCTGAGCTATTTGTAGAGGGACGTTCTCAGCAACCCCCTGCAGTCCCATCAGGTTTTGGTTCCCTAGTGACTGTTCATACATGCAGAGCAACAAAGCTGCCCTAGCTTCCTCGTTTCCTTTGTCCAGCAAGCATCTATTGAGCACCTACTGTATGCCAAGTTCTGCTGAATTCACTCCCAAAGAACTGAGGAGGGGAACTCTACAGAGAGAGTCCAAGATTAGACCCAGAGGAAAGGAGGGGGTGGGGTGGTTTGCAGTTTTGAGAGCTATGGAGCCTTTCTCTGCACTGGTGAAGTGAACTCGGGAAGTATAACGCCAGACAAATGCCACTGAGGCCACCCTGAGCAGAGGCTTCTGGGTTCATTGTCTCCACTAGGAAGAATCAGGAACCCCAGATGTAACATTGACGGTGAAGGGGACGTGAGAACTCAGACCAGGAAGGGTCCGTATCTCCAGTACACAGTAAGGGGTCTGCAGACTCCCTCAGCCCAGAGATAGAAGTGATCGTGTTACTGCTCTAATTGGGATGGGGTCTCAAAAGAGAAGTGATTAGACTCGGCAAGAGCTAAGGCTAGCTTCTAGCAGAATAGAATTGAGCATAGACTGTGGTGGGGAGTGTCAAAGTTAGACCAGTGTAGACAGAGATACCATACTGCGGTGGGTATTGGGTACATCTCAGCTAAACAATCCAGGCGAGATAAGGGCAGTTATCACCCAAAGGTTCCATCAGAGTCTCCACCCCAGGGCTCAGAGGAAGGTAGCTCAGCAGGATTGTTGCCTCCCCAACCCCAGACCAGGAATAGAATTGGAGTCAGTGGGTTTGGTGAGTTTCAGAGCAAATGAGGGTGGGGCTTGAGTGTGATGCCTGCTTCCTCAAAAGCACATGTGTTTGTGGTGTTGGGTAGGTACCAGTCGCTCCATCAGGAAGTCCACCTGTAAATCTGATTCACACGCACACACATACACACTGCAAAGGCACAGCCTCCAGGTCTTAGAAGACCAGATACAGACTTCCCAGGCTCCAAGCTCTAGAAGCCAGGCCCAGGCGTGGGAAGCTGCAGGGAGCTGGAACTTCCCCCTCCTGGCAGCAGGCCAAGAGTGTCCCGCCAGAGCTGGCAGTGGGCACAGGCTCCTCCTGGCAGGGGCAGCCTTCTTTCCCTGTTGCACCGTTTTGTGCCCAGCATCCAGCACCTGCCACCTTTCCTGTGGAGGGAGGGAGCCCGGAGAGGGATTGTGAGGGCGTGTGATGCATGCATTCTGGTGTGTGTGTGTGTGTGTGTGTGTGTGTGTGTGTGTGTGTGTGTGTGTGTTTGCACGAGTGCAACTTGTTTTGTTCAACAACCTGTAGGCTTGGGAATTTATCTTCTGAATCCTAGGACACTTGACTCAGGACTTTGCACTTTGACAGAGAAGTTGAGACAGGGTCTCATGTAGCTCAGGCTGCCCTCTAGCGAAGGGTGACATTCAACCCCTGATCCTCCCACCACTCCCTCTTGATGGCTGAAATTGCAGGCATGTACCACCATGCCTAGTTTTTACAGTACTGAGGGCAGAACCCAGGGCTTGGTGCGTGTTAGGCAAGCATTCTACCAACTGATCCACATCTTCAACCCCCACCCACAAATTGTTTTCTTTTAGCTAGGTCTTGCTATGAGGATGGCTTGAAACACAATCATCCTCCTGCCTCAGCCTCCTGAGTGCTGGGATCAGAGATATGTTTCATCATACTAGGTAGCCTTGATCCTTCCTTGTCCTCAGCTCAGAGGCAGTGGTTTAAGGATACAGAATCTGGAACCACACTCTTAATACCTTCTGCCTCAGTTTCCCCACCTTTGAAATGTTGAAATGGAGATAGTGTTTACCTCTGAGGGTTGTGACAGTGTTTGGCGGTGTAGAGGCCTTGGGTTCTCATGGTACCTGGGCACTCTGTGGCAGTTCTCTGTCTTCAGTGAGGTACCCTGAGCAGACTGAGCCTGTGAACTTGGAAGAGCTACCGCCCAACATTCCTGCCCCCCTTCCCCCAGGTCTGCCAGCCTGTGGCTATTTGTAGCGATGACTGCATCGCTGGGCCCTTGTATGGACGAGATGCTGCCCAAGTGTGATGGTGGGGGGAACAGGGTTGACACAGGTGCACGCACTTGAGCCCTCCGTCGCTGTCCTTGGCTTCTAGTGCTGAACCCCGATACTGGGGCAACCTGCAGCCCCCACTGTCAGGCCTCTTCCCCGCCCCCTGGCTCCCTTGGCCACGCCCCTTCCCGGGCTCTTCCCTCTTGCTCTCTTGCAAGGCCTCCTCCCAGCTCTGTGGCTCCGCCCCCAGCCCCTATGGCCACGCCTCCTTCCAGTGGCTCCTCCCTCAGCAGTTTCCCTAATTGGAGCTCCGCCCCTCCCCCTCCCATAAGCCCTGCCCTCCACTGGCTCCTCCCTCTTTTTCTCGGGCCTCTCTTCTTCTGGTGGTCCTTTCCCCAACTCCCCTGTGCCCACCCTCTCTCCTCCTTCAGCTCCTCCCTCCTCCAGTCTGTCCCGGTCCTCAAACCCATAGCTACCCTGTCCCCACCTCATCCTTCCTTAATCTCCTCCCTTCCACATCCTGGTGGTCCTTTCGCCTGTTCACTTGTCCCATCCCCTACCCTCAGCGGCTTCTTCCTCCTTCAATCGAGTCCCTCTTCTCCACTGATTCCCCCCACCCCATTTCCTCTGTCCCCGCCCCCCCCACCTCCTCCCTCCGCCCCCTAGCTCCTCTGTCCCCGCCCCCTCCCCTGGGCTCCGCCCTCCTCCCGGCCCCTCCCCGGTTCCCCTCTTCGCATCCCCTCTCCTCCCTCCTCCCTGCTCTCCCTCAGTCCCCGGCTCCTCTTCCTCTTTCTCCCTCTCTTTCTCGGGTGGAGGCGCCCACCGCGGCGGCCCAGCGGGGACCGGACCGGCCGCACGGCAGGTAAGAGCACAACGCGGCCGCCCGGAGCCCCGGGGCTGCGGGAACCCTGGCTGCGCCGCATCTTTAAGTGCAGGGGCTTCCTGAGCCCTGGCTCCGAGTCCTAGCTGCCCAGCTTTCACCGTGCGCCATGTGTATGGTGTGTGTGTGTATGTCTGTCTGTCCGTTTCTGGGCACCTGGGTCTCTGTCTCTCCCCATTTCTCCCTCTGCCTGCAGCCAATTCACACCCACACACCTCTGTCTCCGCCCCTATGCACGGGGACCTGGAGGAGGCTGATCCCCCGCAGTGTGGACTCCCCCGAAAGCCTGGAGTGCCCCCAAATCCTCCTTACCCCTTCTTAGCTCAGGTCTCCCCATCCTCCCAATCCTGACATTCTGAGGCTGGTCCTGCTTACAGCCTAACCAGTCCTTCTAAAGTCTGACTCCCATACCTCTCACTGTTTGTCCATTCATTCTTTGGACAACTCTGAGACACTTTTGTACTGCTGGGCACTGCTCTAAGGTCAGGCTAGACAGGTCCTTCCTATAGTCTCACTTCCATCCCTCCAGCTTCACAGTTGCGAGGCTGGGTGGGAAAGCAGACCTCCTGGGGGCTCAGAGGGACTCAGCCTGACGCTTCCCTTCCTTCATGAAGGTCTCTGGGGAAGGTGGGCGAGGTGCTGGCCAACACCTGGGCCAGAGCTGGGGTGAGCTTTTGCGCGCCCACAAGGTCCCCGCCCTATGTGGCAGGCGTGTGGGAACTCCAGATGGCTTAAAAGATCACTGGGTTAGGAGCCCCACTCCTTAACATATTTCTGTTCCACCTCTGACTTGGCCAAGTCCTTTCTCCCCCTCTACCAGCCTCAGTTTACCTGTCTGCAATTTGCAACCCTGTGTATGCTGTGTGGCTAATGGAGGGACAGACGGTGTGTGTGTGTTCTGAATTCTGTGTTCCTATTCTGCATTGCACCCCCCGCCCCTGCAGTCAGGATACACCCCAGGTCCTCACTCTGCTGTGGTTGCATTGAGGGGGAATTCTTCCCAGAATCCCCCAGAGGCAGGACAAGCAGGACAGGAGACTCACCACTAACCCAGCTGGCCACCACCCCACCAGGTTGGGGATACCACTGCCTCCGAGCCCTAAGATGTTACCACCTTCCCCGCCAGCTCCTCCTGGACTCAACCTGATCCTTTTGCCGCTGAGTCTACACCCAGATTAGCTTTCAAGGCCCAGAGGAGGAAGGCTGGGGCAGAAAGTGTGGCTGTCCAAGCATAGACAGACAATGTTCAGGCCTCTTGTCCATGAGTTTCACAAATATTTATCTAGTGCTTTCTCTCCTGGGTCCCTCTTCCAAGACCCGGAGAGAGAGGAGGGAACTCTGGATGACAGAAAAGGGATTGAATAGACTGGATGGCCCCGCCCCTGGCAGGCAAACACTAGCCCACTGACCCTGTCTTCCTGGATGACTTCCCAGGTTTTTCACCCTCCCCAAAAGCAGCAGTCAGATGTGACTTTCTGGGTCTTTCCCTTTTTCCCAAAAGCCAAAGAGGGAGGAGGGAGGAGCAAAGGGGAGTCTGCTTGGGATCCTGGTGGGTTCATAATTACGCCTGAGAGTTTGCTAATTAGGGGCTGCTAATTAAATATATCATTAGGGGCCTTGCCTGGGGGCCTAACTGTGTGGTGGCCCTTTAAAAGAGTCATCCCTCCCCCGCACAGCACACACACACACATACACACACACACGCACACGCACCACACAGCTCACTCCTTTTCGGGAAGTTCTGCCAACATGCTGCCTCCCTCCCCCAGAGAAGCCTGCTCCTGGTCTGTGGGTGTGAGCCGAGGGCAGGCTGTGGGTTAGACTTCCAGAGGAACTTTTCAGACTGCCACAGAAGGTGGAAATTCTTGGACACTTGAGGCTGGAGGAACCCCAAGCTGCTGGCTTAGGTGACAGCTCCTCTGGCCCGCCTTTTCTCTATAATAGGCAACTGTGTTACCATAGCAACATGAGGGCGGGCCTGGGAGCTCAGACCTTGGGTACCCTTCTGGGGAGAGCAGACGCTGGGTGACCTGCACAAATTGCTTCACTTCTCTGAGTCTTGATCCTGTACTTTGTGAACGGAGTGGAAGGCTCCTCCCCAAAGGCCAAGTGTGTCATCTTGGCCAGGATAGTCAGAGACAAGGCTCGAGGCCCCCAGGGAGAAACTTGCATGGTGTGTGCGAGGAACAGCAGAGGGTAAAATGGCTGGAACAGAGCAGGCAAGGGAGGGGGCCACAGTCCTCTGCCCCTGGAGCTGTGGGCCTTCTGAAAGGAGGACAGATGGGAACTCATGGGTGCTTGTTATCAGTTCACCCTTGTGTGCAAGTGTACAAGAGGGCCGAGGACAACTTTGCACAATCACTTCCCTCTTCACGCCACACTCACCACCACCCCCTCCCAAATCAATAAAATGTAATAAAAAATAAACACAGAAAGACAAAAATAGCCACTCAGACCCAGAACCTACCACAGCCAAGGGCCAAGCTGAAATGGCTAGAACTGCCCAGTGCACTCCTGAGCCCCAGCTCTGGACTCCCACAGAGACCTCATGGTGTTCTTTGTGCCTGGCGTCCTTCCCTCAGCCCCGCGTCTCAGGATCCGGTCCCTCTGTGTCATCGCCTCCCGCCACAGCTCCCACCCTGCGTACGGCAGTATACTACTCCACTGCTATTTCTGCAGTTAATTGTTGAGGGACCTCTGGGTTGTTTCAAGGTTGGCCCTGTTATAGATAAAGCTGATGTGGACGTTCTCCTGGGGCCTTTTTGGTGAGACAGGCTTATAAGCCTGTCCTAGGAAGCGAGCTGCTGAATCATAGAGTATGTGATGGTTGGCTGCAGGCTCCCAAACTGTTTGGATTCAGTTATGTTTCTAGCATTTCACAAGGCCCCTCTGTCCTGGCATTCCTGTGTCTTTTCCTCCGGGCACCCATGTGATGATCTCTGTGTTTCCCTGAGTCTCCTTGTCTCCTGAGCTGGTTCACAGTTCACCCCTGTGTTGTGGCCTAACAAGCTGGGACTTTATTGTTTGACAGTGCTGGTGATGAAACCCAGGGCCTTCTGCATGCTAGGTAGGCGGTCTATCAGTAAGTCCAATCCAAAGCCCCTCACTGAGGGATTCTAGGCAGGGGCTCTGCACCTGAGCCACACCCCAGCCCCTCACTGGGGGATTCTAGGCAGGGGCTCTGCACCTGAGCCACACCCCAGCCCCTCACTGGGGGATTCTAGGCAGGGGCTCTGCACCTGAGCCACGCCCTCAGCCCACATGGGGCCGTTTGAGTGACAGGGAGATATCTGATCCACTCACTTTGATCTTCTGCTCCTTCCCTCAGGACTCTAACACCCCCATGGCTGCTTTGGCCTTGGTGGGGGTTGTGCTCCTCCTGGGGGCACCCCACTGTTTGGGGGAGGCCACTCCAACCCCTTCCTTGCCACCTCCCCCTGCTAACGACAGTGATGCCAGCTCAGGCGGCTGCCAGGGTTCCTACCGCTGCCAGCCAGGGGTGCTGCTGCCTGTGTGGGAACCCGACGACCCATCGCTGGGAGACAAGGCCGCAAGGGCCGTGGTGTACTTTGTGGCCATGGTCTACATGTTCCTCGGTGTGTCCATCATTGCCGACCGCTTTATGGCATCTATTGAGGTCATTACATCTAAGGAGAAGGAGATTACCATCACCAAGGCCAACGGGGAGACCAGCGTGGGCACCGTGCGCATCTGGAACGAAACAGTGTCCAACCTCACACTCATGGCCCTGGGCTCCTCGGCGCCTGAGATTCTGCTGTCAGTCATCGAGGTCTGTGGCCACAACTTCCAGGCGGGTGAACTGGGTCCCGGCACCATTGTGGGCAGCGCAGCCTTCAACATGTTTGTGGTCATTGCTGTGTGCGTGTATGTCATCCCTGCCGGTGAGAGCCGTAAGATCAAGCATCTGAGGGTCTTCTTTGTCACAGCCTCCTGGAGCATCTTTGCCTACGTCTGGCTTTATCTCATTCTAGCAGTTTTCTCCCCAGGTGTGGTCCAGGTGAGTAAAGACCAACACCCCAGGGGAGCCTGGTAGCTTGGAGGGTCTGCAAGTGCAAGTGTGTGTGTGTGCGCAGTGTGTGTGTGTGTGTGTGTGTGTGTATACAGAACCACCAGATACAGCTGTGTCAGTCACGATTTGCACCAGAGGGCTGAGCTGAAGACAGCAAGTCAGAGATACAGGTGCACGGAGAGTGGAGAGTGCTGTGCCCACCCAGAAGGTATTTCCCAAAGCCCTGCGTGGGCTAACAGAGCCCAAGGTCCATGTAAGACAAGCCTCAGCTTGCCACATAGTTACCTGAGAGCACTTCTTTTGCATAATTTATTACTGACTTTGCAATAAGACATCGCTATTTGCATAATTCACACTACACTTGCATAGGCCAGCCCCTCCCCCGCCCCCTGTGTTCTGACAGCGCAAATCGATCTGAGTAACTTGGCATATTTACATAATATATCCACGGACCGGCATCTGCGGTACCCGCATCTGCATAGTTTATCTCTCTCCGTAGGGCCAGAGAGACGGGCAGTTTGCATGGCTCATTCATTATTCATCTTCAGTTCAGATTCAGTGTGGTTTATACTCCCATCCAATTGGCAGAGACTCCGGCAGAGGCTGGTGTCCACTTTGCATAATTTATTTCCACAACGAGACAAACTTGAAACTCACAGCTGCCTGGCTCACACCCAGATTCCCACAATTCTCCACCTCTTTCGTGTCCAGTGTCTTGACCTGCACCCCTGCCTGTCCTCAGCTTCCTTTACAACGTTTGGTTAATTTATTTCCCACAATTCTATGACAGCTGCCTCTATTTGCATAATTTATTCATGGGTCTGGCCTAATTCGTTCCCGCACATGCATAATTTATTTGTGGTACCCAAGGCTCACTCATTCACGCTGTGCGTGATCTGGTAACTCCTGTCACTTAATAGATCCTGCTCCAGACATAAAAATGCTTTAGGGTTGGCATCAAAGTGGAGACTGCAGGGATTATCTGGGCACCAGGATTTATGCCTGTAATCCTAGCACTAGGAAACTTGAGGCAGGAGCATTGCTGTGAGTTCGAGTTCAGCCTGGGTAACACAGTGAGAATGCTGCAGAAAAACAAAAAGGGGGTGGAGATGTAGCTAAGGGGTAAAGTGTGTCCCTAGCCCTCATGAAGTCTTGGGTTCCATCCCCAGTACAGGAAGGAAGAAGGAAAGGAGAGAGGGGAGGAAGGGAGGGAGGAAGAAAGAGAAAAAAGACACTACAGAATCAAAGCCTCAGAGGGAGTTCACACCTAAACCGTGGCTGTAACACTGAGCTTCCTAGCATCCCTGGCAAAAAGTAGAGGATAGTGTGTCAGTTTTCAGGTTCTCTTAAAAAGGACAGCATCCCGGCTTAGGGTCCACAATAGTCTGTGTGAGCATGTGAGATGTAGGCTTTCCTGTGTGCAGGCACAGAGGTCAATGTCAGGACCTTCCTCGACTGCTCTTCACCTTATTCTGTGAGTCAGGGTCGCTTTCTGCACCTGGACATCACTGTTTGGCTAGACTTGCTGGCTCTTGAGCTCAGGCGTCCTGCCTCCACCTTCCCAGCACTGGGGTTCTGAGGTTCAAGCTCGGGTCCTCAGGCCTGCATGGCAAGCATGCTACCGATGGAGTCACCTCTCGAGCCCTCAAAGTGGTTTTTTTTTTTTTTGTTTTGTTTTTTTTTTTTTTTTTTTTTAAAGGGTTTTCTGTCTTTGGAGCCTGTCCTGGCTTGACTCAAAGTGGTTTTTTGAGAGGGAGATGTATATATTGAGAGCTGTGAAGAAGGAATTTTAGACACTGTAGGTGAGAGGTGGGGAGGGCAGCGTGGAGGAGACATAAGAGCTAATCGTGACCTAGAGGGAGAGGAAAGCTGGAGGATGGCAGAGATGTGGCCAGGGTCCCTCCAGGCGTCAAGGAGACCGGGTTCCAGTTAAGATCAGCCTGGCTCTAGAAATCCCCACAATTGTTACGTGACTTCAGGCAAAGCCCACATCCCCTCTGGGTGGTTTTCACATCTGAACTATGAAAAGGGGATGTCCTGGGTCACCATAGAAAAAGAGGCTTGGGGCTGGGTGGTGGTGCATGCCTTTAATCCCAACACTCAGGAGGCAGAAACTGGAGGATCTCTGTGAGTTTGAGACCAGCCTGGTCTACAGAGTGAGTTCCAGGACAGGCTCCAAAGCTACACAGAGAAACCCTGTCTTGAAAATCCATAAAAAAAAAAGGAAGGAAGGAAGGAAGGAAAGAAAGAAGGAAGGAAGGAAGGAAGGAAGGAAGGAAGGAAGGAAGGAAGGAAGGAAGGAAGGAAAAGAGACTTGGATCGTAGACCCTGAAGCCAAGTGCCTGGGTTCAAATCCAACCTCTGCTAAAACCCTCTATGACCTTGGACAAGTTCCTTCTTCCAGTACCGAGTTCCTAGGTCTGCTGTAAGGATAACTTAAATCATTCTGTGAGGGTCAGGCCTTGAATGGGTGTGCCTGGAACAGTGTAAATGGAGCTCTGCATCCCATAAATGAAGCTGTTGACACAACTGGCTTCTCAAAAAGTCAGTACTGAGTATACACTGAGAGGCTGGGATGCTCCCACAGAGCCAAATAGAAGTGTGTGCTGTGGCACATCCGTTCCACTCAGAGGGGCCTCACATGGACCTGTGTGGATGAGTAAGCTGGGCTAAAGAAAGAAAAAAACCAGACACCATTCCATCGAGAGGCAGAGGAGCCTCGAAATGAAACATAAATGTGATTTATGTCTGCAAAATCTCAAGGGAAAATAGAAAACAAACCAGGGTTGAGCATGCATACCTGTGATCCCAACACTTAGGAAGTTCAAAACCAGCCTGGGCTACGTGAGATCTTGAGTCAAAAAAGAAAAAGGAAAGGAACAAACAAAAGTCAGAATTGAACTCTGTGCTCCAGTGATCATAAATAGCATCTTCAGGGACAGGAGTACCTTGTGTTCTGAAGGGACGTGGGCCTATTCCTTATGGTGTAGGACTGTCCCTCGGCTTTCTTGAAACCAGCAAGTTGAGATCACACCCTCCTCCCCAACTATGATGACACCTGGGGTTTCTCATACCCCCTCTCAAGGGCACCCCTTCTCCTAGGGGTTGACTAGACAGGGCCTTGGTCCCAAGGTGGCCACCTCGTCATACCTGTTCACAGTGGCACCTCTAAAAGGTGAGAACCTTCCAGAAGAACCTTTTATTTACACTCAGGGAGGGAAATGAAGTGGGAAAGGCTGAGGTTTTCTGCTGATTAATGGAAAAACTCCAGCTTTGATGAACACAGACAGGGGAGTGGGGTGGCATGCGTGAGCATTCTGCCTAGCTTTTGCTCCAGAAGAGCTGTGAGGTCTCAGAGCCATCAGGAGACACAGCAACTATGGGGGTGGGGAAACCGGGTCCTAAAAGATCCTTTTCCAAGACTGGCAAGATGGTTCAGTGGATAAAGGCACTTGTGACATAGCCTGAGCAACTCCTGAAAGTTTTCCCCACCTTCACCCATCCCCCACTTCACAACAATAGATAAATTATTTTGTGTGTGTGTGTGTTTTTTTTTCTTAAAGTCCTCTTTCTCAGACACATTTGTAAGTAACTTGTGAGGCCACCTGATCTGAAATACTCTCCCATCTTTTTTTCTCTCCCTTTAATGAGAAAGACAGCATATGGGAATTTATGTGAAAACCTTCAGGGCTGGAGAGATGGCTTAGCACTGAGAGTGCTGGCTGCTCTTTCAGAGGACCCAACTTGGGTTCCCAGCGCCCAAGTCTGTGGCTCACAACTGCCTGTAAATCCAGTTCCAGGGGATTTGATGCCGTTTTCTGGCCTCCTTAGGCAACTGCACAGACATACTCTCTCAATTAAAAATAAACTTTTAGGGGGGCTGGAGAGATGGCTCAGTGGTTAAGAGCACTGGCTGCTCTTCCAGAGGTCCTGAGTTCAATTCCCAGCAACCACATGGTGGTTCACAACCATCTGTAATGAGATCTGGTGCCCTCTTCTGGCCTGCAGGCATACATGCAAGCAGAACAGTGTATACATAATGAATGAATAAATAAATTTTTTTGAATAAATAAATTAAAAAAATAAACTTTTGAAAACTAGGATGAAGCTGGGCAGTGGTAGTGCACATCTTTAATCCCAGCACTCAGGAGGCAGAAGCAGGCGGATCTTGGTGAGTTCGAGGCCAGACTGCTCTACAGAGCGAGTTCCAGGACAGCCAGAGCTACACAGAGAAACCCTGTCTAGAAATACACACACACGCACACACACACATACACACACACACACACACAGATCTTCACACCTAGCTGGCAAGTGTTGCTGGATATTGCCTGTGTGTGTCCAGACGACAGACAGGCCGAGCCTATGTCCTCAGTCAGCCCAAGGTCATTGGACTAGTGATGGTAGTGAGCAGAAAACACTTCTATTGCTTATTTTCTTTTCTTCTTTCCTACTGGAGATTGAGCCTGCGGCCTTACATATGCTAGGCAGGTGCCCTGCTCCTGAGCCACGTCCTCAGCCCTTCAGTGGTAGATTCCAGGCAAACCCTCTACCACAAAGCCATTTTATTTATTTATTTTTATTTGTATGAGTGCTTTGCTGCATGTTTGTCTGTGCGCCACCCATGTGCCTGCTGCCTTCGGAGACTAGAAGAGGGAGATAACTCCCTAGAAGTGGAGCTATGGATGGTTGCAGAGCTCCCTGGGGTGCTGAGAGCCGAACCTAGGTCCTCTGAAAGAACAGCCACCAAGCCATCTTTCCTGCTCTGTCCATCTCTTTCTTAAAACTTAAAAACAAAAATATTTTTGAGAGGCTGGAGAGATGTTTCAGGGGTTAACACTGGCTGCTCTTCCAGAGGTCCTGAGTTCAATTCCCAGCAACCACACAGTGACTCACAACCATCTGCAGTGAGTCCTCTTCTGGCCTGTAGGCATACTTGCAGGCAGAACTGTTGAAATAAGGAGCGGCCTGGCTGTGCCCCTGTACCCGGCCGCCTGCATGGCCCAGCTTAAGCCCCGAAATAATTACACGGAAACTGTATACCTTTAATCACTGCCTGGCCCATTATTGGCTAGCTCTTACATATCGACCTAACCCATTTCTGATGATCTGTGTAGCACCCCAAGGTGTGCTTACCGGGGAGATTCTAGCCTGCCTCTGTCTGGAGTGCGGGCATCATGGCGACTCCTTTCGACTCAGCTTCTCTTTCCCAGAATCCTCTTCTCTCTACTCCGCCTACCTAATTTTCTGTCCTATGAGGGCCCAGGCAGTTTCTTTATTGAACCAATGAAATCAACAGATTGATATATGACACTCCCACATCACAGAACACTGTACATAATAAATAAATAAATTTTTAAAAATATTTTTGAAAGCCAGATAGGTGGTGCATGCCTTTAATCCCAGCACTCTGGAGGCAGAGGAACTCTGTGAATTCTAAGCCAGCTTGGTCTACAGAGTGAGGACTTTTTGAGACAAGGTATGTAGCCCTGGCTGGTCTTCAGTTTGCAGAGATCAGCCTGGCTCTGCCTCCCCAGAGCTAAAGGCATGCACCATTACACCTGGCTAAACCCGTTTATCTTTTTTATTTATTTTTTTCGAGACAGGGTTTCTCTGTAGCTTGGGAGCCTGTCCTGGAACTAGCTATTGTAGACCAGGCTGGGCTCGAACTCTTTTAAAACTTTTAAAACCATTTTAAAACTTGGTGTTTATTTGCAGGAGACAAATGGGTGCCAGGGTAGAAGGCAGAGGACAACTTGAAAGAATTGGTTCTCTCTTTGTATTCTATGGGTCCAGGGAGTCGACCTCTGGGTGTCAGGTTTGAAAAAGATTTCACACATTTCCAGGCTAGCCTAGAACTCGCTGTCTTCCTGCCTCAGCCTCCCACGTTGCTACAATCACCAAATTGTGCCACTGTGACCAGATGATTTTACGTCTTGAGCGTTCCTCATGCACCAGGGGCTGGCGGCGCTGAGTGTTGGGGGCACATAAGTCAGCTCCAGCTTAGAGGTGGCCCTCATTTTCTGCCCCCACGGCTGCTGGATTCTTCAGAGCTGTTTCTCACCTGCCATGCAGCTTCTCAGGAATGAAAAGTAAACGAGAGCTACAGAAATGAGCCCTGAGAGTCAGCCCTGCCCCTCAGAGCTACTCACGCTCTGAGGATGGAGAGTCCAGCCGGGGCTGTGTTCACCATAGGTATGGGGAGACGGAGAGATAGTGGTGCCCCGAAAGCGGGCCTTCCAGATGAGGAGAGAAATAGAAGGGGAGAGGGAGGAAGAGATGCAGGCTCTGACCCCGAGAAGCCAGGACTACAAGTGGGAACATCTATCACTTGGTGGTGGCTAAGAATGTCTCAGAGTCTCGCGCACACAGCGAGGCATAGCACTCAGCAGGTAGATGGATAAGAAGACCCGGAGAGAGCGGGGCAAAGAGCACGCATGCACACAGTGCCATTTGGAGAGGCACACTTCCTGCAGGGACAAAGGAGGAAAACTTTAAAGACTCTTCAAGGATGTCTACAAAAAAAAAAAGATTTAAAAAAAGACATAGAGACACGGAGACCTAGGTAACAAGCTCAAATGAAAGGGAGGAATGGAGATTAAAAACACCAGCTGGGGGAGGAACAGAGAGGAGAGGCAGCCAGGGAGGCAGAGATGGAGAGTTAAGTAGGTTGAAGATGGCATGATGAGGGGAAAAGGGGAGAAAGTAAAGGAAGAGAGGAGGAATCACCAACAGGGACATAGACGTGTGCTTGAGCAGGGGGTGGGGAAATGGATGGATGGGTGTGAATGCTTGAGTTGGTAGATGAATGGGTGTGTGGATGAAGGAAGGTTATGCAGGTAGATGGGTGTGTGAATGGTGGGTGTTTGGGTAGAAGGAAGATGGATGAGTTGGAGGATGGCTGGGTGTCTAGATGAAGGATGGATGGATGGATGGATGGATGGATGGATGAACGGATAGGAGGGAGGGATGGATAGATGGGTGGATGTGTGGATGGATGGGAGGGAGGGAGGGATAGGTGGGTGGATGTGTGGGTGGATACATGTATACATGGATGGATGGATGGATGGATGGATGGGAGGGAGGGAAGGAGGGATAGGTGTGTGGATGGATGGATGGATGGATGGATGGATGGATGGATGGATGGGATGGATAGGTGGGTGGATGGATAGGTGGGTGGATGTGTGGGTGGATACATGCATACATGGATGGATGGATGCATGCATGCATGCATGTGTGAATGGGATGCATGGGTGCAAGGATGGACAGATGGACACATGGGTGGACGGAAGACAGATGGATGGTGGATGTTCTGTTAGTTAGGGTTTCTATTGCTGTGATAAAACACCATAACTAAAAACAGCTTGGAAGAGGAAGGGTTATTACATTTACTGTCTTAGTTACTGTTCTCCTGCTGTGAAGAGACACCATGACCAAGGAAACTCTTATAAAAGGAAGCATTTAAATGGGAGCTTGCTTTCAGTCTCAGAGGGTGAGTTCATTGTCATCACTGCAGAAAGTAGACAGACATGGCACTGTAGCAGTAGCTGAGAGTTTTACATTCTGATCTGAAGGCAGGGGTGGAGGGAGACTGGGTCTGATGTAGGCATTTGAAATCTCAAAGTCCACCCCCAGTGACCCACTTCTCCAATGATGCCACACCTACTCCAACAAAACCATACCTCCTAATCTTTACCCAAACAGTTCCACTAACTGGGTGCTAAACATTCAAACATATGAGCCTATGGGGGACATTCTCCATCATGCCTACACTTCCAAATCACAGCCCATTATCAAAGGAAGTCAAGGCAGGAGCTGGTGCAGAGAGTATGGAGGGATGCTGCTTCCTGGCTTGCTCTCTCTGGCTTGCTCAGTTTATTTTATTATACACCCCAAGACCACCTACCCAGAAGTAGCTGTAGCTGTCTTCCACAATGGGCTTAGATCATCCCACATCAACCACTGATTAAGAAAATGAATGAGGGGGCTGGAGAGATGGCTCAGAGGTTAAGAGCACTGGCTACTCTTCCAGAGGTCCCGAGTTCAATTCCCAGCAACCACATGGTGGCTCACGGCCATCTGTAATGAGACCTGGTGCCTTCCTTGCCAGCAGTACATTGTATGCTTAATAAATAAATAAATCTTTAAAAAAAAAAGAAATGAAATGAAATGAATGAAAGGCTTGTCCGTAGGCAATCTGACTGACTGAAGGCATCTTCTCAATTGAGGTTTCCTCTTTCCAAAAGACTCTGTGTCAAGTTGATATAGAACTAGCTAACACGGGGGGGGGGGTGATGAATAGGTGGGTGGATTGTAGGTGACACATGGATGGATGGATGGATGGATGGATGGATGGATGGATGGATGGACACATGGATAGATTAATGGAGAATGGATAGGATAATTGGATGGATGAATGGATAGTTGAGTGGTTGTGTGGGTGGACACATGAATAGATGGATGCATAGGTGGGTGAGTGGATGGATGGATGGACAGATGGGAATGGTGGATAGGTGTGTGGACACATGGACAGATAAATGGAGGATGGATGGATGGATGGATGGATGGATGGATGGATGGATGGATAGCTGGCTGACTGGATGGATGGATGAATGGATGGATGGGTGAGTGGGTGTAAATATGGATAGATGGGATGAATGGACAAGTTGGTGGATGTGTGGGTGGACACATGGATGGATGGATGCCTAGATACATATATGGATGGGATGGTTGGATGCATAGGATAGGTGGGTGGATGTGTAGGTGGATGGATATGGATAACTGGATGGATGAATAAATAGGTGGGTAGACACATGGATGGATGTGATAGATATGTGTGGAGAAACGTGAGCACAGAAAAAAATAGTGAACAGAGATGAACAGGAGAGAGACAGCATATAGAGTGCTCACTGCCTGCCACCCGCAGGTGTGGGAGGCTCTGCTGACGCTGGTCTTCTTCCCGGTGTGCGTGGTATTCGCCTGGATGGCGGACAAGCGACTGCTCTTCTACAAGTACGTGTACAAGCGCTACCGCACCGACCCTCGCAGTGGGATCATCATCGGGGCAGAGGGCGACCCGCCCAAGAGCATCGAGCTAGATGGTACATTCGTGGGCACCGAGGTCCCAGGTGAGCTGGGTGTGCTGGGCACGGGTCCTGCTGAGGCACGTGAGTTGGACGCCAGCCGGCGCGAGGTCATCCAGATTCTTAAGGACCTGAAGCAGAAGCACCCAGACAAGGACCTAGAGCAGCTGGTGGGCATCGCCAAGTACTACGCACTGCTGCACCAACAGAAGAGCCGCGCCTTCTACCGCATCCAAGCCACGCGGCTGATGACGGGCGCGGGCAACGTGCTTCGAAGACATGCTGCAGATGCAGCCCGCAGGCCCGGGGCCAACGATGGCGCAGCCGAAGACGAGGATGACGGCGCCAGTCGCATCTTCTTTGAGCCCAGCCTCTACCACTGCCTGGAGAACTGCGGGTCCGTGCTGCTGTCAGTGGCCTGCCAGGGCGGTGAGGGCAACAGCACCTTCTATGTGGACTACCGCACAGAGGACGGCTCTGCCAAGGCGGGGTCAGACTATGAGTACAGGTGAGTCCCAGTACACAGAAGTCTCAGGTTCACATGAGTTAGGACCCAGGTCAAGGTGAGTCCTGGTCCAGATGACTCTCAGGCCCAGGTGGATCCTGAATGCAGTTGTGCTCTGGGCCCTCGTAGGTCCCAACTACAGGTGTGTTCCAGGGCCAGGAGAGTCCAGGTATAGGTGGGTCCTTGGCAAGTCACATGAGAAGGTAGGAGATATGGTACCCCCTTCAGCTGAACTTCAGGAATGCCTCTAGTGTCTCCTTTTCCTACTGTATACAGATCCATAGCATCCGTGTATGAATTCATTCACTCCATTCATTTATTTATGATCTAGTCATCATTCATTCCTTCACTCCACTGAGCCACACCCCCCAGCCCCTCACTGGGGGATTCTAGGCAGGGGCTCTACCACTGAGCCACACCCCAGCCCTCACTGGGGGATTCTAGGCAGGGGCTCTACCACTGAGCCACACCCCAGTCCTCACTGGGGGATTCTAGGCAGGGGCTCTACCACTGAGCCACACTCAAACTCTAGTAGGGGAGGATGGCCTCCCTGCTGCTTAAATACATTTACAGAGTACCTATCACATATGCCATTATAGGTGACGTTTTGATGGAGCCGCATCACACTGCTTCCCACCTTGCCCCAGTTACCTGAGGTTCTTGGCATGCAGGCACACATGTGTAAGCCCGCAACTTTATCAAGTTCTTGGCCACCTGAAGGACATGTGTTGGTCACGTCACAATTTTCCTGCTCCCCAAATGTACCAGACACTGTTCTGGAGAAGACAAAGTTGCCTTTGAGATTTTCCCTTCAACATTTACAAGTTATCTATACCTCTTATTTCCAGACTCTGTTGGGTTTTGGGTTTTTTGTTTTGTTTTTGTTTTTATATCTTAATTCCTTTTATTTTATGTGATCTAAAAGGGCAAACAGACTAAAAATACCGACACAGTTCCTGTTCCCATGTCTGCATTCCTTCAGAATCTGGACATCAAATAGAACAACTTGTTGATAAACAGAAAGCTTTATTAGGTTAAATGACCCTGAGGATTTCCAAGGGCAAGAAGTAAACTCACAAATCCCGTCACAGAGCTTCCCAGTTGGTCATGTAGAGCCTTTTTGCTATTGTTGTTACAGGTTAGCTTCTTTAAAATTATTCTATTCCTCTAAGTCAAATAGGTAGACATCACACTGTATTGTGTACATCTGACTCCACTGTGAGGGGAGACGAGACAGGCAGAGGGAATGGGAATGTCCTACCCATCCACACACACTGACCCCATCTCTGTCTTGTTCACATTCTTCTAGCTTTCTGGAAATTATCAAATCTAATTAAATTATTTAACTTTTAGAGTCCAAAATCCTCACCAAAACCATTCAGTAACTTTAACTTTCCTTTTTGAAAACATCTCTGATTATCTTAAGACACACAAAACATTTCACGGTGATATAGAAAAGCATTCAAAAGGTTATCCAGGAGTGCCTAACTTCAATGCAGGGGGAAGGATAACAGTGGTGTGGGTTTTGTTTTTGTTTTTATTTTGTTTATTTGTTTGTTTAAAACAGGGTTTCTCTGTGTAGCCCCGGCTGTCCTAGAACTTGCTCTGTAGACCAGGCTGGCCTCAAACTCAGAAATATGCCTGCCTCTGCCTCCTGAGTGGTGGGATTAAAGGCATGCACTACCACTTCCCAGCTTGCTGTTTTGTTCTGTTTTATTTTATTTTATTAAATTTAGCGGAGTGGATATGGTGAATCTCCAGGACCTGTTTGTATTTCCCACAGCCCTCATGGCACCCTTTGGCATGTCCTCTTCCCTCTCCTCCCATGAATCCAAAAGTACACATGGCACTTGACTGCCATACCTCAACAGCTCCCTTCATTCCGCATGTTTCCCAGACTTCCCGCAACTTTTGTGTCCTCATTTCTCTTCTCCCATTTGCATGTGTATGAGTGAGTGGTGTATGCATATGTGCATATATGAATGAATGTGTTTCGGTGCATCTGTGTAGGGTGCGTGTGGTGTCGGGAGTCATCCTTGATTCCTCCTCCATCTCATTCATGAGGCAAGCTCTCATCATACTCAGAATTCGACTAGTCTCTCTCACCAGGCTGCTGCAGGGATCCTGGTTCCACCTTCTGAGGATGGAATTCCCTGCTGGCCACCATGCCTGCTTGGCATTTATGGGGTGTCCTCATGCTTGTGCAGCCAGCATGTTTGCCACTGAGCTTCCTCCCCCTGCCCACTCCCTAGGGCAGTTGAAGCTAGGCCAGGTCCTAGAACCATCTGCAATTTTTGTTTGTTTGGGTTTTTCACGACAGAGTTTCTCTGTGTAGCTTTGGAACCTGTCCTGGAACTCGCTCTCTAGACCAGGCTGGCCTGGAATTCACAGAGATCTGCCTTCCTCTGCCTCCTGAGTGCTGGGTCTGTGCGCCACCACTATCTGTCCCATCTGCAATTTGAGTTTGCCTCATATTTCCTCCGAAAGAGATGGAGTTGTGTGCACTTCCTGCCTTCCGCTGGAGGTCAGGGAAGGGGAACTGCGTCTTGGTGCACTTTACAGGCACACAATGCCTGTTCCTTTGTTGCTGGTTGTTCCAGTTTGACAAAGATGCGGCTATTTCCATGACCTCCTACCCCCTTAGTTTGATTTTCAAATGTCTTGTTTAGAATCCCCAGATCTTTGTTTCTAGATAAAATCTTCTTCTTCTTCTTCTTCTTCTTCTTCTTCTTCTTCTTCTTCTTCTTCTTCTTCTTCTTCTTCTTCTTCTTCTTCTTCTTTTCCGAGACAGGGTTTCTCTGTGGCTTTGGAGCCTGTCCTGGAACTAGCTCTGTAGACCAGGCTGGTCTCGAACTCACAGAGATCTGCCTGCCTCTGCCTCCCGAGTGCTGGGATTAAAGGTGTGCGCCACCATCGCCCGGCTTAGATAAAATCTTCTGTTGCTCAGTCTGGTCTGGAGCTGTCTATATAATCCAGGGTGCTCCTGAACGCCTCATCCTCCTGCCTCTCCTGAGTGGTAGCATCCCAGGCATGCACCACTACACCTGGTTCATGCAGTCCTGGGGATCGAACCTAGGACGCCACGACTGCCAGGCAAGCTCTCTACTGACTGAACCACAGTCGTAGCTTGTAGAATTCCATGATTCTAATGTTATTGTGAAAATTCACTAGATAATTTGTTTTATTTTCCTTGAGACCACCACGACTTCAAACTGCAAGCTTCAAACTGGTGATCCTCCTGCCTCCACCTCCCAAGTGCTAAGATTACAGCTGTGAACTACCTCATCCAGCTAAATTTCACTGAGTACTTGTGTATGAACTCAGCGTCCCACCTCAAACAATGAGATACCTGCCTGCTGCTATTAGCTTTATTATACATTGAGACACTGAGGTTGGAGGTCACCCAACTGGCTCTATGACTGAGCTGAGTTCACAGCTGGTTGGCTCAGTTGGCTGGGAGCCACCAAGCCCAGTGTCTGTCAAGGCAAGGGTTGCAGTAACCGGGAGCCCCTACCCCTCTGTTCCTGATCTTGCCAATTAGTTCTAAGACACTGGATTCCCTGTGTTCCTCCCACAGGACCAGGTTACTCCTGGGGAACCTTTATATAAAGCTGGTCATAGTAATGGTGGCTCCCACTTTCCAGGCCCAGAGCCCCAATCCAGGGTGGTACTGAGGCCCTCATCTGAAGGGCTCAGGATCCATTATCATCTCTCTCAGTCTGCATGGTGTGTGACATACCCATAGAGCACTTGTGTAGAATCCCCGGGGGACTGGGGTATGGCTGCATCACCATGCTCAGCTTCTGAGGTTTTATGTTTGCTTGTTTGTTTTGCTTTTCTTTAATTTTTAGGTTACATTTTTAAAGTTGTTTTTGTGTGATTTTATATGTATGAGTTCTTTGTCTGCATGGATGTCCGCATACTCTGTGTGTGCTTCGTGCCCGCGGAAGTCAAAAGAGGGTGTCAGGTCACCTAGTACTGGAGTTATAAAGTTATGAGCCACCGTGTGTGTACTGGGATTCAAACTCAGGTTCTCTGGAAGAGCAGTCAGTGCCCTTAACCACTGATCCAGCCCCTAATTTATTTATAAACACATTTATTTGTATCTGTGTACATGCTATGTGTGTGCATACCTAGAGGTCAGAGGACGGTTTATGGCTGGAGCTAGTGTTCTCCTTCCCACTTAGCCATCTTGCCCAGCCCTGTTTTTATTATTTACTTGTTTGTTTATTGTAATCAGAGGAAAAACAAGGTCTATTCCAAAGTCCCCAAATCCCTGCTATTCAACTTTTGGTGCCAGCACCACCCACAGCCCCTAAAGCCAGTTACAAATACAGAACCTAGAAGCTGAGGGACTCTGCATCTCTGCATTGCACTCCCACCTCAGCAGGTGCTAAGGCGACCTGAAGGCTGAGTAGGACCCTAAGGCCCATCCTCCGGGCTGGAGAGATGACTCTGGGGTTAAAAGCACTGGCTGCTCTCCACAGGACCCGAATTTGATACCCATGCAGGGAGGCGCACAACCGCCAACCTCCAGCCCCAGGGGATCTTCTGGCCTTTGCGGGCACTGCACACACACGTGCGCACAACAGGGGTGGCACCCTCTGGTTCTCTTCTGCAGCGAGGGCACGTTGGTGTTCAAGCCCGGAGAGACGCAGAAGGAGCTGCGCATCGGCATCATCGACGACGACATCTTCGAGGAGGACGAGCACTTCTTCGTGCGGCTGCTGAACCTGCGTGTGGGCGATGCGCAGGGCATGTTTGAGCCCGACGGCGGCGGGCGGCCCAAGGGGCGGCTAGTGGCGCCGCTGCTGGCCACCGTCACCATCCTGGACGACGACCACGCAGGCATCTTCTCCTTCCAGGACCGCCTGCTGCACGTGAGCGAATGCATGGGCACAGTGGACGTGCGCGTAGTGCGCAGCTCAGGCGCCCGCGGTACTGTGCGCCTCCCCTACCGCACAGTGGATGGCACGGCTCGTGGCGGCGGCGTGCACTATGAGGACGCTTGTGGAGAGCTGGAGTTCGGCGATGACGAGACCATGTGAGCGCGGGTGGGAGAGAGTCAGAGCCTGAGGGAGGGGCGGGCGGGCCTGAAGAAGGGCCCTGGCTGAGAGTGGGGTGGGGGCAGGGTAAACCCGACCTGAAGAACAGCTCTAAACTGGGCCGCCATGGTGGTGCAGGCCTGTAGCCCGAGGAAGGAGGATCTCAGTGAGTTCGAAACCAGCCTGGTCTACAAAGCGAGTTCCAAGATAGGCACCAAAGCTACAGAGAAACCTTGTCTTGGGGGGTGGTCTCGAAAACAAACAAAAAAAGAACAGCCCTAACAGGCAATGGGATGGGGCTAAGGTGAGGCGGGGAGAATGGCAACCTTAGCTTGGTACTGAAGGACTACTGTAGGTAGGCAGGGTGTGGGAAGTAGTTTTTACTGGAGATCGGTTGAGCCAACACGAATGGGTTCTGAGAAATGGCCCTGGCTGGAGGAGGGGCTAAGGTGGGCAGGGCCTGAGAAACGGACTTGACTGGGAGGTAGTGCGGGACAGTGTAGACGGAGTGGGAGTAGAGGGTGAATGGTAAGGGGTTTTCTAGAATTTCGTGGGGCTGTGCAGAGAAAGGGAACCTGACTGGGTCAAGGGGTGAAACCCAAGCTCAGGTCGATAGAGACAAGAAAGGGTCTTGACGGTGGGAGGGGCCACTCAGAAACAAAGTTTGATGGGGCCGAGGATTACTTGTGTGGGGGCGTGGTCTACTGGGGCCAAGCTAGAGAAAGGGTCTTGGCTGAGTTGAGAGCACATGATCGAGTGGTGGGCGGGGCCTTAGGTGTGAGGGGATCTGAGGTGAGGCTTGAGAAATCCCGGAAAAATCTGGGAAACAGTGGAAGACCCAGGGATCAGGGAGGAGACACAGGATTCCGGAGGCCTAGGGCACGGGATTCTTAATATTGGTAGGTGCCTGGGCCCATCTTATGCCCAGTAGACGCGCAGACAGACAGGGCATTGCAAACTCTGCGCCCTGGCACCGCCTCAAAGTCCCTGGAGGCCCGAGCTCACCTCCCCCGCGCCTGCCCAGCGCAGCTACCGCCGCTCCTCCGCGCCCGCCGCCCCCGCAGCGGCTGGCTCCCTCCTCCTGCCACCCACGCGCTCCCTCCAGCCTTGGAGCTTCCCCCTCGCCTTCATCTGGCCGGTGACGGCTCTCCATCCCTGGACCTCTGACCTCTCGGGCCATGGCTCTCTGGGATCCTGGCGTCGTCAGTCTCTCGCTCTCTGCCTCGGGTTATGCTTTAGTCATAGGCCCTGCACAGCCGTCCACATTTCTCTTTGGGGCTGGGGGAAGGGTCATGTGACAGCTGCTTGGAGTGACCAACTCTATCGTCATCCCTAGCCTCATCTCCCCAAATTCAAGCGGCAGAAAGAATGACAAAGTTATTGGTTCTGGTCCTTCTGATCGTCTAACCCACTTCCTTCCTGCTGCTGCAATCCCATGGGCCTTTCCTCCCCCACACGGCTTCCCCAGCCTGGGACACCCCCTGTCCTCCCCCCATCTCCCGCCTCCTCCCAAGCTTCCAGCTGTGGCTACAGGAGACAAGAGAACAGGAGGCTAATTAGCGTTTAGGGAAACACATCCTTCCTCTGACGGGCAGGCGCTAATTAGAGGAGCTTTGAAGCAACCAGGCTGGTGTGGAGGCCTGGGTAGGATCAACACAGACACTGGAAGAGTCAGAGACTTAACAGGAAGACACAAGAAGGAAGCAGAGAGAGAAAAGGCAAAGTGTAGGAAGAGACCCAGACCCGGAGAACCAGGGTCATCGAGAAACAAGGGAGTCGAGAAGGCAGAGAGACTGGAATCTTAGAGGAATGAGAATGAGGGCTGGAGTGGAATTCCTGGGAACTGGTGGAGAGAGAGTGGCTGGGGAGGAAGGCTGTTTCCTAAGATCTCAGGAGTCTCTCTCGATGTCCTGCCCGTTGGAATTCTCCTGGGTTGCCTGTCAGAGCAGATTTGACATACCAAGCAGCATTTGTGTGCTAGCGGTTTGTGGGGTACTAGGAGAGCACACCACAAAGTATGTGCCACCGAGTCAGCGCGTCCGAGTTTGAGAAGCCCAGTGTGTCTTGGGAGACCTCCTCACCCGACCCCCACTCCCAGATGTGGTGTTTCAGCACCGCGGACAGCGCCCAGCCCGCTCCTGCTGCTTAGGCTGCCTCTGTACCGTATTTTTGAAATCCAACTGGGTTTGGTGTTGCTTGCCTGTAATCCCAGCAGGTGAAGCTGGAGATTGGAGGACTGCGATGAGCTACAGGCCAACCTGGGCTACAGTGAAGAAACTTGTTTTACAGACAGCTGAGGATGTCGCCCAGTTAGTAGTAGCATCTCTGGGTTCCAATCTCAGTAGCATGCTAGCCCCACATCTTTAATGCCTGCAGTCAGGAGGTGAAGAAGTAAGGCGAGGTGTTCAAATTAACCTTTGTCTGTACCTCAATTTTGAGTTTTTATTTATTTGTTAGCATATGCATGGTGTCTGTTGAGGTGTGCTTGCAGTAGCCTACATATGGACATGTAGAGAACAACTTTGGGGAGTCCCTTTTCTCCTTCAACCTTTTACACGGGTCCTATGGATCAAATATAGGCCATCAGGATTTCAAGGCAAGTGCCTCAACCCACTGAGCCATCTTGCCAGCCCTTCACATAGAATTTGAGGCCAAGCTGGGCTCCATGAGACCTTGTCTCAAATAAATAATTTACAAACCCAGAGAGTGGAGGTGGGTGTCTATCCCTATGTGACAGTGTCTCTGTGTGCTGTGTGAGTTCACTTGAGGAAATGTGTTTATTGAATTATTGCCTGATTAGGACTCTTCTGCCTGATTGTGTTAACTTTATTTCATTTGGGCACCACTGAGAGACAAAGACAAAGAGGAAAGAATAGTCAGAAAAGGGCCAAGAGAGGAGGGAGACAAGCAGGGAGATATGATGGTGGACAGAGAGACTGACGTGCAGAGGAATATATGCAGGCAGCAAGTATCATCAAGAGAGGAGTCTAAGTCTGGAAGGATGTCACATGCCTACCATCTGAGAATTTTAGAGGCAAGAGGTTAGTGAATTTCAAGCCAGTATGGGCTATCTAATGCGTTCCAGGCCAGCCTGAGCTATATAGTGACACAGTGTCTCACAAAACCAAAAAGGAATTAAATAACAAAAGAGCAAGATCCATAGAGGTGCATTAGGAGGGTCCCACGGGGTGACAGTGTTTGTCTCGGGATGTGCTGGGGGTGTCTCTCAAACGAACAGGCATCTGTTCCCTGAGATCATGCGCTGCAGGGGGATGGCTGTGTGGATGGCTGTGCGTGTGGGCGGGTGACTGGTGGAGCTTCCTCTATTGGTGACTGCGTGGGTGGGGTGTTTGTGTGGCTGGGATCTGGGGCCAGGCCTTATGGGGCTGGCTACATACATCGTTCCTCTAGCCAAGAGTTACTGGCACCCAATCTGTGAGCATCCCTTGCTGTGGGGCTTGGAGATTGCAAGGAGGGGTAGGAGGTATGTGGGTTCAGTGCCTTAAGGGGACAGGTAATATTGGGCTATTCCCTGCCTCACCCTGGTAACCATGGGAACAGAGAACCTGAATGGGGGGAGAAACTGGGCACATTAGGCTGATTTTCCAAATGTGGTCAGGATGGAGGGCGGGAAGCTGCGAATATTTTGTACTGATAGATTTCACTAGTTCTTCCCTTTCCTCCCTCCCTCCCTCCCTTCCTCTCTTTCTTCATTCCTTTTTCCTTCTTTTCTTTCTGTAGCTCGGACTGGATTTGATCTCATGGTAATCCCCCTTGCCTCAAACTCTCAAATGGTTGGGATTACAGATCCAGCTTTTGGGTGTTTTTTCCTTGCACATGTGTGTATGCACGTGTAAGTGTGCTCATATGTGTACAGGGCAGAGGACAGCTTCAAGTGTCATCCTTAGAGGCACAGCCACCTCTTTTGTAACAAATCTCATTGGTCCAGAGCTCACAATTTAGGCTAGGCTGGCTGGCCTTTCTTCACCCCCACAGACATGCCACCCTGCCGGGCTTTCTTACATGGGTGCTGGGCATCACCCCGGTTCCTCATGCTGTCATAGTGAGTGCTTTATCAACTCAGCCATCTTCCCAGCTCCTCCCAGGGCCCAGCTTCATTCACACATGTCTTCAGGGTTAGGATTGTCTCCAACAAATGGGGACAAAGTCATGACTCTGCCCTGGGGTGGTTGCTTTTTGATAGAGCCTCTCCTAAATCCCTCCAAGGGCCAATAGATCATCCCGAGGTGGCTTCAGGGTGGGAGGGACTTTATGCTTTCTGCCTGGCCTTCCCCAGGAAGACCCTTCAGGTCAAGATAGTGGATGACGAAGAGTATGAGAAGAAGGACAACTTCTTCATCGAGCTCGGCCAGCCCCAGTGGCTTAAGAGGGGCATCTCAGGTGAGGGGCGAAGAGGTGGCTATGGGAGAAATAGGGGCCCCAGGGTTGGGGGCCCCCGGGGGACTCGCGAGCCTGAGCTTTGAGGAGAAGCGACTCTCTCATTGTGTCCCTGTCTCTGTCTCTCCCCAGCTCTGCTACTCAACCAAGGTGAGTGAAGGGACCTCTGGGTGCGGAGGGGAGGAGCCACCGGAGCCACAGGGGTGGGCTTGGGGCAGCTTGGAGGTGAGAGGTGGATTCGGGATTGGAGCCAGCTGAGACAGGGAAGGGAGGGGGCTGTGGAGTTCAGGATGACATTTATAATCAAAGTTGGAAGAAACTGAGTTATGAAATCAGATCTGAACTTGTGGCACGGTCTGTATGAATAAGGTTTGGCATTGGTTGGGATAGGGGTGGGGTGGGTTTGGATTATAAGATTCATCTTCCCACTGGGTCAAGACAAGAATTGAAATAGAGGTTGTTGTCAGGGGTTGAGATGGGATTAGATTGGAACTAGAGTCAGTGTTTATGCTAAAACTGAGGCTGGGGGCTGGAGAGAGGGTTCTGCTGTTAAAAGCACTTGCTGTTCTCCCAGAGGACTCAAGTTCAGCTCTAGCACCCATGGTGGGTTGCTTCCAACCACCTGTAACTCCAGCTCCAGGGTACCTGACGCCCCCTTCTGGTCTCCTTAGACAGCTGCAGGCACACAAGTGCACAAGCATGCGCAAACACATACACACATGCACACACACATACATACACAATACACGCACATACACATGCACGTGCACACACATACACACACGCACACACATATACATGCATACACACATACACACATACACGCGCACATACATGCATGCTCACGGACACACATATACACACATACGTGCACACGCATACATGCACATACACATGCATACACACACATGCACACGCACATACACACATATGCACAGATACACACATATGCACACACACACTTTTAGAAATTTAAAACTGAAGTTGGAATTTGAGGACTTTGCATTAGAAATGGGGTCGGGGAGGCTGAGGACAACTCAGTCAGTGGAGTGCCTGCCCAGGATACACAAAGCCTTTGGTCCCATCCCCAGCCCTGGGGTGAGGAAGGCCTGTAATCCCTGCACTTGGGAGATGAAGGCAGGAGAATCAGAAGCTCGAGGCCATCCCCAACAATGTGGAGAGTTTGAGTCCAGACTGGGCTATGAAAACAAAACAAAAACTAAACTAAACTAAACAAAAACAAACAAACAAACAAAATGGACAGATTTGGTAAACCAAGCCTTTAATCCCAGCACTTGGGAGGGAGGCAGAGGCAGGCAGATCTCTATGATCGCAGGACAGCCGGGGACACATAACAGCCCGTCTCAAAACTGCCGCCCTCACCGCACCCCCAAAATTGGTGTCAAGTTTAGAAGTTGGGGGTCAGAGTTGAGGTTAGAGCCTGTAGCTTGGATATAGTGACAGTTTAGATGCAAGATCTACATTGTAGCTAGCATATAGTTAGGGTTAGCCTGGGACTACGATGCATTGAGAAGTCATGCAGCTTCTGTAACAAACTAGCCTAACAATGCCTGTTTGCTACAATAAGTAGCAAATTCTTGCTGCATGACTTTGTTGCTTAGGCAAAGTTTGTGAGCAGGAGGTTTTCTTTTCTGGTGTGGCCTTTCCATCCTGTGCCTCCACCTGCCATTGAACTTTTTGTTTTGTGTTGTCTCTGGACCCCTGCTGCCTCCAGGCAAAAGAGCAAGAAAATCCCCAGGATCACAGGGGAGGTCCTGGAGGCCCACCACTCCATCACTTCTCCCATCCCCATTCTATTGGCTCTAATTCAATCAAATGGCCATGCCCAGCTGCAAGGAATGTTGGGAAATGTAGTCCACCTATTTGCCCACAGACTTGGGTGTAGCTATTTCTACCACAGAGCTACGTTTGTTGCTAGCGATGTTGTCCAGGAGTGGAACTGGGAATGAGGCCTAGGGCTGGGTACAGGGTGCAGGACTAGAGTGTGTTGTTAGAGCTGCCTTTGGGACCAGGCTTAACTCAGTCATCCTATAAGGTAGATACGATCACTGTACCCATCAGATGTAGAAAATATGAAGCAAGAGGCTAAGGCACTGCCTGAGATCACACAGCCTCCACCATGTGAACCCAGAGTCCACTACTAGAACTTCATGGGCTGAGGGAACAGGTGGTCAGAGGGAGCTGGAGGAGTTCACTGATGTCCCAGAGAGAGCAGATAATGAAGTTTTTACCAACTCTGTTAGGCATGGCTCCTGGATATTTAACCTCCACCCCTCATGCTGCAGGAGATGGGGACAGGAAGCTGACTGCCGAGGAGGAGGAGGCTCGGAGAATAGCAGAGATGGGCAAGCCAGTTCTTGGGGAGAACTGTCGTCTCGAGGTCATCATTGAAGAGTCTTACGACTTTAAGGTGATCTGCCTTCTCTAGAGCCTGTCCTGAGCTATGTCGGGGAAGGGTGCAGCTCAAGAAAGGAAGGGCATGCCAACCTTGGGAACCACGATGGGAGAGGGCCATCTCTGGGCAGTCTCCAGGGCCAGCTTCAGCACAGTGGACAGCACAGAACTCCCTTTCTGGACTGGGCATGTGGGTGTGATTTCAAGCCCCAGAGCCCCCCTCCCCATCACACCACCCTGGGAGCGCTCATGGGTAGCAGCTCCTCCTCCCTTCACTTTCTCTTCCCTCAGAACACGGTGGATAAACTCATAAAGAAAACGAACCTGGCCTTGGTGATTGGGACTCATTCGTGGAGGGAGCAGTTTTTAGAGGCAGTTACGGTGAGCGCAGGTAAGTTAAGGGGGCAGTGAGAGCCAAGGGAGGTGATGGAGAGACAAAGACACAAAGGTACACGGGGCCGGGAGGGGATGGAGAAGATGGATGGGGATCAGCTGACAGGCAGAGAGCAAGCATCCCCTCCCACCGCGGAGGGCCAGAGATGGAGAGTCAGATGAAAACAGAAAGGAGAAAGTTGAGAACACTGCAGTGGTCCCAGCTGCTGGGGGGCTCACAGCTGGAAGGCTCACTGCTGGGGGGCTCACAGCTGGAAGGCTCAGCTTTGAGTTCCACTTGAGATGGGGGAGGGGGGGACAGTCCGGATTTTACCCTAGTAGCATCAGGAAGTTAGAAGATGGGTGAAATGGCACCGGGCCTCCCCCAGACAGCCCTGGGCTCCTCTGTTGCCATGGAGACAGTCACCAGGGCACCTCGTTCTTTCCCACCTGCTGTGGTCCTCGCCCTTCTTAGCTCTCCCGCGGACCCGCAGCGCCCTCGTGTGGTCAGAGGCACAGTGGCGACTGGCTCCACAGACCTGATCTTGGAAATTCACACGGGCACCTTTGCGACACAAATGGGGAAACTGAAGTTCAGATAAAGGACACAGTGGCCTAAAGTTTCCTAAAGAATTTATAATGCTATCTGGGGCTACAATTCAGGGCTTCCTCCCATACATAGTATCAGGTTTCCTTCGGGGTAACCTCAACTGGAGGGACTAATAAATAGGTAATGAACTATAGCTAAAGAAAATGTGGGGCAGAGAAGATGGCTCAGTAAGTAAAGGCGATTGCTGCCAAGTCTGATCTGACAATCTAAGTTCGATTCCCAGGATTTATGTGTTAGGAGAGAACTGACTTCTACAAGTTTTCCTTTTATTCCTCCACCACCACACACACAATTATCAGACAAATAAATAAATGTAAAAAAGAAAAAGAAACTGTTTAGTGCAATTCAAAGTCAGGACTGTGGAGATATGAGGTCAACCTAGAGAGGCCCATGAAGTTGGCACAGCCCTCTGATTTAATGTGTCTGAGGGAGATGGAGAAATAGCTGGAACAGCACTGTCCCCGTCCCCATGGAGTTCACAGCACAGTGGAGAAGATAGACATGTCAAAAAAAAAAAAACGGTGACAAGCCAGGGGGTGACAGAGGTGGGAGGAGAGACCCTCCAAGAGTCCTGACCCAGCCTGAGGTAAGGGAAAGGCTTCCTAAAGGACCATGCTAAAGCCTTGCCTGGGGACAGTGGTGTACAAGGAGGGGAGGACAGCATGGCCCTCCTGGGTAGAGGGAGCACCAAGAATGGAAGCCTTTGAGTGTTTGGAGCTGGTCATTTAACTTGGGGTATGAGGAAGGGGTTGGTCACAAAACCCGAGAGCAACAGAGTCTGGACAGGAGAGCAGTAGTGAGCCACAGGGCCATCTGGGGCAGAGAAGAAGCCTTGAGTCCCCGTCCCCCGCCTGTGCCTGTCTGCACTGGCTGCAGCTGTCTCAGCACTTTACAGTTCAGGTACCAGGAATTCAGCAGAAAGCCCAGTCACAAGGGACCGACGCTCCCCATGGACTGGTTCATTTCATTTGTTTATTTGCATGTTTATTGAGACAAGGTCTCATTATGGTTGGCCTGGAACTCTTCCTGGAGACCAGGCTGGCCAGGAACACACAGATATCCTCCTGCTTCTGTCTCCCAAGTATTGAGACTAAACGCACATCCCACCATGTTGGGATCTGGCTCCTGTTTTGCTTTCCCATCCTCAGCTTTTGCCCTCGTGGTTGCTGAATGGCTGCTGCACCTCCAGGTATCAAGTCCTAGCAGGAACAAAAGGAAATTAGGGGGCCAGAAAGGGCAGGGGGTATGCTGAGTTTCCAGTTTTCTGTTTCTAATTCCATTTTGCTTGTGGTTGATGCTAAAAGTTTGGTTCTTACAGAACCAAGAAACCACAAAACCCACTTGGATAAGTACAAATTCAAGCATTTCTTTCTTTGGCAAGCCTGTGGTTAAGTAAGTCAGAAAAGACAGAACAGCGGGATGTGACTGGAGTCCTCCAGCCGGGTGTGGGGAGCACATTATGCCCCCACCACTGCAGGTGTCCTGTTTCTTAGAGAAAAAGTCTGGGGACTTGTAGCTGGCCCTGGCAGGCGGTTTCAGGATTCGGCAGCTGGCTTAGCCTCGCTGCGCCGCCGTGCCTCCCTGCCCACTGCCTGCTGGCCACTGGCCACTTCCCTTATCAGCATCCTTCCAGCTATAATACTTGGCACACAAGAGCCTGCTCTTTTTTTCACTCATCGCCTCCTGCTTATCAGCTCAGGATGAGGAGGGTTTCAAATACTTCAGTGCTTTTCAAATCACACAAATCACTGGGTGCTAAAAGCCAATCAGGTCACACAGTAAGGGATAGGTTGGACCTTTCTACAAAGTTCAGAAAGTAAACACATACAGGGCACCCCTGTACCAAGGGAGTTAGGACATTTCAGAACCTCTTTTGTCTCCAGAGGGGGGGGGGTGTCCCGCTGTTGCAAGGGATTATGGGAAAGAATGTATTTTATAGCATTGCTAGAAGTGGGAGATTCTGGGAGAGAGCATATTTTTATCCGTTGGACGTGGCTGTTGCTAACCTCAAGGGATTCTGGGAGCTTGGCTAATTTTAGCTGGGTGTTTGTCTCTGTCTTGTTCCTGGAGACTCTGGGAAAGCCAGTGTGTTTAGCCACTGTGGAATCTTGGCATTTGTTTGGTTGGTGGTGCTGGGGATGGAACTCAGAACCTCTCACATGCTAGGCAGGTATTCTACCTCTGAGCGAAAGCCCCGCATCACTGCAGTGACTCCTCCCAAAAGTGATTATTTCAAGCTGTACAGATGACTGTCCATGGCTGCGAGGACTTTGGGGAAAATGACTATTTTTAGCTTGAGACATGGTCATCTCTAGCAGCCAGGGTTCGTGAGACACTGAGTGCTTTTAGCAAGGGATGTATGGTCTCCTCTAGTTTGGGGAGTCCTGGAAAAGGAAATGGATTTATCTGTGCCCAACAGTCCCTTGGCTGCAATGAATGCCGGGAAAGTAAGTATTTTTATCTGTATGCAACTCTCTTAGCTGCAAGGGATTCTGGAAAGTAAGTGTGTTCACCTGTTTACCTGTTCCCAACACTGCTAGGGACGCTGGGAAAGTAAGTATATTTGCCTGGATTCAACATTCTCAGCTGCAAGGGATTTGGGGGAACTGAATTTACTGAAGCCCAATATTCTTTTAGCTGAAATCTAAGAAAGCAAATAAGCTTCCCTCAGTCCAATACTCTCAGTTGCTAGGAACTCTGGGAAGTTACATTTACCTGGGCTCAACACTCTCTTAGCTGCAAGGGATCCTGAGAAAATAAATATATTCCTCTCAGACCAACATTCTTTTAGTTACAAGGCATGCTGGGAAAGCAATTCATTCGGAACTGTCTGGAAGTCTAATACAATGGAGCTGGGTCATGTGCCCACAGGAGATGAGGAGGAAGAAGAGGATGGGTCTCGGGAGGAGCGGCTGCCATCCTGCTTTGACTATGTGATGCACTTCCTGACGGTGTTCTGGAAGGTTCTGTTCGCTTGCGTTCCTCCCACGGAGTACTGCCACGGCTGGGCCTGCTTCGGTGTCTGCATCCTGGTTATTGGTCTACTCACCGCGCTCATAGGAGACCTGGCCTCCCACTTTGGGTGCACCGTGGGCCTTAAGGACTCAGTCAACGCCGTGGTCTTCGTGGCCCTGGGCACCTCTATCCCTGGTAACCCCGGGAGGCGGCCCTTCCGAAAAATAGGAGAGGGCCAGGGAGGGGTCCTGTGGGTGCAGTGTGTGGGCTGACCCTGCCCCAGAACAAGCAGGGCAGAGTCACGGGGGACTAATATGACAGGAAATGGTAGGAAGCAGACATGGGTTCCTTAGGAAGAAGGGGAGGCCACCATAGGGGTTAGAGTTCGGGGTTCCTGGAAAACCTCACAAAATTCATTGTTGGGGGCAGATCCTTAGAGACAGGTCCTCCCCAGATGATTTCACAGACCGTGTGGTAGGTGGGGAGAACCGGGCAATGATTCTCAGAGGTAGGTGTGTGTAGATCTGAGAGCAGCCTAAGTCCTTTCTTCTTCCACCCTGTGAGCTTCAGGGATCAGGCTCGGATCATCAAGCCTGATGCAAGAGCATTTACCCACTGAGCCATCCAACCTGCCCAACACCCGGCCTTCTACATGAGCACTGGGGTCCAAGTTTGGGTTCTCATGCTATACCCTGGGAACCATCTCGACCGCTCATTGTTGTGGTTTTTGTAGTGGGTCTCAGATAGCCCAGTCTGGTCTCAAAATCACTATGTAGAGCAGTTGGCCTTAAACCTCCGAGAACTTGGATGGCAGGCGTGTGCCACCACACCTCTTTTGTTGTTGTTGTTGTTGTTGTTGTTGTGTTTTTTTTTTAAGATAGGTCCTTAATCTATAGTCTCAGTTCCCTGGATTTGGCTACGTAGCCCAGGCTGGCCCCAAACTCACGGTGCTCCTCTTGCTTAAGCCTCCCAAGAGCTAGGACTACAGGTGTGCACACCATCCTGGCTGAATCTCTGAGTCTTAACTCAGATGTGGGTAGAGTCTGCCCAGTGAGGATGAACATGCCACAGAAATGGGGCTGTGCAGTGTCCTGTGTCCTGTTGGAAGGCCGAGGCCACACTCAAACCAACCCGAGCAAACCTGGGGGAGGAAGGCAACCTCTGGGCAAGATGGGAGAGACTTTGTTCCTTCATCAGCGGGGATTCACATGTGGGGCAAACAGCTGTTTCCAGAGCCAGTCTGTTGGGGATGGGGCTGGGCCCTCAAAAATTGAAAAGTGGACCCCCTTAGGATAGCGCAATGCCAGCCTCACAGGACGATGAAAGTAGGGAATGAAGCCTCCTGCATACAGACAGATCCCGCAGGAAGTAGGTGAGGGCCCGGGGAGTGGTAAGAAACCCCTCTTTACCCCTGTGTCTTGTCCTTGTAGACACGTTCGCCAGCAAGGTGGCCGCGCTGCAGGACCAGTGCGCGGACGCGTCCATCGGCAATGTGACTGGTTCCAACGCCGTGAACGTGTTCCTGGGGCTGGGTGTGGCCTGGTCAGTGGCTGCGGTGTACTGGGCGGTGCAGGGCCGCCCCTTCGAGGTGCGTACAGGCACGCTGGCCTTCTCGGTCACACTCTTCACCGTCTTCGCCTTCGTGGGCATCGCAGTGCTGTTGTACCGGCGCCGGCCACACATCGGTGGCGAGCTGGGTGGTCCGCGGGGACCCAAGCTGGCCACCACCGCTCTCTTCCTGGGCCTCTGGTTCCTTTACATTCTCTTTGCCAGCCTCGAGGCTTACTGCCATATCCGGGGCTTCTAGGGCCCTAGCCACCGCCCTGAAGGTGGGGACTCGATGGCATTTGCTCTTGGGCCCACCCCTGTCTCTCTGTCCAGACTCATCCTGGGCTCCCTGGGACTCCTCTCCTAGGCTCCTTCCTCGCCAGCCCTCTTCCTGGGATCAGCCTCCCTTTCCGCCTGGATTCCACTCCTCGATCTCCCTTCTCAGCGGCACCCCCTCCAGCCCATCCCTTGTAAATTACATCTGAAATCTCAAGCCAGGCACCCACCCACCAGACACCACCTTCTCTGCCTCCCTGGACGCCCAGCTTAACTCTGTCCTCCCTTGTCCCTTCTCCCAGCTACAACCCTCCATCTGGGCCTCTGGGCCTTAGAAGAGTTCCCTAGGTACCTCAGAGAGAGGCTGTGCCATCCCAGGATGCCACACATCCCCTCCCTTACCCCCAACCCTCAGGGAGATCCCTGCACTCCCCAGGGGAATGAATAAGTGGGTGTGTACAAGGGGGGGAGAGCACGCACTTTTCCTGACTTCTTCACTCAGAGGCTTGGAGAGAGAGGAGGGACGTTTGGAGTTTCTGTCCCCCAGGCTCAGCCGGAGGAGGCACATCTTGAACCCACCACTTCAGACATTCCAGCACCCTACTCGCCCTCCACTACCTCTGAGAGCCCAGCCACGCCTTGGAGGGAGGGGCCTGTGTGTGTGTATATATAGTGTGTTTGGGGGAGGGGGGTCACGGGAGGGTGCATGTCTTGGGGGAAGGGGCGTCGACAGACTTTCCCTTTTCGAGAGGGCAGCACGACTCACTCAGCCTTGAGAATCTGCGTAGTGGAGGAGACTGAGAACCAAAGGGAGTCCAGCCGACCTCCCCTGACAATATTCTAGAAGGCTTGATGAAAATAACTCTAGAAGGTTCATTTTGCCCTCAGTGCCAGCCAACTCGGGCAGGACCCTCGAAGAGGAGACCGAGGGTCCCAGAGGACCAATGCTACAAGCCAGCAAATGCTGCCACATCTCTGCCTGTTGGGGGGCGGGGGTGGAAGGGAGGGGGGGTGGGGGGGTCTGGGTGGGTATTTTTAACTTTGTGGGCCGCACATCTGTTGGTAGGCCACCTGCATTTCTTACTGTTGATGTTTCCTGCCCACTCCTTGTGACCCTGCCACCTCATAACCTCCCGCTTCCCCTAAGTTATTATTATTATTATTATTATTATTATTATTATTATTATTATTATTATTTTTGCATTTTCTCGTCCAGTTGTGCATCGGACCCATTACCCACTGCCCTTCTCACCCCTGACTCATCAGCATCACTCGCTGTCCCTTCTCTGTGATTTCTGTAAAAATTGCCATAAAACTTTGAAATTCTGCCTGAACAGTCCTCCCGTGGGAAGCTGGGGTGCAAGAGGAGCTGGGGTGCCGCTCCAACATCTAGGAAATAGGAAACAGACTAGGTGGCCTATGCTTCAGAGTATGGCTGGGCAGCAGGACGCCAGCAGGTACTAGCCACGCTCAAGGGTTATCAGAGCATCCACTAGTCACGCCCCTGCCCATCACCCACTAGTCACGCCCCTGCCCATCACTCACAGGCTTCTAGTACCAAGCCCCACTCATCATGAGACTAACCCTGGCTGCCACGCCCCCTCTTGAGTTTCACCAGCCTTGAGTTTCTGCTGGCCACGCCCTGCTCACCGGCCACACACTTTCCCTCTTAGTAGGATATTGTGAAAACGCAAAAGAAGAGGACCCTAATTTTCTGCCTGAGCCAGAAAATGCTGAGGTTGATGGAGTTTCCTAAATAAAACAGGCCAGTTTCTCAGAAACTGGAACAGGAGGGATGTGTGTGCACTAGGGTAGGTTCCAGGGAATGAGTACATCCAAGGCTAAGGGGTGTGGACCTGTGAGGCAGTCGCTTTTTTAGGTTGTCACAAAGGATGCACAGGGACAGAAGACATGCTTCCTGCGTTGGGTAAGGAGCAGAACCTCAGAGGACCAATTATAAGAGACGTTAGCAACCACACTAAGAAGCCCTAGTATTTAAAAAAAAAAAAAGGTTGCTTTAGAAGAGATTTTAAAAGAGCAGGCGAGCAATTTCGATGTCAGCAGATTTATATATTTTTATGTGTAGTGTACTTGAGTGTATGTTTGTGCATCTCGGGCATGCAGGGCCTGCCAAGGCCTGAAGGGGGCTTTGAATCCCTGGAACTGGATTTGCAGGCAGTTGTGAGCTACAATATGGACGTTGGGAACAGAAACCTGGTCCTCTATAAGAGCAACCAGAGCGCTTGGACTCCGAACCAACTCTCCAGCCCCTGATTCATATTTTCAAGCATTCCTCATGGCCTCCTGTATCTCCAGAGGCTGGAAACCACAGACTGAGGCAGGAGAAAGGGGTGGAGGTTGGGCGGGGGGGAGGGGGATGAGAAACGGGTAACTAAGATGGCAAATTAGGGCGGTGAGAAGGCACAGAAAGACCTGGAAAAGAAGGCTGGAAAGCGGTGGCGATTGAAACGGGGGCGGGGGAAGAATTTAGGGGAAAGACCTTGAAATGACCAGGTTAGGGACAAGGAAGGTGCGGTGCCACTGGGCTGGGACATGCGGCCACAGCGATCTGACCGGCAGCTGGGCAGAGTGTACCATAGGTGATGCATACGGGGTCTCCAGCCCCAGAGGACCACGGCGGCGGAGACCTGGTACACAACGCTTAACCTCCGAGACCCACCATCTTCTGCCGCCACTGACTAAGCCCAACAGGAAGCTCAAGACCATCAAGCTGAAGATGCTGGTCAGTCTAGGGTGCAGAGGGCAGATCTAGGGATGCAGGGCTTGTCAAATGTAGAAGAAACAGCAGGAAGAGAGATTCAGAACCCCGGGACCCTGAGGAGAGGGAACTGACCGCTAGGAAGGGAAACTTAGAAGTCATCAGCAAGCCAGGGCTAACATGGACTGCCCAGAGACTAACAACCCAGCTGACAAGAGCGCCGAGACTGTGGTCATGCTCATCAGGAAGGCACAGGAACACTTCCGCATTAGGATGCGACCATTAACACACATCTGCAATGCCAGCACTCAGCAGGCCGAGAAGCAGGAGGACTGAGTTCTGGGCCAGCCTGAGCTACAGAGTGAGGGAGACCTTATCTCAGAATCACAATGGGCTCAGGTGGTACAGGGCTTGGCTCACATTTGTGAAGCCCTGGGTTCAAGCCCCAGCATCACACAAAACTGGTTGTTGTCGGGCATGCCTGCAATCTCAGCACTAGGGAGGTGGAGGGAAGAAGGTCAGGAGATCCTGTCTAACCTGGGCTACATGAGAATCTCTCCATTTGTTTCTTTGTGTTTGTTTGTCTGGTTTGTTGTTGGTGGTGGTTTTTTGAAACATGGTTTCTCTGTGAGGCCCTGGCCATCCTGGAACTCACTCTGTAGACCAGGCTGGCCTCGAACTCAGGGATCTGCCAGGTTCTACCCTGAGCACTGGGATTAAGGGCATGGGCCGCCACCACTGACAAGAATCTCTGTTTTAAGAAAAGAAAACATTTGAGCTTTGACCTTGCTGGAAGAAGTTCAGCGAGGTCTGAGTCAGGGTAGAAAGCCTGGAGGTAGAATTGGCCTAATTGGGAAACTGAGTCAAAGTGTGGAGGGGGGAGTGGAAGATGGCTGGGGTTGGAGAGCCCTGAACCAGATCTTGTGTCAAAATGTGACCCCAACACACACACAGTCTCCTTAAACCCAGCAGCAGCCATTCCACAGAAAGGGAAACAGAGACAGAGAGGTGCTGCAGTTTACCCAAGGTCTCACAGCGAGGGAGGGTGGGAATGAGGCCTGGGGTGCGGGCGACAAGAACGACTGAGTGTGGTGGAATGCGCCAGAGGGACAGGGTGAGCGGAGTTCATTCAGGCTTCTAGGAGGGAGTGAGGACTGGCAGACTTCTTGGGTCCAAAACAAAGAGCTTTGAGTGTAACTCAATGGTAGAGCCCCTGCCTAGAATCCTCCACTGAGAGGTTGGGGGTGTGGCTCAGTGGTAGAGCCCTGCCTAGAATCCTCCAGTGAGAGGTTGTGGGTGTGGCTCAAAGGCAGAGCACTTGCCTACTATGCCACAGGCTCCACCCCTAGCGCCCCCAAAATAGCTGGTTGACGATACCCGTCCATCTTGCTGGGAGGCAATGTTATTGCTCTCAAGTTTCTTCTCACGCTGATGTTCTTTCTCACCATCCATTCAGATGGACTTCAGTCAGTTCCACCAGGAGCCCCTTCCACAAGGTGCGGGTACCTGCAGAACTCAGTACCTCACTGGGATCTGCGTCATGTGCCAGACACAGCAGAGGATGGGAGAGTGAGTCTTAGGGGTACTCTCTGGAAAGAACGCTCCCTCAGGCGTTCTGAGTGTGTGTGTGAGGCAGCTGGGCACAGGACAAGTAGCTATGTGCTCCCATTCCAGATGGGGAGACTCAGTCAGGATCAGAAATCTTCCAAAAGTCTGCTTCCCACAGGCTCTCCAGTTTAAAGCAACACAGACTTTCTTCAAAGTCTCATGCCAGATTAAATCATGATGTCAGCTGGATTGCACTCCCAAGGGACTGGGCCGGGTGGGGGAGGATCTGTTTCAAAGATTCCAGAAGCTTCCATTTCCACCTCCCTTGACTCCAGCCCCCTCCACGTCATGGCATCTGTCAGTACCAGTCAGTCTTCTTGCGACACTCTCTTGGTTAAAAGGTCCCTGGTGATGGTGCTTATGCTCCACCTGGGTGGTTAATGTTTTTTCCTTACCCCTCAAATTTTAATTGGCCACACCTACAGATTCTTTGGGGGTCACATTTGGTAACAGTCTCAGGTTCTGAAGACTGTAGAGTGGATATCCGAGGGCCATTATTCAGCCTGCCACTGTCTCCACTGGAACTTAATGGAACACATCTAAGGGTCCACTCCTACAGAGCTCAGCCAAGCCAGACACCCGTAGCTGTTTCCTGGGATCGAAGCATGCACTCGTGGAGGGAGCAAGGTGGCTCTGAGACTCACATGAGGGATGGAGAGAAGGCTCAGCAGTTAAGTGCACGCAGTACCTATGTCAAAAGGCTCACAACCACCTGTAATTCCAGCTCAAGGGAAACCTACCGCCCTCTTCTGGCCCCCACAGGCACCTACACTCAGATGCACATAACCACACACAGACACATACACACATAATTTAAAATACATTATTTATTTATTTATTTATTTATTTATTTATTTATTTATTTATTTATTATGTATACAATATTTTGTCTGTGTGTATGTATGCAGGCCAGAAGAGGGCACTAGACCTCACTATAGATGGTTGTGAGCCACCATGTGGTTGCTGGGAATTGAACTCAGGACCTTTGGAAGAGCAGGCAATGCTCTTAACCTCTGAGCCATCTCTCCTGCCCGAATACAATATTTTTTAAATTGGGGGCTGGAGGGATGGCTCTGTGGTTAAGAGCATTTGCTGCTCTTGCAGAGGACTTCCCAGAACCCACATGGTAGCTCCCAACAATCCATAGTTCCTGTTCCAGGGAATCCAACGCCTTCTCCTGACCTCCTGGGCACTAAGCTTACACGTGTTGCACATACATATAGGCAAAACACTCATACATATAAAAATAAAATAAATATATTTCATTTTGTTTTTCTCTCTGTGTACCCCTGACCTTTCTACAACTCACTCTGTAGACCAGGCTGGCCTTGAACTCACAGAGATCCACCCGCCTCTGCCTCCTGAATGCTGGGATGAAAGGGTTGTGCCACCATCTCCTGGCTAATATTTTTTTTTAAAGAAGGACTCATGAAATGCAAGAATCAGAAAGCTCACAAGACAGGCGCCTCCCCTCCGTAGGGGAGTGAACAGTTGCTGAGGAGAGCTGGGACTCTTCAAGCAGGGCTGCCTGCATGTTGCATGAGGGGCTCCAGGCCAGCCTGTGCCTCCCGCTGTGCTAGCATTAAAAGGGTATGCCACTACACCCAGTTCACAGTGTTCAACGTGCTCCTTTTCTGGCCAGACTACACACTTTTCAAGTCTTTCTACCCTGTTGTTTGCTCCAGATCCCTATGGAAGTGTCTAAACGCAGCCAGCGATAGCCGTAGCATAGCCTGAATGCTATGTTGGCTTGGAATGCCCTCTGTCCAATCGCTTAGTCTGCCGCTGCTGTCCCAGTTCGCTTTCTACTCTTGTGATAAACACTATGACCAGGATCAGCTTGCCAGGAGGAAAGGGTTTGTTTGACTTCCACATTCTGATCTCCCTCTTTGACTGAGGGGAGTCAGGGCAGGAATCTGGAGGCAGGAACTGAAGCAGAGGCCATGAAGAAGACAATGCTTAGTGACTTACTCAGCTTCTCCTTCCTTCCTTCTTTCTTTGTTTTCTTTGTCCTTCCTTTCTTTCCTTCTTTTTTTCCTTTTTTCTTCTTCTCTTTCTTTCTTCCTTCTCTTCTTTCTTTCTTCTTTTGTTCTTACTTTTTTTTTGGTTCTCCAAGACAGGATTTTTCTATGTAGCCCCTGCTGTTCTAGAACTCACTCTGTAAACCAGGCTGGCTTTGAACTCACAGAAATCTGCCTGCCTCTGCCTTCCAGATGCTAGCACTGGTCCTTGTGACCTCAAAGATATCAGGGTCAGCACCAGGCAAGGCTGCTTTTCATATAGCCCAGGACCACCTACCAGTTGTCCCGTCTACCCCACCCCGGCCACATCATCAATCAAGAAAATGCCCACACAGACTTGCCCCCAGGCCAACATGGTGGAGGCATCTTCTCAATTGAAACTCCGTTTTCCCAGATGACCCTAGTTTGTGTCAAGTTGACCAAAAAAAGTCATAGCCTTAAATTCAGACTTTGTTCTAGTCTCATTTCTGTTGCCAAGATAAAACAACTCGACCCAAAGCCACTGAGGGGAGGAGAGGGTTTATTCAGCTTACACCCCCAGATTCCAGTTCATTACTGCAGGGAAGGGAAGGAAGGAACTCAGTGCACCACACCCACAGTCAAAAGCAGAGAGAATAAATGCAGGGACCCTTGCTTGTCAGCTTGTTTTCAGCTAATCTCTCTCTCTCTCTCTCTCTCTCTCTCTCTCTTCTCTCTCTCTTTCTTTCTTTCTTTCTTTCTTTCTTTCTTTCTCCCCCCCCCCCCCCCGAGACAAGATTTCTCTGCGTAACAGCCCTGGCTGCCCTGGATCTCAGACTGTAGACCAGGCCTGGCCTCAAACTCACAAAGATCTGCTTGTCTCTGCTTCTCGAGTGCTGGGATTAAAGGCGTGCGCCACCACTGCCTGGCTTCCTTTCTTATATATTTCAGGACCCTCTGTCTGGAGAATGGTGCAGCCCACATCCAGGGCAGATCGTCCCGCTTCAAACAACAGTAAAGACAACACCCCATAGACATACCACAACCAACCTCGTTTGAGACTCTTAAAATTATTTAGACTTAACTAGGCACTGGTGGTGCACGCCTTTAATCCCAGCGCTCAGGAGACAGAGGCAGACGGATCTCTATGAGTTTGAGGCCAGCTTGGTCTACAAGAGCTAGTTCCAGGACAGGCTCCAAAGCTACAGAGAAACCCTGTCTTGAAAAACCAAAAAAAAAAAAAGTTTAGATTTATTTAATTATTGTATGTGTATGAATGACTGTTCTGTCTGCATGTATGTATGTGCACCATGTGCATGCTGATGCCCTTGAAGGTCAGAAGAAAGCACTGGATCCCAGGAACTGGGGTTACAGATAGTTAGGAGCCACCGTGTGGGTGCTAAGAATCGAACCCAGGACCTCTGCAAGAGCAACAAGTGCTCTTAACCACAGATCCAAATCTCCATCCTCAAGGCTCTTTATCTATCTATCTATCTATCTACTGATTTTTTCGAGAAAGGGTTTTTCTGTGTATCCCTAGCTGACCTGGAACTCACTCTGTAGACTAGTCTGGCCTTAAAAAATTTATTTATTTATTTAAAAGGGCCGAGTTCACCTCCCACTTTCTATCCAATTCCTCCTCTGTCTTTCCCACCACTCTTCCTTCCCAAATTTATGTGTTCTTTTTTCCACCCCCATTCAATGCTTCCTGTCTACTGGAGCACAGATGGCCTCTCAGGGGCCCCCTCGTTGAAGAAATGTGACTCGCTCTCTGTCTCTAGTGCTGTCTGTCTGTCTGTCTCTTCCTCTCCACCAGAAGCCATTAGTTACTTACACACGCACACACATACACTAGATAATAAAGTACTGGAATGCTGGGGATCTGAACTCAGGTCTGCGGGTTTCGCAGCAAGTTCATTTTTCACGGAGTAAATTTCCTAGACCGTCTGTCTCTTTCTATTATGGCCTTCAACGTCTTGGACACCGTCCACACACCCACTCTGTTTTAACTGGTCGACTGACTTAAATATTCGCCTCATTTTCATGCCAGCACCATCAAGGCTGGCATTTAGCCACCAGCTAGGTACCCAGGCACTGCTGAGTCGGCACCTCCAGTGAGCCATTGCAAGACAGGGTGTCTGTCTTCCTGTCTCCTCTCTTCTCAGCATCTGGTCACTGTCATCAGCTGAGCTCACCACAGGCCGGCCTGAGGCAAGGATGGAAGCCCATGGGACCTGGCAGGAACGTTAAGGAAGGGAAAGGAAGGGTTAAAGGTCATGTTGGCGAACAGGCATCTGTGTGGGCCATGGAGTCTCCATTCTGCTGGAGCCCTCTTGGGGAGTGTGTGAAATGCTCTCCAAGTTCCCCACCAGAGGACGAGGACACTGAGGTGCCACATGACACCTCTCTGAGGCAGTGACAGGGGTGATGCTTCCTAACAGTTGCCCTGGGGTCCGTGGGGGTTCATGGAGGGCCTCCATCATGGCTTCCTTGCAGAGTAGAGAGGAGTTCCCAGTCCTCCTTCCCACAGAACTATGGGTATGGGAAAGGAGAGGCACTACTGTCGGGGTCTGGTGCCAGCCCGGCACACCACTCTCAGGGGATTAGACATCCTCATGGCAACTCCCATCCCCCCAGCTCTGGTCTCTCCAAGAAGCCTCCTCATCCCCTGAGGATTGAAGTCAGACTCGGGGAGGACTTCAGAGAAGGTAGGAGGAACAGGATTGAAGTCAGACTCGGGGAGGACTTCAGAGAAGGTAGGAGGAACAGGATTGAAGTCAGACTCGGGGAGGACTTCAGAGAAGGCAGGAGGAACAGGATGGGCTCCCAGGTCCAAGGTACATCAGTCCTCAGATCATCTCCAAGTGCCTCACGCATTGTCCTGGCCCCACCTCCCTCCTGTCCCCTCCCCTGCTCTCTTCTCCCTTCCCTCTGTGCCCCCTGTGGGATGGGGGTGGGGGTGGAAGATGACAGATGGGAATGGAAGTTGGAGTCAGAAGAGGACAGACCTCTCAGGCAGAGCGATGAGACTCAGAAAGAAAAGAGAGGCTGAGACGGTGGGGGGGGGGGGGTACAGGGCTAGGTGGTCACAGGGGCACAGAGAAGAGGAAGAGGAAGGAAGAGGAAGAGGAGGGAGGGGAGGAGGGAAGAGGAGGGGGAAGAGAAAGGAGGACATTGAGCCCTGAGACCAAGGGAGAGAATCTCAGCTGGCAGAGGGAGGAGACTAAGAAGGGGGGGCAGGGGAAAATAGAGTTGAAAAGGGTGGGGGTGGGGATGGGCGCCTGGGGCAGACAGCCGCAGCCTCCTGCCCTTCTCCCCGGGGGTCAAGCAGTGTTCCCTGGGACTGCACAGCCATGGCTAATGGAATGATTGCTTGGTGGGGCGGGAGGGGAGGCCAGCAGGCTGCAGGTGACAAAGGAGCTGCCCCAGTCACGGCTGCTGTGATGGATGGCCAGGCCTGTACCGAGGAGGGCTCCTGAGATAAATGGTTCCTTCTGCTGCAGCCAGGCCAGGCCTGGAGGACATGGAGTGTGGAAAGAATCAGAGAGGCAGATGGCGGATCTCAGAGATAGAGGGAGAGACACACACAGGGAGAGATAGAGACCGAGAGAGACAGACAGAGACAGAGAGAGAGAGCTAGGATCCCCCGAGGATCCTTGGGGGTTATGGTTGCTCCATAGTCACAGCCCAGGTCAGGGAGGCTGAGCTGGGAAGATCTGCAAAGTCCATGCACCCGGTGAGGGCTGGCAATGGATGCAGTGTGGGACTTCCCCGGATGAAGTGGAATCACACAGTCCCAAGCAGAGGCCAGCACAGATCCCGAGCTCCATCCAGATGTGTGCTCACTTGTCCAGACGCTACTCTCCCAGAGGGGATAGCAGCCACACAACACTGACTGCTACCAGATGAGCCTGGCCCAGAGACAGGGTCCCAACCTCATGGTAGGGAGGCAGCCATAAGTTGGCCAGAGCTCAGGAGAGGACAGGTGTGCATGTGTGTGCTTGCACACGTGCGTGTTAGACAGACTGAGGGCGTGTGAGCATTTTTCCCGCACCCACCCACCCATCAATTTATCACCCAGACACCCTCATTCTTTCTTTTCCCAACATCTAGTCCCTTTCATTAATTAAAAAGATTTATACCCACGAGCCCCAGCCGCTGCTTTTTGCTCAGAGTTGAGCGATCCCTCTGTACGCAGAGTAACAGCAGCCGGCTCTGGAGTTTCTGTGGGCGCACACCCTCATATTTCTGTCACCCACCCCCTCCCTGCCATTTTCCGTCCACTCCTTCACTCCCTCCTTCACCTTGGCTCAGGCTCAGCTTCTGAACCAGGCATAGCAATGCATGCTGGTCACCTCAGCACTTGGGAAGCTGAGGCAGGAGGATCATGGCTTTGAGGACAGCTTGAACTCCAAAGACCTTGTCTCAAAAGATGGAGGTGGGGATGGGAAACAGAAGAATCAAACCAAATGTGGTATTTCCTGCTTGTGACCTCAAAGAGTCTGAGGCAGGAGGATTATGCCTCAAGGTCATCCTCCACTGTGTCGAGCTAAAGGTTAGTCTTTGTACGAGACGCCTGTCATCATCGTCCCCACCCAAAATCAGCTCCCATGAGGACAAAAGTGATCCCACCAAGACCCAGATCACGGCTGTGGCCCTGGCTGCTGGGTCCTACTCCATGAATCCCCACTAAGGATAGTGGGGGAGGGGAACGTCATGGCGAGAGCAGAGCAGAGGGGATAAATTTACACATTTAATTGAAAGTTATTTAATTTTCTACCCACCATACCTATGTCAGGGGTGGGTATGTGTGACCAGACCCCTTCCTCCCGGTCACAACCTTAAAGGGCCAAAGTGGGGAAAGCTAAAGGGGGGACCCCATTGGTTGTGAAAAGCCCACACTCAGGCAAAGTTCCCTGAAACCAGAAGCCCTGGCTTGTTGCAGAAAGAAAAAGGCATCTTTGAGGAAGGTCTGAACTCCAGAACACAGACATTCATCAGGGCCTGGGGGTGTGTGGGGTGACAGGGAGCAGTCAGGAGAGGGGCGAGCAGACTCTGGGAGGCTAGGAAACTGTGCCCTGGAGAAGAACCGAAGGCCTGTCCGTGTTGGTCCTCCCGCCACAGCCTGCCACCCTCTCTCCATCCCAGTCCCCCATCCCTCATCATACCATCCCTCGAGCCTCAGGCCCAGCCCACCTGTCACCCCTGCCCTGCTTTTGTTTTATTTCCAGCAGAGAAGATGAAGGAGTGCCTGGGCTGTTTATGGGAGTCATAAACCATACCTCCAGTCAGCCCCGCAGGGCTCGCATCACCTACTGTGAGGGAAGAGGCTCTCAGCTGCCTCTACTCTCTGGGCCATCTCTCTCTGGGATTCAGTCCCCACCGTCTCTTTTTTCAGGTTCCCGCCTCCCTTTCTTCCCTTTCCTCCTCTTCCTCCCCCCAACCCCCATCTGCCTCTTTCTGAACTCTGGTTTTGAAGAAAGAATCTTCTTACACAGCCAGCCTTGTATCCAGCCTGTGAGCCTCCTGTGAGCCTCCTGCCACACAGCCCTGGCACAATTACTTTTTGTCAGCAGAACCCCACTCAAAGCTTGTCTTGCAGTTCGGATAGCAGCTCATTAGGGGCCAGACCCACGATTCACACCCCACCACACACACACACACACACCCCGGCTTGGAGGTTCTACCCATTCCCTGAGAGCAGCAGCTGAGGGGGCTTCATTTAGGATAAGGACCTTCCTGAGGGCAGTGTTCAGAAGGACTGCAACACTTGTCCCTGAGGGATGCTCCATCAACCCAATTCTTTGCCACTTCGGGGCACAGAGACACACACTGGTGCCTCGGCCGACAGCACCCTTGTCGCCCCAGGGGAGGCAAGGGACTGAACCAGAGCAAAAAGACAAACTAAAATCTAAGTTTAGTTCTTCCCTGAACCTCATTCGCTGGAATCCTGTCTCGCAGACGGGAGACAGACCGAGGATGACAAGGGAGAAGGAGGGGCAGAAAGCTACAGCAGACCCCTGGCGGCCAGGCAGGGAGAGAGCAAGGAGGAGCAGAGAGGACCAAGAGGAAGGGAGGGTGGGGACCCGGGGAAGCTCCAGACGCAGGACCCCGCGAATCTGACATACAAAGGCCACGGCCAAGGTGGGTTGGGGGAGGCCTGAAACCCAAAAGGGGGAGAGAAGAGAGGGGGCAGCACAGGGGAAGAAAAGGGGGAGCAGGGGAGGAGAGGTAGGAGGGAACTCAAAGGAGAAGGGAGGGACAAGACAGGGGAGGGGACGCTCGGGAGGAGGCCCAGCTCCGGCGGACAGCGGGTTAAGCGTCTCCGTGAACTTCCGGATGTGACACAGGCCCGGCCCGCGCGAGCGGAGGAGACGCCGCCGTCCTCGGCCGCGATCAGCGGGTCTCGGCCGCTTGGAGACCCCGGTACCCGGTGGGGACCTCGGGGACCTCCGGCCGCGATGAACCCCCGGCCGTGACCGCCCGAGTCCAGAACAGGCGGCGCCGGCCCATGGCCCGGAGGGTAGGTGGCCGCGCCCGTCCTGCCTCCAAGCCCCTCTCTACCCCTAAATGTCCCTTTTTGCCCCCTCAGAGTCCCTTCTGCCCCTCCTTCTATTCCTCTCTGTTGCTTTCTTTCCCCGTCACTGACCCCCCCGCCCCGACTCTCTGTCTCTTGGGTCTTCTCCACCCTGACTCCCTCCACTCCATCCTTTTCCCTCTGCCTTCCCCAAGGCTTCCGTTGTCTCCGACCCACCCTAGGGTTAGGGGTGGGACATCTTACTGGGCTACTAGACAAGGGACTCTCCTTTGGTCCTAGAGAGGGGAGAGACTGGAGCCCGGAGGGCAGGGAGGGTTGGAGATGGACCTGGCAGGAGGTGAGGACCCCATCTTCTAGGTTCTTGATGAGCAACAGGGAGCAGGTGAATTCACTTCAGGGTGCTAGAGAAGTTCACCAGGAAGCAAAAGAGGAGTGAGGGCCACACAGGTGGTCCCGTGCACCCGGGTTGGTTGGAGCACACAGGACCTCATACCAGCCAGCCTTTCGCCTCTTGGAGCCCGGGTCTCTCCACGACTTAGGACAATCTTTGACCTGGAGATCAAAGGTCCTGCTGCCCCACTGGTGATTCTGTGACAAGAGAATCCAGAATTCTAGCCCCCATACTCTTACTTATTTCTGGTTGGAACTGTTTGCATGGTGGAATGGGGTTGCCCTTCCCCCAAATGTATTTATTGGCTCTTGTCAGACTGTGCCAACTGCTTCCATTTCCTATTCATTCAATTCCTACTTGGTGTGTCTGTCTGTCTGTCTGTGTGTATAGGGTTATTTCTGGCAACTGGGGGCGTGGTGCTCTAAGCCTGCATGCTGTGGAGGACATACCCTATAGCGTATATGCGCACGTATGTCACATGAGTGTGTACTAACTGTGTGTGTATATTGGTATGGTAAATTTACATGTTGGTTGTGATAAGTTGTCAAGACATTCTGAGGTGTGTAGTTAGCTGTGTTGTCTCTCACATATGTAATCTCAGCACTCCAAAGGCTAAAGCAGGAGGATTCCTCTGAGTTCCAGGCCAGCATGGGCTACAAAGTAAGATACTATCTCAAAAACAAACAAGCCTGGGAGAGCACTGGCCTAGACTCCCTCAGTGAGGGGCTGAGGGGGTGATTCAGTGTAGAGACTCTGCCTAGAATCCCCCAATGAGGGGCTGGGGGTGTGGCTCAGTGGTAGAGCCCCTGCCTAGAATCCCCCAGTGAGGGGCTGGGTGAGTGGCTCAGTGGTAGAGCCCCTGCCTAGAATCCCCCAGTGAGGGGCTGGGTGAGTGGCTCAGTGGTAGAGCCCCTGCCTAGGATGCAGCAGGCAATGGAGCCCAGTACTCCATAAATGAAAGTGTGCTGTCACATTTGTGAAATAACCAGAAAAGACTGTACATATGCAGGTGAATTTTGTGAATTTTCTGGGTTATGCCTCCTGTCAGGCCCTGCCCTCCCCTCATGCTCTCCCTCCCTGACTGACTGCCCCTACAGCTCTGGCTCTACACCTCTTTGCCCTTTTCTCTCCTGGGGTTACCAGCCATCAGTTCCTTCCTAGACATCTCTTGACCTGGGTGCCTTCTTTTGGGTCCCTTCTTTTGAGTCCTGAGTGGATTCTCATACCCACTTGGACAGTTCTGTGAGACACTTGGAACTTAAGAGGACAGCAGCTGGGATCCTTGGAGACCGGAGTGCTCCTTGTGTGGTCTGGGGTAAGGAGGCTAAGCCCTGAGGATGCGGCCCCCCAGTTTGTTCCTTCTCCCGTAGTATGATGAGCTGCGCCACTACCCCGGCATTTCAGAGCACACCCTGGCCAGCTTCTCAGAGGCAGCACCTTCAGTACCCCGAGCCCCTGGGCCGTATGGCCCACAACGACCTCCCCAGCTCCAAGCCCCAGGCTTGGACAGTGACAGCTTGAAGAGAGAGAAGGATGACATCTATGGGTGAGTGAGTCTAGGGACAGGGCAGGGGCTGCCCAGTGTCCTTTGTGTCTCTTGGGGTCTGTTTCTCTCTTTGTGTCTATCTCCGATCACTCCATACTTCCCCTCATGCATGCTCACTTTTCTGCCCCCCCCCCCAGACACCCCCTCTTCCCTCTCTTGGCCCTGGTCTTTGAGAAGTGTGAGCTGGCCACGTGCTCGCCCCGCGATGGGGCCTCGGCTGGACTGGGCTCATCCCCAGGTGGCGACGTCTGCTCCTCTGATTCCTTCAATGAGGACATTGCTGCCTTTGCTAAGCAGGTGGGCAGCCCCAGAACAAGGCACCAGGGAAGGCAGTAGGAAGGAAGGGTGGGCGGGAGGCAGACCGCCTTGCCTGGCCTCTCTTCTCCCTCCCAGATCCGCTCCGAGAGGCCGCTGTTCTCTTCCAACCCGGAGCTGGACAACCTGGTGAGGCCCAGGCCTTCCCCCCTTGCCACCTCGCACACCCCGCGTGCCCTCAGTAGCCAGTCCTCCATCCCTCGTCCTTCCCCGCCTGTGTGTTCCTGGGGTTGACTGAGGGGAGAAGACAGGAAACCACTGACCCACGTTCCCAAACGTGCTGCCCAGTGTGAGAACTCCCTGTGGTTAGAGCTTGAATCCTGGCTCTGCAACTCCAGATCCATGAACCAGGGAGCCAGGGCAAGTGGTGCTACCTCCCGATGCTTCTATCAGTAAAGTGCAGGGGAGAAACGGGAGAAGGAGAGCTAGTGAGAAATATACTTTCTTGGCACCCCAGTACATCCTCGGGCAAAGGGCTCTAGGAAATGGAATTCACAAGGTGGAGGTGGGAACAGAGCAGAGGGCTGGTCAGCTCCGTAGTGATGGGCTCTCTCTCTGTCGCTTCTCTTTCTACCTCAGCCAAACTCTTCCTAATGTTGAGCCACAACACCTGACTTTGGTGCTCTCTGTACCTCTGTCCCTATCCTTTCTTGCTGTTGTCTCAAGGATAGTTCTGTTTTTTTTTTTTTTTTTTTTTTTTTTTTTTTGAGACAGTGTCTCACCTATTGATCAGGAACCCACTATGTAGCTCAGACTTGCCTTGTCCTTGTGCCTTGTTGGCAATTCTCCTGCCTCAGCCCCTCCAGATGCTGGAATCCCATATGTGTGCCTCCACACCTAGCTGCTCTTCTTTCTTCCTCCTCTGTTTGCAGATGGTCCAGGCCATCCAGGTACTCCGGTTCCACCTGCTGGAGCTGGAGAAGGTGAGGGGTGTCTCACTTGCACCTGCCTTACCCCTTTCCCTGTTAACCCCCTCCCCCTACTCCCCACTGGAGTGGAAGCAGAATGCTCCCTCACGCTGCTCACCCCAGCCCTAGCTCCCCCGGGTGGCCCCCCAGTACCCCGCTGCCCTCCCAGGTCCACGACCTGTGCGACAACTTCTGTCATCGCTACATCACCTGCCTCAAGGGGAAGATGCCCATAGACCTGGTGATCGAGGATCGGGATGGTGGCTGCAGGGAGGATCTTGAGGACTACGCGGCCTCCTGCCCCAGTCTCCCAGACCAGGTGGGCATCAGCAGGCCACCAGGCACTTCCTGGCAACCACAGGTGGGCATGGACACAGCAGGAAGGCACACTTCATACCAGAACACCTCGGTAGTGTCTGCCGTGGAGTGTGCATCGCACTCACGCTCCCATGTCACAACAACACACAGATGCAGCTGGACCACAGCACAGGCACTCCCTATACAACCAGCTTAAGTTAGGCACAGACAGTCCTACTCAGCCTCCTGAAACAAGCCCCAACCACGAGACAGTAGCGCAGACCCGACAGTCATTCACACACTGCCATTCTCAGGATAACCGCAGCACACACCGCCACCCAGCTAATTCTGATGGAGCCAACCAAACAGCTCTAGGCACTGCTGGACAAACTCAGATCTGGTCACACTTGGACACAGACTGATCACACTTAATGATCGGGGCTGCAGGTATGTGCACACATGCCATGTTGCCCAGGAGCCAACCACATGGCCTCATATTCGTCTGTGTAGACTTAAAAATATAGGTAAATAAAGAGCCATTGGCTCAGAACACCAGACAACAGTTACATATGTAGTAGCTGTGTGGATCCCAAGTCACCTCAACTAGAAAAATCATGTGATGGCCACACCCACATGCTCTCAACACATCCAGCAATGGCACAACCCAGAGACAGGCACACTGCACAACTCCAGAGCCTGGGGTACACCCACACACTACCACACAGGAGAGTCTCATGAACGCTCAATTCAATAAGTAAAGTGCTCACAGTGCAAGCCTAGGGACTTGGGTCTGGATCCAGAGCACCCACGAGGATGCTGGGTGAGGCTGATAGCCTGACTCACAATCCCAGCACTTGGAAGGCAGAGGCAGGTACACCGAGCAAGCTGGCAGACTAAACTAGCTGGATGGGTGAGCACTGGGTTTATCAAGAGACCCTGTCTTAGAACATAAGGTAGAGAGAATTTAAGCAAGACTCCAGACCTTCAACACACATGTGCACACATGCAGATACATACACAAGTTCACACATGCACACACATACAGCCTCTTTGACCCCAGACTTGCCACATGAATGTGCTCAGGGAAACTTGCATGAGAGGACTGGGTATCCCTCCCAGGGAGGTCCCTGCTCAGACTTTTACACGTCTCCATATGCTCGAAGGACAGGTCTCTCTCACACACACACACACACACACATGTCCCCACAGAGTCACACACACACACGTCCCCATAGAGTCACACACACAGATGTCCTCACAGAGTCACATACACAATATGCACACACACACACACACACACAGATGTCCCCACAGAGTCACATACACACATGTCCCCACAGAGTCACATACACACATACGCACACACACGTCCCCACAGAGTCACACACACACACAGATGTCCCCACAGAGTCACACACACACATACGTACATATCCACACTAGCCACACCCACAGCCTGGAAGGCAATCAATCCATTGACCGGTGAGAAAGCTCAGTGAGCAATGCCTCTTGATGCTAAGCCTGACAACCTGGGTTTGAGCCCCCGACCCATATGATGGAGGGAAAGAACGAACCCCTTCTAGTTGCCCTCTGACCTCCACACACATGCTACGGCACACTCATGCCCATACACACTAAATACATAGATGAAAGTATTTTAAAAACAGACAACACAACTCTCGAATTGTGTCACAAACTAGAGGGGAAAAGGGCTGTAATCACCACAATCAGTTTCAGTCATATGAGCCTGATACTGGCCACCACAGTCACCCCTATAGTACCCCAGGACAGCCACACACAGTGACACCGTGTCTGTTGGCAGTGCTGCCACCTGGGAAGTCTGGAGGAACAGCACTCACACCCAGGGAGATTATGTTCCGTTATATCATACACGAGAGTTTCAGGACAAAGCATGGCATGGTGGCATAGGCCTGTAAGTCCAGAATCCTGAGGACTGGGGCAGGACTGGCACTGTGAGCTTGAGGCCATCTTGAACTACACAGTGAGTTTTTAGGCCAGATTGATCTACAGACTGACACCATCTCAAAGAAAAAAAGAGGCCCACAAAAATAGTACCTGCACCCCCTTATATGAAGTTCTGAAAGCAAACTGGGGGCATGGTTCAGAAATAGAGCCCCTGCCTAGAATCCCCCAGTGAGGGGCTGGGGTGTGGCTCAGTGGTAGAGCCCCTGCCTAGGACGCAGGATACTTCATGATCTGTTCCCAGCACTGAGCAAAACACAACACATTTGGAAACAAGAATTTTTCTTCACAAGTTTAATGCAAATTCCTTGGCAAAAAAAAAAAATCCAACCTGAACTAATGAGTGGCTATTTATAGCCTGTATTTTTCCACTTAGTTAATATTCATGTGATTTGCTGGGCATGTTAATGGGGTTGGTGCTAAGGCAGAACCCTGCTCCTGCTGGGGGTGAGTAGGAAACCCACTCCCCCAGTATCCTGGCTCAGAATGAGAAAGCTTGTTTGTTTTGTTCACTTCATTTATTGATCTTTCGAGGCAGGGTCCGACCCTATAAGCTAGGCTGCCTTGGGATTCACGACAATCCTACCTCAGCCCGCTGAACACTGGGTCTAATGGGCATCACCATGCCTGGCTTTCAGTGTGAGGTCTGAAATCTCAAGTATCTCTGGTCTCGAGGGTATCAGACATGGGTGTGCTGTAGATTGTGCTAGCCTGCCTGACAATCATGGTATACCTTTACACAAGTGAACTCACCTGACAATCATGGTATACCTTTACACAAGTGAACTCACCTGGCAGTCATGGTACACCTTCACACCAGTGAGCTCACCTGGCAGTCATGGTACACCTTCACACCAGTGAGCTCACCTGGCAGTCATGGTACACCTTCACACCAGTGAGCTCACCTGGCAGTCATGGTACACCTTCACACCAGTGAGCTCACCTGGCAGTCATGGTACACCTTCACACAAACGAGCTCATCACACACTTCTTGCATCAACGACAGGGCTGCTATTGTCTTCCATCTCCCAGCTGAAAATAGCACAGAAAGGCGAAGTGACTCACCTTAGATCACAGTCAGGAAGAGACAGGTGTGACCTACAGGGACTGGCCTCCCTGGGCTTTCTCACTGACATCCTGTTCTTGTTTCCCAGAACAATACATGGATCAGAGACCATGAGGACAGTGGGTCTGTACATTTGGGGACCCCGGGTCCATCCAGTGGAGGCCTGGCCTCCCAGAGTGGGGACAACTCAAGTGACCAAGGTGAGGAACTTAGGGGTCTAAGACAGAGGAAGTTTGGGAGTGTCTCTGAGGATTAAGGTTAGACTTCCTATAGGACTTCCAGGGGAACGGCTGCAGTCCGGTGTCTTGGGTGAGGGTACCACAGTCCACTGTTGCTTCCCACCATCAACTGGGCATGTCCTCCTCCCCAGGAGATGGGCTGGACACCAGCGTGGCCTCTCCGAGTTCTGCAGGCGAGGATGAGGAGCTGGACCTGGAACGTCGACGGAATAAAAAGAGGGGAATCTTCCCCAAAGTGGCCACCAACATCATGAGGGCCTGGTTGTTCCAGCATCTCTCGGTGAGAGCCTTCAGACTGGGTGGAAGCAGGCATGGAGAGGGGGAAGTCACTATCCCAGAAGCTAAGCCCCAACCAAGAGCCACCCAGAGGTGAACCTTCCCAGCAGTCCCTCCTTGCCATCCATCTATGCAGCTACCCATCAATCATCTACCCACCACCCACCGCAGGATACTCCATGAGGATGTCCTGTTGCTGAGGTCACTCAGCCAGACACAGGTTCAAGTGCAAGCAGTATAGCCTTAACTCCATCCACCATACTGCCTTGTGGATGGAGACCGATAAGCAGACAGGGAGAGGCTAAAAACAGATATGGGGAGGGCCTGGTGGGAGGAAGGTAGTGATGGGATGGCCTGAGGACACAGAAAAATGGAAACTTAGAATGGGAAATGGCGGCTCAGCCTGCAATCCCAGCACTCAGGAGGCCGAGGCAGGAGGATTCTGAGTTTGAAGACAACCCAGGCTAGGTAGGATTCCTCCCTGTTCAAACCACACAAGAGCTTGTCTGGTGAGATGGCTCAGTGGATAAAGATACTTACTGCAAAGCCTAAGTTTGGTCCCTGAAACTCAGTTGGTGAAAGGAGAGGACCGGCTCCCACAGTTGTCCTCTGATCCCCCATGCATGCACACACACACAGAATGAGAATACAATTGCAATTTTAAAGGGGGGTGTTGAAGCCGGGCGGTGGTGGCGCACGCCTTTAATCCCAGCACTTGGGAGGCAGAGGCAGGCGGATCTCTGTGAGTTCGAGACCAGCCTGGTCTACAGAGCTAGTTCCAGGACAGGCTCCAAAGCTACAGAGAAACCCGTCTCGAAAAAACCAAAATAAATAAATAAATAAAGGGGGGTGTTGAGCTGTAGTTAAACTGGGTGGGTTGCTGGCCTAGAATGAGGAAGTCTCAGATTCCACCCGGTGCTGCATAAACAGGATGTGGGGAGCCACACCTGTAACCCCAGCACTTGGGAGGCAAGGTCATCCTCAGTGATAAGGTGAGTTTGAGGCCAGCCTGGGCTACAGAAAAACACCTGAGGGTGGAAGGTACAGCTGAGAATATATAGTGGAAGGGGGAGAAGGAGAGGAGGGACTGGGTGGGTGGGACTGTTTCCCACCTCTGCCTGTGAGTCCCCTCCTGCCAAATTGCCTCTCATTGCTGTGAAAGGTGGAGATGGGAATAAATCGCCAAGACTTGGTTGGGGCTTGGCCTCCTTGACCAGGGAGGGAGAGTGGCTCTCCTACCCTCCTCCTGCCTTGGGGACCAGATGCACCAAGGCTAGACCTTAGGGAGCAGACAGCAGTGGGGCAGGCAGAATGACTCTTGTTGGTGGCTGCAGCACCCGTACCCCTCAGAAGAGCAAAAGAAACAGCTGGCCCAGGACACGGGGCTCACCATCCTGCAGGTGAACAACTGGTGAGTGGCCGGGCGGGGAGCTGTCCGTGGTCCTGAAACTCCATTTCCCGCGCCTTGAGCTCCACAGCCCAGATGCGGATTGTCTCTGCTGTCCCTTCTTCTGGTGACTATCTGACCCCACGGATACTTACTCGCACTTTTTTCTTGCCCCTGACACTTCCCAGGTTTATTAATGCCCGGAGACGGATCGTGCAACCCATGATTGACCAGTCCAACCGCACAGGTACACCAAAGGGCAGGAAGTTCCTCCAATCCCAAGTGGGACCAGACCTATTGTGCCTCAGTCTGGGCTCTAACGTCTTTGGAGGCTTCCTGAAACGCATCTTGTTCCCTTGGTCCCCTCTTGGCGCTTCTGTAATTCCACCTGAGCCCCAACTCCCTTCTCTAGACTCCTGGAGCTCTTTTCTATAAGTATTGGCAGGTTTTTATTTTATTTCTGAGACTGGGTCTCACTGTGGAACTCTAGCTGGCCTGGAACTCACTCTTAGACCAGGCCAGCCTTGAATGCACAAAGATCTGCCTGCCTCTGCCTCTCAAATGCTGGGGTTAAAGGCATTTATCTCCCATCCAGCTCCAACCCTATTCTTGTGACTTCCGGGGGGGGGGGGTCTATCTCACTGAAACTCTCTCTGAAGGGCCCCTGGGCCTCTGCCTGTACCCCAGCCCACTCTGAGGAGCTTCTGGGCCTCAGCCTCAGCCCCTTTCACAGGACTTCTGAAACTTTGTCTTCATACCAACACTTTTGTAGACCTTCTGGGGTTCACCATATACCCCATCCCCTTTCCTAGGGCAGGGTGCATCTTTCAACCCTGAGGGCCAGCCCATGACAGGCTACACAGAGACCCAGCCACAAGTGACAGTTAGGACACCAGGTAAGTTCCCTATCTATGCTAAACCACTCTCTGTACCAGGCTCTACCTCTCACAACACACCTGCTAGACCCAGCTCATGAATAAGTCATGACTCACCTGTACACAGGGCGCAGAAGATGCCACCACAGGCCTGCTCCAGTTCCTCCAGCTCAACCTAATCCGAGACTAGTTTTTCTTAAAAGGCCAGAACTATCACCACCTCCTCTTCCTCTCCTCCTCTTCCTTCTTTTCCTCCTCCTCCACTTCCTCCTCTTCCTCTGCCCCCTCCTCCTTTTCCTTATTCCTCTCCACCTCCCCTTCTTCCTCCTCCACCCCCTCCTCCTCTCCCACTTCCTTTCTTCCTACTCTACCTCCTCTTCCTTCTCCTTCTCTGGTTTTTTGAGGCAGGGTTTCTCTGTGTAGTACTGGCTGTCCTAGAACTCGCTCTATAGACCAAGGTGGGCTCAAACTCACAGAGAGCCTGCCTCTACCTCCCAAGTGCTGGAATTAAAGCCATGTGCCCCTACCGCCTGACTCAGAACCTTCTTAAACACTTGACTCATCTGATCCTGGTGACAGACCCTGGGTAACAGAAGGGGAGAGGAGGTCTTAGGGCATCTGTGGGCAGAAAGGCTCACTGACCCTCTCTTTGCTTTTCAGGATCAATGGGGATGAACCTGAACTTAGAAGGAGAGTGGCATTACCTATAGAGGTTGGGGTCAAAAGGAGGGTGAGTGTCCAAAGTGTAGAGATTGGCAGTCAAACTTTAACAAACTTTGTTAAACTCCAGAAGTGGTCCCAACTAGAGCAGTACCAGTCTGGGTCCCTGAAATGAGAATTTTTCAAGCTTGGTGGGAAGATGCTCCATCCATCTCACCATCTACTCATTTATCACCTGTCTGCCCATCCATCCATCCATCCACCCATCCATCCATCTCACCATCTACCCATTCATTACCTGTCTGCCCATCCATCCATCCACCCATCCATCCATCTCACCATCTACCCATTCATTACCTGTCTGCCCATCCATCCATCCACCCATCCATCCATCTCACCATCTACCCATTCATTACCTATCTGCCCATCCATCCACCCATCCATCCACCCATCCATCCATCTCACCATCTACTCATTCATCACCTGTCTGCCCATCCATCCATCCATCCATCCACTCATCCAGGATCCATCTATCCATCTATTCACTTAGCATAAGGACCAATGCAGGACCTCCTGACTTGGCCTATCTTCCCTCCCACAGGCCTCAGCCTCTGGACTGTGACCACCAGCCTTGTACTTAATTGGTTCCTGCTGGTCCTTGGGCTTCAGGACTTTGCCTCCAAAGCTCCCACTCCCATTCAACGCCTACCTCCCTGGGGCCCCCAGAGGCTTGGGGACCCAAGAGCCCACTTGAGGGCATCTCAAGGGCAAAGACAGAACCTCCAGGTCCTGCACCCTTCTGTCCTTCTCTTTGCCTAGGACCTGAGCTGAGAACTGGGCCAGGGTCTGCAGAAGATGATGGCTGGGGCCCCAGTCTAGGACAGAGAAGGGTTTGGGGTTTGGCAAGGGTGGTCACGGAAAGAGGGTCACCTGCATCCAAAGTTTAGGAGAGTTTCCTCCATCCTCCTGCCCTCTGCCTCCCCACCTCCCTTCTCTGACATTCTTCTACTTTTCTTTTTTTAATGATAAAGTCTTAAAAATCTAAATCAAAATTCTCATTTGTCCTCTAAGATTTCAAGTCCTTGGTAATTTGAAACTGAAGAATCACAAACATTAACAGTCACTGGGTCTTTCTCCCGATCCCTGCTCTGAAATACCACACGCATCAGTTAGATGCTGCTGTGTAACAAACTGCCACCAAATTCTGTGGCTCAAAGTATTTACTCTTGTTGGGGTCATCATGCTTCTGTGTGCCCTCTTATACAAGGCACAGCAGGACTTTAAAAGTGGTCACAGGGGTCAGCAAAATAGCTCATTAGGTAAAAGTGCTCGTAGTCAAGCCTGGTGACTTGAGTGTGAGCCCCAGGACCCACATGGTGGGAGGAAAGAACATACTCTTCCCAGTTGCTCCCTAACACACACACACACACACACACACACACACACACACACACACACACACGGCTTCCTGTAGAGAGGAGCATAAAGACCGGAACTACTGAGAAGATTCAGGGGGTTAAAGTCCCATCACCTGACCACCAAGTCTGAAGACACAACAGTTTCAATAGACAAGATCCACACAGTGGGAGGAAAGAATCAGCTCTTGAAAGCAGCCCCTAACTTCTACATGCTTGCCATGACACCAAAGGGAGTTCTCCCTGTGAAATAAATGCCAAAGAGGTTCTCAGAAGGAAGCATACAAACCTTAGAAACATTTTGAGTCTCTGCATGGGTGGCCAGTTCCAGCAGCCCCTCAGACTCGGCAGTGCACGGACATGTCAGCGTGGAGCCCAACACCGAAGCCTACAAACCCCAGGGCCAGTCTGATACTTGCCCCCAAGACACCATGAAACTGCATGCAGAGTCAGGGTGCACAGATCTGAGCGCCTGCTTATGGAAAGTGACCAGCTCCATCCAACTTCGTGGATGGTCTATTCCAGGTGTCCAACCCATACAAGCTCAAGCCCCTCACAGAAAATAGCCCAGTAGGTGCATAGAGCCATGAATGCGCTGTACGATATGAGTCGCTGCAGACGACACAGTGACAGCATCCTGTCCACCAGACTGCTGCTATGCTGCTCTGTTTCATGATGAGGAAGAGTCTAGAGCAGGGACAGTATCAATACTAGAATTGGTGTCCAGAACGGTGAAAGCCTTTCCTTTTTGTTTAAACAGAAAAAGGGGAAATGATGGAGGAAGGTCATTGGTTAAAAAATAAAGAAACTGCTTGGCCCTGATAGGTTAGAAAATAGGTGGGTGGAGTAAACAGAACAGAATGCTGGGAGGAAGAGGAAGTGAGCTCAGATGCCATGCTCTCCTCTCTGGGGCAGATGCAATGAAGCTCTGACCCAGGATGGACGTAGGCTAGAATCTTCCTGGTAAGCTCACCTTGGGGTGCTACACACATTATTAGAAATGGGCTAGTCCAGGTGCAAGAGTTAGCTGAGAAGAGGCTAGATATAATGGGCCAAGCAGTGTTTAAAAGAATACAATGGTTTTTTTTTAATTTATTTATTTATTATGTGTACAGCATTCCTTCCATGTGTGCCTGCAAGCCAGAAGGGGGCGCCAGGTCTCATTATAGATGGCTGTGAGCCACCATGTGGTTGCTGGGAATTGAACTCAGGACCCCTGGAAGAGCAGTCAGTGCTCTTAACCACTGAGCCATCTCTCCAGCCCAAGAATACAATTTGTGTGTTGTTATTTCAGAGTATAAGCTAGCCAGGCAGCCAGGAGCCGGGCTGTGGGAAGAGGCCCGCAGCTCTTACTACAGAACCCCTATTGAGGAGCTGGGAGAGCGGCTCTGTGCTGGAGCCCTGCCTGGAATCCCCCAGGGAGAGGTGGTCTTTTGACTTCTACAACTTCCAGCAGTGCAGAGGTGGGAACACCCAGAGATTAGAACTGAACAAAGGGTCAGTGAGATGGCTCAGTGGGTGGAGGAGCTGCCACCAAACCTAACAACCTGAGTTTACTCCCTGATACCTGCATGGCAGAAGGAGAGAGCTGACCTTCGCACTTGCAGTGTGCAACTCAAACTTGTAAAAACACACACACAATAATTAAATACATTATTAAAAAATAAAATAGGAGTTTGACTGATGGCTCAGCGCCTAAGTGCATTGGCTGTTCTTCCAGAGAACCCGAGTTCCATTCCCAGTACCTACATGGTGGCTCACCACAATCTGTAACTTGAGTTCTGGTAAATCTGACACCCTCTTCTGGCCTCCATAGGTGCTGCACATATGTGGTATACATATGTGACATACATGCAAAATACCTGTGCTAGTCAAGATTATCTAGAGTCACAGAACTTATGGAATGAATATATATATATACATATACAAACATAAATACACACGTGTGTGTGTGTGTGTGTGTGTGTGTGTGTGTGTGTGAAGGGAATTTATTAGAATGACTCACAGGCTACAGTTCAGCTACCCAACAACAGCTAGCTGTGAATGGAAAGCCTAAGAATTGAGTGGTTGCTCTGTCCCACGAGGCTGGGTGTCCCGAAGCAGACCCAATGCCAGTGAAGGAATGGACGGGCTGACAAGGCGAGGGTAAACAGTGAAGAAAGAACAGACCACCTTTTCTTCTGCAGTGGTCCTGACAGAGGCTTCCAGCAGAAGGTGTAGCCAGACTAATGTGTGTCTTCCTGCCTCAAGATCCGATCACAAGTGTGCCCTCCATTACTGGAGTGTAGTTCATTCCAGAGATAGACAAGCTGACAATCAAGACCAGCCATCACAAAACACATACATGCAAAATAACCAAGTAAAACTAAAATATAAAATTAATCAAAAACAAGACTCCAAAATTCTTGGATATTTTAAAAAGGTGACATAGAGCCAGGTTTGGTGGGGCATGCCAGCAATGCCATCACTCTGGAGCCAGAGGAGGGATTGTGAGCTCTGACCCAGCCTGGCTATGGAGGAAGACCTAAATGAGAATCTCTAAGTAGTGCTGGGCAGTTTGTGTCCCAGCACCCACACCAGGTAGCTCACAGCCTTCCCTACCCCAGCTCCAGGGGACGCAGCACTCTCTCTGGCCCCACAGAAACCTGCACACACCACACACACACACACACACACACACACACACACACAGCATTCACCCAGAGACATGCACACATACACAGAAGAAAAATTAACAAGAATAAATTATTTACAATTAGCTAACACGAACTGCTTCACAGGTGTGACATTGGTCTTGTGACTGGGTAAGTTGAGCTTATTTCTCCCCAGAGTCCCCAGAACTCTGCAGTGGGATAATGGATGGGCAGCTTGGAAGGACTACCAACCTGACCCTCCATGCTACTCACTATTGGATCCAGGAGAAGGGAGATTACTAAATCTGAGTTCTGCCAACAGTGAGACTCACTTCCTCGGCCTGACACAGGAAAGGGTCTCTGCAGCTGGCCGGGGGACTGTGGGATTCTGGCTAGGCTCTAGCTAGTTGCAGGGAAAAGGTGGGTGGAGCTGCTTTACAAAGCCCCATCTTCTTAGTGACTGGAAATGACTCCCTCTTAATTCTCCCTAATTAGCAGGGTCTGCTGGGCCACCCAGAAGGAGGAAAAGAGGGTGGAAGGTTAATTGCACCTAAAAATAGCTCTTCCTGGGGGAAGAAATCAGCACACCCTTAAGGTATGAGTGGCAGTGCCCGGAGGGGGCAGGTAGTGGAACCAAAGTGAGGGTGGAGAGGTCAGATTTGGTTCTCAGGGTGGGAGTCAGCTGTCTGAAGACAGCATGTGGTGACAAGCTGATCGATGCAACTAGAGCCACTGTGAGTGTGACCCTGGTCAGATGCAATACAATGTACCACCCAGGCTGTTTGCCCTGTGTGAGTTCCCATCCAGAAACATGAGTCTGTGTACCCTAATGACATAATGGAATGTTTGGCAAGTGGGGTCTGTGTCCTAGGTGTCTGTGACATCTCTATGTGTAGAGTTGGGTGAGATGACCAGGCACTTTCCATGTTCACCCAGTGAGTCTTCCTCCTTGCCCTCTGCCTGTGGCTATGTGGCATTACATTGATGGTGTGCTGTGGTTTGGGTGTAGTGAGTCCCAGACACTCAAACAGGCAGCGATGTTTCCTGGCATTGTGACACCTTTGGTATGCAAAGGCTGGCAGGTCACCAAGGGCATGCCAGAGGGTTACAGCTCGGACTACTTCCAGCCTGTATTCACCAATTGTTTTTATTTTTTTATTTTTTAAATATTTATTTATTATTTATTATGTATACAATAGTCTATCTGTGTGTATGCTGAAGGCCAGAAGAGGGCACCAGACCTCATTACAGATGGTTGTGAGCCACCATGTGGTTGCTGGAAATTGAACTCAGGACTTTTGGAAGAGCAGGCAATGCTATTAACCACTGAGCAATCTCTCCAGCCCCTCACCAATTGTTTTTAATATAAATGTTTTTGCCTCCATGTATGTTCATGAACCATGTGTACGCACTGGCCACTGAAATAAAAATGGGGAAGATATTAAATCCCTTGGAGCCGGGCGGTGGTGGCGCACGCCTTTAATCCCAGCACTCGGGAGGCAGAGGCAGGCGGATCTCTGTGAGTTCGAGACCAGCCTGGTCTACAGAGCTAGTTCCAGGACAGGCTCCAAAGCCACAGAGAAACCCTGTCTCGAAAAAACAAAAAAAATTCATAAATAAATCCCTTGGAATTGGAATTACAGGCAGCTGTGAGGCACTATGTTGGTACTGGGAACGGAACCCGGGTCTTCTGTAAGAGCAGCCAATGCTCTAAACTGCTGCACCATCTTTACAATCCTTCACTGTGGTGGTTTAAATAGGTATGGCCCCACAGACTCTTGTGTGTGAATGCTTAGCCCCACTATCAGGCGGTGTGGAAGAAGAATGTGACTGTGGCACTGGGCTTTGAAGTCTCATATGCTCAAGCTACACCAAGTGTGGCATACAGTCTCCTGCTGCCCGCAGATCCAGATGTAGAACAAGATGGAGCCACTTCCAAGTCCCATAGCCCTTTGCAGGAAGCAGGGTGTGGAGGAAGAGAAGGTGCCAGGCATGGAAGGCTGCTTGCAAGCCTAGGTACAAGGAAGACTGAGGCAGGAGGATCTTAACACCCTAATCAGCCTTCCAATTTAGTAAGGCCTGTCTTAGGATGAGAGGGGCTGTGAGAGAAATGAACTGGAAAAGGTGTATGTTCACAACCCTGATGACATGAATTCGATCCTTAGACCCACATGTTGTCCTCTGACCTCCAAATGCACACCATGACATGCATGTGCCCACACACAAACTAAATACAAAAAAAAAAAAAACCAAAAACAAAAACCGGGCCTGGTGGTAGTGGCTCAAGCTTTTTAATCAGGACACAGACCCCTGTGAATTCACGGCCAACTTGATCTACTGAGCAAGTTCTAGAACAGTCAAGGCTGTTTCAAGAAAACAAAACCAAGCAAACAAAGAAACACACTAACCAGGGCTGGAGAGATGGGTCAGTAGTTAAGAGCACTTGTTTCTCTTACAGAGTACCTAGGTTCGATTCCTAGAACCCATGTGGTAGCTCACAACTCTCCTTAACTCCAGCACCAGTGGACCCAACAGGCATGAACATGGTACACATGCATGCAGGAAAATCATTCACATACATAAAGTAAAATAAGTCCAAAATAATAAAGTAAAATGAACCTGGGGACCTGATGGTTTTATAATAGAGTACTCCCTAGAATCCCCCAGTGAGGGGCTGGGGCATGGCTCAGTGGTAGAGCCCCTGCCTAGAATCTCCCAGTGAGAGGCTGGGGCATGGCTCAGTGGTAGAGCCCCTGCCTAGAATCCCCCAGTGAGGGGTTGGGGTGTGGTTCAATGGTAGATTTCCCTACCTAGCATTCTCTGAGGCTCTCGACTCGATCCTCAGCATTTAAACAACAACGAATACTAGAAATAGGCATCACTGATCTTTCTCTCATCCTCACCCCCACAAAAGGGACTGTGGCTTCATCCCTGAACCACTATGCACTGGATAAAAAAAAGTACTCCAAATTTGGGGACTGAACCCCCATCTAGGGAGACTAGAAATTTCACTGGGGGGGGGGGCTCCTGTCAAAGAGCTGATGGAGTCAGGTCATCCTCGGGGTTAAATTTGCAGTACTTCACAGCAGCCTACTGAGGCCCCAAACCCAGCCATGACTATCTCCAAGTTTCTTGTGCACCTAGCTCCCTGGCAGGGCACAGTTGCTATGATGAGCACTGGTGATGTCATCAGCCTCCCTCCCCCTAGATGTGGGCACTAGGAGTCTCTATCACTGAAATCTAGAGTACCTCAGTTTTCCTGGGACTCATCCTTCATAGCCAGAGCAGAGGCATTTGCCAGCTAGGAGTCAGGGTCAGCTTCCCTTGGAGGCCATCAACACAAGGACCACGGAGCAGCAGTAAGCCAGGTTCCCACAAGGGGGCACTGAGGAGCCATGAAGTTTTTAACTTTTTCTCCCATTTTGATGGTTTTACTGTATAGTCCTGGTAGAACTATGTAGACCAGGTTAGCGTCAAACTCAGAGATCTATCTGTCTCTGCCTCCCAAGTGCTGGGATTAAACCCAGGTGCCATTATACCTGCCCCCCCCCTCCATTTATTTCTTTAGTTGTTGGGAGGAGTGTGTGTGGAGGACAGACGACAAGCCCTCAAGAGACTGGGTTCTCGCCTTCCACTAGGAGAGTCTCAGAACCAAACTCAGGTCTCAGGCTTGGCAGCAAATGCCTTTTACAGAATACCGATCATGGATGTTGCTGGATGACAGCTTCACTTAAGTATAACTGTATCATTCACCTTTAGCATATCATTAAGCTACGTATCCATCATGAACAAACTTTAATGTTTACTTTTATTGAAAATTTTATGCACATATATAATGAATCTGGATGCTTTTCATCCTCATTCCCCTCATCCCCCTCTCTCTCCTGCTGGACCCCTTTTTATTCTCAACAAGTCCCTTCTATTAGCAGACGTCTGTTTTGATTGAGTTTGTTGTTTGTGAGCCACTGGGCTTAATCAATGGGTGTGGCTCACACAATCAGGTTTGATATTATCACTACCTTTTGTTTGTTTGGGTTTGCTTTTGTTTTGAGATGTGGTCTCAGTGAATTGCCCAGGCTGGTCTTGAACTCCAGATTCTCCCTTCTCTGTCTCCCAAGTGCTGACTAATTACAGGCCTTACAACATGCCCATCTTAAGGTAGTGGGTTTTAAACATCCTAAACATCTCTGTGGATGTTGTGTGACAAACTTTTCCTGGGGAGGTGCAACACGGTTTACTCACCCCAGATGGGAGCCCATGACAGTACGGACACCACCAGAGTCCACGTTGGTGAACCAGTGAGTATTATTGTGGTCACTAATAGGAGAAGAGATGACTCAACGGCAGCTGCATCACCAAAGTCCATCCCAGCATGGGTGTCAGTTCTGGGAACCTGCAGCCAGCTCAGCATGTTGGCGAGTGTCCTCTCCAGGGGCCTCAGTTGGTCTAAACCTCTTCCAGGAGGCTCAGCCGGTCTGAGAGAGACTCTTTGCTGCTGTTTCCTTGGAGGGAGAAGAGGTCTGGTGGATCTGGGTGGCTTCAGGAACTGGGGTGTGGCTCGGTTGGGGAGGACTTCCTAGAATGTGCAGGGCTCTGAGTTCGCCCTCAGCACCACAAGAAGACAGTGAAGTGTGGATGCGCTGACCTCCCGTGGATGAGTCAGCTGCTATGATCCACAATCATGAGTGTGCAGGGTCCAGAGCAGGGGAGACAGCCCTGCAATCTCTGTCCAGCCTGCAGGGAAGCTCCTTACAACAAAGTACACAACGCAAGACTGCTTCTGGAAACCCTTCCTCCCTTGTTTCTTTCAGACAGCTGAGAAAAGCAACCAACAGTGAGTTTTGGTAGACTATGTCTTTGAACAAAGTGCCCTACTGAGCTGAGCTGACTGTATCTGCTTTGGGACGCGGGACCAGAACCTGATGCTACAAGGCCTGCAGCACTGACTGCTTCCATTCCTAGGCCTCAGTTTCCCTCCTAGCTTTATTGCTCCTTCAAATTCAGCATCCTACTTCTTCTCTCTGCTCCATTCCAGCTGACTGCACTCTGCACTCGTGTGTGTCTCTGTGTGTGTGTGTGTATGTGTGTGTGTGTGTGTGTGTGTGTGTGAGAGAGAGAGAGAGAGAGAGAGAGAGAGAGAGAGAGAGAGAGAGAAAGCGCGTGCGCGCTCAGTGGCTGGTGTCAGGTATCTTTTCTTGATTACTCTCCACTGTTTTGAGACAAGGTTTTTGGCTAGCCAATGAGCTCTGGGGATCAACCTGCCTTCAGCCCTAGCCCCAGCTTTGGAGTTGCAGACGCCTGTGGCTATGCTCAGCTTTACTGTGGTTCTGAGGATCCAAACACAGATTCTCCTGCCTGAGCAGCAGGCACTTTTTCAACTGAGGTGACTTCCAGACTCCATGCCATTGATGTGGGAAGCTATGGACCTTTAAGGGTGGGACCTGGCCGACAGAAGTTTCTGGGTACAGGCCTTCAAAGGTTAGTCTCTCACTTCTGTCCACTGTCTTGCTTCCTAGTCTGCAGCGATGAGATAAAATCCCCCATCCCTTAAGCAGCTTCTGTCTGGAACTGAGGTTGTGGCAATGCAGAAGCAACTGCACAGCTGGGTTCCACCTCAGACTCCTGAGGCTGCATTTGTCACAAGTGGCTGGGGGTGGGGTGGAGGTTCCTGAAGCAGGGCCTGGATGAGCTCCCTAGGGGATGAAGAGGGACTCAGGGCAAGGAAGGGCCCTGTGCACCACCTGTGCAGGTTTCCATGAAGAGGCATGTGACTAGAAGTCCAGCAGAGGCCCCGGGAACTATACCCAGCAGCAGGAGGGGCCGAGGGGGGGGGATGTTCAGGCGCAGCCCGTGGTCCCACATGAACATTAACACCCCCACCACATCTCTACCCCAGAGAGTGGAAGGATGAACCTAGGGCAGCAGACTGAGGGGCCTTATGAGAGCTGCTAGACTCTGAAATTCCCACAGGGACTCTGGAGGCAACAGCACCTAACCTGCCCAGGGCCCCTCAGGGGTACGAATGCAGGAGACAGAAGCTCTCCCTGGACCACAGCTATGGATCTCCCCACTGGGAGACAAAGGTTCAGATGCAAAGTCAGCTTTATTCACACAGACACCCCACTGTCCCCCACCTGGGGTGCTCCCTGGAGCTCTGGATCACAGGTGCTGCCTGCGGTGTCTCAGCACCTCGGTGGGGGTGAAGAGGAAGTCCTCCCCGCACACCTGGCAGTGGTAGGGCCTCTGTAGGGCTGAGGTCTTCTGTGGTGGGGCAGGAGCAGCCTCCTCAGATCCTGTGGAGGAAAAGGGTGGCTATGGGTCCCACCCAACCCTGGTGCCAGCATTTGGGGCACCCAGCCCCAGTCCCCCCTATGGACTGGTACTGTGTCAGATGTGACAGCAGCAAGCTGAGGCAGAGGTGGCTGTGCAACAAGGAAACCATGACAGCCACTGAAGAGAAAAGCAGAGGACAGGTAAAGGGAGGGTCAGGCTAGGGTCAGGGTATTGGGCTGCTAGTCCCCAGGATCCACAATCCAGACACAGGCAGCAATACGTGATGGATAGTGGCTAAGGACAGCATCTCGACACAGGATCCTCGTACCCCTACATCCCCACCTCCTCCCCAGACTTGCCTGGATCATCCTTCGGGGCCTCGGGGCAGGTGTTCTCGTGAGCAATGCGCTCCAGGGGCGTGAAGGGCATGTGCAGGCCGCAGTGCGGGCAGGTCCAGAAGGAGCGCAGACAGTCACTGTACAGGTCGGTGTCGCTCTACAGCACAGCAGCAGAGCGAGGCGTCAGGACCCCTGCCTCACCAGCTGGGAGCCCTGGACCCTTCAGGGCTAAAACCCATTCCGAAATCTAGCCTAAGAGGGACTGTGACAGTTGGGTACCTGGAGCTTCAACCACCCACCTCCGGAGTAGGAGGCTTCAGGAGGCAAGTGACCACACTCACCGTGAGGCAGTTATAGGTGAGAAACTCGGAGACAGCATAGCCCCCTTTGGTGGGGTGGGGAGACAGGGTAGAGTTTCCAAAGAGACCAGGCAGATTAGGAGCGGCTGTGATGGTTTGGGGTCCCACATAGAGGTTCTGGGCTTCTAGGCCAGTGAGCCGTCGGAGGCTGTAGGGGACCTACAAAAGGAGACCAGAGACAGAGACAATGGGGTGGGCGCCCCCTGAGTCAGCTCTGCCTAGGCCCTCCCTTGGACTTTGTGGGCATGGAACCACCAGGCCTAGGCTACTCATGACTTGCTTTCAGGCCTTTGTGACCCCAGTGGCCCCTCCAACTACCCTCCCCAGGCTCTCCTCTGCTCCTTCTTGCTGATGGAACCACAGCCAACGCCAAGTTACCGTGCCCCTTCTGTAAGGTATCTCGGGCTGGTTCCCCTTTTTCCAACTGCCTAGACCTGTCCTCACCTCCAGGAAGTCAGCCTGGAGTCAACCCTCCCCATAGACTCCCACGGGACAGGATCAGAAGCAGCTGTCCGTTCCCACCTAAGAGTGTGGTTTCAGTCCACCCGACCCACGTCTCCCTTTCTGTCCTCACCAGGGGCACCTGAGACCACACACTCCACATCCTTAGCTCATACCATGCATGCAAAAGGCACCTATCATTTGTTCAATGAATGACACAGGGTGGTGTCTAGCATGGCCTCAGGAGCCAATTACTAGTTCCTCCCTTTAGCCCTGTGACCTCGGGTACCACTTAGCCTCTTTAAATTGAAAGCCCTTAAATGAACCCCCACTAAGTGACGGCCCTCTGGCCACACAGCACCTTGGTCGCCATGAACTGCAGCAGCTCCCGGCTCAGAGCAGCTACCTCCTTGGGGCTAACCGCTGGCGACTCCACCTCTTCCTCCTGCTCCAGCCTCTGTCGCTGGGCCTGGTGGGCCAGTTGCCGGTCCAAGGCACTTTCCCAGTGGGCACGGAGCCGCAGGGATGTTGCCAGGAGCCTGACGGCACTCTCACTATCTGTGAGCTGCAGCTCCAACCAACCGTCAGCCACCAGGCGGGAGCAGTCACCGTTGGTGTCAATGGACCGGCTGAACAGCAGGAGGGACTGAAAGAGACAAGAGTCAGGAGCCAGGAAATAGCAGTGCAGCTCGGGATGGCACCTCAGAGTGTCTACCGGGTTATCTTTCTGCCTACCCATCATTCACAGCATGAACTCACCTGTTCTTTCCCTATCTGCCCATCCCCCACCCATCTACTCAGTATTAACCACCCAACAATCCTGCAGGCTCCTCTGCATGCTCTGGTGCTGCAGACCCAACGCACAGCACTAAGTTGGCCCCACCACCAGCGAACATTCAACTTGGAGAGACAAAGACAAAATCAAAGAGTAGACTGTCCTGTGAGTTTAAGAGTCATAGAATCTTAGCAGGGAAGGGAGTGGATGCTATCAAAGGAAGTAGTATACTGATGACACCTGCTTTAATCCCAGTGCTTGGGAGGCTGAGGCAGGAGGATGGAAGCTAGAAAGACCCCAGACACAGGCACGTGGGTCTCTGACACCAAGACAGAACCAGAACCACCTGTGCAGGGTTCGGTGGTGATATTTTGGGAACAACCCATAGGAAAGGCAGGACTGGCCATGGGTAGGTGGGCTGGAGGCTGGTGATGGTACCAAAGGGCTCAGCGGGTGATGCCCATTTGAGATTCCACATCCTAAACAAGCAGTAAAAGGGGAGCGGACTGGGGTTCAGATCTCACCCTAAATGGCAAATGTCTCATTCCCACCATCCCATCGGCCACCATGCCACCCTTTTCTCCATAGTAGACAGGAGCCCTGGCTGCACTGTCTCCCACTGCATGTGAGCCCCATCTGGCTGGCACCCACGGCTTGAGGGAAAGTCCTCAGTGGAGGTCACGGGCCGCAGCCTCCTGAAGGCCCTGCACAGTTTCTTTCTTGTCTCCGGAAACAAAACGAGAGGGGTCTGAATAGTGGGGACATCCAATTGACAGGGGGATCTGCTGGGGTAGCTTGTGACCCTAGATTTGTGGTTGCTGCTCCCTCTGTGTGTGGCCCAGGTGGTGATGCAACCTCAGCTTCCTATGTGTGAAGTGAATGCCTAGACCATGGAGGTGACTGTGAGCAGGACTGGACTAGGCTTGGCTTCCCACAGCCACTACATCAGAACCTGTCCCTGTCTCCAGCAGTACACAGCAGCACACTCCTGCCTTGGGGCCTTGGCCTCAGAGTGTGACACGGTCTCTTCAGGACTGCGGCCAGTCAGCATGCCTCATCAGCTCCTACCACTCCTCCCCATCTCTATTTTTCATTTTTCTTGGTGATTTAAATCACGCACACACACACGCACATGCACATGTACACGCGCGCGCGCACACACACACACACACACACACACACGCACACACACAATTTCAAACAGCCCAGGCCGGCTTCAAACTCATGAGTGTCCTACTAGGGTTACAGGCATTCGCCTGCATTCCCATGTTCCCTTGAAGACATGACATAGGCTTCCCTGACCTGCGGGCCCAAGAGGGCAGAAGAGGGCCTGAGCCCTCAGTATGCCACTGGGTTCTGGGAACAATGCTTGGCACCAGCAGACAGTCAACAAGTTACCATGGCATAGAGTTACAAATAATGACCCACAGCCACAGCCCATGCCAGCAGCCAGCAAGGGCAAAGGGCAGCTCCTCCAAGCAACAGTCAACCCGAGTCAGGCAGGAGGCCTACCTGGAGGGCGGGGATGCGGACGCAGTTCACCAGGTATGGTTTGTTGGTCTCCAGCAGGGAGACGAAGGCCAGGAGCTGGTGCCTGCAGTTCATTTGGTCCTTGCCATCTGAAAGGTGAAAGCAGCCAGCTCAGGCCCACCTGACTCCCAAGCTTGGGCTAGGGTGACCTTCGGGTTATTGTAAACACTCTGCCACAGTCTGTGAGCTCTGGGCTGCCTGACACTAAGGAACTGCTGTCCACCTGGATGAGGTCATCAGCACTGTCCTGACACAAACAGTCCTTGCTACTAAACGACATGAAGTCTGGCATGTGCTTTCAATGCTCTAGGTGGTGTAGTTGCTTGCTGCCAAGCCTGACAACCCGAGTTCTATTCCCAGGACACACATGGTAGAAGGAGAACTGGCTCCCACAAACTCTGCATGCATGTAGTAACATGTGTGCCCTGAAACACACAAAGTAAAGAAATGCAAAAACATTACTTGTAAAAATACAATGCTCCAACAACAACTAAAAAGAAAAAACAAACACGATGCTCCAGCAGGAAGGTAACAAGGGGGGTGCACAGTAGAAACAAGGCTGACGGAAGGTGACAGTTGTTGAGGCTGCCTGAGAGCACCCAGGGCTCATCCCTACCTTGTATGACTGGAAATTTTCAAAATGAAAAAGAGGGAGAAAAGCTAAGGATGTAGCTGGGTAGGGCACTTGGCTCACTTATTTGAGGCTATGGGCTCAATATCTTGTTGTGGACTACTTAACTAGGCAAAAGTGTGTTGCATTGTTTATGCTATGGAATATGACTGTGTAAAGGTGTGTTACATTTGTGTACGCTGTGAAATATGACTTTAGCTGTGTACAGGTGTGTTACATTTGTTTATGCTGTGGACTATGACTTTCACTGTGAAAAGGTGTGTTACATTTGCTTCTGATGCATTGATGTAAGAATGTGTTACTTTTTATGCTGCATTTAATTATGAAAAAGAAATGTGTTGCTGTTTCACCTTGCCTGCCTAAGGAACCTGATTGGTCTAATAAGAAGCTGAATGGCCAATAGCTAGGCAGAAGAGGAACAGACTGGACTGGTAGACAGAGAAAATTAAATAGGAGAATAAATTGAGGCTTGAGTGGAGAGTGGAAAAAGAAAAGAGGAGGCAAGAACGAGGGAGAAAGAGCGGGATGTGCCCAGGGCCAGAGCCAGGCAGCTGCCAGTCAGCCAGACAGAAACAGCAGGAAAGTAAGATGTACAGAAAAGGAAGGAAGGAAGGAAGGAAGGAAGGAAGGAAGGAAGGAAGGAAGGAAGGAAGGAAGGAAGGAAAAGATAAAAGCCCCAAGGCAAAAAGTGGATAAAGAAAAACAAAATAAGAGCGAAGCTAAGGCTGTGAGCATTCATAACTAATGAGATGTCTCTGTGTCATGATTTGGGATCTGGCTGGTGGCTCAAAAGAAAAAGCCTGTTACAATATCTAGTACCACAAAACAAGAAAAAGGAAGGCAGGAAGGAAGTGGAACTGGCAGAGGGGGCTGCAACCTGGTCATGGTGGTCAACAAAGTCGATTCTACTCTACACCCCGACACTCCTAAATCTTGTCACCCAAGGAGGGTGAGCTGGCTCCTGAGTTTGCAGTCAGGCTTCAGGGTGATGTGGGATTCCCCTCTGTATGCTGTTATGTTTTATTACCACTGGTTAATAAAGAAGCTGCTTTGGGCCTGCACAAAGCAGAATAGAGCTAGGCAGGGAAAACTAAACTGAATGCTGAGAGAAAGAAGGCGGAGTCAAAGAGAAGCCATGTATCCTCCACCAGAGACAGACAAACTAGAACCTTGCTGGTAAGTCACAGCCACATGGTGATACACAGATTAATAGAAATGGGTTAACAAAAGATTTAAGAGCTAGCTAGCAATACGCTTGAGTGATTGACAAAGCAGTGATTTAAATAATACAGTTCTGTGTGATTATTTCGTGTCTGGGCAGCCTCCCCACAACATCACAACATCAGGGGACACAGTGCCAGCCTGGGGCTGGGCGCCTGGGGCTCTGCCTGCATGTCTGCACAAAAGCTGGGGAGCGTCCCTCCTTAGGACCAAGCTGAGGCTGTGGCAGACTGACCAGCACAGGTGACTGACCAACAGAGGTGCCATCGGCTGGATTTAGGCAGCAGCACGGAAGTTCAGCACTGTATGCTGCCCACAGCTACCTGGCAAGGCTTCTCCCCTCCCACAGCACAGACGGTGTGTCAGGAGCCCTGGAAAACACCCGAGTGAGCAACCTGAGCTTGCTGTGTCACCATCCCTCATGTGCCACCAGGGCCAATGTACCTTGACTCCCTTCACGGCCTGAGGTCTCCTGCCCCTGTGTATGCAATACCTCAGGGCTGTTGGCGAAGACACAGGTAGGGTGCAGCACGGTGCCCTGCTTGGCCTGGGTATGGAAAATCTGAAGAGGCCAAAGACAAGCATTGAAACAGAGGCCACAGACCTGCTCCACACAGTGCCCAGTCCCCTTTTCTCCTCCCCTGGTACAAGTTCCCTCCTCCATGACTGTACTCAGATGCCTCCTCATCTATGATATCCTCCAGACCCCTGCATTAGCTGTGTCTGACCCACTGCCTTGTCTTCCTCCAGCCCTGCCCCCTCTGGCTAGCGTGCAGAGCAGCTAGCAGCCCAAGGAAAAAGCCAAGGGTCCTTCTGTCACACAAAGCTCTTGGAACACAGAGGTGCTCAGGAAATGTTAAGTGACAGACTCAGGACAGAAGGAAAAAGAAACCACACCTGGTCTGAGTCCTTGCGGCCACTGTTGAATGCATCGGGCACAGCTAGCTGTGGGTAGAGGCCCCGCCCCAGCACCAGCTTGAGTAAAGCCAGCTGGTCGCGGGTCAGGTCTTGGGCTGAGCTGGCTGCTGCCTGCAGCTGCTCCAAGTTGTGCCGAAGCTTGAATTTTACATCCTGTAGAGACAAGGATTGGTGGTGGCCCCAGTGACACACACACACACACACACACACACACACACACACACACACAGGAGGTGCTGTGCTAGGATGCATGGGTTGGAAGGGGCTATGGAAATCCTATGGGGTGAGAGCAAGGTAGACTCTTTAATCCCTTGGGGGTGGCTGTTTCTCCTGTGGTGTATACCCCTCTATGCCCCTGACCAAGTACCTAACTGTCTCACCTGAATGTCAACGCTGTCAGCCCTCTGGGAAGCAGAGCCCTCATTGTCCTCATCACTGGAGCAGCCATCTTCCTGCAGCCGCAGGACCTTGCGCCTCCGTCCTCCACCCTCCTCATGCTGCCGCTTCAGCTGGTGCAGGGCCCGGCGCTCTCTGCGCTGCTGCAGCCGACTGTAGCTGTCCCCTGGGGACACTACCTTGGCCCCACTTAGCAACCCATGATCCTCCAACAGCTCCTGTGGACAGGAAGGGCACAGGGGCGTGGGCACAGTCAGTGGGCTCTGAGCTGGCATAGGCTCATAGAGTCAGTGTTTTCCTACTGCAAAATGAGGGTGCCCCAGTTCCCCTGCAGAGCTGGATGGGAATCTTTTGCCCAAGTCTTGAGTTCTGTGCCCTGGAAAGGGCTGTTACTAGTTACCTTAGAACTGGTAACACAGCCCAAAAACTGCGCAAACACAGGTGGTTCGCTGGGACACCTGTTCGGGCACAGGTAGTTCACAGTAGGGTCATAGCAGCTGCTCCCAGAGCTGCCTCCAGGTTCACTTGAGGTCTAGAGTGGGCCACACATCTTCTGACCCCAGAAGATTCATCTCAGAGCCGAGTTGTACCTGAGGAAACTGTCGGGAACACCAAATCTCAAGCCAGACACGGCCATGCAAACCTGTAATACCAGCACTCAAGAGGCTGAGGCAGAAGGATCATGACTTTAAGGCCAGTCAAGGCTACATAACAAGGCCCTATGAAGAAAAGTGGGACTGGAGTTTCTGCTCAGTAATAGAGTACTTACCTAGCATGAGCAAGACCCTGGGTTCAAGATTTAACACCACAAAAATACAAAAAGAAAAGAAAAAAAAAGAGCCAGGCAGTGGTGGCACACACCTTCAATACCAGCACTTGGGAAGCAGAGGCAAGTGGATCTCTGTGAGTTTGAGGCCAGGACAGCCAGGGCTGTTACATGGTGAAATCCTGCCTCGGGGGAAAAAATCCCATCAACCTGGACCTTATTACTCCAGAATTCAGTGGGAGCTGCAAAGACCCGAGTCTCCCTTCGCCCACACCCTGGCGACAGTTTCATCAACAGTCCTCAAAGGATGCCATCTCATGGGCCTGTTCCCCACTGTGTCTGAGAACATGGATGCTGTATGTGCTGCAAGTGTGTCTAAGTCCTGACACACATCACATAGGCCTCTCACAGTGCCTGGGGGTAACAAGGGTAGAATCACAGCTCCAAAAGCTGCAGACATGGGGAGGGAATGACTGGGCCCAACATGGGGATCCTGGAAAGGTTTCTGAACCCCAACTGGCGCCCCTGCAGTCAGGGTCATAGACGACCCCAGGAACACCTGTTATGTCTACTCTACAGATGCCGCTGGACCACGGCAAAGCCCAGTGTAAGTTTCCTGCCAGCAATGGAGAGACAGAAGCCACATGGGGTCCAAGTTCATGATGGAGAGCACTTGCTCTGTCTTTACTCATCTCCAGGGACCACAGTGACACCCTGTCCACACAGCCACACGGATGCCTGTCAGGCAGCCATATACTGAGCTATGTATATTTGCTCAGTGGGATTCGTGGAGGTTGCAAGATTGTCACTACTTTCACATTTCAGTTTCCATGGGAAGCTAAGGCCCACCCAAGGGACAGCATGCCTGCAGCCACACTGTCAGAATGTGGCAGAGCTGGGACATGCTGCATGATGTTGGGCTCCAGACACACTGGCCGTCCTGTCACGTTACACAGTCCCCAGCACTCAGCCTGAGCTGAAGATGCTCCCTGGGGCCAAGGGGGGCTTCCCCATCAGGATGCCACACGCAGTGATCCATGCACCTTCCCAAGGAACCCTCTTCAAGGTCCACATTTTTCCACCGTCCTGCTTGTCTGCTTGGACAGTGACGTTGTGAAGCCCTGGTCACCAAGAGGAGTCTGGTCCTCACCTTGAACTGGCGCCGTAGGTTGGCCATCTCATACAGCCGATGCTCCTCCACACCCCGGTGGCGGCACCACTTGCGAGAGTTCCCACTCCGCTCAGACTTCACCTGGTTGAGGGGCAAACACCTCAGAGTCAGGGCCTGGTTAGCTTGAGGAGGGAGCCCCAGCACGGGAGGCCCTAAAGTAAGGACAGGCTGGGAGCCTCCCCCAAGACAGCCTCAGCACTGTATCCCCACAAGAGCACCCAGACAGCATGCTGGGTTAGGTGCCCCGAGTCATGACTCTGAACTGCCACTGATGAGAGCTCAGGAATGGTGGGCAGGATATACAACATCCCTCAACAAGGCTGGTTTATTTTTCCCAGACAGGCTTTGGCAATCCCAAGCTCCCCATTGATCCTGGGCTGGACTCTGACTGTCCCTTGGCCCCAAGACATGAATGGCAGGGACAAGGAATTCCTTAGGTAGATCCAGGGCTCAGATACATGAGCTGTGTAGAATGACAGAGGCACCCAGCCCACCCAGGCCAGCTCACCTGCACCCAGGCATTGAAGACATTGAAGAGCGTGAAGGGGTCACCCTGGTCACTCTCCAGTGGCCGCCGGGCTGTGGCACAGTCCAGGCTGCTCTGGGCACTGCGGGTGAATGGTGACTGGACGCTGAGGGCAGCAGCAATGGTCAGCACAGGCTCTGCCAGGCTGAACATGGAACCCAGGATCAACATCTTCCCTGTGGGTGGCAGGGGCAGAGCTAAGCCTCCCAGACCCTAGGAAACAACCTTTCTACTCTGGGGGGATTCTGGGGCCCTGACTGAACCTCCTTTCCCCTTGCTCACAAAGAGCCCCAGGACCCAGATGGACAGATTCAAACTCACAAGCTGAGATCTGTGATCACGTAACCTTGGACAAGAGCCTCCATCGCCCCATCTCTCCGCTGGAGGTGACCAGCGCTTCTACCTCCTTAGGCCCACGGGGCCCTGTTGAGTGCTGGCCACAACTATGAGCCACTTGTGTACTCCCACCATCCCTCCCTGGCTTGTCCTTAGCTCTCTATGGCCACAACTCTCCTCCCTGAGTGAGAACTGCACGTGGCCTGCCCTGTCTGCTCTGGTCTGCTCTGGTACCGACTGTGCCTACAGCAGAATAAAACTGACTGCCATCATCATTTAGCTCAAGGACAAAGAGGAGAAAGAAGTCAGAAGTAAAGGAAGAAAGGGGGGTTGGAGGAGAGCAAGGAAGGCCATGGGGAGAAAAGTGATGGGCACGGAACTCAGTGTGGTGGGAGCACTGTAGAAACCCACGCCCGTAATCCAGGCCCATCAGGAGGAACAGGGAATCCCCTGCCTCTGGAGACCTGTGTAGAGCTCAGGCTCGGACCGCCTGCCCCAACAAATGCCTACTCAGCCTCACTGTCTTCCAATATCTGTCACTGGCCCCACAGAACGAGGAACGAGAGGCACTGAAGCAAGGCTGTAGCTAGGCTAGGCAGGACCCGGGCCTGCACGAGGTCCCTATCATTCACCTGTTTCGTGTCTGTGAAACAACACTGGGCTTCTAGGGACCGAGACCATCTGTCTTTCACTGTGGATACTTAGAACCAGTTCGTTGTGGGTCACCTGGGCCTCACGCCCTCGGCTCTGCGCAGGTTTGCTTTCCCCCAGGTATCACTTTAGGAGACGATGTGGAACATGAAGCCAAGCTCCAGGGCTTCCCTGATGGCAGCTGTTCCACACCCTGGGGCACCATGTGGGTTCCCCAACTGAGCCTGCTTCCTCACCTATCTTAAAGAAGATCAGAGGAAATGGGGAAGCTGGGAGCTCCCCTGGCATGGCAAAAGCCTCAGGAACACCCTTTATCCCTCAGCTCTGATTCCTTTACTCTAGTCTGACTCCCTCTAGACAGACAACACTAGCCACCTGCTTAGGCACCAGAGACCTCAGAGACCACAGCACCCAGCCTCTCAGGGCTGCTCTGCTGGGGATGTGAAAGTTTGCCTCGGCCACAGATTTGGGCAGTGGTGAGTGGGTGGCCCTGCTGAGGTGGCAAAATATGGGCTGTGGTGGAAACAGAACATGGTGAGTCAGGAGAACTGAGGTACTGGAATGACTCAGAATGCGCAAGAGGAAGAGACAACCTGCTTGACACATCCTGTGATAAAACAGGGCCGCCAGGACAGAGCAGGGGTAGGCTGTACAAACAAGAGGGACCCGCCTAGGGATGAGAGGGGCAAAAGGCCTACCTTTTCAGCAGCGCTTGCTCAATCAGGCACCCCCAGCATGAGCACCTGCCACGGGTTAACTGCCCTAAGACAGCACATACTAACACGCGTGTCACTGGTCAGACAGAGTTCATGAGCCTGATCCCTCAGGGCAAAGGCCCCTACTTGGTAACGGGTGGAAACAGGCTTGCTGTATCTGCTCCAGGTCACTGAAGACTTCAACAATATGGAGCTGGAGGTAACATGGCTCCAGGGGGCCCCAGATGAAGCCCTTCTGACTCACCAGGCTTTCTGTTTACTTCCTGCCCCACAAACCAGTTCTCCTTAAACACTCCCTTCACCCAGCCTCTCGTGACCCCAGGCCAGACACAGCACCGTCCACTGTCCCTGCCTGCCACAGCCACCTGGTGCCCTCCCAGGCAGTGCTGCTGTGTCCCCTCGGGAGCAGACCTGTCCTCCACCGGCTTCTACAATACTCCTGGCTCATGGCATTTAACCATGGGGCTAACACTGTGGCAGGAACATCCCAGCTGTTGGAAGCCAGGGAACAGTTTACTGTGTCATACCGGCCAGTGGGCCTCTAGTGGAATGACACTCAAAGGCTAAAGGCCCCCAATACCACAAAGCTGGGGTTTCATGCATTTTTTGTTTGTTTGTTTCTCTGCTGCATACCTTTCAAATGTTTTAAACTACAAGGCAGGGACGGCTGGACTGAAAATGGCGGGGAAGAAAGGGGGCTGCAGAGCTGTGGTCAGTACTTGCCAGCGTACGCACACCTGGACTGGACACTGTTTTCCTTTTCTTAGCCTTCTAAGGCCCCTCCTCCCTGAACCTCATCTCCACTCTTCCCCTGCTAGCCACACAGGCTTCCTCCATCACACCCGAAGGTTCCCACCACAGGGCCTCTGCACATCTGTTCAATATGGCTGCCACTGGCCACATGTGGCTACTGAGCACTTGAGATGTGGCTTATCCAAACACGTGTGCTGGAGTAAGAAATGCACATTGGATTTCCAAGATTTACAGAAAGAAACAACATAAATACTGTGATAATTTTATACCAATTACATGTTGTAAGCATGTTTGGGGTATTTTTGTTTAAGCAAAATGAATTATCGAAAATGGATTCTCCCATCTCCCTTTGCTGAGTCTGAGGTTACACGCACTACTTCTAGCTGACGCTGGGAATGCACTCAGCCACACCGCTCACACCCTCACCTCCACGTCTCCGCCCACTGTCAGCCTCCCTTAAGTGACAGCGGGGCCTGACCGTCCCAACACCTCCTGCCCGTCTCCTGCTGTCACACCTGTGCCATCAGGCCCCTGTGCACACTGCTCACTTTCCTGGTCTGTGTGTGTTGCGTCCACTGCACCCGCATGAATGAGCTGCTGGGAGGGAGTGCCTGGGGAAGGCCTGTACTTCCTATGGTCACTGAAAGGAGCAAATCCATGAGCTTTGCTGGAGGGGTCCTTACCAATCACAACATCTACAGGCAGCTGGGCCAGCAGAGACCCAATGGGGGTGAGGGCCTCTGAGCTGTCCAGCGCCCCCTGGTCTCGGAGATACAGGATAGCGGTTTCCAGGCTGGCAGGTGGAGGGGGCTCAATGAAGGGGAAGGTCCGTGGATCCCCCACGCTCATACTCTTCATCTGAAATGAGAAGCAAATATCCTTGGGGGACCCAGGGACCACTGTGGCTCAGGGACTACAGGAACTCCAGAATGTCTAATGCTGAGGCCTATCCCCTTACAGATCTGCACGGAAGGAACTGCAACCCTCAGCTCTAACCCTCAGCCCTTGAGAGCGAGCAACTGACTTCCAGTGAGCATGTGACTGCACTGAGCCCATCTGAAAATGTCTCTGGGACAAGGCACCCTGCAGCTGGAGCACCCTCCACACCCTCCAGGTGAGGGAAGCTGGGTAGACTCGAGCTACCAGGTTACTGGACTGCCCGGACTGCTCCTCAGCTGGGCAGGTAGCTCTGAGGGGACAGTGACACACCTGTGGCAGTGTGGGAGAATGTAACCAAACACCCCATCACCAGGCGCGTCCTGGCGTACAAGCCGAGCACCTCTCTGGAAAGCGGATGAAAGGCCATGTGACAAGGGTTTGGAGCACCTGCCTGTCGGACCATCTGGGCCTTGGAGATTCTGCCGTCCACCTGCTCACCTACCAGCCCACCTTCCTCCCACCCTGGCCCGGTGCTGTCGAGAAGATCGTCTAATGAGTAAACATGACAGTGTCATCCAGTACTCAAGAGGCTGAGGCAGCAGGATTCTGAGTTCAAGGCCAGCCTAAGCTAGCGAGTGAGACCTGCCTCAGAACACACACACACTGAAAAACTAAAATTGACCAAAAGTGAGGAGTGTGCCTTTTGCTTTAGATTTCCCACACTGCTCAGGCTAGTGTCTCCTTGTATAGCCTCCTCATCCAGCCTCCTGGATGCTGGGACTCCAGGCATGTACCATCATCCCTGGTAAGCCACTGTCACTTTAGCTGGCAGTGGATAAGTCACCAGTGGGTCAAGGGATCTGAGTTGTGTCACAATCAAAATCTCTTTAAAACCTGAGTCAGAACAGAGGATGCCAGAGTGTACGCCAGTAGGAAGGGCACTGACTTGTGCCACTTCCTGACACACCCGGGCAGCTTGGGAACCAAGGCAGACGTGCGGCTGCGTCACTTGCTCTCTTTCCTCTTTTTCGTTTACTCTTCAACAGTGAACCCAGGGCCTCACACGGGCTAGAATGTGTTCAATGTCTGGGCTCGAGGGCCAGCTCTCTCCACGTTTCATTTTACGACAGGAACTTACATCTTAGATCAGCCTGGCTTGAACTATGTAGCCTAAGATGAACCTGACCCTCTTCCGCCTCCACCTTCAAAGTGCTGGGGGACAGGTGTGGCCCCCATGCTGGGTCTACTCGTGCCAGGCAGGTGCTGTCCAGCTGAGCTGCAGCCTCGGTCCTGCTGCAACTCTGCACCCTCCTGTTCAGTGTCCTCTGTGCTGGGGCAACAGGCGCACAGAAACTCTGCTTCCTGGCCTTCCTAAAGTGACTGGCAGGTGACTGAGCAGTGCTGGATTTTGTTGTTGTTTTAGTTTTGGTTTTTCAGCACAGATTTTCACCATGTAGCCCTGGCTATACTGGAACTCACTTTGTAGACCAGGCTGACCTCAAACTCACAGAGATCTGCTGAGATTAAAGGTATGTGTGGCCACACCCAGCTCTTCTAGGCTGGCCTTTAAATTGCAGCTGTCCTCTTGCCTTTGCCTCCCGAATGCTGGAATGACAGGCCACCACTCATCTTCACCGGGCCTTTCACGGGAGAGGACCCTGGAGTGAGAACAGCCAGACATCGGATCTTGATACAAAACCTAGCACTGGGCCGGTGGTGGTGGCACAGGTCTTTAATCCCAGTTCTTGTGAGGCAGCGGCAGGCAGATCTCTGTGAGTAAAGGCCAGTCTGGTCTAAGTACTAAGTTCTAGGACAGCCAGGGTTACAGAATAGAGAAACCCTGCCTCAAGCCACATACCCCCCACTAAGGAAAAAAGAAAAGAAAAGAAAAAGAAGGAAAGAAAAAAGAAAGAAAAGCCTGGGCTACATAGCAAATTCCAGACCAGCCAGGAGTACAGAGATCTACCAAGAGAGCAAAAATAAGAGAGGCCTGTTAGCCATCCCATAAGGGTCCCTGTCCAGAAACTAAACAAAGCTACCCTATGAAACAAAAGGTCGTGAGTTAAAAAAGTGCTGTCAAAAGCCACTCTGCACTGAGTTCTGCTTCCAGTCAAAGCCCTTGAATCTGAGGAGCAATTCTCCAACCCTGACTGGGTCAAAACCCTCCCAACTCCTCCCTGGCAGCCGAGGTCAGGAGGCCTTACCTGAAGTACCAATGCGTCCAGGGCCACCCTGCGAATTTCTGGGACTGGGTATGGAGCGAAGGCATCGTAGTCAGACTCAGCATAGAGGCGGTAGCAGACACCTGGGCCTGTGCGGCCTGCTCGGCCCTTGCGCTGCTCGGCGCTGGCCTGGCTGATCCAGAATTCCTGCAGCCGCTGCAGTTTGGCCTGAGGGTCGTAGCTCATCTCCTTCACCTTCCCTGGGTGAAGAGAAGGTAAGAGTGGTGCTGAGGAGGACACTTGAGTGTCCACAACAGCACAGAGAAGTGCTAGGCACCTGCTCAACTCCACACATGCCACCCCACCACAGGCCTGAGAGAATTATTCTGTTCACTTATGCGTTCATTTCCTCGTCTATGCCCTGCCAGCGGGTGGACAGAGTGTGCCTGGCACACACCGACCCCCAGCCTTTCAAGAGGTGGGACTGAAGGACGTGTGCTTCGGGTCACTGCGATGTGAAGGGGATTTGCTTCCTGGCCCTGAGTGAGCTGTCTTGCTGTGTCTATCACAGGCCCAAAGTAGCAGGGTCACCAGACCATCAACAGAAGCCATGAGCCAGGGCACATCTCTGCAGAAGGTAGAAGGGTGGCTAACACACACGCCCCTTTTTACTTTTTCTTTCTGATCTTTGCACCTCTGGATGGTCAGTCATCGCACACACCCTGATTAAGTAAGCACCTACTATGCCCAGGCACAAGTACCCTCACAGGTTCCAGGGAGACTGGTCTCCCAGGATCAAGTGCACTGCCACACAGCGCCCGCTGATTTTCCCACATTCTACGGCCTCAAAATCAAGAACATACCATGTCCAAACTGACAACATTTAAACAGTATCTTCATGGCACATGATATTATGGGATGTTTTACCTACCATGCCACCATCAACTGCTAAGGCTCCTGGGCATTCACAGTGCACCAGGTGCCCACACACCAAAGAGGACCAACTCACTTTTCCTTGCAACTTAAGGATGGAGTCATTACTATTTCCATCTTACAGAAGGGTCAACGCTAAGAACCCAATGGCCAGCTCTGTCATTTCTTAGCAACTATGCCAGGCTGACTTTCCAGTGACGTCACAGTGGGAGCACATATATTGATGTGGGAGTGTCATATATCAATCTGTTGATTTCATTGGTTCAATAAAGAAACTGCCTGGGCCCTGATAGGACAGAAAATTAGGTAGGCGGAGTAGACAGAAGAGGATGCTGGGAGAAGGAAGCTGAGTCAGAAAGAGCCGCCATGATGTCCCCACTCCAGAGAGACGCAGGCTAAAATCTCCCCGGTAAGCACACCATGGGGTGCTACACAGATTATCAGAAATGGGTTAGGTCGATATGTAAGAGCTAGCCAATAATGGGCCAGGCAGTGATTAAATAAATACAGTTTCTGTGTAGTTATTTCGGGGCTTAAGCTAAGCCATGCGGGCGGCCAGGTGCGGGGAACACAGCCTGGCCGCTCCTATTTCAACAATATATAAACAGAGTCACAGGTTTAAAATAGAGTTCTGGTCCCCACAACAATGGAAGAAGGGGAGATTACTAGGTGTGAATGCTTGTGCAAGCCATGAAACAAGAGGAGAGAGACAGATCTCAGCAGGGATTGCAGCAAAAGTACAAAGGCCCTGAGGCAGACAGATGTGAGCTTGGAACGTCCGAGGGACACTGAGGTGTTGCCTGGGCCCCACAACTCAATACCACCTCCGCCCTGCAGTGGTCTGGGGCTCTGTGGCCACATCTGTGCCTCTCTCACTATGCCTACGTTTCTCCTGGGTCCTCATGTTGGTGTACATGGGCACTGAGCGCTGTCCTTACCAGAATCCACCACAAAGCGGATCCCATCGATGGTGACTGAGGTCTCAGCAATGTTGGTGGACAGGATGCACTTCCGTACTCCAGCTGGAGCCACGTCAAACACCTGGGGCAAGGGAGGAACTAACTCAGCCCTGATGGACCTGCTTGCTCAATGGTCTTCTGGGTATTCCAGGAATACTTCACCCCAGCCTAAAACAGCCTCAGCACCTCCCTGGTGCCTCTACACTTCACCTGAGCCATCCGAGGCCTCCCTCCCTCAGCTCCCCAGACCCTGAACATCTTAAACTTCCCTTCTCCATCCCTAAGCCCTGGCCCTTTCCTTTAGTCCAGGCCCCTCCATCTCCACTGTCAGCCCACAAAGCTGCTCTCTGGCCTCCAGTCAAACACACTCTAGCCACCTCCACACACACACACACACACACACACACACACACACACACACACACACACATTGTTCAGAACTTTCCTATGGCTCCCCAGTGTACTTGTGACAAAGTCTGGGCACCACACTGAGTCTTCAAGGGCCTGGTGGTCCAGTCCCCCACACACACACCTGTCAGTCCCATCTCTCCTGACTTCTTCAGGCTGTCACCTAAGTCCCTTTTGCAGAATCCCTTCTCTTGGTGCTAGGCATAACAGCTAAGAGCAACAGCTATGGCCACATCCAGCCTGCCACATATCTTTGTAACTCAAAGAGAGAGCCTATGGCCTACAAACCTGAAAGCAAAACCCTCTGGCCTTTCATAGAAAACCTGCTGACTTTTGGTTAAGCTCTCCAGAGCCAAATATCCTGGATTTACAGGCTGCTTGGCCATTTGATGGCTGTAACCCCATACAAGCTCACTGACCTAGGGCCAGGGATATAGCCAGTGCTATGTGTAGCCACACTTGGTTCCTGGCCTAGAGATTCCCGCCAGCCCTGTCTTGCAGGCTACATGTAGTACCTTGTCCTGGTCGGCCACAGAGAGAGCACTGTGCAGGGGCAGCACCACCCAGCGCTGGGTGAGGCTGGCATAGGCCTGGGCAGCATCCAGCACTGTGCTGATCTCTGCCATGCCACTGAGGAAGACAAGGAGGTCCCCCCTCTCCTCAGGGGGATACTTATTGTCAATGGCCTCCAGCACTCTCAGGAAAGGCCGTGGGTCCAGCTTCTCTGACTTGGATGCTGTCTGCTCTGCCTCCTGCGGCTGGTACACTACCTATGAGAGTCAGGATAGGAATACGCAATCATTCTAGAGCAGCAACGGGGAAGGGACAACGGGCTCACAGGGGGACACAGGTTGGCAGGTGGCACACTCCAGGTGAGTAACTTTTGTAGGAGACGGTGAGATCAAAGAGCAGCGAGGTGATGAGACGGCTTCTGGGTGCTGACCACAAAGGTGTATTAACTGAACAGCACATATGCTCTTACAGAACCATATTCTGAACAAGAAAAAGAGTTGGGCCTGTGAGGACCCCACCCAGCACATGAGGAAGCAGCCTCAGTGGCATGCAGATCCATGAACTCCCAGCAACAACGAAGCCCTACCCGAGGGCTTGACTACACAATGGCAACATCTGGACTGTGCCAACAGGGGGAAGGGAACACATCTGACACATACATAGAGGGAGGGATGCAGTTAAAGGTTCTATGATGACGGTCCCTGCTGTGAGAAAGAAAGGAGGAGCTTGAGTGCCTGAAGGACCACACGGAGCAGAGCGCTCTTCCACCTGGAAGGGCTGGATGTCCTACAAGAAAAAATGCTTTTCCCATAGCAGAACTCAGCAGGTCGGAACGCTCGGGGACCAGATGCTTTTACAAGGGGGGCTGTCGGCTGCAGAGATGGCACAGGGTAGTGGGAAGCAGAGGCAGGGAAGCCAGGGCTCACCGTGATGGGGAAGAGTCTCCCAGGCACCTGCACCACCGGAGCATGGCTGAAGTAGCTGGAGAAGAGAGAGATGTTGATGGTGGCCGACATGAGAATGACCTTGAGGTCAGGCCGCCTGGGTAGCAGACCACGTAGGATGCCCAGCAAGAAGTCATTGTGCAGGTGCCGCTCATGGACCTCGTCCACGATCAGGACCTGGTACTGGGGCAGGGTGGGCTCCCGCTGGATCTGGCGTAGGAGCAACCCCACCGTCAGGAACACGATCTTGGTGGCTGCCGAGCGTGTGCTTTCAAAGCGGATCTGGTAGCCAACCTGGGGTGGGAGGGAGGAGGGTGTGAGGCCAGGAGAGGACACAACAGAGAGTTAGGACACCAGAGCTCCTCCCTGCTCCACATGGGAGTCTGAGGCCAAGCCATGTCTGTGGGCTTGGGGTGGAATAACAGTTCTGCTATGAGGCCACTGACCTAGGCACACAGGGCCACCCTAGACACCAGATTTTCTCCCCCTGGATGCAGGAGACTGTGTGTGGTTATGCTCGTGCAGTGTGTGGTGCACTTCCTGATAATGGAGAGTTACAGGCTAGGGAGGCAGCCCAGAGACAGAGCAACTGTTTGGCATGAATGAGACCCTAGTTCAACCCCCAGCACTCCCACAAAAAAGGCAAAACAAAACCCCAACTGTCTTTAATCAGAATTTTCTAATGGCTGCTAGGAAATAAGATGCTTCCATCTGTCTGGCTGTTAAGGTGCTAGACCAGGTAATGAATGCTAGCGCCTCTGTCATTTGGACACTGTACAAACTGGGTCAGTGCCTAAGTGATAACTTTAATGTACATCGCCATGAGGACTATCAAATCATTCCCCGGTGTCTCAACGGAAAACCTGGGACCCTGCTGTGTCGCTCACCTGGGAGCCATACTGACTGAGGCTCTCGAAGCCAACCCGCTTGGCCAGTGAGATGCAGGCAATTCTCCGAGGCTGAGTGCATGCCACATGGCTGAAGCCAGCAGCTAGTAAGTACTGGGGGACCTGAGTAGATTTGCCACAGCCCGTGTCTCCGGCCACCACCACCACCTGGTTTTCCTTGAGTGTCTGCAGGATGCGGTTCCCATATTGGGCAATGGGAAGAGCTGCCCGCTCACGCTGCAGTTTGGCGAGCCGCCCAAAAGCCTGCTTCTGCACGAAGTCCAGGTAGTGAAGCAGTGCCCGACGGAACTCAGACACTCTCTCGGGGGGCAGCAACCTGCCCGGCCCCTGACCACGCCGAGTGTCTGGGCCAAGGATGGAGAGGTTGATGCGGTAGCGTGGGTCATAAGTGCGAGGTAGGTCAGCTAGAGCAGGGACGCCATGTGTGGGACGGCCAGGGTCCTTCTCCTGTTTCCTGGAGGCCTGGAGGTGCTGGAATCTCTGCAACCGTTCAAAGAAAGCCCAGAACTTCTGGCATTCCTCAGAACCACGACGGATGTAATCCTCATCACAGAAGAATATGTCTTCCAAGAGGCGACGAGTCTCGGGACAGTTCCAGTCCCATTTCTCCAGGGCTTCTTCTTCCCTGGGAGCTCGATGGTGGTGGCGGTCCCGGCGATCCCTCTCGTCCCTTGTCCTGGGAGGAGGCATGGTCCCTATCACAGTGCTGTCACAAGTAGTCTCACCTAGACCCCATGTTCCATCTCCAGCAAGCAGGAACTGCTTCTCCTCAAAAAGTAAACTCCCTTTTCCTTGTACGAGAGCAAAGTGGATGGCAGGGTGGGTAGCCAGGGGCCTGGAGGAGCTGGGGACACACAAGGCACCTCATGACTTCTGCAATGATGTCTGAAGGGGACAAGGGTTCATCTTGGACTTCCAGGTCCTAGATGCTTAGTGGAGAAAAGAGAAGACATTCATTCACTTTTAGAACATCAACTAAATGCCGGGCAGTGGTGGCACACGCCTTTAATCCCAGCACTCAGGAGGCAGAGGCAGGTGGATCTCGTGAGTCCGATGCCAGCCTTGTCTACAGAGCTAGTTCCAGGACAGCCAGGACTGTTACATACAAGTCCTGTCTTGAAAAGTCAAGACAAAGAAAAGAAAGAAAAAAGAACATCAATTAAAAGCCTGCTATTCTTAAAGCACTGGACTAAGAAGGGGAGGTTATGAATGCCACTACATGTAGGTCACATGGTCAATCAATAAGAGAATCTTGTGAGAAGGAGAAACAGAAATAATGAAAATAGGGAGCAGGCCCTTCATCTGGTGTCCGCTGGGCTTCACAACACTGAATGAAGCCCTTTGAAATTGGATTTCTTGAATTGAAACTGAATTTGAAATTGAAAGTACGTGTCTATGGTACCAGGGATTGGTTTTGCCTGCCTGGCACAATGCCATCTTTTGTCTGGTAAGTTTTCAACTTCCTTCAGAGAACAGCTCCATCACATCCACAGGGCTCTGGTGGGTTGGGCAAATCACAAAGGCCTGGCCAGCCATGGTACTTTCTCCCCGTTTAATCAGTGATTGGTCAGAATGGGCATGTGACCCTTTCAGGTCCCTGCTCTGGAATTTACACTTGGTTGCTAAGAGAAAGAACCTCTCCTCTTTATTTTTTTTTAAAGATTTTATTTATTTATTATGTATAGAAAGTCTCCCTCCATGTATGCCTGCAGGCCAGAGGGCGCCAGATCTCATTACAGACGGTTGTGAGCCACCATGTGGTCGCTGGGAACTGAACTCAGGTCCTCTGGAAGAACAGTCAGTACTGTCAACCGCTGAGCCATCTCTCCAGCCCCAGAACCTCTCCTTTTTAAACCTGTTCTACCTAGACAAGTTGGGATACACCTGAACCCATCCAGAGTAGCTCAGGGCGTCAATCTTTCCCAGACATGTGCCTTAGACAATAACCTACATACAGACACAATGGGCACACACGGATGGCCACTGTAAGAGGGACAGGCAGATACCTGGGAACATTAGTGTTCAAGGGTTAGCTCCTGTCAGCCCTCTGCTTCTTGCCTAGGTAAGAAAATGTCTTCTTTCCCTGCAGTGCTGAGACGGAATCCAAAGCCTCACACATACTAAGCAAATGCTCTACCACTGAGCTACACCACCATCCCACAAAATGCCATTCTGTTTAAAGTCGGGATCTTGTTTTCTCTCAGTTGAAAAAACATCATAGTAAAGCTATATGGCTGTCTGTGCAATTGCCCTGGAACTCACCCTGGAGATGTAAGCAGCCCTGGCTGTCCTGGAACTAGCTTTGTAGACCAGGTAGGTCTCTAACTCACGGCGATCCGCCTGCCTCTGCCTCGCGAGTGCTGGGATTAAAGGCATGCGCCACCATGCCTGGCTCATTCTTCCTTCTTAAAAGGATTTCTCAGACCAGTGAGATGACTCAATGGGTAAAGGCATTTGCCAACAAGTCTGGAACCTGGGTTTGAGTCTTGGAATCATATGGAATAAAAAAAGCTCTATCTCTCTCCCACACAAACACAAATAATTAAAAAAAAAAAAAGACAGTGAAAAGGAGAGGATTCCCTTAGGCGATGAACTACCTACACATGCTAGGCCCAACATCAGCATGCAACGCCTACCAAGGAGTCTTTTCTTCAAGCACTCATTCTTTTGCTTTGGGTTTTGTTTGACATAGGGGTCCATGTAGCCCAGGCGACCTTGAACTCTTTATACAGGTAAGGATGACTTTGAATTCATCCTGTCTCATCATCTAAGTACTGGGATTGCAGATAAGCACCATCGTGCCTAACTCTCATTCATTAACTTCAAAAAGGGTATGACTTCTGGATACAAACTTGCCATTGTAAGCCAGATTGGAATAAAATTCATGCCTCCAAAGTGACGGGATTACAGGTGTGCACTGGCACACCTGGCCCTTTAGGGTTTAGATCTTCCATTTTCTTTATAAATTGGACTCTAACCATCTCTTGATTCTTTGGACTCCTTCGAGGCTCATGTCCCTTTTTGGGTTTCTCTCGCTCTCCATCGTCAGATGTCAGTCTTTCCCAGTCTGTCTTACTTCTTTTTCCTACCAGTACTAAGGTGACAGGCATGAGCAGCCCACGCCCTCCAACTCAAAGCTTCACTCTTGCCCAGCAAGTGGTTACATAGTTTACTGAACCATCTTCCCAACTTTTTTTCCTCTTTTGTCTGTAACTCAACTCTCTCTTACTCAAACCTCCATTTGACTTTCTCCACCTTCTTCATTTTGTTTTAGTTTTTTTTTCTTAAGCTTCATTTATTTTTGTAGGCAAGAATCTTCCTATGTAGAGTGGGTTTGCCTTTAACTCACAATTCTCCTGCTTCAGCCTCCCGTGCTCAGATTCCACTCTTGATTCCTAACCCTCCATTTATGTGTTCAATGCTCCACTCGATACTTTTATCTTCCAATGGTCTAATTTTGTGTGTGTAGGCTCAGTCGTGTATGTACACATATATTTCACTTTCTCACAACAATAAGAAAACACCATTCCCACTCTATTTTCATTTTTTTTTTTTCTGGTTTTTCTCTGTGTAGCTTTGGAGCCTGTCCTGGAACTCGCTCTGTAGACCAGACTGGCCTCAAACTCACAGAGATCCGCCTGACTCTGCTCCCGAGTGCTGGAACTAAAGGCGTGCACCACCACCGCCCGGCCCCACTCTATTTTACTAAGATAAATGAGCATCAGGAGAAATGTGAATTTGGGGTGCATTTCTTCCTTTTCGTCATTTTTCAGAACGACTCTCTAACTTGGGAGGGCTGTTCAAACTCCGTTTTTCCCTAAGTGTGGTTCTCATCACCACCCAGTCGTTCCTCCCAATCTGTCCCCGGCGCCCTTAAGAGCCGCTCTCCAAGGCACCCCATCACCCTGGGCCCCTTTTCCTCTCCAGTTCCTGGACTCTTGGTCTATCTGTGCCCCAGATCCTCCCTCAGTTCCGGGCCTCTCGGTTCTCCAGCTTCTCACTCAGGACCGCGCACCGTCAGAGCTCCCTGGGCCCCGGCTTCCTGGAATATTCCTTCATTATACCGGGGTGGGGGGGGTCTCTTAGACTGACTCGCTCGGAACCTGCCCTACACAAGCCCCGCACAAGGCACCGCCGCCACACAGTCGCCCCGCGCGCATGCCCCGCCCCTTACCTCAGACATAGCGGCCGACTCCTCAACTTCCGGTCCCAAGTGGTCTGCGCCTGCGCAGACCGATACAGCACGAGCTTGCCCCGCTGAACAAAGGAGCCAATACGGAGTAGGGGGCGGGCCAATACATGCTGCGCCTGCTTACAACGCTCTCATGCCCCCCTTCGAGCCGCTTCTTGGGCTATTCGGCGCCCTCTAGAGGCCGAAAAAGGGGCTACAGGTAAGTGCCTGGTCCTGGTCCTGCCCTCCCCACAGTTGCCTGAACCCCAGGATTTCGGGAAAGCCAAAGTTTGGGACTAGCAAGGGAGCTCATGCACTATTAAAACAGTCCTGTGGTGGAGCGTGGTGGTGCACTCCTTTAGTGCCAGCACTTGGGAGGCAAAGGCAGGAGGATCACTGTGAGCTAAAGGCAAGCCTGGACTTCATAGCAGGTTCCAGGTCATCCAGGACTATATACTGAGACTGTCTCAAAAATTAAGTTAATAAGACATTCATGTGATCACTCTACAAATATAACTCACTAATAAGTAGTTAGATCTGACCCCAGCACCCTAAAGTCAGGGGCCAACTCTGTGTTCATCAAAGCCTGCTACAGAGCCACAATGTTGAATTAATGACTAAATGGGCAAGGAAGGACTCCAGAAAAACTACTCAGTACCAGTTACTGGGGAACTGAACCTCAGTTTCCCCATTCATAACTTAAGAATATCTGTTCTTTCAAACTTATTGCCAAAAAAAAAAACCCCACTGGAAAGTATATATATATATATAAATATATAAACCTAGAAAGGCTGTGGTGGCCCCAGCTTTAAACCCAGCACCCAGGAGGCAGAGGCAAGTGAATCTCTAAGTTCAAGGGCAGCCTGGTCTATAGAGTGAATTCCCAGACAGCCAGGGCTACACAGAGAAGCCCTGTTTGGAAAAGCCATATAAATATAAACCCAGCTGGGGTGTAGCTCAGTGTTTCATTTTCTGCTTCCTTTTCTGCTAACACTTCCCCTTCGGGCTTCTCCATGCAGCTCACTTTTTCTTTGTTTTCCATTCAAATATTATTTTACTGAAGCGATTGCCTCTGACTTTGCTTCTCTAAACAGCATCCCTTCACACCCTCCGTATCTGTCTGTGTTTCTCCAAATAGCAGACAATATTGCTTAGTATTTTTCTCCACCATGCATAGAAGCAACCCCAGACCCTAAGACTTTTGTGCTCCCAAGGGTAGTGCTGGCCTAAGGATAAAGGAGGAAAATCTGAAAGTATATAAGTAAAGATCTACCATTTACTGAGCAAGCAGTGAAAAAAAAAAAGTTTATGTATTTTTTGAGACAGGTTCTCATGTCGTCTAAGCTATGTAGCTTCCCTATGTAGCTGAAGATGACCTCCTGCCTCCACCTCCTAAATTCTGGTCGTCCGGACTTGTACTTGCAGTTCTCTTTGGTGCTGAGGACAGATTCCAAGGACTCTTGTAAACCAGGCAAACAAACAAGGGGCACTGAAGAGGGAGGCTCCTGTGACCGGATGGAGGAGAGGAAACAACCTGGCAGTGAGACAGGGAAAGGGGGAGGAAGGGCTGTAGAAACCATGGCAAGGACTTGTGAAGTGAGGGGGAGGGGAGCCATGGAAGGAGTCTGAGCAGAGGAAGGACTTTGTTAGGATCTGGCGCCCATATGAGAGACAGACAGTAGGGAACTGTACTGGGGTTCTCTAGAGTAGGAGAACTTATAGGATGAATCTCTTGCTTTTTTTGTTTTTTGGGTTTTTTTTGTTTTTTGAATCTCTCTATAGTATATAGAAGGGGATTTATTACAATGACATACAGGCTAGGGTTCAGCTAATCCAACAATGGCTGCCTATGTTTGGAAAGTCCAAGAATCCAGAAGCTGCTCAGGTCACAAGGCTGGATGTCTCAGCTGGTCTTCAGTAGATGCTGGAATCCTGAAGAAGTAGGCTCTAATGCCAGTGAAGGAATGGACTTGCGAGCAAGACTAGAGTAAAAAGGGAAAGATCAAAAGCTTCCTTCTTCCAAGAGAAGGTATGGTCCAGATTAATGGTGTGTCTTCCTGCCTCAGAATCCAGATTAAAGGTATGAGTCTTCCCTTTTCAAGATCCAGATCAAAGCTGGGCTGTGGTGTGCACACCTTTAATCCCAGGACTCAGGAGGCAGAGGCAGGCAGATCTCAGAGTCTGAGACCAGACTGGTCTACAGAGCAAGTTCCAGGAGAGCCAGAGCTGCATAAAGAAACAATGTCTATAAAAACAATAGATAGATAGATAGATAGATAGATAGATAGATAGATAGATAGATTGATATGATATGATATGATATGATATGATATGATATGATATGATATGATATGATAGATCTAAAGTAAAGGCATGTGTCTTCCTACCTTGAAGGTAGACCAGAAGTGAATCCACCCACTTCAAACCAATCAAAGTATTATCTCACAGGTATGCCTTCCATTTCTAGATTATAGTTCACTCCAGATGTAGCAAAGTTGACAATCAAGAACAGCTATCTCAGAAACCAAGATGAGAAAAAGAAAACTAGGGTAGTGACCCCAGATCAGTGAGGTGTGATGTCAGCTGGGCCAGTGAGATGGGAGAGAAGATGGCGGAGATTTGAGCCTGAGCAACTGGAAGTGTGACCACTGAGATGAAAAAGATGGGAAAACACAGCTCCATAGCTGTTGCGTATCCTTGCTCCAAAATGCTTGGGATCAGAAGTATTTCAGATTTCTTTCAGATTCTGAAATCTTACATATACATATATATCAAGATACCGAGATACCTTAGAGGTATGACGCAGGCCTAAACACAGAATTCACTACTTCATATATCCCTACTCATAGATCCCTATTTTTCTTTTGCCATGATGAGATACAATGACCGGGGCAACTTATAAAAGAAAGCCTTTAGTCAGGGACTCGCTTACAGTTTCAGAGGGCGAATCCATAGACATCATGGCAGGAAACATGGCAGCAGGCAGGAGGGCATGGCACTGGAGCAGTAGCTGAGAGCTTACATCTGATTTGAAAGCAGGAGGCAGAGAGAGAGAGAGAGAGAGAGAGAGAGAGAACTAACTGGGGATAGTGTGGGCTGTTGAAAGCTCAAATCCATCCCCAGCAGCACACCTCCTTCAATAAAACCACACCTAATTCTTCCCGCCCATGGACCAAGTGTTCAAATATATGAGCCTATGCAGGCTATTTTCATTCAAACCACCACAAGCTTAAAGGTAACTTTTACACCATAGTTTGAGGGGGCTGTGGGGTTTGTTGCTGTTTCGTTGGTTTGCTTTTGGTTTAGATTTGAGGTTTGTTTGAAAGATTTATTTTACAAGTATGAGTGTTTGCCCATGTGCACCATATGTGTGCAGTGCCCAAGGGGGCCAGAGGAGGGCATTGTATCTCCTGATACTGAAGTTACTCTGTGGGTGCTGGGAATTAAACCCAGGTCCTCGGGAAGAAGAGCCAGTGCAAACTGGAGAGCCATCTTGCTAGTTTCAGGTTTTGGTTTTGGGGCTCAAACTCACTAAGTAGCTGAAGATGACCTTGAATTTCTGATCCTCCTGCATCTACCTCTTGAGTGTTCTAATCGTAGGCACGAGTCACAACACACCCTCAAGTCTCTATTTGAGACCTGTCATAAGAGGTCTGTTGTGGGATTTTTCATTTGTTCTTCTAGTATGCATTCAAACAGGCCTGAGGATGCAGCTCAATTGGTAGCTACTGCACAAGGCTCTGGCTTCCATCCCTAGCACTGCATAAACTAGGTATGTTGGACTGACTGGGAATCAATCCACTGGGATCCCTATAATGCCAGATATCTGCATGAAACTCTATAGTTGGAGTTTTCTATCTAGATTACCGGTCAACTCTGTCCCGCCAGCTGCTCCCCAAATAACCGCACAGAAGCTTAATATTAATTATTAATGTTCAGCTGATAGCTTAGGCTTGCCCCTAGCCAGATCTTACAATTTAAATTAACCCATTTCTATTCATCTATGTGCTACCCCAGGCTCTGTTACTTCATCTATGAACTTCCCATGTTGTTTCTTTCATGTCTGGCTCTCAACTCCACCCTCCTCCTTCCCGGTGTTCTCTCTGCCCCCAAAATCCTGCCTAGCTATTGGCCAATCAGTTTTTTATTAACAATGAGAGCAACATAGCATCATAGTGTACAAAAGGATTATTCCACAGCAAAACAGTTTGGGGAGGATTAGAAGGTATGACTTTGTTGGAGGAGGTAAGCCACTGGGAGTAGGACTTGACCTTTTAAAAGCCTCCTAGTCTCTCTCTCTTTCTCTCTCTCTCTCTCCCTGCTGCCTGTCGATCAGGATGTAAAGCTCTCATCCGCTACTCCAAAACCATGCTTGCCTGCTTTCTGCCTTGATTACGAGCTAACCTTTTAAAACTGTAAGCAAGCCCACAACTAAATCTTTCTTTTGTAAGAGTTGCCTTGTCATGGTGTCTCTTCCCAACAAGAGTAATAATTAAGACAATAGACAAATGGGGCTGTGGTGGTACACACTTATAGTCCCAGCCCTTGGGAGGCAGAAGCAGGTGGATCTCTGTGAGATCGAGGCCAGCCTACTCTACAGTGAGAGTTCCAGGACAGCAGAGGCTACATAGAGGAACCCACCAAAAAAAAAAAAAAAAAGGCACTGGACATGACAGCTTACTCCTGTAATCTCAACACGTGGGAGGTGGAAACAAAGCGTTAGAAATTCAAGGTTGCCTTCAGTTCCATATCAAGTTTTAGGACACCCTGGTCTACATGAGGCCTTGTTTCAAAAAAACAAAACAGTTTTGGATTTTGGAGCATCTTGGGTTTTGTTTTCCATGTAAAGTACTGTATTTGTGACTTTCCGTTGCTGTGAGAAAAACACCACGACCCAAAGCAACTATGGAAGAGTTCACTTTAGCTTCAGTTTCTAACAAGGTGTCCATGATGGCGGGAGAGGCATGGCAGCAGGCAGCCAGAGCAGGGAGGTCACACTTTCAGTGGCAAATGGAGCCAACTGGAAGTGGAGCAAGGCTGTGGACTCTCAAGCTGCTGCCAGTGATGGACTTCCTCCAGCAAGACTCCCCAAACAGCATCAACTGGGGATCAGGTGTTCAAGTACGTGTGCCTGTGGGGCACATATCTTTCAAACTACCAGACCAGATGGGGGCGAATGTTGAGAGAGAATTTAGCGAATTTAGATATTAGTATCAAACATTTGGAAAACAGGGGGCCAGTGTCCACATCAGGCAGTTTACAACCACCTGTAATTCCAGCTCCAGGAGAGTGACACCCTCTTCTGGCACACACACACACACACACACACACACACACACACACACACACAGCACAAAGTTAAAAAAAATGGAAAACAGCTCATATAGAAGCTGTAATGATCTGTTCTGTCTCTTTAAGAGACAAGCCACTCCCACTCCCTCCCCTGTCTGCTGAAACAGGCTGATCTTCAGCTTCCAGCCTGAGTTCTCTCTCTTTTCTGTCTCCCTTTTGAAGAGACAGCTTCTGCCTCTCCCCAGTTCTCCCCTTCCCCTTTCTGTCTCTCCCTTCTCTCGTCTCTCTTTCTCTCTCTTCTCTCTCCTCTTCTCCCCTTCTCCCTTCCCCCTCCAGAACCCACTGAATAAATATCCAACCTCACTCTGCATGTCGTGCCTATCCACGTCCCTGTCTCTTGCCCGCCCGCCATGTGTCTCCCTGCCTGGGACTGGCTGCTCTCAGAGCCTGCTACCTGCGGCCACATGACCCACTGCCACCACTGGGGGACCTGCAGCATTTCCGCTGCCTCCAGGGATCCTGCAGCATTTTTGATTTTTCCATTACAGGAGCCAAATCAACATAATCATCAAAAGAAAACAGAAAAAACTAAGCATTTTTTTTTTAGTATTGCAAAGAAATACGTTTTTGTTTTGTTTTGAGAAATCCTTTCTCTGTGTAGCCCTGGCTGTCCTGGAACTTACTCCATAGACCAATCTGACCTTGAACTCGCAGAGATCTCACCAGTCCTTCTTCCAGGAGCTGAGTTTAAAGACATATACCACCACCACCCAGCAAGCTACATTTTTTTAAAAAGAAAATTGAAGGAACTCAATGGCAAACCTGTAGCTAAGTAGGAAGCCCCCACCCACTGCCAGCACCTGCTCATGACAAGCAGTTCTTGGAAAGTCACCAATTTGTGATTTCACTGGAAAAGAAATCACTGTTCTTACAGCCACCAGAAGTGGACACCTAATTTCCACGACAAATATGGAAATGCTATGTTAGCAGCTGGAGGCCTTTTCTGTATTTCTGCATGGACATATACAGCAACACAAATTGGAGTAGAATGGAACCTGTCACCTGTTGGCAGAGTCACCCCTAAGGGATGGAGAGATCAGTAGTCATGTCAATTGGTGCAACAGTCAAGGAATTGTTTCAAAACCAACCTATAAGTGATCCCAAGTCAAAGAATCACGTATTCACCAAAATATGGCATATTGAAGAAAAAATAAAGTACCTTTGAAATCTTCAAAAAAAAAAAAAAGAAATTAGCAGAAACCGGATGTGACAGGCGTGAAGAACATTGACACCTATACTTATGTGAGAGGTTGGGGAAGGAGGCCTGCTAGGAGCCTGCAGGCCAATCTCGGCTAGAGAGACAGCAGCAGTGTCTCAGAAAACAGATTTACAAAACACACAAATAGGGGCTACAAGACGGTTCTGGAGCTAAGATATTTGCCACACAAACAGGACGTGTCCCCAACACGCATGTGAGAAACCAGGCACCATCTCGCACACCTGCAGATCCAGCACTGAGAAGGCAGACAGGAGGATCTCCAGAGCTTGCCTTTCAAGCAGTCTAGCTGAATCAGTGAGCCCCAAGTTCATGGAGAGACGGTCAAAAAATAAGAGGGCTGGCAAGATGGCTCTCAAGAACTTCAGGTAAACCTGATGACCTGAGTTCAGTTCCTGAGACCCACGGAATGGCAGAAGAGAACCAACTCCTGAAAGTTGTCCTTTACATACTACAGTGTGGGTGGCAATATCACACACACACACACACACACACACACACACACACATGATAAATAAATATAAAAATTATTTGGGGGGCGGTGGAGAGATGGCTCAATAGTTAAAAGCGCCCATTGCCCTTCCAAAACACCCAGGTTCAATTTCCAGCACCCTCACAGCCGCTCAGCTCACAACTGTCTGTAACTCCAGGAGATCTGACACCCTCATATTTATATATATATATATATATATATATATATATATATATATCACCAATGTACATAACATTTTTAAAATATTTTTTCATTTGTTATTTTGTCTTTTTTTTTCTAGAGTTGAGGACCAAACCCAGGATCTTGTGCTTGCTAGGCAAGCACTCTACCACAGAGTAAATCCCCAACCCCAAGATTTATTTTTTATTTGTAAGGTAAAGAATGCTAGAGGAAGACACCCTCTGTGAACCTCCGCCCTCCTCCGTACACACCTGTGCCTGCACGAAGACTTTACACAGACACGTCGATACACATAAACAGAAATCATAGGGTGTGGCACCATAGCTGAGGAGACGTGAGCAAACATCTTCTCACTCCAGATGGGGAACTGATGACAGCCCAAAGTAAGGGCACCACTAAAGTCCAACTCGGTGAACTTGCATCACAGGAGGACGGCTCCAGCATGAATGACGGTTTGTGAAGGCAAGAGCCCTGAGGCTCTCTGCACAGCTCACAGGCAGAGACCCAGGTCAGAGAGATCTCTTCTCAGCAGCCCTCACTGTTTAGTTTATATAAGTTGTTGTCCTACTTCATCAGCCTACGGGAACCTCAGCTGAGGAATTGCCTCCTTCAGATTGGCCCATGGCTGTGTCTGCAAGAGATGGTCTTGATCAATGTGAGAGAGCTGAGTCCACTGTAGTCCATCCTTGGGCAGTTGACCCTGGGCTGTATCAGGAAGCCGTCTGAGCATGACCAAACAGCTAGCAAACAGATAATCTTTCTCCATGGTTCTTGTATTCAGATTCCTGCCCTGACTTCTGTCAATCATGGATTTTGTTCTGAAAGTGTAAGCCATGTAAACTTTTCCACCTCTGAATTGCTTTTAGCTAGAGTGCTTTATCACAGTAGCAAGAAGACTAAAACACTTGGAAAAGATGGGACCTGGTGTGTGTACTCAGTTTCAGGAACACCCTGAGACTTGTGAGTTGTTTACTCCCTGACTCTTAAGGATTATTTCTTGTTTCAATTCAGCCATGCTTCCAACATGCTTCCCCTTCACTGGGGAATTCTAGGCAGATGTCCTTGTACTGAGCTCCACCCCCAGACCTCCTTGAACAATATAGATAGCTGTCTGCAAAGTTCAAAGAATTTCTGGTTAATTTACTGGGACCGGGGGAGCCTTTTCAGCAGGTCTTTTCCGTTTTTTTTTTGTTTTGTTTTGTTTTTTGTTTTTTTAATAAGACACACTTCTATTCTTTGGTCTTAAGAAATGAAGGAGAACTTTCATGACAGCTTCCAAATGTATTTCTGTGCATTTGTACATAAAATTTCTTGATGTTAAAGATACTGGCTGTTGCTTATTGTAAACTTTCTCTCGTCCAGACTGTTACATAATAATTTCTCCAAATTGGGCCGGGCGGTGGTGGCGCACGCCTTTAATCCCAGCACTTGGGAGGCAGAGGCAGGCGGATCTCTGTGAGTTCGAGGCCAGCCTGGTCTAGAAGAGCTAGTTCCAGGACAGGAACCAAAAAGCTACGGAGAAACCCTGTCTCGAAAATCAAAAAAAAATAAAAAAGATAACCAAAGGCAAAACCCAAGGATTTGTGGAGGAGAGTTGGTGGACACAGTATACCATAGGTGTTAAAATCCTGCAAACCTTGGGTAAGGGTGGGGATCTGTTCAATGTACAATATATATCTCTATGACATTTTTTAAATAAAATTGCTTAAAGATCTTCAAAACAAACTAACACAAAAAGGCACTGGCAACATCAAGGAGTAAACAGACAAGTTGAGAAAATTAGAATTGAGACAGAGAAAATCCAATAATTTCTAAGTCATGGGATGAGATAAGACTAAGGAGGTTGGGGTTGGCGAGATGGCTCAGCAGCTGAAGGTGCTTGCAGCCAAGCCTGACGACCTGAGTTCAATCCTTAGTACCAACATAATGGAAGGAGTCGTCCTCCAACCACATTACCCAACCCCTTCCTGACACATAGTAAACAACTAAACATAAGACAACAATTTAAAAAATAGAGTTAAGTCCAGCTCTCACCTTTGGGGAATTTATAATTAATATGGGTATTTGTGTTAAAGAGACTGTAAGACAGGAGGAGCCCTTGTCCCTGGGCAGGATGCAAGTCAGGGAGGGCTTCTGGGAGGAGGCACCCAGGGGCAAGGCTTTTGCACTTGCTCTGCCTGCTTGGAATAGCTACCCAGATTTAAACGTGGATCTTCTCTCCATTATTCAGATTTTGGCTCAGTCATAACGTTTTTCTCAAGGTGCTAGCTGGGCTGCCCTAGGCTGCCCCACCTTGTGTGTGCCTGTGTGCACACACACGTGTGTATGGGGGGTTAGCCTACAGTCAAGGTTGGATATCCTCACCTGGAACTCACTATGTAGATCAGGATAGCCTAAAACTCACAGAGATCCACCTGCCTCTGCCCCCCAAATGTTATCATGAAAGGTGTCACCACCATGCCTGCTTCACTCTGTTTCTCGAGACGGGTCTCTCACTGGAGCTTCTCGTTGGCCTAGACAGGCTGGGCAGAGGACCCCCCCCCCAGGAACCATCTATGCCCTCAGTGCTGGGTTTATAGGCGTGCTGCCATACCCAACTTTTGCATAGGTGCTGGGGCCCTCCTTAGGGTCTATGAAACATCTCATCCTTGACATATTCCACAGCCTTCTGTTTCTTCCTATCTGTCTTCCTCTACAAAGTGCTGGTTCCTGGGGGCAAGAATTGGTTCAGGCCACTGCCACACCCAGCACCTGTAGATCAGGGCTTGGCACAAGCCAGTGCACAATGAATGTTTATTAAATGAAGAACAAAAACCGTCGCGGAGCTCCTGGATCCAGCTGTGCCTGAAGCTGCACGATCGTGAAATGGCCTAGGAAATTCAAATTCCTCTTGCCTACACAGCCATCTCAGACATCACCTCATGGCTGGTGGATACCTTGCTCGCCACACTTTCCTCATCCTGTGGATCCCTCAGGGCCCAGTGGCATGCAGCCTGGAGTGACTGGCGGAGTTGTTTCCTTCCAAAATACAAAAACATTATGGGATTGAGAGCACTGTGAGCAAGGGCCAGGCCTGAAACCAGAGGCTCAGCCTCCAAGACACGGGCAAGGAGCAAGGAGAATGGCGCAGCCACTGCAATTATGACCTTCAGGATGTGGTAAGGGGTCCAGCAGATGAAAAAGCCAACCACAACAGCTGTGCCCAGTGGCCAGTGACGTCGGGTCAGTTTCCATTGGAGGATGCCATGGCAACTGGCCATGAACACCAACGGCCCCAAGAAGCCAAAGAGAAATCGAACGGCGGTGATGGTGGCCTCTGCGACGACAGAGTGCCCATAGTCTATGCCGCACAGACGCCGTGGAGGGAAATGCTCCTGATGCAGCCTATGGTAGACAGCAGAGGGCACCGTTAGCACCAGGGCCAGCATCCAGGAAGAGACCTGGGCCACCCGCACCCCGAGTGTCCGGTGATCAGCAGTCTTCCAGGAGGGCCTGAAAGCCAGTAGGAAGAGGTCAGCGCTGAGGGCAGTCAGGAGCAGCACACTGGAGTACATAGACAGGACGGTGACCGAGGGCAACAGCCAGCAGCCTGCTGACCCATATGGCCAGTGACCCTTCTGGGCGATGGGCACAGCCAGGAAGGGCAGAGACACACAGCAAAGCAAGTCAGCCACGGCCAGGTGCAGGAACCAAGAGGCCCCAAGCCTGTGGCGGGATTCTTTCCAGGTCACCCAAGCCACCAAGATATTGCCTGGCACACCCACCAGGAAGATGGCTGCATACAGAAGAACCAAGGCTATGAGGTAGACATTACTAGATAAGCATTCGCCATCTGTGCAGTCTACGGGAACGTCCGGAAGGTAGTGGTAAAGATCATAATCATATTCATAATCATATTGGTTGATGGTGGTATGGTTCATCATCCTGGCCCCAGATACCTGCAGGAGACAGACAGGCAACAAGTCAGTGGGAAAACTTCAAGAGCCTTGCTGTTCTGGGCCAGGCTGGCCCAGCGACACCATACTAGAGAGTCCAGTGCTGTGATGTTAGGGCGCCTGAACTTCAGGGTTCCTGCATTCTGTGATACTTATTATCAACTGGCAACCTGACAGATTCTGGAAGCATCTAGGAGATGGGGTCAGTCTTTGTTGTGCTAACTGATATGGGAAGACCCATTTTAGTTGTGGAAAGGACCCACCTGGGATCCTGGACTGTATAAATGGAGAAAGGGGGCCAGAAAGATGGTTCAGTGAGAGAAGGTGCTGCCACCAAGCCTGATGACCTGAGTTCAGTCCCTGAGACCCACATGGTGAAAGAGGAGAGCGGACTCTCCAGGTTATCATCTAACCTCCACATACATGTACACACACACAACACACACACACACACACACACACACACACTAAAAATAGGGATTTTTAAATGAATGGGAAAAGTGTTCTGGAAAGTGGCATACATTCTTCCCAAGTGTTTCTTTTTTCTTTTGTTTTGTTTGAGACAGGGTTTCTCTGTGTAGCTCTGGCTGTTCTGGAACTTGCTCTGGAGACCAGGTTGGTCTCGAACTCACAGAGATCCACCTGCCTCTGCCTCCCAAGTGCTGAAATTAAAGGCGTGCACCTCAGGCACAGCCTAGCTCACTAGTGCTTCTTGACTGGTTTTGATGTGGTCAGCTACTTCAAGCTCCTGTTGCCTTGACTTTCCCTCCACAGTGGACCAGATATTGACACTGTGAGTCAGAATAAATACCTTCTCCTTTAAGTAGCCTTTGCACAGTATTTTATGTAGACCAGGATAGCCCCAAACTCACAGAACTCCACCTGTCTCTGCTTCCCAAGGACTGGGATTAAAAAAAAAAAATGTGCCACCACATCCAGCATGAATTATTTTATCACAGGAAAAGAAACTATTAAGAAAAAAAGAATTATCTCATTAGCATGTAAGATTCCAGAATATGAGAACAGCAAACTGAGATTCCAGCAAGTAAGAGAACTAGAATTCCAGAAATGCTGAGACTTGTACACACCTTGAAATTCCAGTACATAGCCGGGCGGTGGTGGCGCACGCCTTTAATCCCAGCACTCGGGAGGCAGAGGCAGGCGGATCTCTGTGAGTTCGAGACCAGCCTGGTCTACAGAGCTAGTTCCAGGACAGGCTCCAAAGCCACAGAGAAACCCTGTCTCGAAAAACCAAAAAAAAAAAAAAAAAGAAAAAGAAATTCCAGTACATAACCTTTTATACACCACAAAGTGCTGGGATTGAAGCCAGGTCCCACACAGGTGCCAGGCAGGGGCTCTACCACTGAACCATACTCCAGCCCCTCACTGGGGGATTCTAGGCAGGGGCTCTACCACTGAACCATACTCCAGCCCCTCACTGGGGGATTCTAGGCAGGGGCTCTACCACAGAACCATACTCCAGCCCCTCACTGGGGGATTCTAGGCAGGGGCTCTACCACTGAACCATACTCCAGCCCCTCACTGGGGGATTCTAGGCAGGGGCTCTACCACTGAACCATACTCCAGCCCCTCACTGGGGGATTCTAGGCAGGGGCTCTACCACTGAACCATACTCCAGCCCCTCACTGGGGGATTCTAGGCAGGGGCTCTACCACTGAGCCACAGCCCAGCACCTCACTGGGGGATTCTAGGCGGGGGCTCTATCACTGAGATACACCTCCGGCCCCTCACTGGGCGTCTGATTGATGGAAACCTAAACAATTCCTTGAAATACTAGAATCCTAGCTCATGTCTGTCTTGGAAGGCTAAGGTGCAGTTTTCGAATCCCACGGCAGATTAGAACATATAGATCCTGAATGCTAATGCCTTAGAACACCAAGCTCTTAGAATTCAAAAATTAAAACTCAGCAAGAAAAACAGAAGGAGAAGAAGCAGCAGAAGCGGCAGCAGCAGCAACTGGGCAATGGCAGCATGTGCCTTTAATCCCAGTACTTGGGAGGCAGAGGCAGGTGAATCTCAGTGAGTGCAAGGCCAACCTGGTCTACAAAATGAGTTCCAGCCACGGCTACACAGAGAAACCCTGTCTCAAAAAAGAAAGGAAGAAAGAGAGAAGGAAAAAAGAAAGAGCGAGCAAGGCATGATAGCATGCTTATGGGCTCAGTGAATAAAGCCAGTAATAAATTCTTTAAAATAACACCAACATCCATCTGGAGCAATTATTTCAATAATATTAACACTGGGAACACTTAGTAAGAACGGAATGTTGCATTCCCTATGGTTTTTTTTTTTTTTTTTTTTTTTTTGGTTTTTCAGACAGGGTTTTTCTGTGGCTTTGGAGCCTGTCCTGGACTAGCTCTGTGACCAGCTCTCACCCAGATCCTCCTGCTCTCTCCGAGTCTGATTAGCTGCGCCACCACCGCCCGGCTCCTATGGTTTATGGTTTATTTATTCACAAACACAGCCCATGGGTACTTTCTGTTTTGCTTTGTTTTTGAAGGTTTTCATGTAGCTCAGGCTAGTTCCACATATGCTGGGTAGCCAAAGATGACTATGAACTCCTGGTCCTTCTGCTTCTAATTCCCGAGTGCTTAGATTTTAAGGGTGCACTACCACACCCAGCTCCTGAGCATTTTTGTTGTTGTTCTGGGTGTCTGTCCAAGGACTGAGGCACAGGCCAACATCTGTCTCCTTGCAGCTGATATTCCAATGGGGAAAATCAAGGAGCCAGGACGCAAACAAGAAATTTGCAGAATTTTCCAAGGGATAATAGTTGAATGAGGAGGACGTATCAAGGCCAGCCTTGACTGTATGGTTACAGACTAGCCTGGGCTTCACGAGACCCTGCCTTTTAAAAAAAAAAAAGGTTGCTGTAGGGAGAAAGCAATCCCAGAGAAGGAGGCTCCGGTGGAACTGCACACAGATGGTAAAGGAAGGCGGCATTTGCGCAGAAACTAAAAGGATTAAGGGAGATGATAAGGACATAGAATGAAATACAGCATGACAGCTGTGTTCAAGGAATAGCAAGGTCGTGAGGCTGGAGCTAGTCGGCAAGAAAGAAAAGGGAGAAGTGAGAACAAGTCAGTCATGATGGCATGCACCTGTAATCTCAGCACTCAGGATGCGAGGCAGGAGAATTGCCATGTGTTCCAAGCCGACTTGGCTACACAACGATTATTAGGCCAATTAGGGTTCACATAACAAAGTGCTATCTCGGTGGAGCACTGTTAGTCTTGCCTTTCTGTAGCTCTTGGGAGGTGCAGGCAATTCAAAGCCACCCTAGCCGACATTCTAATGAGTCGCCGCCCTGTTAAAGGGGGAGGAGCTGGAGAGCCGGCTCCACGGTTAAGAGCATTTGTTGCTATTGTAGAGGAACCAGGTTCTGTAGCAGCTCTGAACCATCTCTCCAGCTCCTATCCTAACACCCCATTTTAAGATGTTTTTTTTTTTTCAAGACAGGGTTTCTCTGTGGCTTTGGAGCCTGTCCTGGAACTTGCTCTTGTAGACCAGGCTGGCCTTGAACTCACAGAGATCTGCCTGCTTCTGCCTCCCAAGTGCTGGGATTAAAGGTGTGCGCCACCACCGCCAGGCGGTTTTTGTTGTTGTTCTTGTTATTGTCGTTTGTTTGAGGTTTTTTTTTTAGATTTATTTATTTGATGTGCATTCTAAGTGTGTATTGCACCACATGCATGCCTGGTGTCCATGGAGGTCAAAAGAAGACATTGGATCCCCTAGACAGTTCCAGACAGTTGTGAGCCACCACGAGGTTTGCTGGGAACCAAACGTAGGGTCTTCTGCAAGAGCAGCAAGTGCTCTTAACTACGGCTCCTGCAGGGGACGCTGGGCAGCTCACAGTTATCTGTAGCTCTAGTTCCTTTCCAGGACTCTGTGGGTACATGTACTCAGGTGCACAGACACACACACACACACACAAATTAAAAATCATATTAAAATTCAAATACAGGGGGCTGGAGAGATGGCTCAGAGGTTAAGAGCATTGCCTGCTCTTCCAGAGGTCCTGAGTTCAATTCCTGGCAACCACATGGTGGCTCACAACCATCTGTAATGAGGTCTGGTGCCCTCTTCTGGCCTGCAGACATACACACAGGCAGAATATTGTATACATAATTAAATAAATAAATAAATATTTAAAATAAAATAAAATTCAAATACAGCAACAAAATGACCAGGTCCAACAACAATAGTTTAGCTCATCAGAAGGCCTCATTCACTGAGCATTTTGTGTATGTTCCAGGCATGACCCCAAACATCTTTCAACACTGTATCTCCATCTGATATGGTCTTCTTAAACTGATCTACAGTTGACTGAGGCCCTAGGCCCAAGTCCCAAAATATTACTGTCTCCACATATGAAACTAGGCAGCCACAAACACGCTGAGGCCCTGAAACACCTATATCACTTTGGGTGGCAGCCACGACTGGCTCTGTCCATATCCCCTTCTGGGACCCACGTCACCAGTTTGGAAGGATTGCAGCATTAATGCAGAAACACAGATATAGCCAGGTGGTCGTGGCGCACACCTTTAATCCCAGCACTCAGGAGGCAGAGGCAGGTGGATCTCAAGTCCAGTGTGGTCTACAGAGTGGGTTCCAGGACAGCCAGGGCTACACAGAGAAACCCTGTCTCAAAGAGCAAAAAGAAAAAAAAAAAGAAAAGAAACACAGAAATGTTACAGAGTGCACTGGGGAAGATAAGACCTCGTGGGAGGGGCCACTGAACCCCATTCAGAGTGGCCGGAACCTGAAGCGCCCAGCTCACTATTATGGGTCCCAGAACCTCAACCAACACTGTCAAAACAGGAAAGACACAGCGGAAGTTGGGACACTTCCAGCTCGGCCAGGTACCCAGCCAGCTTATGAGGCCAAGCCATTTCTCTGAGTATTTTTCCATTCTTCAAAGCAAACTGTACCTGACTTTTAAAAACTCACCTGCCATCCAGCACTAGAGGCTGAGGCAAGAGAACTGCCATGTTTAAGGCTAACCTGTGTGTGCTATAAGGTCAGACCCTGTCTCAAAAAAAAAAAAAGTAAGCAATACAAAAACATAACAAAAGAACAAAACACTCAAAGGTTCAACCGCTCTGTGACCTTCAGCAGGTACCCTAACCTCTCTGTGCTTCAGTCTGTAAAAGGAAATAATCAAATAACCCACCTTACAGAGCGCTGGGAATATTCAATGTACTCAATAGATCTGCTCTGGAGGAAATGACTGCCACAGTGCTGGTCCGCAGCAAGCATCAGGGGTGTGTGTCTGTGTGTCTGTGTGTCTGTCTATGTGTGTCTATGTGTGTGTCTGTGTTTGTGTCTCTCTGTCTGTGTGTCTATCTGTGTGCCTATTTGTGTGTGTGTTTGTGTGTGTATCTGTGTTTGTGTGTCTGTGTCTGTCTGTGTGTGTGTCCATGTTTATGTGTGTGTCTGTGTCTCTGTGTGTATCTGTGTCTGCGTGTGTCTGTGCGTGTGTATCCATGTTTGTGCGTGTGTCTGTGTGTCTGTGTCTACGTGTATTAGCTCCTGTTATCGCGTATATACACAGCCTCTCTTCCCTTCTGTGGCTCCACCTCGCACAGCTATTACTGATAACATACCAGGACAGTTTCTGTACTCAGATACTATCAGCCTATGGAATTTCGTCTGTAAACAGAAACGGATGATTCCCAGCACTCATTCATATTCATATTCTCTCTCTCTCTCTCTCTCTCTCTCTCTCTCTCTCTCTCTCTCTCTCTCTCTCTCTCTCTCTCTCTCTCTCTCTCTCTCTCTCTTTCCCACTTCACTCAGTGCTCTACCACTGACAAGACAGAGCTGTCTTCTCAGCCCTTCCACTTTCCTGAGACAGAGTGTCTCACTGAGCCTCAAGTTTGTCAATTGGATCAACAAATGGGCCAGGAAGCACAAGAGACCTTGGTATCCACCCTCTGGTGCGCAGATTACAAAGGGACACTCTGTACCCAGTGGCATTGCTGTCTTGTTTTATTTTGTTTTGAGACAGAGTTTCTCATTGTAGCCTCCTTAGCTCTGTAGACCAGGGTGGCCTCGGAGTCACAGAGATCCACCTACCTCTGCCTCCCAAGTGCTGGGATTAAAGGTGTGCACCACTGCCCAACTATATTGTTGTCTTTTACAATGAATCAGCTGTAGTTGTTTGATTCCATACACTATACATAAAATAGTATTACCATGGCTTTTACATAAGTAACATATGTATTTACTTATTTGTGTGTGTGCTTTTGTGTGTACACAAGCTTGCACAAGCATGCTTGCTTTGCATGGTACAGCTCTCAGTGAAGGTCAGAAGACACTTTGAGCGAGTCAGAATTCTCCACTAACCAAGTGAAGTCCTAGAATCAAACACCGGTTGGGCCGGGCGGTGGTGGTGCACGCCCTTAATCCCAGCACTCGGGAGGCAGAGGCAGGCAGATCTCTGTGAGTACGAGTCCAGCCTGGTCTACAAAGGGAGTTCCAGGACAGGCTCCAAAGCTACAGAGAAACCCTGTCTCGAAAAACCCAAAAGAGGGGCTGAAGAGATGGCTCAGTGGTTAAGAGCATTGCCTGCTCTTCCAAAGGTCCTGAGTTCAATTCCCAGCAACCACATGGTGGCTCACAACCATCTGTAAAGAGGTCTGGCGCCCTCTTCTAGCCTTTAGGCATACAGACAGAATATTGTATACATAATAAATATTTATTGCCGGGCGGTGGTGGCGCATGCCTTTAATCCCAGCACTTGGGAGGCAGAGGCAGGCGGATCTCTGTGAGTTCGAGGCCAGCCTGGTCTACAGAGCTAGTTCCAGGACAGGCTCCAAAGCCACAGAGAAACCCTGTCTCGGAAAAAAAAAAAAAGAAAAGAAAAGAAAAAGAAAAACCCAAAAGAAAAAAAAAAAAACACCGGTTGGTAGGCTTCGCAGCAAGTACGTTTACCTACTGAGTCATCTTGGCCCACAAATTGCTACTTTGTTGATTTTTTGTTTTTTGTTTTTTGTTTTTTTTGTTTTGTTTTGTTTTTGAGACAAGACCTTACTGTTTACCACTGACTGGCCTGGAATTTACTATGTAAACTGACTGACCTCAAACTGACAGAGATCTACCTACCTCTGCTTCCTGAGTTCTGGAGTTAAAAGCTTGTCTACCACACATGACTTATGTTTTTAATTTTTATTCATGAATACCCGCGTGTGTCTGTTTAAGTATATGACATCTGTGGGCACCAGAAGACGGAGTCAGATTCCCTGGAGCTGATAAGAGAGGTCAGTGGGGGTGAATCTGAGCAAATCTAAATATATATATATACATATATGTATATATAATGTAATAATGAAACATGTTATTTTATATGCAAAACGCAATAAAATGGGAAAGCCTGGGCATGGTATGCTTTCCTGAAATCTCAGCACTTAGAAGACTGAGGCAGGAGGATTACCATGAGTGTGAGGCCAGTCTGGTCTACATACGAAGTTCCATGCCAGCTTAGGTTATACCATGAGACCCTGTTTCTGGAAACCAGAAAGTAAGGCTAAGGGCACGAATCAGCTGGACGAGTGTTTCCCGGCACCACATAAACTGGACCGGATGGCATTGAGTTTGAGGCCAACTGGGTCACAGGAGATCCTGTATCCAGAAAAGAGAGAGAGAGAGAGAGCTGATGTTCACTGTCATGTGTTACGTTTCAGAAATGACTGTCCTGACCATCTTAGACATGGGCATTATAATTATCCCAATTTCCCAGAACCTGGGCTCCACCCAGTGTGGGCTCCACCCACTGTAGGCTTGCTCCAGTGTGTTTCTGGCATCTAGAAAACTCCAAGAGTTCATATGGTATTTGGTGAGTGAAAGAATAAATTAACAAGGTAAAGGAGCAGCTTAGGGTGTGAGAGAGACGGCTGGGTGGATAAAGTGCCTGAGTTTGAGTCCTGGGACACACGTGGCAGAAGGACGCAGCTGAGTTCTGTAGGCTGTCCTCTGGTTCTATATGCAGGTTGTGGCACACATGACCATGTGCAATGCAGTGAATAAATAAGCGCAATTCGGAAAGAAAGGAAGGCACACACTTGAGCAAACATTTTTTTTTCCAAGACAGGGTTTCTTTGTGTACCCCCTGGCTGCCCTGGAACTCACTCCGTAGACCAGGCTGGTCTCAGACCTACAGAGACCCACCTGGCTACACACGAACAAATCATTATTTAAAAAATTTAAAGAAAATATCTGAGAATCCTACAATACATTTAAAGAAAAAATAATACAATAAAAATCATAAAAATAACTTTTTTTTTTTTTTTTGGTTTCTCAAGACAGGGTTTCTCTGTGGCTTTGGAGCCTGTCCTGGAACTAGCTCTGTAGACTAGGCTGGCCTCGAACTCACAGAGATTCGCCTGCCTCTGTCTCCCGAGTGCTGGGGTTAAAGGCGTGCGCCACCACCGCCCAACAATAAAATACTTATAAAAAAAAAAATACAAAAATGTGAGGAGAGTGCCTCTGTGTTAGAAATAAGAATCAGACTGGCAATATTCTGACGCTGGAAACGGACTCAGGTAACACTCTTACGGAATGTGCTCAGTTTACCAGAAGCCCCGAGCTGTCTAGTTACCACCCGTGCACACCTCCACGTACCTGAGTAAATTCACCTTTGACCAAAAGTGACCCTTGCTGTCCAAGGAAGCAGGAACAGGGAGTATGGTGAGGGCTTGCTCGCCAGGCACACTGACTTTAGGAGGACTGGCTCCAACCTGGGGATCCCTGAAGGTCAGGGTATTCCGCACAACCTATCTTATCTTTTACTGTGCTGACCTAACTTGCAGCACGCGTCTGGGGCCCTGACGTGCTTTCCCGAGCAGCGAGGATTAATTCCTGTCTGGAGGGCTGAGGGTGTGGTAGAATGCTCCTGTACCACCCCAAGCCCCGCATCAACTGAGTACCACAGCGCATGCCTGCAATCCTGGCACTCAGGTGAGGCAGGACAATAGCGCCTTCAAGATCATCCTCAGTCACACGAGTGAGTTTGAGGTCAGCCTGCGCAACATGAGAGCGTGTCTCAGAAAAAAGTCAAATATCCATCTAGAATTCTAATTCTGACTCAAGGTTTTAAAATGAATGCTTCTAGGAAGCCAAAATCATGAAACTCTCCACTCTTCTCACCCTCCCTCATGCCTCCTTCCTTACCTTCTCTTCCAACTGGTCTCAAGTTAGCCAAATTCAGCTTACAAGTGCAACGTCAGATCACGGCAGCTGCTGGGAGGCCCAGGGTCTCTCCACCAGGAACAGGAGCTGGCCGGTCTCAGCAGTAGCTGGTGAGTCTCAGCGCTCCCACCCGTTTCCCTGGGTCCTAGGGATTCTCGGGATTCTCCTCGGAGGGCCCTATTAAACCTAAACCAGGAAAAATGGGTGTGGCCTCCTCTCAGCCTCAGGGGAATATTTGTCTCTTCTTCCTCCAGTGAGTCACAGATTAAACCACCGACGGAAAGGTTGGAAAAGCTTAAAGTATGGAGAGCTGGACAGTGTCTCCACCCTTAGTCTCACCGTCACCAGTTTCCTGGAAGCCAGATCTGTGTGGACTGTAAACCACAAGGCCTAGAGGGCTATCTTTGAAACTACCTCTCACCCACCCTCTGCCCTGAAGGGCCCCTAAGGTTCCACAGTAAACACTAGCTGCCAGCTGACCCTCTCCTGACATCCTGCTCTGTCTCTGCCTCTCCTGCCTGAGCTACAGACTCTTAGAGATTTTTCCTTCCTCAAACGTACTGAGGAAGATAGCCCAGTGTTAACCCTACTCAGAAAGATCAAGAAGTCAAGCCCAGGCCCTGAGGCTTCCATGAAACCTAAAATTGCAAGTCCTGTTCCTCTCTGGGCGGTATGCAGACATAGCAGACGTGAGAGAACACACTTGTCATTCCAGCACTCTGGAGGTAGAGGCAAGGAAAATCTCAAGCTGGAGACCAGTCTGGTCTACACAGCAAGGCACTGTTGCAGAACCAGAGATGGGTGGGTGGGAACATGCTTGTCACACACGCATGTGGACCTAAGGTTGAATTTCTAACCCACATAAAAGTCAAGTGCAGGATTTCATGCATGTAACTCCAGCATTCATAGAGAGATTGTCAGGGGAGACAGGAGAATCCCTGGAAACATGTGGGCCTAGCTAGCCTGACCTCTGCCACTGCAAGCAACAAGAGACTGTCCCAAACAAAGCAGAAGTTGAAGGTCTAGGATTAAGGCTGTTCTCTGACCTTCATATGCTAACTGTAATTCTCAGGCCTGTGTGCATGCAGACTTAAAACAAAAAAGAAAAAAGTAATAACAACAAAAAAAAAACAAAAAAAGAAGTTGACCGTAGTGGCTGTTTTTGGTTTTGTCTTGTTTTGAGACAGGATCTTGTACTGTAGCCTGTGATGACCTCAAACTTACAGATTTGCCTGCCTCAACTTCCCCTATCTTTAAAGACACACATACACACACATGGTACAGGCTTAAGAGGCTAAGCCTCACCAGGCGGTGGTGGCTCAGGTCTTTAGGTCCACCATTCGGGAGGCAGAGGATCCGTGTTGGCTCCGTGAGTTCAAGGTCAACCTGGTCTACAGAGCAAGTTCCAGGACAGGGAAATTCTATCTTGAAAAAAAAAAAGAAGAAGAAGAAGAAATAGCCTCAGCCCTAACGTTGGAATCCCTTCACGCAGCAGCTTTTGATGGTCATATTTCTCTCCTAGCCATGCTTAAGGCCTTCAGGGGATGTGGTCATGAATTCTTCTGTTGGTTTTTGGAATGTTAAGTCATGTTGCTAGAGGAAGCTGCTTCTGGGTCAAGAGCTGCAAACTCTGTGATCTGATCGAGGCCTCTCTCATCCTGAGAGGCCACTGTGTTCCCTAACACCTCCACTAGAATTTCGCGGGAACTTACCTGGTCAATAAATGTACCAAGATGATAGAAGTCTTGAAGTCTGGCTCAACGTTAGGGTTGAGCTCCTGCCTAGAGTCCCCCAATGAGGGACTGAGGGCGTGGTTCAGTGGTAGAGCCCCTGCCTAGAATCCCCCAGTGAGGAACTGGGGTGTGGCTCAGTGGTAGAGCCCCTGCCTAGAATCCCCCAGTGAGGGGCTGGGGTGTGGCTCAGTGGTAGAGCCCCTGCCTAGAATCCCCCAGTGAGGAGCTGGGGTGTGGCTCAGTGGTAGAGCCCCTCCATAATAAGTTGAGGTCCTGGATTTTAAGGGTATAACTGAAAACACTTGGTGGTTTCATATATATATTTCCTCCACTAGGTCCTCAAATTCTTTGTCTCTACCACTGAACCCCAAGCTCCTTACTGCCTGTTATCAACTGAATAAGGAAAGTTACACATAAGCTTTGACCAGTTGATGGTGCTGCTTGAGGAGGTTATGGAACTTTAGAAAGTGGAGCCTCGCAGAAGAAGTGGGTCACTGAGGGTGGGCTCTGGGGGTTTTTATATTCTTACCTCACGGCCTGGAGGGATGGCTCAGCCATTAAAGGCTAGGCTCACAACCAAAAATATTCTTACCTCACTTCCTGAATCCTTTCTCTATATTCTGTGGGTGAAAATGTGATCACCAGCTTACTGCTCCAGCTGCTGGCTGCCATGACTTCTCGTTTTATTGATTAACCCTCTAGAACCACTAGGCAAATTAACCCTTTCTTCCATAAATTGCCTTTGGTCATGATATTATTACAGCCTAGGAAAGTAATCAATACACTGGAGGATTCTAGGCAGGAGCTCAACCACTGAGCCACACCCTCAGCCCCTCACTGGGGGATTCTAGGCAGGAGCTCAACCACTGAGCCACACCCTCAGCCCCTCACTGGGGGATTCTAGGCAGGGGCTCTACCACTGAGCCACACCCTCAGCCCCTCACTGGGGGATTCTAGGCAGGGGCTCTACCACTGAGCCACACCCTCAACCCCTCACTGGGGAATTCTAGGCAGGGGCTCTACCACTGAGCCACACCCTCAGCCCCTCACTGGGGGGTTCTAGGCAGGAGCTCTACCACTGAGCCACACCCTCAGCCCCTCACTGGGGGATTCTTTTTTTTTTTTTTTTTTTGGTTTTTCGAGACAGGGTTTCTCTGTGGCTTTGGAGCCTGTCCTGGAACTAGCTCTGTAGACCAGGCTGGTCTCGAACTCACAGAGATCCGCCTGCCTCTGCCTCCAGAGTGCTGGGATTAAAGGCGTGCGCCACCATCGCCCGGCTCACTGGGGGATTCTAAGCAGAGGCTCTACCACTGAGCCACACTCTCAGCCCCTCACTGGGGGATTCTAGGCAGGGGCTCTACCACTGAGCCACACCCTCAACCCCTCACTGGGGGATTCTAGGCAGGAGATCAACCACTGAGCCACACCCTCAGCCCCTCACTGGGGGATTCTAGGCAGAGGCTCTACCACTGAGCCACACTCTCAGCCCCTCACTGGGGGATTCTAGGCAGGGGCTCTACCACTGAGCCACACCCTCAACCCCTCACTGGGGGATTCTAGGCAGGAGATCAACCACTGAGCCACACCCTCAGCCCCTCACTGGGGGATTCTAGGCAGGGGCTCTACCACTGAGCCACACCCTCAGCCCCTCACTGGGGGATTCTAGGCAGGAGCTCTACCACTGAGCCACACCCTCAGCCTCTCACTGGGGGATTCTAGGCAGGAGCTCTACCACTGAGCCACGCCCTCAGTCCCTCATTGGGGGATTCTAGACAGGTGCTCTAAACAGAGCCACGCCCTCAGACTCAAGGATATTTTTATGCTGATCACATATCAAAATGTTATCTTAGATACACAGAAGGTGGAGCTACAGCTATTTAGAGCACTTGCTACTGGGCACGGTGACACACACCTTTGAACCACCTTTCTAGGCCCTTCCTTTCCTCCCACCTTGGTTTTTGAGACAGGGGCTCTCCATGGGATCAGCCTAGGCCAGCTGCAAGCCCTAGAGATCCACCTCCCCATGCCGAGGCTACAAGTGAATGCCACTATGCCTACCCTTGTACTCAGACTCTGGGGCTGGAACTCATGTCCTTATGCTTGAATGGCAAGCACTTTGCTCACTGTGCCCTCTCCCAGTGCCTCATGTTTCATCCCAGAAGACTCTAATACAGTGCAATGGCTTCCTCTGAGGCTCCCAGAGGTCACCAGAACAAGGGAAGGCCCCAGACTTTGCAGCCCTGCATCTGAAGAACAGACGGGTATGCTGAACCGAAGTGTGCAGAAGGATGGGACTGGGGGAGGGGAGAATACACAATAGAGTCCACCAAGCTCTCAGCCCACTTCCTTTCCTGGTCACTTCCCCTTCCAAGCCCTGTTGACAGAGCAGATTCCACAGGCCGCATGTTTGGCAATCCCCTGGACACTCTGCCAACTTCTGTTTGGGTCAGAGATGGTTAACCCCCAGTTGTCTGGGGTTACCACCTGGAGCCCCTCTATGACCATGATCTGCTGTATGTCCAGACCTTTTGGGAGGGGTTTTTTAGATTAATTTATTTTTACCCTATGGTGCATGAGTGTTTTGTCTATGTATATATCTGTAAACTACATGCATGCCGTGGAAGCCAGAAAAGGGCATCAAATCCCCTGGAACTGGAGTTACAAACAGTTGTGAGCCACCACGTGGGTACGGGGAACCTAACTTGGAGTCCCTGGAAGAGCAGCCAGTGCTCTTGAACCACTGACCCATCTCTCCAGCCCTTCTTTTTGTTTTATTTTGTTTTTGAAACAGTGTCTCTCTATGTGGCCCAAACTCACAGAAATCCACCAGTCTCTGTCTTCCAAGTGCTCTGATTAAAATTGTGTGTCACCATGCCTGGTGTATCAAGCCTGGCTAGGTTTTTTTTTTGGTTTTTGTTTGAGACAGACAGGAGGGTCTCATGTAACCGAGGCTAGTCACAAACTCACTGTGTAGTAGAGGAAGACCTTGAACAACTGAGCCTCCAGTTTCCACCTCCTAAGTATTCAGATTACTGGTGTGCGCCATCATGCAGGGGTTGTGTGTGTGTGTGTGTGTGTGTGTGTATTGTTTTGTTTTGAGACCTATGTATCCCTAGTTGACCTGCAACTCACTATGAGACCAGGTTGGCCACAGACTCCCATAAATCTGCCTGCTTCTGTGGCTGGTGTGCTGGAATTAAAGGTGTGTACCACCACGCCCTGCCACCATTCAGTGGCGGAAAGGGTTATTCAGTGTTGGCAACTGAACCCCAGGTTCCATGCATGCTAAGTATTTATTTTTATGGTATATGTATGGGCGTTTTGCCTCCATGTATGATTGTACACCACGCATGTGCTTGGTGTGCATGGAGGCCATTACAGACCATTAGGAGACACTATGTGATATTGGGAACTTCTTAATGAATGCTGTGACCTTTTAATACAGTCCCTTGTTGTGGTGACTCCCAACCATAAAATTATTTTTATTGCTACTTCATAACTTTAGTTTTTTGGGTTTTTTTTTTGGTTTTTCAAGACAGGGTTTTTCTGTAGTTTTGGTATCTGTCCTAGAACTAGCTCTTGTAGATCAGGCTGGCCTCGAACACACAGAAATCCACCTGCCTCTACCTCCCGAGTGCTAGGATTAAATGAATATTAAATGCATATGCCATCACCGCCCAGTTCATAACTAATTTTTCTAGTGTTATGAACTATGATGTAAATATTTTTGGAGGGGACTAGGAAGATGGCTCAATGGTTAAGAACACTGACTGGTCCTCCAGAAGACCTGGGTTCAATTCCCAGCACCCACATGTCATTTCACAACTGTCTGCAACTCCAATTCCAAATGACCTGACACCTATGGCAAAACACCAATGCACATAAAATAAAAATAAATAAATTAAAAAATATTTTTGGAGATAGAGGTTTGTAAGAGGGGTCGTGACCCATAGGTTGAGATGCTCTAAAGGAATGCGTGCTCTTAATCGCTGATCCACCTTCCTAGGCCCCCACCCCTGCGCAGGCACACCTCTTAAAACAGCGTCTTCTGGATGAAGCTGGGAAGGAGCTGAGAAGGAGCTGAGCCACTACTACTTATGCTCTAAACCAGGAAGCTCAAAAGTGTCCAGGAATGAAGACGGTGGGTGGGAAGCAGGGTGGGAGTGGTCACAGGGGACTCCCTGAAAGGAGGAGACCAGGGGAGAGGTGAGACATGGACCCGAGAGGGAGAAGACAGAGGACCTGGAGCACCCGGGTGTGTGGTAGGAGGAAGGTTTGGGTCTCCACTGGGTAGGCCAAAAGGGCGTGGGTGAGCAGGTGGCCAGTGTGGTTTTTCCTGGAATGGAGAAGCTGAAGAGGAAGAGGTTTGTAGAAGGACATCTGGGACAGGGGTGAGCAGGTGGAGAGGTCAGGAGTGAGACCAGTCTTGTGGGGTTGGGGACGCACCTTTAATCCCGCTCTGTGGCAGGTGGAGGCAGGAGGATCACAAGTTCAAGACCAGACTCAGCTATATAGCCAGCCTGAGACCTGCCTGAATGAGAGCCTGTCTCAAAAACAAGTGGCCATCCAAAAAAATAGAATAAAGACGGATGTGGTGGCTCATGCCTTTAATACCAGCACTCGGGAGACAGAGACAGGTGGATCCCTGAGTTCCAGGCCAGCTGCACAGAAAACCCTGCCTCAAAAAAAAAAAAAAAAAAAAAAAAAAAAACACTCCTGGTGACATTTCTGTCACCATATAAAAGTGTCACCAGCACATGGGTAGAAACCAGCGGTCATATCCACCAGGAAGAAGGATGACCTAGCAGAGCCAAACTCCAGAATTTTTCATTATTTATTGCTTGTGTGGACTTGGTGAGAGGAGTCTCCCTGGGTCATCCAGGCTGGTTTCTCATAGCCAGTTCTGGTCCTGACACTTGCACCCCCACGCCCAGGTTTTCTCTTATTGAATCTTTCTTCTTCCCTTTTTTAGTGTGCTGACCAGATAATTCAAAACCATTCATCTGATTGCCTCGTTCTAACCAACACACACACACTCACGCGCACTTGTAATCTAAACAGAGATTACACGTTATAAAAGAGTACATTTACGGCTGACTATATAACTCTGCAGCAAAAGGCACTTGCTCACAAGTCTAATGGCCTAGGTTCAATTCTCGGGACCCTCATGGTTGAAAGGAGAGAACCAATTCCAACACTTTGTCCTCTGACCTCCACACATATGTCACGGTGTTAATATTCAGGCACTGAACTGGCCTGCCCTTGGGGTCCTGACAGGATACGTCCTCAACTGCAGCCACTGAAAGCAAGTTCCTTTTCTGCCCTTTCTCTTCCAATAAACCTCCCATGTGAACCCTGTTGTATGGCGTTCCTTCTTCCCACCAATTTTTAAATAAATTATAAGACATGGCATGTGCCCAGGGCCACCCCCTATAAAATAAATAAAGAAAGAAAGAAAGAAATGCTTTAGACGATTAAATAACACATTTTTATACCTTTTTAAAAAGTCTTTATCATACAACACACACACAGCTGTCTTTACAAAGCTTGGCTTCCACCTAACACCATTCATGAAGAGACAACACTGTAGAGATAAGGGATGGCTTGGACACAGTAACACAGGCCTAGATCACAACACTTGGCTACATGAGACCTTGTGTCAAAGAAAAGAAAAAGAAAGAAAGAGAAAGGTAAGTGGTGGTTACTGGTTCCCTGGAGTCTAGGGCTATATAGCTCAGTGGTAATTTACTTGAGTGGCATTTGCGAGCCCCGACTTTAATCCCCAGTATCATAAAAAAAAAGAATAATAATAAATAACATGACCAGGTATTGGAGGTACACACCCTTAATCCCAGCACTTGGGAGGCAGAAAAAGGTGGATCTCTGTGAGTTCGAGGCCAGCCTGATCTACAGAGTGAGTTCCAGGATAGGCTCCTAAAATACAGAGAAACCCTATGTTGGAGGGGGAAAAAAATGAAAGCCAAGTAATACCTTAATCAGTATGATATTTTTCTTTAAAGGAATTTATGCTTATAATCCCAGAATCAGGAGGATCCTGAGTTCAAGGCTAGCCAGGGCAACTTAGAGAGAGTCTCATAAAAGAAGAAGGGGGAGAGCGAGGGGGAGGAGGAAAAGAAAAAAGAGAAGGAAGCAGAAGATAAAACGGAGGAGGAAACTAGAGAGAGGAGGGCTGGAGAAGGAACAGAAGGGGTAGTGGTGGCATCTACTCTACACTGCCTGACTCTTCTGGGTTGAAGTATCCATCGTGGACCGAGTGAAAGACTTGCTGTCCCTGGCTACGGAGTCCTCCGAGAGCGCGTTGCGGATGATACTGGGAAGTGACCTGCGAAGCCGCCCCTGGAAGCCCCGGCCAGCCACAACATAGATGATAGGGTTGACGCAGCAGTTGATGTAGGCCAGGGATACGCACAGGGCGTTCAGCTTCTGCACCTTCCCGAAGGTGGTCGAGGACGGGTGCAGCCAAGCTATCATGATCCCTGTTACTTGGTAGGGCAGCCAGAAGACAAAGAAACAGGCAACCACGACCACCACAACCTTGAGCGTCTTGGTGGAACGCGTGGCCCTACGACTCCAGGTCCGTAGAAGAAGGAACGTGTAGCACATACTGAGTGTGAGCAGAGGCAACACGAAACCCATGATCAGCCGCAGCAGGGCCACAGCCCTCTCCGTGTGTAAGCCATCCTTACCGTAGTTGACACCACATAACAATTTGGTTGAGTAGATGTCTTTGTGCACCTGACGGAATATGAAGGACGGGATGGTGAGGAGCAGAGCTAAGACCCAGGCCACTCCGCAGGCCATCCACGCCAGGCGGGGCCCTCGGACCTTCTGACACCAGATGGGGTTGAAGACCAACAGGAAACGATCAGCACTAATGGTAGCCAACAGCAGGATACTGGCGTACATGTTGAGCAGAATAAGTGAGGGCAGGATTGAGCAGGCCTGGGGGCCGAAGGGCCATTCCCCGTACTTTATAACAGCAATGAACAGGACAGGCAGAGCCAAGCATGACAGGAGGTCGGCCACCGCCAGATTCAGAAACCAGATGGCATTGATGGTACGTTTGGCTTCGAATGCTGTCACCCACACCACCAGGGTATTCCCAGGAACTCCCACCAGGAACACAGCCGAGTAGATGATCAGGCCTACAATATCCCCAAGATGCAACTGCTGTTTCACAGGCCCATCCACGGGTATGTCGGGGTCTAGGGTCCAAGAAGGGTAGTCATAGATGTCCTCAGTGTTGTTCTTGTTCATGGGGTCCTAAGCAGAATCAAAGAGGTAGACAGTGCGTGAGTTAGCAGACACGCCCCCGGGAAACTGGGACACTGCCCCATCTTTCTGAGTCTCAGCCCTACCATGGGACACTGAAAGGTCTATATAACCAGCCATTTGTAGTTTTTATTTTGACACAGGGTCTCTGTAAATTATCCAAGCTGGTCTTAAATGCACTCTGTAGCTTGGGCTGAAATCATGCCAAGTGCCCAAGTGATGAGTGTACAGGAAAGGCCTGCCAAACCCGAACTTCAATATGATACTGAGGGAGTGGGGACAGAGTTGAGACAGGGCCTCACTGTGTAGACCAGGCTGGCCTCACACTCACAGAGATCCACCTGCCTCTGCCTCCCAAGAGATAGGATTAAAGGTGTACATCACTGTGCCTGACCAGTGAAATGTTTTTAGTTTATTATTGTCTATGTATGTGTCCATGTGCATGTGGTAGCATACACATGGAAGCCAGACAACAGCTTTGTGGGGCCTGCTCCCTCCCTCAACCTTTATATGGGTTCCGGGATAGAAGACAGCTCTCCAGGCCTACCTGCTAAGTCATCTTACCATTGATGTCATTTTTTAAATTATATGTTTGTGTGTGTGCATGTGTGTGTGCGTGCGCGTGTGCACACGCATGTTACTGCAGGTGCCCTGGGAGGTCAGAGGAGGGCATTAGAACCCCTGGAACTACAGGTAGTTGTGAGCTACTCTACATAGGAGCTGGGGGAATGAACTCCAGTCCTCTGGCAACAACTCTAGACTGTTGAGCCATCTCAGCTCCCAGTGAAATATTTTAAAGAATCAAAATGTGTATGAGGATTATCATGCATTCAAGCTCAGCATGAGCTATGTGGCTAGACATTATCTCTCTCTCATACGAACACACACACACACATGATTTTGTTGCTGTTGTTGTTGTTCCTTTATTGTTTGTTTTTTTGACAGAGTCTGCTATACCCCAGGCTGGTTTCAAAACTTAAACTCACTATGTAGCTGAAGATAACCTTAAACTACGGATCCTCCTGCCTCCACCTCCCATGTACTGGGATTACAATGTGTGCCCTGAATTTGGACCAATATCCAAAGTTGAAATAAAGAAAGGACAATGTCATCAATTTCAAAACACCTCATTATTGGAAGTGAAGCTTTGCTCTGTGGTTGGCATGCCCAGCGGGTGGGTTCCTACAGGGTGTCAGTGTTAAACAGAGTGACAGTGTGACCATGATGTGTAAGTATATTGGGCAATGTAGCCTTTGAGAACAGTGATGGATGTCTTGTGGGTTTGTGGTTTTCCTTTAAAACAGCGAGTTCTCAACATGCGGATTGCTTCCAGGGTTGAACAACCCTTTCACAGGGGTCTCCTAAGGTCATTGGAGAACACAGATATTTACATTATGATTTATTTATTTTTTTAAATATTTATTTATTTACTATGTATACAATATTCTTTCTGTGTGTATGCCTGCAGGCCAGAAGAGGGCACCAGACCTCATTACAGATGGTTGTGAGCCACCATGTGGTTGCTGGGAATTGAACTCAGGACCTTTGGAAGAGCAGGCTCTTAACCTCTGAGCCATCTCTCCAGCCCCCTTACATTATAATTTATTTATTTATTTTTTTTTTTTTTTGGTTTTTCGAGACAGGGTTTCTCTGTGGTTTTTGGAGCCTGTCCTGGAACTAGCTCTTGTAGACCAGGCTGGTCTCGAACTCACAGAGATCCACCTGCCTCTGCCTCCCAAGTGCTGGGATTAAAGGCGTGCGCCACCACCGCCCGGCTTACATTATAATTTATAACAGTAGCAAAATTACAGTTATGAAGTAACAATGAAAATAATTTTATGGTTGGAGTCACCACAACATGAGGAACTGAATGAAAAGCGTTGCGACATTAGGAAGGCTGAGGACCACTGCTTTAATAGATCTTCTCTCAAACCAGGCTTGGTGGCTCATGGCATTCAGGACCTGGACACAAGATGGGGAAGCATTCAATGCTAGCCCATATTACATGAAACCCAATCTCTCCAGGGAGGAGTGAGCCTGGGACTGTGGGTAAGGCACTTGTCTAATATTCATGAAGTTCTGGGCTCCAAACCCAGGACAATATAAAACTAGAAATGATGGCTCACACCCCAGAGTTTGAGATATGGAGGCAAGAGGTTCAGAAATTCAAAGTCATCCTCAGCTCAGAGTGAGCCCCATGCCAGCCTGGGCTACATGAGAATGCCTCAAGAAAAAGTTTTATGAAATTTTCTCTTTGGTTAAAATGATAGACAGATGCCAGATAGACGACACATGCTTTTGATCTGTTCTTTGAGTCTGGCTGTCCTGGAGCTCACTCTGTAGACCAGGCTGGCCTCAAACTCGCAGTGATCCACCTGCCTCTACCTCCCGAGTGCTGGGATTAAAGGAGTGCGCCACCACCACTTCCTGGCATGATACTTGTTTTTAATCTCAGCACTCAGGAGACAGAGCCAGATGGATTTCTGTGAGTTTGAGGCCAGCATGTTTGACATAGTGAGTTCCCGTACTGCCAGAGCCAGACAGTGAGGATTCTGTCTTAGGAAGGAAGTGAGGGAGAGAGGAAGGGAGAGATGGTCCAACGTTTTAGTTAGTATAAGAGAGGAGCAGGCACTAGCGCTTGTACCAGCTGAGGATGAGGATGAGTCCTCTGGATACTGGCTTTGGAGCCATCCCCTGGCGTCCCAACCCCACCTCCCCTACAGGAAGTCCCCTTTCTTCCCTCATTATCTCGACATCCTTGCTGCAATGACTCAGACCTCTGATGCGGATCTCTATAAACCCCATCTCTCACACTTGATGGCTGGCCACCTCCCTTCCTGGCATAATCTCATCCTGTCCTCAGAGAAAAAGATGCTGATTCTAAACTCTGTGGTTTCCTGGAGCTTCCAGTTACAAACATCTCTGGACAGCTTTGGCCTTGACAGGGTCCCCACAAAGGGGGAGACTGGCTGAGTGTGGCAGGCACCTACGTTCCCAGCCCCTGAGAAGCTCAGGAAAGAGGATCGTGAGTTTGAGGCCAGCCTGGGCTACCCAAATACTGTCTCAAAACATAAAACAAACAAAAAGAGAAAAGAAAGAAAGAAGGGGAGAGAGGGAGACACATACACACACACACAGAGAAGAGAGAGAGAGAGAGAGAGAGAGAGAGAGAGAGAGAGAGAGAGAGAGAAAGTTAGTTAATTTGGAACTATGCAAAGTACTTAACCAAAGTGTTGTGCAAGCTAGTGATGGCATGATGGCATCTAGGCAATAAAGTACTATGTCACTGTTAAAAAGAATGAGGAAGTTGTTAATAAGCTGATACAGAAAGATCTCTGATATCTAAGGAAAAATTTTAAAAATAAGAAATAAGAGTGGGCAATGCACAAAGTATATAAAGTATATAAAAGGAACAATGACCTGTGTGTGTGTGTGTGTGTGTGTGTGTGTGTGCTCACTTGCGTCTGTACACACTGACTAGCTTCACACACTTTAATGGTTACCCCTGAGGAAGGGACTGGCACTCAGGGATAAGAGAGCTGTTCCTGTGACTTAAGTGGTTCAGGGACGTGGAACACGCTGCCTCCTCCAGAACAGTACTATACAGGCTTCCGTGTCCTCTGCATACACAGTGCTATGAACAGTACTATACAGGCTCCCGTGTCCTCTCCATACACAGTGCTATGAACAGTACTATACAAGCACACGTGTCCTCTCCATACAGCGTCCCATGTCTGTGGACACAGCTAATCATAAGGTCAACAATATTTGAAGTAAACAGAGAAAAATAATTGGGGAAAAAAAAAGAAGGGTATGGAAAGATGGTTCGGCAATGAGGAGCATGGGAATCTCACAGGAAATCCCACAACTGCCTATAACTCCCACTCCAGGGGATCAAACACCATCTCTTGCCCTCTGAGAGCACCCTCGCATGTGTGGCAAACACATACCAGTGTACATGTAAATAAAAACAAATCTTATAAAAATGAAAAAATAAATGATATAAAAATAGTTGCTTAAGGAATACGACAAGACAAAGTCTACACACGGATATTCCAGAGGTGAAAGGTGGAGCAGAACAGAAAGGCAAAGCCATCCTTGGCTACATAGTGAGTTCTAGGTTCAGCCTGGGCTATAGGAGAGTCTGTTTCAAAATAACAATAATTAGTAATAATAGCACAGAGTTAGGGATGTAGCTTAGTGGTAGTATACTTGTCTAGCATGTACAAGACCCAGGTTCACACTCTAGTGTCACCCACCAATATATGTGTGTGTGTGTGGTGTGTGTGTGTAATAGATATACACATACATGCATACATACATTATATATACATTTATACATATAGTGTGTGTATACACATAAGCAAAAAACATCCTGTGAGGAAAGAGAAGCGTGTGTAATATGCGTGTGCAGACTTTTTCTTGTTCTGTTTCTTAAGGGATGATTTTCACAAATCTAGGTCACAAAGGTATTAATAAGGGTTTGGAGGCCGGGCGGTGGTGGCGCACGCCTTTAATCCCAGCACTCGGGAGGCAGAGGCAGGCGGATCTCTGTGAGTTCGAGACCAGCCTGGTCTACAAGAGCTAGTTTCCAGAACAGGCTCCAAAACCACAGAGAAACCCTGTCTCGAAAAACCAAAAAAAAGGGGCTGGAGAGATGGCTCAGTGGCTAAGAGCATTGCCAGCTCTTCCAAAGGTCCTGAGTTCAATTCCCAGCAACCACACGGTGGCTCACAACCATCTGTAAAGAGGTCTGGCGCCCTCTTCTGGCCTTCAGGCATACAGACAGAATATTGTATACGTAATAAATAAATAAATAAATATTTTAAAAAAAATAATAAGGGGCCGGGCGGTGGTGGCGCACGCCTTTAATCCCAGCACTCGGGAGGCAGAGGCAGGCGGATCTCTGTGAGTTCGAGACCAGCCTGGTCTACAAGAGCTAGTTCCAGGACAGGCTCCAAAACCACAGAGAAACCCTGTCTTGAAAAACCAAAAATAATAATAATAATAATAATAAGGGTTTGGAGAAGATGGGGTAGAGGATTGTGTAGGTCCTATGCAAATACTCTATTTATTTTGCTTAATGGACTCAAGTCTCCCTGAATTGGAGTTATTTGAGGGTTTACTGGCCCTAAGAAGAGATGTATGCTAACCAATCTGCAATTCTTGGGAAGCTAACAAGACTGGTTCTTTTTCAAGCAGATATTAACCAGCCAGTTATACCTGCTCTTGCCTCAGGAAACATCCCCTCTCCACGCAGAAAGAAAGCAACAAACTGTGATGAGAACAGGCGGTGGGATGGGAAAGGGACATTTAAGAGGAGTAGTCCAGAAAACATCCAGGAGAAAGAAGATGGGCTCCCTCCCTGAGAAGTGTTTCCACAAGATGGAGATGCTCTTGTCTGTGAGATTCAAGATGTCAGCCACCACTACGTGTGGGCACTGAGCGTTGGAGAAAGCACAGGAATAGCCAAGGAACTGATCTCTTCAATGTGATTTTAATTGAACTTAGAGAGAAAGCGAGTGGCTGAAGGCTGCTGCGTGGATGGGCACTGAGCATCAGGGGGCCTGAGTGTGAGCACTGGGAGCTGTTTGGGTGCATGAGCTTAGTTACTGGAAACAATGGCGACTCAGCAACATGGGGGCACAATATTTATGATTCTCGGTCCTAAGTTCAAATGTTTTTTTTTTCTTTTTTCTTTTCATTTTTTCATTTTTTTATTTTTTATTTTTTTTTTAGACAAGGCCTCGTATAGCCCCGGCTGTCCTTGAATTCCTCATTCGCCTGCCTCTATCTCCCAAATGCTAGGATTACAGGCTATGCGCCACTGTGACCAGCGTTCACTACTCTTTTCAAGTATCTCATTTAGCACAGAGGACAGCCCCCATAGCGCTGCTACTGTAGCCATTCTTACTCCACAGATGAAGAAACATGAGGCCCTAGATAAGCTAGGAAGCCTCCCAAATCATCTCTATTAGCAAGAGCAGAGATAGGGGAGGAAACCCAAAAGCCTTCCTTTGAAAGGCTGTACTACGTAAAGAATGGGGCACCAGTGTGGTGGTGTACACCTTTAACCCAAGCATTTGGAAATTTGAGTCTAGCCTCATCTACATAGAGAGTTCTGGGACAACCAAGGTTATGTAGTGAGACTCTTTCTGGGGAAAAAAAAAAAAAAACAGAGACAAAGAGAAACAAACAAACAAAAAAGAGCCTAAATCTCTGTTGAGAGGAAATGAAACTTCCCATGGGATAGCGCATGCCTGTTAAATAAGATTGTGGTGCTCTCGAAATACATGGATATTATGTATCCCCCCCATAGTGATTGTTTACTTATGTAATAAATCAGCAGTGCTTAGCAAAGTGACTGGCATGCAGTAAACACTCAATAAATGCCTAATTAACATTATTCATTCAAAAGAAGCAAGAAAAATTATGTATAGGAGGGAGCGTGGTGGTACATGCCTATAATCCCAGCACTGGGAAGGCTGAGGAAGGAAAATGATGTGATTGAGACTGTCTTGAGCTAGTGACATCTTGTCTTAACAGATTAAGGACTGAAATCCAACTCCAGGGTAGAGTCCCTGCCTAGAATCCTCCAGTGAGGGGCTGGGGCGTGGCTCAGTGGTAGAGCCACTGCCTAGAATCCCCAGTGAGGGGCTGGGGCGTGGCTCAGTGGTAGAGCCCCTACCTAGAATCCCTCAGTGAGGGGTTAGGGTGTGTCTCAGTGGAAGAGCCCCTGCCTAGAATCCCCCAGTGAGGACCTTGGGTGTGGCTTAGCCATAGAGCATTGGCCTAAGAATCCAGAGCAACATCCCAGCTGAAATCAGGGACTTTACTGGTCAAGAATCAATAGAGTGATTTTGTATTCTGGAACATCGTGTAGAAAGGAAAAAACCAGTAAGTCATAGCCCTCCCTGTTCTGGAAACCCCAGTTGCTCAGGGCAGAACCAGAGGATGACCTGGGGACTCAGGGATGAAGAAAGCTCGCAACTTCCCTGGTCATCGAGTTTTGCACTTCCTCTTTTGTGTGGATGAAGCAAGGTCATATCCTCTGTTACAGAGGTGCCAAATCGCAATTCTTCTACCACCATACCCCAACCTCAGGACCCAGGCATATAAAAGGGACCCGCTAAGAGGGCCATGGACTCTAGATGTCAGTTCCTTCTAACTTCTCCAGTCGTGACCGTTCCTCTAAATCTGTTAAGACTTGGCTTTTGTTTCTCTCATTAAGTAGCCGTGGGTGTCCTGGAACTCACTCTGTAGACCAGGCTGGCCTCAAACTCAGAGAGCTTCCCCTGCCCCTGTCTCCTGAGAGCTGGGATAGCAGGTGTGCACCACCAGGAAGGTCAGTTTGTTAAACTGTATTTTTGATGTTGCTTTTCTGATACAGGAGTATCATGTAGCCCAGACTAACCTCAAAATTACTATGTAAACTGAGCTTCCAACTCCTATTCATCCACCTCCCGAGAGCAGGAGGTGCCACCACACCCTGCTTTACAGGGTGCCGGTAAGTAGACCCAGGTCTGGCAGCACTCCACCAAGCACTCGTACCCCTGAGCTGTTATCTCCAACCTGTTTGTCTTTTAACACAATATCTCACAGTGTAGCTAGTGTAGCCTGAAACTCGCTATGTAGCCCAGGCTGGGCTCGAACTGCAGCACCCTGCCTCGGCCTCTTGAGGGCTCAGATCACAGGTGTATGCTACCACGCCCAACTCCTAGAACCCTTCATTTAGGGTTTTCTGTCCTGAAGAACCTTCTCGGGTCTCCAGCCCTGTGAGGCTGCGGTGATGCTCTTAAGTCCTTAGTCCCTGGCCGTATCCCACCCTCAGCATAAGAGCTTGGGATGCAGTTTGGAGAGAGCAGATGAAGAGAGCTTGACAAGCAAAGGCAGACAGAGTTAGACAGGGAGAGTGAGGGGGGAGGAACCCACTCACCATGTCCCAGCTCCTCCCGAGTTCTGTGGTGACCACGACGGCTGCCTGAAGGTCCCTCCTGTCGCCTGGGCTGTGCCTTTTAAAGCCTCAAGAAGAGATGCGGGCAGCTGAGAGGAAATGACTGTCTTGTCCCTCTGAGGTGCTCATTGGTCACACACTGGCCATTCTAGTTGGGGCTCCCTCAACCGGTGCCCACCCAGAAAACTCTCAGCACCACCCAGGGCCACCCAAGCAGAGGAGAAAAGTCTGGCATGGAAAAAGGAGGAAGTCTCTGGCCCCGGAAGGAGAAAAGGCAATTTCCAGGGCCTCTTCTCCTTTGTGGACGCAGCTGCCTTTACTGGCCTTGGTTCCCCCATCTGAGGAGAGCTTTACTTCAACTAAAGGAAGTCTTGGGGTTCCTGAGGTTTCCAGAAAACAGGGATGGGAACCACAGCTCCAGCCTCTTTGAAATTTTTTTTATTTATTTATGAATGCTCTATCTGCATATACACCTTTATGCCAGAAGAGGACATCAGATCCCACTATAGATGGTTGTGAGCCACCGTGTGCGCTGGGAATTGAACTCAGGTCCTTAGGGCTGGAGAGATCACTTAGTGATTAAGAGCATGGACTGCTCTTCACAACTTTCTGGAATTCCAAGATCGGATTCACATGCAGGAAAAATACCAATGCACATAAAATAAAAATAAACAAAATAGCCGGGCGGTGGTGGCACACACCTTTAAACCCAGAACTCAGGAGGCAGAGGCAGGCAGATCTCTGTGAATTCGAGGCCAGCCTGGTTTACAGGACAGGCTCCAAAGCTACAGAAAAACCCTGTCTCGAAAAACCAACAAAATAAATAAATAAATACAAATTATTTTTAAAAATGAACAAATAAACTCAGGTCCTCAGCTCCCAACTAGGTTAGCCTTTATAACTAAAGCACACACAGGGCTGTAGTGATGACCCAGGTCTTGGGAGGGGGGTCGGTCTAACACACAACGTAACCCTAGCACTCAGGAGGAAGCTGCAGCAGAAGATCACCCTGGGCTGCAGAATGAGACCTCATTTCAAATAATAAAAACCAAAGCATGGCACGCTAGGATCATAGCTCGGCTGGTGAAATGCTTGCCTAGCATGCATGAGGCCCTGGGTTCCACTCCCGGCGCCACGTCAAGTCTGATGCAGTGGGGCATTCAGCAGGCATCAAGTCTGCTGCAGTGGGGCATTCTACCCCTGCACTCAGCAGGCATCAAGTCTGCTGCAGTGGGGCATTCTACCCCTGCACTCAGCAGGCATCAAGTCTGATACAGTGGGGCATTCTACCCTGGCACTCAGCAGGCATCAAGTCTGCTGCAGTGGGGCATTCTACCCCTGCACTCAGCAGGCATCAAGTCTGATACAGTGGGGCATTCTACCCTGGCACTCAGCAGGCCGAGGAGAGTGAGAAGGTCAAGGTCATCTTCACTGTGTAGTAAGTTCCAGTCCAGACTAGACTTCATGAGGCCCAGAAGAGCAGGGGTTCTCGACCTTACCAGTGCTGAGACCCTGTAATACAGTCCCCATGGTGTGGTGATCGCCCAACCATAAAATATTTTCATTGCTACTTCATAACTGTAATTTTCTACTGTTATGAATCATAATGTAAATATCTGATATGCAGGATGTCTGTTATGTGACCCCCAAAGGGGCTCTGACCCACAGATTGAGAACCACTGCTTTACACTCCTGTAATCCTGCCATTTAGACTGAATTTAGCCTGAAGCAGGAGGATCAAAGATTCCAGGGCACCTGAACTGCATGGCAAGGACACACACAAACTAAACTAATGTCACAGGTGTGGTACACACCATTAATCCTATCAATCCTATGAGTTCAAGGTCTATAAGGGCCACAAAATGAGAGCCTGTCTGGAAATAAAAAAAAAGAATTAAATTAAAAATAAAGCAAAAAGCCGGGCAGTGGTGGCGCACGCCTTTAATCCCAGCACTTGGGAGGCAGAGGCAGGCGGATCTCTGTGAGTTCGAGACCAGCCTGGTCTACAAGAGCTAGTGCCAGGACAGGCTCCAAAACCACAGAGAAACCCTGTCTCGAAAAACCAAAAAAAAAAAAAAAGCAAAAGAAACATCTTACTGTCTTTTTTTCCTTTTTTCTTCTCTTTTGTTTTGTTGTTGTTGTTGCTTGTTTGTTTGAGATAAGCTTTCTCTGTGTAACAGTCCTAGGTGTCCTGGAACTAGCTCTTGTAGACCAGGCTGGCCTCGAACTCACAGAGATCCGCCTGCCTCTGCCTCCCAAGTTCTGGGATTAAAAGCTTGAGCACCACTGCCCAGCACATTTTACTGCCTTAACTAATGCTGTGTTGTTTTGTTTTCTATTTGCTTGAAATCTGAAATTGTCTCTCTCCTCCTCCCACACCCCGCCCTGTGGACTGGACATCAGCCATGTGAGACCACTGGGTCCTGGACCTCCGTGGGTATTCAGGGAGATGGACTACAAGAGGAGCACACTCTGTGGATTTCAGAGACGACAGGGGAAGCAGTTCGAGGTGAAGCTATGTCTATAATCTGCGTTTATAATCTCAGCACTTGGGAGGAGGGCACAAGAGACTGCATATCTCAAGTTCATCCTGATACAGACAGTTTGAGGCAAATCCGAACATGAGAAGGATCCAAAAAAAAAAAAAAATCAGACAGTCAGGTGATGGTACACATCTTTAATCCCAGCACTTGGGAGGCAGAGGCAGGTGGATCACTGTGAGTTCGATGCAAGCCTGGTCTACAGAGCAAGTCCCAGAACAGCCCAGGCTACTCCGAAAAACCCTGTCTCGAAAAATAAAATAAATAAACAAACAAACACACATGCGGTAAATTTATTGATTTGGTGTGTGTGTGTGTGTGTGTGTGTGTGTGTGTAGGTCAGAGGACAAAGTGCAATCCTTTCCTTCTACCATGATGGTCACAGGAATTGAGCTCACGGCAGCAGGTTTAAAGTCAAGCACTTCACCCACAGAACCATCTCATTGACCCCTTTTTCTTGGGTAGAGCTGAGGACTTTCAGTTTACACGAAGGAAACCAGAGAAGCTGAAGAGACTTGTGACCCAATGGTGTGGGAAGGGTGAGCTGTCTCTCATCTATGGCTCCCAGTGCCCTCCCTGGAAAGCCCGTCCCCTGCAGAAGTGCGTGAGCTGAGCAGGTAGCTGTGGCCCCAGTTCTCCAAGAGAAGCAGCTGAACCCACCCACCGGCCTGTCCGCAGCTGCCGGAAGCTGAAAGCCCATCGTAGGGTGGCAGCCGTCATTCTTCACCCAATCTGCTGTCGCGCTGAGTGAGGTTCCAGGCTGCGGCCATGGTGGCTTCTGGGGCAGTGCTGAAACACAGGTGGCCTTCCGCCTCCAGTCTGGTGGGCTTGCAAGAGGTTCTTGTGTCTGCTCTGCCTAAAAACAGGAGGCTGGAGAGATGACTCAGGGGTTGAGAGTGCTGCCTGCTCTTCCAGGTCCTGACTTCAATTGCTAGCTACTCCACGGTGGCTCACAACCATATATAATGAGATCTGGTGCCCTCTTCTGACATGCACTGTATATGTGATTTAAAAGAGAGAGGGAGAGGGAGAGAGAAAGAGAGAGAGAGAGAGAATGGTTGATGGTGTCACATGCCTTTAATTCCAGCAGAGGCAGAAACACTGGATATGTGGTATCTAAAGAAACAGGAGGCTTGTTGGGTGATGGGGGCACATGCCTTTAATCCCAGCAGAGGCAGGTGGAGAGAGTTTGAGGCCAGCCTGGTCTATATAGAGAGCAAGTTCCAGAATAGCCAGCTCTATACAGAGAAATGCTGCCTCAAAAACAAAATGTAACCTTAAAAAATTAACCAATAAAAGTAACCAATTAAATAAAAGTGGACTGTCTTAGCTTCCTTTATTGGCTATAGCCACCAATCAGAGGCTTATGGTTTATGAGACTTGAAAAGTTACAGTCTCAGGGCTGGAAAGATGGCTCAGCAGTTAACAGCACTGGGCTGGGCGGTGATGGCCCACACCTTTAATCCCAGCACTCGGGAGGCAGAGGCAGGCGGATCTCTGTGAGTTCAAGGCCAGCCTGGTGTACAAGAGCTAGTTCCAGGACAGGCTCCAAAGCTACAGAGAAACCCTTTTCTCATCTTGACCTCTTTGTTCATATTCTCACACCTCCCACTCTTCAACTGGACTTTGAGAGCTTGGTCCAGTGCTCCGATGTGGGTGTCTACCTCTGTTTCCATCAGTTTCTGGATGAAGGTTCCATAGTGAAATTTGAGATATTCATCAGTCTGACTACAAGGCAGGGCCAGTTCAGGCACCCTCTCCTTTATTGCTTAGGGTCTTATGCGGGGTCATCTTTGTAGATTCCTGGGGATTTCTCTAGAGCCAGGTTTCTGCTAACTCTGTAATGGCTCACTCAATCATGATATTTCTTTCCTTGCTCTCATCTCTGTCCTTCCTCCATCTCAACTATCCCATTCCCTCAAGTTCTCCTCACCCCTCCCCTTCTCCTCTCCTCCTCCCCTTCTACCCTCCTAGAAGGGTCTTTCTAGACTTCTTCCAGTTTCTGGTGGCCACTGGCTACATCACCCCCAACTTCTGTCTCCAGCCTCACAAAGCCCTCTCCTCCCAAGTGCCCTCCTGTCTCTTCTATGGACACTTGTCCTTTTACCTACAATGCCCCCTTTGCAAATAACGATACATCCACACCTTCTAGGTAGGTTGGGGGTGAGTTCTTTTTTGGTGGGCAGGGAGTTACCGATTCAAGCCATTCCATGAACCAAACTGTTCTCCAAAGTGGAGGGGACATTCCAAGGCATGTTCTTGTTATTGTCACCAGAAAATTCTGGACTCTGAAGCACCTAACATGAGGAGGGTAAATGGATCCTAGGTCATCTTAGGTCATCCAACTTTCGCTTCATAGCGTATCTCAGAGACAGTAAGAAGAAACAGAAAGCCAAAAACTCAAAGCGCCTGCAGGGCAGCGCACTGATTTCAGCCTGGGAAGCTAAGACTCCAGCTGGGCGACCTGGTTAAACCGTTCCTCTGATTCTCAATGTGCAGCTCGCGCCCTCTTGTGGCTGCACACTACTCACACGCCTTCTGAGCTCACCCAAGTTAATGATTTGGGGGGCTTTGCTTTAAATATCTATACATTTAAATATTTAATTTTTTTGTTTTTGTTCTTGTTTCTCCGATAAAGGATTTCTCTGTGTAACCACTCTGGTTGTCCTGGAACTCACTCTGTAGACCAGGCTGGCCTCGAACTCACAAAGATCCACCTGCCTCTGACCCTGCTTCTACTTCTCGAGGGCTAGGATTGGAAGAGATGGCACACACCTCCAATCCTCACCCTCGGGAGGCACAGGCAGGCGGATCTCTGTGAGTTCGAGGCCAGACTGGTCTACAAGAGCTAGTTCCAGGACAGGCTCCAAAGCTATAGAGAAACCCTGTCTTGAAAAAACAATATATATTTATATATAATATTTATATTTATATATATTTTAATGTGTGTGTGTGTGAGTTCTTTGTCTGCACCTATCTCTATATACCACATGCGTGCCTAGTACCAAAAGAGATAAGAAGACATTGTCGAATCTCATAGAACTGGAGTTACAGACAGATGTGAGCCTCCATAGGGGAACTGGGATTTAAACCCAATCTTCAGGACTCTTAACCTGTCTAGCCATGTCTCCAGCACCCATGTGCGTGCGTGTGTGTGTGTGTGTGTGTGTGTGTGTGTGTGTGTGTGTGTGTATTGTGGCGATGAGAAGCAAACCCCAGTTCCTCTTAGGCACGCAGGACAAGCACTGTACTGTTCGCCTATAGCCGCACCTCAGTGAGGCTGGGTTTGCAGTCTGCTGAAAATCTGCAACAGAGGCTGAGAGGTTGTCTTCAGAAAGAAGGAATTTATATTCTCTAATTTGTGCTTTCAGCCTCAAAATCCCCATATAGCTGAGGATAGCCTTGAACTTCCATCCTTTTGCCCCTCCCTGGGTTACAGAAGACTGCTACAATACAGACATGGAGCCCTGGGCTTCCTGTATGCTAAGCAACTGCTCCACACCACAAGCCCCTAGTTTCTCACCCTCGCTAGAGCTGTGGAACACACACCCAAGAAGATAAAGAGGTCTGGGGTTGGGAGGAACCAAATGATAAAAACCAATACATACGACCAGGTGGTGGTAGCACACGCCTTCAGTTCCAGCACTCGAGAGGCAGAGGCAAGCAGATCTCTGTGAGTTGGAGGCCAGCCTGGTCTACAGAGCAAGTTCCAGGCTAGGGCTGCTATGCAGAGAAACCCTGTCTCAAAAAAAAATGGTGGGGTTAAGAGCACTGACTGCTCTTTCAGAGGTTCTGAGTTCAATTCCCAGCACCCACATAGTGGCTCACAACCATTTGTAATGAGTGCCCTCTTCTGGCGAGTGTATACATAATAAATTTTTAAAAAAATGTAAAGGAAGCCAGAGCTACACGAGACCCTGTCTCAAACCCCCCACCAAAAAAAGATGAAGAAATTTTAAGTTTCATATATTGAGTCACTGTTTGTTTTTAAAACTGTATTTATTATGTGTATCAGCATTTGATGCATGTAGGTGTGTGGACCACATTCATGCAGTGCCGGTGAAGGCCAGAAGAGGGCACCAGATCCCCTGGCACTGGAACCACAGACAGTTGTGGGGGTGCTGGGAATTGAACCCAAGTGCTCTGGAAAGGTAGCTGGAGCTCCTAACCAGTAAATCATCTCTCCAGCTCACTTTTGTCTTTTTTAAACAACAAACTTGATGTTTGATCATTTATTTATTTTTAATATTTATTTATTATGTGTACAGTGTTCTCTCTGCATGTATTCCTGCAGGCCAGAAGAGGCCGCCCGATCTCATTAAAGGTGGTGGTGAGTAACCATGTGGTTGCTGGGAATTGAACTCAGGACCTCTGGAAGAGGAGTCAGTGCCCTTAACCACTGAGCCATCTCTCCAGCCCATTAATAATTTTGGGTTTTTGTTGTTGTTGTTGTTGTTTTTGTTTTGTTTTGTTTTGTTTTGAGACAGGGTTTCACTGTGGTTTTGGAGCCTATCCTGGAACTAGCTCTTGTAGACCAGGCTGGCCTCAAACTCTCAGAGATCTGCCTGCCTCTGCCTTTGAGTGCTGGGATTAAAGGCGTGCACCACCACAGTCCAGGTGTTTGATAATTTAAAATGTTTAAAAAGATTTATTTTCTGTGAACTCCTTCCTTTTTTCTTTTCCTTAGAATTGGAAAGTAAATGCAAATTATTTTTATTTTATTTGATTTTTTGAGACAAGGTTTCTCTGTGCAACAGGATCCTTGGCTGTCCTGGAACTCACTCTGTAGACCAAGGGGTTACCACACCCAGCTGATTTTTTTTTTTTCAGGCAGGGTCTCACTATGTGGGCTCTGCTGGTCCGTGTACTATGGAGACTCTTGGGATTAATGGTGTGGACTACTTTGGCTGGCTAGCCCACCAGGGTTTAATTCGCTGCATTCATTTGTTTTCTCATCCTCAGGAGGGCATCCTATTGCTAAGGCAACAGAGAATGGTGAATACACAGTGGGGCCTTCAGTGAGAACACCAGAGCAACGCATGGCCCTGGCAGATGGACAGATGGAGTAGCGGGCTCCTCTTGGAAGGACACGGTCACCGGGCATGACACTGGTTTTGCAATCCCCTCGAGGCTTCTAGGACCTTTCGCTCTGGGGATAATTCCAAGATACATTCCTTCCAGAACAAGCTGGTTGGGTTATTAAAATTCATGCAGGCTCCCAGAGCACACATGGGAAAGCTGGTATCTTCACGAACTCATTTATGACTGATTTCTCGGACTATGTTTCCACACCTGCTGTGGAGGAGGATGTGTGTGCGAGGGCACACTAGCAGGGGTATGTGCATCCTCAGGCGTGGAGACACTCTGATCATTTTAACCAGGGTCTGAGGTAGAATCTCTGTCTTCCCACTATAGAGAGAGGGGGCACTGCCTTTATCTCGCCAAGAAATTCTGTGTGTGTGTGCGTGCGTGCACACGCATGCAAGTGTGCAGGAGCATATTCCACATAGATGCATGATTTTAATGTGATTTTTTTTCAAGACAGGATTTCCCTGTATAGTGCTAGCTGTCCTGGAACTCGCTCTTGTAGAGCAGGCTGGTGCTTATAAAGGCCAGACACAACCTAAGCTGCCATTCCTCAGGAGCTGTTCGCCTGTTGTTGTTTCATAGGTTTCCACTAAGGCAGGGGCTCACTGATTCACCTAGGCTGGCTAGCATAGACCACAGGCATCCCTCTGCCTCCACCTCCCTGCATGTGCCACAACACCTTGTTTTTTATGTGGCTTTATTCTGTGACTCAAACTCAGGCTCTTGCACTTGCTAGGCCTAAATGCTACAAACTGAGCTATTTCCCTCAACTCACAGAATACTTTATGGATTTTTGTGTTTTGTTTTTGTTTGTTTGTTTTGACACAGGGTCTCTCTACACAAAGTCCTTTTTATTAAATTTTTATTTATTTTACACACCACCAAGTTTCCCCTCTTTCCTCTCCTCCTGTTCCCTCCCCCACCTGACTTCCACCCTGTCCCCCATCCACTCCTCCTCCATCTCCACTCAGAAGGGTAAGGCCTCCCATGGAGTCGGTTTTCAAAGGTTTCTCTGTGTAGCCCTGCTTATTCCGGACTCGCTCTGTAGCCCAGACTGACCTTACAGAGATCCACCTGCCTCCACCTCCTGAGTGCTGGGATTTATTCTTAAAGTCATGATAAAATATATACAACATAAACTTTACAATTATAATTTTTTGTCAGGCTTGTTGGCACAAACCTTTAAACCCATCGCTCAGAAGGCAAAGGCAGGCAGATCTCTGAGTTTGAGGCCAGCCTGGTCAACATATTGAATTCCAGGGTTACATAGTAAGACCCTGTCTTAAACAAAAAAAAAAAAAAAAAAATTTTAATAATTGGGTTTTTTTTTTGGGGGGGGGGCTTTCGAGACAGGGTTTCTCTGTAGCTTTGGTGCCCATCCCGGAACTAGCTCTTGTAGACCAGGCTGGCCTCAAACTCCCAGAGATCCGCCTGCCTCTGCCTCCCGAGTGCTGGGATTAAAGGCACGCGCCACCTGGCCAATAATTGGATTTTTTGAGACATGTGTTGCTATGTAGTCCAAGCTGTCCTGGAACTCAGTGTGTAGTTCAAACTCATGATCATTTTATATCAGCCTCAGGTGCCTCCATTACATGAGGGCCCAGCGTGGTCAGCCTTTGAAGCTATTAAAATATTTTCCACACATATTTGGCAAGTGTGTTTGTGTGCATATAACTACACACATGCCACACCATGCATAGAGGACACTGAAGATTGTCAGTTCTCTCCTTCCATCGTGTGAGTAACTGACTTCGTAATAACAGATTTATGGCTGGATAATGGTGGTGCACACCTTTAATCCCAGTACCTGCAGGCAGAGACAGGTGAGTCTCTGTGAGTTCAAGGCCAACCTGGTCTACAGAGAGTTCCAGGACAGACAGAGCTACAAAGAGAAACCCTCTCTTCACAAATAAAATTTTTAAGTATTTATTTTTCAGTTATGTATATTTATGTAAGCCTCTCCTTGTGTGTATATGACAAGTGTGTGCAGTGCCCACAGAAGCCAGAAGAGGGTGTCAGATCTCCTGGGACTGGAACTACAGGCAACTGTGAGTCACCTGAGTTGACTGACTTCCCTCAGTGAGGGAACTGTGATTGAGACTCATAAACCAGAGAAACCTTTCCTTCCTCAAGTTGATTGTGCTCGTGGTGTTGGTCACAGCAATAGAAAGCAAACTAGGATGGGCCATGTGGAGTCTCACTGTACAGCCCAAGATGGCCTTGAACTCACAGGGATGCTGATGTGCCTGCCTTGCAAGTAGGGCCACAGGCGTCTGCTGCCATAACTAGCTTCTGGATACCAATTTGGAGGAGATAAATGTTCAAACCCTGGAGGCCCCAATGAGGTTTCATTCCCCCCAACACAGGGCTGATCTGTGTAGCTCCGGCTGTCCTGGAACTCACTCTATAGACCAGAGATCTGCCTGCCTCTGCCTACAGAGTGCTGGGATTAAAGGTGTGTGCCACCGCCAGCCAGTTTCCCAATCCAGATTTACGCAGCACAGCTACAGCCTTTCCCAGAAAGATTCCACTAGCCTTAAATAGCATCCTTTGCAGGAGGAAGATTTTTCTGGTATCATTTTCATGTTTACTTATTGTAATTAAGATGAGACAGAACGAGCCGGGCGGTGGTGGCACACGCCTTTAATCCCAGCACTCGGGAGGCAGAGGCAGGCGGATCTCTGTGAGTTCGAGACCAGCCTGGTCTACAGAGCTAGTCCCAGGACAGGCTCCAAAGCCACAGAGAAACCCTGTCTCGAAAAACCAAAAAAAAAAAAAAAAAAAAAAAAAAGATGAGACAGAACGTCTAGCAATTAAGATGGCATTTTTCCCTTTTTTAAATTATCCAAGTGGTTTATAAACATCTCTGGTGAACAACTTCAACAATGCCGAAGTTGAAAGACTGTGATTTTGTTCTGTCTTTGTCTGAGTTTTGAGACAAGGTCTTACATAATCTAAGATGGTCTCAAAACTCAGCAGTGTATGCTGGATGGTGGTGGCACATGCCTTTGATCCTAGCACTACAGAGGCAGAGACGGGTAGATCTCTGTGAGTTCGAGGCACAGCCTGGTCTACTGTAGACAGAAGTTTCTGTCCCGCCTGGTCCCATGGCCATTCAGTCCCAAAGAAACACACAGAGGTTTATATTAATTATAAACTGTTTGACCTATTAGTTCAGGTTTATTATTAAGTAACTCTTACAACTTAAATTCCATAATTCTTATCTATATTTAGCTATGTGGCATGGTACCTTTTCTCAGTAAGGCTTTCTCATCTTGCTTCCTCTGTATCTGTCTAATAAACAACTCTTTGCCTTTCCTCTTCCCAGAATCCTCTTAGCCTGGTTGCCACACCTATACTTCCTGCCTGGGTACTGGCAAATCAGCATTTTATTAAACAAAAATGAGTGACAAGTCTATGGAGCTAGCTCCAGGACAGACAGGGCTTCACAGAGAAACCCTGTCTCAAAAAAACAAGGACAAAGCCGGGCGTGGTCACGCCTTTAATGCCAGCACTTGGGCGACTTAAAGAAGGAAGGTTAACTAGAGAAGAGCCCACGGGGCAGCAGGAGTTGAAGCAAGGGCACTCACTTCTCCACCTAGACATAGCTCCCATTCTTTACAGCATGGGGTGGCGGTGTGTCTCCTTGCCAAGTGGTGGTCTTCTGATCCCAGATGGTTGACAGGCTACGGAACCAAGGCAGAAAATCCCATGGTGACTATGTTTTTGTAACGTGGTATGAAGCAGAGTCCTGACTGGATAAGTGGCATCCACTGCCTCAGGATGAAGCCACTGAACGTGGCTGTAGGAACTTGAAACACGCTGCAGTTCCCAAGGGTAGCACACGTGGTACAGGATTGGCCATTGTGTGACCATTCCTGGGTGATGGGACCAAGAACATGCACCCAGCATCCTCCACGTTAGCCTCTGACTTGGCAGGTGGGCTAGCCTCTGATACTTCACAGTAAACCTGATACAAGAGACAGGATGAGATGAAGGAGCTGGGTTGCCATGTTTTCTGGCTAGAGAGGCAAAAGTGTACAGGTGAGATGGGTGCCTAGGGCTACTGGAACTGGGAACCCATAGAAAGAAACAAGAATGGGGAAGAGGGCAGGGAGAGCAACAGGAGCCAGCCCCTGGCCCGACGTTTAATAGAGAGAAACAGAATCTGGGATTCAACACACAAGAATGCACGACCTAAGGGGACGACAGGCAGGGAACACTCTGCACCCAAACTGCTCAAACTGGCAAAGACTTTTAAACATGCAATGAAAGAGCCTGTCACCGCTTGCTTGTGAGACTGTGAGACGTGGGGGCGTACGGACTCAGTCTGGCTGCCTTGGAGGCAGAAAAAAACTGAGCAATGGAGCTATCCGTCCCTCTTCAAGACAAAGGCTGCATAAGCTGAGATGACCTGAGGGAAAGCAGACCCTGTGAGGCTGGCTTCTATGGGACACTAGGGACACGTCCCCATGGGCATCGGAGACAGAGGAATGATTGGTACCGATGAGAGAACGCGGCATGAGAAGAGCAGCATCTAATGCTCAGTTCACCAGAGAACTACAGGAGACTTAAGAAAGATGAGCCTGGGGCTGGAGAGTGGCTCAGTGGTTGAGAGCACTGGCTGCCAATTGCTAGCATCCCGACTCTGATCTTCTCACCTCCTCCCTACCCTAAACTCCCTCTGCTCGTGAGCTTCCTTCCCCCAGCTACTCACTCTCCTTAGAGCACTATTTTGATTATACTCCCTCTCTCTCTCGTCTGAACTCTGTCTTCCTCTCCTGTTCTCCCCCACCCCGTCTCTTTGCCCTGCTCTGGCCTGGCCATGTTCAGTCTTCTGCTTTCTCTCTGCTCTGGACTTTTCCAGAGGCCTCTGGCTACGTTCTCCCCCACCCCCGACCTATCTAAAAAACCTTCCCCCTTAACCACACCATGGAGTGATCATGACGTCATGGCACTTATACAGTTCCAGGACATAGCTGAGTCACGATGTCTGTGGCATAAACCCAAAGGCCTGAGTTCAATGCCTGGGTACCACTGTGTCAGGAGAAAAAAACTTGCTAAAAGTCATCCTCTAATCTCCACAAGTTGTGCACACACGATCACTAATAAATAGCAAGAGGAGCTGGGCGGTGGTGGCGCACGCCTTTAATCCCAGCACTCGGGAGGCAGAGGCAGGCGGATCTCTGTGAGTTCGAGACCAGCTCTGGTCTACAAGAGCTAGTTCCAGGACAGGCTCCAAAGCCACAGAGAAACCCTGTCTCGAAAAACAAAATAAATAAATAAATAAATAAATAGCTAGCAAGAGGGTGATCCCACGGGGGTCTTGGGATGATACAGGTCCTAAGGGCCTCTCTGAGGCCCATGGTATGATCTTCAAGGCATGAGCAGCTCTGGAAAAGCTGGATGACTTTGACCAGCATGTGAATTGGGTTCAAAGAGTGGCGACATGAGACTGGCCTGCTCAGCTCCAGAACGCCCCTTCCGTGAACTGTCAGTCACCAGCCAGAATGGGCTTTTCAGTGGGGTAGCTGCCTTTGAGTCACCCACACTCTCCTGTACTTGAGGCCCCTCCCCCAAAATTCACTCGACAGTGCCCTGTTTGGGGTGAGTAGACACGTGTTCATTAAGTCATCCCTCTGCCACACAGCAAGTTCAAGAACAACTTGGGCTGTATGAGGAGAAAAAAAAAAAAGGAAAATTTGGGTTTTTTTCCCCAAAACCATTAAATAAATGTTAAACTAGTAATTAAGATAAATCTAGATTTGACAGTGTGCCAAACTGCAAGTCACCAGTCCCTTAGCTGAGGTCTTCAGGGACAGATGCATTTCAGAACTCAAGGTTGATCCAATTTTAGAGAGGACGTTCTGCACCTAACATGCAAACCCCCAGGGGCCTGAGGCAGGCACTGTCCATGTCCTCCATCAGACATGGTAATCTTTTTGTAGCCAATGTGTGAACACACTGGAAGGGATAAACACACACACACACACACACACACAAATAGCTTGGCTCAAGTTATTTGTCACCATGTGAGAGTGAGGTAAAACACTATCCCCCCACATACACACACCAAAAAAAAATGTTTAAAGTCATCAGAGCTGGTCAGAATTCAAAATCTACTAGCTGGACATAGTGGCACACATCTGTAATTCCAGAACTTAGAAGAATTGCTGAGAACACCAGGACGGCCAGAGCTATGTCATGAGACCTTGCCTCACAGCCAAGGGTTAAGTCATGAGACACAGAAACACAATGACAATAAATGGAGACCCTCTGGAGACAGAAAAAAAGGAAAAGCAGGGAGAAGATAGTGGAGGGAGACGAGAAGCAAGGCTGAGGACCATGGAGTTGGAAGAAGAAATTGGAAAGCAGAAAAGGAAGCACAGAGGGACAAAAAGGAGGGCCTCGCCTCCCAACTCACGACTTACTGGTGTGTGGCACTTTGGGCTGACAGGCTACCCAGGGAAATGTAAGCGGTGACTCTGAGTGGGCTGAAGGACGAGGTGGAGACAGGGAGCAAGCCAAAACACCATCCTCAGGTTTGGATCACGAGTTTAATTCTCTGAGCAAAATTGGGCTATCTTCATTTTACAAGACCAGAGAGGTTAAGTACATGGCTGTACATCGTCCTGTGGGGAATGCTGGTGGAAGGGAACCAGTAGGGCAGATGACTTGCTCCCAGCTGACACAAGGCTCAGTTCCTGGGATGCTGTCCAGCTCAAGGGGAAAGAAGGTCATACAGGAAAACCCCTTCTTGCAGCAGGGTATCCCAGCCTAAGGCCAGGCTGCAGTAACAGGTAAGGGAAAATGAACTCAATCGCCTGACTTCTTTATCAGAAGCTATACCAGCTTCTCAGTCAAGGCACCAGCAGCTGTGTAGCCCAGAGGCTCTACCCACCTCATTTTTTTGGTTCAGTTATATACTCTACACTTCCCAAAGCAGCAAATGTGTACTGTCACCGCCCAAACCCCGGGTTCATCTCTCTGACTCCAGGAAAAAAGCTACAGCATCACTGGCCAGGGCCTAAGAGCACAAGCGACAGCTTCTATTCCTGCCACTGCAAACTATACCAACAGCAGTTCCCATGATTGTCTCCTCCGACACAAGGGACCAGGCTCTTGACACCTCGAACACTGATAGGGCCTTCACAGTATCTGACCTTCAACAGCCCTGAAACTGGCAAGCCGCTTTTCCGCCCAATTCAACCCAAAATTTACATGTTAGCAATGAAGAGAAAAGCCTCTAAGGCTGAGAGACTACAGGGTTCGAGAGGGGACCAGCGCGCTGCAGACGACCACAGACCAGGGAAGCGCAGCTGAGGCTGGAGTTTATTGCAGATGAACGATGAGTCCCAGGGAGGAACGTGGTGGGTGGAAGTCGGTCTGGATCAGGACCACGGCCAAGGGAGATGAGGCCGCAGGCGAGGCCCAGTGGTGCGGAGGGAGCTGGCGAAGGCCGCGGTGGGGGCGGGGCGGGCCAGGCTATCCCGGCGCTCGGTGCACGGTCTCGGACGCTGCTCCAGGCTCCGGGCGGCGGCTGTGGCGGCGGCTCCGTGGCAGTCCCGGCGGCTGCAGTCTTGGCCCGCCGGAGGCTCCGAGCAAGCAGGAGGCAGCAGGAGGTGGGGCGGGTGGCGCTGCACGGGCACAAGGAGCGGCAGGCACACTGGGCAGGGGGTCGGCCGGGCCGGCGGGCGGCCGCGTGGGTACCCAGATAAGCCCGTAGTACACCGCAAGCAGCACGGCGGCCAAGGACACACACAGGAAGTAGGCGCAGACCGGAGCAAGGCGCAGCCATCGGCCACGGGGAGCCTCGCTTAGACCGGCGCTGCCCGGGCTCTCGCCACCGCCGCCCACACAGCTCGAGCCCCGCATCTCGCTGCCCACTCCACCCGCGCTGGCCCCGCCCCCACCCCGTACCGCCCCACAGAGGTCCAGGCCCCGCCTTAGACCACACCACGCAAACCACGCCCCCCCTAGGACCACACTCCCCCATAAGGGCTTCCCACCTGCTCTAAATCACCCCGGCTCCCCACCAAGTCTGGCCACACCTTAGACACGCCCCTACCGCCTCTGGCCAACCACTATCAAGAAAAGATCTTAGCCACACCCCTCGCAGCCACACCTGCTTATTCTCCAAGCGCCCTGAGACTCCTGTTCCCCACTCTGGGCTCCTCCCAGCTCGTCGGAATCCTCCCCCCCACCACCACCTTTTTTTTTTTTTTGGTTTTTCGAGACAGGATTTCTCTGTAGCTTTGGAGCCTGTCCTGGAACTAGCTCTGTAGACTAGGCTGACCTCGAACTCACAGAGATCCACCTGCCTCTGCCTCCCGAGTGCTGGGATTAAAGGCGTGTGGGCCACCACCGCCCGGAGGAACCCTCCCTTCTTGCGTAGATTGCAACTCCCACGCACAAGTCACCTGTCGGAGGTCAGGTCCCAGTCTGTTGAGCAGAAGGACGCCTAAAGAGCGCTAGCCCCGCCCACCGAGCCTCAGCCCCGCCCCTCCCTGCTTCACAGCATTGGGCCGCCTGCACCAGTTTGGAGGATCCAGCTCCGGCCCTCGCCCCAGCTGGCCCCTACCCCAGTAACTCCGCACCAGTGTAACTTCTCCCGCTCCCTAGAGGTACAGAGTGGGCTGCAGGGACGAAAGCAGCCAGGCAAATCTGCGCTGCCGCCCCTCCCAGCAGCGTCTTCAGGATTGAGGGATGGCCTGCGGGGTGGGAGGGGAGAAGTATCAGGACGGCGGAGAACACCCTCGTCCCGCCTCTTCCTCCACAGCAAAGCCCGCCAAGCACAGCAGCCCAGCCTGTCTCGCCAGCAGCACAGTTCAAAGGTTGGCGAGAGCACGCCTTTAATTGAAGTCCTCCAGAGAGCCTCAGGCCCTAGCGGCAGAGTCCTGCACAGCCAGCCTCACAAGGGCTGACTCGGTGGCCTCCACCAGCCAGGTATCATAGGCATTCGGGTTGCCTAGACTGGTCCTCAGAGAATTTAGAAGACTCCCCGGGTCCCGACCGTCGTCGTTGACCTGGCTCCTCCCACCCCCTACGTTTAACCCTGTCCTGGCCGGAGTGTAGCAGAAGCAAAGGAGCGAAGTGGCTGGAGGTTAGTGCAGAGCGCCAAGACCCCTGTTTGCTGGCGCTGTCAGCGGGCAGCCCCCGGCGGCGGAGCGGCCGCCACCACCTTGCAGAAACGCACCCTCTGGAAGTCCGTGATCTCCGCTGTCTCCTGGCCCTCGGGGCCTACCTCTGAGGAAATAAAAAGTGGTAAATGGAAGACCAGCCTGCCCGATCCGCCCTGTCCTGCACCTCAGTCAAACACGTCTGCAGCTTGGCCTCCAGTTTACTCAAATCTCAGGAAGCCCACGAAGCAGAGCCCCTTCTAACCTAACCCCGTCGACTACTGGGAAGCGCTGGTATAATGAAATAACTGTCATCTTCCTAGAACCACAAACTGTTTTCTAGCCCGGTCCCTCGGTCTCCATCCCCACCACTCATTTGACTGTTCCTGGGCTCTGCTCCACACCCTATCCCGCTGCAGCGGAAGGGAAAGAGGAACACAGGCAAAAAACCTGGTCCACCACGTTAAGGCGCCAAGATCAGCCTCTTGCTTCTACTCTGCGGGGTCCAAAATTCCACTCAGGTCTGCTCCAAAATGCTAACCCTGACCTCAGTAAGTCTAACAGTTGGCCCCGTTCATTCGTTCGTTCCTACTTTTTGCTTTTACAAAAGTAGTCTCAAGCTCAAGATTGTAGGGAATCAGCCTCTTCCCTCTGGGTACGTTCAGATTTTGAATCCCGCCTTTAACTCCCTCCCTAAACCTAGCCTCAACCCTTTATCTTAATGAGCTTCCCGATTCCAGCTTCCCGGCCCAGCTATTCACAATTCCTGTCGGCTGGAGCCTTACAGCCGACCCTCTGCACCGATTCAGGCCTGACTCCAGGCCCACTCGAGTAGGCATGGAACAGCACCTAACTCATGCCCTGCCCCCCCCCATCACCCCATAGGCCCCACCCACTTTGTCCCCAAGCCCTTCCCAGCCCCCAGAATGCAAGCAGACCACCCACCTCCACCAGCTTCATGCACCCCACCTGGAGATGCCTCAGGCCCCTCTTCTTCAGACTTCGGGGCTCTTGTCAAGGTTGGCCCACTCTCCAAGGAGGCAAGGGCTGGCTGGTCACCTTCTGGAGAAGGGGAGGCTCAGTCAAGCCCCTCCTTTTCCAAACACCTCCCAGAGTGAGGGGAACAAGGGAGGGGGCTCAAGGACACAGTGGGGGTGTGTCATTTAAGGAAATGAACTTTTTATTGGAGAGAGGCTCTGAACCAGCAAGAGCAGGCTCTAGGAAATGGGCTAAGGCATGGAATAGCCACCAACTGCCCTTCCCTGCCACAGGGTTTGAGGGAGGTGTGAGCACAGCCACACCCTTGTGAGCTCACAGGAGCATGAGCGCACACGTGCACACGCACATACACAGACAGCTGGTTTCACACATTCCCAAAAGGCCAGGCCTCACCCGCAGAGTGGGCACCAGGAGAGTGGGCAGTGCTGGGAGAATTCAATTCCATCTCCTCACCCCAGTCGGACACGGGCTGGTGGTCCCCAGTGGGCGAGAAGGGGCTGGGAGGTTCAACAGGGACTGGGGACAATGACTCCTGGGGCCTGGCAGGTGCAGGGTCCGCCTGCTCACAGGTGGGCTTCCGAGCTGGCTCAGCCTCTCCAGGCTGGTGATCTGGAACAGCTGGAGCTTCCTGCTCCTTAGGACACTCTTCCTCCTCCTCAAACTCCTCTTCTTCCTCATCGTCCTCCTCCTCCTCCGTGATATCTTCACTCACGTCCTCCCATTCTTCATCCTCATCATCATCTTCCCTCTCCTCTTCTCCCTCCTCTTCACCCTCATCTTCCTCACCATCCTCCTCAGGAGGCCGGTGGGCTGGGGCTGGGGTCTCCAGAGGCTGCTGGGAACACAGGCAGATCAGGGAAAGGCTTGGGGCTGAACCCCCATACACACATCCTACCTTCTCCCTGCTCTGCCTTACCTGTGTGGGTGTCTCCTCCAGGGACAAGGATTGAGAGGACTCAGGGGCTGAGGACACAGCTTCCTCTTTTGTCTCCCAGCGATTATCATGGTCACTGGGGAGGAGAGAGCACAGGGGTAGGGCCTAGGTAAGGGGACAGACTTCTCAGAGAACATCTGTTCTGCTGCACAGAGGGCAAAGAGGACAGCAGACACAAACAGAGCCAAGACAGATCAGTGTGTCCTCAAACTCAAGCCAGAGAGAAGGACTCCACACACCCAAACACAACAAGAAAGAATTTCCCATGGGAAGGGCACCCCACCTATAGGCACGAGGGGCCACCTTGGCCTGGGGTCGGCTGTTCTTTCTCCTCCTGCGGCTCTTGACTTCTGCTTTGTGCTGAGAAAGGAACTCTCCAAAAGTGGGGGGCTTAGGGGGCCTTGCCCAAGTTTGGTCATCTACAATAGAAGCCCAGATCCAAGAACTTAGGGGATGGGGACACAGTACATGCCACACTCAAACCCCACTGCTTAACCCTAACCCCTTCTAAGACACTACTCACCATAGCGGTGGGACAGTTCGTGGGTAGGAGCTGGCTCATCCTTGAACCTAGGAAAAGAGAGCAGAGCAAGCAATAGCTGAGGAAACTAGGGAGAGGCAAGAGAAAGCAGGGGAGATGGAGGCAGGGCCAGATCAAACTAAAGAGGCCCCAAAGGGGCCACTGGTTAGAATGGGATCAGACAGAATGAGGGATGAGAGGCAAACCCAGCTTCCTAGTTTCAAAACCAGACAAAGAAACAAATATAGCCTCTGAAATAAAAACGTGGGGGCTAAAGAGATGGTTCACTCCTCCCATTGACATCGGCACCTTGTGAGTGGAGCAGCACAAGATAGGCAAGTCCCTTGGAGTTGCTGCCCTCAGTTTGCACCCCAGAATGAACACTCAAGTACATGTTCAATACAGAGCAAGGACATAACTGTGGGTCAGGCATGGTGCCACATATCTGGGATCCTAGCATTGAAGAGATGGAGGCAGAAGACTCAGGGTCAGACTGTCCTTGATTCCATAGGAAATTCAAGATCAGCCTTGGTTATATGAGGTCTTGTCTCAAATAAACAAAAAGTAAACAAGGAAACTCTGTCACTACCAACAACTCCAATCTATAGATAAGCAGAAGGTTTTGAATGAGTCCAGGTCACCCAGCCACTCGGGATCAGCCCTTGTGGGTTTTTCCTATCCCTTCCCCTTTGCTGACTGTGCAGGGAGATACAGAGCCTGAGTGGCTGAGAGTTCTATGCTAGCCTAGGTTAACACAGCCCAGGAGACCTGTAAGCAAGTGACAAAGTGTTTCCTATACCAAAAAAAAAAAGTTTTTCCTGGGCATTCTGTGAGGGTCAATTTCATGCCCATTGGATCTGCACACCCAGGTCTACATGGTAGAACTGAGGAGCTGTCCTCTCTGGCCTCGCTCAATAAAAAGGTTTTATATATAAAACCATAGACATGGCTCAGAGGACCCAGTATCCACATGGCATTTCACAACTGTCTTTAACTCCAGGATCCAACAAGCAGGAAGACTGAAAGAAGACAGGTAACACTGCCTCGAAAAGGAAAAAGAAGGTGAAAAGGACAGAAGAGATGGCTCTATCAGCTCTGGCTGCTCTTCCAGAGGACCCAGGTTCATTTCCCATGCCAACATGGTAGCTCACAACCCTCTGTAACTCCAGTTCCAGGGGATCTGACACCCTCCTCTAGCATTCATGGGCACCAGGCGTGCACATTTTGTACAAACATACATGCAGACAAAACACTCAATACACATAAATGTTTTTAAAACTTTTAAAGGTGGGGAATGGGAGCTATGGAGACAGCTCAGTGGTAGAGCCCCTCTAGAATCCACCAGTGAGGGGCTGGGGGCATTGCTCAGTGGTAGAGCACCTCTAAAATCTACTAGTGAAGGGCTGGGGTGTGGCTCTAAGGTACAGCACCTGTCTAGAATGCCCCGACATGCCAAAGGCCATAGGTTCAATACCCAGTACCAAAGGGAGAAAAGGAAGCCAGGCTCGCATACACCGAGACCCAGCAGGAAGACCAACTCACATGCCATCGGTCTTCTCGGCATCCCATTCCCGCCGCCACTGCCCAGTTGGCTTGCGGTGTCGCTGCAGGCGCTCTTGGTCGATCTTCTCCCTCTCCTGCTTCCAGCGCAGGTACTCTGACCGCTCTCGACCAGTCATGGACATTGTCATGTCGCCTCCACAGCCCAGGCCAGCCCTGCGGCCCTGCAGGCACAACAGGCAATCAGACCCCAGTTCCCCTCCACACCCTCTCGCCCCAGATACAAATAGGGCCACTGTTCAGGGCACACAGGGCAGAACTGACAAGCAGCAAGCTGAGTGGGTGGCTGAGGTGGCCTTCTCAGAAAGGTTCTATGTCCTATCTATTTATTTTTGGTTTCAGACCAGGTCTCAGGCCAGGGTGACTGCCCCAAAGTCACTGTAACACTAAGTATAAGCTGGGCGGTGGTGGCGCAGGCCTTTAATCCCAGCACTAGGGAGACAGAGGCAGGCAGATCTCTGTGAGTTCGAGACCAGACTGGTCTACATGAGCTAGTTCCAGGACAGGTACCAAAAACTGCAGAGAAACCCCGTCTCGAAAATCCAAAAAAAAAAAAAAAGACTACCTGGGCAACTTTATAAAGTCAAAAGGGCTGGGGATAGCATGTGTAAGACCCTGGGGATATCCTAGCATGGCAAAAAAAAAAAAAAAAAAAAATCCAACATGAATCTTAACAAAGACAACACTGGCAGCAGGGCATAGTGGTGGGCAGCTTTAAATCCAGCACTCAGGGTAGAAGCAAGTGGATCCCTGTGCTGGGCATAAAGCTGGAACTCCATGTAACTGGGCTGGCCTAAAGTTCCAGGTCACCAGGGCTAGATAGTGAGACCTGTCTCAAAAAGAAAATAGAAACTGGGTGGTGATGGCGCCTTTAATCACGGCACTCAGGAGGCAGAGGCAGGCGGGTCTCTGTGAGTTTGAGGCCAGCCTGGTCTACAGAGCAAGTTCCAGGACGAGCTCCAAAGCTACACAGAGAAACCCTGTCTCGAAAAACCAAAAAAGAAAAAGGCATGGTAACCCAAATGCTTGAACTACATAGTGAGGTCCAAACCAGCCTGAGTCCCTATGTCAAAAGCCCCCAAATCAAGCAAGGGCTAACAACTCCACACAGAAAGCAGCCACCTGCTTTGTCCTTCCCCACCAGCTCAAAGCACAATTCTTGAGAAGCTGCAGCAGCACCTACCTGTCTCTCATGTTCCAAGCCAGAGCGTACCCTGTCGAAGTCGGATCCTCCCCAGTTACGGCCGTGCCGGCGGCTGCCCTCCCGGCGATCCCTCTCAGGCTCCTCCAGGGGTCCACCCCGACGCCGGGGATCATCCAGGAAGTTGCGTACTGGGTTGGGCTCCAGTACTCCTTCCTGCAGAAGAGCGGGCAGGTGGGCAGGCGAGGAGGCACGGGGTGCCTATCCACTCAGCCCACCCCCAGGCTGCCCAGTGCTGACCCGCTGGTTGCGCTCGTACTCAGCAATCTTCTCCATCTCCTCATTCATCTTCTCAATGTTCTGCCTGCGCCGCTCCTCCCACTCCTGGGGAGACAAGATGTGACAGGTGGTGTAGGAGGGTCTTCTGTCTATGTGTTACTTTCATTGGTTAAATAAAGAGACCTTAGCATTTTGATAGGGCAGAAAATTAGGTGGGTGGAGTAGACAGAACAGGATGCTGGGAAGAAGGCAGGCCGAAAGAGCCACCATGGGTCAAGCCGCCAGGTCAGACATGCTGAATCTTTCCCCGTAAGCCAAGATTCATGGTGAAATACAGATTATTAGAAATGGGTTAATCAAGATGTAAGAGTTTGTCAATAAGAGGCTAGAGCTACTAATGGCCAGGCAGTAATTTAATTAATACAATTTCTATGTGGTTATTTCAGGGGTTAAGCTAGCCAGGCAGCAGGATGCAGCCGGCTCCCCATTACAACAGACATGACTGTCAGAAAGAACCATATAACTAGCTGTGCCAAAAACACAGGGCAGCCTAAACTCTCCAAGGACAAGCAGGTGACAAGTGGTGTCTGGCCTGGAACTTATTTGGATGTAGGAGACCCTGGCATACCTCAGTCACCATACAAATGGTGCATCTTTACCCAGCCCATCTAAACACTAACAGGATTTACAAAGAACAACCAAGTGGACAGGACTCTCGTTCTCCAGCGTGGGATGGCCAAGTGCTTCCCAACAAAATGAAAGGAAATGTGTTTTCTCTGTCGGTGTCCCACTGTTCACCTTGTGGAAACAATCCACACAGAGACACAGGCAGATCTCTGTGAGTTTGAGGCCACCCTGGTCTACAGAGCAAGTTCTAGAATAGGCTCTAAAGCTACAAAGAAACCCTGTCTGTTTTCCCAACACCAAGTCCAAGGCCAACCTGAGCAACCTAGTTGATGAGATCCTGTCTCGGAGTAAAAGCTAAGGGCTGAGGATATAGTTCAACGCTAAAGCACTCATCTAATATACACAAGGCCCAAGACCAGAAAAATGAATGAATGAAAACCAGGGAACAGAAACCTTAGCCCAAGCTTCATGGCCTGCTTGGTGCCTACCTTGGACTTGCGATCAGAGGTTGAGCTGTCTCCTGCCCCTAGGAGATGAGGGGATCCCCGGCCCCGGCCTCTCCGGCCCCGGCCTCCAGTTCCTCCTCGAAGCTGCTCCCCAGCACCATTCTCCCAGCCTCGGGATGCCCGGCTTACTCCTGCCCGGCCGCCCTGCTGGGGGTGGGTCCGGCCCCCTCTGTTGGCTCCTGAGGATCTGGGGGTCCCAGGAGTCCTCCGAGAGGGACCCAGGCTCTTCTCCTGAAAAGGGGAAGGAGGGGAAGTCAGCCAAAGGAAAGGTAGACTGGGGCAACCTAGGCCCAGAGCAGGCAGTTCTGGGTCCCAGGCCTCAGCCCTCTCCCTCGTCCCCAGCCTGAGAATTCAGACATGCTGGACTCTCCACCTCCACTGCCACATTCTCCTTCTCCATGGAACGGCTTTTCCGGGGAGCTGTCACTGCCACACCCTCCGATTCAGCTTTTTTCCGGTCTTCCTCGATCTCCTAGGAGCAAATATCCAGGGCAATGGAGTGTTAGGGGTCCTGTCCACCAGCTGGACTCCCACAGTCCTCTACAGTCTCCTGTGCTTCCGACTCAGGCTTCTCTCCAGAAAAGCCCCCACTGTAAGCCCATCTGTAAGAGCCAAATCCCGCCCCACCATGGGGCCTCTCCTGCACGCACTCTGGCCTTCCTGCTGTTCCCCAGGGCTTTGTCGTGCCCTGGGCTCCGACCCCAGGTTTTCTATACCAGCTGCTTCTCTACTAGAGCAACCCTGGAACTCCTTACCACCTACCTGCCACTCTCTCTGTTCTCATCCCCTGCTTGGTAAAACATGGGGTTAGACTGTTCGCTGATGCACCCACACACACACTTCACTTCCCAGCCTACAGAGCTGCCTGGCCAACATCAAACCCAATTATTTTTTTAATAAATGAATGCATGACAAATGAGTCAATGAGGACCACCCTCCTCCCAGGTCCCTTCATAAAGACAGCCCCACTGCTTCCTCTTGGGCCCCGCTCTGGACCCTCCCTCCCCCTCCCATTGTAGTCCCAACTGCCCTTGGTCAATGAGAGTCTTTCAACAACCCCACCCTGAGCCAGGCCCGTCCTCTCCAACTAGGCCCTGCCCCAGCTTTCCCTACTACCTGGACTCCCTCTCCCTCTCATCTAGCACCACTGTGAAGAGCTTTTCTTTTTTTTTTTTTTTTTTTTTTTTTTTTTGGTTTTTTGAGACAGGGTTTCTCTGTGGCTTTGGAGCCTGTCCTGGAACTAGCTCTGTAGACTAGGCTGGGCTCGAACTCACAGAGATCCACCTGCCTCTGCCTCGCGAGTGCTGGGATTAAAGGCGTGCGCCACCATCGCCGGCTGTGAAGAGCTTTTCTGACCAGGTCTCACTCCATTCAACATCCTCCATGGCTCCCTAATGCTCTTAAGCATTTTCCAACCTACATGAGTGGCCCCTGATTGACTCCTAAATCAGTTCTCCACCAACTTTCCAAGCCCTCTCCACATCCAAACAATTGCCCGAGCTGTTTGTCTTGTGAGAAGCATAACCCACCTCCTTCCCAATTAGCTAATGTCTAGGCATCCTTCTGTTCTCAGCATCCCCTCTACCAGAAAGCTCTCCCTAATGTCCTCAGGTTAATTTCCCCATCCCTACCTTGCTAGTCTGGGCCATCACAGAGGACAAACTGGACTGTGAACCCTAAGAACATGGACTAAGAGCAGGTCTACGGAATACATCCCCAGCACCATTCCACATGGAGCTAGGAATCTGGAGACTTCGATGAACAGAATGTGAATAAATGAATGAATGAATGATGGGATGAAGGAAGGAAGGCCAGACTAAGGCCTTTGGCTTTTGTCCTGTGAGTGAAGGGGAAACATGAGAAAGCTTGAAGGGAGAGGTGGGAAAAACTCACTGCGGGGGGAGAGGGGATGGGGTCTCCCAGGGCAGGGCTAGGGCACCTGGTAGCGCCGGATGAGAGCCTCATTCTTCCGACGCAGAGCCTCGATCCTCTTGTCCAACTCAGCGTCTTTCTCCTCCTTTGACTTCAAATCTAGGGTGGTAGCCTGTGGTGGGAAGACAGTTGAGGAGGAAAGAATGATCTTCCTGCCAAGGGCATTTTACCCAGGATCCCACCTTCCCCACTCCCTTCCCCCACTCTGCAGCTCACCATCTCATCAGCTGTGATCTTCTCACAGAAAAGGGATGCACCACTTGGGGGTCCTGGGGGAAGAGAACAGTTCTAAAACGCTGGCTCCTCTCCTTTACTGGGGGTTCTGAAAACAATGACTCACAGAAAAATACACTTGTACTTCTTCAAGGGAATTCTCAAGACTAACCTCGCCTCTTCCCTGAAGAAATAGAAACCCTGCCCTTCAGTTTTAGACCCACCCATGCAATTAGTCAGACCCACCTTGGGAAAAGTCTGGCTCCACCCTTGTATCTAATATTATTCCTCCAAACAAAGATGTCAGTCCAGGTTCCATAGCCTATAATTTTAGCCAGGACCAGGATCTCAGAAGGTCGGCTACAAACAGCAAAATTAACTTCTAGAAGGCCAGCGGGATGGCTTGGGGGATAAAAGTGCTTGCCGCCAAGCCTGAGAACCTGAGGTCAATTCCCAGGACCCATAAAATGGAAGGAGAGAACAGATTCCCACCAGTTGTGCTCTGACCTCCGTGTGATCACACATACATGCACAAAGTAAAAAGCCGGGCGGTGGTGGCGCACGCCTTTAATCCCAGCACTCGGGAGGCAGAGGCAGGCAGATCTCTGTGAGTTCGAGACCAGCCTGGTCTACAAGAGCTAGTTCTAGCAAGTCTCCAAAAACCACAGAGAAACCCTGTCTCGAAAAACCAAAAAAAAAAAAAAAAAAAAAGTAAATAAAACCTAGTGAAAAACATTTCCAACTCTCCGAGAACTTTGATTCCTGGCTCCCCTAAGACTGACACAGCCCAGGCCCCAGCATTCTGAAAAGGCACTTGTCATCTCCTACCAAGCCAGAAAAGATTCTGCAAGCAGGCCCAGGATTCACTTCCGCGGGCTTCCTAGACCGGACTTGACCTCCATAGTGATGCTCAGTCCAGAAGACAGAAATTCTACAGATGCTTACAAGAAAAAAACTGCCAGCGCACCCGCGCCCTTAACCTCCACAAAACTCACTGGTCCCACCCCGACCGGGATAAAACTTCAGGCCTCACAAGACTTCTGGCCCCTCCCTTTAAAAAAATTATACAATCAAGCTGGCTCCGCCTCCAACTTAACCCTCCTCCCCACGTGCCGGGAAACATTGTGGCCACGCCTCTGAGGCCCGCCCCTTCCTCCAGCTTCGGACGCATTTATGTGTGAGAAAAAACTTTTGGGCTCCAGCCCCACCGTTCTTCCCTCCCCTCCGTCCCACCCCTCACAGCACTCCAACTCCACCGGCAAAATCCCTGACATTTTGGTCCCGCCTCTACCCAGTTTAAGGCAGTCTCTGGACCCTCCCCTAGCTTCTGAGCAATGATCAGGACCGACTTCCAAAACCAAGAAACTTTACTGGCTTGCCCAGGGCGTCTCCGCCCCAAACCCTGGCCCCACCCCCTAAATACTACGCCCTAACAACCATCAACGCGAAAACCCGCCCCCTGCGGAGAACAACTCTCTGGCCCGCCCCCAGCTTCTCAGCCACACTCAGGACAAACTCCACTTCAGTCACCGCCTCTTCACCCAACCAACGCCCAAACCCTGCTCCTTTCCCCACGCCCCTCAAAACCTTGGCTCCGCCCCTAGCTCTCATGGACACGCCCCCGTGACACTCCGCACAAACTAGACCCTGACCTTTGAAACACCCTGGCTCTGCCTCCAGGCGCTCCGCCCCATTCTGTTTTGGCCATGACCCTGTTTTCCCGCCCACAGTACAAACTCCACCCCCTTCGGAACCGACAAAGCTCTAGCCCCGCTTCCATCTCCCCCCCCCCCCCCCGGCATCTCCCCCCGCCCCCCAATTCCGCCCTTTATCCCCGCCCCACAAGTTTGTCCCGCCCCCAGCATCCCCTCCCAACGTCCCGGGCCCGCCCACTAGTACTCCCAGCCAAGACTCCGGCCCCGCCCCAGCCCGGACCTAACTCTGAAGCCCCGCCCTGCCATGGCAGCCACCCGGGCTCAGGGCCCGCCCGCACCCGCCCCGCCGGCCCTGCCCACATGCTCACGGCCCACCCCACAGCGCCCCTCCGAAGACCCACGTGGGCGTCGTGTCCCCGCCCCCCGCAGAGTAGCCTGACCCCGCCCCCGCCGGCCGCTCGACTTCCCGCCCGCGCGCGCTCCCGCTCCCCTCACGTGGGCGAACAGGCCCCGCCCTCTCCGGGCGCGCTCCGGGCCCCCTCCCCCGGTCACCTGTCCCGGAGACCCCGCGGCGTCTGCAACTCCGACTCCGTCCGCCTCCTCGTCCGCAGCTCCCGGGCCTCACACGTCACTTCTGGTCCGCTCCACGTGAAAAGAGGAAATAAAGAGGAACACTTCCGGTCCGGGCAGCCCATTTCCGGATGCCTTAAAGGGGCCGCACCCCCTCAGGCTCTGCAGAATGTGGCCGGTGCTTGTTTCTTACTCGTCGCCTCAGGAAATTAGCCCTTAATCTCTGTACTCCTCCTTTTTCGCTCAGACCATTTAGCCACTGATTCTCTATTTTAGTAAGTAAAAGCCAGACATCATACAGTAACCCCTGGAAACGTAAATTAAACCAATTTATGTCTTGCCAATGAAACCTTAGTTTTAGAAACTAACCAATTCATAAAAATATATCTAAAATTTTTAGGAAACAACTGTATAACCAAAGCAGGGCATGGTGGCGCGTCTCTAATTTTAGCACTTGGGAGGCTGAGGCAGGAGAATTGCCTCAAAGCCAAGAACAGCGTGAAATATATATCTATATCTATCCATATAGGTATATATAGTTCCAGGCCAGCCAGGAATATGCAGACCCTGATTCAAAAAATAGATAGATAGATAGATAGATAGATAGATAGATAGATAGATAGATAGATAGATAGATAGATAGATAGATAGATAGATAAAATGCACTTGCTGCCAATCATGATGACCTCAGTGTGACCCCTGGACTATCAGGTGCACCAGCTCCTTTACCTGTTAAGCAACTTGCTGGCACTTGAAGTACTAGTGTTTTGTTTTTACGATCTCACGTGAGATTGGCTCTAAACTCCTGGTTCTCCTGCTTCAGCCCCTTCAGTACTGAGGTAGGATTCCAGACCTGCAGGGGCTATGACCACCAAATTGGCCATCTCAAACGGCTGTGAAGTATTCCATCTGGGGATGGCCACAATTCGTCCAACTGGGTCTCATGGACATTAGGATTATTTCAGTTTCAGTTAGCAGGAATTGCCAACAGTACTTCACTGAACTTCCACAGGGAGAGGTGTGTGTGTGTGTGTGGTGTAGAAGACGCAGGCTTGTGCCCAGGTTCTGTCACTTAGATACATCTTTGTTGTTTGCTTTAAAATGAAAAAATATGCCAACTGGGCGGTGGTGGCGCACACCTTTAATCCTAGCACTCGCACTCAGGAGGCAGAGGCAGGTGGGTCTCTGTGAGTTCAAGGCCATCCTAGTCTACAAGAGCCAGGAGAGGCTCCAAAGCTACAGAGAAACCCTGTCTCGAAAAAAAAAAAAAAAGTATTAAGCACTCTTAACCACTAAGCTAATATGTAGCCTTTTTGAAGTTTTTTGAGACATGCTCTTCCTGTGTATCTAAGCTGTCCCAAAGCCCAGGTGATTCTGGGCTCCAAAGATTCTGCTCCAAAGAACACAATAGGCAGGGCTTAGTGGCAATTACCTATAATCCCAACACACAGGAGGCAGAAGCAAGTAGATTTCTGTGAGTTCAAGGCCAGCCTGGTCTACACAGAGAGTTTCAGGCCAGCCAGGGCTACATAGTGAGACCCTGGCTCAATAAAAAAAAATAAAAATAAAAAAAAGATAGAAAAACAAATCAAAGGCAAATTCTCGATGGGTGAACACCATTATTATTACTTCCAAGCATACAAATTTCTGGATCATTTACTTGACAGTAAAATGACCCAACACACACCCAGGCAGATTACCAGGAGCCAGAAATTGACGCCAATTTAAAAGGGGAAAGGAAAGGGGGCTGGAGAGATGGCTCAGTGGTTAAGAGCATTGCCTGCTCTTCCAAAGGTCCTGAGTTCAATTCCCAGCAACCACATGGTGGCTCACAACCATCTGTAAAGAGGTCTGGCGCCCTCTTCTGGTCTTCAGGCATACACACAGATAATAAATAAATAAATAAATATTTAAAAAAAACTTAAAAAAAAGGGGGGAAAGGAAAATGTTATATATAAAAAAGTCACAAAGTGGGGGCTGGAGAGATGGCTCAGTGGTTAAGAGCATTGCCTGCTCTTCCAAAGGTCCTGAGTTCAATTCCCAGTAACTACATGGTGGCTCACAACCATCTATAATAAGGTCTGGTGCCCTCTTCTGCCCTGCAGGCATACACACAGATAGACTATTGTATACATAACAAATAAATAAATAAATATAAAAAAAAGTCACGAAGTGGGCTGGAGAGATGGCATAATGGTTAAGAGTACTGACTACTCTTCCGGAGGACCCGGGTTCAATTCCCAGCAACCACATGGTGGCTCACAATATAATGAGATCTTATGCTCTCTTCTGTCATGCAAGCACACGTGCAGGTAAAGCACATAAGTAAATAAATTTAAAAAGAAAAGAAAATGAAAATGAAAACAGCCAGGCAGTGGTGGTGCACACCTTTAATCTCAGCACTAGGGAGGCAGAGGCAGACAAATCTCTGTGAGTTCAAGACCAGCCTAGTTTACAAATTAAGTTCCAGGACTGATAGGGCTATTACACAGAGAAGCCCTGTCTCAGAAACTAAAAACAAGCCAGGCGGTGGTGGTGCATGCCTGTAATCCCAGCACTTGGGAGGCAGGCAGATCTCTGTGAGTTCGAGGCCAGTCTGGTGTACAAGAGCTAGTTCCAAGACAGGCTCCAAAGCTACAGAGAAACCCTGTCTAGAAAAACCAAACAAAGAAATAAAAAGTCACAAAGTATAGCAGGACAGGGTAGTACTGTGATCCCAGACACTGAGGCTGGGCCAGGAGGATTGAAATTTCAAGGATGCCCTGCTATTTAAAAAAAAGAAAAGAAGGGCTGGAGAGATGGCTCAGTGGTTAAGAGCATTGCCTGCTCTTCCAAAGGTCATGAGTTCAATTCCCAGCAACCACATGGTGGCTCACAACCATCTGTAATGAGGTCTGGTGCCCTCTTCTGGCCTGCAGGCATACACACAGACAGAATATTGTATACATAATAAATAAATAAATAAATAAATAAATAAATAAATAAAAAAGAAAAGAAAAAAGTAAAAAAGAGGGCCGAGATGTAACTTAATACTAAGAGTTCATGACCTACATTCAATCCTCAATACTGCAGAGACACACACACTCACGCACACCACACATACAAAATGTTCAAGAACAATCAGGGGCTGGAGAGATGGCTCAGCAGTTAAGAGCATTGCCTGCTCTACCAAAGGTCCTGAGTTCAATTCCCAGCAGCCACATGGTGGCTCACAACCATCTGTAATGAGGTCTAGTGCCCTCTTCTGGCCCGCAGGCATGCACACAGACAGAACATTGTATACATAATAAATAAATAAGTATTTTTTTTTAAAAAAAGAACAGAGCCGGGCGGTGGTGGCGCACGCCTTTAATCCCAGCACTCGGGAGGCAGAGGCAGGCGGATCTCTGTGAGTTCGAGACCAGCCTGGTCTACAGAGCTAGTTCCAGGACAGGCTCCAAAGCCACAGAGAAACCCTGTCTCGAAAAACCAAAAAAAAAAAAAAAACAAAAAAAACAGAGAATTCTTTGTGGAAGGCTTAGTTGTTTACAGAGTTGACAAGATGTATCGGGAACTTGAGAACCTTGCAAGTGTTGCTTCTCACTCACCACCAGGAGGCGATGCCTGCAGTTAGAAACCAGACTCCTTCATTCAGCTAATCCTTACTCTGGAAGGCTGGCACCGTCCCAGCTCAGAGACACGAGGTGCTGAGCTTCAAGATCGGCTTTTGTCTACGTAACAAGTTCAAGGCCAGCCTGAGTTACATGAGACCCTGTCTCAAACACTAGAATTAAACATAAGGGTCTGACTCTTGCCTTTCTTCTTTGTTTCTCCAGTCTCTCTGCCTGCCTCTTTCATGTTCCCACTCTGACATGGCCTTTCGCTGCTCTTTCACTCTCTCCCTCTGCCCCCTTACACTAACTCTTAAAAAAAAAAAAAGAAAAAAGGGCTGGAGAGATGGCTCAGTGGTTAAGAGCTTTGCCTTTTTTTTTTTGTTTTGTTTTTTGTTTTTTGGATTTTCGAGACAGGGTTTCTCCATAGCTTTTGGTTCCTGTCCTGGAACTAGCTCTTGTAGACCAGGCTGGCCTCGAACTCACAGAGATCTGCCTGCCTCTGCCTCCCGAGTGCTGGGATTAAAGGCGTGTGACACCACCAGCTGCCTGCTTTTCTATAAGGTCCTGAGTTCAATTCCCAGCAACCACATGGTGGCTCATAACCATCTGTAATGAGATCTGGTGCTCCCTTCTGGCCTGTGGGCATGCAAGCAGGCAGAATGCTAGATACACAATAAATAAACCTTAAAATAAGTAAATAAAAATAAAAAACAAGGGGGTGGGTCTGGCTGGGTGGTGATAGTCCACACCTTTAATCACAGCACTCTGAAGGCAGAAGCAGGTGGATCTCTGTAAATTCAAGGCAAGTTCCAGGATAGCCAGGGCTGTTACACATAGAAACCCTGTCTCAAAAAACAAACCAGCCGGGCAGTGGTGGTGCACGCCTTTAATTCCAGAACTCGGGAGGCAGAGGCGGCGGATCTCTGTGAGTTGGAGGCCAGCCTGGTCTACAAGAGCTAGCCAGTTCCAGGCCAGGAACCAAAAAGCTACGGAGAAACCCTGTCTCGAAAAATCAAAAAAAAAAAAAAATAGGGCCCTAGAAGATGGATCCATCAGTAAAGTTAAGACCCCCCCACCCCAGGCCCCTGGTAAAAGCCAAACATTACATCACACGTCTCTAGTCCCCAAACTAGAAAGGCAAAGACAGGTAGGTCCTGGAGGTGATCTCTAGATTCTTGAAAAGACCCTGATGAAAAAGTTAGGCAGAGAGCCAGCAAAGTTGCTCCATGAGCAAAAGTGCTTGTTGCCAAGACTGGTAATTTGAGTTGGAGCCCTGGAACACACGTGGTGGGAGGTGGAAAACCTAGAGATTGTTCTTGACCCCCCCCCACACACACATCTTGACATCCACAAGTGTGATTGTGTGACCACACACATAAATGCAGGACTAAGATGGAAAGCAATTGAGGTAGGATGATGGCAAATTCAAGGCCTCCTGGGCTACACAGTGAGTTCACGGTGGTTCCCAGCACCCACAAAGAGAAGCTCACCATAGCCTGTACCTCTAGTTCCAGGGGATACAACTACCTCACGTGGCCATATGCACAGAGACACACATACATACACACACAAAACTTTTTTTAGGTTTTAAAAAGCGTTTTATTATTTTATGTCTGGTTTTGCCTGCACAGATGTCTTGTACGCAGTGCCTGAATAGGCCAGAAGAGGGAGTCAGATCCCCAGAACTAAAGTTATAAATGAGCCCCCTTGAGGGTCCTAGGAAGTCAACCCTGAAAGATCAGTCAGTATTCTTACCCACTGAGCCATCTCTCCAACCTTTACAAACAATTTTACTTTTTAAAAAATTTTTATGTTTAATGGACTGGGGACATAACTAAGTGTATGAGGGTTTATCCAGATGTATGAATTATGAAGTCTAAATACACACACACACACACACACACACACACACACACACACAAACCTCAACCATACCACATAGTCAATTCAGGGCCAGTAGTGCATTTCAATGGTAGAAATTCTGGGTTCTAGACCCAGGACGCAGAACCAAGTCTAAGTCCCAAGGTTGTTGTGAGGACTCAGGTTCCCCCGCGCGGTCAGGAGGCCCTTGTGCTTCCACCGTCCGCCGCTAGGTGGCAGCAGGCGCACGATGGATTCGCGGCGCAGGACCAGCGCGGGGGCAACTCAGGCAGAGGAAGCTGATGAAATCCTAGCCAACTTGCAGTGAGCTCATCCCGCTCGGGCGCCTCCGGAAGCCACGGGGCCGCCTGGCCGGAGCGATAACGCTCTGGTTTGGAACCAGGGCGGGAAGTCCTTCCTGAAGTCTGCCTTGTATAGGACCTGCTGCCAGAAGCCTGGGCATGAGGGGAGGGGAGGGGGAAAGGTGGGAAAAGGTACCCGCTGGATGTCTCTACACAATAAAAAAGAAAGTGAATTCTGAGCCTAGCGATGGGATGGAGAGCAAGAGGGAAGGGAAGGAAGAAAAGGAGGAGAGATGGATGCGTATGGGAGAGACTTGTGGGAGCGACAAAGATAGGGAAACTGAGGTAGAGGTCGGGGAGACAGAGGCAAGCTCAAGGAAAAGCAAAGATAGCAAAAAGGCGGGACGTGGGAGACAGAACTAGGGAGAGATCCCCGGCGACAGGGACCGAGAGAGTGGCAGGGATACTGAGGCAGGACGGGCTATTATCACATTGGAGACGGGAGGGACCAGGCCCCGCAGGATGGGGCGCATTGTGGGCCCGCCCAGCCCCCCAGCCCCGCGGCGGCGCGGGCCAGTTACCAAGTTACCAAATTACCGCAGGATTCCGGAGCTTCTGACTGGCGAGGCCGCAGCCAATCAGCGAGCAGCGCTGCTGTTCTCGGGCAGGAGGCCTGGAGACACGCGCACCTTCCCACACCCAGGAAGCCGCTGACACAGGCTCGGTGGCGCGCGCCTCCACTGTCCCGCGGCCACGCGGTGTTTCTCTCCACGGTAGCACACACACGGAGACCATACAGACACAGACACACACACACACGTGCACGCACGCACATTCACACACACATGCACATGTATACGCATTCGTACATATATACACATTCACACGTGCACACACAGACAACACAGATATGCATATACACACATATGCAAGCATGCACACACACAGGCACATGCACATACATATAAATGCACAAGTGCATACACACATTCACTTATACACGTGCACATACACAACGCACACATGCTCATATACACATACACCATACATACATATATACACAATCACACACACTACAGGCATGCATAATCCCCAAAACACAGACATGCACGGCCTGGGATACTCAGCACTAAACAGCATTCTGAGGACAGAGAGCAATGCACAGTCCACACACACCTCTTCACTGACACACAATGGCCTTGTCACACGTAACAGTGACACAGTCATAAGCCCCCACCCGCACTATCACAACCATACACAAGAGTGAGACATAATAATCTACACGGTCTCACTAATGTTAACACAGTTCCAGGGACAAACCCCCCAACCTGCAGGTGTAACCATAGTGACATAATCAATGACACGTGGCATTGTATAGATAACATATATACTGACACATGGCATTGTAGAGATAACATAAATACTTGGTGGCAATGTGTAGCATGTAAACACGCCTCATCACTATCACACACACACACAGTCCTACTGGTGCTTTGCATGACGGACACCATCAGAGGGACACACACAACCACACTGACATCGGTATAGGGATACAACATGTCCACAACCTTCCCCACATACGTGGCTGGGACACAATTCCAGTGTTAGGCAAACACAACCCCACACCAGTAGAATCATATTGACATATATATGCTGGCCCCGCTGCCTATAGCTGCACACTTGTCAATGAGGGCATCCCATAGTAGCTCAAAGACTCACAACTATTTTGTCACAACAGCCTGACAAATACCTATCACCATCCTTAGCATGCTGACAGGAACCATCACACTGACACACTAACCCCCTTACACAACTTCCTGACACACTGGCCACACACCTAGAGAAAACTGTCACTCACACAAACACACACATCATCCCTGCCCTGGTCCCTGGAAGCTAAGTGCACGTGGGATGCTGGGAGAGAGATGCAGGGAGGACGTGTGTTTGTGTATTTGTGTGCAGTTCCTCCTCCTTCCTGCACTTCCTGGGGGCGGGGCCAAGCGGCTGCCGCTGTTACCGGGTAAACTTCCCCGCCTCCCCCCAGTGAGGCCATTAGTCACCCCCCCCAGGATGATGTCATCGCCTCATTCTGGAGGCTGAGTAATCCTAGTCCCCGCCCCCTCCCCCCAGGTACCAGGGATGGGGTGAACCGCACCTGGGCTCCGCGGAGGACCGGAGCTGGGGTCCGGAGCTCAAGGCTCGGCGCCCTGGCTGTCCCTGGGGTGGGGACTGAGGAATCTGGGTCTCTCTAAAGTGACTTAAGAACGCGTATTAGGGTCCCTGGAGACTGGGCTTCCAGCCCTGTATCAGACCCCGGGATCTTCTTTTTCTTAATGCTCACTCATTTGCTTTGTGTTTGATGTGGGGTTTGCATTGTATTTATTTGTTTGTTTGGCAGTGCTGGTGCTTTACCCATGCTAGGCAAGGTATACACCAATGAGCTACATCCACATCCACGCCCCCCCCTTTTTGTGAGACACAGTTGCCCCCTAAAAATAGAATTGTCACTAAGTACCAGGCTGGTCTTGAAGTCATTCTGTAGTCCATGCACACTATAAACTCTCTATCCTCCTGCCTCAGCTTCCCAAGTAGCAGGGAATATAGGCCTGTATCAGTGTGCTCTGCTTATTTGTGTTCTTATGAAAATAGAGTCTTGCCGGGCGGTGGTGGCGTACACCTTTAATCCCAGCACTTGGGAGGCAGAGGCAGGCGGATCTCTGTGAGTTCGAGACCAGCCTGGTCTACAAGAGCTAGTTCCAGGACAGGCTCCAAAACCACAGAGAAACCCTGTCTCGAAAAAACAAAATAAATAAATAAATAAATAAATAAATAAAAAAGAAAGAAAATAGAGTCTTACTCCGTAGACCAGTGTGACCTGGCACTCTTAGCAATCCTCCTGCCTCAGCCTCCTGGATATTAGAACGGCAGGCATGAGCCGTCACATCTGTTCGGTTCTAAGGTCTTGATTACTCCAAGATACTCCTCACGTCCACTTTAAGGGTTGGATTTGCTCCCTCTCACCCATGTTTGGGGGTAGAGCCTGCTCAGGGTGTGTGATGTTCTGAGGTCTGGAACCCTAGGTCTGGATGGATTGGGTGCTAAGGAATATACAAAGCTGTGAGGGCAGAAACCCTGCTTCTGGGAGATCAACAAGATGGACCCTCAGAACAAGTAAGTGCTCACGGGAGAGAGCAAAAAGGCAGACTTTGAGGATGGGCACGCGATCAAATGGATGGAACTAGATACCTGGTGGTCCATGTGAGCTATCATAGGGTCTGCTTCCCAAACGCCTGAGTCTCTATGTCCTGTGGAGTGAGACATGGGTCCTTATTTTCTTTTTTTTTTTTTTTTTTTTTTTTTTTTTGGTTTTTCGAGACAGGGTTTCTCTGTGGCTTTGGAGCCTGTCCTGGAACTAGCTCTTGTAGACCAGGCTGGTCTCGAACTCAGAGAGATCCGCCTGCATCTGCCTCCCGAGTGCTGGGATTAAAGGCGTGCGCCACCATCGCCCGGCCCTTATTTTCAAAGGATCATTCAGACGTGCCTGGCTCCCCCTTCACTCCGCTCTAATTTTTCCTGACAGGGTCTCATGTAGTCCAGGCTGGCCCCTAAAACTTACTATGTAGCCTTGAACTCATGACTGTGCTGTCTCTACCTCCCTATATTTGGTATTGCAGGGATGGACCACTATCCTCCACTTTACAGGGTGCTATGGATGGACCGCAGGACTTCATGGACACCTGGCAAGCTGTTTACAAACTGAACCTCATCCCCAGCCTGGCAGCCTTTTCGAGGGGACTCAAGGCCTTGTCTCCTGGAGATAGTATTCCCTGGGAAGAAAGGATTGTATACTTGTTTTGTAGCCCAAGCTATGCTTAAAGTTCTCACTTAGCGCATGCTGGCCTTGAATCTCTGATCCTCCTGCCCCCTCCTTCCAGATACTTGGATAAGCTGGGATAAAGGGGTGCACCACTATTTCTGGCTCGTGTCCTTGCTTTTTTTTTTTTTTTCTGTGTTGTTTGTTTTTGGTTTTGAGAAGGGATCTCAACATGCAGCTCAGGCCGTCCTGTAACTCTCAATGCAGACCATGCTGGCCTTGAACGTACAGAGACTCCTCCTGCCTCTGCCTCATCTTGCTGAGGGTTGGAATAAAAGTATGCACCACCACGCCGGTCAATGTCCTGTTTTTATGGACATAGCTGAGTTCATTGTGATGTTTGGGGGGAGAGTGTTGTCTACCTGTTTTTGAGAAAGAGTTTTGTTATGTGATCCAGGGTGGCCTCAAACTCCTGGCAATCCTCCTGCCTCAGCCTCTGGAGTGCTGGGATGACAGGCCAGCATTGCCATACCTTGTGTACCAGTGTTTTTGTGAGGCCACAAATGGGTTTCTTTTCTGGAAAATCTTTCAACTTATTTTCCACGGCCTGGACTCTGAATTCTGTTACCAGCATGGGTTGAGTCACTCCCTTCCTCCATGGGGTCACCATGCCAAGGTCTCTTTATGGAAAGGGCATACTTGGTGACTGTTTTCCTAAGACCAACTCCATGGGACTCTCCAGCAGTGTGTGTGTGTGTGGGGGGGGGGGAGTAACTTTGCACATCTGCCGTCCCCACTCCATCTTAACTGCACATCCTTGCTCTGTAAAGGTGCAGGACAGCATGGAGAGCAGAAGACTCACCCCAACCGGCCCCGAGCAGCCCGCAGCTCCCCGGGGCCCAGCTCCCCCACACTCCTACCCAGCACCGAGGGCTCCCCCAGATCCGGGAGGACTTTGGCGGCGACCAATGAGCGCTCTCGCCGTCTCCGGGAGCCGGGCCGGCTCTGCCCGCCTGGCATTGGGCACGCGATGGGCAGCGGCGGGCGGGGCCTGGGGGCTCCTCGCGCCTGGTTGGGCCAGGCTTGTTGCTGGGTAACGGGGCGGCGAGTTTCCCCTGGCAACGGCGGCGGGTACCGCTCACTGGCTGGCCGAGATGGAGGCAGGGCACAGGCAGGCAGGCCCCGCAGACCCCAGCAACAGCGCGGCCCCCGCCCCGCGCTGAGCTGTAACCTTCACACGCACAGCTCGGACCCTGCGGACGCTGGGACGCCCCGCCGCCCCCTGCATCCTGGCCCCACTTGGGGACCCAGGATGTCACTCCCATCCGGACCAGGGTCCTTCGGTGGAAAGTTAAGTCCTTCCCAACTCCTGAGCTGCAGTTTCCTGCTTTAATTTTTTTTTCCACCCTTATATTTTAGACAAGCTCTTACTATGGAGCCCAGGCTCGCCTCCAACTCACAAAAATCCTCCAGCTGCAGTCTTTAAAGTACTGGGATGACAAGTGTGCACCACACTGAGCTAACAACTGCTTATTTTATACATATATATATGAATATATGTTTTTTGTGAGACAGGCTCACAACATACTCCTGCCAGACCTGAACCTCACTATGTAAACCAGGTTGCCCTTAAACTCACAGAGATCTGCCCACTTCTGCCGCCTGAGTGTTGGGATTAAACACCTTCATCATCACGTCCAACTTGTTTAACTTTATTCTTGAAATGGTCTCATATAACCCAAGGCTGGCCTCTAACTTACAGCAATTCTCCTGCCTCAGCCTCTCGAGTGCTGGGATGGCAGGGATGAACCGCCATACGGGGCTGACATCTGTTTATTTCATTTAAAATATTTTTTTTCTTGAGACAGAGTGGTCTAAGACTTGCTACACAGTTCCAGATAACCTTGAATTTCTGACCCTCCTTCCTCCATTTCCAGGTTCTGGGACTACAGGCGGGCACCACCACATCCAGTCGTGCAGGGTACTTGAAACTGAACTCAGTGCCTCGTAAATGCTTAGCAGACACAACAGAGTTGCATCCTCAGTGCTGACATCTGAATTATGGAGCCAGCATCTCATTGGGAAAGTGTGACTCCTGGAACAACCCTCAGTCTCAACATGTTGCAAGCACTCCAAAGTCCACCCAGACCTTTGTTCAGCTTTGGGACAGATAGGGAAAGAGAGACAAAGAGAGGCAGAAATACTTCATTGAGTGTTTTGGGAAGCTGACTTCACAGTCTGGGGCCTTATCCACTGCACTATGCAGGAGGCCCTACAAGGAGCTTTAACATTCAGAATGAGAAACACGGCGGGAACACAGTTGGAAACATAGCATTTGGGAGATTGGGGCAGAAAGAGGTCTCAAGTTCCTGGCCAGCCTGGACTGCACAGTAAGACTCTTTCTCAAAGAAAAAATAAATAAATTTAAAAATCTAGCCGGGCGGTGGTGTGGCACGCCTTTAATCCCAGCACTCGGGAGGCAGAGGCAGGTGGATCTCTGAGAAAAGGCTGATTGGCCGCCGGTAGGCAGGCAGGACAGCCAAACAAGGAGAGTGATGGGAAAAAGGGCAGAGTCAAAGGAGATAGGAGGAGACCGAGGAGAAAATGAGGTAACAAGGCATGAGCCATGTGACAAAGCATAGATGAGAATTATGGGCTATTTAAATGTAAGAGTTAGTTAGTAACAAGCCTGAGCTATCAGCTGAGCATTTATAATTCATATTAAGTCTCTGAGTGATTATTTGAGAGTGGCTACGGCACAGGAAAACTATGCCTACAGATCTCTATCAGTTCGAAGCCAGCCTGATCTACAGGCCTACAAAGCAAGTTCCAGGACAGCCAGGATTGTCATACAGAGAAACCCTGTCACATTAAAAAAATAAATTAAAAATTAAAAAAGCACTTGGATGCTCTTCCAGAGGAGCAGGTTCAATTCCTTCCAAATCCAAATCCAAAGTGAGACCCTGTATCAGAAAATGAAAACCTAATGAACAAAAAGTTTTAATAAAGACTGGGGGTATAACTGAGCAAAACAATGTCTGTCTAGACTAGTCTACCCACAGCCCTAAGTTCAGTCCCCAACGGAACAAAAAGGGAGGTCAGCCTAACATCTGAGCATCCTGCCTCAGCCTCCATAGTGTTGGAATTACAGAGGTGCTCCAGAGGCTACAGTAGCTTTTCAGTTTAACTCACTGGAGGATTCTAGGCAAGGGCTCTACCACTGAGCCACACCTCCACTCACTCCAGGGAACATTCTTCCTTGTTTGGAAATGTACTGTGACATCTTGTGGGCAAAGAGATCAGAAGTTACTCAGTATGCTAAAATGGCCGACAACAAAACTTATTTAGTTCTAAATGTCCATGGAGCTGAGGAGAAGAAATCTGGGTCTAGAATGACTCTCTGCCCGACTACTTTATCCCCACCCCTCATGGCCACTCTATCCCCACCCCTCATGGCCACTCTATCCCCACCCCTCATGGCCACTCTATCCCCACCCCTCATGGCCACTCTATCCCCACCCCTCATGGCCACTCTATCCCCACCCCTCATGGCCACTCTATCCCCACCCCTCATTTCTTCCCATTTGGCCTCTTGGGTTCCCTCCACTTCCATGACATTGGACTGTCAGTCTGCTGCGTGAGTACCTCACCTCTATCTCTCATCTGTGACTCCTTCAAGCTTCAGAGCCTCCCCAAAGATGGTTTCAGGAGCTTAGGCAGGGAGTCCTACCAGAATGTCTGAAGACAATATCAACATAAAAATGAAGGTGGGGTCTATACCATCTCTGTCGCTCTAGAGCAGTGGTTCTCAACCTTCCCACTGCCGTGACCCATCTATACAGTTTCTCATATTGTGGTAACTCCCAACCATAAAATAATCTTCATTGATACTTTATAATGCAATTTTGATGCCAGGCAGTGGTGGCGCACATCTTTAATCCCAGCACTCGGGAAGCAGAGGCAGGCGGATCTTTGTGAATTCGAGGCCAGCCTAGTCTACAAGAGCTAGTTCCAAGACAGGTTCCAAAGCTACAAAGAAACCCTGTCTAAAAAAAAAAAAAAAACCAAAAACAACAACAACAACAACAAAAAACCATAATCCAATTTTGATACTGTTATGAATCGTAATGTAAACATCAGTGTTTTCTGATGGTCTTAGGTAACCCCTGTGAAAGGGTCATTCAACCCCCAAAGGGGTTGCAATCCACAGGCTGATAGTCACTGCCCTAGATTAAAGGGGTCTCAAAACACAGCCCTTCCTAGCTGGGGAGATGGTTCAGTGGGTAAAGTCTTTGTCACATGAGGTTGACAACCCAAGTTCAGTCCCAGCACCTGAATAAAGCTAGGCATTGTGGTGTGGGTCTGTAACTCAGGCGTTGAGAGGCAGAGACAAGAGGACCCCAGGCTCACTAACCAGCTAGCATAGCCAATGCCTTTGCCTTTTTGGTGTGGGTCTGAACTCAGGCATTGAGAGGCAGACACAAGAGGACCCAGGCTCACTAACCAGCTAGTGTAGCCAATGCCTGAGCTTCAGGTTCAGTGTGAGAGAGGCCTTGCTTTAAAAAATAAGGTGATGATGCCTGGTGGTGGTTGTGCACACTTTAATCCTAGCTCTCTGTGAGTTCAAGGCCAGCCTGGTCCACAGAGTGAATTCCAGGACATTCGGTGCTACTAAGAGAACCCCTGTCTCAATAAAACAAACAAACAAACAAAAAAACTTAAAGGCATCAGTCATCACCACCCACCTCTGAGAATCCATCTTGATGGTCCCAGCTGAGTTTTATCTCCAGCCCTCATTTTACTTTTTTGGTTAACTTTCATTATTTTTATTTTATTGTATTCTGTGTGGGGGTGTTGGATCCCTTGGAGTTGGAGTTACAGACAGTTGTAGTTGTGGACTGCCCTGTGGTTGCTGGGAATTGAACCCAGGTCCTAGGGAAGAGCAGCCAGTGTTCTTAACCGCAGAACCATCTCTCCAGCCCTTCATTTCACTTTTTAATTTTGTGACTTAATCAGTAAGCTGCTGATATTTCCATTCTCCTGCTTCACCCTCTAGAGTAGTTGGGGTGTCAGGCCTGGACCAGTAGGCTAACCTTTACTAATATCCTTTATTTAATAATGGCTCTTGACCCTCGGGTTTGGGGTGACAGGAGGGTTGACTTTAGAGGTGCCTTTGAGAGATGCTGAAGCCTGGCTCTACACAGCATCCCCACCCACAGATTCCCACCCCTTTCATACTTATTCCAGCCCGTCTGGTTGCTGCTGGGTCTTGTGTTGGTAGCCTGAGGTCACTGGATGGTGACCGAGGGACTCAGGCTGCACAACAGGCAGAAGGCAAGAGCCTGTTCCCTTCCCAGCTACTTCACTGAGAGGCCCAGAGCAAACACTGTTCCTAATTAGTCCCACTAATGACAACAGCAAATACTGATTAGGCCTTCGTGTCATTCGCTGTGTTTAATGACTTCCGAGAAACATCTCATTTAATCAGCAAAAGGAAGGGCTGTGCTGGTGCCTCTAAGCTTGACCTGCTGTCAGAAATCCACTTTGACAGCTGCATGGGTGGCACACACCTTTAATCCCAGCCCTCGGAAGGCAGAGGCAGGCGAATCTCTGAGTTCGAGGCCAGCCTGGTCTATAGAGTGAGTTCCAGGACAGTCAGGGCTATATGAAGAAAACCTGTCTCAAAAAAAGGACAGGGGCCGGGCGGTGGTGGCGCACGCCTTTAATCCCAGCACTTGGGAGGCAGAGGCAGGCGGATCTCTGTGAGTTCGAGACCAGCCTGGTCTACAAGAGCTAGTTCTAGGACAGGCTCCAAAACCACAGAGAAACCCTGTCTCGAAAAACCAAAAAAAAAAAAAAAAAAAAAAAAAGGACAGGGGAGGGAGTTAGAGAGATGGTGGTTCAGCAATTAAAAACACTGAGTGCTCTTCCACGGGATCCGGGATTAATTCGCAGCACCCACATGGCAGCTCACAACTGTCTGTCACTCCAGTTCTAGGGGATCTGACACCTTCACACCAATGCACATAAAATGAATTTAAATAAATAAACAAATAGAAAACAAAGAAACACAGCCATCTTTGCATCTCCTGTGCCTTCACTATGGTTTGCTGGTTTGTTGGGGGTGGATCTCATATATCCTAGGCACGACTCAAATTCGCTGTGCAGCTGTTAATGGCCTTATCCTGACTCAGCCTTGCACGGGCTGGGATTGCAGGTGTATACCACCATGCCATGTCTGGTCCTATGCTGTGCTGAGGATGGAACCCAGGGTTTTGTGCATGCTCGCCAAGTACTCCAACTGAGCTGTATCCTCAACCACATTTGGGTGGGATTCTTGTTTTAATTAATTTATTAATTTAAATTAATTAGTTTCATTTGTTAATTTAGTTATTTTGTATATGTGCGGTGCTGGGATTAGACCCCAGGACCTTATGCCTATTAAGCAAGTATTCTCTTTGTTTTTGAAACACGGTCTCCCCAGGCAGGCCTCCTCTGCAGTCCTAGAGCTGGGAGATAGGCTCAGGGCACCACACCCAGTAAAATGTATAATCAAACTTATTGTTGTACCCAAAAGCTGTATTTTATTGCCTGTAAATGTTTATCAATGAGTTGCACTACAGGTTGGTGAGCTGGGGGCTGGGGTGGGGGTTTGGTGATAACGGATTGGAGTGATATCCCCCTAAGCCCTGTGTCCTGCACTAGTCCCCAGGGCCAAAATAAAAAGGGAGAAAGAGAGGATGAAGCAGGAAGGAATGGAGGAAGGGATCTAGAAGCCAATAACAGTCTCAGATATTTGAAATAGTAAGGTCTCGCCTAAGATTTTGACCCTTATTTTGCTAGATCTAAGTTCCTGGTCATGGGGCAGGTCATGTTTGAGAACCTGGCCTCTCTTTCTCTCTCTATGTTCCTTTTTGCTATTGTTCTCCCCCACCCACACACATAGGCTGTTATTATTTTGAGACAGGATTTCTTTATATAGCTGTCTGTGCTAGAAGTGCTATATAGATGAAGCTGACTTCAAATTCACAGAGATCCTCCTGCCACTGCCTCTAGTGTTGGGATTAAAGGTGTGTGCCACCATACCTGGCTATTTCTATGTGTTCATTTTTTTCATGCTAGATGCTCTGATCAATCCTCCCCTCCCCCAATTCCTCCCACCTTTTTACTCACCCAACTTCATATTCTTTCTCTCTGCCTTAGCAAAACAAAACCAAACCCAAAAACAGAAAATCAAAACAAACCAAAAAACCAGTAAGACAACAGACAGTGGTAGCACACGCTTTTAATCCCAGTTCCAGGCCAGCCTTGGGCTCTTTCTGTCTCAAAAAGCAGGTGCTGGAGGGATGGATCTGTGGTTTCTGCACCAAGTGGTAGTGGCGCACGCCTTTAATCCCAGCACTTTGTAGGAAGAGGCAGGCGGGTCTCTGTGAGTTTAAGGCCAGACTGGCTCCATAAACTAATAGAAACCCTGCCTTGAAATTCCCAAACAAAAAAACCAAAAATACCAAAAACTAACGAACAAATAAACAAAACTAGACTAAACTAAGTAAAAAAAGCACACACAAAAAACCCATAGAGCCTGTTTTGTGTTGACCAATGATACTCCACTGAAGGAAACTGCTTTTCCCTCTTCCAGCAGGTCAGCAGATATCAACCGGATAGAGGTGACACTTGGCGCCCACTTTCCCTTGTCAGTGCTGGGATTTTGTGGGCGGCGTGTGTGCACGGGTGGTATCAGCCCTGCTGTGTCTGGAAGACTCTGTTCCTTTGGAGTCATCATCGTGTCTGGCTCTCAGAATCTCTCTACCTCCTCTCTACCTTCTGAGCCTTCAGGAGAGGGCTTGGATGAAAACATCCTGAGCATGACTGGATGCTGCCAGGTCTCTCACTGTCTGTACATTGTCCAGTTGTGGTTATTTTATTCTTAGTTATGTATATGTCTGTAGGTATGTGCACAGACATATGTGCACACAAATGGTGGTGTGCAGCTGCTGGGAATGTAACGCAAGTCCCCTGGAGGAGCAATAAGCACTCTTTTCTTTTTCTTTTGTATGTTTGTTTTGTTTTGATTTTCAGGACAGGGTTTCTCTGTGTAACAGCTCTGGTTATCCTGGAACTCACTCTGTAGACCAAGCTGGTCTCGAACTCACAGAGATCCACCTGCCTCTGCCTTACCTGGCGCAGGAACCATTTGGCCATCCTTCCAACACCTGCTTCACTTTTTGATAAAGTGAAAGCCCAAGGCAGGCCCGGGATTCACGATAACTCAGGCTGGCTCCAACCTTACAGTCATCCTCCTGTCTCAGCCTCCTGAAGAACTTGGAAAACAGGTGTAGTTGTCAACAGGGTTTCTCTGTAGCTTTGGAGCCTGTCCTGGAAGTAGACTAGGCTGGCCTCGAACTCACAGCAATCTGCCTGCCTCTGCCTCCCGAGTGCTGGGATTAAAGGCATGCGCCACCACCGTCCAGCTTGTACAAGGGTCTTTTCTCACATGTCTCTGTGACATTCTTTCTCGGTCACCCCAGTGCTGGGTATCTGCAGGTAAGTTATATACTCGGTGAGCTGACTGGATTTGGGCAAGACCCGGACAGACTGTCAGGTACCAGACAGAATGATGTCCAGGGCTCGGGAAGGGTAGAGGTCACTCTGTTTTATAAAGGGAGGGAAATGACAGATAGAAACAGAAAGGGGAAAGGGAACAGAAACAGCAGACAAGATGAAATAGGGTGCAGGGGGCTGCCCGGGCATGTCAGTGCCAGGAGCTCAGGGCTGCCTCCTCCCAGCGGGTCCAGTGCCAGACTGGTGGGAAGCTGGACCAGGTGTGCATGTTCATGAGCGTATCCTACCATCCGGCCACTTAGCAGGACAGGAACCTGTCACAGGAGTGACTTTGTGAGCACAGATCAGGGGTCAGTTTCTTCTGTGTCGGATTTAGTCTGTTTTGGAGGGTCACTTCCAAACCAGCTAGAACAATCTTGTGGGTGTGCTTTTGGGATGTCGGTCTGGGGGTGCCGTTCGGATCGGAGTGTGTGTGCCCGGTAGGACCTGGCAGGAAGCTGTTCTGAGATGTGGTGTGAATGTCGTGGGCACCTCGGGACAGAGTTTGTGAGTCTGAGCCGGCTGGAGCATTGTTTGTGAAATTATGTGTGGGGCTGTCACTGTCCTTGTGTGTCCCTGTGAGCTTGTGTGTGGGGGGGCTTAATCTGGGTATCTGGGGCGGGGGTGATGAGGTTGTGAGTCCAGGCCTTTGCTCCACGTGTGCATCTGTGCCTGTGGCCAAGGATCTGACTTTGTGTCCCTGTGGCTCAGTCAGCAGTAACTCGGTGCACCATGGTATGCCCGTGGGTCAGCCTGAGATTTACTCCTTGGGTGTGGGTCCCAGTCAGTGTGTCAGTGTGTCAAGTGTGTGTCTGGCCACCCAGGGTCTGGGCTGTCCCCACGGTGCTCCTCCTGCCCGGGCCAGGCCTTGCCCCGCCCCTCGGCTGCAGGGAAACCCCCCGCGCGGAGGTAGGGGGCGCGGCGCCCGCCTGCAAGCCCCGACTTGTCCCCGGCCGCGGGCGGGGCCCTGGCGTCACGCGGGGGCGGGGCGTGGGAGCGAGCGAGAGGCGGGGCGGGGCGGGGCTGCCGCCGAGCTAGCGGGGGCCCGGGGAATCGCCGGGCGGCCTGAGACGCGGCGCGGAGCCACATGCGAGCGGGGCACCCGGGAGGCGACACCAGCGAGTAAGCAGCAGTGGTGATCCGGCCGCAGAAGCGGACGCGTCAGTAGCAGCAACAGCAGCAGCCACTGCAGTTAGAGCAGCAGCAGCAGCAGCAGCAGCTAGGAGTCTTAGTAGCAAGTCACTCGGCGGGCGCGCCCTCCAGAAGGTAGCGGCCCGCCACCCAATCGCCGTCCTCTTCTGGAGTGTTCATGCCCCCGGGGTGAGTACGCACCCCGATTCCCGACTTTGCTCCACGAGCGACCAGGCCGGGAGGGCTCCCTGGAGGAGGTGGCGGGATGCACGGGCAGAGCGACTGCCTTCTTGCATTCCCGCTGCCCGTGCCCCAATTTTCGTCACTGGGATCAAGGCTGGGTCGGCTGGGCCGGAAGGAAGCACCTGGGACTCGGGGCGCCCGGTCTGGGCGCACAGGTGCCACAGCGGTCTGGCGGGTTTGTTTACAAACAATGGGGTTCGGGCTCGCCCGCGCCCCCTGGTGGCCAGTGAGGTCGGGGAGGAGCGTGGTCCCGGGCTCGCTCGGGTCTCCCGAGTCCCGCTATGGGAGGGTCAGGGTGGGGGGTGGCACCGATGATCGGCCACACCCAGGGCGCGCGCCCGCCGGGGGCGGCGACAGGGGGCGGCGGAGGCTGCGGCTCCCGCGGGCGGGGGCTGCGCCCCAGCAACAGCCGGTTATTGGCCCCGCGCGCGCTGGGCGGGCGGGGCAGGCGCACGTGGCGGCGTGGGGGGGGCTGTGACAGCGGAGGGGTGGCGGGGACCGCGCGTGCGGGGCTGTGGATCTGCAGGTGTCTCGCCTGGGTGTGTGTGCTCGTGTCTGGCTCCCGAGTTTGTGTCCCTACACCGAGATGTTGGCGTTTGTCACCCGGAGGGGTGTCTGCGTGAGTCCTTGCCCGTGTGTCTGCGGGGTGGGGTGCACCTGTCCGTTTATGGGGTGTGGGTGGCCACCCCACACACACCAGAGTTGTGTGCGTGTGCTCTTGAGGGGTGGAAAGCTGTCGCCTGCCTGGTCGTTTTGATGGTGGTGCGGGCGATGTGTGGGGGGGACACTTGAGCTGTGTTTGTGTGTCGCTTGAGTGAGCTGTGTTGGTGTGCAGGGGTCTCTTCCGAGTGTGTGTTGCGTGTGTGTGCGCGCGTGCTGTCTCTGGATGTCTCCAAGACATTCATCTGCTGCACCCAGCATTTGTGATAGGGTGCCACCCAGTGCTTGATCGCTCCCTGGGTGACTTCTGAGTATCAAGGAGGCACAAGGCTATCTCCTCGCTGAGGATGGATGGCTCTGGGGGGATGATTTAGTCAGCGCAGTGGCAGCCTCTCTGCATGGTGTGTGTGTGTGTTGGGTCTGAGGGGCTTGTCACTGTGATCCGTGGCTCATATGTGTCATGTGGCTTCTCTCCCTCTCTCTGTAGTGTTTATACCAGTCACGTGAGGCCAGTGTTTTCTGTCTCTGCTTTAGGTGTGTGCTGCTGGTGTGTGTGTGTGCGTGGTGAGTGTGTATGTCTGTGTGCGTGTGTTCTGGGACTGACAGTTGGCTATGGTGTTTTGGGGCTGAGAGAAGAGGCTGCTCCCAGCTGAGTCTGATCCTCCCCGAGTTGCTGCCCCGCATGCGAGGTGGGGGGGGGGGGGGGATGATGTATCCGGTTGTGATGACATGTGTCTGTGTATAGCTGTTGTATCCCGGGAGCTCAGAGTTGGGGGTGGGTGTGGGTGTTGCACATTCAGGTGTGTTTTGGGATGATGGGTGTGTGCGCTAAGGTGTAGTAGGGGTGTCTGTGTGTATGCATGAGAAGCACGTTGAAGACTTCTGTTTTGTTTCTGTGTGTGACGGCTGCATTGTGGATGGGTGAGTGCGGGCTTCTCAGCATTGGGTCAGTGTGAGACTGATGTAAATATGTCTAAGACAGGAGGAGGGCTTTGGTTGGCTGTGCGTGCATGGCTAAGTGTGTCCCCTTGTGTTTTTGAGTGGACCACCTCACTGGGTCTGGTGGGGTGGAGGTCAAGTTGGACACTTCTGTGAGTTCTCTGATGTCGGAGTTGTGTTCCCATCACATATACACGCACAGGCACACACACACGGATCCTGTGTCAGTCCTGTGTGTCCAGGGAGCCCCAGCACCCCTGCTGCGCTCCCCTCTGTTGGGAAAGTTCTCCCTGAGAGTCCTAGGCAGTTTGCTTGGAGGGCTTGCCTCTAGCCCCAGACGCAGTCTGTGCCCCCCCCCATGCGTCCATCACCATGTGTTCCGGCCAGGCTGCCCCTGGGGTCACCCCCTCGTGGGCGTGAGTGACCTCCAGGCGGGGTGTCTGCAGGGTGGGGTCCTGCAGCCCCCCTGCAGTCGCCCCGCTGACCTCCCCGCTGTGCCCCGCAGGCTCCAGGGAGCGCCATGGCCCGCGCACGTCAGGAGGGCAGCTCTCCGGAGCCCGTAGAGGGCCTGGCCCGCGACGGTCCGCGCCCCTTCCCGCTCGGCCGCCTGGTACCCTCCGCCGTGTCCTGCGGCCTCTGCGAGCCCGGCCTGCCTGCCGCCCCAGCTGCCCCCGCCCTGCTGCCGGCTGCCTACCTCTGCGCTCCCACCGCCCCGCCTGCCGTCACCGCCGCCCTAGGGGGCCCCCGCTGGTCTGGGGGTCCTCGCAGCCGGCCCCGAGGCCCACGCCCGGACGGTGAGTGCCCACCCTGCACTCGGGGAAGCTGAAGCGGGAGTCGAGCTGAGTGGGGCCACCGGGAGGGTGTGGCTAGTGTGGTCTTTGTGTAGCAAGAAGCAGGAAGACTGAGTGGAAGACGGGGATGGAAGGGCCAGGTCGAGTGGGAAGTCCCTCTTGGAATCTGACTGCAGTTCCCCGAGTTGTAGCCCACGTCCCTTCCAGGGCCTCGGGCAACAGCTGTTTCTCAGCTCCCCTCCCCCATCCCGGGTCCCTGGGCGCCCCCCACCCCCTGCGAGGATTGCAGTAGGAAGGAGTGTGGCCAGTGGGAGGACCGTCACCTCAGGACTTGGGGAGGGCTCAAAGGCCTTTCCCTTTTATTTGAGTCTCTTTGGCACTCACTGGGCTAGCCCGCAGTCCCCGGGGAGGAAGGGGAGGGGGTGGGGCCATTGTGTTGGGAAAGTCCCCCTCGGGGAGAGGGTGAGGCTCAGGGAGGGAAGGGTTAAAGGTCCCTGCCTGGTGGGCTGTTAACCCTGTGGTGCCCGGCTGCGGGGAATGACCATCTGGGTTTCCCTTCCCATCTCCCCCAACGCCCCCATACAGTCTCCCGAACCCAGGGTTAAAGAGAGAAAAACTTTACAACTTTCCCTGGGTTTCAGGACGAGATTGAGAGATGATGAGAACCTAGGCCCAGGACCTGGTGTGACAGGACGGAGAGATAAGGATGAGTGCCAGAGGGGGCGGGGCAGAAAGACTTAATCTAGCACCCCTGCCACCTCACCCCACCCCCAGTCTTCTTGGGCAGCCCCAGTCTGGCCTTCTGGTCACCAGGCCAATGCCACATCCGGGGGTGTGGCCTCACTGTGGTTGGGCTGGAGTGTGCTGGAGACCTGAGAGTAGTGACTGGGTGGGGTCAGTGGCTGTATCCCTGTGTGACCTTGGCCACTGCTCTGGGTAGTACCTCAGTTTCCCCGTCTGTCAAATAGAGCAGGCTAGATTTGACTGGGTTTTAGAAGAGTACTCAGGTCGGATTAGTTGAGGAACTTCCGCACTGATATAGGGTTTACTAGGGGACTGGCCAGCCAGGTAACCCCAGAGCCACTTCCCTGGGGCTTAGAGAGGGAGTAAGAAAAAGGAATTCCAGAGCGTGTCGGAGGAGAGAAAAGCAGGCCTTAGCTACCTAGGTGCCTCCAGGACGCCTAGGGGCCCGCAGGGTGGGTGATGACCACGCCCCTTCCCCTCTCCCAGGTCCTCAGCCCTCGCTGTCACCAGCCCAGCAGCACTTAGAATCGCCCGTGCCCAGCGCCCCGGAGGCCCTGGCGGGCGGCCCCACCCAGGCAGCCCCGGGAGTGCGTGGGGAGGAGGAGGAGTGGGCCCGGGAGATCGGGGCCCAGCTGCGGCGGATGGCGGACGACCTCAACGCACAGTACGAGCGGCGGGTGAGTGCAGGGCGGCGGGCAGGTGGGGAGGGGGACCGCACACCCCCGCCAGATGTGCCGCAGCTGCTGGCCCAGCGCGCGCGAGGTCGCGCCGGGGACAAGCAGATGGGGCTGTGTGGGGGAGGAATCGGATGGAAGCTGGGGTCCGGGATGGGCCGGGTCGGGAGCGGAGCCCCACGCCGGGTTGGAGAAAGCTGCTCGGAGCTGCGGCGCAGCCCGGAGTCCGCGGCCGCGGGGACTGAGGGCGGCGCTCGGCGCGGCGGCTCCTATATCCCAGGCTATTTATAGCCGGTGAGTCAGCAACGCGCCGCGCCCGCCCCACCCGCCCCCGCCGAGCTGCGCCCCGCAGCGCCCCCCGCCGGCTGCTCCGAGCCCGCACTCCCGGGCCAGGCCCGCCACTCGGTGTTCCGTGCCCCCCCAGTCCCCAATGGAACCCCCCAGTCATCCGCGCTCGCCCCCTCCCATCCCCAGCGTTGTGCTCTCTGCACATGGCCCTTGCATTGTTTGCTGATTGCAACAGGAAGGCAAAAGCAGAGGAGGGAGAGAAAGAGAGAGAGCCCACTGATGTTGGATGGAGGCAGACCCCCTCTCTCGCTCAGCTCCTGGGCCTTGTCCCCGACCTCCTTGTGAAGGGGTCCTCCTCCCAGCCGCGGCTCACTCCCAGCATTTTTTTTTTTCACCCGCTTACTTGCGCAGTCAGGGGCGTTGTTTTTTGCTCCCATCCTGGCTCTGCCATCTTCTAACTGCAGGTTTCTAAAGTCCTCTAACCCATTTTTATTGGTTACCCTGAGGACATATGAAGTCAAGTAGCTTGGCTTGGTGGCAGCGTGGCCTGGTGGCAGCTTCCTGTAATCCCACTTACTCAGGAAGGGAGAAAGAAAGTTCAAAGCCAGACTGGACAACCTAGTGAAACCCTGCCTCAAAATGAAGAGGAAAGAGCCTTTGAGATGGCTCAAAGGAGAAAGGATCTTGCTACCCAAACTGATGGATGACCTGAGTTCAATTCCCAGGACCCACATAGTGGAAGGACAGAGTCAACTCCTGCATAGTGTTCTTTGACCTCTCATGTGCTGTTCACACATATGACACACAATTATATATATGCGCATATATATACTAAGTGTATATATATGTACATATACACACGTGTATATGCATACGTACTTAGTATGCGTGTTAAGAAGCGCTCAGTGGTTAAGAGCACTCTTGCAGAGGACTATGGCTTGTCTCCTAGCTCACAACTGTCTATAAATCTAGTTGTGGGGAATATCTGACTCCTTGTGGTCTCCAAGGGCACACACACATTAAATAAAACTTTTTTAAAGTTTATGGGAGGCTGATATAGCTCAGTTGGAAGTGTGTTTACCTAGCAGGCACTAAGCAGTGGGCTCCTTCCACAGCCTAGAGCATGATGGCGTCTTTGTTGGAGGCCTTAATATCTGTGGGCCAAGGTCCTCAACCACATAATATAGTTCCAGAGAAGCCTAAGCTACGTGAGATCAGGTCTCAAAAATAAGTTTTGGGAATTTTTGTTTTGTTTTTGTTTTTCAAGACAGAATTTTCACCCTGTGAACCAGGCTGGCCTCAAACTCACAGAGATCCACCTGCCTCTGCCTCCCAAGTGTGTCTGGAATTCATCAGTGTCGGGCAGGAGGAGTCTCTTTCCAGGAAGCCCTTTTCTAGCATAAATATACTGACTTCTGTCCTTTCCAAGAGACGTCCTTCTCTGACTTGACCCATGTGCTCATATCTCCAGAGTGAACATTGAGTGCTCCCAGCTCCCCCTGTCTTTTTTTTTTTAAATATTTATTTATTTATTATGTATACAATATTCTGTCTGTGTGTACATCTGCAGGCCAGAAGAGGGCACCAGATCTCATTACAGATGGTTGTGAGCCACCATGTGGTTGCTGGGAATTGAACTCAGGACCTTTGGAAGAGCAGGCAATGCTCTTAACCACTGAGCCATCTCTCCAGCCCTCCCCCTGTCTTAGATATGATTAAATAGAGCCACTAGTGAGCTCACAAGGTGAGACCCACCACCTTCACCCTCTCCCAGCTGCAAGGGTGAGGAGGAGGGCTCAGGACACCCCAGCTAGTTGTGGGCATGGACTCCACTGGGTCATCAATCTGACATCTGTGAAGTGGATTGTATTCTCTGCAACCAAGGGGGTGAGCCAGGTGCACCTGCTTGGACATGTACCCAGTAGAGGAACCAAATAAAAGCACCATTTTTCTTTTCTTTTCTTTGAGACAGGGTCTCACTAAGAAGCCTTGGCTGTCCTGGAATTTGCTATGTAGACCACCAAGCTGGTCTTGAACTCTCAGAGGTCTACCTGCCTCTGCCACCCAAATTCTGGGATTTAAGATGCGAGGCACACCCAGCTTGCTTTCCTTTTCTCTTCTTTTGAGTCTGAGTCTTACTAAATTGTCCAGACTGGCTTTGAACTCATGCTGTAGCCCAGGCAGGCCCCCAACTTTCTGTCCTCCTGTCTCAGCCTCCAGAGTAGCTCAGATTGCAGGCCTGTGCCATCACAGAGGATTCTAGAAAGCTGGGTCACATTTTTATTCCGCCACAAGGTCTCACTGAACCCAGCCCTCCTAGAGGCACCTGCTCTAAGCCTTGCCAAGACTGCAGGCTGTTCCTCGCTCATGTCGGTTGTTCTAGACATGCTAAGGGCCCCATTGCTGCCTTCCGTGCCCCACCAGCCTTTTGTTTCTTTGGTTTGGTTTTCCCTGGAAGGGGCCTGCAATCTAGCACAACAGCCTCATAAGAAGGTGCTAGGGTTTAGGAACCTGAGCCACCTGCGAGCACAGGCTGCGATTCAGCCTGCCCCGTAGTGTCCTGTGATTGGCAGGATGACTTTATCTGAACAACAGGAGGTGTATGGGTGTGGATGTCCCGGCAAGCCAGAGCCATTGGCTGCTTTGGGCTAGGCTCTATGCTGTGATGATTGTGCCGCTGTCCTGGGAGAGCTGGGAAGAAGGTTGCAATGAGTCTTGGGACCAATCCAGAATCCACACCTTTGCCCCCTCACCATACTGTCCGCAGGTCCAAGCTAATTCCCCCTTCTCTCTCTCCCCAGAGACAAGAAGAGCAGCATCGACACCGCCCCTCGCCCTGGAGGGTCATGTACAATCTCTTCATGGGACTCCTCCCCTTACCCAGGGATCCTGGAGCCCCAGAAATGGAGCCCAACTAGGTGCCTACACCCGCCCGGGGGACGTCAGGGACTTGGGGGGCAGGACCCCCTCCGCCTTCTGACACCCTGGCCAGCGCGGGGGACTTTTTCTGCACCATGTAGCATACTGGACTGCCAGCCTTGCCTGTCCCAGGGACGCGCAAGGGAAGCCACTCGAGCCCAGGCAGCCTGGGTGCACTGATGGAGACTTAGGGGACCCTGGCCTCCCGAAAGCCAGGGGAGGGAGGGCTGACGGACTCATGGTGACCGAGGGGGTGGGGACCGAGCCGCCTGCCTCTGCCGCCCACCACCATCTCAGGAAAGGCTGCTGGTGCTGGCTGCCCGTTCCAGTTGCAGGGGGACCCTTGGGGTGTCCCTAGTGCGCCTTCACTTTGGGCCTGGCCTCAGGCCCCTGGTGCTTCCCCCCCTCCTCTTGCGGAGGGGGCCTGTGAAGAGCATATGAGCCAAACCTGACCACTAGCCTCCTGGAGCCAGAGAATGGGGGGCATGTGACGGCCTCTCAACCCAGTGCCCAGCCATCTTCCCTGAACCGCCGGCGGGCGGTGACCGATGCCTGCCTCACCTTCATCAGGGGGTGTCCAGGAGGGGTCCAGACTGTGAATCCTGTGCTCTACCCGGGACCACCTCCTCCCCAGTCCCCATCCATCCCATTGCATAGGTTTAGAGAGCGCACGTGTGACCACTGGCATTCATTTGGGGGGTGGGAGATAGTGGCGGAAGCCACCTCAGCCTTAGTCCCCAGGGCAAAGCGCTGGGGGGGGAAGATGGGGAGTCAGGGAGGGGGGAAATCTCAGAAGAGGGAGGAGTCTGGGAGCGGGGAGGGACGGCCCAGCCTGTAAAATACTGTACATGCACTGCTGTAGATATACCGGAATGGATTTTCTGTACATGTTTGGTTAATTTTTTTTGTACATGATTTTTGTATGTTTCCTTTTCAATAAAATCAGATTGAACAGTGGACACTTTTTTTTGCTAGTCTTACCTGTGAGGATACAAAAGAGATAGGGACTCATGAGCTCTTCAGGGGTAGTCATTCTAAAAAGCAAGCTGGTAGCTACTTAGAAGGTCTGAGCAGCTAAGAGATATCAAGTCTTAAAAAATGTAATGGGAGTCAGGAGGTGGTAGCGCACACCTTTAATCCCAGCACTCGGGAGGCAGAGGCAGGTGGATCTCTGAGTTTGAGGTCAGCCTGGTCTACAGAGTGAGTTCCAGGACAACCAGGACTGTTAAATAGAGAAACCCTGTCTTGAAAAACCAAAAAAAGTAATGGGGAGGGGAGGGACAGCTGGAAAGATGGCTCAGCAGTTAAGAGCACTGGCTGTTCTTCAAGAGGATCTACATTGAGTTTGCAGCACCCACACGGCAGCTCACGATCTGTAACTCAAGTTCCAAGAGAGCTCTGACATCTGGCTCTGTGGATACCTGGTATGCACATAGTGCACATTACCTGCAGGCCCAACACCCATATACATATAGTTTAGAAAGTAGCAGGAAGGCTGGAGGTGTGGCTCAATGGTAGAGCCCCTGCCTAGAATCCCCCAGTGAGGGGCTGGGGTGCTGACTCAACAATGCACAAACACCTGGGTTCAATTACCTATACTGAGAAGAAGAAAGGCTGGTTGAGAGAGCCAGACAAGTTGTAGCTACAGAGCTGCCACCCACTGCTGTAGCCTTAAGAGGGTAAACTCCAGCCAGCTGGGCAGTTGTGGTGGTGCACACACCTTTAATCCTAGCACCTGGGAGGCAGAGGCAGGTGGATCTCTCGAGTTTGAGGTCAGCCTGGTCTACAAAGTGAATTACAGGACAGCCAGGGCTACACAGAGAAACACTGACTAAAAAAAGAATGACAGAAAATAGGGCAAGGTCCTTGCGGGCAAAGGGTCTAATGCTCTATCCTTATTTATTCCACCAGGTGAATGATGTAGTTGGTCTTGAGAGTTACTGCATGAATGAATGAATGAATGAATGAACAAATGAATGACCTATAATTTAGAAGTCTCTGTTTCAAGAGCTGGGGCTCATTGGTTAGGAGACAGTCCCTGTCCGACCTGGACCAAGTGGGAACAAACTTCCTCTGGGGACCTAAGGCCAAGTACGCTGCCCACCCAGCCCTGGGAACTCACAAAGCATTATTTTGAGGAAGGAGAGTTTTCCCCACTAGCTTCCTGAGAACCGGCCCAGAGTTGTCTGGGAGCCCTCTCCTATCTCAGCTTTTGCTTCTCCCACATAAAGTGGCTGAATTGGGCTACAGAGAGAAACCCTGTCTCAAAAAACAAAGCAAACAAAAAGAGTAGTTCTTGTTCTTGGGTTCAGCTGGCAGCTCACAACCAGGGGATCAGACTTTCGACCTCTGCACACTGTACACACGATACACAGACAAACCTGTAGCCATCACATTCAGACACACAAACATGAATCCTTTTTTTTTTTTTTTTTTTTTTTATGAGACAAGGTTTCTCTGTAGCTTTGGTGTCTGTCCTGGAACTAGCTCCTGTAGACCTCAAACTCAGAGAGATACACCTGCCTTACCACTGGGTAAAGAAGATCCCTGGTTGAGCCTAATAGGTCCTAGCAAGAGACCCTATCTTAAAAAAAAAAAAAAAAAAGCAAGAGCCCATTGGTAACATTTTTTATTTTTTATTTTTGTTGTTGTTGTTTGGTTGTTTCCCCCCCCCCCCGCCCTCCAGGAACTCACTTTGTAGACCAGACTGGCCTCGAACTCAGAGATCTGTCCGCCTCTGCCTTCTGAGTGCTGGGATTAAAGGTGTGTGCCACCACTACCTAGCAGTAATGCATTTCTCTCTTTTTTTTTTTTTTTTTTCTTTCTTTCTTTCTTTCTTTCTTTCTTTTTTTTTGGATTTTTTTCGAGACAAGGTTTCTCCGTAGCTTTTGGTTCCTGTCCTGGAACTAGCTCTTTTAGTTAGACCAGGCTGGCCTCGAACTCACAGAGATCCGCCTGCCTCTGCCTCCCGAGTGCTGGGATTAAAGGCGTGTGCCACTACTGCCCGGCAGTAATGCATTTCTTTATTGCAGTTCTAGGGAGGCAGAAGCAGGCAGATTTCCACGAGTTCAAGACCGACCTGGAAACACAGTGGGTTTCAGGACAGCTGGGGTTGTATAGTGATACTGTCACAAACACACATTCTCCAAAACAAGGTAGTGGCTGATAGAAACCCAAGTACCTGCTGATGATCTCTGGATCCCCAAACTATCTGCTGACCTGCAGAAATATGACATGCTATGTGCATGCTCCACCACTGTCCTATTTCTCCTATGGAAGCATAAAAATAAATAGATGATCCTATCGAGGAATGACACACAAAAGCAAGCTTGGGCCCCCTCCCCCCCGAACAAGCTGACACACCTTCACACACACACACACACACACACACACACACACACGAACAGGCTGACATACCTTCACACACACACACAAGTCGACACATCTTCACACACACGAACAGGCCGACACACCTTCACACACACACACACATGGCATTTCACAAGTTGCTGGACTGCTATTTGTCCTTCCTTTCTGAGGCTCCAACTGCATGTACTTAAGATGTTTGGGTGCTGAGAATTGAGCCCTTGGCCATGTGCACCAGTTTACTTCTTTGGATGTGTGTGAACAACTTGTAGGATTCAGTTTTTGTGCTCTACCATATGGCCGTGGGGGAACAAATTCAGATCTTTAAGCTTGGCTGCAAGCCCCTTTACCAGTTGAGCCATTTTGCTGACCCTTCTCATACTTTTTCTGGCTGCAGAATTTTCAACTCAGTGATTCTCACCTCCATCCTATTATGTCTACTGAGTACATTTTTTATTTTTATTTTTGGTTTTTCGACACAGGTTTCCCAGTAGTTATGAAGTCAGTCCTGGAACTCACTTTGTAGAGCAGACTGGCGGGAACTCACAGAGACCCAACTCAACTGACAGGGACCCAATTCATCTGCTTGGCTGCACTTAACTTTACCTGTTGGCCTATCTTGCTGGCCCTAATTTATTTTTTAAATGTATGTACTTAAAACATATTTTGTCTATATGTCTGTCTGTACATCACATGCATGCCTGGTATTTGCATGTTAGGGCTCAGATCCCCTGGAACTGGCTGGGGTTACAGATGATTGTGAGCCACCATGTGGGTGCTGGGAGTCAAATTCCGGTCCTCAGCAAGAGCCAGTTTGTTAACTCCTGAGCCATTTCTCCAGCCCCATAATTAACATATTATTCTTTTTTTAATATTTATTTGTTTATTATGTATACAGTATTCTTTCTGCAGTCCAGAAAAGGGCACCAAGACTCATTACAGATGGTTGTGAGCCACCATGTGGTTGCTGGGAATTGAACTCAGGACCTTTGGAAGAGCAGGCAATGCTCTTAACCACCGAGCCATCTCTCCAGCCCCCTTAACATATTATTCTTAAATCCATCACACAAAGTGAATGACTGAGGCATAAAGTCATTTGCCCATGATCGAGTTGGGGTGGGTGGAACTTGGCCAACTAGATGGCTTCCCTCTCAACAGTTAGGAGGGTAACCTGGGGTGGGGTGGGGGAAATGTGTACAGCCAACACATCCAGAAAGCATCTCATGTGTCTCTCCAAAATCCTGAGTTTAGCCCTGAGGACAGCTGTCGGATTTATGAGCCCAACAGGCTGCCAGTGCCTGCCTGATGCAGCGAGTTTGTTTTGGTTATTCTTTGAGATGGGTTCTCACCATGTAGCCCCAGCTGACTTTGAACTCATGATCCCGATGCCTCGGGAGCTGCTGGAAATCTAGGACTATATTGCTAACACATGGGGCTTCCACCGAGAGTTTGAAGACAGAGCTTGTGAAATGACTTGGGAAGGTAAACTGCTTGCTGCCAATCATGATGATCTGAGTTAATTCCAGTACTCAAAAAAGGGAAGAGTTGACCCAACACTGCCACTAGAAGGGGTAGCTCAGATAAAGGTGTCTTCCCACTTGAAATCCTTCAATTAGGTAAAGTGCCCCACAAAGATACCCAGTTGCTTGGGTTTTAGTTAATTCGAGATGTACTCAAGTTGACAACTAAGAATAGTCAACTTGCCGGGCGGTGGTGGCGCACGCCTTTAATCCCAGCACTTGGGAGGCAGAGGCAGGCGGATCTCTGTGAGTTCGAGACCAGCCTGGTCTACAAGAGCTAGTTCCAGGACAGGCTCCAAAACCACAGAAAAACCCTGTCTCGAAAAACCAAAAAAAAAAAAAAAAAAAAAAAAAAAAAAGAATAGTCAACTTGACACACAATCCTATGTCATGTCAGGTTTAACTTGCAAATGAAAACAACAACCAAGTCAATAATTACACCTAACTATCCTTCCAAACAACTGAAAAGGCATAAATCTTATGGCTTTTTTTGATACAGGGTCTCACTGTGTACTCTCCTGCCCTGGCTGCCCTGGCACTGTGTAGATCAGGCTGACCTCTAACTCAGAGGTCCACCTATCTAGACAGATAGGTGCTGGGACTGAAGGTGTGTGCCACCATGCCCAGCTACATTATAAATTTTAGTTTGTCTGACCTCAGAATGAGCACTGAGGCATGTGTGCCTACATAACACTCAGAAAAATGCATAAAAAGTATCCTTTTTTTTTTTTCTTCGAGACAGGGTTTCTCTGTGGTTTTGGAGCCTGTCCTGGAACTAGCTCTGTAGACCAGGCTGGTCTCGAAATAAAAAGTATCTTTAAAAAGTAGATAGCTAAGTCTGAGCATACAGGTGATAGTTTTTGCTTTACTATTTTTGGTTTCTTTGGAGACAAGGTCTAAGTAATTTGATCTGGATCATGATTCTGTTTCCACTTTCCGGTTCTGGACTATCATGTCCAGTCCTGTGGGCGCACACATTCTGGGCAGCTGACCCCTCATTCCCACTCCCTTGCCTCCCATCATCACATCTTCTGTCCCAAGAGAGCCGTGCACCTTCTAGAGGTTCTAGAAGCCACTACTTTACTGAAAACCTTTCTGGAAACTTAAGGATATCCAATTCTACAATGTACTTGTAATCTGGAGGTATGTACACAGAATTTGAAAGATTAGTGATATTTCTTGCCTGGGGCTGGCAGTGTCAGATTCCCCAGAGGGCCTCTTGAGTGACTCAGTCAGTTATCTAGAGTCACAAGCTAGGAAGTTCAAGAGTATCTCTGCTCCCCCTTGCGACCAAAGCTTTACATTGCAACTAGAAAAGTGTCATTTGTCTTTCACACAGCAGCCCAGCAACTTGGCTGCACTAATTAATGGTGCTCAGAAAGGGATCTGCTCCAACAGGGTCCCAATGCAACAGTCACGAGTATGAGGAAAGGTGGAATTGTGTGTTTTGTACTCAGGATCACCCGCTTGACCTCACCATTACCACCGAGGGCGGCCACTACACAGGCAGAAATGTAAGCCATCTGCGCATCCTCCGGTACAGTCAACTGTAGCTGCATTATCAAGAGGATGCTGAAAAAGGAACGAAGGAGGCAGCACCAGGACAGAAAGGACCTCTGAAGTATGAGAGTGAGATCCTTCAGGTTTGGGGAAAGAGGAAGACTAGCAAACCACAAATTTTTAGAACAGAGGAAACAGGCAAGTTTGACAGAGTTATGACTTTATTATCATTCCCCACAAACACCAAGGGAATCTACAAACTAGAGACAACAAGCTGTCCCACCCCCAAGAAGACCAAACCAACTCAACCCTCCCACCGGAGGTCCTGGGTGCCCAAGATGAGGGGACAGTCACCTCTAACTCTGGAACACAACTTTTATTATATTTTGAGACAGGTTCTTAGTACACTTTGTAGACCAGCTTGGCCTTGAAACTTACAGCAATCCTCCTGGCTCTGCAACCCATTTTATAGGATTACAGGCTTACAGGCTTACATCATGCCCCTGGCACCAAATCTGCCTTTTTAGAAATAAAAATTTGGGCTGAGAGATGGCTCAGCTATTAGGTTAGGTTCACAGGCTCACAATCAAAAGATAAGAAATGAACAGTTCCACTAAGGCTTAGCTTGTAAGAAAGCTGGGTGACAAGAAAGGCTCCCTTTCCAAAGCCCAGGCTATACATCCTGATGAAGGTTCAGTAACCGAAGGCTGTTCTCCTTCAGGCTTTGGCAGAAGAGCACTTGCACTGAGTTTCAAAAGCTCTGGGCCTCATACCCCCGCTGAAGGCCTTCTCCTTTCTGTTGACCTACGGAAAGGACAAAGTCCAGAAGGTTCTAAGAAGCTCCAACAACACGAAGCATGCTGCTCTTTGAAGGTGATGGTACGGAGCCGGCAGGTCTCTGACAGTTGGAAGGATGGAAGCAGGACACAGTCAGGCCTACTTGTTCTAGGAAAATCTTTGTCATCCAGAAATGCCTTCTTGGGAAGACAGCAGGTGGCAGGTGGGCTTGGAGCACACACACCGCTGGCTCACTTAGGACCCAGACACTCCACAACTCCACTCCCCTTCATGCCATCAAAAAAGAAGAAATTGTTGTGAGGAGGGTCCCGTTGAGACAGGGCCTGAGGAGAGACAAGAAGGCCCAGCTTCAATGTTAAGAGACACACCAGAACAACAACAACAACAACAAATTGACAGGCCTTCTAAAAGTAGACTGGGTAAAATTAAATAAAAATTATAAAATAAGGACCAAGAGGACTCTGGGTAAAAGCTTCTGCTAAGCCTGATACCCTAAGTTCAACCCCTGAAACTCACATGAGAGAGAGAACCAATTCCTGCAAGTTGTCCTGTGGCTGCCACATGTGTTTTCACGCACCATTAAAAAAGAAAAACAGTGCTTCAATAGCCACAGCACAGGCCTCCACCTTAGCACGTACATCTGTGAGTTCAAGGCCAGATAGTCTACATAGTACAGTCGGACAGTGAAACCCTGCCTAAACAAACCAAACCAAATAGAAGCTTTTTAAAGCAGTGTTCCTCAACTGTGGCCTGGCCCTCTTTGTTCCAGGAGTCACTGGCATGTCTGGAAACACTTGACTGCCACCCCTTTCTTGGCCCCTCCTCAGGGTACATTCTCAGTAACAAACAGGAGCTGTTGCTACCAAGGGCATGTGTGTGTGTATGTGTGTGTGTGTGTGTGTATACTATCGGAGAATGCCATAAACAGAACACTGAACCCAAGGTAGAGGTGACCCATATGTCTAGGCTGGTCTCATCTCCTGTGCTGCCTGGGTCAGTGGTTCAGCCTCCTGAGCAGGTGGAATTGCAGATGCTAGTGCTGACTTGACTCATTCTAATACCGGGTTTGCTGTGACTGCTGCTTTCACTACTGTCTCTACCAGGGATGACTGAAGGCTAAAGTCTGCCAGGACAGTGATGGACGGATGGAAGGCAGAAAGGGAGAAAGGAAAGAAGGGAAGGAAGGAGGGAGGGAGGAAGAGAAAGCTGATCTGCAGGACTTTCACACTTGCCCTCTAACTCCTCCTATGTACTTTTTATAGGTGTTCAGAGAGAGGGCCTCAGATGCAGGCCCTCCTGCCAGCTGGCCAAAGTGTTGTAAGCAGAGGGAGTGGAGGGGATGAAGGGACAGGGCACAGGGTGAACATGGGGCAAAAGGTAAAGTGCTTCCCTAGCAAGATGGGGTACGAGATTCCAAACACACCCAGCAACCAAGAATGTGGAGTGCACTGACTGTCTGGGGTAAACAGAAACAAGATGCTGAGCAACAGCTGTGCCAGCAGGCAGGAAGGAGGGGGCAGCACTAAGACAGGGGTGCGCAGAAGCCATCATCAACAATGGCTCCAGACCACCTCCCCCAACCTCTACTCTACTCAACAGGACAAACAGTGCCAGGCTAGTCTCTGGACAGGTGTTAGGGCGCCATCTGCAGGATAGCATCGGAAAGGAAGAGATGCTGAGCTCCCCTGCTTCTAGGGCTGTCTAAGAGTATAGAACCAACTCCTGCAAGCTCTGTCTAAAGTGTAGAAGCAGGTGAGACTTGGGCAAGAGAGCCAGTCAGTGGGAATGAAAAAGCTTACATCCTCCTTGATCTGAACTTTACTTGCAGAGATGTGGGCAAGTCAGCCAGCCAGGCATACCTCTGTGCACAGCACACAAAGATGAGCAGCTACCAGAGACTGCCATGGTACCTCATGCCTGCAACCCCAGCACTCAAGAGGTGAGGCACAAGAACTGCTAGTTCAAGGTTAACCTGAGTTATAGATTGAGACCCTGTCTGAAAACAGAAAAAAAACAAAAAAAACAAAACAAAACACAATAGTTTCTAGGGACTGACACAGAGGTCTTGGGAGTGATAAGCACACACTTTATACCACTGAGCCCTAAAAAAGACAAATTTAACAAAGTTCGGCAAATATTGAAGTCTCCAAAGGAAATAAAATCCACTTCAAAGTCTGCCAATGTTTTAGCAACCCAAACATTCCAGAAAGGCTACATTAGTTCCCAGACCTAGTCCTCCTTTGTAAGGTATTAACTGCCCATAACAGGAAGTCACAGGTCACTGTAGAGCCTCAGGTAGGTGCTGGCAGAGTATATGCTCCACAGACACTGAACTAAACCTTTGCTACAGAAACCCACAGCATTTGTAATAAACAGGGGATGCCCAGACACCACTGTGATGGATGCAGGTTAAGAGCTCGGGTGTTGGGAGTCTCTTCTGCTTTCCTCTTAGACTGGGATCTCCATCTAACCACGCCGCTGATAGAGCAGACAAACTGGCAACAATAGAAAGCGTCTGAGGCCACTAGCCGGCTGGCATGTGGATGAGTTGCGTAGAAAGTCAAGGTATGCATCAAGGCTGAGGGCGAGAGTTCAGGCAGCTCTGAGGCAGCCCGTGGCTCTGTTAGTGTGTAGTCAGGGTGCTGGGGTCAGCGGAGGGCTCCATAATGATTTTACCTTCACAATTTCCTGTGCCAAGATTCCTCCAACCACAGCACACACTGGAGCCATCTCAGAGAAGCAGTACCTAGAAGACAGACAAGTAAAACATAGCACTAGGCCAAGGGGTAGGGAGTGTCAGTCTGGGGCTGTCCTGGATAAAAGTCCTAGCCAGAGATAAGTGCTAGAACTGGCATCCAGGCGTGAAAATTAAGTCTGACCCCAGGGGCTCCTAAAAGGGTGGGAAAGACCTTTACTTTGGGAAGCAAGAATTCCTTCACATGATTTTCTTAAGTTCAAGGAAAGACTATATCTGTGCTTCCTAAAATAAGGCCCCCTACAAATACCAGATGTGTGAATGCCCCTGCACATTCTCGCAATTCTCTCAGCACATGGGCTGTGTATTCTTCTGCATGCTATTCCCAGAAGCATGGGCAAGCAGGCTGCGTTAACATGCCAGAAGACGGGAAACACAGGGTATAGCACGAAACCAGTATAATTCTCTTAGAAAGCAGCTTGGGCACTCAGGACAGATCTCAGAGAAGACTGTCAGCTAACCCCCCAAATTAGCATTCTGGTGTCCAAAATACCTTCAGTCATAGGCTCCCAAATGATGCTGCCCAGTTAGTTGCTAGACCACAACAGAGGGGTCAGTTAAAGGAGCAAACAGAGGTAGCAAACCCTGACCCTTTTACACAAATAAACATGCCTTCTAGACATCTTTAAAGGCATACCACTAACATACATATAATGTAAACTCAACTACCAACAAGATCCACCTACCTCTGTCTCCTGAGTGCTGGGATTAAAGGCATGTGCCACCGCCGCCCAGCCAGTCAGTGCTCTTAACCATTGAGCCATCTCTTTGTCCCCCCTTTTTAGTGTTTTGAGATGATCAAGTGTACCACATGCTACCACACTCAGCCTGTTACAAACAAAAACCACTCACACACCTACATTCTTGCATGTTAACACTTCACAGTATTTTGCTTTTTTTCCTTCTTCAAAAAGTACTGTTTCTGGCTGAGTTTAGTGGTGCATGTCTTTAGTCCTAGTAATGGGAGGCAGAGGCAGGTGGATCACTGAGTTCTAGAACAGTCAGGTCTACATAAAGAGCATACAGGGCTGGAGAGATGGCTCAGAGGTTAAGAGCACTGACTGCTCTTTCAGAGATTCTGAGTTCAATTCCCAGCAACCACATGGTGGCTCACAACCATCTATAATGGGATCTGATGCCCTCTTCTGGCATGCAAGCATACATGGAAGGAATGCTGTATTCATAATAAATAAATAAATCTTAAAAAAAAAAAAGAGCATACAGACATGAAGACTTGAGTTTAATCCCTAGCAACCATGTGAAAGCTGGGCATGGTGGAGATGAGAAGACACCTAGGGTTTTCTGGCAAGCTAGTTTAACCAATCAGCAAGTTCCAGGTTCAGTGAGAGACCCTGTCTTAGAAACATAAGGTAGAGAATGACTGAGGAAGAGATCCTGAATCAACCACTGGTCTCTACATCCAAGTGAAGACATAGGTAAGGGATCTATCCACAGACATACAAACCTGTCAGTTGGGGCTGGAGTTGTGTGTTTAGTGTATTTAAGCCCTTTAAGTCAATCTCCAGTACCAAAAACAAAAAAAACAACAATAAAAACAAAAGCAAAAAACAAACAGAAAATTCCAAAAAAGTTCACATAGGATAGTTCAGGCTGTTAAGATGTTGAAATAGTCACTCTAGAGTCCTAGTCAGCCTAGAAATGAAGTTAGTGCTCTTCCCTCTGCCTCAAAGGTATGTGCTGAGATGTCTGATGACAAGAACAAATACTGCACAATTCCACTTACACGAGAGCTTTAGGGCACAGTGCACTGGAGGCCCCAGGAGCTGGGAGGAATAGAATAGGGAATCAATGATGATGGTTGTACAACAGAGAGAAAAGAACTAACGCCAAGGAATAGTACACCCATAAATAGTTAAAAAAGAGTTGGTAGGACACTTGCTGCTCTTCCAGAGGAACCGGGTTCTATTTCCAGCACCACACAATGGCTTATAACTATTGTTTATGGGCAAACAACAACAACAACAATCTGTTATTCCCAGTTCCAGAGCATCTGGCACCCTCTTCTGGCTTGTGTGCTCTGGCACACACGGTACAGACCATACATGCAGATAAAACATCCATATGCATGAAGTATAAGTAAATACAATAAAAAAAATACTAAAACAAAACAGAGGTTAGAATGAGGACCAGGATGATGGCTCTGGGTAAACCTGCTGACCTAGAGTTCAATCCCTGGAACACATGTAAGGGTGGAAAAAGAACATATTCCACAAGTATACTCTAATCCCCACAGACACACTATGGCATAAGTCCCCTACGCTTTCAGCACCACATATTAACACACCTGAAATAAATTATTAAAATGGCCAAACCAAAAAAAAATTACTATCAATTTTACTTACTCCCATTTTTTTTAAAGATTTATTTATTTATTATGTAAACAACATTCTGCCTCCATGTATGCCCACATGCCGGAAGAGGGCACCGGATCTCATGGTTGTGAGCCACCATGTGGTTGCTGGGAATTGAACTCAGGACCTTTGGAAGAGCAGGCAATGCTCTTAACCGCTGAGCCATCTCTCCAGCCCCCACTTACTCCCATTTTTATTTAATAATGTGGTATGCCACAGCATTGAGTGGAGGTCAGGGAACAACTTGCGGCCATAGGGACTAACTCAGGTTGACATGACTGGTGGCAAGTGCTCTACCCCCTGAGATGGCTAACTTTGTCATGCATACTTTACTATAAATTTGTTTTGACACAGGATCTCATATATAACTCAGGCTAGCTTCAAATACACCACATAGTGGAAGATGGCTCTGAACTCCTGATCCTTTTGCCTCTGCCCACTAGAGTGCTAATTATTATTATTTTCTTCTGGTTTTTTGAGACAGGATTTCTCTGTTTAACATTCCTGGTTGTCCTGGAACTTGCTCTGTAGGCTAGGCTGGCCGTAAACTCACAGCAATTTGCCTGCCTCTGCTTCCCAAGTACTGGGATTAAAGGTGTGAGCTACCACTGCCTGGCCAGAGTACTAATTAAAAAAAAAAAAAAAACCAATAAGTTATTTTATACATAAAGTTATGAATGCTTGTTTATGAAATGCTGGCACTATAACCACATCCTAATAAACTAAGTGAAAGTTAACAGTTAAACATCCAGGTAGCACAATACCACCTTGATGTACAAGTAACATAGATCTGTTTAGTACCATAAGTAGGTCGTATTATGGGCTGGAGAGATGGCTCAGCATTTAAGAGCCTTGACTGCTCTTCCAGTGGACCCACTTCCCAGCACCCAAATGGCAGCTCACAACTGTCTGTAAATCTAATTCTAGGGAATCTGACACCTTCCACCAATGCACATAAAATAAAGTTAAATCAATCATAAATAATTCTTTAAAAAAATAGGTTGTATTACAGGATACTGCAAAGGGGCAGTCGAAGAATATCCACCATATTTAAACAGTAGAAGAAAAATCTGTGAGGCCAGACCCAGAGATGTTAGCAGCAGCTGAAATGGGTCATCTTTTCTCATCAGAAAAGCATTAAGTCTCTTTGAGGAGATAGCACTCAAAACAAGACGGTGAACGGCACAGACCAGACGAAGGACAGAGGCACAAGCATAGCTGTCTCTCCTCAGCAGTATCAAGCAATTTGAAAGGCGTAGTTCAGTTGAGAGAGGGAGATCCATTTTTTCTCGTAGCCCTATTTTATACCCCAGGCCACCAGCAGACAGGCTTCAAGAGGACTCTGAACATTTCTTACTTAGAAGGCAATAGAAGCAGCTGAATACACAGAACCTAGACAGGGATTGTGGTTTCCACAAGGGGTAGACGGAGAAGAGAAGAGCCAGCCAATAGCTCATTAGGTCATGTATGGCCTGTCCATTCTGGGAAGTAGAACCTTTAATTCCATTGCCTGGTGAGCAGCCAGTTCATCATCCTAAATGCTCAAATTAGTTAACTGGCTGTATGCTCACGGTCTAGTATCAAAGTTGCCACTGACTGCCTGGGTCAGGCACTTCTCCAACTGTTTGTTAGAGAAGCTTGGTGGAACTGAGTATTCCTCAGGTTGTGAAGTACAAAGTAAGCAACGCCTGCTTCTCATGTTCTGGTCCTTCCCAAAGCAGAGTACCAAGCTTGTGGTGCTGCCAGCCCTGTTCTTATAGTCTCACTCTTGCAAAAGTACCTCAAAGACTGCTTCCTAGCTTTGGAGGACAGCTTTTTAGTCCATGGTTATGTAAGGAGTTAAAGACTCCCTACATAGGTGATGCTGGCTAGGATGGGTATAAGAAGTCCAGGAAAAGAGAAGGCACTAGGAAGAAGGAACCTTCTGACAACTGTATTGCTGGGAAGAACCTGAAAGGAGTATGGGCTACCACGGTGAGATATGGGGTAACTTCAAAACTATTACTGACACAGACCTTGGGCAGAGCCATGTACTGTGGCACACACCTGTCATCTAAGAACTCACAAAGTCACAACTCAAAAGAGGGTAACAAGCCGGGTGGTGGTGGCGCAAGCCTTTAATCACAGCACTCAAGAGGTAGAGGCAGGCGGATCTCTGGGAGTTTGAGGCCAGTCTGGTCTACCAAGTGAGTTCCAGGACAGGCTCCAAAGCTACACAGAGAAACCCTGTCTCGAAAAACCAAAAGAGGGTAACAATGACAACAAAATGTGAAGCATGTGACTGTATCTCTATAGATCATTTCTTCCCTTAAATAATGGGGAAATAATCTATAATCAAGAAACAAATATAGTTGAGCGGAAGAAAAACCTCTGTGCATGGATGTCGTGACTGCACTTCTCTGAGCTTCCATCCCCTCACCTACAAACTGCATTGCTTTGAGGATTAAGACAGATTATGAGCTCACTGAGCAACTGCCCTGTTGTCAAGAGCTGTTCAGAAACCGCAGCAAATAAACTGTGCTCACAATTCCTAGGGCTACAGCTTGGAGGAGGCTCAGGAGTTGGAGCGGGGGCAGCAGCTCAAGTATGAAGAAGATGGCAGAGTTACCTGGAAGGAACTTGTCTACAACATCTCAAGCCTGGCTGTGGAAGAGCAGGAGACTGCCAGGGCTAGAGCGTCCCAGAGCCTGGGCACTAGATCTGAGATTTCTGCTAATATACTACTACTGCTGAATGATAAGTAACTACCACAATATCTACCAAGTGACCAAATACACCTTTAGAACCAGCAATTCCCTCCTTATTCATCCAGGGGCTGAATCTGGACAGTATATGATTCAAGGAGACATACTACAGCATTACGTAGCTAAGGCTGAACACATGGCCAGCAAGCAGGGGGGCTGCAAAAAGCTAAGTGCTCCACATGCTGGGTGGGATCTCCCACCCTGTGACAGGCGGGGAAATGATGCACCGACCAATGTCTCACACAGGACATAGGTGAGACAGAAAGGCACAGAACACGTTAACAAACCACAGGGCACTCAAATTTCAAACCACATGAAAACCAAACCTACAAGTCTTCACTTCTTTCGTAGTGTTGGTTTTAACACTGGTAGGTGGTTTATGCAGCTGGCAAATGTGGCACAGGAGTCCCCTTTGAGGCTTTGGGTCTCCATAAAGACAAACACCAAAACCAGATGGCTGCCTGTTCTGATACCAACCTGACAAAGTCATCGGGAAGCAAGTCAGGACTGACACCCAGCGAGTCAAGCACATCATTCCGTATCTGCAGTAGCAGCTCTGCATCCTCGCTGTAGCTATCAGAACTGGGATCTCTCCCTTTATCTGTGCGGAATTTCAGCAGCACTGGGAAAGGAAAAGGGGGAAAGGAAGGTTAGAGAGCTCTGATCTCACTTCAAAACCTCAAACAGAAGGAAAACCCCAAATGTCTTTTCTTCTTGTATTCACCTATAGAAAATAATAAAATGTGGGCCAAATGAAAGGTAATACACGTTTCATCCACCAAACAAATGAGTCAGAAAGGCAACTACAGCATTGCGACAACTAAATTTTCTGTGACAAGTGCTTGGAAAGTAAAATGGGATCTGACCCAGGTCAAAGTCAGGTAAGGCTTTCCTGAGGAGGAAATAAGTAAATGGGCTTGGGTAGAAGAGGCCAGCAGAGGCCCTGTTACGACCTGGAGGAGAGGTCAGGGTGGGAGGCCTGCATTCTAGGCATCAGTTCAAAGGGCCGCTTAAGCCAGAGAGAATAGCCAAATACTCACTCCGCAGAAAGGCAGGTTACTGCAAACAAACCTCCCTTAATACAAGAACCATACCAACCTCCAGGAACCAAGGAAGCAGGGGAAAGGTCCCAACCATGTCTTGGCGCCAGGTTTAGTCCAAAGAAACAACAATGACACGAGCACTTTCTGCTGCTGCTGCACCTGTCCCATCCATTATCACCTGCACACTTCTTCAAGGGAGAGTGGTCACAGGGAGTCCTAGTTTGCTCCAAACCACACAGAGTGTGTCAGAGTGGAGATAGAAACATGTGAATCTGCTTCTTAGACTCAGTCCTGGGTGCTCTAGGGAGCACTTACATGGACAGGTACTTTACTATTTGCTAAGTACACACATTGAAGTCTTAGCCTTTGCACACCGAGGAAAAGATTGGTGAATTAGCCCCGCAGGGTCAGAGGCTGAGCTATTTCAAATTGTTCTGGGCTCTTAAAAATACAAGCATTTGGAACTTGCCCCAACTAAAGAACTATTCCTTTTTTTTTTAATTAAGGTTTTTAGTGATGTATAGGTGTGTTATCTGCATGTGGGTATGTACATGTGAGTGCTGGTGCCTGTGGAAGCTAGAGGTGTCGGATCCCCTGGAGTTACAGAGGGCGGAGTAACCTGAATTGGGTGCTGGGAACCAACCTCTGCTCCTCTGATAGAGCAGCAAGTACTCTTAAACCCTGAGCCATTTCTCCAGCCCCAGGTTTTTTTGTTCTTTCACATGTGCATCACATCACAGGGCACTGAGTGGGCATCTGGAGTCTGGCTGGAGTGGCAGCTACAATCTGTTATACAGAAAGGCCATTTCCCAACATCCCAAGAAAACAGAGAAACCCGGACACTAGACAGCCTAGCCTAAGCAATTTCTCTGGGTGGCCCTTGCACAATGCCAGTGACTCCTGAGAATTCAAGACACCAACACCCAGAGTGGATAGTTGGTGCTGTTGGCACAGAAGGTGGATGTGATGTCAGATGGCTAGATGAGGCCCAGTGGCTCATGGCAGAAAGAGGAAGCCAGACTGCAAGCTCCCGGACAGGAGAAGCAACCCTACCTACACTTGTGGCCTCCTGCATAGTCCTCTCCTTTCTATCACTGGGAATACTAACTTTCACAAGTGTCTAGAAAATATCAGTTCTGGGAACAAACTCTAAATAGTCATAGACCTGCTATGTGTAGGAGCCATGTTGAACATGCTACATGTATGAGTAGCTTCACAAGACTAACAGGAAAGGACGGTGACAACCATCACCCATCTACTTTTAGAGGAAGAAACACTCAACTGCTCAACTGCTAAGGGGAAAGGAGCGGGCGTGTAAACGCAGGCCTGCTTCTGGAATCCAAAAGTGGCAGAACCATGCAGGAACTTGGCACCAAAGGTGCCACATGGTCTGGCCCCTCACTACACTGGACTACATTTTTGCAAGACACATTTCCCAGATGGTCTTGATTGTTCACAAAGGTAACGTCAACTGCAAGCTACTAGATCAGAGGGTGAGCAGAGGAAGCAGAAACCCTTGTCCATCTGTCTTCAGAAAGTAACACCAGCTTCGTCTCAGAAAGAAACCGGTTGCACCAAAAGGCAATGGCTTGGCTGTGCTGGGTGCAGTCTGCCTGGATGATGCCGGCAGGCTGGCACCGTGCACATACCTCACTGACCACATCTGAGGTGCTCTCAGGGCCACTGGGAAGGTGGCCAACAGCAGGGCCACTTATTTGCAGTAAAGCAAACAGAAGCGGTCTTTCCCCCTCTTTTTTGAATGTCAGCACTCATTAGCAGAAGTGAAAGGGGTGGGAAGAAACTCATGTTCCAGAAATGCAGCGGCCTCAGGACTGACCCCAGCCCCTGGCAAGCTCTTACTACATTCTGCTCTTTGTTCTGCTCTCAAACAGCCAGCCACACATGGGCACAGCTGTTGACTCTGCATTTCCAAAGTGCACCTCCTCACCGGTTTGGGTTGTAATTTGCTCAGATCAAACACTGGGATGGAGAACTGCTTTACCAAAAGATGACTCATAGAATAATATAAAATACTACAAAATTAGAGTTCCAAACTTGATTAACCTCATCTGAACTATTTAACTCAGGTTGCCCAAGGCTAGGGGGATGATGACATCTATGATGAAGATGTACTGATCAATGTTTCTGCCTAAGTTTATGACTAGTATATGTAATGGGAAAGACAAACTATGAAATTAAGTATCTTCTTGGTAATGGTGGTACATGTCTTTAATCCTACCATTCAGGGAGACAGAGAAGGGTAATTTCTGAGTTTGAGGCCAGCCTGAGATCTACAAAGTGAGTTCTAGGACAGTCAGGGCTAAACAGAGAAACCCTATCTGGAAAAGCAAAACAAAACAAAACCCAAAACAAAAAAAATAAAAACAAACCATTTTTTTTATATTTTAAAGAGACCCTGTGTATATGTGAACATAACACAACCTCTGCAAAAATATCTAAATATACTCAAATTTCATCTAAATTCAGAATATCAGCTCAGTGCTGACACAGGTAGAAGGTCACTTATAAGTTAATATCCAAGTCTAGTTTTGGCTACACAGTGAGATACTGCTCAAAAGCCAAAAAATAAACAAAATATTATTAAGACAGGGCTAGGGATGTACCCAGTAATGGTGTATGTATCCAGTAGGAGCAAGGCCCTGGGTTGCATCCCCAGCACACAAGCAAGAACCAGTCAGCCAAATACTGTAGTATTTAATGTGATCACCAAAGCCACCCAAAACAAAGCAACAAAAATAGAAGACAATTAAGCTGGCGGGGAATGGCACAGCCTCTGGAGGTTTCTATAAAGTGGCTCTCTGACTCTTATGGCTTGTAGTATCTCTTCATCTGCTCAGATCAGTGCCCAGTGTTTTCCTACTGGCCTCAAGTCCAGTCTCAGCAGCATCAGTCCATGCATATGTATACTTCTTTCATGACACTCCCTGAGCCCAGGTCTCCACCCCAGGCCTGAGATGGGGACCCTACATTCCACAAATGACATATTTACAAGTACAGCTTGATGGCAGAGCCACAGTGGTCTTCCTGAAGACTCTCAGATGCCCTGTATGAGGTCCAAGTCCTGTCTACAGCTTTCATAAATGTCTACATGACAAAATCTTGGTTCCTAGCTTGCATGACTGGGAGGTCTGAGGGCTGCTGAAGGTATACTCGATAGGGATTATGGAATCCAAATCTTCTCTTCCTTTGTTTCCTGACTATTGGCATAGGTGAATGGTTCTGCTCAACTATGTACATACACAGTGGTATTCTCGGTCAGTTCCAAGACACTGCCCCTTCAACACACACACATTTTTTTGATTGTTTGTTACACATTTGGCAGCCCTGGTGGTCTCAAACTGGCACTGGCCCAGAACTTGCAGCTATCCTCCAGCCTATACCTCCCCAGTGCCACCATACTGGGATCTTGTTCTCTATAAATAGTTTACTGCCTCAACTTATTTGTTATAATGACAGAAAGCAAGTACTTCACCCTTTCATCTCTTCAATAAAACTTCATCAATGGCCTTATGATGAATCAGCTCAAAAAAGAGAAAGACACTATCACTCACTCGCTTCTGAAAAACTCCCAGACAGCCACATGAAAGCTGTTGATGGGTTAAGGAGAAGACCAATTCTCAGAAACGACTCAAAATTAGATGCCCTTTTTGCCTAGCAAATTACACCGAGATTACTCAAGCAAAAGACAGAGGACCTGCATCTCATCTACTGCTCAGAAGAGGCAGGAGTGTTCAGTGAGTCACAGAACATGTTAATAAATACCTACAATCAAAGTTCTAGGATCATCACAAGCTAAAGGCCTTGCCTACACTGAGGTCTAAGCTAGTCAGGGGTATACAGCAAAACTTTCAAAATGATTCTTCACACAAGGTAATGTAATAGCACTTAACTGATTATGCACAAATGTTCACCACCATGTTATTTATACCATAGTAAACCTGGGATTACTCTCAGTAATAGGATGGTAACTATGAACAGAACAGAATATCCTGCAGCTACTAAAATCTTCAAGCTAAACTTTTAGTCACATTTCTTTCATTAATTGGATTAAAATCTATGACATTCCCATTCAGATTCCAGTCTCTGCCAGAAAGTCTATTTTTCCATCTATGAATGATTCCAGGGTGACTCTTTCCTTTAATGGGGACATTATAACTAGCATAAAATGTTGGTAATTAAGGAAGGAAAACAAAACAGACGAATCACAAAGGGGCATAGTGTGAGCCATGGGCTGTGTCTAGCCTGGTCAGCACACGAAAGTCACACAACTACTATGACAGGCCTCTGCACTCAGCCCACTCTGCCTGGTCACAAGCAGCAGGGAAAGAGAGTCTTTTCTCCAACCCAGCACTTGAGTGGCACGTGGCCTTGAATCTGGGCATCTGCTGCTCTCTGCCAACCACACTTGAGAGGGAAGATGGCACAGGACATTCCCGTGACTGCTATCTGACAGTCAGAGAAAAGATGTGAGGCTCTAACAATGACTGCAGCTGGGACTGGGGCTTGTCAACAGCTCATAGGCAGATGCTGGAAGTGGGGGCAGGGGACATGACCTGCAAAGTAAAAACAAGGCAAGTGGCTGACAATTTGGCTCATTATTGTATCTGATTGTGGTGGGTCTCAGTTTTCCCCTCTTTGAAAGCAGAGTAGACAAGGTTCCCAGAGTTCCTAAAGTTCAGATAAAAGAAGAGTTCCTTCCATTAGCACCATTCAGAGTCTCACAATCAGGGCCACCGAACAGTCTCATAGTGCTTTTGAGGTGATGCTTTGCTCAGTTTAACTCTGACAGCGCCCAGTCATTCAGATGCAGATGTCTCTGTGTAAGAAATGAATGAAATCTGCCCTTGTGTGGGGATGAAGGTAATAGTCACTGGTGAAACATGCTGCCAGGACCTATTCGGACACACCATGAAGCACCCAGTCTCTGGACCTGTTTTCCTGCACTAGGCACCTGCCTTCTCACCACTAAGGCTGGTGGAGGATCACCCCCTCTCCCCTGGATGGTAATGCCTTCCTCTTTTCTCAATGATTGTGGTCTCTCAAGTCTACCACTGATAACAAAGTGCTGCACAGACACAAACACCACCACTGCTTTTGCCTACAAATTATTTTTAAACATCTGTGGTCACGACGACAGCAAATCAACAAGTAGTTGCTACCCCATTATCACAGATGTCTCCTATGGCTAGCTGCTGCTCCTTTGGAGCTCTTGTCCTTGCTGGGCAGCAAAGCCCCTCCGGGCGGCACCATGCTCAAATAGTGCTGATTTTGGCCGGGCGATGGTGGCGCACGCCTTTAATCCCAGCACTCGGGAGGCAGAGGCAGGCGGATCTCTGTGAGTTCGAGACCAGCCTGGTCTACAGAGCTCGTTCCAGGAAGGCTCCAAAGCCACAGAGAAACCCTGTCTTGAAAAACCAAAAGAAAAAAAGAAAAAAAAATAGTGCTGATTAACTATGGCCTGCCTGGCAAAGGTTATGAGTTCTAAAATAAGAAATTTCTTCTAAAGAGGATCCATCTCCACATCAATTAGGTGGGGATCTAAGAAACACGATTTGAAACCAAAGAAAACAAGTGGCAGTTTCCTTTAAGGAATTAAACACTAAAGTATTTTTTTAGGAACCAAAGAGAGAATAGAACAATTCCTAGGATGAAAATTTTGAGTGACAGATTACCATGGTCCTTCTCATTATGAAAGGAAAAAGTAGGACTCATGAAAAGCAACAAAACTTGCTTGTTCAATGGCAGGAAGCCCTGAACTAGTGTACAGCAAAGAGTAGACCCAAACATCTTTCAAATCCAAACATACGTAAGTACTTAAAAAAAAAAAAAAAAAAAAAAAAAAAAAAAGCCAGGGCTAACCTGGCCTACAAGAGCTAGTTCCAGGACAGGCTCTAAAGCTACAGAGAAACTCTGTCTTGAAAAACCAAAACAAAACAAAACAAAAAAACCAAAAACCTAACTGAATTTGTTTAATAAGAATGGGTGTTTTGCCTTTATGTATGTGTGCAACATGCACGTATAAGCCTGGTACCCATTGAGGTCAGGGCTGGAATTACAAGAGTTTGTAAGCCACCATGTAGGTGCTGGGAATCAAATCCAGGTTCTTGGAAGAGCAGGCAGTGCTTTCAATAGCGGAGCCACCATATCCCCAAACTAACTTCAAGTACTTTCTATGGGAATAAAGTAGCTGTGAGCCCCAGACTTGGTTGGCTAAGTTCAGAAATCAAGAACAGGCAGCTGCCTTAGAAAGATATTATCATTCCCACAGACCAGTGCCCAGAACAGCCAAAGTTCCCAGCTGTTTGATGGTGCCTGAGTGTAGGTAGCCAGGCCACTAGCAGTAGCTGTCTTCCAAAAGGGCACAGCTCTGCACTTTGAGGCTTAGATGCATTTCCTGGCTGTGACATAGTGGGAAAATGGCCAGGAGTCTACTATGTAAATTACCTCTTCTAGATTGCTTCACAAGGGCCTAGAGTAAACTAATGCAGCAACAGAGTAAGAATTAGTTAGAATCTCCAAATTTGGGACAGGTGCCAAGAGACCTCAACTAGCCCCCATTTAGCAAGCAGACTGTATCAGACCAGTGCTAGACAAGCAAGAGGGGAGGAAGTCTCATCTAATCAGCTCTTGTCCAGAACGTGCTACCGGATCAGAGGAGGGAAACCTAACTCAAACACAAGGAAAGGGAAATGGGAAGTTGAGCAGCGAGGGCAAGTATGCAGGGCTAAGGACAAGAGCACAAGAACAGGAACAATTACAGCATGGCCTGGCAGATGCCTCCTGGGGAGAAAAGAGGCTTAAGTACGACAGAGGTGCAGAGCTTCAGGAGAAAAGGGAGCAGAAAGAGTGAATGGCCAGCAGATAACAGCTGTGGGTGCCAGTATGTACCTATAGTCAGAACTGTTTTCTAAAGAAAAGGTGAAGTGTGGAGCTAGGGACATGCCGTAGTGGTAGAATGTCTACCAATACCACTAATTGGGCAGTGGTGATTTTTGGGGACTGTCGAACTATCTGGGTGACTAGATGGACCAATGTGGTGACCAGGGGGTGGTCAGCCCAGTCCTCTGGAAGTAAGTGTGAGACGCTCCAACTTTGTCCACATAGTTCATGCTGCTGCTCACCAGTTGTGTGAAGGGGCTGCCAATGTCAATCTTTTTGAGACAAGGTCTAACTTACTATGTATCCCTGACTAGCTTGGTCTACATAACAAGTTCTAGGATAGCAATGGGTATACAGAGATACTGTCTTCAAAAAGAAAAGAAAGAGAATATAGTAAATGGGTTAGAACAGAACTCAAGCACAATCCAGAGAATACTGCTTTTTTAAAAATATTAACTGGTGTTTTGCCATGGGTTGTTAGGTCCTCTGGAACTGGAGTTACAGTTGTGGGCTGCCACATGGGCCCTGGGAATTAAACCCAGGTCCCCTGTAAGAGCAGTCCATGCTCTTAACCACTGAGTCATCTCTCCAATCCACATACTGGTTTTTAACAGACTGAGTAGGGATAAATTCTCCCCTCCCCCATTAGGATTCAAAAAAAGTTTTCTCTGTTATTTGGGGCTGGAGAGATGGCTCAATGTTTTTTTGGGACAGAATTTCTGTGCAGTCCTGGCGTCCTGGAACTCATTATGTAAATCTGTCTGGCCTTGAACTCAAGAGATCCTGCCTCTGCCTCCCTGGTACACCACCACCACCCACCGGGTGAACACTTGCTATTCCTGCAGAGAATCCTGAGTATGATTCCTTTAGCACCCATGTTGGGCTGTATCATCCTTAAATCTAGTTCCAGAGGCTCCAATTCCCCTTCTGGCCTCCAAGGACATCAGACATGAATTCATACGCATGTATATATGGAGGCAAAACACTCAAACACATAAAATAACAGCAATGTATCTTTTTGTTGTTGCTGTTTCTAGATGGGGTTTCTCAATGTAACAGCTGTTTGCCCTGGAACTCTGTAGACCAGGCTGGCCTTGAACTACTCAGAGATCTGCCTGCCTCTGCCTCCCAAGTGCTGGAATAACAACAATATTTTTTAAGAAATAATTTTTCATAATGTTTTTGGGTTTTCCGAGACAGGGTTTCTCTGTAGCTTTGGAGCCTGTCTTGGAACTAACTCTTGTAGAGCAGGCTGGCCTCGAACTCACGGATATCCACCTGCCTCTTGCCTCCCGAGTGCTGGGATTAAAGGCGTGCGCCACCACTGCCCGGCCATAAAAAATATTTTACATGTACATGTGGATGTCAGATCCTCTGAAGCTGGAAAACATAGAGATGGTTGTGAGACTTGTGATATGGGCACTTAAAATTGAACTCTGGTCCTGTGCAAGAGCAGCAGGACACTTTAATGTATGAGCCATCACGGCCAGCCCTTCGTGTTATCTTGTATTTGCCCATACTCAGGAGAGGATCTACCTTCTGCACCCTACTCTACCCTATACTGCCTAGCTACTACTTTTTGTATCCGCTAAGGCAATGCCCAGTTTTGATCAAAGTTGAATCTTTCTGCAGTCACCACCAGTAACTGTTTATAGGCATGTGTGTGCTCCCCGTATTCCAACACCAGTATTTGGTAAAAATGGAAATCTTTTATAAAGAAAGTGCCTTATTCAACAACCCCCACTCTCGACACATCACGGGCTTTGATCGAATAGTTTAGAAAAGAAACACAATTCTCTATCCCAGAGATGAATGTAAGCAGGAATCTCGATTCCCATCTTCTGATCAGGAGAGATGATGATACACTGCTGAACAAGACTTGGGGCTGGAGACAAAGCACTGTGGCCAACTGCTTATCTAGCAAGGTTAGGGTCCTGGGTCTCCTCCCTAGTACAATGGGACAGGGGAGAATGGGGTAAGTGGAGAGCCCACTGACAACAACCACCACCACCAACAAAAAACAATCTTTCTATGGACCTAGCATGACATCTTATGTTCAGCACTGGTATCTTTCTAGGGGCTGACTTGGGTCTTTAAGGTTCTTACACCACTTTTTAAAGGTTTTTAAATTTTAATTACGTATCTGTTTATCTATGGGGGTGGGAGAGAACCCTCAGATACCAGAACTCAGAACTGTTGGATCACCTGAAGCTGGAGTTACAAAGTTGATTGACAAGCCACCTCTTATGGCAAGGCCTGGCTTGAAAACGAAAGGAGTACAGTGATCTTCATGCCTCCATCTCTTCTGGAATGGTAGTAGAAGCACAACACTGCCCAGCTCAAGGATTTTTCTCTTTTTAAATTGTTTTACTTATTTGTGTGTATGTGTTGAAATTTGAACTTGAGGTCCTCATAATTAATTGGAGAGGAAGTGCAACTATCCACTGAGGCATCTGATCAGTCCCAGGTTTTTAAAATGTCTATCACCCCTCCTCCATGTATTGATTATTAGTCGTGTTCTTTTGACAGGTACCACCATTCTTTCACACTTTCTGGCACATCAGGATGTTACGAGCTCACCTGTAATTTTCCTTTTTTTTTTTTTTTTGGAGTTTTCAAGATAGGGTTTCTCCGTAGCTTTTGGTTTCTGTCCTGGAACTAGCTCTTGTAGACCAGGCTGGCCTCGAACTCACAGAGATCCGCCTACCTCTGCCTCCCGAGTACTGGGATTAAAGGCGTGCGCCACCACCACCCGGCTACCTGTAATTTTCCTATCCCAGCTCTGGAATCATCCATTTCTTGAGAAACCTTGGTTCCACTTAGTGGGAAAAGATAGCAACTACTGCTGCGATTTAAGTGAGCAAGGGCAGTCCTTCCAAGGTGCCTTTGCATTTAAGCCTTTTCAATTCACAGGTCTAAGAAACACACTTGCAGAAGAGACAACACATACATGCACACATAGGTCCACTTTCAAATCTGCAGATGATAAGCCACAAGCATATTTACTATGCTCCTTCCAATCCACTCATACAAGGCGCCTTCCATACAATGCTCCGCTAAGAAGGAAGCCTGACTGTTCTCATGCACATTGGCTACCTACTTGCTCACTCCTGAACACGTGTAAACACCGTATTAAAACCAGACGTGCCTGTTGTGCTATATCCTAGGTCTGTAACCCCAGCACCTATTGGGAAGAAGCAGGAAGATGAGAATTTCAGGGCCAGCTTTGGCTACACAGGGAGTTCTGAGGCCACGGTGGTTTATCCTGCTTGAGATCCTTTTTTTTTAAACATTTTATTTATTTATTATGTATACAATATTCTGTCTGTGTGTATGTCTGCAGGCCAGAAAAGGGTACCAGACGTCATTACGAATGGTTGTGAGCCACCATGTGGTTGCTGGGAATTGAACTCAGGACCTTTGGAAGAGCAGGCAATGCTCTTAACCACTGAGCCATCTCTCCAGCCCCTTGAGATCCTGTTTTAACAAACAACAATAAACCCACCACACAAGAAGTACTCCAGGAGCTTCCTTTTTTTTTTTTTTTTGGTTTTTCGAGACAGGGTTTCTCTGTGGCTTTGGAGCCTGTCCTGGAACTAGCTCTGTAGACCAGGCTGGTCTGGAACTCACAGAGATCCGCCTGTCTCTGCCTCCAGAGTGCTGGGATTAAAGGCGTACGCCACCATCACCCGGCTCAGGAGCTTCCTTTTGTTCCTGACTCAGCACAATACTGTAGCTGAAAAATAAATACTAAGAACATGTTTAGATTAAAACTGAGGTGACCGAGACTTTGGTTTGAGGTATGGTTTCTTTCCCTACTGTAGCAGTCTTTTGAGAACTTTAGAAAAACATCAGGAAGCAAGTCACCCTGTTATTCTAAGCCAGCGGCTTAGATGATTTGTACTTCCCAAAGGTCTCTGGTTCTGATAGCCTATCCAATGGGAAGCATGGTCATTAGACCCTGCTCTGGCCTCCAGCTGCTGTGTACTATCTTTCTCTTTACCTCTTAGCAAAACCTGTTCAAGACAGTATGTATCTGCAGAGATGCCTATACTCCCAGTTCCTGGAATGCTCTTAAAAGTCTGCTTTGATAGCTGTGGAGTAATTCAGTCATATTGAAAGCCAATAAGACAGAACATTTTTTTTTCTACAGCCTACGTTAAGGCTTTCTTCACAAGGTCAGTGTGAATTCACAGCTAAAGTGACCAATTCTTCCTCTTCTGATTCTCAGCAAGAGATCTTGCAAATACCAGATGCACCCGAAATGTTTGATCTTAGGTTATTTGTCTTAGTTCTAAGGCTGGAGTATGTGCTAAGTATTTTTCCACAGCTTGTTAGAACTGACTGAGAAAGTGAGGACAGTAGGACCTTAGGATAGTAACTCATCATGAGATGTGGTCCTATTCCCTCCTGCTCTCAGCTAAGCCTGCATGTTACTGTCCATGTTGGTAAGAGAACAGTTTCCATAAGAGAGATGCTATTTTTAGCACTCCTGTTATGATAAACTCACAGTAACCTCAAAAAGAACAAATCAAAGTCGTCTTTTTACCACAGGAAACCAGCTCACACTTAATGTTTTGCAATATACCATGGGAGAATAATAAAAAGATGAGCTCTTTTTGCACACAGATGGAGAGGATGACAGCTTTCAAGGTAGTGGGAAAATGCAGCAAGAAGCATTCAGTCTGACCACTACTGTCTTAGACAAACTGGAAAAACACCGAATTCCCAAACATGAAAAGCACACACAGAGAGACAGCAAAGCAGCATGAAACTTTGTAAGTAACCAGCCAAGGTTACACAGGACATCACCCTGGTGTGTGCTAGGCTTGACTGCATTATTATGTGAGGGACCGAGGCAGGAGGATCACAACTTCAGGAATACCTTAAGACAACCTAGTATGTCAAAATTAATTGGGGGGGGGAGGGCTGGAGAAATGGCTCAGTGGTTAAGAGCACTGACTGCTCTTCCAGGGGTCCCAGGTTCAATTCCCAGCACTCACATGGCAGCTTGTAAGTGTCTATAAATCTAGTTCCAGGGTGATCTAACACCTTCACACCAATGCACATAAAGTTAAATAAAACCTAAAATATAAAAATTAATATTTTAAATTTTAAAAATTATTTTATATGTATGGGTGTCTTGACTGCATTTATGTCTGTACCATGTGTATGTCTAATGCCCTCAGAGGTCAGAAGAGCATCAGATTTCCTGGAACTGGAGTAATAGACAGTTATGAGTTGCCATGTGGGTGCGAGAAATTGAACTCAGGTCCTCTGCAAGAGCAGCCAGTGCTCTTAGCTGCTGAGTCATCTTTCCAGCTCCTAGAAATATTTTTTAAAGTGTTGAAGAACACTTATACACATAAGGTTGGCCCTAGTTTCAACATCAAATGGGGGTGGGAGGTACAAAGAAAAAAAAAAAGTTTTGCCAGGACCCAGAAAGCAGACAGCAAGAGGACACTGTAGGGACACCAGCATGCAGACAGTTCTCATTCTAAAGCCCAAAGTGGAACAAATGAGCAGACAAGCAGTAACCAGTCACTCATACAAAAATAGTCACTTATCTAGCAACCAGCGTTTTCCACTAGGCATGGGGGAAATGAGGTCAGGTTCTTTTTTTCTCAGGGGTGCATCATAGCCAAGCACCCTGTCTGTCCTCACTGGGCATTATCAGGCGACATGAAGTCATCACCAGCTCATATAGGTCACATTTTCAGGTCTAGAAAAGCCCAAAACTACTTATACATCACTTCAAATCAGCTGGGCACAGATGATGGTATGTCATCCAGCCAACATGAGAACAAGGCCACTCATAGGTCCAAAGATCCTTCAGTATCATTTAAGCTATCACATAAAAACATCAAATTAGCTGGGTGTGGTGGGAGCAGGAGGACCATGAGCTCAAGGCCAACTTTGCTATAGAGTTTGATTGAGGCACTGAACTACAGGTACCACAATTCCAGAGGGGTTAATTCCAGCACTGGGGGGTGGGGGTGGGAAGAGACTTAAAACCCACCTGTTAACTTTAGCTCAAGGGGATCTAACACTCTTCTGGCCTCTTAGGGCAGTCAGTGAGCCTACCCACTGAGGAACATCTCCAGTGCCCAACCACGAGACTCTCGTGTATACTTTTCAGGGTATCATAGCAGCTCCTGTGTGTATACTGGCTTTATGCTAAGCATCTTGCCATTAACTGGGTTTGGAATCTTGAGTAAGGAAGTTAACTTACTGCTGAAGTGGTGGCACACACCTTTGATCCCAGCACTCAGGAGGCAAAGGCAGGTGGATCTCCAAGTTCAAGGCCAGCCTGGTCTACAGAGTGAATTTCAGGACAGTCAGGGCTACAGAGCAACCCTGCTTGGGGGACGGCAACACACACAATTAGCCTTTTGGGGAGTTTGTTTACTCAAGCTATGAGATGACAGGAAGAAATTAACTGACCAGTCTCTTAAATCTGAGTTCATTTGTGTATATTTATCTTTGTACATTTTTATACTTCAAACAATTTCGCTGATGTATGATTTATTAGGTCACGTACTTTTTGGCTTTGAGAGATATGGTCTGTGATAATTTCTCCTTCCTTCCTTCTTCCCTCTGTTCCTCCCTCCCTTCTTCCTTCCATCAAGACAGAATTTCTCTGTGTAGCTCTGGGTGTCCTGGAACTCACTCTATAGACCAGGCTAGTCTTGAACTCACAGAGATGTGCCTGCCTCTCAAAGGCATGTGCCCACACCCTCTGCGTTAGTTTCTTTTCAATGCTGCTTAAGGATCCTAAGGCACAGGTGAGACAGACAAACCACTGAGGTGCACTCTCCTCTATTTCTTGCTTTGAGACAGGGTTTCATTAAGTTGCTAGGCTGACCTTGAGATCATGCTATCAAAGACCCTGAATCTACTATCCCGCTATTTACTATCCTTTGGATTAACTATTCCAAAGAACTGGAATTGCTGTCTAGGGTTACCAGGCCTAGTTTCACTAAGAATACATCTCAAAAACAAAACAAAACAAAACAAAACAAAAGGGCTGAAAGATGTACTTAGTAGTAAAGAGCTTGCCTATCATAAGGTTGAATATTCAGTACCATAAATACAAAAAAAATTACACACAGAGATATTAATTCAATGCAGCTAGTTGTAGAATTTCATTATTATTGGAATCAATTTTCTGCTCAATCTAGTTTTTTTTGTTTTTGTTTTCAAGTTGGCCTTGAAGAAACAGCAATCCTCTAGCCTCTGCTTGCTGAGTGCTTGAATTTTAGCTGTGTCCCCCACCCGGCTACTCGCTGTTCAAACTGGCAATGAAGTAGTTGATAATACTGTAACATGGAAAAGGAACAGGCTTTGGTGACCAACAGCCCAGTCCCTAACTAAGATCACTGCCCTTATCTCACTCACTCAGGTATGCACTCTGCACAATGGCTCTAAATTTTCCTGAAGCTGAGGGTGAACTGCTTCAGAAAAGGCAGTGAGGTGGTATTACTGTTCTTTGCTCTCTACCAAAAGCTTCCCTTCTCTGTGGTTCTAGAGATTGACCATGAAGATCTTGTATATGTTAGGCAAGTGCTCTCAATACTGAGGTACCCCCTTAGCCCCTTAGAGAACTTGTAGTCCCTTGGAATGTAAGGATCACTCACCTCAGAAAAATGGCAGAATAAGCCAGAAATGTCAGGTCAGATTTATTCCAAGTACCTAGTCTCAAGAACTGTAACTCATTAATCCCAGCACTCAGGAAGCAGAGGCAGGTGGATCTCTGAGGGTTCAAAGACAGCCTGGTCAACATAGTGAGTTCCAGGACAGCCAGAGTTACATAGTGAGATCCTGTCTTAAACAAACAAACAAACAAAAATAATAAACCTGCCAGATGATCATGACATTATTGTAAATGGAGATTTCTCTGTATTGCCTTATCTAAATCATCACTCAGAGACTTAATATTAATTACAAACTGTTTGGCCCATAGTTCAGGCTTATTACTAACTAGCTCTTACTTTTAAATTAAATTAATCCATATTTATTAATCTATGTATTGCCACGTGGTCATGATTTTTACTGGTCTGTTAGCACCTTGTTTCTTAGGCAGCTGGCTTCTCCCTCAACTCCACCCTTCTTTCTCCCTGTATTCAATTTTACCATCATTTGCTTTCACAGGAGCCCCCTAAGGAGAAAGTCGCCCCATGTCAGCTAGAAGCAGTTTTAGAGGACGATGTCCCCTCTCCCAACAGAGTTTGCCCTCAGGGTTAGGGACACCTTTTAGTGGTTGGTTTAGGGTTAAGGGGATGGGGAGATATTTTATGGAATTAGGGGTATTTTCAAAAAAAGAAAAGGGGGGGGGGATTAACTGGTTTGATGGGATGATTGGTATTTGTGAATTACTGTTTTTAGAAAATTGTATTGGTACTGTTTCCTGTCTATTGATATATTGAATATTGAATGTAAGTGTTCCTACCTCTATTTTTGTATAAGAGTATGCTTATAACTTTGTCTATATTGTATTGATACATCTACCATATTACAATGTACATTTCTACCTCTGATTAAGATACTTATATAATGTTTATGTACTGATATATATTTACCATATTGCAATGTATATTTGTACATTGTTTATATTTGGAGGTCATTATCTTCATTTGTTACATAGTTGTTTATTGTCTTAGTCTTTAAGTTAGATAGATATTGAGAATTATATAGATTAATAGTCATCTAAGTTTGTCATTTATAATTAGACTAATCAGGTTCTTTAGATATATAGAGATTATACTCAGTATAGATAGATAATCTTCAACCTCTTCAAAGAGCTGTAGAAAATGGCCTTTAATCTAACTCAGAGTTTTGTGGTAGTGAGACACAATTGCTCCTGGCAACACCGCTCTATTCCCGAGAGAATGTTGAGCACCAAAGACACTCCACCTGGAGCCTTTCCTTTTGGCAGAACTGGCCTTTGGGCAAAGAAATGCCCATACCTCAACCACTGACAGAGATACAGAGCGAACATCAATGGATAAAACAGGACTGTCATATCCTACCAAGACAGGATAAGATAGTTTTGAAAAGTTGCCTGCCTTTGAAAACGGTATGTCAGTTATTTTAGGCCTTAGCCAAAGTTGGTTGCTTCAACGCTGCAAACGTGACTTTGGGTGATTGCCCAGGTAGCTAGTTGTCTCTGTGATTTGTTGCATGTTTTGGAAGTTGTTTTACTGAACTTCCTAATTACCCAGGTAACATTATTTCCCTTCTCAGATCTTCGATGGGGTTGAAGACTATATAAATGTAGTTACTTTTCTCTCATGACTTGGCCAAGTTATTTATTATATAAGACCTAAGCTAGTTAGAATAGGATATTTGTACTTATTGCATATAATTTCGTAGTAGGTTTAGAACTCTCTTACTTAAACAAAAGGGGGAGGTGTTGCGGGAGGTCCTTCCGCTCCTCCAGCCAATAGCCCCCCCCACCCCCAGATACCAGCCCATTAGGGCGTGGTCTCTCTCTTTAAAAAAGCGGAGTCTTAGCCAGGCGATGGTGGCGCACGCCTTTAATCCCAGCACTCGGGAGGCAGAGGCAGGCGGATCTCTGTGAGTTCGAGACCAGCCTGGTCTACAGAGCTAGTTCCAGGACAGGCTCCAAAGCCACAGAGAAACCATGTCTCGTAAAATCAAAAAAAAAAAAAAAAAAAAGCGGAGTCTTCCCTCCTTGCTCTCCTGGTCTCCGCAGGAACGGTGGTTCTGTAAGTTTATTTCCCCATTAAAGCTGTATATATTTTTATAATCTGTCTGCATTCATTTTATGCTGTTACATCATTCCCACCTAGCTATAGACCAAAGCAGTTTTTATTATCAACCAATGAAAGCAACATATATTCTCAGCATACAGAAGGGTTTTCCCCCAGCATATTATAGTTAATACCAGGTATAGATAGTACATATACTTGGAATACCAGCACCTGGAAAGCTGAAGAAGTACTCCAAGTTGGTGGTCAGCATGGCTTATGTAGCTATCTAAAAACAACAACAACAACAACAAAACAAAACAAAGAAACAACAACAACAAAAAACCAACCCAGGAAGCTTTTGTCCCTCCAAGACAAGTCACCTGAATGCTCTTGGTATCTTCAGGCACACACAGGGCTGAACCAAGCTGGTAGTGCTTGTCCAGAATGCATAAAGCCCTGGGTTCAGCCCTACTACCACACGGAGGTATGTGCCTACAGTTCCACTATCTGAGAAAACTCAGATTAGGAGTCCAAGATCATCCTCAACTACATGAGTACTTCAAGGCCAGCAAGGGCTACATAAGATGCCTTTGTCAAGAAAAAAAAAAACAAAACAAAACATTAGACATGGTGGTACATGCCTTTAATTCCAGTATCATTGAGGAGGAGGCAGGCAGATCTAAGTTCAAGGCTACTCAGGTCTACAGGTCGAGTTCCAGGACAGTCAGGGCTACAAAGAGAAACCTGTCTTAAATGAATGAATAAATACAAATGAAAATCAAAACGAGGACATTTATGTACTTTAGGAGACTGCTGTGATATTGAGATAGATGGGGAAACCCCCATAAATTGCATTCTCAGACATGATATCCTTTCTACTTATTCTTTTTCTTTTGAGGCTAGCCTTGAACTCGTTACAATTCTTCCATCTCAGCATCCCTAAGCTAGGACTATAGGTGTGAGGCTAGAGTTTGCATTGATATTTCCAGTGGTTCAACTTCTGCCATGGGAGCTGCTGTGGGCATGTTTCCCACTAGATGCCAGGAATGCTCCCCATTGAGTCCTAATCACCAGAACTAGAACCACACACCAGATAGACATTCCAGGTCAGACTCAGTGGCTTCTTCATAAGCAATTGTTAGAAAGGGTTTCACCATATCCAAAAATGCTGCAAACTAGTGGCTGCAAACCATATCCACTAATGCTTCATGTGCCAGACCCAGGACTTGCTGAGAACCCTGGTCCAGAGGAGCAGGTGCTCCTCACAGTACAGCTGACACTTCTTCCATGCAGGCTCCCACAGTCCTTAGGGGAGGCATTACTCACATGCCTAACACTCATTCCTACTTAACCCACTTAAATATTTCTGTATGAATGGACACCAGGGTTTTAAAATAGTTCACCCACTGAAATTCCCTACTCTGTCCTTTTTCTGATTTTGAGACAGCATTTCACATAGCTGAGGTTGTCATCAAACTCATTCGGTAGCCTGAGACAAGTCTGAAGATCCTCCTATGTCTAAATTCCAAGTGCTAGGATTATAGGCAAATGTCAACATGTCCTAACAATTATTTTTTAAATGGCACTTTAAAAACTGAGCCTCAAGCCAGATGATGGTGGCCCAAATCTTTAATCCCAGCACTCAAGAGGCAGAGGCAAGCAGATATCTCTAAGTCTGAGGCCAGTCTCGTCTACAAAGCAAGTTCCAGGAAAGACAGAAAAACCTTGTCTCAAAAAAAGCAAAACAAAAAAACAAACAAACAGCAAGCCTAAAACTGAAGCTCAATGGGGCTGGAAAGATGGCTCTGCAGTTACAAGCATTTTCTGCATTTGCAGAGGGCTCATCAGGTTTGGTTCTTAGCACTGACAAGACGGCTTATGACAACCGGCAACTATAGCTCCAGTACTTTTACAAACAGTGCACATATATATACACACCAGCAAAACACTCACATACATAAAAGAGGAAACAAAAATAAATAAATGATTGAGACTGGGAGTTGTGGAGTACGCCTAGAGGCAAGGAGACCTCTGAGTTCAAGGCCAGAGAGGTCTACAAAGGGCTCCAGGTCAGCCAAGGCTGTTAACAGAAACCTTGTCAAGGGTTGGGTGTGGTGATTGTGTTGAGCCTGATATCGTGGTGTAGGCCTTTATTATTATTATTATTAATTATTATTATTATTATTATTATTAATCCCAGCACTCAAGATACAGAGGCAGGTGGATCTCTGTGAGTTCAAGTCCTGCTCAGTCTAAACAGATAGTTTCAGGACAAAACTATATAGTAAAACTCTGTCTCAACAACAATAGATACTAAAATAAACAATTGAAACTGTAAGGAACAGGAACACTGAGAAGACAATCAGTATTTTGCTAACAAATCCTTGAACACCAGCAAGGATACACTGAAAGATGGCTCATTCAGTGTGGGAGAAGCCAAGTAGGATGGAGAGTAAATATATGAAAATGAGGCAGAAGGATCATATAAAGTTAGAGCCAGCATGGGCTCTATCTATCGTGAGGCCTCACTGCAGTAAGTAAAAAATAAACAACTCAACTCAAAGACAAGAAAAAATTCAGAACTCTTGTCAGGAGAATGAAGGGTTGAGGACCAGGCCACAGTTACAAAGGGAAAGTGGAGAAGATGCTGGGGAGCTGACAGTCACCAGGACAACAAGTCATTTTAACAGATTTAGAGAAGTTATCAGAAACCAGACCTCAGTGAGGCTGCATCTCACCACCCTGTGTTGAGAAGGAGACAGAAAAACCCATGCAGCATCAACACAGGGCCACAGTGCAGTAGTCAAAGCTGGAGCCTGCCTGGGGTGACTCCAACTCCAGGCCTTACCTTGCAGCAGAAAGTAGTCTGGGGCTGTGCGCTTCAGCGCAGCCTTGGCTTTCTCTCCACTCCAATCCACTTCCAGCGCCTCTTTTACAGGGCAGAAAAGCACTTTCTGTGGGAAACGGCAGAGTGTTTTTAGGAACAAGCATGCTGGTTTGAATCGAAGCAGAAACTCTTTTCCAGCTCAGACAAATTTCAATATTCAAAGTCTTATTCTAAAAAGTCAACACCCAATATACGCATTAGAGTACTACTCAGCAGTAAAAAACAATGACATCTTGAATTTTGCATGCAAATGGATGGAAATAGAAAACACTATCCTGAGTGAGGTAACCCAGACCCAAAAAGATGAATATGGTATGTATTCACTCATTAGTGGATTCTAGCCATAAATAAAGGACATTGAGCCTATAATTCGTGACCCTAGAGAAGCTTAATAGGAAGGTGAACCCAAAGAAAAACATGTAGTTATCCTCCTAGATATTGGAAGTAGACAAGATTGCCCGGCAAACATTGGGAGCTTGGGGGTGGGGGTGGGATGGGAGTAAGGGGAGATGGAGAGAGAGAAGTGAGAAGAGGGGATGGGGGGAGCTTGGGGGAATGGGACGATTGGGATAAAGGAAGGGTGAACATGGGAGCAGGGAAGTATGTATCTTAATTAAGGGAGCCATTTTAGGGCTGGCAAGAGACTGGACTCTAGAGGGGTTCCCAGGTGTCCAAGGAGATGTCCCCAGCTTGTTCCTTGAGCAGCTGAGGAGAGGGCACCTGAACTGGCCCTATTCTATAGCCACACTGATGAATATCTTGCATATCACCATAGAACCTTCATCTGGCGATAGATGGAGATAGAGACAGAGAGCCACATATTGGAGCACTGGACTGAGCTCCCAAGGTCCAAATGAGGAGCAGAAGGAGGGAGAACATGAGCAAGGAAGTTAGGACTGCAAGGGGTGAGCCCACCCACTGAGAGGGTGGGGCTTATCTAATGGGAGTCCACCAAGACCAGCTGGACTGGGACTGATGGAGCATGTGATCAAACCGGACTCTCTGAACATGGCTGACAAGGAGGACTGACTGAGAAGCCAAGGCCAATGGCACTAGGTTTTGATCCTACTGCATGTACTGGCTTTGTGGGAGCCTAGTCTGTTTGGATGCTCACCTTCTTCAACCTGGAATGGAAGGGGGAGGACCTTGAACTTCCCATAGGGTAGGGACCCCTGACTGCTCTTTGAACTGAACAGGGAGGGGAGGGGGAGAAAAAGGGGAGGAGGTGGAAACTTTTAATATTAATAAAAATACAAATAAAATATAAATAAATAAATAAAGTCAACACCCACTAAAACCTAAGAAATACTTCCTGCATAGTCTGGGGACAAAAGGACAGATATGTGCTCCTTGGACCTGGTTCATTCTTTGGTCTCACTATGTAGCTCAGGATGAAACTATGTAGACCAGGCTGGCCTCAAACTTGCAGCGAGTCTCCTGTTGCAGTCTCCCAAAGACTCAGACTCAACTGGGTGAGGCAGTGGTACAGAGGATTTTAATTCCAGAACCCAGGGGATTGAGGTATGAGTATGGCAAGTTTGAAGCCAGCCAGCATGAGCTACTATATAGTAAGACTCAATCTCAAAAAGTAAAGTATTCTTTTCAATTATATACAAGAAAACCAAAATTTAGCCAGGCTGTGGCAGTGCCTGCCTTTAATCCCAGCACTTGGGTGGCAGATGGATCTCTATGAGATCCACTAGACCAGCCTAGTATACAAAGCGAGTTCCAGGCCTACTTGGACTGTTAACACAGAGAAACCCTGTCTAGACAAGACAAAAAAGAGCATATATGGGTTAGAGAGCCAGCATAGCAGTTAAGAGCATACACTGTTCTTGCAGATGAACTAAACTCAATTCCCAGTACCCATGTCCAGGTCCTATAACCTAATTCCAAGAGATCTGAAGCTTCTCTGGACTGCACCTGCACAGGGATCTAAACATACCAACACACACACATGCAATTAAAAATAATTAAAATAAACTGTTTAGACCCCTGAGACAGGGTTTCTCTGTGTAGCCCTGGCTGTCCTGGAACTCACTCTGTAGACAAGGCTGGGCTTGAACTCAGAACCTCCCTCTGCCTTCCGCGTGCTGGGATTAAAGACATGTGCCACCATCACCCAGCTAAAATCAACATTTTTTTAAAAACTCAAACATCACTTACTTTTCCCTGAGTAATACAGTAAAAAAGTTGAACCCTTCCACCCTCACACAAAGACATTTTCTGGAAAGGGAATTTCTAAGCAAGGATGCAGGAGATGGGTGTCCTGGGTGAAAGATCTAAGCAGATATTGTAAGAAGGCTATCTCCATCGGAATAGTAACAGGACACTGGTTCCATCCAGTGGTTGACACAAGAAAATACTGGAATCTGGGGAGTCAGGCTTGCTTATTAGAAGAGAATTAATTAACACATGAAACATTAAGAAACTAGAATGAGCATTGTGCTGAAAGGTGTTGGTGTGGACTCACTGGCAACATAGAGAAATAAATGCAGCTGGTTACTGGTCAGGAATGTTGTAGGCTTGTAATCCCAGCACTTGAGGGGCAAACTGGCTACGTGAACTAGCTGAATTGGAGGGCTCTGGGTTCAAGCAAGACACTCTACCTCATTATCTAAATCAAACACAGCAATCAAGGGCTGGAGAGATGGCTCATTGCCTGCTCTTCCAAAGGTCCTGAGTTCAATTCCCAGCAACCACATGGTGTCTCACAACCATCTGTAATGAGGTCTGGTGCCCTCTTCTGGCCTGCAGGCATACACACAGATAGAATACTGTATACATAATAAATAATAAATAAATAAATATTAAAAAAAACCACAGCAATCAAGACAACCTTAGGTGGCTTCTATGTGCAACTTGTACCTGTACACATGTATAACCCATACATGAATAAGCACGAATGCCTTAAATGTGGAGTATCCACTCATCCAGATTTAAAACTGACTACAAGTTGGTGAGAACTGAGATAGAGTTGGCTCAGCGGCAAAGAGCACTGGCTGATCTTGCACCAGACCTGGATTTGATTCTCACCATCCACAGAGCAGTTCACAACCACCTATAACTTCAGTCTCAAGGAATTCATCCCCTCTTTGGGCCTCCATAAAAACTGCATGCATAGCACTCATACACATATAAAATAAAGGTGGAAAATTTTATTTTGGCTTTTAGAGACAGGGTAGCCCTGGCTGTGCCAGAACTTAATGAGGACCAGGCTGTCCTGAAATTTGGATATCCTCCTGAGTCCCAAAGGGCTGGGATTAAAATTTAACAAACAAACAAACAAAAAAAAAAGCCAATTATGTACATATACACAATCCCAGTATGTGGGAGGTAGAGGAAGAAGAATGCCAACTTCAAGGTCAGCATGGGCTATAATGGTGAGACCCTGTCTGAAAAGAAAAAAAGTATTCTAACAAATGACAACTACAAACTGGACAATTTTCACTCAATAGCATGGTTGAAACAAAGCCTGAGGCTATCAAGTGTTACTGTTACATGCTATTGGCTACTGAATGTAAATTGGTAAAAATACTTGAGAGTAATTTAACAGAATCTGAAAAAATTTAAAGTGCCCTTAACCTAATTTTACCCTACAGAAATGAACACAATTGCCCAAGTAGATTATAGATTACAGTCTGGCATATACAAATAGAGGCTTACTGCAGCACAACTTCTAACAGGAAAAGTTTGCACAGATACATAAACAATAATCTATTCATTCACACAACAGAAGTCTTGCAGTGCTATCCAAGAGGACTTGTTATGATGGGGTAGGCCATGTATACATGCGGTGCAACTCCCATGCCAGCAGCTACAGGTACTTATTAAGCATTCAAGAATCTGTTTCTACACTGTATTTAATATCATATAGTTGCATGTGGCTAGTAACTACCATAAAGGACAGCAAAGCTCCACAAAGATACACAAACAGTGGAGACACAGAAAGCAAGTCCAGTACAGAGGCAGGCATGGGAAGAAGAGCATTGCTTACACTGTCAGAGCAAAAAGGCTCAGTCATACCAGAGATGTCTGTTACTTTAACTTAGTAATATATATGGTGCTAGCTAAGAGTCTTACTTTATGCTTAAACTCCTGTATACAAAGTTGCTTTTTTCTTTATTTTTTTATTTTATTTTTTTTGGTTTTTCGAGACAGGGTTTCTCTGTGGTTTTGGAGCCTGTCCTGGAACTAGCTCTTGTAGACCAGGCTGGTCTCGAACTCACAGAGATCTGCCTGCCTCTGCCTCCCAAGTGCTGGGATTAAAGGCGTGCGCCACCACCGCCCAGCTTCTTTATTTTTTTTTTAAAGAGTAACTGCACGTATTGGCTTTGTGGGAGCCTAGGCAGTTTGGATGCTCACCTTACTAGACCTGGATGGAGGTGGGTGGTCCTTGGACTTCCTACAGGGCAGGGAACCCTGATTGCTCTATGGGCTGACGAGGGAGGGGAACTTGATTGGGGAAGGGGGAGGTAAATGGGAGGCGGCGGTGGGGAAGAGACAGAAATCTTTAATAAGTAAAGAAATAAATTTTAAAAAAATAAAAACAAACCATTTATTTATTTACTTCAAGTATGAATGTTGTGTACCACATGCAAGCCTGTTGGATCCTCTGGAACCGGGATCCTCTGTAAGAACAACATACACGCTTGACGCTGAGCACTTCTCTGACTCCAAAATAGAGTTCTTTGCATCTATAAATGTCTGACTAAACTCAAAGGCAAGTAGGGATGACTGGGAGCCTGTCCCCTTCAGGTGTCTTTTTAATCCATCCACACAGCCTAATAGCACCAGAGTAACCTGTCTAATAATAAAATAAAGGCAAAAATACAGAAAAGAGTGACAGGTTAGTATGCTAACACTGAGAATGTGTTTAATGAACAGTGTTTGTTCTATTATACGGATAATCTGCAAGGATGTGGCATGTATCTGTACACGATATATACAGTAACATACATATTATACATGCATCAGAAACAGTGGCAACAGATATAATAGTGCATCCCTATACGCTCAGCATTCTGAACCAAGAAGACTTGAAAGGACAAGGCCTCTTTGGGCTACAGACCAAGTTTACAACCAGCTAGGGTATCTCTGAACCATGGAGAGAGGAAAGGAGAGAGAAATGGAGGGGACGGATAGACAACCAGATAACCCCCTCCCCCAGCCACAATTACTAAGATGATAGGGGCTAAGCCTTTTTGTGTTCACTTCATTGGAAGTTAAAAATTTTTCCTCACAAGACAAGACACCACTCCCATCTCAGCTAACTGTCCTCCCTGGAAAACCTGGAATCAGTATCCCTCCAAACCACCCCACACACACACACATACCAGAGCACTGCATGCCTCTAAACCAGCGGTTCCCAGCCTTCCTAATGCTGTAACCCTTTAGTACAGTTCCTCATGAATGTGGTGACCCCAACCATAAAACTATTTTCTTTTTTTCCAAGACAGGTTTTCTCTATGTAACCTTGGCTGTCCTGGAGGTACTGGCTCTATAGATCCACCTGCCTCTGCCTCCGGTGTGCTGGGATTAAAGGTTTGTACCATGACAACCCAGCCATAAAACTATTTTCATTACTATTTCACTACTGTAATTTGGTCACTGCTATGAATTGCAATGCAAATATCTGTGTTTTCTGATGGTCTAAAGAAACCCCTTGTGGAAAGGTCATTCAACCCCCACAGGTTAAGAACCTCTGCTCTAAATCAAGTGGACCTTGACACCTGGGAGGGCCTTAACCTTTACTGCTCTGGAGGTTCCTGTTTTAACAGTCAGCGACTGTTTCTGGGCAAATTCTTTATCTTCTTTGGAATTCTAGTCTCTCTCTGATCAAGTACAAGAACTAATGTACCGAACACAGTCCATTCCATAATCTAGGTTTAAAATGACAAAGATCTCCTTCAGGGCTGTCATTTCCTGCTACAGGAAGTGCCACTACTCTGAACTGTATTTCCTGACTATGACTGTGCTTAAGCAGTGGCCTAGGAATATGGCAATAAACAAAAACTTCCCTGCCCTTAGAGACTAAAATCTAATATTCATTCACTCGTTAGCTTACCTATTTATTATGTGTACACACAGACACAAGGAAGTCAGAGGCCAATTTGTAGGAGTTGATTTTCTCCTCCCCCTATGTGTGTCCTAGAGATCCAATTTAGGCCACTGGCTTAATGACAAGTCCCTTTATCAACTGCGAGATTATCTCCCCAGCCAGCTCAGGGAGAAAATCAAATGGAGAATCAGGGCTGTAGCTCAGTGGTAAAGGAACTGCCTAAAGCACTTAAAAGGTCACAGACAAAGCATGCACACAGAATAAACAAATGTAATTTAAAAATCAAAACACCCCCCCCCCAAAAAAGGTGACAAACTCCTGGATGCCATCTGCCTCCAGTCAGGCCTTCCTACTGCCTTATTTATCAGGCACATGTGTGCTAGAAAGGCCTGAGCTTCCTAGATGTGCGAAAACCACAAGCTCTGTTTTTCCTCTTTGTTTTTTGAAGTTTCTAAATTAGGAGCACACCATGTACCTTGAACCCAGAGTGGTTTTACAACATTTGATTGAACCTAGGACAAGTGGGAGGAGAGAGGGACTCTGACAGACACCTTTCACAGGAAACAGGAAGTAGCTGCTTCCCCCACCCCATCCTGCAATCTCTGGGTAGAGCCCAATTAGTTATTCTGTACAATTTAGGAAACCTTAAAATCTAGGTGGAGGAACTTCTTAACTGGAAAGAGCTTCGAAATCCCAGGGCTCCCTGGCCTGGTGGGATTCACCTTTAAGCCCAGCACTCAGACAGGCAGGAAGATCTGGATAAGCATGGTCTGCATTCTGAGTTCCAGGTCAGTCAGGGTTGCAACAGCGAGAATCTGTCTCAAAAAATTATAAATAAAATAAAATCCCAAGGCCCTCTTGGACCAGATGGATAAGTTGTTACTACCAGGTGGCAAAGTCACAGGCTCAAACAGTGCCACACCCTGCCTGCACTGTGTTCTAGTGAAACACACAAAGCCAAGGTCTGGAATCCAGGGGATTGACAGAAGGAATGTGCTGCATTCCGTGCACCCTCAAGGGCTCAGGGCTGGAATCCTAGCTCAACAGTCCCATTGTAACAGCTGACTAACAATGTCAGCTGGAGAATATTTTGATATCTTCAATTTCTGCCCCCTGTAAGGAAGACACTGCACAAAAAGCAAAGTGCCGGCAGAGCCCTCAGGAATGGCACAGCAAGACTGCCAAGTACTGGCCTGGGCTCCACACATTCTCCTCATAGTGAGATAAAGAGGCTCCCAAAAGAGGCTTCCATATCCACCCCAGTGGACTCCTATCAGAAGTGACTCCAGGGAAACTTCCAGCTGTGAATGGCTAACAAAGCAAGGGCTTTTTCCATTTGAATGCAAAAAGTGGGCCTCAACCAGAGAAGGCCCTTAAGCCATAAAACCCTTCACACCAGGGCCAAGTGTCACACTTGTAAGAGGGTGTGATTTATAAACTGACAGAGCAGCCCACAAAGCCCCTTTTGTGCCCCTCCATTTGTTAACAATATCTCTCCCCACCAAACTCAGGCAGCCATGCAGAGAAGGCCTGACTGGGCCTCAAAAAGGACCCCAGTTTGGCTCAAACTCTAATGTTCACGCTGGGTAATTACAGTCCTTTGAATAGACACTAAAATTAGAGTTTAATAATTCCTTTCCATCAGGCTCACAGATAAAGCTATCCCAACATAAAAACCAAAGTAAGGGAAAGAAAATACACAGCTCTGCCTTAGTCTCACTTCTGTGATCCTGTACTTTGCAGACCTTAACCCCTAAAGAAACTTTAACTGGACATGCCCACTAGTTGATTTACTTTCTCAACATTTGAATCTATAAAATAAAGAGTAAATATGGGCTTGGCTGCATCATTTCTCAGTTTAACAAAACGAACACCAGCCATTTTAAATTGTTTTTCTCCAGTACAAGATTCCCTTTCCTAATGCGTTCTGTCCCCTTTCCCAACTGCTTTCTCTAAAAACGAGAAGAAACGCAGCACCAGACCTGAATACTGGACAAACTCCTAATGGCCCTGAAGCTCAGTTGTAGATGCTTACTCAGCAAATGCAAGCCCCTAGGTTCCATACCCAATACTGGGAGGGAAGTGGGGGGGGGGGTAACCACACATAACAACGATTAATACACACATTTCAAAGAAAACCTTTGTTTTGAAACAAAGTCTAGTGTAGCCCAGGCTAACCTGGAACTGAGGCAAATGGCTTTGAGCTTCTAACCCAGAGTCTCTACCTCCCAAGTCCTGGGATTACAGGCATGAGCTGCCATACTGGGTTTATAGGCCACAAAGAATTAAACCCAAGACCTAACAAGGGTGAGCTCCAGTCCCACTCTTGTCTTAGAGACAGGATCTGTCACTGAACCTGGAACTCACTTCACTGACTGGCCAGCAAGCCCCAAGAATCTTCTTGTCTCCATCTTCCTGGCACTGGGTTTAAATAAGGTATGAGCTGTCATGCCCAGCCCCCAACCGACATCTAGGAATGGACTTGGTCATCATGCTTGTTGAGCAAACACTAGAGAGACTGAGCACCTCCCCAGGTCACATGGTGGCTCACAACTGTCTGTAATTCCAATCCCAAGAGGTCTGAGGGCACTGTTACATGGCACACACACATAAACATGCATACAGGCTATAAAAAAAAAAAAAAAACCCTGGCCTACACCCTGGCACACTCATGCACATTACACACAAATACAGTTACAAGGGAATGAAAAGGGAGAAAAAAAAATTTAAATTTAAACTGGCTCCTGCCCAGTTAGGACCTTATACCAATCTAAAAAGGAAAATGATTGGAAGGGGACACATAGTAAGGGAAGGGAAAATGTAGTAACTTCTGGTCCAGACACCAGAGGTTAAAACTGGTTATCTTCTGTGGCAAATAATTAAACAAGCTTGTTATGTCAGGCCACCATGGTGCTACACCAGAACAGTACCTGAACCTGAAGCCATTTGAATAGGCTGCCAGAATTTTAAGGGACTTCTATTTTTCTTGAATAATCTCATTTGGAATATAAACTCATTTTCTTTGGGGAGAAAGAACGGGTTATATTGGTGGAGTCCAGTCTTGGGCCTCCCCTCAAGGTTTACCTCATGTGCAGTTATGAAGGCCCCTCCCCATGCCCCAGGGTTTCTGACTTCAGCTGGTTTTTTTTTTTTAAGGTTTTTCAAGACAGGGCTTCTCGGTAGCTTTGGAGCCTGTCCTGAAACTAGCTCTTGTAGACCAGGCTGGACTCGAAATCACAGAGATCCACCTGCCTCTGCCTCTGTGCTGGGATTAAAGGCCTGTGCCACCACCATCCAGCCTGACTTCAGCTCTTAACATTACCTTTTTGACCATGGTTGTCTCAGGTGAATCAAGTTTTGCTCTCTTGGTATCAGGCCCATCTTCTACTCCTTGACCAACTTTGACAACTTTGGTTTTCTCTCTAGAGAGTAACAAGGGAAGGAAATCACACGTGAGCTACAAGTCACATATCTGGAACATGAATTAAAAAAAAATGCTATAAGCTCACAGGATATAAATGTACAAGAGCAAAATAACTGAGTTCGAGGCCAGCCTGGTCTACAGAGTGAGTTCTGGACATCCAGGGCTACAAAGAGAAACCCTGCCTAGGGAAAAAAAAGTGCAAAACAGCTTTGGAGTCAAAGAGGTCTGGGTTCAAATGTCACCTCAGCTACTGAAGACCTGGTGAGTCAGTTACCCACTCTTGGGATAGCTGTTCCTGATGGGATTAGTGGAAGAGGAGAGTGTAAGCAAACTCCCTAGCATAAACAAATTCCCATAAACAAAGAGACTGTTTTGCAAACACTGTCAAGGAATCATGACCTGAAGAACCAAACCTGGGCAGGTGTGATAGCTCACACTTTCAACCCCAGCAGAGCAAGATCGGTCTACAAAATGAGTTCCAGAACAGCTTACATTGTCTCAAAAAATAAAATAAAAATAAAATAAAAAGCAAAACAAAGAGCCAAACCTAATTCCTCCTTCTGTTATGGGAATCTCATGCTAGAACGGCCCAGCCTGCTTTTGTTATAATCGTTCAGTGTATAACATTCCTAGAACCAGGTCTTTCTAAAACGTTTGTATAGCTAGTAGAGGAAATGGTGAGAACATGTTGAACATGTTTGTCCCTTTCAAAGTTTCTTTTTTTCCCAAGACAGGATTTCTCTGTGTAGCCCTGTAACTCACTTTTTAGACCTTAAACTCAGAGATCCACCTAACCCTGCCTCCCAAATACTGGGATTAAGGGCATCACCATCCAGCTCAAACTTTCATTTTACAGGCAAGAAACCTGTGGGCCAGAGAAATACCAATGACTTGCTGGAGAGGTTGAACAATGAGAGTCCTGTTTAGTGGAAGTTCTGCCCAATCAGGTCTAGACCTCTCTGTAACACTACTCATTGACAACGTAGGCTTCAGAAGCTGAGTGCATGCATGGAGAGAGAATGAAAATGTAATGAATGGTGGCCAAATACCCAGCATATATAGTTTTATAGTACTCTACCGTCTGCCATCTTTCACTTACTGAGGCTGTAAATAAAAAACACTACTGGTCTTGTCATGTGAGAATTACTAAGCTCTGCAGCCTTTTGTTCAAAGTGGAGGATAAGGTCTGTCTGCTCCACTACCGTAGGCTCTGGATCTTGGAGCTTTTTCAAGGCAGGCTGAATGTGTCCAGAGGACTACCCAATTAACTCTCTCCATCATTTCTCAACATACAAGCACAAACTAGGGAAACAAGCTCACCTTCCAAGGACAGCATATGTGGGTTCCAGCCCTTAAGTTCAGAAGGCTGGGATACCCATATGATGCACTTTGTCTACAATACTGCCTGCTTGGGCTTCAGATGACATCACAGTTTTAAACAGTGGGGTCCACATATATCCTAAAATTCTGAACCTACAAGTGCATACCTTTGACCTTTGATCCTAGCACTCAAGAGGCAGGGTTAGGTGGATCTCTGAGTTAGAAGCCAGCCTGGTTTACAGCATAGTTCCAAGATAATCAGACAGAGAGAAAAAAAACCTGTCTTGAAAAAACAACAAAAATGTGACCCCAAAAAGCACTCTACTTAGTGATCTGTTAATCGCTTGTCTCAGAATGTTCTAAGTATTGTAGCAAAGTAAGCTACTTCATAAGGGCAGTTCATTTCCTGCCATAAATACTATTCCAACTGTGGAAACATTCCCTACAACCCTCTCCTCCCAGCACTTACTCTACAAACTCATGCTCTCCAAGATTTGCAAAGGTGTACCCATGGTACCCAAAGACATCTCCTGTGAAGAACTTGACGCTGTTTCTGTGACAGATCTGGTCAACTTTAACGATGACATCCCTGGAGCAGCAAGTCAGGCACACCTGCAGAGACAGAAACTGACTGGTAAGAGCTGAAAACTGTGACTCACTGCCCTGCTGCCTACATAAATCTTAAATTAACTGTCTCTCTGGCAAGGTTAAGACCAGTTTCAACAGGTACAACAGGTTCTTTGGGTACTATGATTAAAAGACAAAAGAGAAGTTGCAGGTTTCAGGGTGTAGAAAATATAAATAAAGCCGGGCGGTGGTGGCGCACGCCTTTAATCCCAGCACTTGGGAGGCAGAGGCAGGCGGATCTCTGTGAGTTCGAGACCAGCCTGGTCTACAAGAGCTAGTTCCAGGACAGGCTCCAAAACCACAGAGAAACCCTGTCTCGAAAAACCAAATAAATAAATAAATAAATAATAATAAAAATTTTAAAAAGAAAATATAAGGGGGCTGGAAAGATGGCTCAGTGGTTAAGAGCATTGCCTGCTCTTCCAAAGGTCCTGAGTTCAATTCCCAGCAACCATCTGTAAAGAGGTCTGGCGCCCTCTTCTGGCCTTCAGGCATACAGACAGAATATTGTATACATAATAAATAAAAAATAAATAAATATTTAAAAAAAAAGAAAATATAAATGATATGATGGTCACTTTTGACAACTAAAGGGCTAGCTGGAAAGAAAAACCACTTGACAATTTGTTCCCTTAATCCAAGAACATATAAACTATACTTCATAGTTATCAAAAAAGACAGCAATATCAAAGTAATCTAAACTTTTATCTAATCTGTTAAAAATCAAGCAAGACCAGTTTGGTTTTTTTTTTTAACAGACCCAAAGGTCATGTTTGAGGAAAACCTCTCTGACACACACATAAAATTTTTTAAAAATTTTATTTCATTTACTTTATTTTTTGAGACAAAGTTCTTTCAGTGTAGCCTTACAGGCCTGGAACTCATTTTTTTTTTTTTTTTTTTTTTTTTTTATATTTATTTATTTATTATGTATACAATATTCTGTCTGTGTATATTTCTGCAGGCCAGAAGAGGGCACCAGACCTCATTACAGATGGTTGTGAGCCACCATGTGGTTGCCGGGAATTGAACTCAGGACCTTTGGAAGAGCAGGCAATGCTCTTAACCACTGAGCCATCTCTCCAGCCCCTGGAACTCATTCTTATAGATTAGGTCTGCCTCTACCTCCCAAGCACTAGGACTAAAGGTACACACCACCACAACTGGCTATTTTATTTATTAATTATGAGTGTGACCAGGTGTAGTAGTGCACAACTATAATCCCAGCACTCAAAAGGCAGAGACAGACAGATCTCTGTGAGTTTGAGGTCAGCCTGGTCTACAGAGTGAGTTCCAGGACATCCACGGCTTTGTTAGAGATCCTGTCTCAAAAAACGAGAAAGTCATATGCCCTAACACAGAATTTAGCCTTTCCTTTCACCTCTACATAGTCTTGGCACTGAGGAGATGAGGTTAAATAAGCCTCATTTGGTTTATCATTGTAGTTATTCTGTCAAGTCCATGGCCAAAATAGTTGTGTAAAAAAAGGTACAGACAAATCAAGATCAGAGATGTCGCCTTTTGGTTATCTTTAGTTTTTTTTTTAAACAAAGTCAACCAGGCATGGTGGCACACACCTTTAATCCCAGCACTTGGGAGGCAGAGGAAGGCAGATCTTGTAGTTTGAGACCACTTGGTTTACAGAGCAAGCCACAGGACAGCCAGACTTAACAAGAAACCCTGCTCAGAACACCCCCCCCACCACCACCACCAAAAGATAGTCTTATGTAGCCCAGGTTGGCCTCAAACTCAGTCTTTATTTCTTTTCTATTCCTCCTGCCTCTATCTGCCAAATGTTGGGACTTATGCATGTGCCACCAAGCTTGGCTAGGTATGCTCTTTTTTAACACAAAACACAAGCTGCAGCTCCATTATTTCTAACATATAAGTCCAGCTGGCAACAAAATTAATCAACAACTTAAGATTTCAACATGAGTAAGATTATAAAAGAAGATAAAATATTAATGCTGAAACCTAGTCTGGGGGAACATAAACCAAGACAGAGAAGCAACCAGTAGACAGCAGGCACCTCACAACCAAACACGATAGGTCCAACAGACTGGACCTACACAGAAACATACTGAATGTGTCAAACCTAAAGATCAGAAGTTTATAAATGTACGTGAGAGGAAAACTCAGAATGTGTTACTTGAAAGGTCTAGTAAACCTACAGTTAATCTTACTATGTTGTCCAGGCTGGCCTTAAGCCTGAAGTAGTGAACAGTCCTCCTTCCTGCTTCTGTTCCTAAGCATTGGGGTTATAGGAGTGAACCCACACTGGGCTTCCACTACTACTTGAACTTGCTGACAGCAGGCTTAATACTAAGAAACTCACCGCATCAAACTGAGTGAAGAATGCCTCTGGCTTCTTCTCTATATCCTCAGTATCCACCTTTACATCCACCATGGGGTTGAGATTCTGGGCTCGTTCCAAAGATGCCTCAGCCCTATTTTGGCCCACAGACCCAGTTCGAATCAAGAACTGAGCTCCATGATCTTCTGGAGATACCTAAAGGGAAAAAAAATTCTCCTTAATTTTTTAATCTTTCTGGAATGAAATCTCAAAGACATTGAGCTTATAAGCACACTAAAATGCCCACAACCAACTGCTATTATTGTTCCTACAGAAATGTATTTATCTAAGCTGGGCATGATGACACACACAGATCTCTGGGAGTTAAAGGCCAGTCTGATCTACTAAAGTCCAGGACAGTCAGGGCTGTTACACAGAGAAACCCTGTCTCAGGAAAGAAAGAGAGAAAGAGAGAAAGAAAAGCTGGTCATGGTGATGCATGCCTTTAGTGCTGGCGCTAGAGAAGCAGAAGCAGACAAATCTCTGAGTTCGACACCAGCACACGCCAGGGCTATACAGAGAAACCCTGTCTCAGGAAGAAAAACAAAACAAAACAACCAGGGGTGGGGGGGTGGCACATACCTTTAATCCCAGCACTCGGGAGGCAGAGGCAGGTGGACCTCTATGAGTTCGAGGCCAGCGTGGTCTGGTCTACAAGAGCTAGTTCCTGGACAGGCTCTAAAAGCTACAGAGAAGCCCTGTCTCGAAAAACCATAAAAGTAAATAAATAAATCATAAAATAAACTAAAAGAAAAATTAAAAAAAAAAAATAAAAAAAACTACAGCGAAGCCCTATCTCGAAAACATACACACACATAAAAAGGACAAAACAAACAAACAAAAAAAAACAGAAACAGAGATCAGCCAATATCACTGAGGCAAAAACTTCTAGGAAATGTTTGTTCGGGGTCAGCACACAGTAGCTGTAGTCTGGAGGCGACCAAAACGAAACACTGTGCTGGCAGCCAAACTCAATAATGTGTAAGAGTCCTCCAGAGATACTGCTTTTGAAGACATGAAGGAGTTGTGGAGAGCAACTGAGGTACAGCAGGGTCAGAGTGCCTGAGGGAAGTCTGGGGGGGCCTGTGTTGGAAAGTCCAAGAGGGGTCTTGTGAATGTGCAGTCCTGCTGCCAGAGATGCCAGGACCAAGGACAGCAGCAGCTGTGGCATGGAGCACCTAAAGATCTTTGAAGCCCACAAGAGCCTGAGTCAAAGAAGCCAAGTTTTACACTGTTGGATTTTGGTTTTGTTGTGACTATACTACAGTAGGAAGCATTTAGTCTCTTTCTTTCTTTTTTTGTCTGAGCACACAGTTGACCAACTTTAAGTATTTTAGAAAAACCTTGAAAGGTATTTTGAAAGTGTAAAGAATCTGAACTTTTTTGTTTGTTTTCATTTTTTTTAAATTTATTTATTTATTATTTATACAGTGTTCTGTCTGCATGCCAGAAGAGGGAACCAGATCAAATTACAGATGGTTGTGAGCCACCATATGGTTGCTGGGAATTGAACTCAGGACCTCTGGAAAAGCAGCCAGTGCTCTTAACCTCTGAGCCATCTCTCCAGCCCAAGAATCTGAACTTTTAAAATGTTTGAAATTTTAACTACTGTAGGACTTTTATTAAAAAGTTGGAATGTTAAACCAAGCACATGCTTTTAATCCCAGCACTTGGGAGGCAGAGGCAGGCAGATCTCTGAGTTTGAGGCCAGCCTGGTGTACAAAGCAAGTTCCAGGACAGGAATGGTTGACTATTACAGAGAAACCCTGTCTTGAAAAAAAAAAAAAAATCAAAAAAACAAAGTTGGGATGGGGTCAAATTAGGACAGAAAAGTTATAATTAAATAGTGGTATCAGATTTTGAGGTTTCTGTTTGGTTTTTTGGTCAACATGACACAAGCTAGAATTATTAGGGAAGAGGAAATTTAAAGTAAGAAAAGGCCCTCATCACGCAGCTCACTGTGAGTAGTGGCCCCTGGGTAGGTGGTCCTAGATGCTCTAAACAAGCAAGCTGAGTAAGCCAGCAGGCAGTGCTCCCTAAGGCCTGTCTCAGTTCCTGCCTCGAGCTTCTGACATGACTTCCCTCGGTCACTGAATGTGAAAGTGACCTCAGAGTTGCGAGCTGAAATAAAATGTTTTCTTCCCAAGCTGCTCTTGGTCAAGTGTTTATCACAGCGACAGTAACTCTAACACCAACTCCAGTTCTTCCTTCTGAGTTTTAACCTGTTATTGGTTTAAAACTGGCCATTGATGATTAAACAGCACCCCCTTGTGCTTAGAAGAGAAACTCTCTCCAAAATCTAATGTCTCCTCTACTTAAATTTGTTCTGATTTTTTCCATTTGTTTGTTTTTTGAGGCAGGGTTTCCCTGTATAACAGTCCTAGCTATCCTGAAACTCACTCTGTAGACCAGGATGATCTTGAACTCGCCTGCCTCTGCCTTCCTTAAATTTGTTCAGATTTTTTTAATTGCTAATAAAACGACTGGTTACTAGTGCTCAATAGTAAATTGTTCCCAGCCAGACAAACACCTTTTTTTATTTTTTTTTAAATATTTATTTATTTATTATGTATACAATATTCTGTCTGTGTGTATGTCTGCAGGCCAGAAGAGGGCACCAGACCTCATTACAGATGGTTGTGAGCCACCATGTGGTTGCCAGGAATTGAACTCAGGACCTTTGGAAGAGCAGGCAATGCTCTTAACCACTGAGCCATCTCCCCAGCCCCAGACGAACACCTTTAATCCCAGCACTTGGGAGGCAGGGGCAGGGGGATCTTTTGAGTTTGAGGCTAGCCTGGTCTACAAAGTGAGTTCCAGGACAGGCTCCAAAGCTACACAGAACTGTCTGGAAAAACGAAACGAAACAAAAAATGCTTCTTCCCTAGCACACAGAGGACCCTTAGTCTGACCTCCCTGTCGGGTGCTGGAATGGAAACAAGCACCTCAAAGGCCAGGACTACTAGTAAACAGATTCCATATCTCTCTGTAGGCCCATATTTCTATATGGTATGGCAGCCAAGCTATCAAGCCATAGGCCACACCTGAGAAGGGTTCCAGATAGGGTGTCACTAACCTAACAAAAGGTCAGGATGTGGTTTTGCTCCTTCTTTGTAATTTGGAGGAGGCCTGATAGAGACGCTAATTCAAACCTAAGTGACAGCTAGCATACACAGCAGACAGGTAGTTGTGGACATGGACTGAAAGCCATTCACCTGGTTACCTAGGAAACAGAATGTTAGTGTATTTTCCTCTTGGTTAAGTTTTGGTATATAAGGCTGTTTGGAGAATAAACGAAAGGAATTCTTCAGGATGTGAACTCAGGACTTCATGAGGGATCACTGAGAATCTCCCTCCCGATAAAGCCATGTGAGTTGTGTCTTTATTTCCACATCTCCATGCTGGTCCAGAGAGAAATAGTTATGTTTGGGTCTGGTTGAGAGAAATAATTTATGGTCCGGGTTAGCACTAGACCCCGATATCTCTCAAAGTATTTCACACACAAAATATCTAATTTAGCAAATCACTTTACCACCTCACTAGAGCTACTAAGTTATCTCCCCCTATTACCACCACCCCAATTACCTACCAACTATCTTAAGACCAAATTCTTCCTTAGTATCAAGAAAATGAATGAACTTTTCAAACCAACCCTCTACAGGGGCATGTTTTTTAAGTTACCACATCCTGTTCTTCAGGGATCATTCCCTACTGCAAGGCTGGAATCTGTGATTCAGGGCAATTAAGGTTAGATCCAAATCCCCAAATCAAATCTTGGTTCAACCACTGATTGTTGTTACCTACGTGTACAGAAACCTGTGATTTAGATGCTTATCAATCCACAGATAACACCTATCACACACTGTTCTACTTCCCTCAGCTCTCAGGTCCCGGCTCCTCTCTTCCCTTGATGAGACATTCTCTCAACAAGGTTCTCTGAAATACAGAGCTGTGTATTAAAGTCTAGCTCAGGGCCATTCACTTCACAATGCAAAATTCCATAAAACAACTCATTGACCCTATAGTCAAGTCTACAAGGTTCCACAGTCTTCTGAACTATTTTGCATCACTGCCAATCAGTAGTGTTCTTAGGGAAATTGCAGGAGGAAAAGCTTGGTATATTTATGGACTGTTAAATTTATCTGTTGGGGGTTGAGCTAGTTAAGCTGACCAGCACTAGACTACAGAAAGTCCATTAGAAACCACCATACCTAACTTAACCCTGAAAAGCTTTTATATTACCACTGCCCAGGTTCTCTCCAGTGTAGCTGGGATTGAGGACCACTACTTCAAGAAAGGAGAAGGCACTGAGGCCCTCCAAGTGAGTAAGGGAAGAAAATCAGCCTATGCCTTAGCACTCTTCTGACATAACATCAGAACCACACCACACACATGTTGGTATAGGATGGACACACTGGAGTCTCACAGCCAGAAGATGGCTTGTGAAATTCCATTTGCATTCTTGATACCAAGAGCTACCAATTACAAAGTGTCTTGGTGGCAGGTGTACTAATTCTCCTCTGTGTGCTCCTGCCTCTAGAGGGCACTGAAGTCTTAGACAAGTCCTCTGTCCTGACGGCTTGCTCATAAAAATTTCCTTAGGTTTTCTTTCATTTTTAAATGCTTGTCTGAGAGTTTTGATATGTAGCCCAAGATGACCTCAAATCTGCAGCAATCTCCTGCCTCTGCTTCTTCAATGCTGGGATTTACAGGCATGTACTGCAATGCTACTCTCCCCTTAGGTTTAACTTAAAAACCAATTTTTAGGTAGGGATAATAGCCTAGATGACATTGTATTTGCCTAGCGAGCATGAAGTCCTGCATTTGACCTCAAGTGTTTCATAAATAGAGTACAGTGGCTCATGTCTGTAATGATAGCACTGGAAAAGTGGAGGCAAGATCAGAAGTTCAAGGTGACCTTCAGCTGAGGTTTGAAGACAGTTTTAGGTAACTGAAATTCTATCACAGTAACAATAAAAATGCCAGGAGCAATGGTGCATTCCTTTAATCTCGGCACTATGGAGGCAGAGGCTGGCTGATTGATCACTGTGAGTTTGAGGTCAACTTGGTCTAATATAAAGTTCCAAGCCAGTACCTACAGAATAGAGAGTTAGTCTTAAAAGGAGTTACAGCTACCGGCTATATATAGTGAAGCATGCCTTTAGTCCCAGCACTCAGGGAGGTTGGTCTACAGAGAGAACCTGTCTTAAAACAAACAAACAGGGGGGCTGGAGAGATGGCTCAGAGGTTAAGAGCATTGCCTGTTCTTCCAAAGGTCCTGAGTTCAATTCCCAGCAACCACATGGTGGCTCACAACCATCTGTAATGAGATCTGGCGCCCTCTTCTGGTGTGTGGGCATACATGGAGGCAGAATGTTGTATACATAATAAACAAATAAATTAAAAAAAACAAACAAACAAACAGACAAACAAATCTTGTGACTGTGACAGTAAGTAAGTGAAGCCCAAGTTCCTCTTCATATTGCAGTAGAAAGTTCTAGATCTTTGTTTGAGACTAGGTCTCATGTAGCTTTCAGGCTTTTAGCTTTTTAGGCTGCAGTTCCAAGACAGCCTAAACTAGTGAGTTCCTGCCTCAAAACACAGAGAAACAAGGAAATAAACAAAAAATTGTTAAAGAACACACATGCCACTGAAGCTTGGAGATGTGTACAGAAACACGTTCACCCTGAATGAAAAGACAGTCTGGAGAAAACTACACTGGAACCAGGCGCTGCTGTAGTACCTCCATATGCTTCTCAGTTAATATTGGATGCTCACGTTCTCCTCTGTGTAAGCAGCCTAGATAGATAGATAGATAGATGGATGGATGGATGGATGGATGGATGGATGGATAGATATAGATATACCCTCTCTGATTCAGTATTTTTCAAAGTAATGTCAGTGAACCATCTACATCAAGATTATTTTGACTTTTTTTTTTTTTTTTTTAAGAGTCTCACTTATGTAGCAAAATCTAGGCTTGAGCCGGGCGGTGGTGGCACACGCCTTTAATCCCAGCACTTGGGAGGCAAAGGCAGGCGGATCTCTGTGAGTTCGAGACTAGCCTGGTCTACAGAGCTAGTTCCAGGACAGGCTCCAAAGCCACAGAGAAACCCTGTCTCGAAAAACCAAAAAAAAAAAAAAAAAAAAAAAAAATCTAGGCTTGAACTTGCAACCCTGACTCAATCTCCTGAGTGTTGGGATTATAGGCATATGACATCACACCAAACTGAGACATCTTTTAAATGTACTCATTCCTGAACCACCCCAGAACTTGTGAATCGGTAGCTTAGGAATGAAGGGTATAAATAAGCCTCAAGGCCTCAGTCTCCCAATTACTGTATCACTGAACCTGGGTTTGTACTGCCAAACTCACAGCACTGCATCTTGAGGGGGGAGACAGGGCGAGCAGAGGGATACATACCTGTTCGTGATCCAGCATGGTCAGTCCTTTCACTCCCGCCAGGATAAGATTCTTGGCAATTTCAGCCCCAAGTCCTTTCATACCGACAATCAACACCCGGGAAGCTCGAAGCCTGTAAGACACCTGCTATGTTAACTTGATGACCCCAACTAGTGGGACTTGCTCAATTACAGGATGACTAAAAAATTAAATATAGATATATATTTAACAAATATATATATATATATTTTTTCACTATATTCACTGAAGCACCACTGAACCTTCAGATCTAGAAAATAGGTCCCAAACTATCCTGTACAGAACACCTACCATGGCATGTATCCTCTCTACAGTGTGCAAACAGCAATGAATAATAAGGTAGCTCTTCAAGCAAAAGACCTGAAGAGTCTTATAAATAAGAGTCTTATTTATAGCTCAGGTGGTAGAATTTTGCCTTCCACATATAAGGTCCTGCATGAATTCGCCAGAACCACAAAAAATAAAATAAAAAGACATCAAAGGCACAAACCTTTAATCTCAGCACTCAAGGCGTAAGGGTAGGCGGTTCTCTGTGAGTTCAAGGCCAGCCTAGTCTACAGAGTTCCAGGACAGCCAAGGCTACACAGAGAAATCCTGTTCTGAAAAACAAATCAACAGCAACAAAAGAAAAAAAATTTTTTTTAAATATTTATTTATTTATTTATTTATTTATGTATACAATGTTCTGTCTGTATGCCTGCAGGCCAGAAGAGGGCGCCAGACCTCATTACAGATGGTTGTGAGCCACCATGTGGTTGCTGGGAATTGAACTCAGGACCTTTGGAAGAGCAGGCAATGCTCTTAACCACTGAGCCATCTCTCCAGCCCCCCGACAAAAGAAAAATTTAAACAGTACAGTGATAATGATGAAAACCTCCAGCTGAGACAGGAGGGATCTCCAAAAGTTCAAGTCTAAGACTTGATTACAGAGACCTTGTCTCAACGACGACAAAAAACAAACAAAAAAAAACCCTGATTTTTAAAAAATATTTATTTATTTATTTATTATGTATACAATATTCTGTCTGTGTGTATGTCTGCAGGCCAGAAGAAGGCACCAGACCTCATTACAGATGGTTGTGAGCCACCATGTGGTTGCTGGGAATTGAACTCAGGACCTCTGGAAGAGCAGGCAATGCTCTTAACCACTGAGCCATCTCTCCAGCCCCCCTGATGTTTTTTAATCAAAAGAAAATAAACAACCAATCAACATAGAGACAGTTGAAAAGAAAGCATTCCAACAATAGAAAACTAAACCTGTAAACACACAAGCTCAGGAAACAGATGCCTGGTTTATCATTTTTCAGTTACAGCAAGAACACAGAGGCTGCAAAGCAGCACACAAGGGACATATGCCTGGTAAGAGAATGAGAGGCAAGGCATGAGGGCTTGTAGGCATTAAAAGAATTCTGGACTCAAGTCTAAGCCAAATGGTGAGATGATGTCACAGTTAACAGAAGACGGGGCGGTTATGTGTGCATATCTACTCAGATAGTATGATAACCAAAAAGGGCAAGTATATGTACTGTGGAACTAGGGACTGAACTCAGGGGCTCTTGCAAGTGCTTTATCAATGAGGGATGACTCCAACTCAGCAAAAGAACATTATTTAATCTGGAGTACACATGCAAAACACGTGGTAGCATTAAAGTGTGTTTAAGAATGAGATTACAGGCGCACACTTGTAATCCCAGCACTGGGGAGATGGATAAGAAGGTGGGTTCTGAGTCATGCATGGAGCCACAGTTTCAGGCCAGCCTGAGCACAACAAAAACAATGGGTAGGGGAATTGCTTTGATCTCTGTCAAGAGAAAGAAATGAGACAAAAAAAAAAAAAAAGTAAGACAAAAAAGTAACCCAATTGTGAGAGGCAGGATTGTTTCACAGCATCCTGAAAGTTTTGATCCACATCTAAAGTCAGAATTTATAAAGCCTGAGAAGCAATTCAGACCTTGCTTCTGAAGCCCTAAGAGCCAGGCAGTACAGTCCATCACAGCCACACTGGGGGCTGGTAACTCAAAAGCTTCTAGCAATCCTAGTGCTGCTGTTATCCTGGATCTGCCAAACAGTAGGCTAGCTCTATCCAAGTACCAGCACCTGGAGAAACACCAAGGGGTCGTCAAAATTACTCCAATGATCATGAGTGCTTACACAGAGTTACATTTAGGAGCCTTTAATAAGCACAGGGGCCATTAGGGTGCTGGAGTGCGTCCCTAATCCCAGCACTCAAGAGCCTAAGGCAGAAGGATTGGGAGTTTGAAACCAGCCTAGGTTATAGCACTATAAAATTATAAAGCTAAAAACAAAAACAAAGCTGGTTATGGGGGGAGCCCCTAAGCCCTGTAATCCCAAGCACTTGGATCAGAAACTCAAGGTGCTTGAGATCAGCCTGAGCTTTGAAACCCTTTCTAACAAAAAAATAATCAGCAAGGCATGATGATGCCTATCACTCTAGTTTATATGAAAACCAACTTTATGGCTATGTAGTAGAAATGAATATTCTAAAAAGGAAACTTTAAGAAGTTATCATTTAGGGAGGGGAGCAGAGAAAAATGTATAGCTCAATAAAATCAATAAAAAGAAGATAAAAAAAAAAAAGAAGTGGCTGGGCGGTGATGGCGCAGGCCTTTAATCCCAGCACTCAGGAGGCAGAGGCAGGTGGATCTCTGGGAGTTCAAGGCCAGCCTGGTCTACAAGAGCTAGTTCCAGGACAGGCACCAAAGCTACAGAGAAACCCTGTCTCAAAAAAAAAAAAAAAAAAAAGAAGAAGAAGAAGTTTAGCTGGGTACCTTCAATCTCAGCACTCAGAAGGCAGAGGCAGGCCATCTCTGTGAGTTCAAGGACAGCCTTATCTATAGAGTGAGTTGTTCCAGGACAGCCAGAGCTACATAGTGAGTCCCTGTCTCAAAATCACCAAAATAAATAAATAAATGTAAATAAAAAAATAAAATTTGTGTGATGTGTACATGAATGAGATCACAGGAAACTTTTAGAAGTTGGTTGGCTCTCTCCTTCCCCCATGGTTTCCAAACAAGCACGAGTTTGAGGCACAGGCAGTAAGTTCCAGCACAGCCAGGAACTTACCTGTCTCAAAAAACAAAAAGGGGGGGGGGCTGGAGAGATGGCTCAGTGGTTAAGAGCATTGCCTGCTCTTCCAAAGGTCCTGAGTTCAATTCCCAGCAACCACATGGTGGCTCACAACCGTCTGTAATGGGGTCTGGTGCCCTCTTCTGGCCTGCAGGCATACACACAGACAGAATATTATATACATAATAAATATATTTAAAAAAAAAGGGGGGGGGGACAGATAAACGCAGGCTCGTACTGCAAATGTGACATCATATGGTCATCAGAGTTTCAAGTTTGTCAAGACCACAAACAAAAACATCATCTACATTCTTGTGCAATACCTGGCATGTAACAAACGCTGCACAGACTCACCTAACTCTTCAGCCCCAACCACCTTAATTATCAAAGACTGTCTAGCCAAACACTTGAATCTGGAATTTCAGCACCCACTCTCAAAAAGAATTGAGACTTGGTCTCATACATCCCAGGTTGCTCTAAAATTCTGTAGCAGAGGATAGCCTTGAATTTTGAGCCTCCTGCCTCTATCTCCAGTGTACTGATAGATGTGTACCTTCTTGCCCAGTATGTGTGGATCAAACGCAGGGCTTCATGCGTATGAGGAAGGCAAGCAACTGAGTTCCATTCCCATTTGATAAAATCTACAGCTCACACATAGTTCAGAACTTATCTACACTACTTTACTAGCTTTATCTCCTATTACTATCAGACTACTTACCACTAAGCATGCCCTCAGCTTTCCATCTCCACACCACCTCTTCCTCCCTGACCCACTCAAGCTCTTACCCTAAGGCCATTTCCCCAGGGCCCATGGTGATGAATATTCACTGTCAACTTGTTAGACTTAGAATCACCAAGTCACCATGTACACACAGGTCTGGGTATGTTCTATGACAGTGTTTATAGAAAGGTTCAATGGTCTGGACAACAATGGTGTCACACACCTTTAATCCAAGCACTCAGGAGGCAGAGGCAGGTAGATCTCTGTGAGTTGAGGCTAGCCTGGTCTACATAGTTAGTTCCAGGACAGTCAAAGCTACACAAAGAAACCCTGTCTCAAAAAACAAAAAGGTTAAATAGAAGAGGGCAGACCTACCCTGACTGTGACACCATCAATGGAGTGGATCCACATTCAGGAAAAAAGAGAGAGTCCAGCCGGGCGGTGGTGGCGCACGCCTTTAATCCCAGCACTCGGGAGGCAGAGGCAGGCGGATCTCAGTGAGTTCGAGACCAGCCTGGTCTACAAGAGCTAGTTCCAGGACAGGCTCCAAAGCCACAGAGAAACCCTGTCTCGAAAAACCAAAAAAAAAAAAAAAAAAGAGAGAGTCCACAAGAAAAAGTGCTTGCTGCCTGAGGATGGAAGCCTGAGGACATGCATTCCATTATCAGAAGCTACGAAAGTTAGTAGAGAACCAAGTTCACAAAGCTGTCTTCTGACACACATGCCAAGATAGGTAACCCCCACAAACATTCAATAAGTAAAATTCCCAGCACTCAGGAGGCAGCAGCAGGTATACCTCTACAAGTTCAAGACCAGCCTGGTCTACAGAGCTACTTCCTAAACGAGCAAACAAAATAATAAAGTTTAAAAAGGGGGCAGGGAGCAGAGCATGGATTGTTCACCTCTCTTTCCTGACCAACTGCAATGTGACCAGCTGTCTGACACACAACACTGTGGCCTGGCTTTCTTGCCATAATGGACTGTACTCTCAAAATCACAGCAATGAGAAAAGTATTAACATACAGGTCTTTTCAAATTTTTATTAAACTATTTTGTGTGAATGCATGCCATGGCCATATGGGGAGGTCAGAGGAAATACTAAGTGGGTCCCTGAGACTGAAGCCATGATGTCAGGCTTTGCAGCAAATGCCTTTACCTGCCAAACCATCCTGCCAGTTCCAGGGGTCTTTCCTACCATAGCACACTCAAGGAAGAATGACCTTTCCAGAACTTTCCTTGCAAAACAGCAATATTAAGGTCTCTAACAGGCCTTATGGAGCAGGTTTGTCATCCCAGCTGCTCAGGAGGATGAGGCAGGAGGATCAAAAGTACAGAATGAAGCTAGCTGGGAGAGGTGGCTCACACATGTAATCCCAGCACACCAAAGGAAGTTCCAGACCAGTTTGGGTTGCAGTTGAGATCGTGCCTCAAAACACACACAGAGAACTGAAAAGAGGGCTGCTGTGTGTACAAATTTACAAAAAAAAAAAAAAAAAAAAAAAAAAGGGTTCTGCCCAGTCTCAGGTAACTGTAGGGCCTCTCCTGTTCCCCACCCCACAACCATTACAACATAGTTCTTTACAATGAGTGGTCTGGAATTGCTCACAGCAACAACCAAAAATGAGTATCATATTTTTAATCTTTTTGTTTTGTTTTGTTTTTTTGAGACAGGGTTTCTCTGCAGCTTTTGGAGCCTGTCCTAGAACTAGCTCTTGTAGACCAGAGATCCGCCTGCCTCTGCTTCCCAAGTGCTGGGATTAAAGGTGTGCACCACTACCGCCCGGCCATATTTTTAATCTTAACCACACATGGCAGAGCCCCAGAGACTAAAACTTACTTATGGCTCAATTATATGAAAAGGGCTAAAACACTATCTGGCACTTAATGAAGTAGCTATTATTCATATTCTCTGAAGTAGCAATTCCCCTTCTAGGAATCAATCCTACAGAAGTACATGAACATAAAAATTGTATACAAGCTTTCACAAAAGAAATGCTGGGCTGGAGAGATGGCTCAGCGGTTAAGAGCATCGCCTGCTCTTCCAAAGGTCCTGAGTTCAATTCCCAGCAACCACATGGTGGCTCACAACCATCTGTAATGAGGCCTGGTGCCCTCTTCTGGACTACAGGCATACATGCAGACAGAATATTGTATACATAATAAATAAATGTTAAAAAAAAAAAAAGAAATGCTGTAGTCAATGCAGTTTGGTTTGAGGCACAATTATTTTGAGTTGAAAAAATATGCACAACATACAAAACAATGTGGTTTATCCACCTTCTTTCATGTGCGCAAACTAGACCCTAATCTATGCAATCATCAGTTCTCACCCACAAAATTCAACTGGACCCAGGAGTAAGAAAGCACACGTAGCTCCAGCTAAGTAGGAGGCAGAAAGGTAATTACTCTAACCCAGCAAGAACAATTATTTTGTTGTATTTGTTTGCATTGCGAGCATTTTTTATGTGCTGCATGTGTAAAGGAACCATAGAGGCTAGATTCTCTGAAAGCAGAGCTGTACAAAGTTGGAGGCTGCCATATGGGTACCAGGAATCAAATTCCAGACTCCTGAGAGAGTAGTTAAGTGTTCTTAACTGAGTCATCTCAACAGCCCAAAATCCTGTTTCTTTTTCTTTTTTGGTTTTTTGAGACAGTTTTTCTATGTAGCCCTGGCTATCCTGGAACTCACTCTGTAAATGAAGCGGTCCTCGAACTCAGGGAGCTACATCTGCCTCTGCCTCCAGAATGCTGGGATTAAAGGCATGCGCCATGACCCGGCCCTGTTTCTTAAAAGCACAAAAACAAAGGAGCTGTGGCTAAAGTTCAGTTGGCAGAGTACTTGCCTAGCATGCACAAACACTGGACTCCATCCCTAGGACAGCATAATTAGGGTGTGGCACACAATGGAATCCAAGCACTTCAGAGACAAAAGTAGTAGAGGCAAAGAGGATCAAAAGTTTAAGGTGATCAGACAGAGTATAAGGCCAAGATGGGTTGCAGGAGATCCTGATGAAATACATTTGGCCTCTCTGTCTCCATTTGTCCCTTACAACTTCCTGTCCCCATTTCAAAGACATATTTTATCTGCCCTACATGGGGGTATAACTCAAGGATTCATATACTAGGCCCCTTCTCTACCACTGATCAGTCCAGACAAATCTTACAATGTGAACTACTACATCTTAAACTGTTCAAAGCTTTGAATGATCTCTCTGCAAGCTCCTTACTGGACCCAGTACTGTGGATCCTCTCATTTCAGTTCATTCTACGTTCCTTCCCCTGATAACCTGCTAAGACTAAATCCAGGTTCCCTTCTCAGGAACTAAAGATGCTTCCAACAAAAGACCCTGGCATTAAAGGATCCCATTTACCCTCCTCCAAGTTTAAACAAATGACCCATTCATTAGGTATCAGACAAAATGCTTCTTTCCTAGAAGCCCAAAATGACCTTTTAATCTTTGTGGGGTGTTTTTCTTTTCTTTTCCTTTTTTTTTTTTAAAGGAAGGAGAAATGGGGTTGAGATTATGGAGATAAGCTACTCAGTCCTTTTTTATGCAGGGAGCCTGGGCTTTGTATACAGTAAGCAAGCACTCTACCACTCGCCCAGCTGATGAGTGGGTTGTCACTTAGGTCAACCCATGAGGAAGTCTGAAACACCAAGCTAAGTGACTTGCCCAAATACAAGACACATCGAATTTCAGCAAAAGAACATAAAGTTCTGTTTCATAATAAAATCCTCAGAAGGAAAATGCTTAGCAAAACAGAAATTACTTGTTTTGTTTTTGAGAAAGTCTTGTATAGCCCAGGCTGACCTTGAACTCCTGGTCCTCCAACAGCCACCTCAGAGGCACAGGGTTTATAAGAATGTTCAATACACTGATGAACCAGCACTCCTAGCAATGGGCAGGAGGACTGTTCCAAGTTTGATAGCAGCCTAGTCTAGAACGAAACCCTATCTCAAAAGGAAAAATTAACAATTTGCTGGTTACACTGGGAGGCTAAAGTGTTGATACGCCAGGTGAAACATACAAGCCTAGAATATGATTCTATCCCTAACACTAAAACTCTCTGTAACTGTTCTTAACTCTTGGGGATATCATTGGTTCAATATTCTTCCTACCCCTCAAGACAAGGTTTCTCTGTGGCTTTGTAGACCAGGCTGGCCTGCCTCTGCCTCCCAAGTGCTGGGATTAAAGGCCAGTGCCACCACCGCCAAGCTTCAATACTCTTTTTGTTTGTTTGTTTTTGTTTTGCAAGACAAGGTTTCTCTGTAGCTTTGGAGCCTGTCCTGGAACTCACTTTGTAGACCAGGCTGGCCTGGAACTGACAGTGATCCTCCTGTCTCTGCCTCCCAAGTGCTGGAATTAAAGGCACATGCGGGGGGGGGGGGGCCAAGAGGCCAGAGGTTAAAAACAGGAGTGGGTGTGGCTAGGGCAGGGACCGAAAGAATAACACCCACCGTCCAGCTTGGTTCAAAACTCTTAATACTTTCCCCTCTTTTGTTGCTGGTTATCTAGAGTTGTCTAATAATGTATAAAACTCACTGATGTCTTCTGAGTGTAGGAGCTGCTCATATGCTATCTCATTTACTTCAATCTCAGAGATTTATTCCTCTTTTTTTCAGAGATGTTATGTGTATGTGTGCAAACATCTGAGCTATGTATGTGCAATACATGTGTGCAGTACCCACAGAGACCAGAAGAGGATGTCAGATTCCCTGAAACTGGAATTACACGTGGTAGTGAGGAACCAAATCTGGTCTACTGCAAGAATAGCCAGCTCTCTTAACAGATAGATGATATACCTCTTCAGCCTCACACAGAATCCACATAAAGGTGAAATAGAACTGACTGCACAAAGTTGTCCTTTGGCACTGACAGCCACACCACAGAACACATACACATAAATACAGAAAATTTAAAACTTCTCCCCCCAAAATGCTTAGAAAACCAAAGTGTGGTGGTGCATGCAGGAGCTCTCTGCAAGTTAAAGTCAGTCTGGGCTATAAAAACAATAACTGCTTTTGAGACATGATCTCATTGTGTAGCCCTGGCTGTCCTGAAGCTATATAGACCAGGTTTTCCTTGAACTCACAGAGAACCGTCAGCCTCAGTCTCAAGAGGGCCGGAATTAACAATATGCAAAACCATGCCCAGCAATAATAATAACAACAACCTGAAAAAAGAGAAAGTCGTCCGTGGTGGCACACTAATCCCAGCTCACTCGGGAGGCAGAGGCAGGCAGATCTCGAGTTCTAGGACAGCCAGACAGAGCTACACCTAGAAACCCTGTCTTTGGGGCGGAGGAGGGAGGGGCGGAGAACAGAACCCTTGGCAATGTGCTCAATAAATCCGGCCACTCTGAGCCTCTGCAGGTGTCCCTTTTTCAGGACTTGCACCCAAACCCTCTCCAGAAGAGCCTGTGGGGTTTGCCAGGTACCCAGGGCTTCCAACACAGGTTCCCACCAAATGAAGTTGATGAGCTCACCCCGCCCCCTTACGATCTAAAAAGCCTCCCGAGACACAACCATCACCCCATCACACCGGGGGAGCCTCAAGTTCGAATCCTCCTTCTTCTCCACCTCCTCCGAGGTCACTCGCACTACCATCCGGGGGACGTCTCCACCTCCCATACTTTCCAGAAACATCCTCCATTCGTCCTTTCCAAGTCACTAGGAAACCCAGGAGCAGCAATCCCGCCGCGACTCTACAAACAAGCCCCACCCGCTCCCTCAGGACCCACACGCCGGCCCGGGCACGCCGCGCCCCTCACCGCTTCTGGGCCTCCAGCCCCCACAGGCGGATCTGTCGGTCATACTGCGCCGCCTCCTCCTCGCTGATGCCGCCGCCGCTGGCCTCTTCCTTCTCGACCATGGCGCCGGCTTTTACCTCACCCGCTCCCACTCTTGCCAACCGCCAGCAGAGCCGTGCGCCGGAGCAGCGTCTGCGCCCGCGCAGAAAGCCGCGCCTGCGCAGTGGCCGCCTTCGTGCGTTCCGAGGGACCACGTGGGTTCCCAAGACGCCAAGGCCCGCTAGCTGCCGCGGGTCACGTGAGCGAGACGCCGCTCAATCCCGGAGAGGAAAAAAGAAAAGAAAAAAGTGGCGGGCATTTTGGCTCCGTGGGCATGTCCACGTGGTCATTTATGAAGCTGTTCTTGCGTTTATCGAGTTCTCGAGGGGATTTCAGGATCGATGGTATGAAAAAATAAAATAAAGTGAATATTTTAAAATAACGGCCTGCTCTCTTAGAGTTCACCACCTATTGTCGGAAAAACTAAATAAAAACAGACATATTCCTACTGGAGGTAATGGAGGTGGGTGGCAATGGAAGTGAGTCTCTACCCTCTCCCGATAATGAATTCTGTAGATCCTCAAACCCTTACATAAAATGCAGTTCTCAAATTGAGCATATTCGACCAGGCCTGTGATCACAGCTTTTGAACAAAAGAATGGAAAGGATTCAAAAGTGCAAGGCTGGGGGGTTGGTGGTGGCGCTTGTTTACTAGATAGTCTGTTACAATGAGGAGCAAAGAAAACAGCTACCATGGAAATGAGAGTACCAATAAGTCTTTGAAATACTGCCTTGGTTTCCTTTGCATATATGGGGGGGGGAGGGCTGGTGAAGGTTGCTTTTAGACTATTAATTTTAACAGTTTAAACAACAGTTTTTAGGCTGTTATTTTTAAACTGTTAATCGGAAAAGTTGCCAAATTAAGGCTCTGTACCTTAAAGACGGGGAGTGCAGTTATTCAGTAGTTTAGACCCCAGGGTTTAAAGATTAAGAAATTACCTCCGCCCAGATGCCTGCTCACCACTCACTACGGTGGGAATTCTCTCAATAGCATTCTTAGCATCACCTAGGGATCTTAGCAACACATGCCCTAACAACTCACCTTCAGGGACTCCATTAATTGGTCTGATGTGGAGCTGAGATACTGAGAATTTTACAAACCCTTCCCCTGGTGGTTCTGAAAGGCAGTTCCTGTAATAACAGCACAGAAATGTCTGGCTGTGCTGGCGCATTTAATCCTAGCACTCGGGAGGCAGAGGCAGGCAAATCTCGTGCGAGTTTGAGGCCAACCTGGACTACAGAGCTAGTTCCAGGACAGCCAAGGCTAATATTGCTTCATTCCAATACTGATTCTTTTCTTTGAGTGTTTAAGAAAATATAACAGGCTGCTCGGTGGTGGTGCATATCAAATCAAAACAACTCTGAGATTCCATCTTACACCTGAAAGAATGGCCAAGATCAAAAACACTGATGACGAGCCGGGCGGTGGTGGCGCACGCCTTTAATCCCAGCACTTGGGAGGCAGAGGCAGGCGGATCTCTGAGAGTTCGAGACCAGCCTGGTCTACAAAGCTAGCTCCAGGACAGGCTCCAAAGCCACGAAAAACAACAACAACAAAAAAAACCACTGATGACAACTTATGCTGGAAAGGTTGTGGGGAAAAGGGAACACTTCTGCATTGCTGGTGGGAATCCAAGCTGGTACAGCTGCCTTGGATGTCAGTATGGCTGGCAATTTCTCAGAAAATTAGGAAACAACCTTCCTCAAGACCCAGTGATACCACTTTTGGGTATACATTCAAAGGATGCTCAATCATGCCACAAGGACATGTGCTCAACTATGTTCATAGCAGCTTTGTTTGTCATAGCCAGAACCTGGAAACAACCTAAATGCCGCTAAATCTAAGAATAAATAAGAAAAATGTGGCACATTTACACAATGGAGTACTACACAGCAGAAAAAAATGACAGCTTGAATTTTGCAGAAAAATGGATAGAACTAGAAAACATTTTGAGTGAGATAACCCAGACAAAGAAAGACAATTATCACATGTACTCACTCATAGATGGTTTTTAAACATAAAGTAAAGAAAGTCAGCCTACAAATCACAATCCCAGAGAACTTAGACAACAATGAGGACACTAAGAGAGACTTAACATAGATATAATCTACATGGGAAGTAGAAAGTATAAAAAGACAAGATGTCCTGAGTAAATTGGGAGCATAGGGGCCTTGGGGGAGGGGAGAGGCAGGGAGGAGAGCAGAGAAAAATGTAGAGCTCAACAAATATCAATTTAAAAAAAGGAAAAAAAAAGAAAGAACACTGTTTGATTCCCAGAACCCACATGGTAGCTCCCAATGACCCTGTAACTCCCATTCCAAAGGATCCAGGCTCCCTCTTCTGGCCTCTCTGGGCACCAGGGACTCACATGGTTTGCAGACATACCTGCAGACTGAACACCCATATACATAGAATAATACAATAATTTTTGTTTTTTGATTTGCAAGACAGGGTTTCTCTGGGTAGCCCTGACTGTTCTGGAATTTATCTATAGATCAGGCTACCCTTGAACTCACAGAGTTTCACCTTCCTCTGCCTTACAAGGATTAAAAGTGTGTGCTACCACTGCCCAGCAATAATTTTTTAAAAAATGAGATGATACTGGGCATAGTGATGAATGCCTTTAAGCCCAGCCCCTAGTAGAGGCCTAGGCAGGAGAATATCTGTGAATTCAATGCCAGCCTGGTCTACATAGTGAGTTTCAGGACAACCAGGGCTACATAGAGACCCTGTCTCAAAATTAAGTAAACAGAAAAGCAAATGCTTTAAAAAGATAGGAAACATAACAGTGGTGCTAAGAAAGTCCCTCACAGTCTCAAATATTTGAATGCTTGGCCCCATTTGGGGGTGCTGTTTGGGTAGGTTCAGAAAGTATTGAATTGCTGGAGAAAGTATTGTAATGGTCTATCCTGTCCCTTTAAGAGACAAGCTATGCCCACTCCCTCCCCCATCTGCCTAGGCAAGCTGATCTTCAGCTTCCAGCTCTCTCTCTCTCTCTCTCTCTCTCTCTCTCTCTCTCTCTCTCTCTCTCTCAGAGGCAGCTTCTGTCTCTACCTTCTCCCCACTTCTCCCCTTCCCCCCTGTCTTTCTATCTCTCTCTCTCTCTTCCCCTTTTCCCCTTAACTCCTTATTCCCTCCCTGCTTCCTTTCCATAACTCACTAAATAAATATCCAACTGCAAGGAAGGAGGGCAGAGTCACTGGGAGACATGGAAAGAAGCAAGATGAATATGCTGTGTTGAAAAAAGCAGGAAACTGCTGGGCGGTGGTGGCGCACGCCTTTAATCCCAGCACTCGGGAAGCAGAGGCAGGCGGATCTCTGTGAGTTCGAGACCAGCCTGGTCTACAGAGCTAGTTCCAGGACAGGCTCCAAAGCCACAGAGAAACCCTGTCTCGAAAAACCCAAAAAAAAAAAAAAAAGCAGGAAAGACAAGGACTGAGACACTGAGCCTTGGGTCTTCCATTAAAGAAGAGATAGCCATGGAACTTGATGGCCTGGTCTGTAAAAACTATCTTGATATATGACATCCACCTAGAGACTCGAGTGAACCATCGCTGTGCACAGGAGGCAGCTTCCAGGCAAAGGCAGCATGGAGCACAAAGGACTGGAGAGGAAAGAGAAGGAATTCTGAGAGAATTTATGCCTGACCATGCTAGCTTTGCCCAGTGGGGACAGCACAGAGGCTTCCTTTGTGTCCCAGAGGATGCTGGAGAAGGGACTTCTGAGTCATTTGTATCCAGACACATCAAAGGTCCCAGACACTTCTGTACCTGTTTGTCTATTGTCAAACCCAGCAAGGGGAACTAACATGAGAGCCTCCCTCCTACTCACTGAGTGGAGGAGAGCTGGCAGGGTAAAAAGTTTGGTAAGAGCTGGTTTGCTACCCACAGGCAACATAAGTCTTATAGATATGTGAAGGCGGATTTGAATTAAGACACACAAATTATTATAAGGTTATACAGCTTTAATAACTCACGCAACCAAGGTTTCCGCGCAGCACAGGAGAGAGGAAGCAAGTAAGGGCCGCGCAGCGTCTGAGCACCTTATTTAACAGTCAAAGTCTGCCCCAGGTGAGCCCACCCACTAGGGGGGTGGGGCTCATCCCTACAGAGATGCTAATTTAGCATACTCCAGCAAACAGGTAGAGGTGGACATGACTGCAGGCCATTCACCTGGTTACCTAGGATACGAGTCTAATGTATTTCCCGCTCAATTGATGTGATGATATATAAGCTGTTTAGAGAATAAACATGGGAGATCTTCAGGAGATCGTCAGGAGAAAAGACCCTGAGATGCCCTTCCATCATGACCGTGTAAGCTGTGTCTGATTATTCCTCGTGACTCCGTGCCAGTCCCAGTTAGGGAAGATAACTATCTATGTTGGACCCACATGGGCTTCAACAGTATCTTATAGTGTCTTTTCTACCAGAACCGAACTCAAATCCTTATCACCTTGTAAGGTTGGAAATAAATTACTTGGTTTTTGAGTTGTTAATCCGACTGTGGGCTGTAGTCAGTTAATATGTCCCAGCAAATTCTGAAACTCATTAAAACTTTATAATTGATAGGCTCCAAAGCTAGAGAAACCCTTTCTCAAAAACCAAGAAAAAGGGGGCTGGGGAGATGGCTCAGTGGTTAGGGGCATTGCCTGCTCTTCCAAAGGTCCTGAGTTCAATTCCCAGCAACCACATGGTGGCTCACAACCATCTGTAAAGAGGTCTGGCGCCCTCTTCTGGCCTTCAGGCAGTACACAGACAGAATATTGTATACATTATAAATAAATAAATATTTAAAAAAAAAACCAAAAAAAAAACTTCATAATTGATCTCTCCTGGTTTGTACTTTCCATGGTTGAATTTTTTTGTAAACCTAACTTATATCCAAAGTAATTAATAGAATCTCCTCTTTGCATTTTTTCAGGAGCAATTTGTGATACACAATAAGGCAAAATTCTCTTTACATCTTTAAACATTTTTTTTAAAGTATCTGTGTCTGAACCAACTAATAAGATATTATTCATATACAGTATCTTTTCTTTTTTTTTTGATTTTTCGAGACAGGGTTTCTCTGTGGTTTTGGAGCCTGTCCTGGAACTAGCTCTTGTAGACCAGGCTGGTCTCGAACTCACAGAGATCTGCCTGCCTCTGCCTCAAAGGCGTGCATCACCACCACCCGGTCCCATATACAGTATCTTTTGTGCTGGTTATTTAACCCCTCGACACTCAGGTACTAATGAGAAATGAGGGAATTTGGATCTTGTTGCCAAGGGGTTAAAATTGGGAACATCAGTTGCTACTAAATCATAGTTTAATAACAAAATAAACCTAATAATGTTGTCATTGTTGCTATCTGATTCTATAGCAGCAGTCAGTCACTAAATTGAAAACAAGGACTGCAACATGACAAAAAATTGTGTAGTATTTACCAGGACCATTCAGTAATACAGTCTTAACCATACCTCCTTGAACTACTTCATAACTTGTCAAGAAGAGCAGTTTGCTCAAGCAAGGACATGTGGAATGCACCTAGTATTAAAATTGTTTTGTCTAAAATTTGAGCATGAGTATATTAAAAAATGTTGTGAAGAAGACTGCTTAAGAAAAGATATTATCCCTATAATGGTAAATTATAGATTGAGGGCTGGAGAGATGGTTCAGCGGTTAAAGGCAACGGCTGCACTGGTGGTGGTAGTGGTGGTGGTAGTGGCACACGCTTTTAATCCCAGCACTCGGGAGGCAGAGGCAGGCTGATCTCTGTGAGTTCGAGGCCAGCCTGGTCTACAAGAGCTAGTTCCAGGACAGGCTCCAAAAGTTACAGATACACCCTGTCTCAGGAGCTGGAGAGGTTAAGAGCTCAGAGGTTAAGAGCAGTAGTAACCACATTGTGGCTCACAAATCATCTGTAGTGAGAACTGGTGCCCTCTTCTGGTGTATAGGCACACATGCAGACAGAATACTGTATACATAATAAATATATTTTTTTTTAAAAAGAAACCCTGTCTTGAAAACAAACAAACAAACAAAAAAACAAAAAAAAAGAATGAAAGCCATAGAAAGTTGTTTTTTGTTTGTTTGTTTGTTTGTTTTTTGTTTTTCGAGACAGGGTTTCTCTGTAGCTTTGGAGCCTGTCCTGGGGAACTCTTGTAGACCAGATGGCCTCACAGAGATCCACCTGCCTCTGCCTCTGGAGTGCTGGGATTAAAGGCGTGCGCCACCACTGCCTGGCTGAAAGTTTTTGTGACCAGCTCTCTCCTCCGACCCCCAAAAAGAAACATTCTAGACATGAATCCATTGAAGAAAAAGTCTTATAAATTGTTTTACAGCCGGGCGATGGTGGCGCACGCCTTTAATCCCAGCACTTGGGAGGCAGAGGCAGGCGGATCTCTGTGAGTTCGAGACCAGCCTGGTCTACAGAGCTAGTTCCAGGACAGGCTCCAAAGCCACAGAGAAACCCTGTCTCGAAAAAAAAAAAAAAAAAAAAAAAAAAAATTGTTTTACAGATGCTGAAGTGCAGATCTTCACAGTTGATGACTTCTGGAAGTGGTACGGGTAGTAATGACTCAGTTTTCCTCAAATGGTTGGCTACTATGAGTTTGACCATGAGCTAGTGAGTATATGGCCAATACAAATTGGACAAATTCCATTTTTTCTTCTTATTTTGCTTTATAGGAGGTTACAAGGATGAGGAGGTAGACCTGGGAGGACTAGGAAGTGAATGTGATTAGGGTGCATTTTGTGAAATTTCTAAATAATCAATAAAAATATTATGTTAATAAGAAAATATCTGATCCCAAATCTTCCTGCCCTTACTGTCATGCCTCCACCAAACCATCATGGACTCTAACACTCTGGAATCATAAACACAAATGAACTCTTTTATAAGTTATCTTGATCATGGTACTTGTTCTTTTTTTTTTTTTTTTAGATTTATTTATTTATTATGTATACAACATTCTGCCTCGATGTATACCTGCACGCCAGAGGAGGGCACCAGATCTCAGTACAGATGGTTGTGAGCCACCATGTGGTTGCTGGGAATTGAACTCAGGACCTCTGGAAGAGCAGCCATTGCTCTTAACCTCTGAGCCATCTCTCCAGTCCCCATGGTACTTGTTATTATCAAGGATCTGAGTTTGATCCTTCTCAACCACATGGCAGGTCTCAACCACATGTTCATAATCCCAGTTCCAGGGAACCCTCTTCTAAACCCCTTGGGCACCAGGCATACATGTGAGAAGGACACACATACTCATACACATAAAAGTAAAATAAGGAAGCCGGGCGGTGGTGGCGCACGCCTTTAATCCCAGCACTCGGGAGGCAGAGGCAGGCGGATCTCTGTGAGTTCAAGACCAGCCTGGTCTACAAGAGCTAGTTCCAGGACAGGCTCCAAAGCCACAGAGAAACCCTGTCTCGAAAAACCAAAAAAAAAAAAAAAAAAGTAAAATAAGGAAATCTAAAAAATAAAAAATAGCAACAACAATAAGGTAAGTAATGCAATAATACATTGGATAGATGGCTCAGGGGTTCAGAAAATGTACTCCTTCAGCACTCGGGAGGCAGAGGCAGGCGGATCTCTGTGAGTTCAAGACCAGCCTGGTCTACAGAGCTAGTTCCAGGACAGGCTCCAAAGCCACAGAGAAACCCTGTCTCGAAAAACCAAAAAATAAATAAATAAATAATTAGATAAAATAATAATAACTAAATAAAAAGAAAGAAAGGAAGGAAGGAAGGAGAAGAAAGAAAGAAAGAAAGAAAGAAAGAAAGAAAGAAAGAAAGAAAGAAAATGTACTCCTTGCAGAGTTTCATTCCCAGTACCCATATCAGACAGCTCATAACCTCCTGAAACTCTATCTCCAGGAGATCCTATGCCTTCCTCTGCATTCCATAGATCACACACACACACACACACACACACACAGAGAGAGAGAGAGAGAGAGAGAGAGAGAGAGAGAGAGAGAGAGAGAGAGAGAGAGAGAGAGAGGCTGTAAAAGCTTACTTACTCAACCAGGGTCTCCTGATATGGTCAATGAGAATGAAAGCCAGGTTGAGCTGGAGGAGTCTCAGCAAGACTGAGACTGAACCAAATTTTTCTTATCGATATTTATTGAGCTCTACATTTTTCTCTGCTCCCTTCCCTGTCCCTCCCTTACTCCCTTCAATCCTCCCCCAAGGTCCTCATGCTCCCAATTTACTCAGGAGATCTTGTCTTTTTCTACTTTCTACTTCCCATGTAGATTAGATCTATGTAAATCTCTCTTAGTGTCCTCATTGTTGTCTAAATTCTCTGGGATTGTGATTTGTAGGATGGCTTTCTTTGCTTTGTGTTTAAAAACCACCTATGAAAAATAAATAAATAAATAAATAAAAAAAAAACCACCTATGACTGAGTACATGTGATAATTGTCTTTCTGTGTCTGGGTTACCTCACTCAAAATAATGTTTTCTAGCTCCATCCATTTTTCTGCAAAATTCAAGCTGTCATTTTTTTTCTGCTGTGTAGTACTCCATTGTGTAAATGTACCACATTTTTCTTATCCATTCTTTGGTCGAGGGGCATTTAGGTTGCTTCCAGATTCTGGCTATGACAAACAAAGCTACTATGAACATAGTTGAGCACATGTCCTTGTGGCACGATTGAGCATCCTTTGGACATATACCTAAAAGTGATATTACTGGGTCTTGAGGAAGGTTGTTTCCTAATTTTCTGAGAAATCGCCATACTGACACCCAAAGGGGTTTTACCAGCTTGCATTCCCAGCAATCAGACTTTTAAAAAATAACTTATTTATTTTTGTGTGCACTGGTGTTTTACCTGCCTGTATGTCTGTAGGAGGGTCTCGGGTTCTCTGGAACTGGAGTTACAGACAGTTGTGAGCCGCTAAGTGGCTGCTGAGAATTGAACCCAGGTCCTTTGGAAAAGCAATCACTGCACTGAACTGCTGAGCCATCTCTCCAGCCCCTGCAATCAGACTTTTTACCTCCTTTTTTTTTTTTTTTTTTTTTTTTTTGGTTTTTCGAGACAGGGTTTCTCTGTGGTTTTGGAGCCTGCCCTGGAACTAGCTCTTGTAGACCAGGCTGGTCTCGAACTCACAAAGATCCGCCTGCCTCTGCCTTTCAAGTGCTGGGATTAAAGGCGTGCGCCACCACTGCCCGGCAACTTTTTACCTCCTTATCAGAAACTTTGTAAACAGGTTTCTGTCCTGCCCAGTCCTACAGCCATTCAGTTCCAAAGAAACACACAGAGGCTTATAACAATTATAAACTGTTTGGCCAATGGTTCAGGCATATTTCTAGCTAGCTCTTACATCTTAAATTAACCCATAAGTCTTATCTGTGTTTAGCTACATGGCTTGGTATGTTTTCTCAGTGCAGCATTTTCATCTTGCTTCCTCTGCATCTGGATAGTGACTGCAGACAGCCTTTCTTCCTCCCATAATTTTCCTAGTTTATATATCTCCTGCATATACTTCCTGCTTCCTCAATCAGTAGGAAGTAGCCTAGAAAACTATGCCCACATTCCCCAAAAATGAATTTTGGATCCTTGCCTTTGTTTAGAATGTTGGTTACAAGTTGTTATTGATAACAGTCAGGGGAAAAGCTAAACAAAGAAGATTAGATTCAGAGTTCTTGTTTAGAAAAGAAAGAAGGGGGGCTGGAGAGATGGCTCTAAAGTTAAGAGCCTAACTGCTCTTCCAGAGGTCCTGAGTTCAATTTTCAGCATTTACATGATGGCTCACACCCATCTCAAATGAGATCTGTTGCCCTCTTCCTGCAAGCATGCGTGCAGGAGAACACTGTATACATAATAAATAAATCTGTAAAAAAAAAAAAAAAAGAAAAGAAAAGAAAAAGGGGAAGTGCAGTGAAGATTTGTCACACATAATGGTTTAATAAAACACTGATTCACCTCAAAGCCCCCAACAATCCTCTTGCTGCCTCAGCTTCTCTGATGCTACGATTACAGATAAACACATTATACCTCATCTTTTTTTCTTTTCCTTTTGGTTTTCCAAGACACAGTTTCTCTGGGTAGCACTGACTGTCCTGGAACTCATTCTGTAGACCAGGCTGGCCTCGAACTCACAGAGATCCACCTGCCTCTGACTTCCGAGTGCTGGGATTAAAGGTGTGTGCCACCACCACCCAGCCTGAATCTGTCTTTACTGTATATCTCTCTTTTTCTGACCACATGAGTCTTTAATTTTTTAAGCAATATGGCTAGAATTAAAGCCGTGGCTTTGGTGGCTCTATCTGCCCTATACCTTGACTTCCTGAGAATCTGGCTTCATGGCAGAGGTACTGGTATGAGCCACGTTTTTTATCGAAACTCTATGGAATTTCTAGGTCCATGCTACTACCAAGAAGCATGCTGCCAGCTGCTCGTAAACATCATTTAAGTGTTTGGTGACAGAGCCTCTTAAAAGAGCTGCTAGGTTTTGGCTGCTCATGCTGAGTTAAGACGCCTCTCTTAAAGGAGCTGTGCCTCTGTTTGCCGCCAGTAAATAGAGCCCACCCAAGATGATGCTGCTACCAAGAAGCCATGCTTAACTCTGTTCTTTTGTCTGTCTAGAATCCACCCCCTTTTTTTTTTAATTTAAGCTTTCTCAAGCTTTATTTGAAAATTCTTGCCAAACATTATGTAATCGGAGACTGCAATTTTGTTTCCCAACCACCCAGACCCAAATAATCTTGGATCATCTGGGCCATCTGTTCCCACTGGAGATTTTTCAGGGGGTCTTCCTTGATCAAACCTTATTTTTCTTAACCCAGAATAATCCACAGCTTCTTATTTCCTGTAAAAGCAAAACCAAAGCCTCTTTTCCAAAGTAATATATATTTTGACTTAACTGTCTATAACTCCAGTTCCATGGGATCTGACACCTTCATACCAATGAATGCAAAATAAAGTTAGATAAATTATTAAAAAAACATTATAAAGGGACTGGAGAGATGGCTCAGAAGTTAAGAGCATTGACTGCTCTTCCAAAGGTCCTGAGTTCAATTCCCAGAAACCACATGGTGGCTCACAACCATCTGTAATGATGTCTGGTGCCCTCTTCTGGCATGCGCGCATACACACAGACAGAATATTGTATACATAATAAATAAATATTTTTAATAAACATTATGAAAAAATAAACTAAAAATTAAATAAATAAGTAAAAGATTAGGGACTTAAGTCAGTGGCAGAGTTCTAGGCACTACACTTGTTCCATTAACAGGACTGCAGAAAAAAATTAATTATATAAACTTGTGTGCAGCATGGCATGGTTTCTCATATCTGTAATCCTAGTCCTCCAGTTGCTGAGGCAGGAGGATTGTTTTTATTTCCAGGCCAAGATGTTAGACTAAGTGAGATACCATGTCAAAACAAAACAAAAGCCAGCTGATGGTGGCACATTCCTTTAATCCCAGCACTCGGGAGGCAGAGGCTGGTGTATCCCTGTGAGTTTGTGGGTAGCCTGGTATATAAGAGCTAGTTCCAGAACAGCTAGAACTGTTACACAGAGGCACCCTGTCTTGAAAATAAATAAATAAGTAGATAGATAAATATTGTAAAGGCTCTGCTTTCAGAGTACCCATGGGGCCTCATATTCCTGTTGCCATGCCTTCCCTGCCATGATGCACCCCACTACCAATCTGTCAGAGTATCATGCCTGCCTGCCAACCTTCTCTGAAGGTGTAACACTCAGGGTCCAAAGAGTGAGCACTACCTGTAGGTGACATCAGTGGGCCCAAGCGTGGTGCTCAGGTCGTTGCACCACTGGAATGGAAAGAGACAGCCATTCCTAGCCCTCTTCTCATTTCCTGCGTATTCACGAAGATCAGGAAACTTCTGGGACAGCCAGCAACCATCAAGGGCCTTGGCGAGCCGTGGCAACCACCATTGCTGCTGCAGTTCTTCCAAAATCAAGACCTAATTGCAGAGCCAAAGGGTAAGGAAAGGGGGAGAGGCCACGGGGCTCACAGAAGAGAAACACAGTGTGGGTGCCTTGCCTGCTGTGTGAGTAGCAAGGGAAAGAACAAAGGCAGAAATGGTAACAAGTGTACCCAGGAATGGAGATGGCTTAGGAGTCAAGAGCCCCTTTGGTTTGTTTTTATTTTAAGTGAATGGGTGTTTTTCATAAATGTGTGTCTGTGCAACACATGTGTATGTCTTTGGAGGCTAGAGGAGGTCATGGGTTTACATGAACTGGAATAAAACCCAGATATATCTATCTATATATATATATATATATGTATGTATATATATATATATATATATATATATAAATTGGTTTTTCGAGACAGGGTTTCTCTGTGGCTTTTGGAGCCTGTCCTGGAACTAGCTCTGTAGAACAGGCTGGCCTCAAACTCACGGAGATCAGCCTGCCTCTGCCTCCCGAGTGCTGGGATTAAAGGCGTGCGCCACCACCGCTTAGCTAGACACAGGTATTTTTTTTTTTTTTTTTTTTGGTTTTTCGAGACAGGGTTTCTCTGTGGTTTTGGAGCCTGTCCTGGAACTAGCTCTTGTAGACCAGGCTGGTCTCGAACTCACAAAGATCCGCCTGCCTCTGCCTCCCGAGTGCTGGGATTAAAGGCGTGCGCCACCACCGCCCGGCCGACACAGGTATTTTTAACTTTGCCCTAGCTTCTTACAAGCCTTTCTTTCTTTCGTTCTTTCTTTCTTTTTCTTTTTCTGACAGAGATTCTCTGTGTAGCCCTGTGTAGTCCTGGAGTTTGGCCTCCAACTCAGAGATCTGGCTGCCTCTGCCTCCCGACTGCAGGGAATAAAGGTGTCCACTTCTGGCAGGCTAATGAGTCATTTTCAAGTGGATAATTCATAGTGACATTTAGCGCACTTATTATGAGCGCACTTATTATGTCAACCAATTACTGTCCCAAATGACAAAACATTTCTGTCTTTATTTATTTATTTATTTATTTGAATTTTTCGAGACAGGGTTTCTCCGTAGTTTTTGGTTCCTGTCCTGGAACTAGCTCTTGTAGACCAGCCTGGTCTCGAACTCACAGAGATCCGCCTGCCTCTGCCTCCCGAGTGCTGGGATTAAAGGCGTGCGCCACCACCACCTGGCTTCTGTCTTTTTTTTTTTAATTTTTATTTTTTATTGTTTTTCAAGACAGGGTTTCTTTCTTTCTTTCTTTCTTTTTCTTCTTTCTTTCTTTCTTTCTTTCTTTCTTTCTTTCTTTCTTTCTTTCTAAGACAGGGTTTCTCTGTGTAGCCCTGGCTGTCCTCTTTCTTTTTCTGTGACAAGGTCTCACGTGGCCCAAGCTGAACTCGAAGTAGTCATGCTGGAGAATGACCTTGAACTCCTGATGTGTTTTCTCAACTTCTATAGTTTTGGAATTTTTGCCTTTTGCCTCAGGCCTGGTTTTCACTAACTGTTAATGAAGTAATCATTTATGGTGAGTGCAGATCCCTGGAAACAGACCCCTCATCACTGTAACTAACAGCAAACAAAAGGGAAATTTAAAAAAAAAAAATATCCTAAGGGAGGGCACACCATTTCCCCAGAGAAAGTTGATTACTGAAAACCACTCATTAATTTTCCTCAGTAATTTCACAGAGATCCTCTAGGGGGCGAAATCATCCCCTCGAGAAGAGGATGAATCTAGCTCTCAGCTTTGTTCTTTTTATCTGGCACCTTCTTGCTAAAAGTCGGGCTTTATGAAAAGAAGAGGGAGAGAGAAATTGGATTGCATGCAACAGGGCCAAGTCAGTGTAATGCCTCTCGCTCTTTTTTTCCACCAGTTCTCCTCTTCTTCTTCTTCTTCTTCTTCTTCTTCTTCTTCTTCTTCTTCTTCTTCTTCTTCTTCTTCTTCTTCTTCTTCTTCTTCTTCTTCTCTCTCTTTCTCATTTCTGGTTTTTACTCTGTGTAGCCCCGGCTGTCCAAGAACTCACTGGTGGCCTCCAACTCACAGAGATCCACCTACTTCTACCTCAGGAGTGTTAAGATTAAAAGTGCGTGCCACAACCATGCCCAGCTTTTTTTTTAAATGATGTCTTTTCTCTTTCTTCCTTCCTTCCTTCCTTCCTTCCTTCCTTCCTTCCTTCCTTCCTTCCTTCCTTTCTTTCTTTCTTTCTTTCTTTCTTTCTTTCTTTCTTTCTTTCAAGACAAGGTTTCTCTGTGTAGCCATGACTGTCCTGAAACTCACTCTGTAGACCAGGCTGACCTCAAACTCAGAGATCTGACTGCCTCTGCCTCCCCAGTGCTGAGTTAAAGGTGTGCGCCACTGCTGTTTGTCTCTCACCTGCTCCTGTATTTTCCAGAGGACTCCAGGGGATGGTACCAGATAGTTTTCCTCATTTAGCAGGAATGAGAGTATCATCTCTATCTCTGTAAACTCCTTCATTTATGTAACAAAAACCCACCTTAGGGCCATCCCAAGAACTAGAAAGAAAAGACCCTTGACAGAGTGGGGACAGACATCAATTGGTTAGAGTGCTTTCTTAGCACACAGGAAGTTCTGGGTTTGGTCAAGATGGGATGGTGCCTGCCTGTGATCCCAGCACCCTGGAAGTGGAGATCAAAAAAGTTCAAGGCTCTCTGATGGAGACCCTCAGCATCCTGGAAGTTCAGTGTGTTTATTATTTACACTAGAACAGAGAGGCAGCATTAATGCATACTGCTGAATGAAAAGGTAGGATGTCTTTTTTTTTTTAAACTGTTTCTCAGAGTAGCTTTGGAGCTTGTCCTGGAACAGACTCTGCTCACTGACCAGACTGTCTTCAAACTCACAGAAATCCACCAGCCTCTGCCTCCTGAGTGTTGGTATTAAAAGTGTATGCCACCACCACCGGCTGAGGCAGGATGTCTTAGTTAGGGTTTACTATTGCTGTGAAGAGACACCATAACCATGGCAACTCTTACAAAGGAAATATTCAATTGTGGTGGCCTGATTACAGTTCAGAGGTTCATCTTGGCGGCATGCAGGCAGGCATAGTGTTGGAGAAACAGTCTAGTGTCCTACATCTTGCAGGCAACAGAAAGTCAGACTGACTGTCACAGGGAGTGAGGCTTGTTAAAAAGACCTCAAAGCCCGCCCCCCACAGTGACACACTTCCAGCAGAAGGTGTCCTGTCGCCCAGATTAAAGGTGTGTCCTGTAGCCTCAAACTCTGAATTGAAAATCTGTGTTGTCTAGCCTCCTTCAACAAGGTCACACCTCCTAATAGTGCCCTATGAGTTTATGGGGGCCAAATACATTCAAACACAGGGTTATTACATACAGATAAAGAAGGAGCCCGGGTCTATGGTATACAACTTGATCAAAGAGACAGGTTTAGCTTGTCTTTGTAGGAGGAGTCTTTGTAAGGGAGCAGTCTTCAGAATGTAAATATGGGGGAAAGCTACGGTGGACATTTTTCTTTCTTTTTTTTCCAAGACAGAGTTTCTCTGTGAAACAGTCCTGGCTGTCCTGGAACTCACTCTGTAGACTAGGCTGGCCTCGAACTCGCAGAGATCTGCCTGCGTCTCCCAGGTGCTGGGATTAAAGGCATATGCCAACACCACATGGCATATCGTGGACATTTTTCTGTACACATTATTAATATTCACAAGGACCAGGAAAGAAGGACTTGAGGCTTTGGGGTCCTTGACATGGTTGTGCCAACACCACATCCACAGCCTCCTTCACTCAGTGTTTCTTCTCCTCTCTACAAGCAGTTTCTCTTCTTTTACCTTACTGAAACATCTTTTGGCCCAGGAGATCCAGGCCAACTCTACTGTCTCTGCCTTCTGTGTGCTATAGAGTACAAGGATTACAGATGTATACCACATGATTGGATTATCTTTGTGGAGGCTCAGGGGATCAAAATCAGGTTTTCATGTGCCTGTTTGCCATGTTGCCTGCTGTGGAGTTCTTTTTTTCTTTTCTCTTCTTCTTCCTTCTTTGCTTATTGTTATTTTTTTTTCTATTTGTTTTTTTTTTTTTTGAGACAGGGACTTGCTCTGTACACCAGGTTAGCCTTGAACTCACAGAGATCTGCCTGCCTCTGCCTCCCAAGTGCTGGGATCAAAGGCTTATGCCACCACTGCAAGTTCATTATTTGCTTTTTAGATTTTTCCCTTGTTTTGTGGGAGTTTTTGTTTTGTTTTGTTTGATTTGAGATAGGGTCTTGCTCTCTAGTTTAGATTATCTTGGAACTTACCATGTAGCCTGGGTGATCTTCCTGTCTCAGCCTCAGAAGTGCTGGGAATGCTGAGCAATGATGGTGCACACCTTTTATTCCCAGTACTCAGGAGACAGAGACAGGGGGATCTCTGTGAGTTAGAGACCAGCCTGGTCTACCATGTGAGGTCCAGGACAGGCTCCAAAGTTACAGAGAAAACTTGTCTCAAAAACAAAACAAAACACAACAAAACAAAAAACCCTCCAGCTCCCCCCCCCAAAGTGTTGGGATTACAGGTATTATCTACCATGGTCAGTTTATAAGGATATTTTTAGATAATCTAGTTATGAGCAGGTCAAAAGATCTGCTCTTAGAGACATTGCATATAAGAGAATAAGTTGAGTTGTGGCTAATTTCAACTCCAGACACTGGTGGATCTCCGGGAGTTTGAGGCCACCCAGCTCTACATAGGGAGGTATATAGTGAGAGCCTATGTGTCGGGGGTATAGCTTCTATTAGATTAGGAACTGTGTGGGGGTGTCTCAGAGAATTTGTGTAGCAAGTACAAGAGTTTGGATTGCACCCAAGGAAATTAGATTGGGGTCTGGAGAGATGGCTCATCTATTAAGAGCCATTTCAGAGGACCTGAGTTCAATTCCCAGCACCCACATGTCGGCTTATACCTGGCTGTGACTCCCTCCAGTCCCAGGAGAACTGGCCCTCTTCTGGCACCGATGTACATGGTGCACAGACATACATTTGGGCAAACACCAAGACACATAAAATAAAAATAAATTAAATTAGGGATTGAATCCTGACAGAAATTTTGGTTAAAGATCAAAAGGCTCTTAGCAAGCAGTCTCAAATGAGTGGCTCATTAGTTTTTCAGAACTAATTTTATGTCACCACCAACCCCAACATACATCTCAGATAAGCTATGGATTTTGTTTTCTTTCATTACAAGGCCCCATCTTCGTACACTTTTCTTTCCCTTTTGAGAACAAAAGGGATACCTGCTTCAAAAGGGGGTGAAAGATCAATTTCCTTCCTTCGGAGCTCTCTCTTCTTCCTGTCCCTGTCATTATTCTTGCTTCCATTTTCTCTCTCTTACGGGCAATTTTCATTACTAAACTCCATGATGCTGTGCCCATCTTTTGTCACAGAAAGTGGCACGGTAAAAAGAACTAATGAAAACGTAGATCTCTGGGTGCAAATAGAACTGAACAATTTAGCCTGGAGGTGGTGGTGCACGCCTTTAATCCCAGTACTTGGGAGGGAGAGGCAGGAGGATCTCTGTGAATTGGAGGCCAGCCTGGTCTACAAAAGCTAGTTCCAGGACGGGCACCAAAGAAACCCTGTCTCAGCAGGGCGGTGGTGGCACACGCCTTTAATCCCAGCACTCGGGAGGCAGAGGCAGGAGGATCTCTGTGAGTTGGAGGCCAGCCTGGTCTAGAATAGCTAGTTCCAGGACAGGAACCAAAAGCTACGGAGAAACCCTGTCTCGAAAATTAAAAAAAAGAAAGAAAGAAAGAGAGAGAAACCCTGTGTCGAACAAAGCAAAACAAGAACTGAACAACTTTTTAAATTATTTAGTGTGTGAGCCCAAACCTGAGGTTAGAGGACATGGTATCTTTCTGGAGCCGTTTCTCTCCTTCCCTCACGCGGGCCAGGATGACCTTAGATTTCTCATTTTTCTGTTACCCTAACTCCACCGCCCCACCCCTTCCCCTGAGTGCTGCAGAGCCTTCGCGATCGGTTCTACCGATGCTGGCAATGTATGCTTAGAACCAAGTACTGCCAACGGAGCTTTATTCCCAGATCCTGGCCCCAAACCTATGATCTTAAGCCAATTGAGCCTTCAGCCTTCGGTTTCAGCCTCCATTTTTATTTTTATTTTATTTTATTTTTGGTTTTTCGAGACAGGGTTTCTCTGTGGTTTTGGAGCCTGTCCTGGAACTAGCTCTTGTAGACCAGGCTGGTCTCGAACTCACAAAGTTCCGCCTGCCTCTGCCTCCCGAGTGCTGGGATTAAAGGCGTGCGCCACCACCGCCCGGCTCAGCCTCCATTTATAAAGACCATCAACTTGGGAAAGTGGTGAGGGTCAAAAGATTTCGTTCGTGGTTTAAAGAACCTAGAGGATTTTCACTACGCCCGCAGGTCAGGCTCCGCCCTTCTCGCCCCCGGGGATGACGTCACCAACCGAGTTATGTAGTGACGTCATCTCCGGGCCGCCTCTGCTCCAGCCCCTCTTCGGAAACGTCCGGCTCCTGGGACCGGTCTCCGGCTTTCGGTTAAATTTTTTTCCCTCCCATTTTCCCACTTAAAACTTTTGGCTCTTCCCGCCTTCCTTCAAACTAGCAATTTTCGGTTCTTCTCGCTTGCTCTGGGGCGAGCTCCTGAAAGTCATTTACTCTTTGAGTTAATTAATCGCCTTTTCAGCCCCACCCGTGCAGCTCATTCGCTAATTCCTATTCGCTCAGCTCGCTTTATTTCAGCTACTTCCGCCTCTTGCCGCGCTCCCTTCACTGACTTCGGCTCTTTCCGGATTATCTCAAGTCCTCGGGTTTCTCCAATCCCGAAGCGCTTCGGCTATTTCCGGCTCACGGTGCCTTCTCTAGTCCCACCCCCACGACCACCCTTGGTTCTTTAGGTGGGTCTCCGATCCGCTTCAAGTTCCTTCAGTGACCTAGATCATCCCTCGGCTCTTTCCGTCTTATTCCAGCCTCTCGGGTTTTTTTCAGCTGCATTCGGCTCTTTCCGTCTCTCCTCCGCCTCTCCCTTCCGCTTCGGTTCTTTCCGCCTTCTTTCGGGCGGACTGTCTCTGCCCCTCTCCACGTGACGCTTCTTCGGCCTCTCAGTTACCCCCTCCCTCCACGCCCTTCCTCCAGCTTCAGCCTCTGTGCGCGTCCGGGCTGTGCCGCCATTTTGTGTGAATTCCTGACCGCGGCGGGGGCCCGGCAGCTGGGGCATCTAGGGCGGGCAGACAGTCGGCCCATCTCCGCAGCCCGTTCCCTCTTCTCCTTAAATTTTTTTTTTTTAATCATCCCCTTGCTCGCTCTCCTCTTTCCCCCTTCCCCTTCGCTTGCTCCGTTGCGCGCGACCCGCGCTAATTACACCCAACCACCCACCAGTGTCCGTGTCCCCCGGGTCTCCGGCCTCGGGGGCCCGTGTGTGTGTGTGTGTGCGTGTATCGGAAGGGGACCTGTCGCCCCGATGAGGGTCCCGTGCCCGTGAGCGAGTGATCGCAGGGGCGGGCTGCGGAGAGAGGCGGCGGGTGGCCTCGCCGGGGCCTAGGCCGCGCGGCCTACGTAGAAGTCGGCTCAGAGGTGATTCCGAAACCGAAAAAAAGCCTATATATATTATCTATAGAAAGAGATAGATATATGCCCAATTCCGATCAGGAGCTTTGGAGAGCTGAAGTGTGCCCCTCCCGCCACGCCCAAGCAGTCCTTTTTCGTGCATTAACATCCCCTCCCCCTCAAAGGAACGATGGAGGCCGCGCCCGGGACCCCCCCGCCGCCGCCATCAGAGTCGCCGCCGCCGCCATCGCCGCCGCCGCCATCAACGCCTTCGCCTCCTCCGTGTTCCCCCGACGGCCGCGCGGCCACCCCGCACCTCCTCCACCACCGCCTCCCGCTCCCTGACGACAGGTCAGGCCCCCCGGCCTGAGCCGGGCAGCGTCCCCCGGGGGGGGGGGAGGAGGAGGAGGAGGAGGAAGGGGACGGCCGCCATGTTGGGCCGGGCCGCGGAGGAGGAGGAGGAGGAGGAGGAGGAAGGGCGGGGTCGGTGGGTGTCTCTAGCTCGCTCGCTCTTTCTCGCTTCGCTTTCTCTCCCGGCCTCATGCGTTGCCCCCCCTCGCGGCGTTCGCCCGCTGTCCCTCGCTCTCGCTCTGTCTTTTTTTGGGCGCCATGCTGAGGGGAAGGTGAGGAGGCGCCCCCTGGACCCCCCGCGCCCGCCGGTCTGTCCGTCCGCCCGCCCGCCCGGGTCACGGGCCGCCAAGGGGGTGGGCTTGCCGAGGCCCATCAGGCTCCTCGGCCGCCCCTGCGCCCGGAGCTGGCCGTCAGCGGCCTGTCGCCTGGCTTCGGGGAAGGCTTTGGGGGAGGGGCCCCCGGATTCTCTTGTTTTAGGGGGATCTGCAGTTTACAGCTCCTCTCTTAGGGGTTCGGATTTGGGTGTCTTCCCAATCCCTGACAGTATCCTTTCTCCTGGGGGAGGTATATACCCTGCTCATTTTGGATAGGTACCCGAGTCTAACGGAGGCAGAAAGTGGGGGTTCGGATCAGCCTTCGCTTCATCCTTCTGTGGAGGGCACCTTAGGATGGGGGCTCTTGTGCACTCTGAATATTTTGGCGGGAGGTATTTTCTAGTTACTCCCTAGAAGGCAGGCAGGGAAGGGGTGCATCCACAGCTTTTTAGGTGAAAGCTCCTGACCTTTTTTTTTTTGTAAACTCCGCCTTTTTTCTCAGGGTCCTCTCTTTTTGTAGGTAGGTGACATTGGTGGAGGATCCTTAAGTTTTTTTTTTTCCCTCGGGGGTGTTGAAGATTGTTTGCTGTAGATAGGAGAGGAAGTTGGCCACTGTTTCTGGGCATGTCCCTCTTTAAGGGTAAAATGGGGTGCTGTTGCTCTTATGGGAGCAAAGGAGATTCCCTTGTACTTTGGCAGAATGTGAACTATGGCACCCCGTGTCCTTTATTAAGTGCGAAGTGGGTTCCCCCACGCCCTTCTCTGGCTGGTAATAATGGGGACAGCCCCTCGCGTTTTCAGGATGAGGTTTTGGGCCCTTTTGGCCCTCCTGGAGCATAAGTGTATGGGGTACAGGATTTGCTGACTCCTGGGGGCTGGAAGGAGTAGATTTGAAAATAGAAAGGTGAGTTTCAGTGGGCAGGAAAGCGAGTCTTACAGGCAGTGGGGGCAGGGATAGGGTGGAGAATTCGCTGGACAGATGGCTTGCAGCCGCCTGGGGAATCCCAGAGCACCCCTCCAGACAAGGGTCTCAGCCCTTTATCCCCACTCCCACGTCCTCTTTCGTTTCCCTTTCTCCTTCACAGACCCTTCTTTGCCTTTTAAAAGAAATGGCACCCACATTCAAAGACACAGGTGCAGCAGTTTGGTGAGCTTTTTACTTTTTTTTTTTCTCGTTTTGTTCTAATTAAATGTATCGTCCTGGGAATCGCAGCCCTTCGCAGCCAGACTACAGTTCAAGGAAATAAACAGATTAGCGGAGGTCTGTTCGCTAAGCCCACGTTGGGCTTCCAGGCCCTCTCGGGGGCAGGTGCCTTACTCAAAGGTGCTTACGAGCTTTATCCGACCTCTAAGGAGTTCTCTTATGTCAGAAGTGTATGTCTTACAATGGGTTGGGATGGTAAGTAGCCTCTTTTATTGAGTAATTCAATTATCTCCCTCTTTTAGTCCCTTTCCTGCCTGCTTCCTCCTCGCCTTTAGACCAAAGTGATGCTTGAGAGTGGATTTATTATGTTCAAATCAGGATTCTAACCCTTTTGAGCCCTTTTAGACTTGCACATCCTTTCAGTGTTTACTTTTGAAAATTTGATGTACACAGTTTCTTTTTTTTTTTTTTTTTAAAAGTGTTACTGTAACATGACAAAAATCCATGGAAAAGGCCCAGAATGTTTTCTGACCCTTGGTGACCCTCTTTCCAGATCCATCCATTGCTTTGTCTGCAGCCTTCAGAGAAAGTGGTTGCTTCAAGTGTAGGGAACAAGCTTACTGATTTGGTTTATACTTTTATTCAAGTTAAAATCACATCCTGTCCCCCCCCCCCCCCCCCCCCCCCCCGAAAAAAGACTGTTTCAAGCAGGTCCTTATTTTACTGGAATGTTTCTTCTGGTGATAGACATTTAAATTGAGCAAGTCATTTGTAAAGTACTGTCTAAGCACAAAATGTATCTGTAAACTGTGTCAAACCCTGATCTCTCCTGTCTCCACCACTCTTTGTTGGAAAGCACATGCCTGACTGTGAAAAGTTGATGTAAAACGTGTTACACGCCCAGTCATGTTGCACACCTCCCATCCTCAGTGCTCCCTCATCCTACACATACAAGTTAAAAAGAAACATGGACAACAAAAACAGCAGCAATGACTTGCAGGACCTAACACTGTCCTTCTAATGTGTTTTACAAGCATAAATTCTTCTGTTAAAAGACAAAAACACGTTGAAGTACCATTGTCCCCTGGCCCACTTTTGGTCCCTGATGTACTTTGTTAGGGAAGTCGTTCTCACACATATGCTTAGTCCCTTCCAAAGGAACCTGTTTCCCTCTTTGCATCCTCAGGAGAAAAGAGGCCCACCCGCCCTTGAGCATGGAAGCTGCAGTTTGTCAGGCCTCTCGTTTTATTCCTTTTAATATATTCACAGTTACCTGCCATGCAATGGTGGCCTGATGTAAAATCAGTTATTCGAGGAAGAAGTTTCCATAACATATTACTGCACAAAATGTCTAAAGCACGAACTCAATACACAGTCCAGTGCGCTGGGTCAGCTGGAAAAAACATTTGAAGGTTCCCATCTTGTGTAAAATTCCTCCTCTAGGAGCTCAGAACAGAAACTGGATTGCCAGCTGATAACCTTTCCGTTCCACATGTTTAGGGTTACTAAATTGCAAAAGGATGTTTAACCTTTAAAATGTTAGAAGGAAATGGGATTCCTTTTGGAAATGAAAATTTTAGCAGTCATTTTGCTGAGCTTGAAGGTGTTTTCTCAACACATTTTAAAGCTCTTTTAGGCATAGCCATACAAGGGTTTGTTGTTTTTGATTTGTTTGCAGAGGAGTCCCTGATACTAAGTCAATTGCATTTAGGTAGTCCTTATTTTTGGAATGTCACAGTAGTACCTTTTTTTTTTCTCCCCAAACTGATGTACCAGTATTAGTTAATGAAATTAATGGATGTTGCAAAAGCAAAAGAAAAGGGTGTCACTTGGAATCCCTGATTTTAACAGCAAAGCTTTAATACTTTGTAACCTTGGAAGTTTTTGTTTTCTCTGGATGAAAAGTATATTTTGAAAGCAAGTCAAAAATCTCCCAGTAAGAGTACAATGGGCTTTGACCATGACAGTGTAGCTGCTTCAAGTCAGAGCTACCCCCACCCCCATTCTCCAGTTTATTCCTCCAAAGATAAAGTGATTGATTCTGTATAAGGGCTTTCTAACTCCTAGTCTGTCTTCTAGGGCTTTCCTTCATTGACTTTTAAGGTTTAGATTGATTATGATTCTTGACAGAATTTTTTGGAAGTAAAGTTAGCTCTTTTAGAAAATCATCCATGTGGTTTTTGCCTTAGAGAGACTCAAGAGGAAATTGTGTGGGAAGGCAGGCTACCCTTACTTCCCTGCCTGGCAAGTTAGAGGTGAATGAATGTGTGGCTCTTGAATTTGAGTGTTTGCATATAGCCAAACTCTAGGATAGGTTCCTAGGCCCTGGCATTGCTCCCCTCCCCCATCCATTGCTGTTCAGTCTTTTACCTTCCCTGTGTACTGTCTTGTGTCTCAGAACCACCTTCTTCATTGTTCTGTGGCTGAGGTGTCCCTAGAAACGTTTTTCATGGAGGTGAGGATTAGGGATTCATTTCCAGTGAATACCTCTGTTGAAAGCGACTAATTAAACTGTCTCCAGGTCTCTGTGGATAGTTTTCAGTCAATCCAAATTTAGGGAACCTATATGTGGTCTGTATGGATGGAAACTTCTAGTAGTACCAGAGTGACTGGTTCTGCCCTGCTGTGGAATCTTTAGTGATGTGGCTTGAGTTGTACCTCACCACTGCTGGGGTGCACAGCCAGGATGGGAGGGAAACAGGAAGGTTGCAGCATTCTGGCAGTTGTTACTTGCTGAGTGCTTTGAGGACCTGGAGGAACAGCCCGCTCATCGGCAAGAGGTAATGAAGGAAATGGTCTGGAGTCAGTTACGTAATTAAGGCCTCATAGGCTGTGGCAAGTTGCCTGTTTGGATAAGTAAAGGCAAAAATGAACTTGCCCAGAGGGAGCCAAACTTTCCAGCTCTGGCTTTCCTAGTTTGGATGCCTCGTCTGCTGCAAAGCTCTGTTGCATCTGTGAGTGGTCTGGACACACTGTAGACGCACTGCAGCGTTCGTGTTGTGACAGTGCTGTGTGGAAAGTGGGGTGGTTTCACAGTCAATTTCAGGCACATTGCCCATTGAGGTGATTCTTGAGCTGCTGTGACAAATGAAGAGATGGCCTCTTGGTTGGTGCTAGTGACAGCCACATCATCATAGAGATAGTTTTTCATTAGGTTGTAGACTGCTAGGAGTAGCTTGTTTCTCCTGGCCAGATTGCTCCTGCTTCGGCTCTGTTGATTGGTGACTCAGCTCCCTGTTTGTCAGGCAAATGGTAACATAGCTGAACACTGGAGGTGGCAACAGGATGTGAAGGAAGAGAGTGGGTATTTGGAAACAGCTCTTACTATTCAGGGCTGGTGCCTTGTAGCACCAGTGCTCACTTCTTGGTCACTACAGTCCAGTGGGTACTGCAGAGCACCCACACTGTGGCTGCGGCCTCTTTCCTTACGTAGGAGGAAATTCTAAATAGAACTCAGTCCGGTGTGTAAGTAGGAGCAGGGTGTGTGTGACAAAGAAGTTCACTCGTCCTGTACCTTTCAGATTTTGGGCAGCTTTCTTTTCTTTTTTTTTTTTCTGGGCAGCTTTCTTAATTGAAAGCCTAGTGAGGACTAAAGTCGATGGAAGCCATCTTGTGGCACTTCTTATGCACAGTGCTTGTTCTAGATGCTAAAATGTCATGCTGTCTTGAGCCAGTGCCTGCTGTACTGGCATGTATTTGCCTTCGCAATTAAGAGTGAGTGAGTCAGCATTCCAGCTGAGCTGGGCCCCCTGAGAACCAGAAAGCTGGGGATTCAAAGCCAACCGTCACTCTTCAATCCACCTTCTTGCTTTACTTCAGCCAACCTCTCCTGGTCTCTGAGGGCCAGGTGTGCTGGATTCCAGGCTCTTCCACCTCTTGTAATTTGGCTGTTTATTCAGCAGCAAGGCTTGTCCTGCATTTTGCTTGGAACAGAAATGTTTCATTGTTGTGTTTTGTTTTAAGAACTATGGGAGGAACCCAAGGCCCTGCAACTGCTAGATGGTTGCTCTACTACAGAGATGTATCCCTAACATTTTGTTGTTGTTTTCATTTGTGAGACAAGCTCTCACAGTTTAGTACATACTAGCCTTCAACTCTAAGTGATGCTTTTTCTTAGACTTCGTAATTCTGGGATGCAGGTCAGTGGTCGCACACACCTTTAATCCCAGCACTTGGGAGGCAGAGACAGGTGGATGGATGAATCTCTCTGTGAGTTCAAGGTCAGCCTGGTGTACTGAGTAAGTTCCCTACAGGCTCCAAAGCTACAGAGAAACTCTGTCTCGAAAAACCAAGGGGGGGGGGGGAAGAATGCTGGGATCACAGATGCAGCCAACATGTCTGACTAGCCCCTAGTATTTGTTGTTTTGGCTGGTTTAATAAGAGAGGTTCTCACACAGTAGCTCTTCCTGGCATAGAACACTGGCTATCTTACCATGCTGAGTCCCCTGTACAACAATCCTTCTGCCGCTGCCTTCTAAGTGTTTGGATTGCAGGTGTGTTCCCCTGTGCCCTTTGACTTGAGGCTGGTTCTCAGTAGCATAACTGTACCTTTATAAGTTGAAAGGTCAAAGGGTAACCTTCAAGGCTTGCTGCAGTCTTCCTGGTCTTCCTACACTAGCTACGTAACCTTTGCTGGGAAATCAACAAAAAAGATTTAATCATGAAAAATGCTAGAGGCTGTATGTGACAGGTGCTGTCTCTCCCCACTGTGCTGTCCCTGAGTCTGCTACATTGCTCTTCTCTCTCACTTTTAGATTAGTTTTATTTTAGTTTGTGTGTGTGTGTTGGCATGTTTACATTAGTGCAGGTGTCCTCAGAGGCAATAGATTCCCTGGAACTAGAGTTACACCTACTTGGGGACTGGCAACTGCTTAGGTCCTGTAGACCAGTATTTAGTGCTCTTAACAACTGAGTCATCTCTTCAGTCCTCTTTCTTTTTTGATATGGAGTCTGATTCTATAGTTCAGGCTGGCCTTAAACTTGAAGCAGTCCTTCTGCCTCAACTTCCCAAGTGCAGTGGTATAGTACTTTCTTTGTTGTTTTGAGATAGGTTCTAAACTCGCTACATAGATCAGGTTGGCCTCAAACTCACAGAAATCTGTTTGCCTTAGCCTCCCAAGATTGGGACTAAAGACAAGTACCACCATACTTATACCGCTACAGTACTTTTCACACTGTAGCATATGGTCTTTAATGGGCTATGAAGTCCATTTATTGATGTGTCTTCATACTAGGCAAACATGAGAAGAGGGTAGAAATGTAGATAAGTGAAACTTCCTTTATATCTTTACACAAAATGTAAAAGGAGATGAGACATAGGTCACGGGCAGAAAGTTTGAGCCTGACATGATGATCAGGCCTACAGTTCCAGCTTCCTGGGAGACTAAGGCAAGAGGATCACAAGTCCTGCCTTAGCTAAGCTCATCGAAGCATGGGTAACTTTAGCAAGACTCTGTCAAGATAGAAGTAAAAAACGGAACTGGCTGGCGATGTGGTCAGTGGTATTTTGCATGTACAAAAACCTGGGTTCCATTTCTGGCCCCAGTACTACAAAAAAGAAATTGAAAAGAAAGAAAATAAAAATTGAAAGCTGTTCATCTAGTATAGGACTTTGTCCCTTCCCTTGTCCTGAGTCAGTTTTTATAGGCCGAGTTTATCAGCATAGCCATGCTCATCTGTATTATCCTCAGCAGCAAATGGAAGAGCTGAGAAATTGAGACAGCACCATATGGCGTGCAAAAAGCTGACAGTGTATACTCTGGGCCCGTGACCAGGCTTGTTGGCCTTTGCACACAGTGGCCATAGTATGCTTATGTGGGGGTGGATGGGGAGTATAAAGTTGGTGAACACTACCAGGCTCCCAGTTCATAGAGGTTCCATCATCCTTGTGTTCCATGCTTGGGCATGTAGGCTCAAGCTTTTTAGCTGCAAAGTGGATGGGTGAATTTTTCCTTTTTGAGGTACTGGGAATGAACCAAGAATGTTCTAGATAAAGTGCTGTACCACCACCCCTCATGGCTGGGATTTTCATTCATTAGAAGTAACAAAAGTCTTCCTAAGGCTCAGCTCTGGAAGTGATCACAGCCAATTCATCCTTCTGTTACCTAACTAGGCAGTTGGGGCCAGACTCTAGAGTCTCTTGACTAAATGTTTACTGCAGGTGGCTTGGATAATTGCCCTCCTAGTTTTCCTAACAGACGGCTGGGGCTTAGTTTTTCTTAGCATGTCACCATACAGAACACCAGCAGATGCTATATGCAGATAATTGCAGCTCTTCAGAAGTTCTTAATGTGTGTGTGTTTTAAGATTTATGTCATGTATGAATGTTTTGGGAATATGTGTATGCCTGATGCTCAAAAAGGACATCAAAATTATTGGAGTTTAAGGTCAGCCTGTTCTATAAAGTTCTAGAACAAACAAACAAACAAACAAAAAGCCCTAACTCAGTGGTTAAGAGCACGTGGTGATTGTCCAGAGAACCTGAGTTCCTTTCTCAGAACCCACAGGTACATATACATACATAAATAAAAATCTTTTTTCTTTTTCTTTTTTGGGTTTTTCGAGAAAGGGTTTCTCTGTGCAACAGCCCTGACTGTCCTGGAACTCACTTTGTAGACCAGGCTGACCTCGAACTCACAGATGTTCACCTGCCTCTGGCTGGGTTGAAAAGCATGAGCCACCACTGCCTGGCTCATTAAAAATCTTTTTTTTTTTTTTAAGATACTGTGCGTTGTGGTACTGTCTTTAATCTCAAGCACTCTGGAGGCAGAGGCAGGCAGATCTCTGAGTTTGAGACCAACCTAGTCTATAGAGTGAGTTCCAGGACAGCCAAGGCTACACAGAGAAACCCTGTCTCAAAAAACCAAAATAATAAATAAATAGATAAATAAATAAAAAGGTCATACAAACGTAGGGAATATAGTTCTGTGCTATGCTAAAAGCATGCACAAGGCTATATTGGTTGGCAGTGTTTATTCCTCTAAAAAATTATAAGGTGGAATCTTTCTTCAGATTAGACATTTCTCTCCTGAGTAAGAAAATTGCTTTCAAACCATACAAACTCATCAACTGGTACCCCCTGGCCAGCAAAGGGTGTGATAGTCATCTTCTGGAAGAGCCATGTGTCCTGGCTGTTTGCCAACTGGTAGGAGTTAAGACAATAACTACTCCCACAAAGGAAATGGCAACTTTGTGTCTGGGAGGTTCCTCTGGGCTTGCTTTCTTAGGCCGTAGATTTGAGCTTCTGCTAAGAGTTTTGTGCTTGAATAAACCTCAAGGTGGGGGCTGCAGTTTGTGAATACAAGTGTGCATTTCCTTAGGGCACTTTTGAAAATTTCCTCTTTTGGGTTTGCCTTGCTTGCTTACCCGGCTTCCCCATTCCAAGACAATGTCTTACTCTGTAGTCAAGCTGTCCTGATCTGATGGAGGGTCTCCTTCCACCTTGACCTGGGTTCTGACAGTTTATGTTATCAGAGGCAAGAGCTTTTGCTGGCTAAACCCTCACTGGCCCTCCTCCCTCTTTTGACATTTCTTGGAACTGTCATTTTATCCATTTCATATACATATTGCTTATTTTGTCTGTTTAATAAATTATTCCTGTACAGATGATTTCTGGCTATCTTAAGGCTAGAGATTAAGAGCTAGGCTTTGGGATCAGAGTCCTGATTTCTATTTCTAGTTCTGCTTCTTGTTGTTATCCTATAGGCAGATTTCTTTCCATTTCTTAGCCTCAGTTTGCTTGTCTATAAAATGGAGATGTGATGAAGCACATGGTAACAAGAGGAGACAAGGGTGAGTTCAGCGTGGAGCTGTAGATGTTAGTAGTGAGCAGTGCAGACCGCCTTCTGGCTGCCCAGGACCCCAGGACCCCAGGATACAGGAAGTCGGGCAGAGGTGTTGCCCAGCCCTTACCTTGTTTCTTCCTATTTTTCTTTCTTTGTAGCTTTGGAACCTGTTCTGGAACTTACTTTTTAGACCAGGTGACCAGGCTGGCCTCAAACTCAAAAACCTCCACCTGCTTCTGCCACCCGAGTGCTGGTATTAAAGGAGTGTGCTACCATGCCTGGCTAAGGATATATATTTATGTATATTATCCTTGTGTGTGTGTGTGTGCGTGCGTGTGTGTGTTGGAAACCTCCATTATTCTTAGCAAAATTAGCAGTTAGGCATTATGTGCCTGAAATACCCAGTCCTGGTTGAGCCCTTTGGACGTCTCTTGTGTGGCATGCTGTAGGTTCAGATCCATGCACCGACATCAGGTGGTCTCTCTTTCTCTGAATGGTTTGTGCCAGTGGCTCATCTGGTTGTCACAAGGCAGGCATGTTGCCATGGAGATGGCATGACATCACAGAGCGGGTTATGATTGTGCCTGCAAATGCCAAGGGGAGGGCAATAGAGCTCACTTGCTCTTGGTTTCTGGTTGATGAACTGGGTAGTAAGGACACTGACAAAAATGTGTGAGGTGCAGAGGCTTAATTCAGGGCTTCCCTAGCTCTGCAAAGCCCTCAGTGCTGTTGTTCCCCCTTGGCTGCCTTTCCACTTCCTAGATCAAGGAAGGGAAGGTCATGGGTGGGGAAGGTAGGCTTCTTTAGGTGTGAGCCCAGGCCAGCCTTCTAAAGGAGAGGCTCTGTGCCTTGGTTCCTAGTGATAGACCTGTCCTATAGGGCCAGGCCAGGATCCTTGACTTTTGCACTTAGGCCGGTTGTTAAGCATTTGAAGAGGCAGTGTCTCCTTAAATTTTTGTGTTTTTTGTCCCTAGTTAATGGGTCATTAAGAGCCTACCTAGGCAATTTGTTGAGAGTCCAGTCAGTTAATGATCATAACCCTGACCTTCACATTAACCTAGCAGCCTCATGAGCTTCAGGTAATAGCCACTGTTTCATGAGTTTCCACTGCTATTTTGTGGTATATGTCGTCCTCCCTGCTCCCCAGTGTAAACCAGAGTCATGAGCTCCTGGCTTCTTTGAACTTTTATCTGTAGAGTTGCTGAGAACTATGAGCTTCCTTGTTCTGCCTGTGGGGTTTGTCTTCCTAACAAGCTTGATTGCTCCCACTGTCTTTGTCAGCTCTGCCTGTCTTTTTTCTCTTTGTCAGACATTTTGAGGCTTTGTGGTCTCACGTAGATTAGTTGAAGAAATGGAGATAGTTTTGTCAGCAGGATTGGTTGAGAGAGGATGGCCACAATGAAATGCCATTTGTTGGCAGGCAGTCAGCAGTGTCACCCAAAGAAGTGGCTGTCTCTCTCACCCATGCCTGTTCCCCAGTCACATGCCAACTCCCTCAGGCTTCTCCATGTTGTGTACTCTGGTACTACTATTCTAATTCTTTGGGTTCTGGTTTTTGAGACGGTCTTGTGAAGCCCAGGTTGGCCTCAAAGTTTCTCTGTAGCTAAGGATAACTTTGAGCTCCTGATGCTGCTGTCTCATCTGGTGTACTAGCTTCTTTTTGGACAAATGTAGCTTCTACGTTGTTGCTTACTGTATGAAAGCTCCTTATGCAGGGCTTTGTCTGTTGTCTTCCACCCTAGAAATCCGTATAAGGCTATACCATTGTCCAGAAAAGAGCCCATTCTAGGGAAGAGGCAGAGCTGGTTGTGTATCACTTGGTCTGCAGGAAGAAGCATCTTGCCCCATTCCTGAGCCTGCTTGGGAACACCAGATCTCTTTACTGAATATTTTTGGGAAGTCCATGCTGTATGAGTCCGCAAGCTAAAGACTCTGGGGAGTTAAACCCTGGAAGTATTGTGTTGCTTAGACTGGGCATCTAGGTATATTCTTTGACCAAAGAGGAGCTGCAGTGAACTCCAAAAATGGAAACTTGAATGCCTTGACAGCTTTGCTCAGGAGATTGGAGGCAAAGCTGCAAGAAGCGCTGCAGTCTGTCCTCTTTCAGTTTTATCTGCTGGCCAGGCAGTCTCCTGGGATGACTGGTTCTTATCAGTCTAGGGGGCCTGGGAGTGGCCCTGGCTGCAGGCTGGTAAACTGCTAGAGGCCAAGGAGAAAGGCAGTCTTTGAGCGCAGCAGCAGTAGCCTTTTCCCCCTGAGCACCTGTCTCTAGAGGGCTTGGCAGTCTAGATTGACACTATTAGTGCAGTGGGGCTTCCCCCACTTTTCTTGGGGGATTATGTCACAGTCTATTAAGCGTGCTCCCTCGGTGTTTAATCCCACTCTGACATGGATTTTTCTGGCAGCCTGTTAATAGTGCCATTTCGTAAACCTGCCAGCTGTATTCCGTCCATGGCACCTTGGGATATCCGCCCTCTCCCAGTGGGCTTCCTTCCTTTCTGTGAATAGTCTGCAGGAAGTAGTCAGACCTGATACACCTCTTAGCTGGGGAGGCATCTGCAGCATGACAGTGGCAGAAATCATATGGGTCTGTAGATATAGTGACCAAGCTAGTGCCACCTTCCCAGTCCCTGCCTCAGCCCCCTGAGTGGGGTTACAGGCACAGATTGCCATGCCTGGCTATATTTCCAAAAAATCTCTATTTTTAAGTGTCTCTCCATTCTAGGTAAACAAAGTTTCAAACATGTGTCAGCCCATTTTGTAGAAACTTGTGCATGTAGCTCTTGCTGAGTTCAGATTTGCCTGGACCTATTAGCAACACTATTGGTGAGAATTTTGGGCTAAAGTCTTTGTAGGGTGGGGAAGCTTCTGGAAGGAAAGCTGTATGATTCTTTTTGTTTTGTTTTGTTTTGTTTTGTCTTTTGAGACAGGGTTTCTCTGTAGCTTTGGAGCCTGTCCTAGAACTCGCTCTGTACACTAGGCTGGCCTCGAACCCACAGAGATCTGCCTGTCTCTGCCTCCCGAGTGCTGGGATTAAAGGCGTGCATCACCACCACCTGGCTTGTATGATTATTGATGACAGTTAAGGCTCATGAGTTCCTAGGATAATCTTGTCACATGTTCTCAGGGTGTTAGAAGTGGGGCACCTTCATCAGAGCCAGCTGTAGCTTGGGGACAGGGTGGAAACCTCACCTGACCTTGGGCAAGATTTCCACCTGTACAGTCCTGTGCCTAGTGATCTATCCAAGACTGCCAGATGGACTGAATTTCGTGTGATTCCTGCTGTTTTTGTATAAGGAAACTGCAGGAAAGGAGGTAGTTGGGAACCCATTCCCAGACACCATTAGCTTTTCTAATTCCACAGGGATTCTGAGCCTGCCTGGCTCCAGCCTGCCCCTAGGCTCTCCCTGCTCCTCCCTTTTTCTCTGAGGTGTGGCCCTACCCCACCCACGGTATTCCCATCAGAGATATTAGGTGGGTTTGTTTCCATCGCTGCAGGCTAGTGACCACGCCACACAGTGAACACCTTTTTCCTTGAGATAAAACCAGTTTTCCTAGTCAGGTGTACTCATTGCCACAGGTTCTGAGCTGCACCTGCAAAGCGCCTCACTTGACAGGAATGCTGCTCTGCCCTGCCCCAGAGTTGTCTGTGTCTTCTGGTGCAGCAGAGCTGCTTGGGTGGGAAGCCTCTGAGGTACACAAGGCCTCTCTCCCCACTGTGGTCGCCTTTGATAAAGCATTAGGAGCCTGTGCCTTGCTGTCTGAGTGCTGTCCTTGACCTCCACTTTGTGTGTCATAGGGGCTAGGCCTCTTGGGTTTGAGCCAGGCCTGGATCCTTTGAATTGGGCTCTAGATTAATTAGAGAAGCGCCTCTTGAAGCTGTGGAAGGGCTGTGGAGAGCTGGGGAAAGAGGCTGTTGTTTCCCTTGGAGCCCCTTATAACGCTCAGGGCTTCTAAGTGGTTATTACCTCTTCCTGTAAAGCCTCTTTGGGGTTGTTACCTATTCCCTTCTTTTGGTTAGCTTTTTCCAGGCCTGTTGCATTTTTTTAAAAATTATTTTTTGGTGTGGTGTGGGATAGACCCAAGAGTGTGCATGCTAGGCAGGTAGCCCAGGTTGACTTTTATCCTGCAGTCCTCCAGGTTTAGCTTCAATTTTCTTACTCTTGCCGCTATTATCATATAATCTCTGACTCTTATTAGTTGCAGTGTATGGGACTTTTATGCCCATTCAAAGACTTTTCTGTTGTCATTTATGAGGAACATAGGGAGCTATAAAATAATTTGTTTGTTTTGTTGTTTGCCTTATTTGTCTGTGTGTGTGTGTGTGTGTGTGTAGAGAGAGAGAGAGAGAGAGAGAGAGAGAGAGAGAGAGAGAGAGAGAGAGAGATACAGACAGACAGGGTTTCTCTATGTAATCCCTGTCCTGGCTGTCCTGGAACTCACTCTGTAGACAAGGGTGGCCTTGGATTCATAGAGATGTGCTTACCTCTGCCTCCCCAGTGCTAAGATTAAAGGTATGGGCCACCACTGCTCAATTGTTGTTTGCCATTTGACAGAGGGTCTCTGTAGCTCTGACTGTCTTAGAATTCACCATGCAGACTAGGCTGTCCTGGATCTTACAAATCTCCCTCTCTCTGCCTCCTGAGTACTGGGATGTTTGTGTGCTACCATATAGGGCTGAGAGCTTTAAAAAACCCTTTTTTCCTTCCTTCCTTCCTTCCTTCCTTCCTTCCTTCCTTCCTTCCTTCCTTCCTTCCTTTCTTTCTTTCTTTCTTTTCTTTCTTTTCTTTCTACCCCAAACAGGGTTTTACTGAGTGCTTTTACTGGCCTGGTACTATGTAACCTGGTTTCAAACTCAAAGAGATCAGCCTGCCTCTGTCTGCCATGACACCCAGTTAAGTTTAAAAAGATTTTCCATTCTCCCAACTCCTATACTTAGCAACATCTGTGTCTGTGGGTCTGTCTTGAACATTGGATTCCTTTCCCACCTGCTACTTTCTTGACCCTCCCCTGACTCCACCCATACATACCTGCCCCCTCCCCCCAGCTTGTCCATAGTTATTTAGACTGTTTGGTGACTCATAGTTTAGGCTAGGAGAGAGTGCCTTTACTTTACAAAGTGCTGAGCACTGGGTAACTGGGGAGTTGAAAAAGTTAGGAGAACTGTTTGAGAGGTGTAGAAAGATGTACTTCGAAGCACGGTGAGGGAAGTTAGCTGGGAGAGGGCCCAGCGGGAGTGGGACTGACTCTACTGTCTTGGTCCCTAATGGAACAAATTCAGTTGGCTGTTTATCTCCATAAACCAGAGTGTGCCAGTTGGGGTTCCCGGCAGATGAACTTCAGTGGTCCAGTAGGTCTCAGTAATGCTGTAAAGAATAGCTTTGTGGGCTCTCGTCAGCTAGACCACTTAGCCTATGGCAATACCCAGAACACATTCCTCAGCTGTATGGTCACAGGACATATTGCTTTTGTCTGTGTGAGCATAGTACCTTTCTTTTTTTATTATTTATCTCATTAGTGGGTTGTTTTTTTGTTTTGTTTTTCTGTTTGGGTTTTGAGACAGGTCTTGGAACTCCTATGTAGACCTGGCTGGCTTCAAACTCAGAGATCCTCCTGCCTCTGCCTCCCCGGTACTTGGATTAAAGTCTAGTAGTACCATGTCTGGCTTAGCCCGACTTTTTTTTTTTTTTGAGTGCTAGAACTCAGGGTCTCTTGTGTGTTAGGCAAGCACAAGCACCCTACCACTGAGCTGTACTACTTGCCTGCTTATGGTAACCCCTCCACCTCTTGTGACCCAGTTAAACTCACAGGCACAGCCCCTTTTGCAGAAGGATGAGAGTTGACTCTGTAACCTCCTGGGGCTTGTCTTAGCCTTAGAGCTGTGCACCCCTCATTTGGGCTCTCTGCTGTTATTTGCTCACCAGCTTAGAGCCTTCAAAAGGCCCCCTGCAATTCCTGAGTTCACAGTGTTTTGGGGGTTGGTTTGCAGGGAGGATGGTGAGTTGGAAGAAGGTGAACTGGAAGATGATGGGGCTGAGGAGACCCAGGATGCCCCTGGGGGACAAGAGAGGAGTCGGAAAGAAAAGGGGGAGAAGCACCACAGCGACTCGGATGAGGAAAAGTCTCACAGGAGACTGAAACGGAAGCGGAAGAAGGAACGGGAGAAGGAGAAGAGGAGGTCGAAGAAAAGGCGGAAATCCAAGCACAAAGTAGGTCCCAGAGGGTTCCCCACACCTCCACTGCTGGCTCAGAGCCCGCCTGCATGTCCAGCGGGCACTCTTAGTAACAGCCTTTTGTAGCATCCAGGGCCTGGGGACAGTTTATAATATCTGGAGCTTATGCTCTGTTGCCGTTGAATGCCCCCAGGTGAGGAGTTTACAGGCTGAGCACAGAGCCCTTCCAGGCACATTCCATCATTATTTGTCCTGGGGCAGGCAGTGCCAAGCTGACCCGCCAGCAGCAGCAGTCACAGTGCCTTCTCTCATTGCAGCGCCATGCTTCTTCCAGTGATGATTTCTCGGACTTCTCAGATGACTCAGATTTCAGCCCCAGTGAGAAGGGTCACCGCAAGTACCGGGACTATAGCCCACCATACGCACCGGTGAGTGACACTGTCACATACATTCTGGTATGGAACAAGTGAATGGTAGCCCAGAGACAGTGGCTATTGTTTTCATTCCTATTTTATAGATGAGAAAACAGAGAGTTGGAAAAAGGGGCTTGAGTCAGAGCATTGACTTTCTCCACAAGGCCTGCTCCTGAGTTTGCCCAGTGTCAAGTATCCACCATGACTTGGCAGGACTCAGTATGTCTAACTCATCCAGGTCACAGATGACTGCCTTCTACTGTTCATAAGTGACCTTTTGTGGGAAATTGGCAAGAGAATGAAGTGGCCAGTAGAGTAAATTATCTCCAGGGCTGCCTAGTTAGAAGTTAAATACCCCATTACAACTCTGAACTTAACCATAAATTTACATCATTTGTCTGATGTGTTTGTACTTTTTCTTTTTTTTTTTTTTTTTTTTTTTTTTTTTTGGTTTTTCGAGACAGGGTTTCTCTGTTCTTTTGGAGCCTGTCCTGGAACTAGCTCTTGTAGACCAGGCTGGTCTCGAACTCACAGAGATCCACCTGCCTCTGCCTCCCAAGAAACTTGAATGGAAAAAACAAAAACAAATAAGGGCTCGGGAGGTAGCTGAGTGGTGTAGTGATTGCCTTTGTACTCACAGCCATGGACTTCATCCCAGCACCACTGCCACTACTACCAATACTAATAATAAATAATAGGAAGTAAAAACCAGGAAATGGTAGCACAAGCTAATAATCCCAGGATTAGGAAGGTTGAAGCAAAAGATCAAGACTTGGAGCCCAGAAGCTGGAGAAATAGCTCATTGGTTAAGTACGTGCACTGTTTTTGCAGAGGATGCAACAATTGTGTGGTGGCTACAAGTATGTGTGCCTCAGTTGTGGGAGGTACATAGATGCACGTGCATCAAAGCATTGCTATATATAAAAATCAATAATAATGAATAGAGTTTGTCTTAAGGTTTCTGTTGCTGTGAACAGACATCATGACCATGCCAGCTCTTATAAAGGAAAATATTTAATGGGGTGTCTTAAAATTTAAAAAGCTTAGTCCATTATCGTCATTGTGCCATGCTGGAGATGATAGTCCTACATATTGATCAGCAGGCAACAGGAAGTGAACTGAGACACTTGAGTGTATATGAGCCTTCAAAGCCAGTCCCCACAGTGACACACTTCTTTCAACAAGGCCATACCCATTCCAACAAAGCCACATATCTCCCCCATCCCCACCCCCATAGGGTTTCTCTGTAGCTTTTTTGTTTGTTTGTTTGTTTCGAGACAAGGTTTCTCTGTAGCTTTGGTGCCTGTCCTGAAACTAGCTCTTGTAGACCAGGCTGGTCTCGAACTCACAGAGATCTGCCTGCCTCTGCCTACCGAGTGCTGGGATTAAAGATATGCTCCACCACCGCCTGGTTCATTTTTATTTATTTAAAGATAATGGTAGTGCATGTCTTTAATCCTAGCACTCAGAAGGCAAAGGCAGGCAGGTCTCTTGAATTCAATGCCAGCCTGGTCTATAAAGGTAGTTCAGGATGGCCAGGACTACACAAAGAAATCCTGACTTGAAAAACAAAGAAATAAAATAAATAAATAAAACCACAGGTTACAGAGGATGTGATGGCACCTTTTTATTTTAACTAAAAAAAATATTTTTTTAATTTTATTTATTTATTTATTTTTTGTTTTGTTTTGTTTTTTTTCGAGACAGCGTTTCTCTGTGGTTTTGAAGCCTGTCCTGGAACTAGCTCTTGTAGACCAGGCTGGTCTCGAACTCACAGAGATCCGCCAGCTTCTGCCTCCCGAGTGCTGGGATTAAAGGCGTGCGCCACCATCGCCCTGCTTAAAAAAATATTTTATGTGACTGTTTTCCTGTATGTCTGTTTACCATATGCATGTCTGGTGCCTGCAGAGGCTAGAAGAGTGTCATATTCTCTGGAACTAGAGCTACTTACAGTTGTGAGTCTCTGTATGAGTACAAGAAGCCATGCCCAAGTTCCCTGGAATGGCAACCAGGGCTCTTCACTACTGTGCTATCACTCCAGCCCCATGGTGGCACTTTTTAAACCCTTTCCTGTGATAGCATCATACACCACAGCAGATGATAGAGGGTCATGTACAGTAATCCAGACTGACTTCTGCAGAAGGGTGCCCTCTCCATCCTAAGGGATGGTTTGATTATGACCTGGAGCTTGAGTGCTTGTGTGAGTGTGGATTTCCTTTTTGAGTTGAGCTGGTGTCACTGAGATGTTGCACACCTATACCGTAGTGCTACAGCTCATGAGTAGATGTCACTTTAGTATCCACTTGGATTAGTTTCCTGTAGCTCTCTGAGCTTTGTTACAGTAGTTCTGCTGCTCCAGTGTCCCCTGCTCATCAGCCCTGTCACCAAAGTCACCAAATCAAATATTTTATAACATGTAGGGACTGCCTAGCTTTCCTTTAACAATATGCTAAGAAATTTTTGTTTGTTTTTGTTTTGTTTTCAGTTTTGAGACCAAGTCTTTACTTTGTTACCTAGGGCAATCGTGAACTCCTAGGCTTAAGCAGTTTTTCTGCCTCAGCCTCCCATGTGGATGGAATTACAGACATGGGCCATCATACCCTACCTTAACAATGTGTGTTTAAAGCCAGGTATGATTGTCCAGGCCTCTAATCCTAACATTTGGGGTATGGAGACAGATGAAAAGTTCCATGCTAGGATGGAGCTCCCAGCACTGGGGAGGCAGAGGCAGGCAGATTTCTGAGGAGTAGCCAGGCCAGCCTAGTCTACCTAGTGAGTTATCGGACAACTAGGGCTATGCAGAGAAAAATCCTGTCTTTTTTGTTTGGTTGGTTTTTGAGACAGTTTCCCCTGTATATTGTCGACTGTCCTAGAATTTACTCTGTAAAGAAACCCTATCTTGAATCCAACCCCCTACAAAAAAATTAGTGTTCCTGGCCAGGCTGAACTATACAAGACCCTGTTTCAAAACAGTGTTTTCATTGCTTACAGCTTCCATTGCCAAGGTGGGCCCCATTGTGATATACTTTGTTCACCTTTTGAAAGGCATCTTGGGAAGTGTCTTTGGAAATAGTCTGTCATGGCCACAGTAGGCCATTCATTGAAATCCAAGACCCTAGGTCCGGCTTGGACAAGCTTGGATTCCTGGTCCTGCTTCCAGGCTCTTCCCCAGGTGTGCTTGCTTTGCATCTTTGTCCTTGGTTCAGTAGGCTGGGCTCCTGTTGTTTCTCCTTTCCTTCCAAACATTGGCCCTTTTCTTAAAGCCAAATGTGTGGACCCATTGCTGTCCCCAAGCCTGTCAGGGTAAACAGGTCTGCAGAGAGGCCAAGAACCAGTGGTAAACCAGTAGAAATACCCAGACAAGGTCAGGCGGTGGTGGTGCACACCTTTAATCCCAGCACTCAGGAGGCAGAGGCAGGCGGATCTCTGTGAGTTTGAGACCAGCCTGGTCTACAAGAACTGGTTACGAGATAGGCTCCAAAGCTACAGAGAAACCTTATCTAAAAAAAAAAAAATAATAATAATAACCCAAACAAACAAAAAAAAAAAAAAAGAAGAAGAAGAAAGAAAGAAAGAAATACCCAGACAAACGCACAAGTTCAAGTTCTGAGAATTGAGGTGGACCTTAATGGTCCTGATCCAGGCATGGGTACTGGCTCACCCTCTCCCTACTCTCTCCTGAACCCAGTCCCACCAGCAGTACTCATCGTCACACAGCGCGCCCCTGCCCAAGAAGTCCTACTCCAAGATGGAAAGCAAGGGCTACAGCATGTACGAGGACTATGAGAATGAGCAATATGGGGAGTATGAGGGGGATGAAGAGGAGGACATGGGCAAGGAAGACTATGATGACTTCACTAAAGAGCTGAACCAGTACCGCCGTGCCAAGGAGGGCAGCAGCCGGGGCCGAGGTGAGCCTTCCGTTCTTTCCCTTCCAACTTCCAGGGCCAGTGTTGCTGTTGAGAGTGGAGATTTTCAGAGTCAAAGATTTGCAAAGTCAAAGTCAAATTTTCAGCCGGCCGTTACTGAGCCTCATATTTAGGAGAGCTAGGCAGTCTCTCAGAGATGGCCAAAGTGCACAGAAGCTGTCCACGCGGGGCATAAGGGCTAGAGACAGCCTTGGTACAACAGGCCTACAGAGCAGGGACAGCTAATGTCTCTCATCTGGGCCAGAGTGAGGACAGCTGGTGGCTCCAGCTCTGCCCACCCCCAGTCCTGGGCTTTCTGTCACCTGACCACTTTGTTTACCTCTGAACTTTGGACTTTAGGAAGCTCGTTCATGAACTTGTAGCTGGAGGCTTGAAGGAAGATGGGGGGAAGGGGATAACAAAGATTGTAGAGCCAGAAAAAACAGACAGTTGGAGGAGGTTTCTAAAGTTCCAGCTCGGGTTCTTAGACTTAGGATACAGGTTATTGTTAAGAGTGGCTGTTCTTGTTTCCTCCTGGCACCTTTGAACCAGGCTCCGCTTTGTGGAAATCCCAGACTGGCGGTGCCCAGACTGGTGATGCAGTGGGCCACCAACATGAGTACAGTGAGAGAAATCAGGTCACACTTGTTTATTACTCTGTCTTATCAGCCTTACCAGACTCTACAATAGATGCCTAGATTTTGGTGGTCTCTCCCTCTCTGTTCTCCCTACGACTTTAAAATCTAGTATGCATTTCCCAGTTGCAACCAGAAACATGTCCTAGGCTTTTTAGCCACATAGGGCTGGTGACTGCTGTCTTGGACAGTGAAGCCCTGAGTAGATAGATATCAGGAGGACAGCTAGTGAGGGCAGGAGTTAGGTGTCCAGGGTGCCGGGTGAGCCCCTTCAAGGGGACCAGAGGCTCTGTAGTCTCTCTGGGCCAGCTGGGATGGCTCCCTGAAGGAGGAGGCTTCAAGTAACAGAATGGAAATGGGTTTCTCTCTTTCTTGCTGTTGTCGTCTGTAATCATGTGAGGTTCACTGTCCTATTTACTCCACAGGTAGCCGAGGCCGGGGCAGGGGCTACAGGGGCCGTGGAAGCCGAGGAGGATCTCGAGGCCGAGGAATGGGCAGGGGCAGTCGAGGCCGGGGCAGAGGCTCTGTGGGAGAGCACCTGGAGGATGAAGAGGACTTTTACGAGGAGGAGATGGAAGTAAGGTTTTCTGTAGCTCTTGGTGATGCAGTGTGACTGGCAGGCTCCCTGGGCTGCAAGTATTACGGGTGGGTACTGTGAGACTAAGGTAGGAGGACTTGTGGTTTCCAGAAGGAAAGGCTTTGTGACAGGCACACATATGTTTAAAAGGTTCTTTGTTGGGGAAAAAAAAGAAAAAAAAAACCTTCAGTGGCTGAAGCAGGAATGGCACCAGATGGTAGACTGCAAAAACCCTGACCTGAGAAGGCAGGGCTTCTCTGAGTGTCTTCTACCTCTTGAGGCAGGCACAAGAGTGTGCAGAACACATACCATTCTGTCCCTGTCTTCCATGTTGTGACCCATTTCTTGAAATCCTACTGTTCCTTGTGCCCAGAAACCCTGTGCTTGGCTCTGCCCAATGGGATGGAAGTCTGCAGTGAGAAAGCTGCAAGAATAGGGCTTGGGACTGCCCACCAGCCGTGAGGCCGCTCAGTGTTAGGGTCAGTGTTGTCTCTTGCATGACACTTCTGTCCTCTTCTTTCTTGAACCCAGTATGGAGAAAGCGAGGAGCCCATGGGAGATGATGATTACGATGACTACTCCAAGGAGCTGAACCAGTACCGAAGGTCCAAAGACAGCCGAGGCCGAGGTGGGCAAGGGCTCTGCAGGTACAGGTTGGCTGTGCTTCAGCAGCTACTGGCTTAACATGAAAAGTAAAACCCTTCTCTCCTTCTCCACAGGCTTAAGTCGAGGCCGAGGCCGGGGTTCCCGAGGAGGTCGAGGGAAGGGGATGGGCCGTGGCCGAGGTCGAGGCAGCAGAGGGGGAATGAGCAAGGGCGGGATGAATGACGATGAAGACTACTATGATGATGACATGGGCGTGAGTACACTCTCGTGATCTAATGTGGATTTTGTTAGTTTTGTTTTTTCCCTTTCTTTTTAATTTATTTATATTTCTTTTTGTTTTAGAACATTTTTTCTTTTCCCAGTTCCCCCTCCTCCCGCTCTTCCCTTTCCTCCCCTGCCCCCATCCACTCCTCAGAGAGGGTAAGGCCTTTCTTGGGGAGTCGACAAAGTCAGGCATATCAAGTTGAGGCAGAACCAAGCCCCTCCCCCTGTATCAAGGCTGAACAAGGTATCCTACCATAGGGAATGGGCTCCAAAAAGCCAGTTCATGCACCTGGGATAGATCCTGGTCCAACTGCCAGCCCCTCTACCCCAACAGATCAAGCCATATAATTGTCACTCACATTCATAGGCCCTAGTTTGGTCCCGTGCAGGTTTCCCAACTGTCAGACCAATGTCTGTGAGCTTTCTTTTGTTTTTTAATTTATCTTTCTGTGAATGGATATTTTGCCTGGTACCCACAGAGGCTAGACAAGGACATTGTATACTCTGGGACTGGAATTACAAGCAGTTTTTGGGTTTGTTTTCTATACATTTTTTTATTGATATTTATTACGCTCTACATTTTTCTCTGCTCCCCCTTCCTGCCTCTCCCCCAAGGTCCCTATGCTCCCAATTTACTCAGGAGATCTTGCTTTTTTATACTTTCTACTTCCCATGTAGATTAGATCTATGTAAGTCTCTCTTAGTGTCCACATTGTTGTTTAAGTTCTCTGGGATTGTGGTTTGTAGGCTGGCTTTCTTTGCTTTATGTTTAAAAGCCACCTATGAGTGAGTACATGTGATAATTGTCTTTCTGTGTTTGGGTTACCTCACTCAAAATAATGTTTTCCTGCTCCATCCAATTTCCTGCAAAATTCCAGCTGTCATTATTTTTTTCTGCTGTGTAGTATTCCATTTTGTAAATGTACATTTTTTTTTTATCCATTCTTCAATCGAGGGGCATTTAGGTTGTTTCCAGGTTCTGTCTATGACAAACAAAGCTGCTATGAACATAGTTGAGTACATGTCCTTGTGGCATGATTGAGCATCCTTTGAATGTATACCCAAAAGTGGTATTACTGGTTCTTGAGGAAGGTTGTGTCCTAATTTTCTGAGAATCGCCACACTGACATCCAAAGGGGTTGTACCAGCTTGCATTCCCACCAGCAATGCAGTAGTGTTCCCTTTTCCCCACAACCTCTGCAGCATAAGTTGTCATCAGTGTTTTTGATCTTGGCCATTCTTATAGGTGTAAGATGGAATCTCAGAGTTGTTTTGATTTGCATTTCTCTGATTACTAAGGATGTTGAACATTTACTTAAGTGTCTTTCAGCCATTTTAGATTCCTCTGTTGAGAGTTCTCTGTTTAGGTCTGTACTTCATTTTTTTTTTAATTGGATTATGTGATTGATCTTTTGGTGTCCAATTTCTTGAGTTCTTTGTATATTTTGGAGATCAGACCTCCGTCTGATGTGGGGTTAGTGAAGATCTTTTCCCATTCTGCAGGCTGTTGTTTTGTCTTGTTGACTGTGTCTCTTTGCTTTACAGAAGCTTTTCAGTTTCAGGAGGAGGTCCCAATTATTGTTTCTCTCAGTGTCTGTGCTGCTGGGGTTATATTTAGGAAGCGGTTCCCTGTGCCAATACGTTCAAATGTACTTCCCACTTTCTCTTCTATAAGGTTCAGTGTGGCTGGCTTTATGTTGAGGTCTTTGATCCATTTGGACTTGAGTTTTGTGCATGGTGATGATGTGGGTCTATTTTTATTCTTCTACATGTTGATATCCAGTTATGCCAGCACCACTCGTTAAATATGCTTTCTTTTTTCCATTTAATATTTTTTGCTTCTTATCAAAGATGTGTGTGTGTGTGTGTGTGTGTGTGTGTGTGTGTGTAGTGATATCTGGGTCTTCTATTTGGTTCCATTGGTCCTCCTGTCTGTTTTTTTTTTTTTTTTTTCTTGATTTTCGAGACAGGGTTTCTCTGTAGCTTTGGAGCCTGTCCTGGAACTAGCTCTTGTAGACCAGGCTGGTCTCGAACTCACAGAGATCCGCCTGCCTCTGCCTCCCGAGTGCTGGGATTAAAGGAGTGCGCCACCACCGCCCGGCCTCCTGTCTGTTTTTATGCCAATACCAGGTTGTTTTCAATACTGTAGCTCTGTTTTTATTTATTTATTTTTAAAATATTTATTTATTTATTATGTATAATAATACATAATGTCTGTGTGCATGTCTGCAGGCCAGAAGAGGGCACCAGACCTCTTCACAGATGGCTGTGAGTCACCATGTGGTTGCCGGGAATTGAACTCAGGACCTTTGGAAGAGCAGGCAATGCTCTTAACCACTGAGCCATCTCTCCAGCCCCCAATACTGTAGCTCTGTAGTAGAGTTTGAAGTCAGGGATTGTGATGCCTCCGGAAGTTCTTTTATTGCCCAAGGTTGTTTTGGCTATCCTAGGTTTTTTGCTTTTCCAAATGAAGCTGAGTACCATTCTTTTGAGGTCTTTGAAGAATTTTGCTGGGATTTTGATGGGCATGTTTGTCTTTTTCGAGCTAGGTTTTTCTGTGTAGTCCTAGCTGTCCTGGAACTCATTTTGTAAACTAGGCTGGCCTTGAACTCACATCTGCTGAGCAGCCACTTCTTAACCAGTGAGCTCTCTCTCTCTAGCCTCTGTGATCTGATGTTTTGACCAAGGCTATTTCAGAGATTTTTGTCATTTTCTTTTTCTTTCTTTTTTTTTGTTTGTTTGTTTTTTGTTTTGTTTTTCAAAACAGGGTTTCTCTGTAGCTTTGGAGCCTGTCCTGGAACTAGCTCTTGTAGACCAGGCTGGCCTCGAACTCACAGAGATCTGCCTGCCTCTGCCTCCTGACTGCTGGGATTAAAGGCATATGCCACCATTTTTGCCATTTTCTAATGAACTTTTCTCTGAAGGCTGATCCCGTCCTGTTCCTAGCAATCCCTTAGCCAGGGGCTGATCAGTATTTTTCAGTTGCCCAGAGGGAGGCCCTGTTGGTATAGCTTTCTGTTTAAAACCACACTTTAGCAGTACTTGCAGCCATCTTGTTAAGTTTTTAAAGTGGAAAGTTTTCTAAATGATAGACCCCAATGCTCTAGGAAAGTTTCCATAAGAACTTGGCTGCCCCCTCTAAGAGGGGTGTGTACCTACATAGCATATGGAGCACCAGAGTTTTTCCAGTCTGAGTTCTGTGTTGCATGTGGTGACTTAAGCTGCCTGTACCTGTCCTGTTCTCTCATACACTTAATGCACGTCCTTCTCCTCTATTACTCACAGGATGGCGGTGGTGTAAGCTACCGGCGAAGTGATCATGACAAGCCCCACCAGCAGTCTGACAAGAAGGGCAAAGTTATCTGCAAGTACTTCGTGGAGGGGCGATGCACTTGGGTAAGCAGCACCCGAGGACGTGTGGCATACAAGGACAGGCTTCCATAGTGCACACTGTTGAGGAGGGAAAGGGCAGCCTGGAAGTCTCAGCTCATCTTAGAATTAAGAGGACTCAGAGGGAGCAAGAGTTGAGAGTTTGAGGCTTAGGGATGCTTTATGGTAGAACTTTTCGTTTAGTCTATAGAGTCTCAAATGAGTCTATAAAGGTTAATTTCTTCTGGTTATGCCATTGAACTTTAGGATTGGAGAGTTGTTTTTTTCTTCCTACTTTTTATTTTATTTATTTGTTTGTTTGTTTGTTTTTGAGACAGGGTTTCCCTGTGTAGCCCCAGCTATCCTGGAACTTACTCTGTAGACCAACCTGACCTGGGAATCACAGAGATCTGCCCGTCTCTGCTTTCCAAGTGCTGGGATTAAAGGTGTGCACCACCACACCTGGCTTGGAGAGGCTTTATTAAAGACTCCAGGGAGACTCAACCTCAGGCTTCAGAGTTGTGCAAAAGAGAAGTATGGCCACTTAAGACAATTGGCTTGTGACTGTGATAGAAAGGCAACAGGCAGGTGGCACATAAGCCTGAGTGGTGCTGCTTCCACAGGAGTCAGGAAGAAATAGCTATTCTTAGCAGATAGTTGTATATAAAATAATCTTTATTACTCTCAGTTTTAACTCTGCTGATTTCAACACATACATATTTGTCCCTCAACAAGAAGTCTTAATCAGGGAGTTCAAGGCTACTGCAGAGGTCAATGGCTCTCTAGGGACCTAGATTCCTTCATATTTAAACATGTGGCATTTACCTTTAGTCCCAGCACCCAGGAGACAGAGGTGGGCAGATCTCTATAGAGTTTGAGGCCAGCCTGGTCTACAGAGCAAGTTGCAGGATAGCGAGGGCTATACAGAGAAACTCTGTCTCAAAAAAAGAAAAAAATGGAGAAAGTCTCTGCTTTTTGCCAGGTGCATGCTTTTAATCCCAGCACTTAGGATACAGAGGCAGGCAGATCACTGAGTTTGAGGCCAGCCTGGTCTACGTGTCAAGCTATAGATGTAGTGAAGTCTTGTCTCAAAAAATAAAAATGTATTTTTAGTCAAGAAGAATCCTGCCTGGAAGCTTCTACTTGTATTTTATCGGCTAAATAAACAAGGGGAGCTGGAAAATAGGCTATGTTTAGTCAGGCAGTCTTCCTCCAACAAAACCAGGGTTCGCTTAGGAAGGACAGTACATGGGACTGACTGAAGTAAAGAGTTTTCGTCGTCAGACAGCAAATGGTATGCAGCAGAGCAGATGGGAGAGGAAGGAAAGAGGTGAATTAGGAGGAAACAAATGGCCAGAAGTGTCCAGGGCAGGATGGGGAGCAGGCATTGGGTTGGGAAGCACCATTTGGGAGCCTACTTTTCCCTGGGGAATATTTTCTTATCTGTGGTCCCTCTGTAGACACAAGTGAATCAGAACTCATTTTCCCTACCCTCACTCTTCCTGCTTCTATTCTAGGGAGACCACTGCAATTTTAGCCATGACATCGAACTGCCAAAGAAGCGAGAGCTGTGCAAGTTTTACATCACAGGGTTCTGTGCTCGGGCTGAGAACTGCCCCTACATGCATGATATCCTTTGCTGTCTCATCTATCCTGGTTGCCCTGTGCTGCTCCTCCTGGGGGCCTCACTGGGCTGCCTCCTTTTTCTGCCCCTTTGAGCCATTGTTCCAGCTGTCCACATGTTCACCCAAGAAAGCCTGCAGACATCCTTTACCATTCCCTTTTCTGTCAAAGTCAAAGTTCCAAGGCCAGCACTGCAGGCCAGAACTTGCTCTGAAATAAAGCAGTGCTGAGAATGGCAGCTGCCGGCCACTGCACAACCCTGAGTGTGTCACCTCACTTCTAAAACAAAGGGGGTTGCTTGTGCTTTGGGGTGGGTTCTGAGAGGAAGCATTTGCCTTAATTAGTCATGAACGTGACTTTCCCTGTAAGTTATACCACACCACTGGGAACTGCATCAATGGTGACGACTGCATGTTCTCTCATGACCCGCTGACTGAGGAGACTCGAGAACTTTTAGATAAGGTAATGTCTGGGGTGGCACGGGCTCTTCAGGATCAGAGTCCTGGCTCTTCAGGATCTGGACTAAGACTTTGTTAGGGGGGCAGACCGCTAAATTCCTTCCTATAGGAGAGGTGGGGGTCATATTGTATCCTACCCCAGACCTGAGCTGCTGTCTTCCTAGGAGATAACAGAATGAAAGGAATGTCACCTTGTGGTTTTTGTAGAGAGACAAAGATACACAGAGGAGAAATGCCAGTGTCTCTCTGAGTCACAGGGACTCCTACAGAGAATGGAGGGAGGTCTAGGATTTCACAAACCAGGTGCCATTTGACATTCACCTTGGTGTCTGTTGTTGTTGTTCACTAAACTAGCACAGTTTGTGGGGATACTCGCTTTGGCCATTCTTTTTGGCAGCTGTTTGCCTAGGGCAAGATGATCAGCATCCACTTAGGTCTTGGAAAGGTCCAATAGTGTCTGATTGAGGGGCGCCCCCTGCTGGAGGTTCAATGTTCACACTCAAGCAGGCGTCCAGTCATCCCTCTTGGGTTGGTTTAGTTTTTCTTACAACTTTTAGTTTTAAAAGTTTGGTTTTTGGAGGGGGTGTTTTTTGCTCGTTTGTCTATTTATTTCTTTGCTTTTGTTTTTTGAGACATGGTCTCTTTTGTACTGGACCTAGAGCTCATTGTATAGACCAGAATGTCCTCTATCTCAAAGAGACCCCCCCCACACACACACACACATACTGTGCTGGGATTAAAGGTGTGCAGCACTGTATTAGCTATATTATTTAAGCTTTATTACATTTTTTGGTCTACCTTTTCTTTGTTTTTTTTTTTTTAAATATTTATTTATTATGTATATAATATTCTGTCTGTGTGTATGCCTGAAGGCCAGAAGAGGGCACCAGACCTCATTACAGATGGTTATGAGCCACCATGTGGTTGCTGGGAATTGAAAGGTCCTGGACCTTTGGAAGAGCAGGCAGTGCTCTTAACTGCTGAGCCATCTCTCCAGCCCCCCCTTTCTTTTTTTCTTTGGTGGTTTTTTTGTTTTTGTTTTTTTTTTGTAATTTTGCTATGTGGCCCAGGCTGACCTCTTTATTCCTCCCTTCTACTCTTCTCAGTGCTAAATATGCAGGCATAGACTCCCAGCTTCACTTGCTAAATTTTTAATGAGCCGTTTTCCAGCTATCTGGTCTACTTTGGGAAGCTTGCCTCCATGAAGCAAGTGATGAGGCTTATGGTAGCAGCCTCTCCCTGTCCCCTCTGTGGGTAGGATTTGCCTCATTTTCTTTCTTCCTTTTTGAGAAGACAGGGTTTCTCTGTAGCTTTGGAGCCTGTCCTGGAACTAGCTCTTGTAGATCAGGCTGGCCTCGAACTCAGAAAGATCCGCCTGCCTCCTGAGTACTGGGATTAAAGGCGTGCGCCACCACTGCCCTGCTGAGATAGGGCTTCTTTGTGCAACATCGCTGACTGTCATAGAACTTTTGACTGTCTTAGAAATTTGTTGACCAGACTGGTCTTGAACTCACAGTGATCTGCTTCCCTCTGTTGGATGTGCTTGGATTAAGACATGAGCTACCACTGCCAGGCAAAGGTTTTTCTTTCTCTCTTTCTTTCTTTCTTTCTTTCTTTCTTTCTTTCTTTCTTTCTTTCTTTCTTTCTTTCTTTCCTTCCTTCCTTCCTTCCTTCCTTCCTTCCTTCCTTCCTTCCTTCCTTCGTCTCTTTTCCATTCTTTTTGGCTTCCTTTTTTTTTTAAATGGAAAAAAATGTTTTAAAATTAATTTAGAAATAGAAATCCTTGGGGGCTGGAGAGATGGCTCAGTGGTTAAGAGCATTGCCTGCTCTACCAAAGGTCCTGAGTTCAATTCCCAGCAACCACATGGTGGCTCACAACCATCTGTAATGGGGTCTGGTGCCCTCTTCTGGCCAGCAGGCATACACACAGACAGAATATTGTATACATAATAAATAAATAAATATTTAAAAAAAAAAGAAAGAAATAGAAATCCTTTAAAGGAGGGGGGAAAAGACAAAGTATGCAGGCAGGTTTTTTTTTTTTCTTCAAGATAGGGTTTTTTTGTTGTTGTTGTTGTTTTGAGACAGGGTTTCTCTGTGGTTTTGGAGTCTGTCCTGGAACTAGCTCTTGTAGACCAGGCTGGTCTCAAACTCACAGAGATCCGCTTGCCTCTGCCTCTGCCTCCCAAGTGCTGGGATTAAAGGCATGCGCCACCACCGCCCGGCAGGCAGGTTTTTTTTTTTTTAAAGATAGATTTATTTATTTATTTTGTATGCACTGTTCTGCCTGCATTCCAGAAAAGGGCACCGGATCTCATTACAAATTACATAGACCAGGCTGGCCTTGAACTCACAGACTTCTGCCTGCCTCTGCTTCCCAAGCCCTGGAATTAAAGGTGTGTGCCACCACTGTCTCACTGCAGGCAAATTTTTACTTCATGCACTTCTCATAACCTCATTTGTTTACTAGTTTCCATGATGAGAAAATACTCAGCCACCCAAATTAATTTTTTTTTTTTTTAAGATTTATGTATTTAAGCCGGGCGGTGGTGGCGCACGCCTTTAATCCCAGCACTCGGGAGGCAGAGGCAGGCGGATCTCTGTGAGTTCGAGGCCAGCCTGGTCTACAAGAGCTAGTTCCAGGACAGGTACCAAAAGCTACAGAGAAACCCTGTCTCGAAAAATCAAAAAAAAAAAAAAAAAAAAGATTTATGTATTTATTATGTATACAACATTCTGTCTCCATGTATGCCCACACACCAGAGGAGGGCGCCAGATCTCATTACAGATGGTTGTGAACCACCATGTGGTTGCTGGGAATTGAACTCAGGACCTCTGGAAGAACAGACAGTGCTCTTAACCACTGAGCCATCTCTCCAGCCCCCAAATTAATGTTATTAATAGGGATATAGATTATAGATCAGTTTCACAAAGAAGCCAATTAATCTCAAGATCGCAAGTCCTATTGCTATTACCACAGCAGTATTCTGGAATTCTTTTCTGTTGTATTTGGTGCATCTTTTAATTGGTCCAGTTACAAACTGCTGACTTGGCTACACAGACTGCATCACCTGATCCATGATGGTTTTCTGGATGGCAGTTCGAGAAAGCAGAGTCTCGTAGCATAGGAGAGGACTTACTTTTTTAGGTGTCAAGTTATGCAAGAGTACAACATCTCTTCTGCACAATTTAGACCCACACATGTGAATTCTCAACAGCTAAAATCCCTCCATCTTTTCCTGTCAATGTCCTATCCCAACTGTTCCTTGCCTCTATGGTTTCTTTCCCTATGGTTACTTTGTTTGTTTGTTTTTTATGGTTTTTTTGAGACAGGGTTTCTCTGTGTAGCTTTGGAGCCTATCCTGGCACTAGCTCTTATAGACCAGGCTGTCCTCCAACTCAGGGAGATACTCCTGCCTCTGTCTCCTGAGTGCTGGGATTAAAGGTGTGTGCCATCACCGCCCGGAATCATAAGGATGGGGAACAGGGGGTAACTAAGTGGTACAGCCTATGCTTCTTGTACACAAGGCCCTGGGTTTGATCCTTGTCATCACAGGAGAAAAATGAGTGTTTTCTAAGTAGAACTGTACAGGTTACGGGTATGTGTCTGCCTAGTGTATGCAGTAATGCACTTTTCCATATGCTCATGGCTCTGTGGGTCTCTACAGTTTAGTGGTGTTGACTGCAGAGTTGAACTTAGCTGATGGCTAAGTTTGTTGATTGAGGTATTGGTTGAAATATACCTTTGTATATTTCCAGTTTGGGCAAAAACTTAGAATTTGTGACAACTACCTACCTTGCTTATTTGTGTATGCAGGAGGTAAGCATGCTTTTTTTTTTTTCTTTTTTCTTTTTGGCTGGTTAGTTTTTTCTGACAAGGTTTCTCTGTGTATCCCTGACTGTTCTGGAACTCGTACCATAGACCAGGCTTACTTCATATCCATAGTGATTAGCCTGCCTCTGTCTGCAGAGTGTGTGTGTCACCACACCTGGTGGTGACTGTCATTTTTGCATTCTAGCATCAACTCTGCTGAAAGATTTGGGGACATAGCTAGATACTAGAAATTGTGATAGACAAGAGCCTTTTAGCAGTGGTCATTGCCAGTAGGGAGGCCATGCATGAAAAGGCTGTAAAGGAGTGTAGGGATAGATACCTGTGCTCCACCGGTGCTGAAATGGCTGGTAGGTCATTTATGTTCTATCCTCTGGTCATTTTCTCATTGTTTTTTGCATATCTGTGTCATTGTGCTGGATTGAAAGGCCTGGTAGATTGCTTTGATCCAGTCCGTTACCTGGCAGTACTTGATAGGGTTGAGCCCCAGGCCTATCCTAGCTGGTAACTGCCTGTAAAGGATATTGGCCAGGTTTTCACACTTTCTCACTGGTAGTGAGAAGTACAATGTGTTTTGAAGCCTTGCTGGGCAAATCTGTCTCAGGGCATTGCAGACCTGTGGACATTGTAATGGGAAGCATGGCAGTAAGGAGAGGTTGATATTTTCCTGCCTCAGCATCCCCAGTGCTAAGATTACAGATGTGTACCACTATACCCAGTTGAAGATGAATTTAGGTCCTGGACCCTACACTCTGAAGGCCTTCTGCAGGCTTGAGTTTTAAGTTTGTTTTTTTTTTTTTCCAGAAAATTCAGCTTTCCACGCAGTTTGATTTGGTGTGATTTCTTTTGATACCCACAGATGTTGGCTGATGATGCAGAAGCAGGTGCTGAGGACGAGAAGGAGGTGGAAGAGCTGAAAAAGCAGGGCATTAACCCCTTGCCCAAGCCACCTCCTGGCGTGGGGCTCCTGCCCACTCCTCCACGGCCCCCAGGGCCCCCAGCTCCCACCTCTCCTAATGGCAGGCCCATGCAGGGTGGCCCTCCTCCACCACCCCCACCCCCACCCCCACCTCCAGGGCCTCCTCAAATGCCCCTGCCGGCACATGAGCCACTGTCCCCGCAGCAGCTACAGCAGGACATGTACAACAAGAAGATCCCCTCTTTGTTTGAGATTGTGGTGCGGCCCACAGGGCAGCTAGCTGAGAAGCTGGGCGTGAGGTGAGTATACTGCCCACAGAAGCACAGGAGAATGGCCTGGTAGAGCCCGGCCCTTCGAAGTGGTCAGATCCTATTTGGTCTCTTGGCCTCAGGCTTCAAGTGAACATTGCAGGTGTCCTGGGCTGGGTGCCACTACCTTTTTCTCAGCAGCTTCCTCACAAGTACCATTTTCTCCTCTAGGTTCCCTGGACCTGGTGGACCCTCAGGGCCAATGGGTCCTGGCCCTAACATGGGACCCCCAGGGCCAATGGGGGGTCCCATGCACCCAGACATGCACCCAGATATGCACCCAGACATGCACCCAGATATGCACCCAGACATGCACCCAGATATGCATTCTGACATGCACCCTGACATGCATCCTGACATGCCAATGGGTCCTGGCATGAACCCTGGTCCTCCCATGGGTCCTGGTGGCCCCCCGATGATGCCCTATGGTCCTGGAGACTCCCCACACTCGGGAATGATGCCTCCCATCCCACCAGCCCAGAACTTCTATGAGAACTTCTACCCACAGCAAGAAGGCATGGAAATGGAGCCGGGGCTCGTTGGGGATGCAGGTATGTAGGTACCAGCTGGGCTGCAGAGTTGGGCTCATCAAGGCGGGATGGTGGACAGAAGTAACTTTTCTTCCTTGGTCAAGTCTTACAGCAGCATTCCAATCCCATTCTTGTCTCATGGGTGTTTTCGGTATTGTGGGACCTTTTGTCTTGTGAGAGCAGAACTCTTGTGTTTGTGGTCAGTGTAGGAAGCTGTGCTCACCTGGTATCAGTCAGAAGCAAGCTTTGGGAAACTGTGCTCATGCAAGTGCCCTAGAAAAGGTCTCTCTTCAGATAATGCTGGGCTTGGTGACTTTGCCTGCCTGACCCCATGACTAGATAGGTTCCTTCCTCTCTTTCCTATGATGTTAACAACCTCACTGTCAGGACTAAATGTTTGGTTGGCAATAGAATATATATTGCAGCCTCAAAAAGGAGGAGGGACCAGCCCAAGCCCAGAGCTCACAGCACGTGTCCTCTGTCCTTGCTGTGCTTACATTTTAGTAAGAGGGAAACAGAGAGCAGTCAATTGATTCATTTGCACACGAGTCATTGTTAGAAAATAGCATGGGACAGTGTAAAGGGTGGTGGGACACAGCCAAGGCCTTAACAGGAACAGTCGACTGGAGCTTCTCTGAGAAGGTGGCCAGGTATCACAGCTGGCCAGCCGTCTGAGGAGAGCAGAAATGCTTACGCTACAAAGGAAGGAGTGTGTGTCACCTGGCAGTAGTGGTCTTGCCTACTCTACAGAACAATGGAGGGCCATGGGACATATGTTCCTGTGGTTCCCACCACTGAGACTGGTGGATCACTTCAAGTTCTGGGCCAGCCCTGGATACAGTGAGACTACCAAACAATCAGAACAGTGGAGGAAATTCCCAGGATTCCATGGAGTTGCCTACAGCAGATTTGCCCAGGTGGTGGCATGGAGTTAGAGACAGGTCATGTGTTTTGTACATGGCACTTTGGAGCCAATGTGACCTGTATGTGCTGTGTAGGATTGGAAGGAGCATCTTGGAGGATGGGTCCAAGCATAGGCAGACCTTTACCGAAGCTCAGGCTGGTCTGTTGGATGTGAGCATCACTACTGCCTCAAAGCACAAGGAGCCTGTGTGTGGGTTTGAGCAACCATAGTATATGCATGGCATATACGTATGGCAAAGAGATGCTGGAAAAGGCAGGCCGCCGAGATTGAGGTACTAGTGCCTGGTCTGCATTAGTTGTCTTGTTGATGGTAGGTGTCGGTATAGAAAGTGAGTTCATCATATGAGTTCCAGGAGGCACCCTTTAGAGCACAGAGCTGCTGTGGTTTCTGCACACCTATGTGGCCTTCTTGTAATTTGTGTTCTGTGGAAGTGGAGCCTTAGCCTGTGACTGAACATAAATTCGGTCTCATTAGGCTCATGTACTGACCAAACTCAGGCTGTGGTAGTAGTCCTCCTTTCACTATGTGTGAATATTTACCAAGTTTGCAGTTTGTGGTGTGTGTGTGGGGGGTGCACATGAGCAGAGGGCACCTGTGTGTAGACCAGGTTGATGTCAGTTGGCTGTATATATGGAGGCAGAGAATCATTTGAACTTAGAGATCATCATACTAACTCATTTGAACTTGAAATCGCCATTTCAGCTAGTCTGGCTAGCTAGATCTAGGAATACCCTGCCTGCTTCCCAAGCACTGGTATTACAGGCTGTTGCCATGTCTTGCCTTGCTTTATGTCCAGTTGTGCAACAGTAGCACACTGAACCATCTTTCCAGTCCCCAGTGTCTCAAGTTAAACTATTTAAAATACCAGACTGGCTTTCCTGGTAGCATGGACTACATCTCTGATGCTCAGTTATAATGTCCCAGCTAGATAAGAGTCCTTACCACATGTGGAAGGAACAGAGTGGGGCTCTTAACAAACTCTGGCTCACCATTCTACATTCGAGGAGTTGCAGTAAGATAATGGTACTGTGTCTAATGCACATAGTAGAGCTGGTTGGTGAGGGAGGGAAGACTTGCTATGGCCATGCAAGGGAATCTGCCTATGTACTCAGTAATTCTAGTGTCCAGGAACCCTAGAGGACAGAGAGGAGAGAGGGGGTGCCCTGAGCTGGACTGAGGTTTTTAGTGAGTTTTGTCCTCTTCTGGTTCTGATTCTGGGAGATACAGTGAATTTCTTTCTTACAGGCATGTCCAACCTGCAGCTTAGGCACTGTATGCAGCTGAGAGTAGATGTGAATGCAAACATAACACAAAAATCTTAAACCTAGATGGGGTGGTGGTGGCACATGCCTTTAATCCTAGCACTCGGGAGGCAGAGGCAGGCGGATCTCTTTGAGCTCAAAGCCAGCCTGGTCTACAAGAGCTAGTTCCAGGATAGACTCCAAAGCTGCACAGAGAAACTGTGTTAAGAAAAAAAAAAATCTTAAACCTAATAACCTTTATGACTAGGCTGACCATGATGGCTTACACCTTCGGTCCCAGCACTTGAGAGGCAGAGGCAGGTAGATCTCTTAGTTCAAAGCCAGCCTGGTCTATTGGAGAGTTTCAGCACCTTTTCGTGCGAGATTATTTTTAGTTTGATTACGTGCTTTCTCAAGCATGAACTTCGTAGATGACAAACATGATGTCAAACAGTTGGACATGCGTTCAGGAAGCCATGAGATAGCACATGGCAGATGAAGAACCAAGCCTGCTTCCTGTGAGGACAGCAGAAGCTACCTAGCCTGAAAGGGATATGGCCTGTCTACAGGGAGTTTCCATCTGAGGCATATGCACGCAGTTCTGCTGACATCCATAAGCATCCACCATGCCCTCCCTGAGCCTCATCCTTTCCCTGCCAGCTGGCCCACTGTGGGTGCCTGCTGGACTCTCAAGGCACCCAGGCCTGGGGAGGAGGAAGGGACGGGTGGCCATCCTCATCCTCGCACTCGCCACCCAGCTTGGCTTTTCCAACGGAGGCCTTCCCGACACAAACCCTCTTCCCTGCCACAGAGGACTACGGGCACTACGAAGAGCTGCCGGGGCAGCCTGGGGAGCCCCTCTTCCCCGAGCACCCTCTGGAGCCCGACAGCTTCCCCGAGGGAGGGCCCCCAGGCCAGCTGAAGGCGGGCGCCGCTGTCCCCGACTTCCTGCCCTCGGCCCAGAGGGCCCTGTACCTGAGGATCCAGCAGAAGCAGCAGGAGGAGGAGAGAGCGAGGAGGCTGGCTGAGAGCAGCAAGCAGGACCGGGAGAATGAGGAAGGCATGTGTCCCCCGGCAGGGGCCCAGCCGGCTCTGTGCAGGAACGAGGGAGGGCACCTAGGCTGGGTGCTGTGTCTGAAAGAAGCTTAGCAGGGAGGCCTGTCCTGAGCTGCTGCCTCACGCTGAGGAAATGGAGGCCAGGGTTCAGGAGACTCCTGACTCAGTAGGAGAGGGTGGTGGGCTGGTTCCTAGCAGAGACAGTGTCCTTCCTGAAGCTTGAGTGACACTCTCGTGGCCCAATCCCTAGAACACATACTTGGAAATTCAAAGCCAAAGATGGGTCAGCCAGCCATAGAGATACAGATCACCAGTGGTGTAGTCACAGGCTCAAGTGGTCACCCCAGTGGCATCCACCTTAGGGCTGAATAGACCAAGGGTCTCAGGAATTTGGAGCAAACCAGTGGAGACAACAGGAGGAAAGACAAAGTTGGCGGCCCCTCCCTGGTGGCTCAGGTTTCCCTCCTGGCTCTGTTCATGGTTGCACTTGCTCTTCTCTGACCCCTGAACTGTTTTGAGGGTTCTGGGGATGTGTATGTTAGCTGTCAACATGGCTATTGTCCAGACCTCGAGAGAGGTGGCTAGAGCTGGTCTGGACCAAACCTGCCTGGAGGGTGGGAAGAGATAGTAGGTCCTTGGGCCCTGAGGCCCAGCCTTACCCTCATGGCACAATACCTCCATTTCCTCATCTGTCCAGTGAGCATGTTGATGATAGGACCTCCTGGGGTTATGTGTGAGTTATTCAGGTCAGACCACCTACCAGGGATGGTACTGGCCTGAGAGAGAAGCCATGATGATGTCAACACCCAGAGCCAGGTTGTGCACCCCTGGCTCCCAGCTGGGGCCATAGGAGATGCTAACTAACAACACAGAACCACACACCAGGGAACCAAGGGGTCCACAGGCTTATGGGATATGGCCATTCATGCCTCCCATTATTGTGCTCTCTCTCAGGTGACACTGGAAACTGGTACTCCAGTGACGAGGATGAGGGGGGAAGCAGTGTCACATCTATCCTCAAGACCTTGAGGCAGCAGACATCAAGCCGACCCCAAGCTTCAGCTGGGGAACCGAGCAGCAGTGGGCTGGGGGATCCCCGCTTGCAGAAGGGACACCCCACAGGAGGCCGGCTGGCTGACCCCAGACTCAGCCGTGACCCCAGACTCAGCCGCCATGCAGAGACTTCAGGAGGGACTGGCCCAGGGGACTCAGGGCCCTCTGACCCTCGGTTGGCTCGTGCCCTGCCCACCTCCAAGACTGAAGGCAGCCTTCATTCCAGCCCTGCGGGCCCCAGCAGTTCAAAAGGACAGAGCACTGCAGAAGAAGAGGAAGGGGAGCGGGCCTTGCGCGAGAAGGCAGTGAACATTCCCCTGGACCCCCTGCCTGGGCACCCACTGCGGGACCCTCGCTCTCAGCTGCAGCAGTTCAGCCACATCAAGAAAGATGTGACCCTGAGCAAGCCAAGCTTTGCCCGCACTGTGCTCTGGAACCCCGAGGACCTGATCCCCCTGCCCATCCCCAAGCAGGACGTGCCCCCGGTCCCTGCTGCCCTGCAGTCCTTGCCTGCCCTGGATCCCAGGCTGCACCGCTCCACACCTCCTGGACCTCCCAACACCCGGCAGCGTCCAGGCTCCACAGATCCCAGCACATCTGGCTCTAACCTACCTGACTTTGAACTTCTGTCCCGAATCCTCAAGACTGTCAATGTCAACACCCCTGGCCAGAGTGACAAACCCAGCGACCCCAGGGTGCGGAAGACCCCTACTGACCCCAGATTACAGAAGTCAGCAGATCCTGCGTCAACATCCCGTGCAACTAAGCCCTGTTCCACCGAAGCATCACCTCCTGCTGCCAGCCCAAGTGGAGACTCATCTCCACCAGCCACAGCTCCCTATGACCCCCGAGTGCTAGCTGCTGGTGGCCTGGGCCAGGGCAGCAGCAGCGGGCAGAGCAGTGTCCTGAGTGGCATCAGCTTGTATGACCCAAGGACTCCCAATGCAGGTGGCAAAGCTGCAGAACCAGCCTCCGACATGAGTGCTCAGCCCAAGGGTCCTGAGGGCAACGGCAAGAGCTCAGCCTCCAAGGCAAAAGAGCCCCCGTTTGTCCGCAAGTCTGCCCTGGAGCAGCCAGAGACAGGGAAGGTCAGTGCAGATGGGGCCACAGCCACGGACAGATACAATAGCTACAACCGGCCCCGGCCCAAGGCCACTGCAGCACCTACTGCTGCCTCATCCACCCCGCCCCCTGAGGGGGTCACACCCCAACCTGGAGTGCACAACCTGCCAGTGCCCACCCTCTTTGGGACTGTGAAGCCTGCCCCCAAAACAGGCACAGGAAGCCCATTTGCTGGCAACAGCCCTGCTCGTGAGGGTGAGCAGGATGCAGGGTCCCTGAAGGACGTTTTTAAAGGCTTTGACCCCACAGCCTCCCCCTTTTGCCAGTAGTATCTGTTGGGGCCAATGCTCCCTCCACTCCACCACCCTTCCAGGGTGACATTTAAGGGCAGCAACCAGAGTTACGGGTGGGGGACAGGCAGGGTGTTCTTTCTTAACATTTTTCTTCCCTTTCTTCCTTTTTAAGTAGTACTTTCTTTGAGTCATACATTGTATCTAATTGTCTTGGGTTCTGGTCAGTGCTACAGGCTCCTGGCTCTGCCTAATGAGCAACTTGTGCCCTGTGTTGGACAGTGGCAAGTCCCCAGCCTGGGGCTTTCCCGGAACTAAGGGAAGCCTGAGTGTCTGGTAAGGCACTGAAAGCCACTCACCCCGTGCTGCTGGGAGATGGACTAAAGCACAGTTGGTGGAAGCTGGTGCAGGAGTTCTAAAGCTCCAGGGTGAGCTGGCCTCTCTTCAGCATGCAACCTGTGACAGCCTGCTTCAGGACAGAGCAGCAGAGAAGTGAGAAAATGTCCAGAGGAGAAAAAGGTCCTGGTCCCGGTCCTAACCTGCTCGGGCCTGTGCATCCCACATCCTCCGTCCAGGGTTTGTCCTGAAAGTGATACCCTCTAGCCCTCCAGGAGACTCTGGGTGAGACAGACCTGCAGCCTGTAGGCCTGAGAGGTGTGGGGTAGCCCCTCAGAGCATTCTCCCTCAGTATTACCTGTCCAGTGCCACTGGCCTGACCCTCAAGACAGCTCAAGGATCCGTGGTGTCGCCACCTGCCAGACTTCCGAGGAGGGAGGCCAAGGGTGGCCCTGGCAAAGTGTGTCTGCTAGCTGCTTTCATGCGCCTTAGCTGTGTTCCTTGTAGAATACCAGAAAGTGTTTGCTTTTCCCTCCCAAGCCGACCGAAGCAGGGCATCAGCTGTCTGTTGCGGTGTTGGATTAGTGGGTGCTTTCCAAAAGGGGGCCTGAGGAAACAGAGTCTGGGGCCAAAGTGGTGTGTTGGTCCTTTCTAGGAAAGGAAACTTGGGGTGGGGAGGCCTAAGGCACCTGCCAGATCCCAGTCAGCGGAGGCATTGCCACAGCCTCCCCTACTAGTAACCTTAGGTCTGGCCTTGTCCAGAGCCCCAGGGGAGACTTCCTGTGACCACGTCCCCAAGATTAGATGGGGAACTAGGAAGACCTGCTGCAGGCCTTTCTACCTCTGGGTCACTCGCCAAGCCCTAGAGGTCTGCTTTCTTGTAGCCTGCCTTTTGTGTATTGGGTCTCTTGGCTCAGCTGCTTCCTTTTGGTGATAAGGAAACCTGACACAGCCAGTGGGTCCCCTCTGCCTCAGGGGGAGACAGGCTCCCACATCCCCATCCACCCCTCCCCTAATGCCCTCCACATCCCAAAGAGGAATCCCTTCAAAACAATATTGGGCCTGAAGCTGGGGTGGGAGGGGCTTGTGCCCACAGGCTAACACCCTGTGGGGTCAGTGCACCAAGATCAGGTTGGTTTTGTTTGTCTTTGTGTTTTTTATTTTGTTTTGTTTTCTTAAACAATCATCAATGAGATTTGTCTTTGGACTCCAGCCTTGGCCTTCAAGACTGGGGCCATGGTAAGTGTAGGATAGGAAGAGTAGTGTGGCAGTGTTCGGATCCCACCTTTTGAAAGCTCTTTTGTAAAAGCCAGGCTTGGTCGTGCCTACCTGTTATCCAGCACTAAGGAGGCAGAGGCAGGAGGATCACGAGTTCAAAGCCAGGCTGGTCTACATTAGAAAAACAAATTTTTCTTTTGTTAAAGGAAAATTAAATGAATTTTTAAATCTGAAATCTGTGGGTGAGAGGAACTATTCCTCCTCTTGGAATAGTCAGCTGAAGACCCTCGTGGGACAAGGAACTCCGCTTGAATCGCCAGCAGGCCACACTTTTAAAGAAAAATTGTTCTCTAACCAGGATTGTAACAAAAGTGTAAATAGCATTTCTGAGTTGAAAGTCGATGGTGCAAATATGTATATAACGTACTGTATTTTTACAATGATCGTCGCATGGCTCTCCCGCCCCCTTTTGTACTCAGTATCTGTCTTCCAGAAACCTCACCTGCCTTCTCTCATGTGGTCTCTTAATTCAGTAATTGTATTACTGCCATTAAAGGATGCAGTTATTTTAAGCAGCCTGCCAGTCTGGTCTCATTTCTGCCCTGCCAGGGAGCAAACAAGGCGGGGGTGGGGTGTAGCAGGGCTCTCAGTTGTTTCCGTACAGTGAGCCAAGCCCAGGACTTCGTGCCCGCCACATCCCCAGCTCCCAGATACTCAACAATAGCCAGACCCGCACAGGCATGTGATCCTAGCACTTGGAAGGCTGAGGCAGGAGAATGATGAGTTTGAGGCCACCTTAGGCTAGACCTGAAGTAAAGGAAGGGAAAAACCTTGAACTCCTGGTCCTCCTGCCTTCCCTTTCTGTGTGCCGGAGTTCCAGGTGCGCACTACCAAGCCCCACTTTGTCTCTGTGAGCACACGGATGTGTATAGAAACATGTAGGTACATACACACACCTACAGATAAAGATGGTTCAGCTTGGCTTTTGACACTAGAGTGTGCCTATTCAGTGTACTTTGAATTTGGATCTTTTCTCTGACTAGCAATCCTGAATTTATGTTTGTTTGTTTTGGTGTTTTGTTTTTGAGACAGGGTTTCATTGGTTTTCAGTTCATATAGCTAAGAATGACCTTGAACTCATAGCTTTCCTGTCTTCCTAGTGCTAAGATCACAGGCATATGCTGTATCCTCAGTCCAGCAGTACACAGTCACATTTGCAAAGCTGGGATGGGGAAGAGAGTGGCAGCTGGAAGCCAGACATGAGGCCTTCATCACCAAGCAAGGCAGGTTTGTGTCAGGTGCTTGTGCCCTGAGCATGCTAAAGTAAGATGTGCTCACGGCTCTAAAGGGGCTTAGATGTAATGATACTGTTTCTTGTTTGTTTGTTTGAGACATGGTTCACCTGTGAAAGTCTAGGCTGGCCTTATAAACTTCCTGCATGCAATTGCTCTGTCTCATCTCCCATAGACTGTGATCATAGATGTACCTCACCAAGCCCGGCTATTTATGGCTTTTTATTTTATTTTTTCGAGACAGGGTATCTTTCTAACTTTAGAGTCTGTCCTGGAACTCACTCTAGACCAGGCTGGCCACCCGTCTCTGCCTCCCAAATGCTGGGGTTAAAGGCATGTACCACAAGCGCCCAGCAACATAGCTATTTTTAATTAAAGATTTACTTTCTAGCCGGGCGATGGTGGCACACGCCTTTAATCCCAGCACTCGGGAGGCAGAGGCAGGCGGATCTCTGTGAGTTCGAGGCCAGCCTGGTCTACAGAGCTAGTTCCAGGACAGGCTCCAAAGCCACAGAGAAACCCTGTCTCGAAAAACCAAAAAAAAAAAAAAAAAAAAAAGATTTACTTTCTATTTTCTGTGCATAAAGGGTTTTGCCTGCATTCATATCTATGTCCTTGATGCCTTCAGAGGCCAGAAAAGGGCATTGCATCCTAGAACTGGATTTTGAACTGCCATTTGGGTGGTAGGTGAAGCATTTAAAAATAAATTTAAAACCCAACAAAATAACTCGTGGACTTGGCTTAACACATTTTCTCTAAATGTTCTAGAATGTGTAGATTCAGTCCTTGGTAAAGGCTCTTCCTGACTTGCCTAGGTCACATCTGATTTTTTTTTTTAAATTTATTATGTGTACAGTGTTCTGTCTGCATGCATGCCTGCTGGTCAGAAGAGGGCGCCAGATCTCATTACAGATGGTTGTGAGCTACCATGTGGATGCTGGGAATTGAACTCAGGACCTCTGGAAGAACAGCCAGTGCTCTTAACCTCAGAGCCATCTCTCCAGCCCACATCTGATTGTCTTTACCGGGTCTCTTCCTAAGTGCATGTAGGGTAAGGGAGCGTGCGACAGGGAGGGCAGAGGAGCACTCTAGTGTCTCATAATACATTGAGCCTGTTAGACTGGGTTCCCACCCTCAAGACTAGAACATTGGTTCTGAACCTGTGGGTCACGGCCCTTTGAGGAGGACGTATGTCAGACATTCTGCATTCAGACATTTACATAATGATTCATAATAATAGTAACAAAATTGCAGTTATGAAGTAGCAGTGAAAATATTTTATGGTTGGGGTCACCACAACATGAGGGACTGAATTACAGGGTCGCAGCATTAGGAAGGTTGAGAAGCACTACTCCGGAGTCACCTCATCCACCTCACATGTGAAGTCACAGTGTCTTTAACACCCTCGGGCCTCCTTCATGTGTCCCCAGGCAAAAAGAGTGACAGGAAGCAAGCAAGGGGCTTGTGACTTGTGACGTTCTTCCGCACTCAAAAGCCAAGTATTCATCTTCTTTTTTTCAAGATGATCTTGTAGCCCAGGCTAGCTTTAACAGGTGGTCCTCCAGCCTCCATCTTCCAAGTTCTAGGATCACAGGCATATAACTTCATTCCTATGTATTTCCTGTTATTTGACCCCCCCTCCCCCCAAGAGTAAGTAGACTGTAGATGCTTTGTGTCAGCTTCCTGGTCCCTTCCATCTCTCCCCTACTTTGGCTGTTCTTTATTTATTTTGCTGTTTTTTGAGACAAGGTCTCTTCAGTGTAGCCCTGGCTGTCCTGGATCTCCCTCTAGACCAGACTGGCCTCAAACTCACAGTGATCCTCCTGCCTCTGCCTCAGTACTGGGATTTAAGGCGTGCAACACTTTCCATCTTGGCTTGCTCTTTGTTTTTTGAGACAGGATCTCTCAGACTGGCCTCAGACTTGCTGTACAGCTGCAGATGGCTGTGAATTTCTGATCCCTCTGCCTTCTGGTTTTCCAATGCTAAGATTACTGTTGTATCCACCAGACCCCAATATGTAGTGCTGGGTGTGAAGCCCAGGATTCAGCTTATTCTGGGGATCCCCTGTCTCTGCTGCTATGCACTGGGGTTACAGGTGGAGTGTCATGTCTGTAGTGGTCTGTCCTATCCCTTTAAGAGACAAGCCCTGCCTACCCCCACCCCCACTGCTGAGGCAGGTAGATCTTCCTGTCTTTCTGTCTCTCCCAGGAAGAGGTAGCTGCTGTTCTGCCCCCCCCCATTTCTCTCTCTGTCTGTCTCTCTCTCTGTCTCTCTCTAGTTCTGCTTTTTCCCCATCTCCCCATCTCCCCTTTTCCCTTACCCCTCCGTAACCCACTAAATAAATACCCACTTCCTCTGCTTGGTGTGCCTATCCTTCTTGGTCTTTTGCCCACCATGTGGCTCCATGCGTAGGACCCGCTGGCCGTCATGGCCTGTGGGCCTGTAGGCTCTCTTCCTGGGACTTGCCTGCCTTCATGGTCTGCCCTGTGGTCACGGGACCTGCGGTGTGATCTCATGGCCTGCTACCCACTCTGCTGCCACTCGAGGACAGCGTAGCCTTTTTATTTAAACCATAACAATGTTTGTCCAGCGTTTAAGTGGGTAATGGGGATTCAAATTTGTGTTCTTATGCTTTCACAGCAAGTGCTCTACCCCCCAAACCATTTCCTCAGACCTCGGAATTATTTTCTGAGTTCCAGAAAAAAGTTTCCATGTGGCACTACGAGGGAAGAGAAGGAGAGTGGAGTCCCTGCATAGCAGAAGGGTGGAATTCATAGTTTCAATAAATTCAGTTTTGAATCGAAACGACCTGGGTATAGTAGTGCAGTCCTACAATTGCTACACTTAGGAGGCAGAGGCAGGAGGATGAGTGCAAGTCCAAGGCCAGCCTGACCTACATAGTGAGTGAATGGTTAGGAAGGCAGTCAAGCATAGGGAATAGAGTTCAGCAACCTCTTGGCCAAGTTTGGTTCTGTGTGATAGTTTGCATTCTGACTAATAAAGCTTGCCTGGAGATAAGAGGGTGGAGCTAGCTACTAGTTAACTATAGAAGCTGGGCAGTGGTGACTCACGCTTTTAATCCCAGCGCTTGGAAGGAGGAAGGAAGGAACAGGCCACTATTGCCAGTTCTTTGATCTTTCAGGTTTTTGCTCTGAGAGCTCTTGGTTTTTATTGATAAAAACTAATTAGGAGGGGGCTGGAGAGATGGCTCGGAGGTTGGGAGCATTGCCTGCTCTTCCAAAGGTCCTGAGTTCAATTCCCAGCAACCACATGGTGGCTGACAACCATCTGTAATGGGGTCTGGTGCCCTCTTCTGGCCTGCAGGCATACACACAGACAGAATATTGTATACATAATAAATAAATAAATATTTAAAAAAAAAACTAATTAGGATCATGCTTCAGTTTAGGAACTCCACTTGGTTTGGACTATGCGTGCGACCCTCTTCAAACAGTGCACTGGACACCCAAGACCATCACCTGTATCTGCGCACAGGCCCTTTTAATGATGCACCTAGCAACCATTGGCATCCTGGGGTCCCCACCAGAATGGTAATTTTCCATGTAAACAAGGGAAATAAGTTACTCCCCTTTGCAAACCCTTGGTGGCACCATGTTCCTACTCAAGCACAAGCTAGGAACTATGGACAGTGGATGAGCTGATGTGCTCTGAGCTCATTTGGTGCTTGCAGTAAACTGTGTCTTCTCCCCCTAAGTAAAATATAAGGGAGGGCAGAGGAAGGCAGGTCTCTGAGTCTGGGGCCAGCCTGTTCTACATAGTGAGTTTCATAGTAAGACAAAAATCACCAGGGGGCCTGGAATCATTGCACAGACATTAAGAACACCCACAGCTCTTACAACACCCTAGATCAGTTCCCAGGACCCATGAAGCACCTCTGCCTCCAGGTCCGAGAAATCAGACTCCCTGCCCTGGCCTTGGTGGGCACTGCACTATCATGCACAAAACACACAAGCATACATTTTTTTAACTATTTTTCTTTACTTTATGAGTGTTTTTATGTCTATCCATGCAGAGCGCAGGATGTGCATGCCTGTGGCGGCCAGAAAAGGGCATTGGATCCCCTGGAACCAGAGTTACAGATGATTCTGAGTCTCATGTGGGTGCTGGGAATGGAACCGTGGCTCCCTCTACAAGAGCAGTGAGTGCTCTTAACTACGACATTGTCTTCCCAGCCCCTACACACATACTTTTAAGAAAAACAACTAATTAATTAGCCAGGCAGTGGTGGCACAAACCTTTAATCCCAGCACTTGGGAGGCAGAGGCGGTGGGTCTCTGTGAGTTCAAGACCAGCCTGGTCTACGTCGTGAGTATTAGGACAGCTAAGTGCTACACAGAGAAACCCTGTCCCAAAATCCAGAGAAACTTAATTAAATAAAAAAAATATTAGCAGGGTATAGTTACTCTACTGACCTGCAGAGCCGCACATGTGCCCCTCCTTCCTGTGACACTGCCCATTGTTTGAGTGAGACACACACATCGGCCTGCATATTTGACCACTTGGTGGTTTCAATGACACACACACACACACACACACACACACCCTCTAGGCCTGCATATTTGACCACTTGGCCCCCAGCTGGTGATTCTGTCAGGGAAAGTTTAGGTGGTCCAGCCCTGATGAATAAAGTCATCACTGGGGGCAGGGCTTCGAGTCTATGGCCTTACCCCATTTCCAGTTTTCTCTCTCTGCTTCCTACTTGTAGCTGAGGTGGGATCGCTAAGTTCCCCGTACCTGCAGCTGTTCTCACCATGATGGAATCTTATCCCTCTATAACCGTGAGTCCAAATAAATTCCCCTAAACTGCCTTGGCTATGGTGTTTCATCTGAGCAACAGAAAGGTAACTGAGGTCCTGTGTGTCCTATAGGACAGTGCTCTTGGAGAACCCAGCCTCGCCGATGGTGTCGTGGGGAACAGTGGCCTTGTGTATGAGTTGGTTGTCCTAATGTCATGCTTGCCTTCGTTCTCATAAGTTCTCTGAACTGCTCCCCAAATGAGCACCAGCATGTGACTGCATAAAGTCCCAGGGGCTGAAATAGAACCCAAGGCCTACCAGGCTCCTGACCCCTCTGGTAGATTCTAGGTAGGTACTTTCCCAACAGAGCCATGCCCCAACCCAAGAACACCTCGCTCTTTCTTTTTGGCATAGAGATTAAGTCTAGAATAGTAAATCACACATTTAATCCTAGCACTTCAGACACAGAGGCAGGTGGATTTCTGCGAGTTTCAGTCTAGAATAATCAGTAAGGAAAGAATCTAACAGTGGTCACAGTTGATCAACTACTCTAGACTGGAACTCAGAGAAATTTCTCTGTTTCTGCATCTAAAGTGCTGTGTTTTAAGGTGTGAGTTACACCCAACTCTAGATAAATTTGTATTTGCCTTTTTTTTTGGCGGCGGGGTGGGAGGGGGGTGTGAGACAGGGTTTCTCTGTAGCTTTTGGAGCCTGTCCTGGAACTAGCTCTGTAGACCAGGCTGGCCTCAAACTCACAGAGATCCACCTGCCTATGCCTTCCGAGTGCTGGATTAAAGGTGTGCGCCGCTACTGCCCAAGTGTTTGTTTGTTTTTTTAAATTTAAATCTTTTAGATGGGCAGCAGGGGTGGCACATTCCTTTAATCCCAGCACTTAGGAGGCAGAAGCAGGTGGATCTCCGTGAGTTTGAGGCCAGCCTGGCCTACAGAGTGAGTTCCAGGAAAGCCAAGACTACACAGAGAAACCCTGTCTTGAAAAGAAAAAAATAAAGGAAAAGAAAAACGTAAAGCCTGCCACTACCCAGCCTGCACTGCTCTGCAGTGGACTGGTGTGTTGACATGTTTGCAGCCTGCACTGTTCTGCAGTGGGCTAGTGTGTTGACATGTTTCTAGAGGTCCTCAGTTAATTCTCCTTCAGCCTCAGGCCTAATGACCAGCCGGCCACAGGTGAAATCTCTTTAAGGAGGTTTTGCTTTCCCTGCCCTGACCCTGCCTGGCATTCAGATGGTTATTATTCTTTCTTCTTTCTTCTAGGCACAAACCCAGGATATTTCCCTAGCCAAAGAATGTGAAAAATTCTGTCCCTGGTGTTTTTGGTTCTCATTTAAGTCTAGTGTGGAATGTTCCCTGCAAGGAGCTGGGCAGCTGGCTGTCCATCTGAACCCTCTCCTCTCCAAGGCACCCACCCTTTCCTCCCCTGAATCTCAAGCCCTTAGCTGGGCCCATAGCTCAATTAGTAAAGAACCCTTGCTCAACGGGCCCTGTGCTCCCTCCCCAGCAACCACATAAAACAGGCATGAAGCTACAGGCCTATAATCCCAGCAGTCAGAAGGTAAAGGCAGGAGGATCAAGAATTCAAAGTTGTTCTCAGTCACGGAGCAAGTTCAAGGCAAAGCTGGGCGATAGGATGCCCTGTCTGGAAAGAAACCTTCAAGTGGTAAATGAAGGAATAGATGCCACGAGTGTTCTGAACTGGGCACTGCGAGAGACATTTACTTAGACCCCAGCCCTCCTGAGCCTGAGGCAGGCGGATCAAGTTCAAGGCCAGTCTGTACTATGCTGTACCAGGCTAGCCTAGGCTACATAGGGTACACACATACATTAAACCAAAGACTGAGGGTGTAGAACACTTTTTTTATTTTTATTTATTATGTATACAATATTCTTTCTGCATGTATGCCTGCAGGCCAGAAGAGGGCACCAGACCTAATTACAGATGGTTGTGAGCCACCATGTGGTTGCTGGGAATTGAACTCAGGGCCTTTGGAAGAGCAGGCAATGCTCTTACCCTCTGAGCCATCTCTCCAGCCCTGTAGAACACTTTCATACCATATGCAAAGCCTTGTGTCTCAGCCTCAATACTGGAAAAAAGAATACGATGCTCCCAGCATGATCTCCATGACCCTTGGGAGCTGGTCCTCCTTCCTCCACTGTCTCTGGCTTCCTGTCTTTGACATCACTGTGCCATGGTTCTGCTGACTGCCCGGCTAACGCGCCAGGCAAACACCAGCCACAGGGCCTTCACACACAACGTCTTCTTTGCCTCAGGTCTGCCTTTTCCTTGTCCCAGCCTGGCTGACTCCTTCTCAGAAAGCTGATCTTATGTCACTCTCCCCTTTTTTATTCAAGACACGGTTTCTCTGTGTAGCTCTGTCTGTCCCGGAACTTACTGTGTAGATATAATGTGTGTATGTATAATCAGAAGGTGACTTCCAAGGCTTGGCTGTTAGAGACACTGAGACTTCTGGCTTCTCGTGAGTGATGTTCTGTGTGGGAGGTTAGCCACCATGCTATGGGACATGTCAGCCCATTCTATAGAGTGAGTTCCAGGACAGTTAGGGCTATGTAGAGAGATCCTGTCTCGGAAAGAAAAATTTAAAACAAAGGAAAGCCAGAGCTGGTGAGATGGATCAGCAGGCAAAGGTGCTTATCACCAATCTGAGCTGGATAACCAGGACCCACATGGGGGAAGGAGAGAACCAGCTGCTGCAAGTTGTCCTCTGACCTCCACACATGAACTGTGGCACACCTACACACACACACACACACACACACACAAATAATTATAAAAAAAATTGATAAATAAAAATTATTCGGAATACATTGGATATACATGGCCTCGTGCCTGTCCCCTGTGGCCTTAAAATTTAAGAAATGTTGCTACAAATGGTACCATGTTTTGTGTTTCAGTGCAAGAGATAGTCTTCCAGGACTATTCCGGTCCACAGATTACTTCCACGACGGGAGAGATGGCACAGCGGTTAAGAGTGCTTGCTGCTGCGTTAGTAGAGAACCACAGTTCAGTTCCCAGCTCACAACCATCTGTAATTTCAGCTCAAGGGGATCCAAGGACCGCTTCAGGCTTCTGTGGGCACCTGCACTTGAGTGCACATACCCATACACAGACATTTAATTAAAAATACAGCTGAGTCTTAGGCAAAATGCAGTTAATATTTCCCTTTTAATGGACAATTGAGAATTGAGCCAGATTGCTCATATCTGTAGTCCCAGTTCTTGGGAGTAGAGAAGACCGAGGCAGAAGGACTGTTAAACTGAGTTTAGGCAGCATGAAAAGGTGAGAAGGGGAGGCGGGAGGAGAAGAAAAGTATCATGCAGTAGCATGCCAGGTTTGATTTTCTAAAGAGCTCTGAAAATAATTTAAGGACAGGGGGCTGGAGAGATGGCTCAGCGGTTAAGAGCATTGTCTATTGCTATTCCAGAGGTCCTGAATTCAATTCCTAGCAACCACATGGTGGCTCACAACCATCTGTAATGAGGTCGGGTGCCCTCTTCTGGCCTAAAGGCATATATTGCATACTAAATAAATAAATATTTAAAAAAAATTTAAGGACAGGGATGAATGTAATGGCATCTTACTTTACTAACATCTGCAAAGAAGAAAAACGGAAGAGGAATACAACATAATAGTCGTGTGTCCTCTTTAGTGAGGTTACTGGTTGGTTTTGCTCCCTCGGTTCAACAGAGTATTGCAAAGTTTCTACATTAAGCTCCCCTAGTACAAGTTTTGTTTCCTGGCTGTTGAGAGAGCAAATGTTTTTTTTAAACTACAAGTCCCAGCAGCCATCACGCCACGGTCTTCGGCAGCCTGGCCTGACCTGAGCGCATTGATCTCAGGGACTTGTAGTACGACTATAAAATAAGGTGGGCCACATACTACCGGCACAGAAGACAGAGGTGGAGACACCGCCAGGTTGACCAATAGGCATTGCGTACTGGGCTAGAGTGGCGGGCAGTTCACCAGTCGGCAAGCCGCTCCTCGTGAGTGACCTGGCATGCAGCCTACAAACGGCCCGTGGGGCGGAGCGTGTGTCTCGGCCCCATTGCGAGCCATGGGAGGCGGCTGGTGGTGGGCTCGGGTCGCGCGCCTGGCCCGCCTGCGCTTCCGGGGGTCGCTGCTGCCACCTCAGCGGCCCCGCAGCGGGGGAGCGCGCGGGTCCTTTGCCCCCGGCCACGGCCCACGCGCGGGGGCCTCACCGCCCCCGGTGTCTGAGCTCGATCGCGCGGACGCTTGGCTCCTCCGCAAGGCGCACGAGACAGGTCCGTGGAAGGGTCCGGGGTCGGCCGCTATGCGGGAGGGGTGCGCAGGTGGGAGTGGGCGGCGAAGGTGCGGCATGCATCTGCTGGGAACAGGGCCCGGGCTCGGCGAGGGGAGGTTCTTCATGGAAGCTCAGGGAAACGCAGGGTGGGAGATTTTGCAGCCTGAAAGCATAAGGCACCAGTTTGCGGGTCCCGGCTAATGGGGTGCAGCACGGATTAGTGGGGGGGATTACGGTTAGGAGAGGTAGCCCGATGGCACCACACCTGCTTGAGTCAGAGACGGTTCCAGAGGCACCTGGGAAGAAGCGAGATGCCTGCAGTGAGGGGTGGGGGTGGGGGGTGGGTTCGGATTGCAGAGGGGAACACTCGGAATAAAACAAGTGTGGCTACCCGCAGAAGATGGGGAAGTTCTCGATTGGACCAGCGCGCAACCAATGGTAGAGGAAATGTCTGCTGATTGGAGGGAGAGGTGATCTAGATTCCAGGGGGAGGGACCTTAAGTAGGGCATTGGTTTGACAGATTGGAGCCAGTCAGGTATAGAATGGGGCTAGTAGTGGACACAGCCTTTGGCAGCACTCAGGGAGTTGAGTGGCGGGGAGATGTGGACAAATGGAGGAGGCCGTGCCAGGTAGGAGCAGTTTCCACTTAAGAGAACGGGGAGGCTGAAGGCAGGCCCAGGTGAAGTTTGTTTGAGGAAGAGAGAGGGAGGGCCACAGGATGCATAAGTATCCTTGGAAAGACTTTCCATCCTCAGATTGAACGTCTTCAATTCTTGCTTTAGATTTTCATCTGGGTTAGACAGACACTGTCTTCAACCACGGCTCAAAACGAGCACATAATGTCCGGGGGAGAAGGGAAGGGGAATGGGATTTGTAGGCAGCTTCCTGGAACGTACTTGCACGTGAAATACTTTTGCCTGTGGCTGAATAGGGTGGGGATCGGCTTGATGGTCTGAACGAGAGGGGAAATCAAGGAAGCAGGGCTTGGCTGATACAGAGCTCTACCCCCCACCAATCCCCAACAGCTTTCCTCTCCTGGTTCCGAAATGGACTTCTGGCGTCAGGCATTGGGGTCATCTCCTTCATGCAGAGTGACATGGGCCGGGAAGCTGCCTACGGTGAGTACAGGCCTTCCCTTCCCTCAGTCCTCTTACCCCGGCTAACAGCTGGTAAAGGCAAACACTCTCTCCTCATTCCACACACCTTCACCAGTCAGCACTGTCCTCACGTGAGTGCACGCCCCAAAGCACAGCTGCTGGCTATCCTGCCAAAACCGAGTCCTCGGGCTGTTTCCAAGGGGCTTTGACTTGTTCGTACATCTTAGTCTATACCCCCTAGATCGGCCCCCTCATTTGGATCCCAGATACTTCTGTGTGCAGTTTCATGTACTTGGCTCTTACTACTTGAGCCCTTGTCTGCCACCCCCCCCTCTAGTTTATCTGTTGATTTATAGATTTATTTTATTTATTGTTATACTTGGAAGGAACCCAGCATGCTAGTTAAATTCCGTATACTAAGCCACACACCCTCAACCCCTCCCTGCGGTTTTAGGCAGGGGCTCTACTGTTGAACTACACTCAAACCATTTATTATGTGGTTATTTGTTCATTTTTCAAGAAAAGGTTTCTCTGTGTGTAGCACTGGCATGCCTGGAACTCACAGAGCTCCGCCTGCCTCTGCCTCCCAAGTGCTGGGATTAAAGGTGTGCACCACAACTGCCAGGCAAGATTTATTTATTTTTATTTTATGTGTGTAAGTGTGCATGGGGACCACGTGTGTCTGGTACCGATGGAGCCAGAAGAGAGAGTCAGATCCCCTAGGACTGGAGGTAAAGATGGTTGTGAGCCACCATGCGGGTGCTGGGAACTGAACCTACGTCTTCTGCAAGAGTAACACATGTTCTTAAACTTGGAACCGTCTCTCCAAACTCCCAATCCCAATTTTTTTTTTTTAAACAACTTGTTCTTTTGTGACAATCTAAGTTGCCTGAGCTAGCTTCTAGCCTCTTTTTTGTTTGTTTTGTTTCTTTTTCAAGACAGGGTTTCTCTGCAGCCCTGCCTGTCCTGGAACTAGCTCTGTAGACCAGGCTGGCCTCGAACTCACAGAGATCGGCCTGCCTCTGCCTCCCCAGTGTGCCACCACCGCTGACTCCTCCAGCCTCTTACTAACTGGCCTTAGAGGCCTTGCCCAGCCCCGTGCTAGTACTGACTCAGCCTCCCCATCCATCATCTTGGCAGCCCCTTGGGATACCCTGGACCCTGCGACTATTGATTGCTGCTCCTTCTCCACAGGCTTCTTCCTGCTGGGTGGCCTGTGCGTGGTGTGGGGCGGAGCCTCCTATGCAGTGGGCCTGGCAGCACTGCGAGGACCTATGCAGCTGTCTCTTGCCGGTGCTGCCGCTGGTGTGGGGGCAGTGTTGGCTGCCAGTCTGCTCTGGGCTTGTGCTGTAGGCCTCTACATGGGACAGTTGGAACTGGACGTGGAATTGGTGCCTGATGATGACGGGGCAGCCTCTACAGAAGGCCCAGATGAAGCAGGACGGCCACCACCCGAGTAAACAGCAGGGCTGTGGGGAGTGGCTGGGCCAAGGACTGGGACATTAAACCTGACCCTTCAGCAGTTTGAGACTCCGAGTGATGGCTCCTGTTATCTAGGGAGGCCGGGAGGGGAGAGGAGAACAACCAATAGGGACGAGGCGGATGAAGGTGTCTAAGGAAGAGGCAAGATGGCTCATTGCATAGAGACATTTGCTCCCAAGCCTGACAACCTGAGTTTGATCCTCAGGACCCACAAGGTAGAAGGAGAGAGCTAATTCCCACACCGTACCACCCCTACCCACACACAAACAAACAGATAAATAAATGAATAAATAAATAATTTAAAGGGACAAGGAAAAGCAATCATGCAGGGTCCCTGGGGATGGAACCTTTCAGGGAATGGTGTTTAATTCTCGAGGACTCCAGGCCTTGATATATGCCCCAGATTCGGCTTCTCTTCAGTCTCCCTTCCGCTGCACCCTAGTACCTGTGGGCCCTGGGTAGGGCAGGCCCAGGGTAGGGTAAAAGGCCTCCGGGAGCGTGGGGCCTGGACCCAGCCTGTGCAAATGTGGATACATCAGGCTCAACTCTGCAGGGCCATAGCGGATGGTGCCCGGCGTGCACAGGCCCCTCACCACCGGTGGCAGGAAGCCTGCGTGAAGGAGGGCAGGCGAGGGCTCTCCAGGAGTTGTCAGGCCCCACGGGAGTACCGCATCATGCTTCAGGGCCCCCGCCCGGATGACAGAAGTGAATTCTGGCCGAGGTGTGGTCGGCGGATCTGAGAGCTCCTCGTCTCCACTGTCCTCGGAGCCCCTAGCTTCCTTTGGGCCAGGCTCCACTTTGATGCGTTTGCCTCGGGTCTGAGGGTTCTTGTCCTTGTCCTGGTCCACAGAGGCAGCCTGCTTCGGGTCAACTGGAGGCTCTTCCTCTAAAGGAGATACTGGTTTTTTATTCTTTGCAGAGCTCTACAGCTGAGCCACGCCCACAGTCCCTCATTGTATGCTCGCATGCGCATGCGCAGTATGGTGTCTAGGCAGGGGCTCTACCACGGAGCCATGGCTGCAGCCCCTCAGTGATGGATTCTCCACAGGCCATCTACTGTTGAAGCAGATTCTAAGCCTTCTCTTTACTTTGTGTGTGTGGGTGAGGGCATGGCGGTGAGATGTCAACATTGGTGTCTTCCTCTGTCTCTATTATTAGATGATGATGGGCATGATGGGGAAGGCATACATGCCACCTTGCAGATGTTGACCAGGTCAAAGGACAGCTTTGCAGCTTTGTAAAGTTGTGGTTTTTCTTTCTTTCTTTTTCTTTCTTCCTTCCTTCCTTCCTTCCTTCCTCTCTTTCTTTCTTTCTTTCTTTCTTTCTTTCTTTCTTTCTTTCTTTCTTTCTTTCTTTTTCCTTTCCTTTTTTAAAATTTGCAACAGAGTTTCTCTGTGTAGCCCCGGCTGTCAAGGAACTCTCTCTGTAGACCCAACTGGGCTTAAACTCACAGAGATCCACCTGCTTCTGCCTCTAAGTGCTGGGATTAAAGGTGTGCACTACCGCACCTGCCTCCCCTTAAGTTTTAGAGAACTATTTAAAATTTTAAAGACTTATTTCACGTGTTTGAGTTCTTTGTCTGCATGTATGTCTGTGCACTGTGTGTGCTTGCTGTCCCTGGAACTGGAGTTACAGATGGCTGTGTGCTGCCGCATGGATGCTAGGAGTTGAACCCTGGTCGTCTGCAGTAGCAGTCAGTGCTCCTAATTGCTGAGCCATTTCTCAGTCCCATTTAGACTTATTTTATTTTATGTGTATGGGTGTTTTACACATACACATACAAGTATGTCTCTGTGGGGTCTGGAGAGAGGGATCTGGAGAAATGACTCAGCGGTTCAGAGCAATGGCTGCTCTTCCAGCAGTCCTGAGTTTAATTCCCAGCAACCACATGGTGGCTCATAATGTAATGTAATGAGATCTGGCGCCCTCTTCTGGCCTGCAGGCTTACATGCAGGCAGAACTCTGTATACATAATAAATAAATAAATCTAAAAAAAAAAGTATGTCTCTGCATCACATGAATGCCCGTTGCCCACATCGGTCAGAAGAGGGCATCAAATCCCTTAGAAATGAGATTATGTCTGGCTTTGAGCTCTGTAGGTGCTGGGGAATCAAACCTGGGTTTCTGCAAGAAAAAGTGCTGGTTTTTGTTGTTGTTGTTTGTTTGTTTTTTTGATTTTTCGAGACAGGTTTCTCTGTAGCTTTGGTTCCTGTCCTGGAACTAGCTCTTGTAGACCAGGCTGGCTTCGAACTCACAGAGATCCGCCTGCCTCTGCCTCCCAAGTGCTGGGATTAAAGGCGTACACCACTACTGCCGGCTTTTTTTGGAGGGGGTTGTTTGTTTGTTTTGGGTTTTTTTTTTTTTTGAGACAGGGTTTCTCTGTGTAACATTTCTTGTGTCCTGGAAGTCTCTCTGTAGACCAGGCTGGCCTTGAACTCACAGAGATCCACCCACCTCTGCTTCCCAAGTGGTGGAATTAAAGGCCTGCTCCACCACTGCCCAGACAACAAGTGCTCTTAGCCTCTGATCCATCTCTCCAGCCCCTCCACTTTCCACTGTAACACAGGGCCTGTCACTCAACCTTGAGCATCTTTGTGCTCCACTTCCCTGGCAGCGGGACTGTGGCAGTGTGCTTCTGCTCCTGGCTTCTCTCTGTGAGAAACTAACCTCATTCCATCAGACTTTCCAGGCCAGCACTTCCCCTGTTGCATCAGCCCCAGCTTCAAGGAAATTTGCCTTCAGTGTTAATGCAAATAGCCACCTAGGTTTCCACAGTCAGTCCAAAGGTCCCTAGTCTTTCCTGGGTGCAGGAGTGGGAAAGGGTTAGCTTACCTGTGGACTCTGGGCCTGGGCTCGATGGATCCTCATGAGACACAGTGGCCGGAAGCTGGAAGGCATCCAGGGGTGTTTGGCTCTCTTCAGCATGGCTGGGGACAAGACGACGGGACTGAAAACCAGAGGTCTTGGGACAGCAGTGACTATAGACGGTCCCAACATGGAATTTGCTGATACTACCCTGAGGCGCTTAAAACTTTCTGTCAGACCTATTAACTCCATGCTGGTCTCTCTCTCACACACACACACATGTGCACACACACATATGCACAAACACACACATGCACACATAGTGAATTAAACCCATATTCTCCAATGTGCTAGGCAGGGTCTCTACCACTAAGCCATATCCCAGCCCCTCACTGGGGGATTCTAGGCAGGGGCTCTACCACTGAGCCACACCCCAGCCCTCACTGGGGGATTCTAGGCAGGGGCTCTACCACTGAGCCACACCCCAGTCCTCACTGGGGGATTCTAGGCAGGGGTTCTACCACTAAGCCACACCCCAGCCCTCACTGGGGGATTCTAGGCAGGGGCTCTACCACTAAGCCACACCCTCAGCCCCTCACTGGGGGATTCTAGACAGGGGCTCTACCACTGAGCCACACCCCAGCCCCCTCACTGGGGGATTCTAGGCAGGGGCTCTACCACTGAGCCACACCCCAGCCCCTCACTGGGGGATTCTAGGCAGGGGCTCTACCACTGAGCCACACCCCAGCTCCTCACTGGGGGATTCTAGGCAGGGGCTCTACCAGTGAGCCACACCCCAGTCCTCACTGGGGGATTCTAGGCAGGGGCTCTACCACTGAGCCACACCCCAGCCCCCTCACTGGGGGATTCTAGGCAGGGGCTCTACCACTGAGCCACACCCCAGCTCCTCACTGGGGGATTCTAGGCAGGGGCTCTACCAGTGAGCCACACCCCAGCCCTCACTGGGGGATTCTAGGCAGGGGCTCTACCACTAAGCCACACCCCAGCCCCTCACTGGGGGATTCTAGGCAGGGGCTCTACCACTGAGCCACACCCCAGCCCCTCACTGGGGGATTCTAGGCAGGGGCTCTACCACTGAACCACACCCCAGCCCCTCACTGGGGGATTCTAGGCAGGGGCTCTACCACTGAGCCACACCCCAGCCCCTCACTGGGGGATTCTAGGCAGGGGCTCTACCACTGAATCACACCCCAGCCCCTCACTGGGGGATTCTAGGCAGGGGCTCTACCACTAAGCCACACCCCAGCCCCTCACTGGGGGATTCTAGGCAGGGCTCTACCACTGAGCCACACCCCAGCCCCTCACTGGGGGATTCTAGGCAGGGCTCTACCACTGAGCACTCTTCCCAAGTTTCCCAAGCTGGCCTTGAACTTTTAGTTCTCCTGCGGCAACTGCCACTGGCTGGGCTCAGAGGATCAGGCCCAGCTCCAGAATATATTCTAACTCAGATGCGCTCCCTCCTATGGGCAAGTCTGTGCCACTGTCAGCCACTTGATATTACCTGGGGGTCCTTTAAACATGTGGTGGTCATCTAGTCTCTTCCTTCTAAATCTCCTGTTCCCTTCTAGGATTCAAAGGGGCAGATGGGCACCCCCTCCTCTCCTGGCGTTTTTTTTTTTTCTTTCATTGAGACAGGGTTCCTCTATATATTCCTGGCTGTCCTGGAACTTGCTCTGTAGACCAGAGACCCACCTACCTCTGCTCCCAAGTGCTGGGATTAAAGGCCTGCGCCACCACCGCCCGGCTTTCTGGCGTTTCTTAAAGCATGCCCTAGCCTCCTCTTTTCTCTTTCTCCAGTTCCTTTTTCTCCCAATCAGCTCTCAGCAGGAAGAAGGGTTTTTAGTGCAGATTTGCTTGTGATCCCCTCTCCTGTCACAAAACCCTCAATACCTATGCCCTGCTGCTGCCGCAACCCTTTCTCCTGCCTCTGTGCTGGCCCCAGACACTCCCTCTCCTTCCCTAGGCAGCGAAGGCTGTGGACCTGAGACTTCATCTGCTCCGTGCCCTCGGCCAGCAATGCATGTATGTATTTCCTCACTCTGGTCCTCCCTGTATAAAGTCTGCCATGGTTCCCCAGTGCCCTAGAGTCAATCTCACACGTTCAGCCTGAGGTGAACCACTGTGAGCCTTCTCCTCCCAACAGCGACTCCTCCCTGTCCCAGTGAGGCTGTTCCATGCCTAGGCATTTGCTCTCAGCTGCTTCCCCCTTCAGGCCTACAGAGCTCTCCTTTGTGGGCCCTGGCTGGGATGGGGAGGGGCTGCCGCTAAGGGCCACCTCTCACCTGAGCACGTGACTGACCCACAGAACGTGATGCTCCCCGGCACTCTTCCCGTTCCCGGCCACAGTGGCCACAGACTGCAGCCACACGAAGCCCCCCGCACGCTGCAGCCAACGGTAGTAACCAGTCACCACCTGACCTTTGTCCAGCACTGGGTCCATCCCAAGAGAGCAGAGAGCCCAGAGGGGTGGGGAGGGTGGGAAGAGTCAAGGCAGGTGGGCAGGAGACAGGCAGAGGCGAGACGGCAAGAGTGGGGGAAATCGAGAAAGACAGAGAAAGTCAGCGACTGGGAGGTATCCCAGCATCGGTCAGAGACCCCTCTCACCCCACTTACTGCCCACCCCCATGAGCACTTGCTCAAGCTCTTGGATGCTTTTCTATTCCAAACAGAGCCCCAGGAGCTGCAGTACAAGCAGAGACCGTGATTAGCCCTGAAAAAGGATTTCCAGGGAGCCGGTCTGCGGGGCCATTCGGGTCTTTGTGGTGGGTGGGGAGAGGGTACAGAAGTGTGTCTCACGGTCCAGGTGGCTTTGACGGATCCTGGTTGCATCCTGTCCATGGACAAACTGGTAGCAGCTGCGCCCCACAAGCTCCGAGGGTCCCATGTCCATATGGTCGCTAACTCTGGAGGAGACAGAAGAAAGAAAGGGGGAGAAAGGAGTTAGAGACACTATGCGGTGTGGGAGATGGCAGAGTTCGCTTCAGCGTCTTCCAGGGTCTATGTCCTTGCAGTACAGCCTTTTGCGTCTCAGTTTTCCTCTGTAAAATAGGCATAGTAATAATATGGGTGAAGGAAAGGGCAAGCGATGATGGACCAGCAGGGCCAGGCCCACCCTCCCTTCGCCCAGGCACCCCTGCGTCTCCGTTACCCTTCCTCCTCTCATGACTCCCCACTGCCCTAGTCAAAGGCCCAGACTTGACTGATTCCCGTATATCCCCATATTTCCAAAGGACCCACCTTCCCTCCCACCCATACCCCGGTACCTGCTCTCACAAGCTAGGATGGTGAGGCTCAGGCTGAGGCGGAAGACAATCATGTGTCCGTGCAGAGGAAGCTCAGCCAGCGGGGCTGGGGGCAGCGTGTGTCCGAGTGCCACAAGACCCAGGGCTCGGGACCTCAGGCGTCCTGTCACATGAATGACCTGTGGAAGGCGGTCCTCATTGGAAGGGATCAAGTGGGGCTAGAGCCCATGGGGTTGGAGATGGCAAGGCAGGATCAGCAGTGATGGGAATTACTGCGGAAGTACCTGGTGGGGCTGCTGAGGCAGGAGGACCACAGCTAAGCCAAGGCCCCGCCCAGTTTCACTTGATAACCACAGGTCCCTTGGCACAGGCGAGGCCTTGAGTGTCTCCCAGTTTCTGTCTTCACTGCCCTGTAACCCGGGACATAGCTAGCACACAGGAAGGACAGCGCCTACCTACCTTATAACCTGAGGCTTTGACATTCAGGCCCCTCTTTGTAAGGGTGGACTTCATGCGGACAAAGAAGGACCGCTCCTGGACCCGGAAGGTAGGGGATGCCTCCGTAGGGCTGGCTTCTGGGGCAGAACAGGAAGGAACCATTGTAGAGTTTCGAAGACTCCTATCACCTCAGAGCCAGCCTCCTGGTGTGCTGGGCCACCCCAGACACTTGACACATCTAATGGCTAAACAGGCACACTGCTACAATAATCTCTCGTCCTCCGTGGGACAGCCAGGTCTAAAGTCAGATGTGCCCCTCATTTCTCAGAACCCATGTAGTTCACGAGAGCCTTGAGAAGAAAGCCATCTTTAACTCTATCCCCCAGGTATTAGGTCTGACCCCAGCCTTGTGCAGGCACTCCATCTGGCCAGTTGTCCCTACATGGGGACAGCCTAGTGTCCACTGGACTGTGAACCTAGGGAGGGTGGGCTAGAGCTGTTGTGATCATAGCCATGTCCCCTGTCACAGATTAGAGGTATAAAAGGAAGAAGAAAAAAAACAAAAATCAACTCTTTTTTACCACCTTTTTTCTCCTTTTGGTTTTTCGAGACATGGTTTCTCTGTGTAGCCCTGGCTGTCCTGGAACTTTCTCTGTAGACCAAGACCAAGCTGACCTTTAACTCACAGAGATCCACCTGCCTCGTGCCTCCACCATGTAGCTAAAGAACCAACTCTTAAAAAAAAAAAAAGAAACCTTGTATAAACAACAACCCCTACACTTTGCTTTTAGAAAAATTGCTTGCACCCAGGGGGCTGGTGGTGGCACACGCCTTTAATCCCAGCACTGGGGAGGCAGAGGCAGAGGCAGGTGGATCTCTGTGAGTTCGAGGCCACCTGGTCTACAAGAGCTAGTTCCAGGACAGGCTCCAAAGCTACAGAGAAACCCTGTCTCTAAAAAAAAAAAAAAAAAAAAAAAAAAAGCCGGGCGGTGGTGGCGCACGCCTTTAATCCCAGCACTCGGGAGGCAGAGGCAGGCGGATCTCTGTGAGTTCGAGACCAGCCTGGTCTACAAGAGCTAGTTCCAGGACAGGCTCCAAAGCCGCAGAGAAACCCTGTCTCGAAAAACCAAAAAAAAAAAAAAAAAAAAAAAAAAAGACTTATTTGTTTATTATGTATACAATGTTCTGCCTCTGCCTATACACCAGAAGAGGGCACCAAATTCCATTATAGATGGTTATGAGCCATCATATGGTTGCTGGGAATCGAACTCAGGACCTCTGGAAGCCAGTGTCTTAACCTCTGAGCCACTCTCCAGCCCCAAGAAACCTCGAAAGTACAGCTTTGCTGTCCCACCTCATCCTGAGATGGCTTTGGAGTCACTGTCCCCCCACCCCAAATTTGGCCAACATTAAGAAATCCTTTCCCTAAAGAATGTTCACGTCTTCCCATCTTTCTCGAGGCACCCAGATTCATCAGTAACCTCTATTAGTCCCCTGCGTGTAACAGTCAGCTCTCCAAGCTCCTTACACTGTGGATGGCTCATTTAGGATGTTAACCAAACCCAGTTCAGTCATCTTCACCGGTCTCCAACATCTCCAAGCTAAAGGGAGCTTGTGGGTGATGTCTACTCGACCTTTGTCTGTCATGAGAGTGGAAATTTCCACCCAAGAATGGACTGGAATAGATGTGTGACTTGGGTCAATTAATTTGACCTCTCTGTGCTGTGGCTGGATTTTGGAAGCCTCCCTTCTGGCTTGTGGAGAAGGGGTAAGGATCCAGTTTGTTTGTTTGTTTGTTTTTTGCTTTTGTTTGAGAAAGGATTTTACTGTATAACAGCACTGGCTGTCCTGGAACTAGCTCTTGTAGACCAGGCTGGGCTCGAACTCACAGAGATCCGCCTGCCTCTGCCGAGTGCGTTGGGATTAAATGCCCGACCCTGGACCCAATTTTTTAAGACACGGCTTAAAAAAATACAACAACAAACAAACAAACAAAAAACAAGGCTTGAGGTATTCCCACCTCCATCTGGCAAGCTCAAATCTTGATGTATCTTGGCCATTTGGGGGAACCAGGCAAGTTTAGACAGCCTAGTGGACTTAATCCGTTTTATAAAATCTTGCTTTGTTAAGAACAAACACCAGTATCTACCCTCAGGCGTTATTCTTTGACAAGGAGGGAGTTCCTGGAAATTACCAATCTCGGGAGTGTCCACCAGCGAGGAGGATGACGAGGAGGAGGAAGAGGAGGACACAGAAGGTGGCGTGGGGGGCCCGGGAGTTGCAGCCCGCAGCCCCAGTTGCTCCAACACCTCCGAGTGGTCCCCAGGATGGATGTAGTCGAAGACGCTGCTGCCCGTCAGCTCCACCTATCGGTGATGGAGGGGAATGCAGGAGCGCGTGAGCGCTAAAGCAGCAGCTGCCTTTAGCCTGGGCCTGCTCGCCCTCAGGTGCACTTCACACCAGCCTTGTATCTTTCTTTACAAGTCTTCCCCCTTTTAAAATAAGGGCGTGAGGGATAATTTTTGTTTGTTTTGAGACAGGGTCTCACTTTGTAGCTCTGGCTGTCCTGGAATTCATTATGTCGATAGGATTAGGGTTGGCCTCAAATTTAGAGCTCTGCCTGCCTCCACCTCTGGAATTAAAGGCTTGTTCTGCTACACTTGGCCCTTTTTTGTTTTTTGTTTTTGTTTTAGACAGAGATTTGCTAGGTAGTCCAGGCTGGCCTCGGACTTGTGGCGATCCTCCTGCCTCAGCCTTCGGAGTGCTGGAAATTACAAATGTATGCCATCAAGGCATTAATGAGTTTGAGCCTTTGAGATCGGCCGCCTCTCCGATGTCACAGGGATCCTATGCTCCTGCGCTCCCCTCAGCGCAGCCTCTAGCTTTGTCCCACTGATCTTCTGACCTTCAAGTCCCATCTAAAGCTCTTCTGAAAACTGCATATCTGACCATGGCAGAAGGCCATGCCCATCCCACTCTCCCGCTGCTTGGGGTGGGTGACCCATCTCCCTCCAGCCTTCATTGCTCTATACTCCCCTTATCTCTTACTTTTTCACACGCACCCTTGTCCAAAGTCCCCTCCTTTGGGGGAAATGTCATTTGTTTGTTTATGTGGTTTTTTCAAGACACGGGTTTCTCTGTGTAGCTCTGACTGTCCTGAAACACGCTCTGTAGACCAGGCTGGACTCGAACTCACAGAGATTCGCCTGCCTCTGCCTCCTGAGTGCTGGGATTAAAGGCATGCACCACCACCGCACAGCGAGAGTGTTATTTTTTGAGACAGCGTCTTATGTAGCCTAAACTGGCCTGGAACTTCTAATCCTCCTGCTTCCACCTCCCAGATGCTGGAGTTTAGTGCACAGGTTTATCCTCACCACCGTACCCAGTTTATGCCATATAAAGAGTCTAGCCCAGGGCTTTGTGAATGCCGGGCAAACATTCTATCAGCTAGGCTACAGTCCTGTCCCAGCTACAGTAGATTGAATCCCAGAAGCTCCAGACAGCTACACAAGCATGTACACCTGAGCCACACCATCAATGAACTCAGCCCCTTGCTGGGGAAGAGTCTCGGCAAGCACTTCGTCATGGAACTACATCTCTAGGCCAATTTTTAATTTTGATACAAGGTCTTATGAAGTTGCCCTGGCTGGCTTTGAGCTTGTGGCCTTGCCTGAGTCCCTGCAGCATGTGTCGGGGTGCTTTGTGAGTTTTGAAGGAAGGCTGTCTATTTTTCATGTTGAGATCAGTGAGACCAGCAGAGAGCAAGGGCGTGCATAAGCCTGGCATAATGGCAGCCCACTGCGGGGTTGTTACCTGTGAGAGACCCAGGTAGATGGACACCGTCTCTGAGATGTAGAGGAATTTTCCTTCCTGGTTCAAGGCAAACACGAAGCCATCCAAAGACTAGAGTTGAAAGAAACGGAGCGGGTGTAAGAAAGGCCCCGGATTCTGAAATCTAGGTGTCCGTCTGGAGGGTGGCCCCCGGAAAAGGAACAGGAACAAGGGACCTTAGTTCCAGCTCTTCGCAGACGCAGGAAAATGGATGCTATTCCCAGATGCGACCACCAGGTGGAAGCACGGAGTAGCGGGCTAAGAAGGGACCTCACCTGAAGGATGTGTCCACCCAGGTGTTGCTCGAAAACTTCAGAGACCAGAGCCACAGGGCCTCGGCGGCTTGGGGCTGGGGACAGAAGGAAGAGGGAAGTCAGGGCTCGCGGGTCTGGCTTACTGCACCCTGGGCAGCTAGTAGGAACCCAGTCAATCTTGAAAGCCCCAGCCACCATAGAGAACAGGTTTACAGATGTCTGCTCCCTATTGCTGGGACAGAAAGACCAAGATTGAGAGACAGAGAGTGGAGAGAGAGATTTGTCCACTTTTTCTTCTTTCTTCCAGGACAGGGTTTCTCTGTGTAGCCTTGGCTGTCCTGGAACTCGCTCTGTAGACCAGGCTGACCTCAAACTCTACAGAGACCTCCTTACCTCTGCCTCCCTAGTGCTGGGATTAAAGGTATGTGCCACCATTGCCAGGTTCACACCCTCCTTTTGTCCACCAAAAAGGTCCTTGAGTATTGCTATTCCCAGGTTCTATACTGTGCAGACAGTGTCATCGACACAGAGGTGACCAGAAAACCACAGTCAGCCCTCAATGGGCCATAAAGCCAGGTCCCGTGAAGACTAAGCCAAGGCCAACTGGCCTGGTGGTGAAGGCCTGTAATCCTAACTGCCTGGCAGGCTGAGGCAGGAGAATCAAGAACCTAAGACCCGGGACTGGAGAGATGGCTCAGTGATTAAGAGCATTGCCTGCTCTTCCAAAGGTCATGAGTTCAATTCCCGGCAACCACATGGTGGCTCACAACCATCTGTAATGAGGTCTGCTGCCCTCTTCTGGTCTGCAGACATACACACAGACAGAATATTGTATACTGTATACATAATAAATAAATAAATATTAAAAAAAACCTGATTTATCAGTTAAAAAAAAAGAACCTAAGACCTGCTTGGGCTTCATAATGAGATCCTATCTCAAAAACTAAAAAGAGGTCTAGCAACATAGCTCAGTGGTATAGCCCCTGCCTAGAATCCCCCAGTGAGGGGCTGGGGTGTGATTCAGTGGTAGAGCCTCTGCCTAGAATCCCCCAGTGAGGGGCTGGGGTGTGGCTCAGTGGTAGAGTGCTTGTCTAGCACTCACTCACCCCTGGGTTCGATTCTTTGTACTGAAAAACTTCAACAAAAGATGAAGAAATACAAAAGAATAAAAATGTGGGTAGAGAAATGGATTCTCTTACAGTGCAGGGTGGACTGCAAACTAGGGTAGCAGCTGACAAAGACAGTTTGGTGAATCTTTAACAAATAAAAAGAATTATGATGTGAGCATCTGGCAATCCCTTCACACCCAATGAACGGAAACTAGGAATGGTGAGGAGAGCTGTATGCACACGGAGAGAGCAGCATCACACACAGCCAAAGAACAAATGTGGTACATCCATTCAGAGGACCATTATCGAGCCATAAAGAGGAATGAAGGTCTGGTACGTGATGCGATGTTATGAGACCCAGAACTACATCTGAAAGCAAACAGGCACAAAAGGCCACAATGTGTTTGATTCCATGTCTACGAAATGCTCAGAAATGGCAGGCAAAGCAGGTCTGTGGTTGGCAGTACTGGGGAACTGGCAGCTCCACGGCCGTGGGAGTCTGTGGGGGTGGAGAGGTGCTCTGAGACAGGCGGTGCTGGTCCTGCAACACTGTCCATGCAGTGAATGGTGCTGATTTTGATACTCCAGAATAGCCTTGTCCACACAGCAAGTTCCAGACAGCCAGAATGGAGAGTGAGGCCAGGTCTAAAGATGCAAGTGTGTGTGGTGTGTGTGTGTGTGTGTGTGTGTGTGTGTGTGTGTAGAGATGGTTCAGTGGTTAAGAGGTCACTAACTGCTTTTGCTAAGGACCCAGGTTCCATTCCAGGGCACCTTACAACCCTAGTCACGCTAGTCTCAGGGGATCTGATGTCCTCTTCTGGCCTCTGTGGGCAATGCTCACATGTGGTACACAGATATACAAGCAGGTAAAATACCCCCACATGTAAAGACAAATAAATAAATAAATTTAAAGCTGTTGAAATGGTTTAGTGGGTAAAGGCATGGGCTAGCAATCCTGGAGATCGGGGTTTGCTCCCCAGAACCTCTGTGAGTGAGTGAGTGAGACTTGATTCTCACAGACTGTCCTCTGACCTCCACGTGGGTGCTGTGTCCTGCTCACAGGTATATGCACACACAAATAAACAATGGAACTAAAAAATAATGAACAACCAACCAGTTAATTTTACCCTGGATGAATTTTACATAACATATTTTAGTTTGTTTGAGATAGAGTCTCAATATTTAGCCCAGGTTTAACTCAAAATTTCCATTCTCCTGTCTTTGTTTCATGAGAACTAGATTTAAGGGATGCTCCTCCAGGCAGGAGTACAGTGTTTTTACTTATTCTCTCTTTTTTCGGTGCTGTGAACTGAACCAAGAGCTGTTCATGTAGGCAGAAGCTGTCCCACTGAGCCACACCCCAGCCCCTCTCTGGGGGATTCTAGGCAGGGGCTCTACCACTGAGCCACACTCCAGCCCTTCACTGGGGGATTCTAGGCAGGGGCTCTACCACTGGGGCACACCCCAGCCCTTCACTGGGGGATTCTAGGCAGGGGCTCTACCACTGGGCCACACCCCAGCCCCTCACTGGGGGATTCTAGGCAGGGGCTCTACCACTGGGCCACACCCCAGCCCCTCACTGGGGGATTCTAGGCAGGGGCTCTACCACTGGGCCACACCCCAGCCCCTCACTGGAGATTCTAGGCAGGGGCTCTACCACTGAGCCACACCCCAGCCCATCACTGGGGGATTCTAGGCAGGGGCTCTACCACTGGGCCACACCCCAGCCCCTCACTGGGGGATTCTAGGCAGGGGCTCTACCACTGAGCCACACCCCAGCCCCTCACTGGAGATTCTAGGCAGGGGCTGCTGCTGAGTTACATCTCCTGCTGATATTTTTGTATAGTAGACCATGGCATAAAAGAGGGGAACTTTAGGAGATACGTTGAGGAGATGAAGACATATACAAAGAGAAGGAGAAACTCAGAATTTCAGAGAGACATAAATTCCACCAAGACATAGGCTGATTGACACAAGTTTTCCCCCTTAGGAGAACTGGGGTCCCAGACCTGGTGTTGATGGTTGGCAGACACACAGTGGTCCTGGATGCCATCCTAAGGACTCTATTGCTGCAAAAGCTGACACTCTCACCCGACCCAAGGTAGAACCAAATGCTGTGGGAGCACTGTCAGGGACCTTCCCTCTGTGAGGCAGAGGGCCTGGAGCCACTCTTTCCTCTTTGTACCTCAGTTTCCTCTTTCAGTGGATTTGCTGGAGGGGTCTGAGCCCCTGGGCTGCCAAGCATCCAGCCAGTGTGATGGAGAAACATATAGAGTAAATAAAGGTGGGATTATTATTATTCCTAGGCAGGGACATGTCAGGACTCTCCTCAGGACTCCCCTAAGTCAGAGTCTACCCCAGTCCTCACTAGCCCAGGGATGCCTCCGCCCCCCACATCTGACCACTGTTCCTCCTGCTTCCTCCTTATCTGAACCTCCAGGAACAATAAGTGTAGGGGCTGATGGGGACCCCTCCCCTGAGACCCAGCTCCAGGCAGCCCCGTGACAGGCAGGAACAATGCTGCCTGCTAATTGTGGCAATTTTCCCCTGTCATTTTTGCTAATTCCTTCATTTTCTCTCTCTGCAGATCAGCCCGGGTCAGACCAAGCTGCTGCAATTAACGGCATTAATGGGTGCGCTGGGATGGGGGTGCCCAGGGGGGAGAGCTTGGGGACCTGCTGTCTCCCCCCTGCACAGGGCCCATCCCCTGTCACTAAGATCCCCAGGGTGTGCCTAGGATTGCCAATGGATGCCTTAGTATCCCGTTTCTGCCTCCCCAAACCTGACAGCTCTCCACTCCTCCTGCCTACAGCCCCCTCTCTATCCCTCAGTGCAACAAGTGTCTCCAACCTCCACATCTGCCCTCCTGAAGTTCAAATCCCCTGGAAGCACTCATTCACTTAAAAATTTGTCTTCACTTAATAAACGTTTGTCAGCCAACACGGGGGTGATGGCAGAAGACTAGGATGAATAGGGGGGGAAGAAGTGGGGAGACCCACAGGCAGAAAGAGGGTAGGTTTGGAAAAGGAAGGACAGTTAAGACCCCTACCAAGTTTCAGGAGGTCCTCTCTTTTCCCTTCTATGAGTCTCCTATCTTGGGTTGTTGTTATGGTCTTCATGACTCTGGGGAGTGGAGAAGGGGTCCCATCATTCCAGCGTCTGTTCTTATAGGACTAGATTGATGCCGAGCAGGGACTCAACTTGCTCTGGAATTCATTCTCTCTCTCTCTCTCTCTCTCTCTCTCTCTCTCTCTCTCTCTCTCTCTCTCCCCTCTGAAAGTAGGTTTCTCTGACCAGGCTGACCTCAAACTCCCAGAGATCTATTTGCCTCTGCTTCCCGATTGCTGGGATTAAACATGTGACATACCACCAGCTCTTCCTTCCTTCCTCCCCCCACCCTACCTCTGAGTGTCTCAAGTAGCCCAGGCTAGCCTGGAGCTCACTATGTATCATTCTGTGTCCACTTCCTGGGTCTTGAGATTACAGTCCGGCACGGCGCCTGGTTTGTGCAAAGCTGGGATGGACCCAGAGCCTCCGATGTGCCAGACAAATGCTCTACCAACTAAGCCCCACCCTGCCCAGCAGCCTCGCGCTAGGAAATTCTGTTTGCAGTTCTGAGAGTTTCACCGACTCCACCAGTAACAGGAGTCTAGCGAGAGGGTGAAATGGGTTTTGTACATCAAAGGTTACCGGGGCCACAGTCCTGGGTGCGAGTGACTAACATGTCACCTAAGGAGTGCTAGGGTACTGTGCCAGTCTGAACCACTCTGGAGCTTTCGGGTCCTCTCTCCTTCCTGCCTTCACCTTCCTGCTTTCCCCAGCTCCTGTCTCAATTCCTCCCCCACCTCGAGTTTCCTCACTGCTTCCTTCTGGTTCTTGCCTGCCTAGGGCCCTTGGCTCCGGTCGTGCTCTCTGCCTGGCCCTTCTCCTGAAGTCTCAGGTCAGTGGGCACGCCCTCCTGAAGCAGCAACCTACCCGTGGGCGAGTGGTCTCTGGTCAGCACACTCCGCCCCTCCCCCCAACCCTCCACTGACTTAGCTCAGTGGATGAGTGTTTGGGGGAGAGGGTTGGGAAGATGGTTCAGTGGGTAAAGCGTGGAGAGACCTGAGTTCAAATCTCCAGAATTTATGTGACGTTGGATATAATAATGAGCACCTGTAATTCCACACTCCTACTGGGAGGTGAGAGATGGAGACTCCCAGGCAACCCTGGGTCAGCTAGCCTGGCCTACACAGCTCTGAAGAACAGACCTTATCTCAAAGGAGGAGGGAGGCAAGGACTGACCCCTCCATATGGGTACTACACACACACATACCTCTGACTTCCACATGGGCACCCCCCCACATGAACTGGAGAGATGGTTCAGCAATTATGAACACATAGACTAGAAGAAAGAAAGAAAGAGAGAAAGAGAGAAAGAAAGAAAGAGAGAAAGAAAGAAAGAAAAAAGGAAAGGAAAGGAAAGGAAAGAAAAAAGAAAAACTGGGCAGAGATGGTTCACATCTTTAAAACCCAGCACTGGGGAGGCAGAGACTGGCGGATCTCTGAGTTCAAGGTCAACCTGAAAAGAGTGAGTTCCAGGACAGTCAGCGATACATAGAGGAACTCTGTTCCAAAAAACAAAACAAAACAACAACAACAAAAAAAAAAAACAAAAACCGCAGACTGCTCTTGCAGAGGACTGCATCTGGTCCCCAGCACCCAGCTTGGGTGGCTCACAACCATCTGTAACTTCAGCTGCAGGGGATCCAACCCCTCTAGCCTCTTCCAGCAGCTGCACACACGCGGCATACACAAACATATGTAGTCACAAACACATACATATACTTTTTTTGTTTTGTTGAAACAGGGCTTCTCTCTGTAGCCTTGGCTGTTCACTGCAGGAGCTCTGTAGACCAGGCTGGCCGTGAACTCACAGAGCTCCTCTTGCTCTGCTTCCTGAGTGCTGGGATTAAAGGTGTGCACCACCAACCTGGACATCACATACATTTTAATAAAAAGTTTTATTTTATTAATTTTCAAATTATCAAATAACAATATTTACTTTTAATTATTAAATTATTGTTTAATAAAAAATACTAAAGAGGGCTGAAGAGATGACTCAGTGGTTGGGAGCATTGCCTGCTCTTCCAGAGATCCTGAGTTCGGTTCCCAGCAACCACATGGTGGCTCACAATCATCTGTAATGAGATCTGGTGCCCTCTTCTGGCCTGCAGGCATACAGACAGACAGAATATTGTATACATAATAAATAAATAAATAGAATAAATTAAAAAAATACTAACAAATAAAAGCCAGGTGGTGGCGGCACACTCCTTTAATCCCAGCATTTAGGAGGCAGATCTCTGTGAGTTTGAGGCCAGCCTGGTTTACAAGAGCTAGTTCCAGGACAGGCTCCAAACTACAGAGAAACCCTGTTTCGAAAGACAAAGCAAAACAAAAAAGTGGTAGCCCACATCTTTAATTCCTGTAATCTGGAGGTAGAGGTAGGTAGATCTCCGAGTTCAAGGCCACCCAGTCCATGTGTGGTGTGGAGTTCTAGGACAGTCAGGGTTAGTACTGTCCTAGATCCGGTCAGTAACAACGTCTGGCGCTGTTAGCTCCGCAGATAAAGGCACTTGTCATTAAGCCCAGCAACCTGATTTTGTTCCTAAGGACCCATATGCTAGAAAGAGAATCCGCACCCGCAAGTTGTCATCGACCCTCCCATATATGTGTGATAATCTCTTCCATACATGCACACTGAATAAAAAATTTAAACAGAGACTTGGGCAGAGAAAGAAAATGGAACAGGGATGGTTCGGGGGTTAAAAGCACTGGCTGCTTTTCCAGAGGACCTAGGTTCAATTCCTAGCATCTGCATGGCAATTCGAATCTGTACCACCAATTTCTGGCCTCCATGGATACGTGGTACAGAGACACATGCAGGCAAAATATTCATACACATAAGATAAAAACCTTCACAGGGCGGTAGTGGCGCACACCTTTAATCCCAATACCCAGGAGGCAGAGGCAGGTGGATCTCTGTGAGTTCGAGGCCAGCTTGGTCTACAAGAGCTAGTTCCAGGACAGGCACCAGAGAAACCCTGTCTCGAAAAACAAAACGAAACAAAACAAAACAAAGCAAAACAAACAAAAAGAAGATAAATCTTTGGGTGACTTTATCTCTCAGGGCCTCAGTTTTCCAGGGCTTTTAAACAGTCACAAAGGGCTTCCTGCCTAAGGTGTCTGCAGACTGGCAGAGGCCTGAAGTTGGATTTTGTTGCCTTGAGTCAGGATGTTGAGCCACCCACGCACACTGCCCGGGACCAGTTAGTTCTCATGTACAGGTGGGCATTGCTGAAGTAGCCAGAAAATGGCCAGGGAGTGGTGACCGGAGTGAGCCCTTCTCCCTCGGAGCCTCCCAAGGCCCCTGCAAGTACTGGGGGGCTGGACACCTTCAGGGCTCTCTCAGTCCCCCCCTTCCCCTCTCTGGGGCTCCAGGACAATAGACAAGATGTTTATCCCCCGCCTGCGCACATGTTGTTCGCGGGTAATGACAGTAATCAGCCTCCCTAATGCGGCATTCTCTCAGCGCCAGTCAATTCGCCTAATTACCGCCTGGGAAGCCGGATTATTTAAATTTAAATGGTGATTTATTGCGGGGCTTAATCAATGCTATTTTCTCTCCCCCTACCCTTCTCCCTGGGCACTAGGGTAGGAAGGGAATAGGAGCCCTCCCCAACCCCACCCTAAGGACACCCAATTCTTCAGGTGGGAGGAGGGGCTTTTTCACCTGTGACCTCAGATAACACCTTCATTGCCCCGTAGTAACAATTAAGCAGGGATATAGAAAATAAAATGATGAAAATCTAATACTTCTGTGGATCAATAACCACAGGTGGGAAGTAAGAAAAATGAGGTATTCATCTGTATGTTGACATCTATGCAACATAGTCTACATTTTCACACATCATAGACTAGAATTTTCCTCCTCTTGCGTCTCATCTGCATCTCTGAGGTAGGGACTTTTCATTTCATTTCCCCCCTTCCTACTAATTAGCCTGTCTTTCTTGAGACAGGAGCTTATGTAGCCCAGGCTGACCTTAGGACTGACTCACTATGAAGGGCAGGCAGGACCTCCACCCACAGAGATCCGTCCACCTTTGCCTCTAGAGTGCGGGGATGAACGTGCCACCAGGCCTCGCCTTACTTATGTTTATAGCCTAGGCTGGCCTCATACTCCTGGTGATCCTCCTGTTGCAGCCTCAGGAGCACTGGAAGGATCCACCATCAATGCCACACCCTGGCAGAGCAGGGACTTTGGTAGCATGTGGTTCCCGTTAGGTCCTGGGCACTCACAAAGGTATCACACATGAGGTTGACTCAGTCAATCAGCAACACAGACCACATCCCTAAGGCTGGCTTGGCTTTGCTGGGATCCAGGGGCCTTGAAGATGTTCACTGGTTTCCAGTCAGTTGGAAGGGACCAATTCTGATGGGCACTCCCACAGAAAGAGGGAGCCACCTACCTAGGACTGCAGAGCTATGGGGACGAGGGCTGGAGATGGCCACACAGCTGATACCTTCCCAATCATCCTCCCTCATCCTCCCTAGGCTTACTGTTGGAATTTAGCCCCCAGAGCTCCAGTAGTCGCTTGGAGCTCTGCAGGCCCAGGTCGGGAGGCTCTGGGGACAGGAGGCTCTACAGCGCCTGTCAGAAGTGACATTATTGTCCTTTCTTTTGTGACAATATTAGTTCATCTCCCCTAATAAAATTAATAGCCTTTGCTGTGTGACAGACACCTGTATTTCCAGGCTGATGGCAGACAGCTGTATTCTCAGCATTGAAGAGATGGAGGCAGGAGGATCCTAAATTCAGGGCTAACCTCTACTACATATCAAATTTGAGGCCAGGTCAACCTACAGGAGACATTGAGTCATGGCGAATACTTTTAATCCCAGCGCTTGGCAGGCAGAAGCAGGTAGATCTCTGTGATGTGAAAGCCAGCCTGGTCTACATAGCAAGTTCTAGGCTAGCCTGACCTACATAGTAAGACTCTATCTCATATAAACAACAACAGCAATAACCTAGTGATCTGAATTGTTGCCAGGTTCTGACTTAGGTCTAAGGTTTGTAAAAATCACAACTTTTTGTCCCCTAGATAGCCTAAGTCACCAGTTAGGAACCCACAAAGGGTCTGGAGGACTCCCTAGGAGCTGAGCCAGGGAGGGTCTGGCTTTCTTAATCCTGTCCCCAAGGCTGAGGTGGGTTGGCATGAGAGGATTTGGCAGTAAGAGCATGCGCACTCACCGAGGCCAGCCGGAGGTCCCACGGCTCGCAACCCCCAGGGCGGCGCCCCTAGCGCGGCGAAGCGACGCAGGCGGAGGTAAGTGACACTGAGACGCACGATGGACGCCTTGTCCAGTTGGCTGGAGATGGCACCGGGCAGAGGAAGCAGCTTGGCCAGCTCGAAGAACTCTAGATTCTCCTTCCCGCGCCGCCAGCGCGCTGCGTTGCGGGACTTTTCTTTGCGCTGCGCCTGCAGGCTGGGCGGGCGGCGTTGAGGAGGCGTCAGTGAGCGCCCCGGGCTCACGGTCCCCACACTTTAGGAAGTGGGACAGACCTGAGTGCCAGCCAGTTCTATACCCCTGCTGGTTTTTGGGAAAGGGCCCTTATTTATTTAATAATAACAATTGTTATTATTATTATTTTTATTATTGTGGTAGGGGTTGAACTCAGGGTTTTCAGCACTCTACCACTGAGCTCTCTGGCCTGTTTTTCTTTTTCTTTCTTTTTTTCTTTTCTGTTGAGACTGAGGTCTCACTACGTACACCAGGGTGGCCTTGAATTTACAGAGATTTGCTTGCCTCTGCCTCCGGAGTACTGAGACTAAAGACGTGCGCAACCACACCCGGTTCTTGTTTTTGCTTTTTGAGGTACGTCTTTCTATTTTGCCCTGGCTGGCCTTGAACTTGAGTCTCCCGCTTCACCTTACAGAGTGTTTGGGATGTCAGGCCGAAGGGCTCAGCTGGGGACAGAGTCTTTTCAATTGCCTGAGAATGTCGGGGGTGAATTCGGAGGTGGGGGACTAAAAACCGAACTCCGGAGTAGGTGAGGGTGACAAAGTCTAGGTGCAGCAGGGTCAGGGCACTGACCTGGGTATGAATGCTCATCCGGAAAGCTGTGAAGTCCCCCCAACCCCCGCACGCCTTCGGGGGCGAGGCCATGGTCAGGGCCATTAGATTTGCTCACCAGGGCCCTGGTGGGGCCTTGACCATTAGCCCGGGCAGGAAATCCCAGGGGACGCTGGCTCCACGGTCTCCCCCGCACTTGACTTCACCTCGGCCGCTGCTCCTGGGATAGGGGGTCGCCATCACGGCGGGGACTCGAGAATTCAGGCGCGAAGGAGTCGCAGGTGGGGCTCAGTCCCCTGGGGGAAGAATGTCTAGGGAAAGTGAGGTGCGTGCCGGTCCCAAGAACGGGCTTGGATGCGTGCCTCAGTTTCCCCTTCCTGGGAAGCCGCGCTTCCCACCCTGGCGCTCCGGGTGAGGACGTGCCCCGCCGCCGCCTCCCCCGCGCGGCCCGCCAGCGCGCCCGCCTCACGCCCGCGCCGGGCCGGCTCCCGCATACCAATGGGCGCACGCGGCGCGCATACGGATCGGACCGGCCCGCGCGCTGCGTGCCAAGCATGCCCAAGCTGCGCTCGGGGCGGGCGCCTCGCCAGGGCCCCGACGCTCCGGACTCCATCCCCCCAAAACTCCCAACCCCTAGGGGATCTGTCCCCGAAAGCCACCCTCAGTGTCCTACTCCCCAGGTCTGCAGCTGCACCCATTTCCTAGCCTGGGCTAAGGAGGTAGGGAGGACAGAGGGACCCCACCCCAAATCCTGCTCAGGAAGCATTCAAGCCCCTGGGGTGGCGCCACCTGACCCGGTTGCTAAATATCTTCAACCCACAACTTCCTCCCAAAGACCAGGGCGTGAGACCCTGGCCCATGACACCGCTGGCCACTGTGACTCCAGTATGAAGGCGACACTCGGGTCCAGGTGTTCTGGAATCCAGATCCCCTAGAACCAGGGACGTGTCCAACTGGCTCTTTCCTCTTCACGATTAGGTGTCCAGGCCGCTCATGTCCCCAGCATCCAGGTGGCCCCCAAGCCTCCCCAAAACGCGCTGACGTCTAGTGCCCTGAACCTGTGTGACTGTGACCAGGACCCCCAACAACCACGCACCTTTCTCTGGGTCTCGCCGGTAAAAGCGTCCTGATGCCGTGGCCTCCAGGTCACCAGAGTCTAGGACCCCGCATCCCAGAAGGACCCAGGGGTCCCCGTTCCCTCCTGCCAAGCCTTCAGGCGTCCCGCACCCGCAGGGCTCCCGACCGGGTTACCTGGCCGCGGGGTGGGCTCGGGGCACGGCGTGGGGCCGGCCGGGTGACGTGGAGGGGCAGCTCCATAGACCCTGAGGCGCACGGGCTAGGGCACCCGGCTCTCGGCGCCCACGGCGGCCTCGCAGACTTGGAGACCACGGACAGCGGCGGCGAGGGGCGGTGCCTATGTTCGCCCCACCCACAGAGGCCCCGCCCAACGCCGGCCCACGCGCCTCTGCCTGATGGATAGTTCCCATTCCGGTGTCCGTCTGGCCCGGCGTGTCTGAGTGGTCTCATCCCACGACCATATCAGGCAGGTCGAGTCTCAAGCTCCTCCACCCTGGAGTCTCACCACTATCGTCATCCGCAAAGGATGGAGCCCCTCAGCAGCCCCTGGGGACCCTGGGGGCAACCAGCACCGTGGTTCAGTCGGAGTGGACATTCAGAGATCAGTGTCCCTGCTAGAGACGTGAATCCAGGCCTTTAACGATCTCCCTTCCCAGGAGAAAATTCCAGGATGACAGTCTTCATTCAGAGTAGGACCTGGCGGGTACCAGCCCTGTCCCCAACCCAGGTCTTAGTTGTTAAGGGAACTCAACAGTCCAGAGCCCCCTGAGATCTTGCCTCTATGGCTCCCTATTGGAACTAGAACCCCAACCTGTGGGCGCCCAACTTCATAACTGAGAACAGAGCCAGGGTGTGGTGGCACTCATTTGTTAACCTCAGCATTTGGGACAGTGAGGCAGGAGGATTAAGTTGGAGGCAAGCCTGGACTATGGAATGAGTTCCAGTCTCGTCCAGTCTGGGATTCAGAGTGAGACCCTGTCCCAAAATTAATAAAAACAAAGGAGTAGCTAGGCTGGGAGAATGGCTTAGTGGGTAAAGCTTGCCAGGGAAGCGTGAGGACCTGAGTTCAAATTCCCAGAATTCACATAAAGTCACACTCGGTGGTCTACTTCTATAAGCCCAGGACTCCTGAAGGGCATAGCAAGAGATCCCTAGGAGCTGGGGGTGGGGGCTCAGCTAGTCTGGTTCCACAGCAAGGCACTGTTTCAAACAAGGTAGAAAGGGAAGGAACTCTATATGAGATTGCCCTCTGACCCTCACATGTACTGGAACTGTGGCATGCATGTGAGTACACACATATATACCGATGGTTCATTTTATTTATTTATTTATTTACTTATTTATTTATTATGTATACAATATTCTGTTTGTGTGTATGCCTGCAGTCCAGAAGAGGGCACCAGACCCCATTACAGATGGTTGTGAGCCACCATGTGGTTGCTGGGAATTGAACTCAGGACCTTTGGAAGAGCAGGCAATGCTCTTAACCTCTGAGCCATTTCTCAAGCCCCTCATTTTTTATTTTTGAGACAGGGCTTCTCTGTGTAGCTTTGGAGCCTGTCCTGGCCTGGAACTCACTCTGTAGCCCAAGGTGGCCTGGAACTCACAGAGACCTGCCTGCCTCTGCCTGCTAAGTGCTGGGACTAAAGGCGTGTGCCACCATACCCGGCTTTGTACACAGATTAGTTCTAAAGAGGGTGGGACTGGCAAGATGGCTCTGCGGGTAAAGTACTTGCCACCAGGCCAGATGATGTGTTTATTCCCCTGGACTCGCATGGTGGAAGAGAAGAACCAACTCCCCAAGTTGTCCTAAGGTTGTACCTCATGTTGGCAGCTGACCTTGGTAGTGTAAGCATTACTCAGGTGGTGCTGGTTTTGAAGGCCTGAAGGGGTCATGGAGAGCAGCTGAGGCCTGGCACTGTGAGAGGCCAGGGGAGGCCATTGCTGCAGGTGCAGCCTCAGCGGCAGTAGAAGGCCCAGGACTGAAGGGGTCATGCAGAGAAGTTGAAGTTTGAGGATATGAAGAGAGCCTAGGAGAGGCTATTCGTAAAAATGCAGCTAGGTTGTCATAGATCACCCCAATATTCTGGAGATGCCAGCACCATGGGGTGACCACCAAGAACAGCAGCAGCAGTGCAGCGGAGTCAGCTGGAGCCCAGGAGATAGCCGTGCCTGCTGCAGAGGGCGGAGCCAGAGAAGTGGCCAAGCCCCTTGGGAGGGTCCCAGAAGATTGTGAATGGATCCTGGGCATTGGCCATTGAGTTTTCAATAATACACAGTGCAATAATGAACAATGTTTGGTTGAAGCAATAGAAAGGGAATAGAAGGAAAGGGTTTATTTCTTATGGTTGTAATACAGCATGAAGAGAAGTTAGGGCAGGAACTGAAGCAGAGGCTGTGGAGGGACAGTGTGGCTTGCCAAGCCTGTCTTCTTATAAAGCCGAGGAACATCTGTCTGGTGGTGACACCGCCCGTGGTGGGACGGGTATCCCTACATCAGTCATTAGCCGACAGGCCAGTCTAAGGGAGGTGCTTTGGAGACAGGGTTCCTTTGTTTGTTTCTTATTTAATATTGTATTATGTATGCTGCAGACCAGAAGAGGGCATGCGATCCCATTACAGATGGTTGTGAACTCAGGACTTCTGGAAGAGCAGCCAGTGCTCTTAACCTCTGAGCCATCTCTCCAGTCACGAGACAGAGTTTCTCTGTGTAACAGTCCTGGCTGTCCTGGAACTCTCTCTGTAGACCAGGTTGGCCTCAAACTCACAGAGATCCACCTGCCTCTGCCTCCCGAGTGTTGGGATTAAAGACGTGCACCACCGTCCAGCATCTTCTGGATAACCCTAGCTTCTGTTAAGTTGATAAAAAAAAACTACCCAGGACACCCAGGCTGGCCTCAAATTTACTATGTAGCTGAGGTCATCACCTTGAAATTCTGCTCCTCTTGTCACCTTCCACTGGTGTTGGTCTTTCAGTGCTGGGGGAATTGAACCCAGGGCTTGTGCGTGTTAGGCAAGCACTCTACCAACTGAGCTATGCTCCCATTTCCTAGGCAGCTTATGATCAGGCACAAACACACAGATCTCACTAATAGTTCGACTGTGGGTTCCACTCAGGACTCTGTCAGAGCAAGGAACAAAAGGGCTGGAACTCAAGCCATCATCAGGCTTGCCCACTGTGCGTGCACTTTCAACTGACTGTGCCATCTCACCGGCCACCTGTGGAGTTTTCTTCAGGCTGCTTCTATAGATCATAGGAAACACAGGGGAGGGACACTAGTCCACCGGAGCAGGTGACTCTGGGAGGCCTTGCCCGTTGCCCCCATTCCAAAAAACAAAGAGGGAAAATTGAATGGGATAATACGTAGATTAGTGTGTACTTACTTACACTACTACTAATAATAGTGAGTGATAAATACTTGTGAGCTATTATTTATGAGCAATTTATTGGTATAGATTCTTTTTTTTTTTTTTTTTGGTTTTTCGAGACAGGGTTTCTCTGTGGCTTTGGAGCCTGTCCTGGAACTAGCTCTCTAGACCAGGCTGGTCTCGAACTCACAGAGATCCACCTGCCTCTGCCTCCCGAGTGCTGGGATTAAAGGCGTGCGCCACCATCGCCCGGCTTGGTATAGATTCTTGTATATTGATACAAATTCAAATTATATTTGTCTTATTGAATATGCTCCTATTTCTGTTTACAATGTTTGTACACCTATGCAAAATTATTTTGTCAAATTTTATGCATGAATGTTTCTACCTTTGTTTAAGACAATTTATATATTGATACAATTTTTAGGATATATTTATCATATTGCATTATATATTTCTCTCTGATCAAGATACTTGTACATTGTTTACATTTTGAGGTCATTGTCCTCATTTACTGCACAGTTGTTTGAAGATTGTTTAATATTTCTGATATGAAGTCTTTTTAAGTTATATAGGTATTTTTTTTTCTGAGACAAGGTTTCTCTGTAGCTTTGGAGCCTGTCCTGGAACTAGCTCTTGTAGACCAGGCCGGCCTTGAACACACAGAGATCCGCCTGTCTCTGCCTGGGATTAAAGTGTGCTGGGATTAAAGTATGCACCACCACCACCACTGCCCAGCACAGGTATTAAGTATTATAGGTCAATAACCATTTATGTTTGTTATATTCAAGTCAAACTAATCAGGTTCTTTAGATACATAGAGATTATATTCTGCATAGATACATAATCTTCAACCACTTCAAAGATTTGTAGAACACTGCATTTAAATAACTTAGGGTTCTGTTGACCTGAGACACAATTGCTATTGGTAGCACCGATCTATTCCCGAGAGAATGTTGAGCACCAAAGACACTCCACTTGGAGCTTGGTTTCTTCTTGCTACAACAGGCCTTTGGGCAAGAAACTGCCCATGCTTCGACCACTGACAAAGTACATGGTGTCCGGACTGGACAAGCAGGACACAAGAAAAAAGATGTCAAATCTTGCCAAAGACAGGGTAAGATGGTTCTGAAAAATTTCCTGCCTCTGAAAATGTCTGTCAGTTACTCTAGGCCTTAGCCAAAGTTGGTTGTTCCAACGTTGCAAGTAAAACTTTGGGTGATTGGTCAGGTAGCCAGTTGTCTCTGTCATATACTGCATACTTTGGAAGCTGCTTGATTGCACTTCCTGCCTACTCAAGTAATATTATCTCCCTTCTCAGGCCTTTGATGGGGTTAAAGATTAGACAGTCACAGTTTCCTTCCTCTAAGGTCAAGCCAAGCCATTTCCAATGCAAGACTTAGACTCCCTAGGATAGAATGTTTATTAAAAACTTAACATTTGTTCCTTGCTTATACTGGTTTATACTGGTTGTAATTCTAATTTTATTCTTGATATCTTTTCCTAGTGTATATAATTTTGTATTGGGTTTGGAACTCTCTTATTTAGACAAAAGGGGGAGGTGATGGGGAACCTCCTTCAGCCAATGATCTTTAAGAGGCTGGACCAGGTTGGGGCATGACCTTCTGGGTAGCCAGAGCAAAGAGCCAGCCTGTCTAGCTCTCTCTCTCTCTCTTGTTCCCACGCTTCACACCTTGAGACTTCCTGTTCTTGTTCTGTGAGTTTTTCCCTTACAATAAAAACTAATATTAAATATTAATATTAAAATCTTTTGGAGTTAGCTTGAGATTATTTGATAGCATTTCCCCCCTTTTATGCATTCAGCTATGCTCTGTCTTGCTAAAAACCGAGTGATTACATTTCTAAGCTATCTCCCAAGGTAAGTCCCTTATTTGGCCACTTCCTCCACCTGAGGCTGACTATCAAGGTCCAGCTATCAAAGTATTGAAGTCCAGCAATCAAAACCCCCTTTGGAAGGCTGGAGAGATGGCTCAGAGGTTAAGAGCAGTGGCTGCTCTTCCAGAGGTCCTGAATTCAATTCCTAGCACACACATGGTGTATACAACCATCTATAATGAGATCTGGTGCCCTTCTTCTGCATGAAGGTGTACAGGCAGGAGGAGAATTGTATATACATAATAAGTAAATAAATCTTTTTTTTAAAAAAACTCCCTTTAACTTGTCTAATTAACATTGCAAATTAAAATGAAATACCTCTGAGTTCAAGGTCAGCCTGGTCTACAGAATGGGTTCCAGATTTACACAGTGAAACCCTGTCTCCAAAAACCTAAATAGGCAGTCCTGTCCAGACACCAAAGAAGGAAGATGTGACCTACCCCACTGAAAAAGGTACTGAGCCATGTGGCTAACATATACTAGAATAATGCGTTAATATAAGTTATAAGAGCTAATAAGAAGCCGGGCGGTGGTGGCGCACGCCTTTAATCCCAGCACTCGGGAGGCAGAGGCAGGCGATCTCTGTGAGTTCGAGGCCAGCCTGGTCTACAAAGGGAGTTCCAGGACAGGCTCCAAAGCTACAGAAAAACCCTGTCTCGAAAAACCAAAAAAAAAAAAAAAAAAAAGAGCTAATAAGAAGCCTGAGCTAATGGGCCAATCAGTTTTATAACTTACAAAACTTAAATAAATAAATAAAAAATTAAACACTCCTCCTAACATGGAGTTTCTCCTTGTACATTTATAAACTGCCATTTTCCTATGTGACACATTTTTCTTCTCTCTATCTGGAGGCAGTCCTTTATCTCCGAGGAAAAAGACCCCTCCCCTCTCCCTTGCTCCTGTCTCCTTCTCCCCAATCCTCTACCTCCTGTCTCTGTCCCTTAAAAGAATTAGTCTCCCTGCCCTCTGACCATCCTTTGTGCTTTGGGGTGGGTGGGTGATACTTTGGGGTGATACTTCTCCTTTCACGCAGTCCCAAGGACTCCCCATCTTCCTGTGAACAGACCATTAGCAGGATTTAGAAACGGAAAACAATGCCACTTGCTCTTACTGAAATATTTAGGTATTTGAAAATACATTTTCCCAGTGCTGGGGGACATAGTTCAGTGGTTGAGAGTTTGACCAGCATGCATGAGGTTCTAGGTTCAATTTCCTATCTCAGAAAAAATGTATAAAACACATTTTCCCCTTATGTGTAGCTTAACTTGTAAATATAGCACACACACACACACACACACACACACACACACACACACCATCTATTTTTGTGGTGCTGGGTGTAGCATGATTAATAAAAACCCAGAGACAGAAATTGGGGTTTGGCCTGAAGGGCAGAAAACCAAAACAGCCCACTGGCTCGCCTCTACCTCTGTCTGAAATGGCGATTCTGCCTCTGGGAATCTTAGAATGAGACTGTATCTCCTCCTATCTTATATTCTTCTCTAGGGCTGGGATTAAAGGCACGCACCACCCGGTTTCTATGACAAACTAGTGTGGCTACTGGGATTAAAGCTGTGTGTCACCACTGCCTGGTCTGTAAGGCTGACCAGGGTTGCTGTTTATCATCATCATCATCATCATCATCATCACCTTCTTCTTCTTCTTCTTCTTCTTCTTCTTCTTCTTCTTCTTCTTCTTCTTCTTCTTCTTCTTCTTCTTCTTCTTCTTCTTCTTCTTCTTCTTCTTCTTCTTCTTCTTCTTCTTCTTCTTCTTCTTCTTCTTCTTCTTCTTCTTCTTCTTCTTCTTCTTCTTCTTCTTCTTTGGTTATTCGAGACAGGGTTTCTCTGTGGCTTTGGAGCCTGTCCTGGAACTAGCTCTGTAGACCAGGCTGGCCTCGAACTCACAGAGATCCGTCTGCCTCTGCCTCCCGAGTGCTGGGATTAAAGGTGTTTACCTTCTCATCTTCAAGCAAGCTTTATGCCGGGCGGTGGTAGCACACACCTTTAATCCTAGTACTCGGGAGGCAGAGACAGAGGCAGGCAGATCTTTGTGAGTTTGAGGCCAGCCTGGTCTACAAGAGCTAGTTCCAGGACAGCCTCCAAAGCTACAGAGAAACCCTGTTTTGAAAAACAAAAAAAAAAAAAAAGAGCAAGCTTTATTTATTAAAATACAAATGAAATATTACTACAGGTAGGAATGGAATTTAGGGCCTCCTGCCTGATAACCCATTCACTGGGGGATTCTAGGTAAGGACTCTACCACTGATCCACACCCCAGCCCCTCAATGGGGGACTCTAGGCAAGGGGCTCTACCACTGAGCCACACCCCAGCCCCTCACTGGGGGACTCTAGGCAGGGGCTCTACCACTGAGCCATACCCCAGCCCCTCACTGGGGGACTCTAGGCAGGGGCTCTACCACTGAGCCACACCCCAGCCCCTCACTGGGGGACTCTAGGCAAACCTCTACTATTGGTGTGCCACAGTCAACTCTACTAGGTGGATTTCTAGTCACACTAAGCCACACGCACAGTTCCTCGGCTGGTCTGGAACTCTATGTAGACTAGGCTTGGCTGAACTCACAGAGATCCACCTGCCTCTGCTACCAAGGGATGGGATTAAATATGGGTGCATCCTGCCTTCTTTCTTTTCTTTTCCTCTTTCTTTTTTTCCTTCTTTTTTTTTTTTTTTTGACAGAAGATCTTTGTAGCCCTGCTTGACCTGGACTTTACAGTTACCTTGCTAGGCTTCTAGCCTGATTTATTTGTTTATTTTAAACTATATTTCTTAGCTTTTATTTTCAAATATGGCAATATTCATTACCTGACAGATCAAGAACCTTTGGAGTCTCATAAAAATACAAAGAGACTGGCCAAAATGTGTGTGAAGTGCTGAGCTGTGAGGCTTTTAGCTGCCCTGGAATACCACACACTCTGGGGATTTATTTGCTCCCAAAGACATATGTGTTCTCAAACACATGCTCTACTCTCAGAGTCCCAAAGCTGTAGACACATGCCCCATTTCGGGGGTCTGTGTCCCATATCTGACCCGGGAGGTCCTGCTGCAGCTGCTGAACCTGTGGCCCCAGCTAGCAGTTGGGTGTTTCTTTTTTTTTTTAATATATTTATTTATTTATTTATTATGTATACAATATTCTGTTTGTGTGTGTGTGTGCAGGCCAGAAGAGGGCACCAAACCTCATTACAGATGGTTGTGAGCCACCATGTGGTTGCTGGGAATTGAACTCATGACCTTTGGAAGAGCAGGCAATGCTCTTAACCACTGAGCCATCTCTCCAGCCCAGTTGGGTGTTTCAGTACTGGCTCCAAAGGAAGGTTTGAGAAATCACGAGGGAGGGACTAAGGCAGGACTGGCAAAGCCGAAGGAGAGAAGGGAATGTGTGTGGGAGACCTTCCCATGGCACTCCGTCTCTTCCCATCTTAGGCTGACACGTGTGCGGAAAAAGGCCAAGGCCGGGAGGAGCTGGGGCGTAAGTCCAGTTTCCCGTGTCTGTGTTTCGGGCCTTCTGCTGACTAAATTGTACAGCAGCGTGGATGAGGCCCACCAGGGAAAAAGCAGAATGGGAGATGAGCTGAGAGGCCATGGGACCTCTCCCCACTTCTCTCTTTCTGAGTCTGGGTCTCCTTGCCTAGCCTGGAACTTGGTATGCAGACCAGGCTGGTCTCACACTCACAGAGCTCCTCCTGTGCTGGGATTAAGGGCGTGTGCCACCATGTCTGTTAGATTCATGTGATATTTCAAAGGTGTTGTTGGCGGAATTGTCTGGCAACTGGAGCTGGGTGTGGCAGAAAGAGAAGGATGGAGAGCTGGTGACAACTTGCAAGGCCTCCGCTTCGGAGGGGGGAGGAGGCGGTTTGGTAATGTAGCCGAAGTTCCCTCTGCGACCGCCAGAGGGCACCCGAAGGTCAGAGAACAGCTACCAGGAGTCTCCTTCCACCTTCAAGAAGAGGCTTGTTTTTAACAGGCTTGGCATGCCAGGCCAGCTAGCCCCTGAGCTTCTGGGCGATTACCGTGTCTACCTTGCTACTCACAGTAGGATGGCCGGGATTACAGGTGTGCGGCCATTGAATTTGGCGCTGTATATAGGTTCTGGGGATCAGGTTTTCAGGCTTGCGTGCCTGGCAAACACAACTGGGACTAGAAGTGTGCTCCACCACACTTGTGTTGTCCTGGAGCTTGAACCCAGGGCTTGCTTCATGCATACAAGGCAAGTGCTCCAGCATCTGAGTCGCATGCAAGCTCCTAGACTTACTATCATTATTTGTGTTGTTTTGACACAAGAGCTCACTGTGTGACCCTGGCTGGCCTTGAACTCACAGAGATCCACTTGTCTCCTGGGTGGGATGGGATTACAGTTGTGTGTCACCACAAGCAAATTTATTGATTTTTAAAACTTTACGGGCTGGAGAGATGGCTCAGAGGTTAAGAGCACTAGCTGTTCTTCCAGAGGTCCTGAGTTCAATTCCCAGCAACCGCATGGTGGCTCACAACCATTTGTAATGAGATCTGGTGCCCTCTTCTGGCCTGCAGCCATACATGCAGGCAGAACATTGTATACATAATAAATCTTTTTTAAAAAACACTTTACTTACTTATAATTTTATGCATATTGGTGTTTTGCCTGAATGTATGTCTGTGAACCATTTGCAAGCCCTCAGAGCACAGACAAGGCTTTGGATCAGCTGAATCTGGAGTTGCAGACATTGTGAGCCACCATGTGGTTGCTGGGAATCCAACCTGGATCCTCTAGAAGAGCAGCTGAACCATGTCTCCAGATCCAAGGTTTATTTTTTCTTATTTTTATTTATGAATATGTGTGCAAGTTTGTCATGTTTACAATGCCTTTGGAGGTCCAAAGAGGGCATCAGATCCCCTGTAGCAACACAAGTGCCAACACAGGTGCTGAAAACCTTAGGTCTTTTGAAAGAAAAGCAAGTGCTTTTTACCTCTGAGCCATCTCTCCAGCCCCAATTGATTATTTGATTGATTGGATTGACTGATTGTGTGTGTGTGTAGAAGTCAGAGGGAGTCCATTCTCACCTTCCACCATGTAGGTCCTAGGGATTGAACTCAGATTGTCAGTGCCTTTACCTGCTATCAGTCTAACTAGCCTTTTTGTTGCTATTTTTTGAGATAAGGTTTTGTGTAACCTAAGCAGCCTCAACTTATGCTTCTCTTGTCTCAGTCTCCCCACTGTCAAGATTACAAATGCCCGGCTCCCGGTGGTGGGACTTATTTTCTTAGTCTATAATGCTCCGTGTGGCCTGGCCCCTGACCTCCCATTAACAGAGTGGCAGAATAAATGCAGGTGGGGGATAGGGGGTGATGGTGGTGGTGGATGGATGAATTGACCAACTGAGACAGGGAGAATGACGTAAGTAGTTACTCCCCTCCTTGGATGCCACCCAAGACACTGATTCTAGGCCGTTTTTAGAATATGCATGCCTCCACCCAGGCTCCCAGACCGGATCGGTTCTGCTCTGCACATCCTGCTTTCTTTACAGGAAGTGCCCAACCTTGACTTCAGGACTCCACACGCAACAGGTCAGGATGCTCTGCTGACCTCTGGTGGTCACTGGGAACAAGGCAGCGCATTCTCCGCAGGCTCGGACTGATGCCAATCCTGGCGTCTCCCACACTGGTTCTCACAGCTGCATGCGATATCCAACGCCTGGACGGCCAAGATGCGCAAAACCCCACTTCTTGTTTCCATGCTCACATTCCCACTGTGTGCTTATACAATTGACTCTCATCTCAGTACCCCACGCTGGGATTCACTCAAATCTTTTCTGGTTTGGGCTGGTATGTTTTATCCTGGTTACTGATGTTTTTAGTGATTTTATCGAGATGGGGTTTCAAATTGTCCTTAAACTCAGAGTCTTCCTGCCTCAGCTGTTTGACTGTGGGGATTACAGGCATGAGCTTCCATACTTGGCTTAGGATTTGGCTGTTTATTATGGACTATTTTCCCACTTATTTGCCGTGCTAAGGATTGAACTCAGCCTTCTTCTGCCTTGTGCATGCTAGGCACTCCACCACTTTTAACACCCCAACCACTCCTTTGACTTTTTATTAGGAGGCAGTCTGGCTAAGCCTTGAGTTCCTCTGTGCCTAACAGGTCTGGGAAAAGGCAATTCTCCTGCCTCAACCTGAGTAGCCAGGATGATTGGTCTGTAACATCAGACTTGGCTACTTTTATTTTTATTGATTTAAAATTGTGTCTTACATTTGAGTACAGGAGCTGATGCAGGACAGAAGAGCAAGAATTGGTAGTTAGTAGTCTGCTGTAGGTGCTGGAAACGGAACTCAGGTTCTCTGCAAGAGCAGTATAGTCTCTTAACCACTGACCCACCTCTCCAGTCCTATGACTTTGTTGTGTGTGCTTTCTTCTGATCCTTTCGTCATGGAGGCCTTCTTGAGAGCTCCACTGAGTCTGCTGGGTTACAGCTGGAGCTGCTGACATGTAGGCAAGATTGCTGGCTTTTTCCATTAAGAAATGGGTTCTGGAAGGCAGAGGTGCGCCCATGGCTGTCTCCCTGGGGCCTGGCACAGAGCACATGCTCTGGGACTCTGAATTAAATGGGTGGAGACGATATGAACAACACTATCAGGTATGTTAGAGAAGTTTCTCATGCAGGGGTGGGTGCGCGGCCTGTCTACAATCCCAACATCTGGGAACGTGGATGCAGGAGAAATCAACTGAAGGTTACTTTCAGCTCTATACTGATGTCCAGGGCAACATGGATTCTACCAAACTAAAAAACAGAAAGGACAACTCGTGGGACTTGCTTGTCTCCTTCCACTGTGAAGGTCCAGGGATCAAACTCAGGTCCTCAAGGCTTGGTTGGCGGTAAGTGCCTTTATCCAACAAGCTACTTCGCCAGCCTGGAATTAGGTGAAGGCATTCTGGATAAGAAAAGAAGAGCCACAGACATGCCCCCAGTCTACTGTGACTTGTCAGCACTCAGGAGGCTGAGGCAGGATTGCATGGAGTACAGGAATCTGGGCTACATATTAAGTCTTGGGGCTAGAGACAGTTTAATGGCCAAGAGTGCATACTACTTATACAGAGGACCAGAATCCTGTTCCTAGCACCAGTGCTAGACAACTTAGTACTCCCCTAGCTCCAGGGGATTCTACGCTCTCTTCTGACTTGCACAGGCACTGTGTTCATTCAAAAATGACTGTCTCAAAAAACTAAAAAATAGGGGCTAGAGAGATGAATCAGGTTAAGAAAACTTGCTGCTCTTGCAGAGGACCCAAGTTCAGTTCATAGGGTGGCTGACAACTGCCTGTAACACACATAGGAGGCAGAATAGGTGGGTTTGTTTCAAGTTAGAGACTGCCTGGAGGTGTTTCCCCATCCATTGGTGGTGCCATGTCTACTATGATCACAAGGCTAAGAAGAGGCATCATGAGTTTCTGAGTCCCTGTCATAGGCCAGACAAAGTGTGTGGTGGTGGTCAGGTAAAGTGTGTGGGGTTTACCAGAATCCAGGTAAACTTCAGCTATGGCATTCTAGAGCACTAGAATGGAGGCAGAGGGATCAAAAATGTTGGTAACAGAACCACTTTTGCTCAATCTGTCAGACCCAGATGGTAGAAGGAGGTGTCCTCCGACTTCTTTCCCATGATGGACCGTGCACACTCACGTATTTGAAAAGGTTCATCTGTAGGCTGAACAAGGTGGTCCCACGCCTTTGATCCCAGCACTCCAGAGGCCAGTGTGGTTTATATAATAAACTAAAGGTGAGCCGGAATTACAGGGTAAGACTGCATCTCCAGCAGGGTGGTAGTGGAGCACGACTTTACTCCCAGCACTTGAGAGGCAGAGGCAGGTGGACTTCTGTGGGTTTGAGGCCAGCCTGGTCTACAAAGCAAGTTCCAGAACAGGCTCCAAAGCTCCAAACTGGTCCCCCTCCCCCCCAAAAGAACCTACCTCCAACAAGAATCAAATTTGGGCAGCAACAGTGCATGCCTTTAATCCCAGCACTCAAGAGGCAGAGACACACATGGATCTGAGTTCAAGCCCAACTTGGTCTACAGAGTGAATTCCATGACAGTCAGAACTACACAGAAAAACCCTCTCAAAAAAACAACCCCAAACAAGAAAACCCCCCAAACACCCCCCCGTCTCCCCAAACCAAAGGTCCAAAAGTCTCCAATAGCATCTGGGAGGTGGAGTTAACAGGTAAAGTAGATCCAGCATGGATGATTTTGTGTGTGCACACACACATAACAGACAAGATCTCCCACAGCTAGCCCAAGCTGAGCTTAAACTTGAAATCCTCCTGCCTCAGCACACCCGGTTCTAGGATGACATGATGTTACTCTTTCAACATTTTCAGGGGTGGGTGGAAATGTTTTTGGTGGTGGTTCTTTGCCCTTCCTGGTAACACTATCTTGGCAGATGGTAACCCTCGCTGGCAGGAAGGTAGCTTTTAGGCTTCTAGCTTAGGATTTCCTCAAAGCTACTGGCCATCTGCAGCCCTCAGAATTCCATCCTATGGGACACTGGAGGGCAGGGCTGCCCCTAATTGGCCCCCAGGCTGTGCTGGAGACTGCAGCCCCTTCATTTCTTTCAGGCCCGTGTTTAATTTTTTTTTACGAGATTGATTTTATTAACTATGGTACATATCACATAAGGCCTTTTCATTTTTTAAACACCATTCCCATTGAGACAAGTACAATACTTCATAGCAAATACATAATTTTAAAAACAAAACCAAACAAAAACCACCTCAGTCAAAGATGCTTTGGCTGCCAGAACGGCTGCCCATGCACTGAACAGGAAGGAGCCTCAGAAAACCCATGACTTGCTTTAAAAAAAAAAAAAAAAAAAAAGGCCGGAAATAAAGCAGCCATTCCTAAAGCCAACTAGAGAGGTCCTGGTTTGAGCCACCTTGACACAGGAAATCATCGTTACACCAGCTTTACAGACAGGTTCCCACTTTCGTTGCAAAACAGAAGTTTGGGCACATGGCCAGACTACTAACACACTTCAATATCATTAATGTTTCTGTTTGTTCTCAGGAAACTCAAATATTTGTTAATCCAACACATGTAACATGTGAAAATACAAATACCAGGAAAAGAAGCCACAGCAGCACTATTCCAAATTTTCAAACAAGTTTTATTCCCATACAATCCCGAGACGTTTCCTTTGCTTAAAATGTACACAGGGAACATGATTCTTTAATGTGAACAATAACTTATGTCCTGGCTCCACTACTCGGGTGGCTTCATGGCTGGGGTAAGGGACCATCTAGGGCCTCTCACCTTGGCCTGTGAGGTCCCTGGCTGGTACAGTCCTGGACTGACCTAGCTCATCCCCGACCTTCCCCATGCACATGTGGGTAATGTGGAATGGAGAACCATCCCCCCGCCCTCGACCTGCCACCTGTAGATGACTTTGGGGAATGAGGATTGCAGCTGGCCCACTGTCAAGTTTTGAGGGTCTGGGGGCAGAGCACAAGGTACCCTGTGGGGTCCTTGGGGGAATGCAGGCCTTCCGGGATTCCTCCCATTAGACCAGGGGCGGAGGCACAGAATACAGGAGGGTACACCCCACACCCTCGCCTACAAGCTGCTCCAATAGAGCCACTCCCCCCGTAGTGGCAGAGACTGGGAAGGTTCTACAAGACTGCTGCTACTCTGCCTGCCTCTCCTGGGAGAATGGAGAGCATGGGGCAGACCAGCAACAGAACTTTCCATGTCCCTTAAAAGGCCAAGATAAGAAGGGTGGACAGTGCTGAAGGACTGTACACCACCCAATGTGCAGCTCAAAACCCAGCCTTGGGAACTGTGGTGTTGTTGGGTGGCACCAGGCTGAGGTCACCTCCAGGGCTGCTTTCTGAGTAGGGCAGCAGTTGACCTGGCAACCCAAGCCCTGAGTGCTCTCCCTTCTGTAGGTCCCCAGGTTGCCTTGCCATGAGCGGGAAGGTCACTCAGAGTACCTGAAGAAGCAGGAATGAGGTGCTCCAGCCTGGTGTTTGCCAAGGTGAGGATTCTCCTGGCCATGGTTCTCCTGGCCATGTGCCTGCCCCTCTCAGTCTGCCACCCATTGCTGACATTACATAGGCACATGCAGCCTCACAGGAGGGTGGCTTGGGTCACAACTCTTCATGGTTGGATGGCTCCACCTCCATTTCTTTGAAGACCCAACACAGAAACTACTGAATGTAAGTCATTTTAATAGCGAGGTGCAAGGGGCATGAAGTCAGGGCAGGGGACTGTCTGTGACCTTAGTGGATGCAACCCACATTATGTTCCTGCTGACCCTAGGCCTACAGCACCCAAAACAGACCCTCAGGAGGGAAAACATTTACATATAACACATTTGTACCTTGGGTTTGGTCTGGTCTTGGAGATTATATTTTGCAGGGGCAGCGTAGTGTTTGCAAGCACCTTATGTTGCCAAGTACTAGAGATAGGAACACTCTGCTTCTCTAGGACAGGACCCTTTGCCAAGGGCCAGTCATCCTCCTACCCTACAGAGGTAAAGGCAGGGTGGAAGTCCACCTGGGGCCCCTGGAAACATACCCACATGCTGTTTCTAAAGTGCAACGGTGAGACCCAGAATAGTGCTGTGTGACCCATGCCCCTCCTATGCCCAGGGTACCTTAGTGTCAGGTTTCATGGCCCAGTGCTAAGATTAAAGTAGGAGGCAGAGGCAGAGGCAGGAGCCAATTAGGGCTGCCACACCAGGAGCAGGGTGTGTGGAGGCTGCTGGGAGGAAGTGGCAAAACTGGGTCAGTATAGGGTGGTGACAAGCCAGGTACAGTGCCTCTGTCTGAGAACAGGATTCTCTGTGTATAACCAGATGCTCATTTCTGGAAGGTGCCATACCTGCCCATGTCCCAGACACCCTTGCTGGTTATATCTACAGCATGGGATAAAAGGACCCCACTTTAACATCAAACACGCCAACCTGGGTGCTGTGTGCACATACCTGTAGTTTTTCTATATATGTAGTGTTTCTATAGTGTGCTGGTCAGGTAGGGACCTTGCCAATAATTCCTCCAAAGGCTCTGTCTTCTCAGGGGGTGGACCTATGGGGGCCCAGTGGGTTTGCAGCCATTGTCCAGGTGTCCTTACTTTGCTGTCACACACAGACAAAGGGCTTTTTACCCAGTGGCCACCTGGCAGGTGAAGTGGAAACTTGAGGTCTATTTTCTTCCTGTGCTGTCTGTCTCTGTGGAGGGGTTCCATCTTTCTTCCAGTGTTCCTTTGCTGCAGGGAATGGAGCAGAAGCCTGGAAAGGAGTTGGGAGGGAAGCCACACACTGGGTCTAGGCACAAAGCTCTCTTCTTGCTGTGCTGTGGGCCATGCCAGTGCCCTGTGTGTACTGTGGGGTAGCAGAGCCAGAGCCCACAGGTTCCCAAGGACCCCTTTGCAGGTGTGTGTAGGTATGGAAAATGAGAGAGGACAAACTGGGAGGTGTCCTCTTTAGAGGGGCCAGCCCTGCTGGGGTATAACCTCTGCCCCTGGCAGAGGCTGGGGTGATGTCCCAATGATGGGGCCCTGACGCTGGTGCAGGCAGACAGGTTGGGCAAGGGGTCCAGGGAGCAGTGAGGGTACTGGAGCCGCTGTCTGGTCAGTTCAGTCCTCAGAGTGGTCAGGCCAAAGGCAGGGCCCCACAGCTTGCCACAGCCAGTACCAGGTGAAGATCAGGCTGCAGGGTGCTCGACTGCCCAGCCATGGCAGACACTGGCTAGTGCCACCACTGAAGTCTTAAAAAGGCGCTTGGCTGCGACCTCCAGCCCAGGGGACCTGATTTTGTTCAAGGCCAAATGCCATCCTGTCAAAAAGACGACTGGTTTTCCTGCCTTCTGGATGTGGTAGCTCACAGCGTGTGTTCGGCTTGGAGCTGAGAGGAGAGCAATGGCTGCATTGGGGACTGAGGGGTTGGAGGAGGTGACTGGGGAGGTGACGGCTGACTGGTAGCAGGTGTAGAGGTAAGGAAAGGGACAGTGGGAGCCACAGCTGAGGGGGAGCCAGGTGCAGCTCCAGGAGGCTCACTGATGGGCCGGTTGTAGAAGAAGAAGGGGCACTGCTGGATGAAGAGCTCGATGATGGTTTGGTAGGAGCGTGTGGCTGTGAGAGCGTCCATGCTACTGAAGTCGGGCCTCATCAGGGTGGGCCAGAAGCAGATAGACAGGTTCTCACTGGTCATGAGATTCACCTTGTTGTTGTGGCTGACTCTGCAGGTGACAGCAAAGCCAGGTCAGATGTGCACAGGGCTTCCCTGCCTCCTAACCCTTGGGCTGATCCTGCTACTAGCTCTAAGGAGCCACAGAGTGCAGAGGCTGAGGACACATGGAGGCTCCACATGTCCCTGGAAGGTACAGTGCATAGACCATCAACCAAAGTGGTGATGTTTGGGATGGGCAGAAAATTAGTGCATAACTACCCCTCTGCTGACAGGTCCACCATGAGCAGACAAACCTGGGCACTGGTTAAGTGCTTTAATCATATGACGATTATTCTACAGCAAGGCACCTCTCCTGATATGTGTTCTGCCTCATACCAGTATGGAGACATGGACAAGGAGCAGCTGTGAGAAGCTTTTGGAATTTTTGCTTTTGGGAAGTTTCTAAAGGCACCAGCACCTGCCAGAAAGACTCCCCGCATGGGCTGGAGCCAGAGTTAGAAGGGAAACTAAGGATGCCAAGGGCCCTTGGCTATACCACTGGCCACTGCAGCAGTGAGTGGACCCTGCTGGCCTTCTCCTCTCCCTCAGTTAACTAACTCAAGATGCCTGTTTATTACAGGAGGAAAACTACCCAGCAGCCTGATACTTACTTGTTCAGGTGGGAGATGACATATTTGAAGACTTCATGGTTTTCCTTTGGGAATTTCTTCAGCACCTCCTTAAGAGCATGTAACTTCTGTTCTCGGTCGTTGATTTCTGAGAGAGGAAATGAAAGACTTTCAGGGTTAAGTCTGGTGGGTGTTCTGAAGGTGTAGCTATGCAGCAGCTGGTGGTCACTCCAGGTGTACTCTGGCAACCCTCTGGGAGGGCAGCCCAGGGCTTTCTGACAGCTCCATTCCACCCTCATGCCCAGAGTCTGCATCCATGGTTGCACACCTGGACTGGGGTCCAGGCCACTTCTATGTCCCAGGCCCCTGCTGAAGGACAGTACTGTATGCCTGGGCTTCCTGCCCCCCCCTCCTGCCCCCCAAGATAAACCATCCACAGACTCTACCATAAAGAACACCATTCTTTGCTCATCGGTTGCCCCTGGAGACAGGCACCCCGATGCAGAAAGACCACTTGCTTCCTGGCCAGACGGGAGGGCACTGCCACCCACCCACACTGACAGACCATGGAAGGAGGGGGTCTGTTACAAGACCAGGGCTCTGTCCTTCCCTGCAGACATGAGGAGCTTTGCACATGGCACTGCTGGAGGGGCTGATGCAGACAGTGGACGATTCTTATGCAGCTCATCAAAGGGACCACATGCCCCTGTTCTTACTGCCGCCTACTGTGCCCACTGAGGGTACTAATGTGCTGTGACAGGAAGCATGTCATCCATGCCATGCCAGGTCAGTCATCTCTACAATCTGCCCTGTTTTGAGGATGGAAAACAAGGAAACAGAAAGTCTGTGAAGCAGGGATTTGAACTGACCAGCTGCAGAACTGAGCTGAATTTGGCTCATTCTGGCAGGGAGGCAAAAATGGTCTAGACTCCATTAAGAGTAACACTTGATCAAGCCACATTTTTCTGTACATGCAAAGAGATCTTTATGGCCACTCAAGTGTGGGTTGACAGTGGCTAGCAGAGTAGCTTATGGGTAAAAGCTCTATCTGCTAAGTCTGATGACTTGAGCTAGGGCTTACAGGGTAGAAAAACTGACTCCTGTAAGTCGTCTGGTGACCTCCACTTGAGTGAACACGCCACACACATACACAAGCCCCCAAAACAAAACAAAAACAAACTACAATGGCCTTAGTTTTATTGGGCACAGCCTCCTTGGACACCACTAAAACTGCCATATTTTCTTGCTTCAAACTCCTGGTGGTTCAGAGACTCAGCACACCATGCCTCTCAGGTGAAGGTCATGTGGGGCATGACGGTCTGCATCTCTGCCCCCCCAGTCCCTGGAACGTTCAAGTGGGAGGATTGTCAGTTTGAAGTCAGCCTAGGCTACAGAATGAGACCCTGTCTCAACAACAACAGCAAAATATAATGATTAAAAATGGGGTAAGAAAGCCCCATCCCTAACCCAGAAGCTATTTCAATTGATAACTGCTCACAAATGAAATCATGGCTTTCTCTATCAGAGTCTCATTGTGTATACAAAACACTCTTCAGGGCAGATCCTATGACCAGCAGTAGATGGCATTTCTGGAGGTTGTCTCCCAGTGCTTTGTCAGCCCCACCTGTCCACAACAAGTCCTTCCCATACACATTATGGTTTCTCGTCCCATGCTTTTATGGGATTTCTGTGTGTGTCTCTGTGTTTGTTTCCTGAGTTTTTTCTTTCGCTTTTTTCTTCTGCTAGTTTGTTTTGTCCTATTCTGATTTGTTTTTAATTTATTATTATTTTTTTAGATGACTGTTTTCTAAAGAAAGAAAGGGTGGGGAAGTAGGAAGATCTGGGAAGAGAAACTATAATTAAAATATTGCTCTAAAAATAAGATCTACCTGGGTGGTGGTAGCGCACACCAGTAATCTCAGCACTTGTGAGACAGAGGCAGGGGGAATCACTGTGAGTTTGAGTCCAGCGTGGTATACATAATGTGTTAGTGAGTTCTGGGGCAGCCTGAACTACATAATGAGACCCTGTCTCAAAACAAAACAAATCTATTTTCAGTTAACAAAAGGCCTTGGCTTCCTGACTGGGAACCTTTACAGTAGAAGACGTGTCAGGCCATAACTGAGTGCGTCACACAGGAATATGGTGCAAACTGGTTGCAGTTCAGAGCTCAAATCTGACTCAACCCTGATCTGGGTGCCAATCCTGTCAAGCACCCAGAATCTGTGAACCTGGGCAAGTGACACCTGAGGGCCACTCAGTCTCCTGTCTGTAATAGAGACTGGAGGCAGCGAGAGGTTCGAGGTAAGCTCAGAGGTAGGCACCTGCAGGGAACCTGAGCAATGGAACCTGTCTGCCTGTAAGATGACGGAAGTCACAGGACCTGAGGTGAACCAGTCAGTGCCAGTTTCTAACCCAAGAGTTGCTTCAATGGTTCAGCCTCCATGGATAATCCATAGCCCCGAGTTTTAAAATCATTTGCTGTGGTGTTTCAGTAAGAAGTCTGTTTAGCACGAGGAAGCCACGGGGAGGGAGGATGAATGACTGACTACAGAAGAGCACATGAGAATCATGAGCAAGACTCACTTTCACTGACTAGACTTAGTGCACCTCTTTGCAGGAAACAGCCCTGGCCTTCCCACCCGAGGAGCAGAAACAGGTGTGTCCTTTCTTTCTCCTTGGGGAGCCCTTCTGATAGTCACTCCTGCCCCTCCCTTGGAAAGCTCATCCCCCTCCTGTGAACTCTTAAGTCAGACGCCCAAGAAAGGCCTAGATGGTTCCTGACCCATTTTCCCTCTCCCACCTGTTTGATTCTCTGCTGGTCCCTGCACTCATTAACACTGAGGAGCACCAAGTGTTTGGTGGGAGGACCACAAGGGGGTCTTCCTAGCCAAGTTTGGCTCTGGGCCAAACTAAAGCATGGCTGATTCCTCCCTCTTAAGGTGCTGGGGATGGAACCTAGGACCTTGCATATGCTAGACAAACAGTGTACCATTAAGACAGTTCCCACTCCACCACTGCCCTTTTTTATTTTGCCCATCCTCTTCTCAGTCAGTACCTAGCACGAGCTTCTTCCTGTGGAGGAGGCTAATATCTAACCATACCCAATCAAAAAGAAGCTGGTTTGAGCCACAACTGTCATGACACCATTGCACCAAGGCAGGATGGTATTTTTTTTTTTTTTTTGATAATTCAAGACAGGGTTTCTCTGTAGTTTTTGGTGCCTGTCCTGGAACTAGCTCTTGTAGACCAGGCTGGCCTCGAACTCACAGAGATCCACCTGCCTCTGCCTCCCGAGTGTTGGGATGAAAGGTGTGCGCCACCACTGCCTAGTGGCAGGATGGTATTGTAACAGGCAGGGTTGAACACTGGGTAAAACTGTTGATGTCTTTCTCCTACAGTAGCCTGCAAAGCACCTTCTAGCACTATGCAGAATAGCCAGCAGAATTTTCTGCTCAGTTGAGGTTCAACAACAGGATCTTACTGAGTTATGGTGATCAATCAACCATTATGGTAATATCCTGTGATGTTCTGGATGCCTCCCTGACCAGTAACTCAGGGAGGTATCCCATGCCTGGCAATGAGATTTCATTTAGGATCCTCTGTCTTTTGGGAGACAGAGGATGCTTATATCTGCATGGTGTTATAGGGCCTGGAGGACCATTTCCCAGATACTCTCTGTGCAATCCTCAGCAGACATCCAGGCAGAAAGTGGGGCTGGATCTCAGCTCTGCTCTGCTGTAGACTCCCTGCCGTTCTTGTCCAGTGAAAGGAAGGGAATGGGGCATTCAGGTGAAGTCTACATACACACAGTGCAGCTGCTAACATCTGAGTCTTCAGGAACCCATAACCCATAAGGAAGAGGAGAGGAAGTCAGGTCTATCAGGGACCTTATAAACACCCTTAGAGTGTACACAAACCAGGGCTCTAAAAGGCATAAAGAACTAGCTGTAGTGGCACACACCTGAAATTCCAGCACTAGAGAATCTGGGACAAGAGAATTCAGAGTTTGAGGGTAGCTTGAACTATAGGAGACTTTGTCTAAAAACAACATAAAACAAAGAAACCAAACAATACACAAACTAGTTGGGCATTAGTGGCACACACCTTTAATCCTATCACTCGGTAGGCAGAGGCAGGTGAATTTCTAAGTTCAAAGTCAGCCTGGACTACAGAGTGAGTGCCAGGACAGCCATGGCTACACAGAGAAACCCTGTCTTGAAAACCAAACCAAATCAATCAAACCAACAAAAACCCAAACTAAGGAAAAACAAAAAGGTATAAGAACTCATTTTGGCCATAAAACCTGGCAAGGACCCTAATTCCCATTGTCCCCACACTGGCTGCTTACTGCCAGCTGAGTTCCAGGCTGGAAACTGTTGTTTTCCCCTCAGTGCCTAGAGTGGAGATTGCTGACCGTCTGCATATTTATGCTATTGGAAAAGGAGAAAGCTGGGCAGAGGCTTGAGCAATGTAGGCAGGCCCCAGGTGTGTCCCTGTCTTCTTCCCATGTGGCACACAAGATTAAGGCTAAGGCAAGCCTGGGACCACCCTCGGCTTGGTTTAAGAATAGAAAATTCAGACTATTCTGGAGGCATGATCATGCAGTAAGCTGGGCAGTGTTCCTTCTCTACCAGACTGTAGTTGAAACCATATCCTGTCTGTCACTGCTATGTGTCTCTGTCCACACAGGGCCCATTACACAGGCATATACTTGTAGTGAGGGACATAGCATCTCTGAGAAGTTATGTGGACAGACAAGAGAAAGCAACAACCTAAGACAGAATGGGAATAAGAACCTACAGGATAGTGAGGGTCATCTATCCCCAAACCTTGGCTGCCTCATCTGCCTACTGGAAAAGGTAGATGATAAGGCTGCATTGAGAACAATATCCCTTGGATGACCAAGCACTGGCAGCTACAGGTCCTTGGCCTGGAATCCTGTACCCAAGGTGGGCCTAGTGCTAGGTCTCCTGTTGGTACAAAGCTATAGGAAGCCTGTGGGGAGCAGATGGACGAGGACTCTGGTCAGGAAAGGGATTGGTGGTGGAGAAGAGGAGAAGGAAAGAGCATACAGCTTGGATACAATTCTGGTTGGAATGAGGTGTAGAAGAGAGAACACAGAGCCCCCCACTTGCTGCCTTAGAACTCAAACTTCTGCCTAAAGCCATAGTTCATGATTCCCCATTCTTACTACTCCCTGCCTCTCCCCCATCACAAAACTTTCTGCACTTGTAGTTCAGTTTGTTTGAGTCGGTCTAGAGAGAACATCAGCTTCCAACCAGTGAAAGCAGGAACTCAAGTTCTAGCTTGCCAGTCCCCAGGCGTGTGACTGGGCCTCCAGCCAAACTGTGTCACTCTGACAGCCTCAGGCTCCTCTGTACCATGGAGAGACAATCCTCTACCTCATTGGTGACTAAGAGCACACACCAATACCCAGCAAAGCCTGCTGCACACAGCAAGCAGCAATCTGTGATCTCTGTTGGTTCCTGAGTCTCCATGTGACCTTGACTAAGCTGGAAAGACAACTGGCAAATAATCACACAGATTCCCTTGGTGGGCACTCCAGTAGTGTTCAATATTGTGAAATTCTGATGCTTACACAACAATCAGACAATGACCTTGGTATCTGTTGTGATGGGATGTGGAACCGCATGCAAGCCTGAATACACAGACATAGGTACTCTGAGGCAGTAAGTGAAAAGAACTGGTCATGGAAACCCGTGATACTATAGAGCATGGCAACCTTCCGTCTATTATGTTCCTTGATACAACTTTTTCACTGCCTGGTATCTGACTCAGCTAAGACCACCTCGATCCATTGAGCCCCATGCTCCCCTTGCTGCTTCTGCTGTGAAGTGCTGTGTCAGTGAGATCCCTTTCTCCCTACCCTCTTCTGTCAGGCTATCAAGAAAGGATAGACAAGATGTGGCCCAGCTGACTATCAGGGCTCAGAAAGCATACAATGGAGAGGAAGCTATGAGACTCCACCCTTCCAGGCTGCTATACAGCCTCCTTATGAGCTGTGGGAACCTACAGAGTGGGTGGCAGAAGCGTTGGAAGGAAGGGAAGTGGACCCCCGTATCAGCAGCACCCTCTCCTGGCCCTCCACAAACAAAAAGGTGCCATGTCAGCTGTTTCAAGAAACAATGGCATTATGTTGGGTGCCAGTACTCGACATGCCTCTAGATGGCGCCAGGTCAAGACAAATGTGAGAACTGGGTCTTTGACAGCTGGTTACCAACCAGTGAACCTTCTCTAACTTCCCTTAGAGAGACAGCACGATACGTGTACCAACTCCCAGGTTAAGTGGGCAAAAAGGAATGGCTGGCGGATGTGGAAACAGGCTGTGAGCAGGTAACCTGAGCCCTGCACCCTCCACAACTGGGATAGCTTCCTTAGAGGAGCAGGGACCCAGGAATGGGAGCCCTTGACCTATAACCTTACCACAGTCTTGAGAGTACACTGCTTGAGTTGGGCAGGGATGAGCTAGACCAGAATATGGACCCACAAAGGGATACTCCTTTCAACAGTTGTGGAGGAATTGCTGTTTCTTCCTTGGGTTTTCCTTCTCTTCTCCTCACAAGGGCAAAGGCTTCCTCTGGCTAAATAATAATAATAATATTAAGTGCCCTGTAGTGACAGCTCCAAGAGGCCAGGGCCTTCATGACACATGATAGACCCAGACAATAAGAAAGCATCCCACACAATAGTCATCCTAGAGCACAGGTTCTCAACTATCCTAATGCTGCGACCCTTTAATACAGTTCCTCATGATATCCCAACCATAAAGTTATTTTCTGTGCTACATCATAACTGTAATTTTGCTACTATTAAGTGTCATGTAAATATCTGATATGGGAACCCCATGAAAGGGTTGTTTGATCCCCTAAAATGGTTGTGAACCACAAGTAGAGAACCGCTGCCCTAAAGACTGCCATTAAAACTAGAGGTTCTAAGTCAGGTATGGTAGCACATGCCATAATGCCAGTCTATGGGAGGTAGAAGCAGCATGATAAGAAGTTTGAGGGCACCCTGGAATATCTAAGACATTACCTCAAACAAACAACAAAAAAATCCTGGAGTTACTTATGTGCTGCAGAGCCTTGTGATCCTCTGGCTAAGGTCACTGGAGGTAACCTTCACCAGCTTTCCTCCAACCCTCAGTAATTTTCTTAAAATGTTTTAGATTTATTAATTTTATTTTGTGTGTTTTGCCTGCATTCATGTTTGTGCAGTACATGTATACCTGGCACTCTTAGAAGTCACAAGAGAGTTGGGCGTTGGTGGCGCACGCCTTTAATCCCAGCACTCGGGAGGCAGAGGCAGGTGGATCTCTGTGAGTTCGAGGCCAGCCTGGTCTACAAGAGCTAGTTCCAGGACAGGCACGAAAAACTACAGAGAAACCCTGTCTCGAAAAACCAAAAGAGAGAGAGACAGAGAGAGACAGAGAGAGAGACAGAGAGAGAAGTCACAAGAGAGTGCTAGATTTCAGATATAGATGGATGTGAGCCATCATATAGGCACTAGAACTGAACCTGGGTCCTCTGGAATAGCAGCCCACGCTCTTAAACACTGAGTCATCTTTCCAGACGTATGGCCTCAGATGATGGGTTTGCCGCCTTATATGAGGCAGAAGGAAAGGGTCCAGGATAACCTGCTTTAGAACAGAAGTTTCAGCTTTACCCCAAGGAGCAAACTAAAGGCAGACATGGAGAGTCAGCCATAGCAGAGGGACAGGGAGGGCATCCAAGTCAGATGACAAATTTGGGGACCTGCAGCTGCCTTGGGGGAAACACTCAGAAAAGTGTTTCTGTCAAAAAGGCAGGGCTGTCTGGAGCCTCTCTCCAGCTGCTGTACTTACTGTGTGCTTCCACCAGGTCAATCTGCATGCTGTATGGTACTAGGGGGTCTGGTAGCTCTGAGAAGAAGCTCTTCATGGCCCCTGCCACAGTGTTCACAGTGAAATCTTTCTCTGCCAGGTCCAGATTGTGGTCTGAAAGCAAGTCAAGAAGTGAGACCAGACCCATTTAGGTTACGAGAAGCCACCAGAAAGGTCACAGAAAGGCTTCTAGATGTTGCCCAGGGTACAGACTACAGAGGAGCTGGCAGCCTGGGTTCACAGACATGACTGGAGAGGTTTCCTCTAGTCCCCCAGGCTACCTGCTCATCCCACTGGGTTCTGATGAGCTTCAGCCCCCCCACCCCACCTTACTTCCCTTTCTGCCAGCCATGTGGTCACTGTCTCATTTAGATCCTGATGAAGGGAGGAAAAATTCACCATTTCCATCCCCTGGTTCTTCCCAGCCCATAACTCCACTGAACCCTCTTCTCATTTTCCCATTTTCCTTCTCTTTCTAGCCTCACTGTGTGACCATTCTGTAGGACTTGTTACAGATGGCCAGCAAGTGTCCCTTTCTGGACTACCAGCTGTTCAGATTCTTACAGGTACAGTCATGTACCACAAAACCATGCTGGTCAGCAAAGGTCCTCTAAGAAAATTCCATGTGGCTTATTGTAAGTGTACTATGTGACACTTGCCCAATGAAGAACACACTCTGATGTTCAAACAGTGGCACATGATTATAAGGCATCACTTCCAAGTGGCTCATGACAGCAGCAGGTGAGTTGGCTGTTCCAGAAGCTGGCCCTCCTGTAACCTCCACTTTTCCCTATCTGGCTGCTGAAAGTTGAGAGTAGAGTATTCACTGTTCTGCTGGCCTAGTAGCATGGCTTGGCATTCAGCGTGGGCACTTCTCCAATTAAGAGCTGAGTCGCTAGCTGAAAGCCTCTCACACTTGACCTCTCAAAACTTAGCAGCAGGTTAGTCACACCCAAAGCTGGTGTGACTAAGATGTCTAAGCCCAGTGCCTCAGTTTTCTTGAAATGTTGCTTCACTTTCTCCCCCACAGGGCCATTTTGTGGTTGATATAGACATCTCCGGTCTGTCAAAAAGTATTGGATCATTAATTCAAATGCTACCATCCCTGGGTCCAACTCAGGGAGACAAGGCCCTTCCAGAAGTGAGTCAGGGCCAGGGAAACCTCTAATGGTGGCTGTGGATGGCAATGGGAAAGCCTTGGCAGGGACAGTATGCTAACAAACCTGGTATCCCATGGCAGGGGGAGGGAGGCACATGTGGCCTCTGTGTCTGAGCCAGGAGTACCCAGGCCCTGTTGGCAATCCAGCCATGGCATCTGCTTTAGACTAGTAATGCACAGCCAGGCTGTGACTCACCTTGATCGAACTGTCTTTGCAGACTTTCCATTTCTGACTTGTTCCCACTGACCCGGTAGATGCCCTCAGTGCTCAGTCCTGTGGAGAAAGAACAAGCAGGTCCCATGAACCAGAGTTGGAAAGCAGGACAGGGGCTGCCTGAGGAGGTCACAAGGTTCCCACTACAACAGAGAAACAGAGCTAGCAGTGCTTTCCTGCTGATGCTTCACTTAAAATACCACAGTACTGGGTCCCACCCTCCTTTTACTTTAAAGGTAAGAGCTCATGTAGTTCAGGCTGGCCCTAACTCCTCATCTTCTTGCTTCCAGTTTCCAAGTGCTAGAACTGTGCTTGCTTCTACATTTGGCTTAGCACTTGCTGGAACCTGATATACAGACCAGGCTAGCCTCAAACTCCAGAGATCCACCTGCCTCTGCTTTCTGAGTGTGTAGTGTATCACAACACTCCCCACATTTTAATGTAGTCGTTTACAGTATTTTACTAAAAAAGAAAACTTGTATGTATGAGAATTTTTCCTGGGTATATGCCTGGTGCCAATGAAGGCCAGAAAAACAGTGCTGGAATATTGAACCCAGGTTCTCCTTTGGAAGAGTAGTCAGTGCTCTTAAGTGCTGAGTCATCTCTCCAGTTCCTTTACTTTTATCTAAAAACAAATAAAACCCAAAAAACACAACTTAGTTTTGTATATGTGTACATATGTCACACGAGTGCAGTACCTATAGCATACAGAAGAGGCCATTGGATGCCCTGGAGCTGGAATTATAGGTAGTTGTGAACTGCCTAAACTTACGTTCTTTGAAAGAGCAGCCAATGTTCTTAACTGCTAAGCTGTTTCTCCAGCCTGAGTGTTTTTCTGTTAAAAATAAAGATTTAAAAAAAAAAAAAAAAAGCCAGGCATGGTAGGACACACCTATGCTCCTAGAAGGTAGAAACAGAGGTAGAAGGATCATAGTAAGTTTAAGGCCAGTCAGGAATACATAATGAGCTCCAGGTCTCCATGCATGAGAGTGAGATCCTGTTTCAGAAAGCCAGAATGGGGCTTGGTGGGACAGCTCAGCAGGCAAAGGCGTTGCCAAGGTTGATGGTTTGAACTTTTTTCTTTCTTTGAGATAGGGTTTCTCTGTGTACTCCTGGCTGTCCTTGAACCCAGAGATCCTCCTCCCTCTGCATCCCAAGTGATGAAATTTAAAGGCGTCCATCACCACCACCTGGTGACAGACTGAGTTTAATTTCTGAAACCCACTTGGTGGAAGAAGAAACACTAAAGTCCACACCCAACAAAATAAATAAAAAGGGCTAGAAGTGGTTTAGTGCTAGAGCACTTGCCACTATGAGTGGGCTTCTGTCCCAGTGCCAGAGGCACAGAAAGCAGAAAGGAAGGCACAGTGTGCCTCACCTCAGTTGCTGCCTTGCTGTGCACTCAATAAGCTTTTCTTGACTCCAAAGAAACGAACAAATACTGTCCCTTCTTTCACATACAGAGCACCCTGAGAAATTTTACCATAAAATTCAGTGTGTTCATGTATTTAAAAAATAGCTCTTAGGAGCTGTAGTGTAGATCAATGGTAGAGCACCTGCTCTGGTTTGATCCCCAGCACCATAAAAACAAAAGCACAAAACAAGTATGTAGTGCACCATGAGCTTAAAGATCCCAGTATACACAATGACTCTAGAAACAGTTCCATTCTAGTTTAGGTTCTCCTAGGCTTTCATTGGTAGAAAGCCTTAAGCGGTGTTTCTGCAGTGGTGGGGAGAAACCGCCCCCGGTCAAGTATTCTACCATAAAGCACCCCCACACCACACCAAAGCCTAGGCTTGTTTCTCTTTTTTGTTTATTTTCGAGATAAGGTTTTTCTGTGTTAACAGTCCTAGATGTCCTGGAACTAGCTCTTGTAGACCAGTCTAGCTTCGAACTCGCAGAGACCCTCCTGCTTCTGCCTCCTAAGTGCTGGGATTAAAGGCATGTACCACCAATGCCTGGTACCTTGGTTTATTTCTTACTATTCACACTTAGGATTTCCCTCTGCAGTGCTTCTCATTTTGCACTTGAGAGAGGTCTTTGAGTATTAAATAATGTTCCTTTTCCTACCCCCTTTTCTATTACTTTTTTTTTAAAAAGAATTTTTTTCCCATCCATCTTCCTTTCTTTTGTTCAAGTGTCTGAAGAACAGCTCAAGTGGTTGTTGTAACTTATTTAGTGGCCTGAGCAATGCGAGTTCCAGATCAGTCTTCAGTGGCAAGAGGCACCCGTACAGCATCAGATCAGTATGCGAGCTGAAGAGCTGGTGTGGTTCATTCGACCAGACATCCTTCCCTTGGTCATAGCTTTTCTCAGCTCTGCTTGTTCTTCCTTCTTGACTTCTTCAGCATCCCTGCAGAGATGGTACTCATGGGAGATAGTGCCATGAATGTGCAGAACTTCTGGGCCCATCAACCACCATATCAGACCCACTGAGTGAACTCTCTTGTTGCATGGGATAGCAACGTCCACACAGCAGGAGAATCTGAGTCACACAGTGATGGTAGGCAGATTGATGTAAGATGCCTCAGTGAGGGGCTGGCAGTCAGCCCTGGGATCTGTCACCACCAGAAGTCATGACTTCCTTAAGTTCCTGAAGGCTGCTTAGATCTGGTAAACCAAGGACTTGGAGTGGCCACCGTTCTTGGAGATGATGCTGACATCAGAGCTTCTCTCAGGCCCTCTTCAAATTTATGATGCAAACACCATCGCCTTTTCTTTTGTAGATATGCTGTTTTAGTTCACAGCCAAGGTTGGGGCCACCTATTTGGTTCCTGATGTAAGGAATTTAAAGAAAACTCCTCCACCATTTGCAGGACCATCAAAGACTCTGGACATGGTGTGAATTTTTTTTTTAAAAAATTAAGACAGAAATCAAAAACAACATTGAGATGGGCATGGTGGCACATACATTTAATCCCAGCACTTTGGAGGCTAAGGCCGGCGGATATCAGCTGGGTCTATAGAGTGAGTTCCAGGACAGCCAAGGCTGCACAGAGAAATCCTGTCTTGAAAAACCACTACCACCACCAACACAAACAAAAAAACTAAACAAACAAAAACTTGTATTCTTGTGTACAGGTATGTGCATATGAGTGCAGGCAGGTGTCCTTGGAGGTCAGAGATGTCAGGTCCTCTGAAGTTGTGAGCCACATGGTGTGAGTGCTGACAATCAAACTTGCTGTGTCACCACAGGTCTTATACATGCTAGACAAAATCCCTATCAACTGAGCTACAGCTACAGTTTTTTCAAAAAACAATGTTAATGCTGCCGCTGCCAACAATGATGATGATGTCTCACTAAGTGGCCCAAGCTGGCCTGGAGCTCATGGTTATTTTTTTGCCTCTACCTTACAGGGATTATAAAAACATGCCATTCATTCTTCAATGACTTAAAGATGTCCTCAGACACATTTAACTTTCTACCCATTTCACACCTTAGATGACACATCACAAGTATACAGGTGGAACTGGATAACATTGACAAGCCCCAGGTATGTGCCAGCAGTGTCCAGTTTTCATGAACTAGTCTGAAATAATTTTCTAAACTCTCTTCCGTGTCCCTAAATATTAGCCCTCTTAACGTGGCGACACGATGGAGTCATATGTCCCAGGATGGGAAGGCACTTTTGGCACTGTATTAGAAGCCTGCAGCCTCCATTGGGTCAGGCATCCCCATCCTCTGCACAAGAGGGCAGAAAAGAAAGCACACATTAGCTCTCTGGAAAGGAACCAGGGTGTGGGCTGCAGTTTCACTGCAGGATCATCACAGGGGCGGCACATCTGAGAATAAGAAGCTAGCTCCAGAACATCAATTAATCATCAGCTCAGCATTTCCTGTAAGCGGCCTGCCTGTTTGTTTTACCAAACCTCATTTTAAAATAGCAATCCTGCTGCTGTTGTACCCAACGCCACGGCGTAATTTAGGAAAGGTATCATTAGCCTAGTGAGCATAATTTATTACAACTACCACTTAGAATCAATTAAAAACAAACAGCACTGAAAGCTGACTGTGCCTATCATGATGGCTAAAAGTGACCAGTGGGCTGGCAAATGGGTGGAGACCCAGATGCTATACAGAGTACGGCCACTTGACAAGGACCTGAGATCACACAGAGAACAGAGAGGACTGAGCAGAGTCCCAGGCATACATACCAGAATCCAGCGGGGAATGCCAGGGTCATCACAAACACAAACAGAAAATTCTAGAGTGGCTCACACCTGCCAGCAGAATTCTTACTAGTAGTGGCTTGAGTGCATTGTATCAATCAGAGAAATGGAGATTGAGGCACCCTGCCTATCATAAGTCTCCAAAGAATCCTTCTATATTATAGCTCATCTCACCCAGCAGCCTTCCCTCTTTTAAATATCTCTATTGATTTCAAGCATTTTCTCTGGGGGCTGGCTATACAGCAAATCTAGCTAAACCAGCAAGTTCCAGATTCAGTGAGACCTAATCTCAAAAAATGAGAGCTAAGTGAGAAAGACACCTGATGTGTTAAACCTATGGCTTCTGCCTGAGTAAGTTGTGCATTCGTGTACACACACAAAATAACAGAGTGGCCAACATCACTATTTTCAAGTATCTGAACACAGCCATATACAACTGTCATGTTCCAACAGCTCTAGGGAGCAGAGATATGACTAAGAATGGAAAATACAAGATGGCAAATATTCTCTCAATACATAAAGTAACTACTAATAGCCATGGATGTCATTTAAATGGCCCAGAATTTTTTATTTCCCTCCTTAGTGGATAAGCATCTGACTGGGATGCTGTTTAAGATTAGTATCTGGCCCAGGGAGGTGGTACCCAACAATAATCACAATAATGAACCATGTGATAAGTGCTCACGTAGAATGAGGCCTAGGTGCTCAGTGCTGGTTATACATCTGTACAGTTCTCACAATAACTCCTTAAGACAGGCTACCACCAGTTCCACCAGACGGGAACACTGAGGTTAACAGATGAAGTAGCATATACAAGGTAGAAAGCTTTTACAGACATGATCTTAATTAACCCTGTTGTACTCTACCATTTCAGTTGGGTATTTTAATATACTCTGGCTCTCCAGTTTTTGAAATGTAGCCAGCATCAAGAGCAGGAGAGGGGACTTATATAGAACAGACAGACAACAATGCCCTGGTTTGCTTTTCAGGAAAACAACAAAAATATGGCTCTAGAAAGTGGCCACTACCTAAATTCCATGAGTATCAATGAAACCAAAGGGCAATCAATACAGGCAAAACAAAAAGATGCTTTAGGAATAAAGCTTGATCAGGAAATGCTGTGGCTGCTTTAAAAAAAATTAAAATTAAAAATATATATAACTTTAAATTGTGTCTGTGTGTGCATAAGAATGTAGGTGACCCAAGGACCCAAGGCTAGGTGTTGGGTCCCTGGAGCTGGAGTTATGAATAGTTCTGAGCCATCCAATTTGAGTGCTGGAAACCAAGCCTCTGGAAAAGCAGCACATATTCTTAATCACCACTTAAGCAATCTCACCACTGAATTTATCCATGGTTGGCCACACCCACACACCCAAGCCAGGTGTGGTAGCGTGCACCTTTCAACTCAGCACTCCAGAGACAGACAGATCTCCAGGAGTTTGAGGCCAGCCTGATCTACACAGTGGGAGCCTGTCTTGACTACCGTCCAGACTACAAAACAGAGAAAAGCAAGATCTATTCCTTCTTTCAGTAAGAAATTACTATTGCTTTTTGTCCTTTTGGCTATGACCAAGTGTGACACCATTAGCTTACTAAAGCATGCACATGACAGGCAAGTTACTTTACAAAGGTTTTAGGCTTGCTCCAAGCTAGTTTGGCTATGAATGGCCCCTTTTCACTCTTCAACTACCTAGTTCCTGAGAGAGGCCAGCGGCATGTTGTCATACAAGAGCCTAAAACCTGAGGGGGAAAATTGGCTCTTGGCCTAACTCCCCTCTCATCCCAACACAGGGGTTTTCTACATAGCCTTGGCTAGCATGGAACTCACAAAGATCCAACTGCCTCTGACTCCAGAGTGTAGGGATTAAAGGAGGCACATACCACCATGCCCAGCTTTCTGGGCAAAATTTTAATATCCAAATGAGCTTTTTTTTCCACCACTGGAAGCACTTTTGGCCAGAAGTCCCTCTGTAAGGAAGGTCCTTAAGTAAGGCTACATCACTGTTCCTGCACAACCTACCACTCAGTTCTTTGGATTTCCTTTTTAACAGCGAATCAATACTTCCTCCGAGACAAACTTGGAGTTGCTTATATTTTTACTTTCTATATTTGGATATAAAAAAAAAATCAGCACTTTAGCTTTCTTTCTTTCTTTCTTTTTTTAAAAGTAACTGATGCTGTTAGCATATTTTAAACCACTCTACTTAGACAGGATGGACAGCAAGCCTCAGTGGGTTTTACTGAGGATTGGCTCTCTGGGAGCAGAGCAGCTCTTCCTTTGAGATACATGCTCACAGTCTGCTACAGTTGTAACTCCTGTAGAGGATCTGCTGTGCACTGCCATCACCTCACCAAATAGTGTATGGGGTGGTATGAGTTGGGTTAAAACCAAGAGCAAAAGTGTTATATTCCCTTCTTTGGGCACTGAAGGTACAGGCTCTATCTCAGTAGAGTGGTTTGTGTTTAGTGACATCTTAGCTGTCAGTTGGTGCTTGGAATGGCTATTATCCTAATGTATGTAGCACTAACAGGTGTGCAAGGGCACAATACTGAGTCCTACCTCCTGAGTTCCTCCATCTAGCTGCTTCTATAATGTGCATTCTTTTTTGCTTTCGGAGACAGGTTCTCATGTATCCCAGACTGTCTGTTTAACTGGGTCACACCCCAGCTTTATGGCCTTGGACAAACAGCCTGTCCAAGTGTGACACCATTAGCTTACTAAGCATGCACATGACAGGCAAGTTACTTTACAGAGGTTTTAGGCTTGCTCCAAGCTAGTTTGGCTATCAATGGCCCTTTTTCATCAGCGAAAAATTTGCTGTTTCGCTGATGGCTGATCTTGAACTTCTGATCCCCCTGCCACTACTTTCCAAGTGCTAAGATTACTTACATACTGTGACTCTGACTTTGTAGCCCATGTTTTTTTTTTTTTTAAATTATTTAGAAATTATTTATGTGTATGAGCGTTTGCCTGCACACATCTGTGTACCATTTATGCGCAGCACTCTTGGTCCGGGAGATGGAGTCAGATCCCAGGAACTGATATTACAGATGGTTTTGAGACATCATCTGAATGCTGGGAACTGAACCCAGGTCTTCTGCAAAGGCAGCAAATGCTCTAAATCACCGAGTCATCTCTCTAGTCTCCAAGCACCAGAATCTGCCTGTAGGCATGGCCTGCATTTTGAAACAGCAAAAAGCACTTAGAAACACTTGGAACCTAGGTGGGTGATGGTGGTGCATGCCTTTAATCCCAGCACTCGGGAGGCAGAGGCAGATGAATCTCTGTGAGTCCATGGCCAGTTTGGTCTAGAGTCAGATCCAGAATAGCCAGGGCTACATAGTGAAACCTTTTCTCAAGAGGGGGAAAAAAGTGTGAATATTAAGATTATATAAATCAAAGGCATACTGAAATGCTATCAAAATGTCAATAATAATCACAGTTAAAATGGCAATAATAATCCAACTTTCAGGTGAAGACCCACTATTGGTCAGATACTATACCAAGCTCTTAACTACAAGCAGAATGCCAAGTCCTACCAATAATTCTGACATACACACTACTGTTGTCACTGCCTTGTAAGGCAGGAAGGTTTTCCTTGGGTTCATGTTTCATTGTGGTGGAGTGGATCTGTCTGTGATCCCATGAATGAGGAAGCACAAACTAGTAGCAGATTTCTATTTCTATTTTTTTTTTAAAGAAAGGGTCTCATGTAGCCCAAGCTAGCTTTAATTTTTTTATGTAGCAGAGGATGACCTTAAATTTCTGATCCTGCTGCCTCTAACTTTCAAATGCTGGGATAATAGATAAGTGTTACCACATGTAACTCAGACATTATTTTTATTCTCATTTTTTCAGAGCAAAAGAACGCTCAGAGAGGCCAGGCTGTTTGTCCAAGGCCACAAGAGCTGGGATGTGACCCTAATCTGGGTGTATTTCAACTGATGGAACAGAGACATCATGCTATATTCAAAAAGGACCAGACTCCGATGGCTACCAGGAATCCCTTCTACACTTCTACTTTAGGGATTCATCTGTACCTACAGGGAATTGGTGCTCCTAGATACCCACTCTCCCAAGCCAGTTCTGCTTTAGAGGCTTCCTGCTACAGTCCTCAAAAGATCAGCAGGAATCCCATTAAACCTTTTCTATGTTCTCCACTGCCTTTTTGCTTGCTATGCAACCTGAGATGTTCAGCCCCTCCAGAGCCCCTGTCAGTTGTCCTTTTGAGCTATGTTCCTTCTGCCAATACCACTGACATACTCTTTGACAGAGTGCTACACACACTGTATTATGACAAGCCTCGTTTAGCTGCACTGAAGGCAGTGTGGTTATGCATTTCCAGTGCCCCAGTTCCTCTGCACAGCATGCCATCAATTCCAGGGCTGAGGAGAAAGGGCAGAGGAATATGAAGGAGAAGACACACAGTCCTTACCCAGTTTGGGTGCATCTGGCTGAGCTTGTTATGAACTGTGAAGCAAGGCTTTTGGATGTGGTTCTTAATGAAACACAAGCCCTGTATTCCCCTGATGTCCAAGGGAACAGGCCAGCAGTGTGAAAGATGGGTATAACCCACAGTGGAGGCAAGCACATTTTCTCTCTGAGGAGCAGGAATAAAAATTCCTAGCCTGGACAGTTCAGAGAGCCTTCCTGTCAAGGATATGAGGTGTCCTCTCACTCTAAGTGACTCCTAATGAGCATACTCATGAGCCTAGAAGTTCAGGGGTGGTGCCAGTGTGGTCACGAATGGAGCTAGTGCACTACCCCAAGGGACCTAACGGCTGAACAAAGAACTGTCAAAGTCACAGTTTCCTAGAGCCTGGCTGGAGTGAGTCACTACATCACTGTCATGGCCTGTACACAGGATGCCAAACTCTCCAGAGCAGCTAGGTGAAAAAGTACCTTGAGGTCACAGGCACACTTCTCCAATGCTGCAAGGAGGGTAGGGGTTCTTTATACATAGTGGCCCATGAAAGGAATCAAAAGTCACCAATCACAGTCCTGGTCTCTAAGGAGTGCTTTTCATAATCAGAAGCCTATGGGACAAAAGCAGGTCCCAGGCTCTGCCATCAACAAACAAACAAAAACAAAATCAACTAACCAAACAAAAATCATCCAAAAAACAAAACAAAGCAAAACAAACAAAAAAAACAAACCCCTTGTCTATATGTGGCCGGAGGAGGGATGCTGTCACCAGACTTTACTCCAATGTTCACGGCATTTTCTATGCTCCTGCAGACACTTCAGTTAACTCTTTGTGGCTAGACGTAAAAAAAAAAAAAAAAAAAAAAAAAGTTCTCTGCTACATCACCTCCAAGGTGCAGCACTTATCAACCCTGGGGTCAAACAAGAGCCAACACTTCCTATATCCTCTCCACAGACCCTTGCAAGTGTCCATAGTCCCAGAGCAAGAAAATGGGCACAGCAGGAGAGAAGTGGACAGCCCAGGTCACACACCACTCTTCCTGCACAGCACCAAGCAATGTCTACAAGTTGTCTATACTGGTTATCTGTTAAGTGATGGGCTCTGGGTCCCCACAGTCCACAAAAGCCACCAGTGTTTTCCGATGGCTGTGTTCAGCATGCCCTAGCACCTAGAAAAGGTTTAGAGGCTGTGAGGGGAGAGAGGGGTTGACGTGCAGAATTTCTGAGGCAATGGGGGAGAGAGGAGATAGTGGGCAGCAGTGGCATCAGTCACCATCTCTCCTGTATATATGTGCAGCCTCCACCTTTCCCTAAAGCCTTACTGCCTCCCTAAATTTAAGGTCTTCATTAGTTCATTACAGCTGCCATTTTCTGCTCTCCATCCTGTTTCTTTACTTATTCACACAGGGCCAATGCTTGTTTGTAACTGGGATGTCACATAACAGGTGGTACTGCTGAGAGTTTACCTAAGTTCTTGGTCTCTTGGCCCCTTTCATCAACTCAATCTTCCCTATGTGGGTCTTCAACATTTTTACTGGCCTTAAAGGGAGAAATAGGGCCTGTTGCAGATGAGGTTTCTTGGCTTAGTCAGTAATGGTGAGTGACCTGGCCTCCCAACTGCCTACAGTCTCACCTCGGGTCTGTATCTGAAGTATCTGAAAAGCGAGAAACTAAAAAGATCTCTGTGCTAGGGCTATTGTGCCTAGGTTGTCTATAGAACATGAGCATTGTGCCCTGCTTGCAAGAGTGGTGCACTCAGGATCCAGGAATGGCATATTGTAGGGTGGAAGCACCTACCAGCACCCTCACACTGCCATCATCAAGACTAGCAGGACACCAAACCTTTAGTTCCTAGAAAGTTCAAGTGGGAGTTGGGGGTGTGACACTCCACCAAAGTAAGATAGAGGGATGAGAGAAAGGGATAGACAGATACAGGTCAAGAGCCAAAGCCAAAGGAGTCCTCCAGGTCCTATGGGACAGTAGGCCGAGTCTATGAAGGGACACTCACACAGGATAGCTTGCTGTCCCCATGACCCTGCTTGTCTTGTATGGAACACGTTCTGTTCACTCAGGACAGAGCAGCCTTTCTTTCTGATCTTCCCCAATACATAGAGGGCCAGAACAGTCAAGTCAGCCAGGCAGAGTGGGCCTGTTGGAACTATGTTAGGGACTTGGGCTGACACCCAGACTATTTCTGTCTTGGATGGAAGGCAGGGTTACTTGGTGAGACACGCTCGACTTCTCTTTGGCTGTTGGGCTCTCTGGGCAGTATGCCAGGGCATGCTGTTCTGATCATGAAGGGCACTGGGTCCTGAGGAAATCCTTTAGAAGGCAGAGTCACAAGCTAAATGAATTTCACTTATCTGGAACATGCAAGAGCTGGCGAACTGACTGCCTGGATGTGTGGCAGTGAAGAATTTTTGGAATGCAAGTTGACTTGTGTTTGCTTCACTTACAAGGAAACAGAGAAATAGGAAGGTGATGAGGAACAGGTATGCAAAGGCCAAAAAAAAAAAAAAAAGGCAACCTAGAACAAGAAGTAGTGATATTAACTCACACAGACCCCTCCAACTACAGCGTATGAAACTACACACCTTATACTCTAACATCTTATTAGCAATGAAAAGGGCACAACAGGTGATCACCTGCAGTGGGCCTGTTGGTGTTCTCACCTACTATAGAACACAGTGCATTTAGAGGCATCTCTAAGGCAAGGAGCCCCATGAGAAGCAGCTCCAGAGCAAAGACCTGATAAGCAACTTATCTTGAGGTCTCCCAAGCAGCTATGCTGCACCCAGTGTAGAGGTTTCCTGGGTTAGATAGAGCTCTGTCTAGCCCAAGATTAAATCACAGTCCCATTAGCTCAAAGCACAGAAGGAAGGTTTGTAATGATGCTGTGGGCAGCTATTGCCCAAAGGACTCTAATTTTTGTTTTCTATGGTAAAAAGGGATTAGTGCAGCTTTGAAACTGACACTGTCCAGCTCATGGGAGATTAGCTCATGTATAGTGAAGCCAATCTGTGAGGAAAAACATCTACAAGGAAAAAAGACTATGCTGATGAGGATCAGGCTCCTCTCAGTGCATTTTTAGCTTCAGGTCATGGCCTCTGGTCTCCTTGTGGGTTCTCCTCAGGGGTTGGAAGAAGCCCACCTCCAAGGTATTAGATGTACAAATACTGAGGAGAGGCTGGGCAGGGTGATGGAACAGGTGCCTGGTACTTCTAAATGCTCTGGAAATTTCCTGTTAACTCTGGGAGGTAGAGTCAGAACTGCAAGTGTGCAGTGGGTGACATTATGCTGTCACAGAGCTGGAAGTGGTACTGGACACTTGTAGGAGGCAGGCCTTCAAGCACAGAGGAGTTGGGTGCCAGGAACAGAGTCCAGTCCTACCTGGCCTGATTCTACTTTCCTTTAAGGCTCCAGGGCTCTACATAATATGTCTTCTCTGGCCTCTGATAATCCAAATCATAGAAGGTTAGGAGGACAATGCCTCTGGGTTTGAGTTCCAAGTCTGGTCTTCCTCTTCCTTGATCTGGTTTTCCCACCAGGGCAGTAGAGGTGATAGCTCTCAGGGATGTGAGGAGGACAGAATGAAAATCAGGAAACCCAGAGCCTGGCAGGTGAACTCCAAATAAGCACTTGGCATGTGCTGCCCCTTGAATGTCCATAGGTGCTATTTTTGGCTCATGCAATAGTAAAGGAAATGGGAACCAGAGAAATGGAGGAACTCGCTCAGAGCCATTATGGCGACGTTGCCCGTAGATGCTGCACTGGCACCTTGTTCACCAGAGGTGCTGTGCTGTGTGCTAGGTCCAAATAAAGTGCATTTCCTAACTGGATTGGGCAATCTAGGAGTTCACTAACGGCTGGGAGGAGTCAGTTCAGGCAAGAGTTGGCCTTTTGTCCTGCTGTCCCCCATAAGGGCAACACTGTAGTTTGCTCTGTTATAGAGCTGAAAATATTTGCATGTCTAAATTCTTAGCAGCTATTTTCCATTTCATAGCTTGGTGGAAATTTTTGGAGACTAGTTCCAGGAAAAATGGTCTCTTCTGAACTGTGCACCACACTCTCAAGTGCTCCATAATGCTGGACATCAATTTCCCAAGATCATGTGAAACAGGAGTGTGCTACTGAGGGGAGATAAACTAAAGCCGTCTTCAGATTCCAACACTGCCAGAGGAAAGTCTGTACAGATACTCGTTTTCATTCTGTAACATGGAGGTGAGATGTGGGAAGTAAAGCCAAGGATGAACCTGGGACTCTGCTCAAACAGCCTCTGGTCCGCACTATCCATGTTTGTTGTCAGTATAATTGGTCAGTGACTATACCTTAGAATGGATGCAGGTGCAGGGAATGGCACCCGACACTACTAGAGGTTGGTTTTGGTAACATGGACCCACAGCAGGTTGACTGGAACTCCATTAAGCCTTCTTTCTACAATTCATAGGCTTAGTAACCCTGACCCCTCCCTCTGGGGGTTTCATTGATCTCTTACAACACTATGTTCTTTACCTTTGAAGGCAAGGATCTTTGTCTACGCTGAACCACATGGTGGGTATTTCACAAACACTTTGGCCAGATAGTATAAAGGTTCACCTTCATTGCCAGCTTGACTGGATTTACTATCACTTAGGAGACAGGCCTCTGGGCACGTTTGTGAAGATGTTTCCAGACAGGCTTAATGGAGGTTGAGAAGATCCACTGTGGAAGTGGATGGCACTATGCCAAGGAGAAATGTGAAAGGCAAGCTGGGTGTCAGCACTGGACATAATAACCAGCCAAGTTACACTTCTCACCATGTCTTCAAACTGTGAGCCACAATAATCCTTTCCCTCCTAAAATTGCTTCTGTGGCATCAATGAGAAAAGTAACTAATACAAAGCAGTGGCCCTAGCAGGTGGAGACATTCCTTGTTTTTATTAGTAGAAGGATGTAAACATTTTGTAAGTGTGTTTGGGCATGACATCTCCATGATGACTTGCAGGTTCAGATATCCAAAAGCTCATCCAAAACACCTACCCAAAAACACTAAGGTAAACACATGTGATCAGTCTTCCAAATGAAAGGTGGCAGGGGTCTGAGAATCTGCTATCCCCTTGCTCTTTACTACACTGGGGACTCTACCTAGCAAATGTTTAGCCAAAATCAAAGATAGACCTACAGCAGCAATACCTTGTAACATTCAGCGATGGGACAAAACTTGTATGGGACAAAACAACGGAACGCTGAGGATAAAGAAAGGTGAAAGTGCTGACCAACCCCAGCCAATCAGAGGCCCCCAAGAAGAGGTCAGTGCCTGTGAACTCATCCTGTACGATCAGGAAACCTAATAATTTGTTTTCTTTATTTGCCTTAATCTTCCTCCCTTAAGCTGTTTCTTGTAAGTATTGATCACAGCAAAGAAAAAACACAGACCAACACACCATCTTCCTCCCCAGTTTCAGTGCTCCAAGACATCAACAACACTGAACAGCCCTGTTCTCTAAGGATCCGCCTCAAATCAAAACAAGTAACTGTAGACTCAAGTGAAAAATGATCAATCCTAGAGGAAAATATCTATTTATCTTCCATTTACTGTTACAATTAACCAACAATTAACATTTATTCAATATATTCAAAATATATAGCACAACAGCTTTCTCCACCCACAGCATATCCAGAAAAATCAGCCATTAATTTTACAACCCTTTTATTAGCCCATAAAAAATTGTCCCCATGAGCAGACACTTCAAATTCCTGCCTCCTTGTGGCTGCTATACAACTTTCTGAACAGACAGGTTTGCCTATTTTGGACATTTTATGTAAATGGGAGCATACATCCTGATTTTTTTTAACTTGTCTATTTCACAGACCACACTGTTCAACGATTTTAGATATTCCATTCCATCTATGGCCAAGTGACAGGCTAGTGTATAGATGGATGCCATTGTATTTTATTATCAGGCATGGGTTTGCTAGTTGGGTGTTTATCACTCAGGCTATTATGAATAACAATCCCTCACACAGTATTTTGTTGTTTTCTTTTTCCAGACTGGAGCAGATGTCTTGAATTTTTGTTGTTAGATCCCACCTAGAGGATACCACGTTTTCCATCAGTCTATTCAGGCTGACTCCTTTCATTCCGCTGTTTAGCAGCTAGCAGTATCATGCATGCTCCCTCCCTTCTTGCAATCTTCCCTCACACCTAACACCAAAGAAATAGGGCACTTGTTCCCACTCAGATACTGAAACCTTAGGGACCTTGTCTAGGATCTTAATATTAAATGTATCTCTCCCCTTCTCTTTTTCTATGTACATATTCCACATTTCTAAATGTAGCTCTTAAGGGATGGGGCCTTTTGAATGTTCTACACTACTTAGTCATTCATAATCATTTACAGAGTCTTGTGCACTTGGCTTGAAGGAAACAATAAAAACCCAGTCTCTTCTTTTAAGGAACATAGAGTCTATTGAGGAGACAAACAATAAGGGTCTCGCTCACAGTGTTTGTAGAGAAAGGTACAGGGCATATTAGATGGTTCAGTAGGGACTCTGGCTTGGAGGACAGGCAAGAGAGGGATTCCAGATAGGACTTTTGAGGAACGGCAGCAGTTTTGATCATGACCTGAATGAAGAAAACATCAAGATAACAGACTCAGTTTTTGTCCAGGATGATGGAGAACACTGACAGGGGAAGTTGATATAGGCGCCACAGACGTTAGAAAGATGCTGCAGCAAGCGGGAGCTGGAAAGATAAGACCACTCAGTAAGAAGCTATGCTAAGTTAAGGACAGAATGAGACTAAAGCTGGAGACCAGATTCAGGATGCCTGAAATAGGAAGACACAGCAGGATGGACTAAGTTGACAGCTGCTGGAGTCATTTCCTAGATGAAATGAAGTAGGCCAGCAACTTCTCCCACATAGCCCCATCCCTAACCAAAACTTTTCAAAACCTGTCTTCTTACTGGAGAGAGAGAGAGAAAAAAAAAAATTAATTTGCCCAAAGAAACCTTAAAAAAAAAAAAAAAAGACAGGGTTTCTGTGTTGCTTTGGAGCCTATCCTGGAACTCGCTCTGTAGACAGGCTGGCTTCAAACTCACAGAGATCCGCCTGCCCCTAGTTCCCAAGTGCTGGGATTGAAGGCATGCACCATGACGGCCAGGTTTCCCCAAGGAAATCTTTAATAGACCTTTAGCTCTTTGTGGTGTGGCCTTCCTCAGGCTCCAAGGAAGAGTCTGTATAGCCCTGAGCAACCCCAGGAAAACAATACAAAGACACCAAGCCTAAACTTACATTACAAAGACATTCAACTGCACTACTGGTTTTTTGTTTTGTTTTGTTTGGGTGTGTGTGTGGGGGTTGAGACAGGTAGTCATTGTGTAGCCCTGGCTGTCCTGGAACTCAACTCTGCAGACCACACTGATTTCCAATTCAGAGATTTATCTACCTCGGCCTCTCGAGTGCTGGGATTAAAGGTGCCACTACCTCCTAGCTTCAACTGCATTATTTTTAACCAAAGAAAATCTCAATGAGCTGAAGATGATGTTATCTGCCTGTAATCCCAGTTGAGGAATTTTGAGTTTGAGGCCAGTCTGGTTACAGAGCAAAGACCCTCCTACTGAAAAAGAGAAATGAGGACATACCTCTATGAAATGTTTAAAATGCACCAAACAAAGCAATTCCTAGATTGCAAAGATGCTTTGTGGAAAAGTGGCAAATTGAAGATGCAATAGGAGGGCTGTGGACAGGGCTCAGTTAGTACTGAGATTATCTACCATATAGGACACCTGTGGTGGGTTTGAATGTAATTATCCCCATAAGCTCATAGGGACTGGCACTATTATGAGGTGTGGTTTTGTCCGAGTAGGTGTGGTCTTGTTGGAGGAAGTGTGTCATCATGGGGGTGAGCTTTGAGGCCTCCACTGCTCAAGCTGCACTCAGTGAGACAGATCACATCCTTTCGCTTATGAGTCAAGACCCAAGAACTCTCAGCTCCTTTTCTAACACTATGTCTGCCTGCATGCTGCCTTGCTTCCTGCAATAATGATAATGAACTAAACCTCTGAACTAAAATAAGTGAGCCACCACAATTAAATGTTTTTGTTATAAGAGTTGCAGCCAGTATTTGGGAGGCAGAGGAAGGCAGATCTCAGTGAATTCGAGGCCAGCCTGGTCTACAAAGCAAGTTCCAGAACAGACAGAACTGTCTGTTACACAGAGAAAACATCTTGAAAAACCAAAAAAGTTGTTGTGGTCATAGTCTCTCTTCACAGCAATAGAAACCCTAACTAAGATAAGATCCTAGGGCTAATCCTTAGCGCTACATAAATGGTGGCATACACCTGTAATCCCAGGTGTAAAGGCGGGTAATTCTCCAGTGCATGTCAAGCTCAAGACCAGCCTGGGCTACATGGAAACACATATGAAAGGAAGATCCAAGCACACTTTTTGACTTAAGGTTTCCCTAGGCAGAGTTCGGGGGGGGGGGGATTATGCATCATCCTATTCATTTTTAATCTCCAGCACCAAATGGAAACAGTACAGAACAGGTTCTTAGTTGCTACTTTAAGTCTGCAAAAATGAAACACTAAGAGGATATAGAAAGAGAAAATAAGGGAATGGAAATTTGAGTTAAAACTAATCAATTGTATAGTACATTTTAAAATAAAAATTTAGGAGCCATAATTTTGATATAAAAAGTAAGTAAAGGTCAGGCGGTGGTGGTGTAGGCCTTTAATCCCAGCCTGGTCTACAGAGCAAGTTCCAAGAGAGGCTCCAAAACTACAAAGAGAAACCCTATCTCAAAAAACATAGAAAAAAAAAAAAGACAAATCGTAGAAAAGGCTTGTTTTAATTTATAACTTTTATTAAGTGTGTGTAGGTGTACATACTTGTGCATACCATGGTACATATGTAGTTAGAGGAAAACTTGAGTGTTGGCGCTCTCCTTCCACCATGTGGGTCTTGAAGAAGGAACCAGGAGAGCAGGCCTTGGCAGCAAATGCCTTTACCTGCCTTTATCTTACTGGATAAAGAAGACTCAATTTTAAAGATTGACTATTCATACACCTTCAACTTCTGCACCTGGGAGGCAGAGGCAGCTGGATCTCTGTGAGTTGTTTATTATTCAAGAGGGCCCGAGAGATGGCTAGAGGTTTGGGTATGCTGGATGCTCTTCCAGAGGACCTAGATTCAATCCCAGCACTCTATAACCATCTGTCAGTCTAGTTCCAGCTGTGGTCAGTGGGAACTTGAAACCATGGCTGCACACTTAAGTTTATCTGGATTGTCTGGGAACATCTGCCATAGCTACAGGTTCACAAAAAAAGCTAAAAATTAAAAATCAAATTTATAATAATCTCATCCCAATGGTGATATGGTAGGATACACAATGGACTGTGTAAAATAGCTCAGTGAGTAAAGGTGCCCGTAACATGAATTGGTAAGTTTCAGTTTTATCCCTGGGATCTAGGCAGGGAAAGTAGAGACCGGACCCCTCTTCAGAGTTCTTTTTCACTTTCCCTTAATCCAGTGGTTCTCAACCTTCCTAATGCTGACACACTTTAATAGTTCATGTTGTGGTGATCCCCCACCATAAAATTAATCCACTGCTATTTCATAACTGTAATTTCACTGTTATCAATCATAATGTAAATATCTGATATGTAACCAACAAAGGGGATAGAGTACTGCTGTCTATATTCTGTTTCTTTCTTTTTTAAATCTACAGAGAAAGAGAGAGAGAGAGAGAGAGAGAGAGAGAGAGAGAGAGAGAATGAGAAAGAGAATACCTGGACTGGTCAAATGACTCATCTGGTAAAGGAGCTTGGGACTAAACCTGATAATGCAAGACCCACAGGCGGGATTCTTGTTTGCCGAGTTCCTTTTACTTCTTTTAGTCTTTTCTTGTTGCACACCTGTGTTGGATTAACATTTTTGGGTTTAGGTTAGCTTTATTGGTGGTGTCTTCACCTATTGATGTTAACTAACAATGGTTATCCGGGTTGTTATAGGCTTGTGCTTGGAGAACAGTGTTCTTGTTACTCATGTTAACAGTATCTCATTTACATAGTTATAGATTAACCCGATTAGTGTTTATAGGAATTCATTATGGTTTATGGGATTAAGGAGTTTATAGTGTTGAGCTTTAACGCTTTCTTTATTGGTGGCTGCCTTTAGGCCAACAATGGTTTGGAGAGATAGGGTTTATTCACTATAAAAGGTTGTTTCCATTCCTAAAGAGCTGTCCCTCTTCAGGCTAAAATTTAAGATTACATTTTGATTTTTACTTCTTGTGGTAATCTTAAAGTTGAACTAAAATTCTTTATCGGGTAACCAGCTATCACCAAGCTCGGTAGGCTTTTCACCTCTACCTAGGAGTCGTCCCACTATTTTGCTACATAGACGGGTTGATTCTTTGTACTGCTCTTAGGTAGCTCGTTTGGTTTTGGGGTATCTAGCTTAAGATCTCTTAGTTAGATGTTTTCTAGTTAACTCATTATGCAAAAGGTACAAGGTTTAATCTTTGTTTATTTTTACTTTTAAGTGTTCTTTCATCTTTCCCTTGCGGTACTTTCTCTATAGCTCCTGAAGTAGATTTCTTTCTCCAATACTTTCTTTTGTCAAATGGTTTGTTTTACTATAGTTTATAGTTGAATTTAGAATCTGTTAGGGCTATACTTGGTTCATGACGTCCATTGGTTGTGGAGTCTTCTGGGTGTAGGCCAGATGCTTTTGCTAATTAAGCTATATCATGGTTATTCCAAGCACACTTTCCAGTATGCTTACCTTGTTACGACTTATCTCCTCTCGTAAAAATCTGATGGAATTATGTGTAGTTTTCGTTTATTTAGTTTGAGGAGGGTGATGGGCGGTGTGTATGTACTTCATTGCTCAATTTAATTAAGCTCTCTATTCTTCTTTTTTTTTAAATATTTATTTATTTATTAATTATGTATACAATATTCTGTCTGTGTGTATGTCTGCAGGCCAGAAGAGGGCACCAGACCTCATTCCAGATGGTTGTGAGCCACCATGTGGTTGCTGGGAATTGAACTCAGGACCTTTGGAAGAGCAGGCAATGCTCTTAACCGCTGAGCCATCTCTCCAGCCCCCAAGCTCTCTATTCTTAATTTACTACTAAATCCTCCTTTGTAGTGGGAGGAGAAAACGGATTCTTGCAAACTGTCCTGACTTTCCCCATGTGCGTACACACTCACATATACATAAGTAAATGTGTAAAAAAAATTAGAAAGCAAATTACTGAAAGCACAGTGCTGGGGCATGAGGATACAAAATAAACAGCTTTAAAGAATGCTACGGCTTACCTATGAGGCAGGGGAAGGTGGGAAGGAAACCTTACTGAAAGACAAAGGAGACAAGCCCATTTATGGGGCATGGAGACTACACAACACAGAACAGTCAGTTGGCCCAGAGTAGGGAAGGCAATGTTAGCTCCCACAGGGATGGTAGGCTTTGAGCAGGGTCTCTGGTGAAAGATGAGATTTGCTAAGGCAGCTAAGGAACATTTAAGGCAAAAGAGGAGAACGATGAGGTGAGGTCCAATGTGGCATTTTATACTGGGAGCATGTTGTGATATGAGCCCAAGCAAAGTCAACAGTGTATGTGTAACAGCGTGCTCACAAACTTTAGCTTGGCCCATCACACTCTTCTCTCACCAAAGATTTCCACAGAAAACTTCAGCTCCAGGGGGATCCAACACTGTTGGCCTCTATGAACAGACTCTGCTTACCCCAGTCACATAACTAAAAACAAAACATTCACTAACTAACCAACCAAACAACAAACAAAAAACCAGGACTGGAATATGGCTCAGTGGTAGAATGCTTGTTTGCCTAGCATAAGGACCTGGGTTCTACCCCAGCAATCTCCTCCCCCCCCCCAAAGACAGAATGATTAGAGGAGAATGAGAATGGAGAAAAAGAACTTATGAATGAGAGGCAGGAGGGAATGGGACTTCTCAGAAGCAACCATCTAGAGCTCTGTCCCCTGTGTGAAGGGGATTGCTTTCCCCTAAACAGCAGATCAAGCTAAGAGTTTTCCAGAAACTCCCTTTGATGTATTTATTAGCTGGCTCTGAGATACATCGTTATTCTTCCAGGGCTCAAGGTGTGAGAGACACTGTCCACATGGTCACAACCCCCCCCCCCATGCTAATACTACCATAAGGCCAAATCTTGGCAAGCCAGGATCTTAGGAAACTCTACAATCCCCAGATCTTAGCTATAAATGAAGAACTGGGTTGGATCCTTAACCAAGACTTTTATGTAAGGTAACACATGTCCAGCAGTTCACAGAGGTATATGGTGATGAAGTCTCAAGCTGGCCACACCCATACGTCAACAGAGATGGGTACATATAGGACTTAACCACAAGAACCTGTGTCTTCTCAGCTATAGACAGCTGCTGCAGCATGACATGTAATAACAGACAAACACATACCTTTCAGCTGCCAGCTGATTAAATAATCTGATACATCCAAAGAAAGACTATGCAGAGGAAGGGAAGGCAGGGGAAAGAAAGGAGGGACTTATATAAGATGGGCTTAGAGGAGAGACCTGCAATCCTAACACTCAGAAGACTGAGAGCTTGAGATATTAGCACAGTTTGTCTCAAAAAAGCAAAGCAAACAAAACCCATCATACAACTGCATTATGTCATTTCAATTTGCTATTTAAAAAAAAAAACACAAAAACAAGAATGTGCAAATGTAGACATTTCTTTACAGGAAATTTGGAGAGATAAGTCAGCATCCACAATGGGTGGCTCACAGCATATACTGAGCTGCTATACTCTGGGCCTCTCATAGTCATCTGAACATAGGAACTCTCCATCCGGTATCACCCACTTCTGTTTTCTAACTCCTAGGGACTGCTAAATTGTGCCCTAGTCACTGTCTTTATTGAAAGAGACTCACTAAATATCTTCACACACAAAAACCAAAGAATGATAGATCCAGAGCTAAGATTTGGATGTATTCTGACACAGACATAATCACCTTGCCACCATCCTGTGACAATGATCACAAGTATCTAAGGTCACAGAGAAAGCCAACACCTCATCTATTCTAAACCATACCTTTAATAACTCAAATCACACCCCCCAAAGATAAAAGAGAGAACCATTTGAAATGATTTCTGTTTTTCAGTGATGAGCAGGCAATCATTCTATAACTAAGCTACACACTCAGCCTCTCAGTGGTAGATTTTAAGCAGGAGGTTCTACCACTGAGCCATGCCTACAGCCTGTTATTGCTGGGATCTAGGCAAGCACTCTGTCACTGAACCATGCCTACAGCCCTACTTCCTAATTCAGCCTAACTTTCAATTCCTGATTCTATCTCTACCTTCCAAGTACCGGGATTACAGACATGTACATCATGCTTGGCTTTAAAAATCATTTTAAATGTGGAGTGCTAAGACCTATAAACAAGTGTTTCCCAAATGCTTAGAAACAGTTAAACATAGGATAGGCAGGTGCCGTGGCATGTGCCTGTAGTCTAGTTACTTAGGAAAAGGAGGTAGAAGGATCCTTGAGTCCTTAAATTTGAGCCTAGCTTGGCACTCTAGTGAGTTCTTATCTCAAAAACTAAAACTTCAAGAAAACATAATGTGAACATATTTGAGTCAACGAGATAGTAGGCAGATAAAGGTGTCTGCCAAGCTTGATGACCTGAATTCCATTCATGGGATCTACAATACTGAAGAAGAGAACTGACTCCCTCAAGTTGTCCTCTGACCTGTACATGTATGTTGTGGTACTTTTGCAGTCATGCCCATGTATGGAATGGACACCTCCTACTGGTTGTTCCCAGTTAGCTGTCCCACATTTTCCGTATGCTTAGGTCTGTATGCAAGGTTTCCTTTTTTTTTTTTCTTTATGTACTTACAAAAGAAAAAGATGGACTTGGGATGTAGATTTGTGGTACTGCAGTTTACCTAGCAAGTCTTTGTGCTTCATGCCCTGTACCACAAATGGGGGATGGGGTTTGAAGGGATACTGCATGTCAGTGACAGAACAATTTCTATTTTCTTGAAAAAAGGAAAAGAAAAAGATCACTCTAAAAATACAGCTTCTCTCCCCAAACACAGAAAGTATGAACCAGATTAGGAGATACATGACCATTGTCAAGAAGTTCGCTGAAAGGTAAGCAAGGGATAGAAAAGAGCAGATACCTCTAAAACAGTAAATAACCCAATCATTATTATTATTAAAATATCTATTACCACTTTCTTCTCATCTGTAATATTTTCCAAACTGGGCAAACTTAATGCTAACACTTAAGCGCCCCCACTACCACCCATCTCAGCCAACTGTAAGAGCAAGTATGGAGGGAGCAGCTCGGGACAGACCAGAAGAACTGTATACAGAACCTGAGGAAACGGCTTAACAGACAAAAATCAAACCCCTATAACTTATAAAATCAGCCAGATGAGCAGCAATGTGCATCTCTAAGTCTACCTCTACTTTGAGTGGAGATGTGGAGAATGCTTTGGTACCTCCCAGGCCACCTAGCCTGAAGTACATAGTACATCAGTAGAATCAGAGTCTGTACCTCAGTAAGACAGGTGAGAACAGATTTCTTAAATTTGTTCTCCGACCTTCACATTCATGTAACAGTGCACATAGTGTGCATTCAAGCATATACAGAGAAGCTATGCTTAGGCCAAACAGAGTGGCACAAGCCTATAATCTCAGCACTTAGAAGAGAGCCTGTGGCAGAAGGATTGACAAGTTCTTGTCTGTCAAAACCAGTAAGTAAAATCCTATTCAGTCCATTCCAGGGCAGGAATTTCTACTTTGCTTTTCCTACTCTATTATCACACACCTCGTTGTTCTAACATAATAGGCTAGGGCCATGGTGAAAATCATCTCAGAAGATTTGTGGACATAGGGTTCTATAACATCTTTTAGTTAGAAGAGAACACAGGCTTCTCTCTTCTCAGAACAGCCAGTTAGAAGTGAAGACCTCTTACAGACCAGGCTGCTCCATAAACAGTCTCGCTGTCAAAGCCCGAATGCTGGCTCCTGACAACCACAACAGAAGAAAGAAGCTCTCTGTTGTGGTTTTTGAAACCTGCAAAATAGGTGCCAAACACAAACACCAATTGTAGTTGCACTTATCAGGAGCTCTGGACCACGTACTAGAAAGGTCTCATTTCAACAAAACTGCTGCTGACGTGAAAAGATAAACTGTTTTGTTGTATTTTAAGTTGTCAGGAGGTCACTGAACTTAAATAGCTGAAGGGTTCCAGCCAAGAGCAAAAGGACCCAAACCAGGGTAAAATCACAAGGTCTTGTGCCATCTCTGTTTGCAAAAGTGGGGTTCCATTATCCAATTCCCAAGTCATCTTTCATTTCAAACCAGTTCAGCAGCTGAGAGACTGGCCCTATACAAAAGAGTACTTTTATCTTTTCTGCCTGGGGTTCTCAAGTGTACACCTCACATCTTCATCCCTGTCTTGTTCTTCTGACTGTCGCCTCAATTCCCATTCCTGCTGACCCAGTTCTCTGCTGTGGTCATACAGGCACAATACTCTTACTGAGGCTCTGGGGAGCTGGGGCTGAGGAGAGGCTTCAAGTGTTCTGACTCCTGTAGCAATCCTTTTGCTTCTGACCCCAAAACAATACCGTAGGCACTGGGAAACAACACAAAATTTACATTCTGATACTTGTGGAGCTGGAATGTTCAAGGTCAAACTGACAACTTAGTTTGTGCTGATGCCCTCCTCCTGTCCTGCAGAAGGCCTCCTCCTTGCTGTAACCACCCATAGTCAGAAGAGAGTAAGAACAGGTGGTGGATTTTTTCCAGTCTCTTCTTATGAATGGCAACAAACAAATACATAACCCACGTACAAAAAGAGAAGTGCTATACTAGTAGTCTGCCAGAATGGAGGATATGGCCCATCAGACAGGACAAAGTGATGAACAATGATGTGGAGACATGGCACCAAAGAGTGATTATGTAAAGACATCCAACTTGGGCAGACCAGCTCTACTCTCAGGTTCAATCCAGCTGAGACTACAGGTCTGGGGGATGTCGACTAGCAATAAGGGGGACCAGGACCTCTGTGCCTTCTCTCCTTCCAGAGAAGGAACAGAGCAGAGTGAGACACGCAGAAAGACAGCTACAGCAAGAGCCCTTGAGCCTTCTAGGGTCAGGCATTTCACACAATGGCAGAGTTGCTTTACTAGAAGGAGGCCAAATTCCACCTCTCCACTCAAAGCCCTCAACCAATAGTACCCTTCTCCTCAGAGTGCCCAGGGCTCTGAAAACAATATTCCAGTCTCAGGGCATTCCCACTTATAATCTCTCTGTCCAAAGGACATAGAATGGCTCCAGCTTTCACAACACTTTTACCCTTCTAAAAACTAATTCAGTCTAATGTAGTAGCACATGCCTGAAATTCTAGCACTTGAGGAAGAGGCAGAGACAGGAAGATCCTGAGATTAGAGTCAGCCTGGGCTACACAGTGAGTATCAGACCAATCAGAGCTACACGGCAAGACCCTGTCTCAACAAACCAATCAACCAAAATATTAATCCATCCAAAAGCCTAGTTCCTCAACCCTTATTACAGGAAATATAGATTCTCAATCTGGAGAGTTCATATTCCAGGGGACAGGTTTCATTTATTTTCTCTGGAGTGCTAAGCATTGAGACCCTTCACATTTTACTTATTAAACATTGCCCCCTCTTGCTCAACTGTCCCACATTCTACAGAGGGGCAAGGACTTGTGTCTCTTGTCCAGCAGTGAATGTCTAGCACCTGAACACGGCATTTGATATGAGATGCTCAATCTCTACTTGCAGAGCCTTCACTGCTCTGGGCCTCCTACTTTGACTCTCTGGAGCAGGCTAAGAAATTCACAAGAATGAGACAAAGTGGAGGCATGAGACCTTTGGGGGGAAATCTAATTCCTAAGTTGCATGGTAGGCCTGGACAGCAGGGAGGATTATGAACAGAAGACCAAAATCCCAACTACAAGAGTAAGCAGCAAGAAGTTCAAAGTGAAATTTCACAGTATGGTTGTAATAGCTCCCCGCTTACTGTTCTGAGGTTGACTGACCTAGGCAAGCATCTCACAAACAGAATTTCTGAGGGTCAGTCCTAAGAGGTAGGCTAGGTGGCTTTATAGACAGGAAGCAGTTCAGCCTACATACACAGTAGAACTGGAATCTTAAAGCAACTGCATAGGTTCCAGAGTCCATGTTGACCCACCCTGCTATAGTCTCCAGCAATTCAATAAGGAGTGTCCCTCAGGCAAGCTACTCTCTGTGGGGAGTAGCCTATTCTGGACTCTGAAAGCTGGCACCTATGTGTAGGGGGCAGATAAGGGTGCAGTATCCTGGACAATGTCAACAGCAGCAACAGCAGCGGCAATAGCAATGAGCTTACTACTTATGGCCACTAGCTACTGTTACAAGGTCTGTAACATGAGTCATCTTACTGACTCAAAGTGCTTTCATTAGTTCCATTTTATAGCCAGGGCAGTGAAGGCAAGGCAAGGTTAAACATTTGCTAGTAAGCAGAAAAGCCAAGGCTTAGCTTGAGGTTCATCCTGTACATAATATTCACTAGAGAGAAAACACCACCAAAATGTGCAGAATGTATAGCAGCCTCTGCAGCAGATCTACTGTTAATGAAGCAGTATTCTGTGCCCTGCCCCCATAGAGATGCTCAGTTGGCTCTGAGAGTGTTTTTTGCAAGGCTGTCTCCCAAAGGCCTCTGATCTAATGGCAAGAGTAGCTCCCTGAAGATGTTCCCATCAATTAGTAGTGAAACCTAAATCTGTCACACAGAAAGCACTCGACACATTTACCCAGGCAAATGAGCTCAGGGAAGGTCACAGTTCTGAATCTTTCTTTTTATGGAGGAGCTGAGGGTTGCCTCTGAATAGAGACATAATATTGAACCACATACACAAGTGATTAGGGAGTGACAGAAGTGTGGTTGCAGGTCACTGGTTTGGCTAGAGTTTGCTTCCTAACTCGTCTTCCCACACCACCTGAGAGCTGACCAGTCTGTCTTGCAGTCTTGGTGAGACCTATGCATCACGGTGAAGTGCCAGGGGAGAGTGTCACTTATCTCTTTCACATATAGGCAATATTTAAGCTGAGATCAATGGCTGGCAAGCAGGACCCTGGGATCAAGATTATGTGAATCAGTCTGAACTGAAAACCACAGAGAGCCACAGTAAAGAGAGTTGCTGCAGCGCACAGGTAGAAACATTCATTCAGGTACTACAGGAATGTGGGTCATTGTGGCATCCCCATCCTCATCCCTGATCCTAAAGGATAGCAATCGCAAAGCCATTATGTTAAGTATGCTAAACTGAATAATTCAACCCTGCCTTCCTTCTAGGCATATGCCGAGTTAAGTCTAGCAACATGCAAAAGTGCTCACTGCAGGACTGTTCATAACTGCCCACAGATACATTGCTGAGTGAGAGAAGCCAGGTCTGAAATGGGTATCTGGTACTATTACACCGTGAAAGCTATTCTATCCTGTCAGAAGCCAGGATAGTGCTTATCCTTCCTAAGGGAAAGAAAGAACTACACGGGCCCTGCTAGGGGATTGCTCATGTTCTGCTCCTTCTCTGTAGTGGTCGTAGTGGCACAGACATACTGTACCATGCACATCTGTATTCATGAAAGGTGTACTTCTCTTAACGTACAATCAACTTCAATGAGAAGTTTAAGAAATCTACTGTGGTGCTGGGTGGTGGTGGCACACAGCTTTAATCTCAGCACTTGGGAGGCAGCGGCAGGCAGATCTGTGTGTGTAGGAGGTCAGCCTGGTCTACGGAGTGAGTTTCAAGACAGCCAGGGCTACACAGAGCAAATCTGTCTCGAAAAGAAAAAGAGAAAGAAAGAAAGAAAGAAAGGAAGGAAGGAAGGAAGGAAGGAAGGAAGGAAGGAAGGAAGGAAGGAAGGAAGGAAGGAAGGACGGACGAACTACTGGTGTCACAATTCAGTGTTACTTAGCCAACCGTTCTGGAAAGATTTCTATTTTCATGTTTACCCCATAATAAGTCACTATATTAGGTGCCATTGAAATGATAGCTAACATCAGACAAGCCATCACCAGACCTTCTCTCAAAACACAGGTAAGATTTGATTCTTAGAATCTTCTGGCCAATAGCCTGGGTACAGGGGTAAAGCTGGTGTGACTTTACAGCCAGTGGCTTAACACTGGGCCATGAAGGGAAAGCGGTTCATATCAGGTCCCCAAACTCTTCTTCACAATACTTTGTTGAGGTTGGGCCAGTCACTATTCACTCACTCACTTATTCATTTATCTAGGTTTTTTGAGACTGCATTTCTGTGTGGATAGTCTTGGCTGTCCTGGAACTTATAGGTTGGCCTCCAACTCACAGAGATCTGCCTGCCTCTGCCTCCTGAGTGCTGGGATTAAAGGCACACACCATCATCACCTGGCCTAATTGTCTTAAATATAGCACATCTGATTTGTCCAGTCATTGTCAGGAGAAAATAAAGATTCAGATGAAATATTTGGCAAGGAAGCTTATAAGGTTAGGGTGCACTGCTAGTGGGCAGGCTATGTCCAATCATGATATTAGCAAGGTAAGCTTAGCCCTCTCCAGCATAAAGTACTTCAATCACTAATTGATATGTTTGGTGATTTTTTTCTTTTGTTTTCATTTTGGGAAGACATGGTCTTACTGTGTATCCCCAGATGACCGGGAACTCATTAGAATTAGACCAGGCTGGCGTCAAACACATAGATCTAGCTGCCCCTGCCTCTGGAGTGCCAGAATTAAAGGAATGTGCCACCAAGACCAGTTACTTATCTATCTATCTATCTATCTATCTATCTATCTATCTATCTATCTATCTACCTACCTACCTACACACACACACACACACACACACACACACACACACACACACAAATTTGTTATTGAAACAGCATCTCCTGCTTTTGTCTCCCAAGTGATGAAACTAGAGGCATGAACTATCACAGTTAGCTTAGGGTTGTAAAATCATAATCAAGTTCTCTAAATCATTCAGTCAGCAACTCTTTGAGTATCTTAAGATCAACTTCACTAAGGCAAGATTTACTGAGGTATCCACTGAAAGTGCCATTTATAAAATGTGTATATGAACAGAATTGCTTCAAGACACAGAATGCTGCCCCTCAGTTTCCTCAAGTCCTGTTGCTATAAGTCATTTTTGGGCCAGCTTCCAGGTTGCACTGTCCTGCTTGCTGCCAGAGTGGCCTTCACTCTACAGAGTCATTTCTGTGGTTTTGTGCCTAGCTTCTGCCGTTCTTGGCAGAGTGGCAGTCTATCATCTTAGTGGGTGTGGCAATGCTAGTACCTTTGGGTTCCAAGTTGTACTTCATGGGGTGGATGCACCAGTTTGTTCTCCTACCTGCTGAGGGATGTCTGGGTTCTTTCCAACTTGAGGCTCTCCGGAACAAAGCCACTACAAACTGTGGTGTCTAAGTCTGGGTGAACATATGTTTTTATTTCCCTTGGGTAAATAAATACCTAGAAGTGGATGGCAAGTGTATATTTAACTTTTTTGTAGTGTGCCAGAGAGCTCTGAAAAGCCACCCACCTTCTCTACGCCCCTTGGTGGTTTCTGTGAGGGTGCTAAATGTTCCACCTCCTTGCCAACACTTGATCCTGCTAGTCGCTTTATTAACAATTTAAAAATCCTATCATGTATAGTGTTGATTAATTATGGATGTATGATTATGTCTATCTTTCCCATCTTGGACACAATGAGGGTAATCTAAGTTCAATACAGTGCTTAACATACAGCAGGTTCTTAATTAATAATAATTTAAAAAAGGTATTTACTGAATACAGGTTGGGTGAAATCTACCACTCTTACCAGATTATTTTTAGATCTACTCATGAGTTCTCAGAAATTTCTATCTTTCTACAAGTATGTGGTTCTGTATTTGGGACTTCACCACTTAGGCAAGCCTGACCAGTTATGCTGTCCAGCAAGGCCCAGTGTCCCTGAAGGCACCACTTGTTTCACAGAACCACTAAATGATTACATATTGCACTGTTACCAAGGTAGGGTGCACAGACATAACATGCACGCAAAACAGCTATAAATATAAAACCAATAAAGCTTCAAAAAAAAAAAAAGTAAAAAAAGTTAACACTGAGCAGTGGTGGTGCACACCTTTAATCCCAGCCCTCGGGAGGCAGAGGCAGACAGATCCCTGTGAGTTTGAGACCAGCCTGGTCTACAAGAGCTAGTTCCAGGACAGGCTCCAAAGCTACAGTGAAACCGTCTTGAAAAACAAAAAACAAAACAAAAAACCCAACATCAACAAAAAGTAATAACAGATTTGAGGCCCACCAGTTATGTGAATAGAATGGTTTCGATATTATAATTCAGGATTTCAAACAGGTATCTTCTGTCATGAAACCACTTCACTATGCCCAACAATGGCTGCCTGCCATGCTTGCTACAGGGCTAGGAACTGGGTACTTCTCAGAAAGTAACCCAATTAAGAAATGATTGGCAGATGGGAACACTGAGTATCATCCTATCTCCACCTACTCTCGGAGAACAAGGTTGGAAGTCACAGGAAGGTTTGGTCTCACAGATTACTCTATGCCAAGAGAAACGTTAAGTGGCTAGAGATGAAGCTGTATCAGAGTCAGGGAACAACTGTCATGGCAAGTGCCAGGTGCTGAGCATCTGGGATGCACTAGTGAAGGAAGGGCCCCTGAAAGCTCCCTCATAGGTCCTGTGATATACAGCATAGTCATTTCCTGAACCACAGGAAACTTTGATTCAAATCTGACTGAGACATAGGCTTTGAAATTTATTTAACCAACCTGGACAATTCCAAATTTAAGCCTTATTCTGAACAGGTACTCTCAGAACAATGTTCTAAAAGTGACCTCTCACCCTACTCCCAGACACATAAATTGTGCAGAACTGAATACTCCTACTTCCTGTCATGAAGCAGGGAATTCAATTAACTTGGCCAGTATTCTCTGTTACTTAGGAGTCACACAGGCTCCACAAGGGAGCAGTGACTCTATGGCCTCAACCTATTTTTCACACAAATGAAACCAAGGGCCAAGGAGGGCATAGGACAGAAAGACAGGCCCAGCCTCCCCACTGCAAGTGACTCTTATGGAGGTCCCAGAGCAGCTGTGGTAGTAACATGCCCTCTTCCAGGCTTTCCATGTAACAAGAGCTGAGAGGATGAAAATCTAACACCCTATTAGCACAGCAAGCAAAGAGGCTGACCCTGAAGCTGCCTAACAGCATCTGCAAATCAATGTGAGAGCTCTTCTAACTACTGGCCACAGTAGCCTCAGCACAATGTAATTTCGGGCAACATGAAACAAAGGTAAAGGAACTGGTTATGAGGAAAACAAGAACAAACCAAAATCAATCTGCACTCATGATGTGCCAAGTTACCCTAAGGAGGAAAACATACTCAGAAAGAGCTTCAATAGAAGGTGGGTTATAAATAAAATAGCAGGAATGACAGTTTTCACATGAGAATGCCACAAGCCCAGCTGGTGTACACTTGCAATCTCAGCACCTGGGAGGTGGAGGCAGAAGGATGAAGAATTCACAAGTTCATCCTCACTGAAGTAGCAAGTTCAAAGCCAGACTGGGCTCCAGGAGACCCAGCCTCAAAAACAAAACAAAACAAATGACAACAAATCCCACAATTTTTAAAGTACTGGGATGGATTAAGTTGTCCTGACTTGCATACTGTTAAGTCTTATAAGCTTCTACTCTGCTGTCCATGCTCTTGTTTGGCTGTGCTCTGGTTAGGCTGAGAGGTGGGTGGATGGGTAGCATCATGAGCCCTGAGGCTGGGGTCTGAGCTCTCAAGCCCTGCCTCTGAAATGCAAAGTGCAGTACACTGTTTTATCTGCCAGGGTCATGTGTCAGGGTTATCAATATGAAGGGAACAGATGAGGAAACTGGGATATAAGTTCTTTTGAGATTGGTCTGCTCTGACAAAGTTTGATGGGATGTTGTTTCTGCTTGTCTGGACTCTATACTGCAGTTCCTCACATGAGTGAAGAACAAAGACATGAGAGGCCAATGACAGCACCCATTTTCCTGAAGGAAAATCTAATCATTCAACACAAGCCTACAGAGCTCGTACAAGTCCATGTTACAGATGTGTTCTGCTTGAGGGGGAAGCTGGGAACTTACTTATCCAAGACCACACTCTGAGTAGGTCATATGTAGTACTGAAGTGGGCTGAGAGTGATGAGAGGTCCAGACAGTCTTTACATCAAAGTTACTCTGCAAGGCAACTGTCTACACACTTCAGAAAAGGTAATGGTGGCAGTAGGAGTGGTGGAGTGAGGATGGAATTGAGTGTTTGCATCCTAGAGTAAAAAAACTCAACCATAACAGACAGTTAAAAGTCAGCTGAGCAAATTCAAACATGGACTAAACATAAAATAACACTATCAGTATTATCAACGGTAATGTTTTTCTTTCAGGTGCTGGAGGTGGAACCCAGTGTTCATGTTGAGCAGCTAAGCAGGTGCCTGAGCACTGAGATCTACCCCAGCCTTGGCAGATACTGCTTTCTTTTTAAAAATCTATCACTACTAGTGTGTGTGTGAGGGTACATATTTGTACTGTGGAGCACGTGTGGAGGTTAGGGACTTTTAGGAGGTGGTTTTCACCTTCTACCAGTGAAGGTCTTGCCAGGGCCCTGGTGAATATTCTTAAAGTGACAATGCCAGTAGAGCCAATGAAATATGAAGCTTCTTTCAACTTTTCAATAGCTTCAAACTGGCAAACCAAGAGAAAGGGCAGTGGGGGTGGGGGGTGGGGGAGCGGTTACTGGTGTGGTGACACACACCTGTAATCCTAGCAAAGAGAAGCCAGCCTGGTATACAGACCAACATTCAGGATGTAAAAAACAAACAAACAAAAAACCCCCAAAACCCAAACAAACAACAATGAAAAATTCAGACTGAATTCACTTTGTTTTTCTTACATGGTGATATGGGAGTCCCCTCTGTATGCTGCAAATACCACTGGTTAATAAAGAAACTGGCTTGGCCTTATAGGGTAGAACAGAGCTAGTTGGGGAGTGGGGGGGGATTAAACGGAATGCTGGGAGAAAGGAGGCGGAGTCAGAGAGAAGCCATGGAGCCACTGCCTGACACAGGCGTGCTGAAACTTTGCTGGCAGGCCATGACCTTGTGGTGATGGACAAATTAATGGAGATGGGTTAAATTTGGATGTAAGAGTTAGCAAGTAAGAAGTCAGAGCTAATGGGCCAAGCAGTGATTTAAATAATATGGTTTCTGTGTGATTATTATGGGAGTATGGGTCGACAAGCAGCCTCCTACAACAAAAACCCTTATGTGGAGCTGGGCCGTGGTGTCGCACATCTTTAATCCCAGAACTCAGGAGACAAGAGGCAGATGGATCTCTGTGAGTTTGTAGCCAGCCTGGTCTACAGAGTAAGTTCCAGGACAGCAAAGAAACGTCTTGGAAAAAACAAACAAAACAAAACAAAAAAACCCCACACAACCAAACAAACAAAAAACAACACCAAAAAACCCTTATATGGTAGCTACAGCTGGAGCCTGGGTCCTCTGAACAGAGACACTGGTGTGGGTTTTCACAAGATGGTCAGTGAATTCCTGATAAGGAGACTTGGTGAATACAATCTCTTTCCAGAAGTCAGGGGTCAAGTAGCTGTAGGTCTCTGAGATAGCATCAAAGGTGACCTTGACAAAGTTGCCCAGGGTGACAGTGAAGTCTCTGGCTGACTGCAGCAGTCATTAACACTGGCCATCATCAGTAACTTCTTGGGCACGGGAGCAGAGATTATGCCAGTGCCTCTGAGTGAAGGAATGAAATATACCAACACAAAATCAAGATTCAGTACTCTTGGAGCATGGCTATGTTCCAGGCACCACAATCTATGCCACTCATGTGGGTCTCCCTAAGCTCTGTGGTCCCTCCACGAGACAGGCTAGTTATTAGTGTTCACAATGCAGTGATGAACAGATGATAGAGCTGAGATTCTGATCCAAGCAAGGCCATGTGTTCAAAGGTTTATCACGACCCCAGAATACCTCTACTAATTATTAAGCCTCTTTTTTTTTTTTGACACTGTGCAGCTCTGGCTGGCCTGAACTCAGAGAACTTCCTGCCTCTACCTCTCAACTGCCAAGATTTAAGGTGTGAAGCATCCCACTTGGACCCTGCTTCTTAAACACACAAGGAGATGATGCTTCACAATCAGCAACACAGCTGCTTCTACAACACTGCAGTAAGATACAATGCAGTTAGGCAATCTGTATTTCAAACCAGTTGTACAAAATGTATAGTTCTGTTGTCAATTAAAGTAGTAACTTTTTTTAAAATATTTATTTATTTATTATGTATACAATATTCTGTGTGTATGCCTGAAGGCCAGAAGAGGGCACCGGACCTCATTACAGATGGTTGTAAGCCACCATGTGGTTGCTGGGAATTGAACTCAGGACCTTTGGAAGAGCAGGCAATGCTCTTAACCACTGAGCCATCTCTCCAGCCCCCTAAAGTAAGTAACTTTTAAAAAGGCACATTTTCAGAGTTTAGGGGCTGAGGAATATACACATAAAACAATGTCTTACTTAACATAAAGACCTAATAGTCTTTCATATGGGCTGGAGGGGTCAGTAGTACAACAAGCCAGGTAAGTGCTCTAGTACTGAGCTACACACCTAGCTCACGCCTCTCTATTTTCCACCTTAAATTTTATTTATTTTATGTGCATGGGTGTTTTGCTTCCATGTATTATCTACATACATGCAATGCTTACAGGGTTAGAAGACAGTGCTCCAGAAGGTATTTTGGAAGGTTGTGAGCTGCCATGTGGATACTGGGACACTCATAACTGCTGAGCACTGCCTCAAGCCTTCCAAATCTATATTCTTTATTTTTCCTCCTCCTCCTCTTGGTAGGGGTGGGTTGAGACAGGATCTAACTGTGTATCCCTGGCCTCACAGAGATCTGCCTGTCTATGCCTCCCTAGTACTGGAATTAAAAGTGTGCACTACCCTGCCTGGCTCCCAAGTCTACATTCTTAAGCTCAACCAACAATGCTTGGGAATCCACACTGACAGGTACCTACAAAACCTCCTCAAAGATCCCTGAAAGTAGCTAGGAGAAGAAAGAAAGAAACAATAATGTGAAACTGGAAGACAAAGAGACATGTAAGAGCCCAAAGTCAGTAAAATGAAGCACCCACACAAATAAAACTGTACTATCTTAAGAACATAAAAACTTAAGGCAACTTCTCTTTTTGTATCTCACACTGTTCCATGTACAAAAACCCAGTCACAGCTGGGCGGTGGTGGCGCATGCCTTTAATCCCAGCACTCGGGAGGCAGAGGCAGGCGGATCTCTGCGAGTTCGAGGCCAGCCTGGTCTACAAGAGCTAGTTCCAGGACAGGCTCCAAAAACTACAGAGAAACCCTGTCTCGAAAAAAACCAAAAACAAAACAAAACAACCCAGTCACATGATCACAAGATATTCAAGCACTATGATTGTTTTCTTATCTCAGAGCAGAGACCCTACCTGTACATGAGTCTTAGATGCCGGATCAGAATGCCAGGATTGGTAACAGTCTCAAATACTTGTTCCTATTATTGAGTGTAATATGTGTTCCATATAAAGCCCTTATTCTGACCTCATGCAATCTACAGACCCACAAGGGGACACAAAACAACACAAACTACCAAAAAAACTAACCACACGCTAAAGCTATGGGAGGACAGGTCTGAGGACAGAACTGCTCCCACATATTTTAAGTCTCCTTGGTGCCACACTAGCCTTCCGATTGAAGCTTCAGTGGTCAGATCACCCAGCGTCTTTCTGTTAGTATCTCTCATTTCCAGAAAGTTCACAAATCCCAGCCCTCTTGGAAGCTCCCTGCAGGGAGTGGAAGGTACTATTTGCTGTGGGAGATGCTTACCTGTGGCTTCAATGTACTCAATGCATCTTTCAATAAAAATGGGAATTGGCTTCTCTGGAGTCACCACAGTTGTTAAGGGCACCCCAAAATAGTTACTCTCCCAGGTTGCCTTCGTGATGGATGGTCGGGGTTTGGGCTTTGGTTTCTGTCCAGGAAAGAAAAAACGGAAGCACAAAACAAAGTGAGTATCATAAGTATCTGCAAGGGTTCCAAAGAGGAACTGGCAGTTGGTAACAAAGTGCTGAAAAGATTTCAAGAGGACAAACAGATCCAAATTTGCTCATCTCCTTAATAGCATTTTCTAGCCTCCAAATATCACATAAGATACTGGAAAGTTGTCACACAGTCACACCTTTGGTGTGAGAGTGCATTATTAGAACAAAGATGTTTATAAGAAGCTGGCCAAGTTTACTCAATAAAGTAACAACATAATGGCATCCACATCCTCCACTGGGGACACACTGGAGTAAACAGGAAGTTTTCCAAATAATCTACATAATAATAAATGGTATATACTCAGAGATGGCTGATGCCTCGGAAAGATCAAACATGGGTCCAAAAACTAGTAACTTCCTCTTTCCAGAAAAGAGACAGTACGTATTCTGTCAGAGCTGTCTCAAATGAGGATTCCCTTTGATACATTAGCCTGGGGTTAATTCCTGGTGTTTTCCACATTAGGAAATGGTAAAGCCAACTAGTCAAACAAACAAACAAAATAACATAACCCAGGCCCATGCCTATAAATTCAGTCCTTGGGAGGCAGGGGTGGGATCAGCAAGAGCACCAGGCTAGCCTGGGCTACAATGTAATTCTGTCTATTCTTTTATTCCTTACGAAGCAGTCAGCAGGGCAATGATAGCCACTGAGATTTTACTATGCTACCAAACAAGTCCCACATACACTTCCTTTAAAATCTTCACAACCTTTCACTTTTTCAAGAAAAAGAAGTCTCCATAGGCCTCAATGACTCAATTAGTGATAATGCTTGATTACCAAAGCCCATGCTATTTAACAGTAATTACTGAAATAGTCTGCCTCAAAAATCACTCAAACTGTGACCTCTCCACCCCCACTGAATTTAGTACTTTTATTTTGAAGCTTATATTTAGGGAGGGGGCATGTTTTATACTAATGGAAACTCCCCAAAGCCAAGGAAACGGGGTTTAGAATGTCGATCTTTCTTAAAGTATCTAATAAGAGGGCAACAGAATACAGGTAAATTAGAGCAGTGTGATTCTAATAATCAGTTTTCATTTCCAAGTAGCTCAGCCCAATGTAGCAGGGCAGATGACGCCCCTTAACAATGTGCATGGATTATAAACCTATTTAGGGATCTTTCCATAAAACCCACAGAAGGAGACATCCAACTGTGAGGTCACAGGTCAATCAACCTTCCCCTTTTCTTCTGCCCATTTTCATTCATTTTAGTATTCCTTATAAGGGAAAAAGATACTTCCTGTTTACTCTGAGATTCTTTGAAAACTTCCTGTGCAAATTAGAGGGGTGGGAGTGGGAAGTAGGAGTTAGGAGTTAGAATTAGAGAGGGTAGAGGCAAATTAAAAAGTATACTGGGCTGCTAACTGGTAATACTTCAGAAAACAGTCAGAGGGCAAAGAAAGCCCAACCATTAGCCTGCTAAATAAGTTAATGTGGAGGTTCATGGACCCCCACGTGGCTTGGCCCTGACAAACACATGCCACAGCTCTTGAGGTAAGCCGGTACTGACTTTAGGGAAAAGCAAACTGGTGACTTCTGATTTTTCTTTATGGATAAATCTAGACTGTCCAGCAGTGTGTGATGCATGCTATAACCTATATTTATACAAGGCTCAACATAAAGAGTTTAAGCTTTGCTGCCAGACATTATGTACCAACAGGTGCAACAGTGTCATGGCTGCTATGGGGGTAACCAAATGCTTTCTGATTGGATCTGAGGCCTGCTCCACAGAAGGGAATTCTGGTACGGTAAACCTGGTGACAATTCCAGCTAGAAAAGGCAGGACAGACAACACACAGAGACTCAAAACTTGTCAAGGTGCCGAGAACGAATGACTGTTGAGTGAGGGCTCAGCTCTAAATGAACACTGATTATCAAACCCCACAAGGTCCAGAGGACATCTTGAAGAGGGAGACAGACAAAATGAAAGAACCAAAGGATGAGGGAAGGGTGCTGTCAAGTGCTGACTTCTGGACAGGACATATCATTGTGCTTACAAAGTAACAGTAGCTATAGTTACTGTATTACCCAAGACCTAAACAAGAGTAAACCAGCAATACTTCCAGCATGAATGGAGGGAGGTCTTATAAGACTCCATCTAGCTGAAGAGTCTGACAATTGATGGCTGGTCTAGATATGTTGCCTATGTGCATGTAGGCAACACTAATTGGGCTCAAGGGTGTTTAAATAAAAAAAGAAAAAGACAAAGACAAAAAAGCTAAGTGGGTTGTTTAGGGGATGGGGGGCTTGGTGAAGGTAGATATGATCAAGATACATTGTGTGTATATACACGTGTGAGTGTGTGTGTGTGTAGGTGTAGGAAATTGTCAAAGAGGCTGCTATGGTGGTCCACACCTTTAGTCCCAGCATTTGGGAGGCAGAAGCAGGTGGATCCTCTGTCAGTTTGAGACCAGCCTGGTCTACATACAGAGTTCCAGAACCTGTCTCAAAACAACAAGAAACAACAACAAAGAAAAAAAAAGTTCACCTTTCTAGACATGGACAGAGGGGGGAGGACCTTGGACTTTCCATAGGGCAGGGAACCCTGACTGCTCTTTGGACTGGAGAGGGAGGGGGAGAGGAGTGGGGGGAAAGGGAGAAGGGTGGGAGAAGGGGGAGGGAAATGGGAGACTGGGAGGAGGCGGAAACTTTTTTTTTACTTTTCTCAATAAAAAAAAAAAAATTAAAAAGCCTGGAATGGCAGTAGGGTTAGGGTAGGCAGATTTCTGTGAATCCAAGGTCAACTAAAAATACACAGTAAAACTCACACACACACACACACACCACAAAGAATTTAACCTGCTGGGGACATGGTTCAACTGGTAGGACACTCGCCCAACTTGCATAAAACTCTGGGTTTGAAGCCCAGCACCATATAAAATTGGGTGTGGTGGTGCACACCTTTAATTACAGCACTGGATGTGGAAGAAGAGGATCAAAAGTTCAAGGTCATCCTAGACTAAGTAAGAAGTATGAGGCCAGGTTGGTTTCTGTAAGACCCTATTTCACAAGAGAAAAACAGATTTCTATGTTTCAATCTGACTGATGTGGTTTGGGTCAAGTACTGTATCACCTCTATCTACCTTCCTAGGTTCATCCTGGTCACATGGTGTTATGGGCAGGACCTTTCAGCTGATGTGTAGTATTGTAGTCACATAGCCTTGGATCAAGCAATATTCTTCCTGTAAATGTTTCTGCCATTTAAAAGGTTAGTTCTGAAGTGTGAATAAACAGTGACTGACCATCTGTATTAAAACAACAACAACAACACTTCCATCAATCCCACCCAATTTCTTGGTCAAAATGAAGATAATACTATTCCCCAGTAAAACTGAAACTTCCAAATAAAGTGCTGCTAAGGGAAAGAGTGGAACCAAAAAGCAGGAGGTGACCCTGATTCTCCAGTCATCACTGGGATGCTTTCTAGCTTTAGTTCTAGAATCTAATCAAATTGAAACAATATACTCCTCAAAGCAATGCTCATGTGTATGCTTCCAAGCCACTGGCTAGAGAGGTTTGTCTCACTTATGTACTTTCTAAGCACCAGATCCCAAGTTTCTCTCTTTATAGTGGTACCAGAGATTGAACCTAGAGCAGAGAAGATAGGCAAGCACTCCACCACCGAGTCCCCAGAATAGCATGCTTCTGTTGGTCATACCCCCAGAATACCCCACTCCCACTAAAAGCATACATACTAAAAACCCTGGGGCCACTGAGCTGGTCCAGCAGATAAAGGCACCTGCTATTAATGCTGAGGGCCTTTTCTATTCTCAGGACTTACACGGTGAAGCAGAAAACCTATTCTTTAAAGTTGTCTCTCTCACCTCTATAGGCACAAAGCATGCCTGAGCCTACATAGCAAATAATGGAGAATGAGGAGCAAAAGTAGGAGGGGGAAAAGAAAGAAGGACGGAGGGAAAGGAAAGGGAGGAACTCTGGGGATGAGTCCAAGGAAATCCCACCGAGGTGGGTCTGATTGCAGAACTTGTACTTTACAGCACTACAGTTTATATAAATAAGTTCTTGGGTTAGGCAGAATGAGCAAATGGATATTGAGTAAAGTATAAAAGCACACCAACTATCTGAAAAACTTCTAAAGGTAATATATATTTGTCTACTCAAAATTTACTAGGGAAGTCTTTTATTTGTGTGTATGTGTTAGCTTCCTGTTTATTGCTGTGATAAGAACACAAGCAACCTGGGGAGGAAAGAGTTTTTACTTGGTTTACAACATTCCTATTACAGTCCATCATTTAAGGAAGTCAGGGCAGGAACTTAAGGCAAGAACCTAGATATGAGAACTGGAGCAGAGACCATGGGGAAGGCTCTTCCTGTCTTCTCTACTTTCTTTCGCTTATTTTGGTTTTTGAGACAAGGTCTCACTATGCAGCTAGCTAGCCCTGGCTTGCTTGGTGTACATAGCATCAAACTCAGAGATCCACCGGCCTCTGCTTTCCAAGTGCCCAGATCAAAGGTGTGTGATACTACACCCTACACTAGTTTACTTTTTTATGTACCTGAGGATTACCTGCCTGGGGATGGTACTACCCACAGTGGGCTGGGACCTTCTAACAAGGAATGCCCTGCAGACCAATATGATGGGGCCATTTTTTTCAATTGATATTCTCTCTTCTTAGATGACTCTATCTTGTGTCAGCCTGATAAAAAACAAAAACAAACAAAGAAAAAACAAACCAGGGTGTGGGTGTATGTGTGCCCACGATGACGGTGGTGTCATATTCCTTGGAGCTGGAGTTACTGGCATCTGTGAGCCATCTGATGCAGGTGCTGGGAACTGAACTCTGATCATCTGATAGAGTATTAAGTGCTCTTGACCTCTGAGATTTGTCTCCAGCACCAGATGATGATGTTTATTATTATTTCAAAAGACAGAATCTTGCATAGTCCTGGGTGGCTTTAAGGTCTTGAATCCTCTTGCCTGTCTCCCTAACACTGGGACTATAGGCATAGGGCACTATCTTTAGCTACTATCAGGCAATTTCAAGCTGGAAAAAGAGCCCTAAAGCAGTTATGTTCAAACAGTTGTAGAGCCATCTACTAATAATAAGGAGAAGGCTTATTTTGTACAGTTGTGCTCCAGAGATAAGAGCAGGATAAAAGATAAATTAGACTGCTAATCTCTTTCACCTCAAAGAGTCCAAGATCCAGTTTAACCCTCCAATTTATGAATGAGATAGCATTTAGAGAATATCAATCCCCTTTGTCGGGTGACAGAATTCCACCCCACCTCCTCACATGCATTCTTTTAAGCTTTAAACTCTAGATTAGAGTGTCAAATACATCCTTTAGATAACTGAAGGTTCTCCAGAGAATCATAAAATTAGACAGGAATTCTTGAACAATTATTCTAAACCTTCCTCATCAGGAAGTCAGTTTGTGGAATGCCATGACAAATTCTGGGCTGGCTTCTGATATTACCAACACTTCTGGCATCTAAAGGGTTACTGAGTACATTTTAGTTGGAAATGCCATTCTCCCAAGTGGCTTGCCAGATGTCTTGTGTCCCCAATAAGGCACATGTCCCTCTTTAGGGAATCACAGGGAGCACTCTCACAGCAGGTGCTCTCAACATCCATCTTCTTTTGGGGTATTCACTTAGCAGGCCAAACCAGAAAAAGCAGGAGAGGCCAAGCCCTAGAATGACCCACACATCTGTGCCTCAAGTGGGTCAAACAAAGCAATAGCAATTCCCTAAGAAGCTAGGTGCTCAAACCTCACAACCATAGCCCACACTACTTCCTCCAGGATGAAATGTCAAGACCCAGATAAAGGCAGGACCAACTTAAGTCATCTCCTCCTTTCCTTTCAGACAGATGCTAATAGAATAAATAGTCTCCACTTTTCCAGATCTCTTGGTTTCCCTAAAAACAAACTTACAGGTATATGTACTAGCTCACACCTGCAATTCTAGCACTTGGGAGTCAGAGGCCAGCTTGGACAGTATAGTGAAAGTTTTTTTTTTAAATATTTATTTATTTATTTATTATGTATACAATGTTCTGTCTGTGTGTATGTCTGCAGGCCAGAAGAAGGCACCAGACCTCATTACAGATGGTTGTGAGCCACCATGTGGTTGCTGGGAATTGAACTCAGGATCTTTGGAAGAGCAGGCAATGCTCTTAACCACTGAGCCATCTCTCCAGCCCGAAAGTTTGTTTTGAAAAACAAAACAAATAAAAAAAGCACCACTCAAGGCTTTTTTTCCCCACCCCTTCTCACATTGTTTCTAATTAACAACTATCCTCTATGTTTCCAATAGAGCTTCAAAGGGGCCCTTTCAATTAAGTTATTCATACTCCTGGCACTTATCAGCTTATAGCACCTCAATTTAGGGCAAAACAGGAAGAAACACAAACCCTGATGTTACCATCATCTAGCCCTCTTATATGAAGGAAAGGGATGATGGCTGTGTCATCACACTGCAGAATGAAGGAGTGTGGCAAAGCTAAGGATCTTGAGGCTCAATTTTTGGCCAGTGCAGCTGGGGGCAAGGTAGAAAAGGCAGCTGGATCTAGGCATAGGTCCATGCACACTGATTGGAGCTAACCTCACATGGGTCGTGCAGAGATAATTTTATATAACCAGGTGGTGGAAGAGAACCAATTGGCTTAGGGAAGTATCACAACAATTCTTTGTCCTTTGAAAAGAGGACCTGGACTCCCTATTTTATTTAAGGAGCAGGTGTGTGTAAGCTAAAGCAGATAGTTAAAAGATGTTCTATTGCCGGGCGGTGGTGACGCACGCCTTTAATCCCAGCACTTGGGAGGCAGAGGCAGGCAGATCTCTGTGAGTTCAAGGCCAGCCTGGTCTGCAGAGCTAGTTCCAGGACAGGCTCCAAAGCCACATAGAAACCCTGTCTCGAAAAATCCAAAAAAAAAAAAAAAAAAAAAAAAAAGATGTTCTATTTTTATCACCAAAAGGACAGTACAAAAGTTCTTCAGGAGTCTCAGGCAGGAGGACTGTGAGTTTGAGGCAGCCCGGGCTGCATAGAAACTGCCAAGAGAGAGAGAGACAGAGAGAGACAGAGAGAGAGAACAACTTGTTAATGTTCCAATAGCTAATTCAGCCCCTCCATGCCTATTTCGACCTTACTTGACTAGACACTGAAGGCAGAAAGAACAGCACCATGCTGTCCTTAGGAGGGATAGCATAAAGAAACAGTCTTAATAAAAGTTAGACACTGTTTGAATGAACACAAGTGAGTGGGCTCACCGGTCTAAACATGTGCACATGAACAGTGAAAACTAGCAACTTTCTTGCATATGGGAGTGGCAGCTATAAAACTGGCCTCAAAAGTTCACCCACTCTATTGCAGTGCTGGTAAACCAGGCAATGCATTCACGTGTTTGTTTTTGGGACAAGGTCTCATGTAGCCAGCCTAGCCTGCAAGTTACTATGCAGCTGAGGCTAATCTTGAACTGATCATTCTACCTTCACCTCCAAGTGCTGGAATTACAGGCAAGTACTACCATGCCCTGCTGAGAAGGTATTTAATCTCTCTGAGCCATGAATGTGCTCTACTTCCTGATCCAGCCAGCTATGAGGAAGCAAGTAGCCTCACACTTCCACCCTACTGAAACCAAACTGTTCCCATGCCTTCCCCACCAGGATGGACCATACCTTCAAAATGTGCTCCAAAATAAACTCAACTATGAAATAAATAATGTTGGGGTTAAAAATAAATCATACAAGTTAAAACATAAACCTATCCTATTTCTGTGGCAATCACACTATAGACTCCATATGAATAGATTCTGGTCTCCCATCCTGACTTTGAATTCCACACTGTATCTGATGAAGTTCTTCCCATGAACTCCCCATCTTCACTGTCTGTCTGCTTGGTGCTTCATCCACGTTAGCTTTACATTATCAATTCTTAAGAAACCCTCCTAGAGGGGCTGGAGAGATGGCTCAGTGGTTAAGAGCATTGCCTGCTCTTCCAAAGGTCCTGAGTTCAATTCCCGGCAACCACATGGTGGCTCACAACCATCTGGAATGAGGTCTGGTGCCCTCTTCTGGCCTGCAGACATACACACAGACAGAATATTGTATACATAATAAATAAATAAATATTTAAAAATAAAAAAAAGACTTTAAAAAAAAAGAAACTTTCCTAGATGTCTCAGTTGAGAGTAAACTTTGTTCAATAACCCCTCAGTATCTAGTACTTCCCCACCTGTTACTTAAGATACATACAAGTTTATGTTCAGAACCTATCATTGAGGAACACATGAACTAACTACCACATCTAGGACACCTAAAACACCAGGCAGGAGATAAGTGTTCACTGATGTCTCAGTACTGAACCAAATGCTGCCTTCCTAAAAGGGTGAAGGTGCTTGTACACCGATGTCAAAGTACTTCTTTAGAAGAGGTTTTACAGCTCACTCAGCAAGACTAAGCTCAAAAGCATATACTGAATTTTTCTGAGCAAGTTACAAAGAGCTCTTATCATATTCCACTTGTCTGTCAAAACCAATATCCTCCCAGGGGTGTGGGCAGTCCAACTGCCCAGCTGGTTTTCATTCACACTAGAAACTAGAAACTCCGTTCTAGGCCTCACAAAACGAGAGCTGTGTCTACAAAGCCATACAACCAACCAATTCACTGAATCCAATGAAATAAGCCAATTCACTGGGGGAACACAAACTGTCAAACTGGTTACTTGGTGCCTTATAGACCAAACAATGCGTGATTCAAACAGTTCACTTTTCAATAGGTTGTCTTGTCATGTGGCAGCTACAGTAAGTGAAAGATTTTCTTTATCACTGTTTTGTCTTTTTATTAAACACAAGAGTAAGAGCGTATCTGACAGAAGGGTAAATAGCCAATAATATCTAGCCTTTAAACAGTGGTCAAACACACCAAATTTCAGCAAACTGAATGAGCCCCAAGGGCACAATTGTAGAACAAGGCTCTATGGCCTGCTTTTTGGCTTTAAAATAAGAGCTGCTGGTCCCGATCTCATCTTTGCAAATGCACAGCCTTGGGAGACAGAGACATGAGCAGCAGCAGCAGCAGCTTTAGACAAAGCTCTATTCACAGCCACCCAAGTGCAATCTTAGAGTTTCAATTTCATTCAGATGAGTGCAGAAGGCTCCCACTGAGGGTGGGCTGCTGAATGGTGCTGTTGGGAAAATGACCCAAGAAGGAGCAAAGGAGCATTGGCTTTACTGTCTGTACTTTCATTAGAAGAGATGAAAGCATCCCTCTCTCTGACTAAGGTACTAATCTAGCAAATTAGGAAGAGTACTGAGTGGGTTTTTTTTTCCCCCTTTCCCCCATCACATTGGTACCCAGAGCAGAGCTTCTCTTCATTAATGTGGTTGCCAGGGCAAGTACAGAGTAAGCATCTGAATCACTGTGGGTTTAACCTTACACCAAAGAGGAAATGGTGTGGTCAGGAGGCCCACAGCAGCCTCCTCCCTGGTACAATGCCATGTTCCACCTGCTGCAGGGGCATGTCACCTTATGCTATGCTTCAGCCTCATCCCTCTTTCAGGTCTAGCTATTTCCATGGTGAAAACAGCACAAACTTCTGGCCCACAATACTCAGCCCTCTGAGGATCATGTTCCCTTTTACAGAAGGTACCAGAGGAGGGACATCATGTGCTCAAGTCCAAATGAGAAAGCAGGGAATTGGGATCTGACCCTAAGACCTCATTTCCAGGGTCTCAGCAGCTAATATCGACCCACATTCCACCTGGGCCATCATAATATTAGCTCTGCCCACAGGTCTTCCCTGGCAGACAGATGACCTCTTCATAGCCACTATGTAGCTCTGGCTACCCTACCTGGGTGCTGTGGCCTGGGTGAGAAGCGGGGGTGGGGGAGGGATGGGCACTTCCCCACAGTTTGGCCTGCAGGAGGGTCTGAGTTGTTGTCTACTGAAATCCAGAATGCCTTTCCCCTCACTTCAAATAAATGCTGAACTGCTCTGCCATGCCAATAAAAATCAAAGGATAAATCCCCCACGGAGGGTGGCTTGCACTCTCTGCCCTGATGGTATCTTGCTCTTCCAGTAAAACAAGTGTCAGTCTGCATTCCCTATGGCAGCAGTCCGAACAGGAGGCCTGCTCTGTGGCAAGGCTTTCATTTTCTCTGTAGGGATGACAAAGCAGCTCTGCTCATTCCAAAGAACCACTCTCCAAATCAGGGAAGCACAATGCCAGCTTCTACCCATTCTTCCCTAAAATGACTGCTGGCATGCCATGGTTCTCAGGCCAGAGGAATCATTTCTGTCTGATTTGGAAAAAGGCGTGGCCTACATAACTCAAGACAGGCTGGAAACTGGTACTTCTTGCCTGCTGATCCAGCAGCTGGGGACATGTCTGGTCCCCAGCAGGGATACAGCTCAAGACACAGAAACTGTTTCTTCTGAGTAAAGCCTTTGCCACAGTGAGATCTAGAAATCAAGTCTTATTTGACAACTTTTAAAAAATTATTTATTTTGATTGTTTTGAGAAAGGTTCCATGCTGGCCTTAGGTTTGGTAGGATCCTTTTGTCTCTATCTCTTCGATGTTGGGATTATAGATGGGCACCACTGCCCCTACCCCCGATAGGGCTTCTCTGTATAACAGTACTCGTTGTCCTGACCTCACTCTGCAGACCAGGATTGCCTCTAGCACACTTGGTTTCATGTGGTACTGGGACTGGAACCCAGTGTTTCCCAAAGGCTCAGCACACTCTTTACAAGTGAGCTACATCCCCAGTATGGGATGTTTTCAAAGCATCATTTGCAGTATTAAAAATATTGCCAGAAGTCAGAAAAAGACTTATAATTCAGTGTGCTATTATGCCACCTTCTTAATTCCCAGGTGTGCAAACACCCCCACTAATCAGAAGACTGTCAGCATTCACATAAGCTGTTCCAGCAACAGTTTTTACCAGGAGTGGAGGTGGAAGGAAGCCAAAATGTTCAAAATGCTCAGATTTGGTATCATCAAATAAGAAAACTTGGGGGAAATACAGGGAGGTTGGTTAGCTTTCTAAATAAGAACTATTTTCACTGGGTCTTCTTTCCAAGTTTTGAAGAACAATATCCAAGAGGCAGATATGACCCCAGAGTAGACAGACAAGCTATAGAAAAACTAAATGCGACGAATGTAGAGACTCAAAAAAGGGGCCCACAATTCACACAACATGGCTCTGCCCTTTCTGATACTACAGACAAGGCTGCCATGGAAGCCTCGGCCAGCATTGACTGAGAAGCACTCTGCATGGCCAAGAATGGTGTCATGCTCCTCCACCTCCCAGGGCCTTGGTTTACCACAATGGCCTCTATGCTATCTCTCAGTACTCCAGATACTTTTGATATGGTGTGTCTTCTAAGGCATTCATTTCTGGCAACTTCCCCCTCCGAGGTCCTTATAAAGTCTCATAAGTGACTGATCTCTGCTGTTTCCTGGCAGGGAGGAGCGTGAGCACGAACCTGTATATATCCCTGTCAGAGTGACCAAGATGTCACTCTCTGAACAGTTCTAATGGTTAGGGGAGTGGGAGAGTGTGTGTGTGTGTGTGTTTGCGAGCGAGAGAGAGAGAGAGAGAGAGAGAGAGAGAGAGAGAGAGAGAGAGAGAGAGAGAGCTTTGTCTCAAAGCCCAGGGAGAGAGAGGGAGAGAGAGAGAGAGAGAGAGAGAGAGAGGCTTTGTCTCAAAGCCCAGGCCTAAGAGGATAGGGCACTGCCTCTAGCTCTCTGCATTGTAAACACCAAGTTGCAGTCTACAGCAAGAAAAGACATTTTATCTGCTACTGACATGTAAAACACTACTAGTAACTTCTTCCTTCCCTTGTTGGTCCCTGTCCCTGTCATGCCTGTGGTCCCTTCAAGTTCAGAGACTCACTAATGGAAGAAGTGACTGGAGATGAATGAAGGGATGTAAAATCTCATTTTACAAAATCCCATGCTGAGATTTTTTTTTTTTTTGCCATTTCATCATGTTCACAGATTTGTGTGTGCAGAGAACCATCTACTCACTAATGTAAAATGTAGTACCCTTTTGTGATCATGAGAAAGCACCATTTGAGAGCCATATAGATGATGTATGTTCAGGCCAAAGGGTGCAAATCTGCAGTCTTTAAGGGAGGAAAGACTACCTGTACTGTCACTGGCTTGGGCACTTGTCAAGACAATGAAGAGCTCTACACCACCTGCTCATTTGGGTAATTACTGTTCTAGGCAAAGGCAAGCCCAGGATACCTACCCAAGGTGCTAACTACATTAGAATTGCCAGTAGTAGATATCTAATGCAAAGGTTGGTTCTTACCATAAGGCCAAAGAACAAATGCACTCTCATGCTTATGTGCTCACATCCAGTGTTTTTTTTTAAAACCATGTTGTCCTTGAATAGTTGCTATCATCAATCAAATCTCAACAAGATGCTGTGCAAACCACTACTGACTCATCCCAAATTGAGTCTTACCTTGGTGTTCCTCCTTAGACTTCGAAGGATATTCCTCCTCCTAGGGTCCTCATCTGTTTCATATGGAATGACAGCATTGTCCCCTTTATAACCTTGGGATGCCTGATCCTCCTCTTTCTTCCGGATGGGTCCCAGCTCGTCATCACTCCCCACACTGAAGCTGGTGCGGTAACTAGCAAACCGCCCCAGCCTGGTGCATCTTGTCCTGTACAGCACAGGCTTACTCACAGCTGATACCTTGCGGCCTCGTTCTAGAGAACTCGTGTCCATTTCACTATCAGAACCATTGCCACTGCCATTGGACTGGGCTTTGTTGATGTTCCGAATGGTGATGATCTTGCCCTGGGTGCTGTCGTGGGGCACAGAGTAAATGTTTTCTTCCTCATTCCTTGGCTTGACCACAGCATCTATTGGCTCTGCGTAGTCAGAAGGATCAAACCCGTCCTGAGGCAGCCAGGGGCTAGAAGACACAGACTTCCTCTGTCCCTCCCGATGGCCTTGGTCTAGGTAGGACAGATCTTTTGTGATCTCAAAATGGACAGGAGGCTTTGGTTTGACTGGTGGAGGTACTTTGTTGTTCAGTTTACTCTCAAAATTGCTCATTATGAAAGACAGCCCGTCATTTCCCTCCAGCTCCATAGAGAACTTGGAATGGTCTTTGGACAAGGAGGGCAATGTGGCATCTTCCCGAAACAGGTGGTACGATGGAGGCTCCACATCTTCTTCTGAGTCCTGCAAGTTTGAGTTGCAGAGTGGTGACCCAGCCCTGGGGGAATTGAACACTTCTTCAGTGGTGCTGCAAGCCTCAGCAACATTATCGTACATATGTGTGGCCTCGATTATGTTCTTTTTCTCCACCACATCTTTAAAAAAGGGATGAAAGATCTCAAGTTTATGCTGGGGCTGGCTACAAGGGATGCTTGTGAACCTCCCATCAATTTCTTGTGCAATTTCCTCCCCCTCTGTCAGTTGCTCTCGACTTAAGTCATTGTCCAGGACATCTATAGCGCCATCAGTGAGTGCAACAAGCTGGATGGGGATGATATCCTGCACTTCACAAAGAAAGGCACGCAACATTGCCAAAGAGGCCTTACGTTTGGCTGAATAAAAAACAATGTACCCATGAACCAACCGGCTCTTTCGGATGCTGAACGAGGAATGGTATGAAAGAACAGATAGCTCAATTCGCTTCTTGTGTAGTCCAATTGGAAGTTCAAGTAAAACAGAGTTGCTGCTCCCACAGTGCGAAGATTTACAAGTTTGGGACTGCAGGACAGGAGAGAGTATGTCATCTGCACTAAAGGGATCACCACACATCAGACACATGACAATTCGGAGGTCCACATCAGCCAAGTCTTTGATACTAGCAGTGGAGCTGACCAGGTTTAAGTTGCGCTTAGAATCCAGTAGTCCCTTCAGAACTTGACTGATCTGCTTCTCATTAATATTGCGTCCATAACCAATGCCAGCAGAAGCAGGATCAAGAAAGACACACTGTAGTTTGCTAGCGATCTGTTGGCCTTGTTGTATTAAACTGTGCAGAGTTTCTCCACTTGTGTCCCCTCTCTTGTTAACTAAAATTAAGGTCAAGGGGAGGTGAACTAAGTGATTATCCCTCCTGCCCAGTGTGGATTCTCTGCTCTTCTCTATACTCTCCACCACATAGGACAAAGACTCCTTTGAATTGTAAAGGCAGAGGCAGCCATGGGGTTGGAAGGTTGGTGTCTGGAAAGAGTTCACAGGGAGCCTGACATTCCCCTCTATTGGCCTCAGGGAAAGCTCATACATTTTACCATCTATCACATATTTGTCATCATTTGTACAAAGAGCTCGAATTTCATTGGCTAATTCTCGGGCAAGGCCATCTTTGCCTAAGATAACCAAATTGATTCTATCAATGTTGGGGTCAGACAGAGAGTTCTTCTGATTCCGATCAGATGGTCGGATAAAGCGAGAACTAATCAAGTGTTCAATTTTAGCATCCACACAAGCTGGGCAGCTTGGGCATGTCTCCTTTGTGGGGTGGTACACAAAATGAATGTGCTTCAGAATGAGAGCATCACGTTCTGCTTGGAGCTTCTGCAATGCTTTAAATCGCTGTTCTTCTCCCAAAACATCCTGGATGACACCCATCTTTTCCTTGCTGGGTTTGGCATCTAGTTCTAGCTCATAAAACAATTCTGAGTACTCCAAAAGCAACTCCTGGAACTCTTCCTTTGCTCGGTCTATAATCTGTTTTTGGTGCTTGCCATAGATGTCCATATACACAGATTCTTCCAGCCACTGGTAAAAGTCTTCATTCATAATAAAACTACGAGCCTCTTCCCAAGGTTTCCCGGGAGTAATGAAAGGAGAGGTCTCCAAGTTTTCTTTGAATGCCTTTCGCATCTCAGCTCTCTTCCTCTCATTCCTCAGCTTCTCCAAGTGGGTCTCATACAGCTGTTCGGCAGGGACTGTATCCATCAAGTCAAAGGGAATCCGCTCATTTTCCATGTTATCAATGTGGCTGGTGGCATCCCATGGTGTCTCTTCAAGCACAACAAACCACTTTAAGAACTCTGGCTTGGTCTCTAAGAGTTTTTTGGCTTTAATGCAGCTCAGGTGGTCTATTTCATCTAGATTAGGTATGAGGGCTTCAAAAGCCAATGGCAGGGCTGCCAGGTAAAGCTTTCTCCGGCGCTCAATATGCTCGTGCTTGAGGCGGTGGATGTGCTGCAGGAAGAGCTTCTTGGCCTTCTGTGTCCCTTCCAGGTACACATAGTCCTGGTACTCAGGGGATGCCTGCATCTTCCGGCTGACATTCAGCCAGTTCTCGTTGTGATTTTTCACAATGCGGCTCACCAACCACTCATACTTGTCCTTTGCTGTAGCTATTTGCTGACTCTGCTGCTTGAGAGCTTCAAAGTAAGGAATGATTTTTGTCTTTCCTCGACTCTTATCAATGAGCTGCACTAAAGTACTGAAAGCCAAGTCCACATTCACATTGGATCTTGCTGAGGTCTCTACAACCTGGAGGTTCTTTTTGCTTAAGGCAAAAGTATGTGCATCTCTAATGTACCGCTCAACACCCTCATCACACTTAGTCAGGACTACCACTATGGGCTTTTTAGTTTTTGCAAGTTGATTGTAGAGATTGGAGACAAACTTCAGCTGGTCATCGAAGTTCCTGTTCATGCCCCTGCTAACATCGATGCCCAGAAGGAAACCGTCAACCAGCAGCTTTCCATCTGGCATTTGTTTCTGCTCAAAGTCCTGCTCCAACCCCAGCTGGTCAGTGCAAAAATACATGAGTTTTTCAGCTGATGCGAGCTTGGTGGCTGCAGCTCTCTTGATGTAGGGCTGCAGTGCCGTGCTTCGATGAGGTTGAAAAGTCTGATCGTCAATGAACTCAGTCTGCTCCACAATGTGCATCTTACATTCCACACAGTCCTCCAGGGAGCGGCTAACTTCTCCCCAGTAGAGAAAGTGGTCATTATTAACAACGCGTCCACCAAAGTCACTGGTGCTGAGGACAGAAGTGTGGTCCAGGTGAAAATCATCTGCACTTGGGCGCACGAAGCGGTTACACAGACAAGACTTTCCAATGCCACACTGGCCTTTCTCCTTCTCAGTCCCAGACAGTCCCACCACGCTGATGTTGTAGGTGGGGATTCGAACATCTTGCTTTCTTGCCATCATCATCTTCGAAACATCCTGCCACAATCAACTACTTCCGAGATCAGATTAGTGTTCTGCAGTAGAGTAAGAGGGCTTCTCAGCAGTGCCAGGGGAGGCCGGCTGCCAAAGCAGCACAAGTGTCAGGTCCCATAGTGTTCTAAACCAGTATGATGTCAGTTCTTACTACTTCTCATCGCCAAATAGCCAACATGTCTGCCTAGATGGAGGGGGTAAAAGAAAAAAACATCAATATCCAAACTCTACTTTAACTACTGAATTATAATAAATTATAGATAAAAGTTTTTTGTTTCTTTCCTTTTTTTTTTTTTTTTTTTTTTTGCCTTTTATTGAGACAGGATTCCTCTGTGTAAAAGCCCTAGCTGTCCTGGAACTAGCTCTGTAAACCTGTCTGGCCTGAACTCACAGAGATCCATCTGCCTCTGTATCCTGAGACAATAGAAGTATTTTTTTAATCCAACAAATATTTAGTAAACCAATGTCTTTAGTAAGTCTTATATTTGGTGAATGATTAAGGCTGACATCAGAGGTATTGAGATGGTTCAGAGGGTAAAGAAAGGGACATTTCACAAGGGCAACGGCGTATCCTGAAGGGGCTCCTATGAGTAAGGTCTAGGTTAATCTATGAACCAAAGAAATTGTACAGTAATAAATTACAACTCACTACAAAAACATGAACTAAAGCCATACAGTTGGATCAGATGAGAACTATGATGGAAGGTAAAATGTAGGGAAATCTTGAGGGGCAGGATGTTGACAGATAATTCAAATGTCTCCTAAAACTGCCAATAATTATCAGGAAAAGCTCTCAATAGTAATTATGGTGGAGAAAACGGACAACACCTTTAGGAGGTAATCGAAATTCACATCACCAGTCTGGTACAGAAGCACTTTGGAGACAGAGGCAGGAGAAGCAGTTCAGGAGTAGCCTGAGCAGAGAAGGAAGGGGAAGGATAGATGAGAATGGAGGAAGGAAAGAGCAAAGCTTCCTGGAAGACTCACATTATTGCTTTCAAAATTTACTACAAAGCTACAACAATCAAAACAGTCCTGCAGTGATATAAAGACACAGATCCAATGAAAAAGAAACAGAAAACTCATAGCTAAATCATCATGTATATATCACCAAATGACTTTTTTTGGAGGGGAGGGGGTAATGGTTTGAGACAGGGTCCCACTTATGTAGCCCTGAAATTCACTATGTAAAACGGCTGGACTTAAACTCACAGAGATCCATCTGTTTCTACCACCATGCCTAGCTGACTAAACGACTTTTGACAAGGCTGTTGAGACCATTCATTGGGAGAAAGGATAGACTTTGAAAGCTGGTGCTGAGGAAAGTGGATCTTCACACAGGAAAGGACAGAGGTAGGTCTTTATCTATATATCATATATAGAAGCTAACATTAGAGCTGGGGATGTGACTCAGATGTAAGAATGTTTATCTAGCATGTGATAGGCACTTCAATTAAACAACAACAACAATAACAATAACATCAACAAAAACCCCAACTCTAGTAGTGTGTGGTGGAGCACACTTTTAATCCCTTAAGCATTTAGAGGCATACAAATCTCTCTGAATCCAAGGTCAGCTTGGTACACATAGTGAATTTTAGGGTATCCAAGGCTACACAGAAGACTCAAAAAACAAACTAAAAACAAACAAACAAACAAAAAACACCACCAACCAAGCAAAAAAAAAAAAAAACTCTAAATGGATCAAAAACCTAAAACTACAAAATGTAGAAGAAAACCTAGGGCAAAAGACTCCCATGAGCAATGGTGGGTAGTGCAGAGATGAGAGATAGCTACCAAGCCTATCAAAGGAGATGTAACCCCATTAAGCAGATACTTTGACTGTACACACATATTGTTGCATGCATGCACACAAACACATCTATACGTGCACATACACAATACATACACTCAATTCTGAAGACAATTTACAACAGTAGACTGTTTCTATTTTAAGAGTTGTCAGAACAAGGAGGTGCAATGCTGGTTGCCATGGCTGAGAGAAGGAGTGAACAGGGACCCTGTATTCACACAAAGAATGAAGTCACAGGGATGGGCGGTGGTAGTGGTAAAATATTATTAACAGTTTTAACACTTATGAACTATGTACTAAAATTGGCTAATTTTTTGTTACATGTCTTTTACACATTAAAATTAATTCGGGTGAGCGATGTAGATCAGTGATAGAACACTTGAGTAGAAAAGATAAATCAGAAAAAAAAATCAATACAAGTGTTTATGAAGTGGACGGCTATACTAAGATAAAGTATCTCTACTTTTAAAGTATTTTTTGGGGGGAAGAGCCAAAATGAATGTAAATGTTCAGGAAAAAAAATCTCTTTGTGAAAGAGTAAGAATGCCAAGGAGGGACTAGGGCTGTGACTTTCATGCTTGCCTAGCATGAAAGAAACCCTGGGCTTGATCCTCACCCCATATAAACTGGAAGTAGTAGTGACTGACTGAAATCCTAACACTTGAGGGGTGCAGGCAGAAGATCTGGCTATGCAAGGTCATAGGCAAAGCCAGTTTCAGACCAACATGGGTCATATGAGAACCTTTCAAAACAAAACCACTGCAGACAAAATGTTAATAGATAAATCTGGATTAAAGTATGTGTGCTGGCTAGTTTTAGGTCAACTTGACACAAGTTAAGAGTTATCCAAAAGGAGGAAACTTCAATTGAAAAAAATGTCTCCATAAGATTTGGCTGTAAGTCCTTTTTTAAATTAGTGATTGATGGGGGAGGGCCCAGCTCATTGTCGGTGGTGGCATTCCTGGGCTGGTGGTTCTGAACTTTTTAATAAAGCAGTTGAACAAGCCATGATGAACAAGCCAGTAACAGCACTTCTCCAAGGCCTCTGCATCAGCTTCCTGCCCAGTGAATTACTGCCCTCACTGCTTTTGATAATCAACTGTTAAATGGAATGGTGTGAGTAAAATAAACCCTTTCCTCCACTAGTTGCTTTTGGTCACGGTGTTTCATCACAGCAATAACATGAAATTCTTTTGTGTTGTTCTTACTGTTATCAATGACAAATTCTCAAGAGTGTAAATATGCATGGGTTCCTCTCATAAAAAGCCCTATAGTTTTCAAGTTCGCTGCTGTGTCCTCCATCTGCAATTCTTATAGAGGAATGAGTACTACAGTGATTATAAAGGCTATGCAAGGCTCTTGAAAACTAGCCTTCTAGACTTAATGTAGCCTCTTCCCTCTCCCCTGTGGTTGTCCTGGAACTCTGTAGATCAGGCTGCCCTTAAACTCAAGAGATCCACCTGCCTCTGCCTCCCGAGTCTGGGACTGAAGGCGTGTACCACCCTCATGTGGCTAATGCAGTCTTTCACTGGCCAGGACAGGAGGTGGCAAGTGTGGGGCTGAGGAGAGGCACTATAAGGGACCCAAAGTTTTAACAATTTCAGTCACTAGCAAGCTGTTATGGTATCACAAAGTCTTCAGTAACTGTTCAGCTGAAGTAAATAAAATGAACTGCCCTTGGCTACCTCTGTACACATAGGCCTTTGACACCTACTATTCTGTGGCATGGACATTTACTTGCACACTAAGGTGTGACTGTGTGACTGCCAAGTCTGTAGCCAAGCAAACAGTCTCCTGAGAGCAAACAGACCAATTTTCTTTTGAATCTCATTTACATCTAGTAGGAAGCTGGCATTGCTATAAACATCATGCTTTTGTGTGCCTCACAGAAATGTCAAGAAATATCTTTAAACATTTTAAAGATTTTTATTTTATGTATAAGTGTTTTGTCTACATGCATGTATGTACAACTTGTGCATACCTGACGCCCATGGAGGTCAGAAGAGGGTGTTGGATTCCCCCAGAAATGGAGTTATGGATGTTTGTGAGCCACCATGCGGGTGTTGAGGAGAAAAAAAACTCAGGTTCTCTGCAAGAGCAACAAATATTCTTAACTGTTGAGCTATCTCTCTTGACCGGTGGTTCTTAACCTGTTGGTCACGACTCTTTGCGGGAATGGGTCGAATGACCCTTTCACTGGGGTCACAGGTCTCAAACTTACCTATCTTGAAACGTACTTAGTAACAGCATCCTCCTTGGAGTGACAATTGCATGGAACTGGCAATCTGTGACTCAGCTCTCTGTACAGTGGGTCCAATAACACATCCCTTCCCAGAAACCCCAGGGAACAACAATAAAACAACAAAAACACTGGCTCAAATTTGAAGCAAAAATGCATCACCTGTTCAATCTTTGCTTAGTTATAATTTTTAAATGGCAGGATGGTCTTAGCTGCAGAAAGCTGAAATGTATAGAACAGTCAACTCTGAAGAGGATAGCTACTAATATGTATGCAGTTTTGCTGCTGTTTTGAGACAGGGACTCATTAGTAACTAAGGCGGGCCTTGAACTCTAACTCCTGCTCAGCCTTCTGGGCACATTAGGATTTCAGGCAGGTATATGCCACCATGTCTAAATATAACTTATAATTTAAACTCCAAATTATGTTCACAGCCAAAAACGTTACCAAAACTTAAAAATCAGGTGGCATGGAAGTAGTTAATTTTCGAACACCTGATAACTTCTACTTGTTAGGAACCTAATAAGTTCCTTGGTGTAACTGCACTCTCAGCTTTGATGTCTGAATAATGCGGTTTTACTAGTTCCTCAATTGGACTGAATTACACAGTAAACAAAGCTGGTTATAAATCTAAGGATGTCTCAAACACTTAGTTTAGAGGAAATAACTTTAAGTGCCTGCCCACATACACGTTTAACTTTTCAAAGAGGTAGCTAAAAAAAATTAGAGCCACTAAACTTAGGGATCAAAAGACCATAAAAAGAGAAGAGAGAACAAGGAAGGCGTGTCCAAGACTTCACAATGTTCAATGTCCTCAAACTTACATCTGGTGAGAAACAACTATTTTTTCCTTTAAGAGACAAGGTTGCTCTACTCCCTTTGTATACCAGGCTGGCCTCGAACTCACACAGATCTGCTTGCCTCTGTCTGAATGCTGGGATTAAAAGCGTGAACCACCAAACCTGGCTGAAAAACAATTCTTTTTTTTTTTTTTTAATATTTATTTATTATGTATAGAATGTTCTGTCTGTGTGTATGTCTGCAGGCCAGAAGAGGGCACCAGACCTCATTACAGATGGTTGTGAGCCACCATGTGGTTACTGGGAATTGAACTCAGGACCTTTGGAAGAGCAGGCAATGCTCTTAACCACTGAGCCATCTCTCCAGCCCTGAAAAACAATTCTTAATGAGAAACTAAGTAACAAAATATGCATTCCAGTGATTTTCCAGTACTAGTTAGTCCTTTCAGAAGTGGAGAGTGAAAACAGGAAAAACACATCTTTAAAACTAACCCCGGAGCTGGAGAGATGACTCTGTGGTTAAAAGTACCTTTTGCTTTTGCAGAGTACCTGAGTTAGATTCTCAGTGCCCACATGGTGGCTTACAACCATCAGTAACTCCCTAGCATTCATATGGTGAACATTCATACACATAAACTAACTCTAAAAAAAATTAAGTAAAATGAACCCAAGCTGCTGTAGGTTCCTGGCCACCCTTAGTCATATAACTTGTCTCAAAAAAATATAAAAACAAATCAACAGAAAAAAAAATCTATTAAAAGGTTAAAAAATGGTAAATCCTTGGATTACTGAATTCTGTGGAAATACTGATACTAGGAAAACTAACAAAACACAGAGCCTAAAAGCTCAACATTTAGTGCTAGGAGTCAAGGTGGAGAGGAGAATACTTCAGTACTTTCAACTTTTTATCACAATTGTGTGCTGTAGTAAAAACCATGCAAACACGTGTGCTCTGCAAATCTTGTCACCAGGTGTCTAGAATTGTCTGTGGAACATGTAGCACCGACTCTAAAGTAGAGCAACTCCTCTAGAAGGGGAAGGAACTTTTTATCCAATACCTAGAATAAGAATCTGCACCATTCCCAAGACAGCACCAGAAATGCCACTGTGATCCAAGAGGACATGAACCACAACAGAGGAATCTAAAATGGCTGAAAGACACTTAAGGAAATGTTCAACATCCTTAGTAATCAGAGAAATGCAAACCAAAACAACTCTGAGATTGCATCTTACACCTGTAAGAATGGCCAAAATCAAAAACACTGGTGACAACTTATGCTTGAGAGGTTGTGGGGAAAAGGGAACATTCTGCATTGCTGGTGGGAATGCAAACTGGTACAACCCCTTTGGATGTGTGGCCATTTCTCAGAAAATTAGGAAACAACTTTCCTCAAGACCCAATAATACTACTTTCGGGCATATATCCAAAGGATGCTCAATTGTGCCACAAGGACATGTGCTCAATTATGTTCATAGCAGCTTTGTTTGTCATAGCCAGAACCTGGAAGTAACCTAAATGCCCCTCGATCGAAGAATGGATAAGAAAAATGTGCTACATTTACACAATGGAGTACCACACAGCAGAAAAAAAAATGACAGCTTGAATTTTGCAGGAAAATGGATGGAGCTAGAAAACATTATTTTGAGTGAGGTAACCCAGACACAGAAAGACAATTAATCACATGTACTCACTCATAGGTGGTTTTTAAACATAAAGCAAAGAAAGCCAGCCTACAAACCACAATCCCAGAGAACTTAGACAACAATACAGACATTAAGAGAGACTTACACAGATCTAATCTACATGGGAAATAGAAAGCATAAAATGACAAGATCTCCTGGATAAATTGGGAGCATGGGGACCTTGGAGGAGGATTGAAGGAGGGAGGGGAAAGGCAGGAAGGGGGAACAGAGAAAAATGAAGAGCTCAATAAATATTTTTAAAAAAGTTAATAAGAAGCCTGAGCTAATGGGCCAATCAGTTTATGATTTAAAAAAAAAAAAAAAAGACCCAGGCTGGGCTGCAAAGCAAGTTCAGGCAGCTCCAGGCTGGAGAGATGACTATGATTAAAAGCACCTGCTATTCTTCTAGAGGACTGGGGTTCTATTCGTAGAACCTATTCAGCAACTAAAAATGGTCTGTAACTCCAGTTTCAGGGAATCTGATGCTTTCTTTTGGTCTCCAAGGAAACCAGGCACACATACACATGGTACACAGACATACATGCAGGTAAAACACCAATACACATGAAATAAAAATTAAAAGAAAATCAGAAGGGGCTTATACCATCCATCTCTAAGAAACTATTAGCAATTATTGATTGGTGGGATAGATGTAATCATTTTCTTCAGTAGAGTAGGAAATGTTCCAGTAAATAATCTTCCACCTATGCTCATGCAAACAAGTTTTTGCCTTTCCTTTGGAATAGAGAAAAACTACAGATGAAGAGAAAGAAGTACAGTTCAAAGTCCTTATCCATGCAGTCTACTCACATGTAAAATCTAGACGAACATTCAAAACTTCAAATCTACTGACTTAAAGATAGAGGCACTGGGCAGTGGTGGCGCGCGCTTTTAATCCTAGCACTCAGGAGGCAGAGGCAGGCGGAACTCTGTGAGTATGAGGCCAGCCTGGTCTACAGAGCAAGTTCCAAGACAGCCAAGGCTGTTACATAGAGAAACACTGTCTCAAAAAACCTTGATAGGTAGACAGACAGACAGACAGAGTGAAGGCATGGAGGCAAGTTTCTGACCTAAGAAGATATGATAATCTTTGGGAATTGACAGATACCAAGATGACCTTGTTTCTGGGAATCAGAATTATAAGGGAATAATACCTTTAATTCTACTCACCTGCTTACCACGAGTGCATTATTAAATGACTGGTCAAAATCAACATGCTGACAGCCCCCAGGATGGCGCAAAGAAAGGCCCCACTGGGTGACCCCCGTTACACTACCTTCCCCGTTTCCTGCAGTCAGAGAAAATCATTTTTATGTCACTCTTCAGAACTGAGAGACAATCTATCAGCCCAATCCAGCACTTATCTACAATGCAATATCAGAGTGCTGGGGTAAATAAATGCAGTGAGGCTCAGCAGTTGAAAGCACTTGCTGCTCATGCAGAGCGCCTGTGTTCAGTTCTCTGCACTCACAAGGCTGCTCACAACCATCTGTAACCCCAGTTCTAGAGTATCCAATTTTCTCTTCTGACTTCTACAGTCACCAGGCATGCATGCACAAGATGTGCGCACACACAGAGGCAAAACACTCATACATAAAATGAAAATTTTTTTATTTTGGGGGGGAAAAAACTAAAACAAAAAAATTTAAATGATGCCTTTCCCCCTTTGATGTTATTGTATTTATTTTTGTTATTTTATTTTTTTGAGACAGGGTCTCAAATTAGCTTCAAACTGACAATGTAGCTGAGGATGACCTTAAGTCACTCTATAGAGTTACCGGGATTACAAGCATATACCACCTCAGCCAATGGATGGGGTGCTAATCAAGGGCTTCATGTATACTTGGTAAGCAAGCAACTGAGCCTTATCGTCAGCCCCATATTCTGTTGGTAATATTGCCACCTAAACTCTTTTTAGAAGAAAACTGTACTTGAACATGGCAATTATAATTCTACCTTTCAGCCCAGTAAGAGCTGAAATAAAAGTATCTGGGTGTGTTGTGTGGAAAACCATAGGTTTGCAAAGAAAGCAATACAGGCTATGGATCTGACCCCTCCCTTCTGTGAAAGGGAAAGGTTCTTACAGCTAGGGAATCTAACTATATACATATATACATAATACAGCACACACACATACGCATGCACACACCTCTAAAATATGTCCTCTAGATTTTAAGAAAGACTGAATTAAGTGTTACCTCTCTAGTCATGGATGTTGGGCACGTGTACTCTTAGTCATGCTATAGCAAACTCCAGAAAGTTTAGGAAGCCCGCAAAGCATCAGGAATCACCAAGTATTCGATCAAAAACTGGAAACTCATGTCTGTTTTGAAAATACTCTGGCCTAAAGTTAGGTTTTCAAAAAGTAGCCATGAATGATTCTAATTTTCTGTTAGATTAACTTTCTGCTAAGATTCTGCTCTGTGTATTTGCCAACAGCCCCTCTACACTCGTTTTCCTGAGTCCCGGTGAAAGTACCCTGAATTCCAGGGTTGGGGACAGAACTACGATGATGTTCTTACCAGTCCACATTCAGTACAACATGTCTTTTTACCACCCTTAACACAATTCTCAAGTTTTGAGGGTAGCCAAACTCTACAAACTGGTCCTAAAGCAACAACATTTCTAAGCCAAATTATTCAGAGGACAGAATCAGATTCCCATGATCAATGAAGGGGGCTGTTTCAGCAAAAGTACTTCCTTAAACTTTATCCTCAGCAGCTGCAACCAGGCAGCTTCAGAATTCTAGCCAGCCTATCTCATGAAAGTATAAGACAAAAATAAACAAAGACAAATCAGAACCTGAGGAACTGCTCTTCCTGATTTACAGGATCTCTCTGGGTTACCTGCCTGTTATGTTGTAAAATATGTATCTGATTTTGTTCCTGTCTTCTGGCTTACTACTAAAACCTTTAAAATCTACACAGAAACAAACGTTATTTTGCATGATGATGACTTTAGAAGGGAAGCAGTTCACAGGGAAAACCAGGGCAGGATTAGACTGAGATCTGTATTTCCAGCCTCTACAGAGCTGAACACAGTCAATAATCTAATTAATCACGCCTATCTTCAGAAGTTCCATAAAACCAAAGCAGAGGGCTCAGCCAGCTTCATACAACTGACAACATCGAAGTTTAAGGAGGTTAGATGCATGGCCACTCTATAATATCCCTTCCAACTTACCCTGCCTTCTCCATCTCATCCTTTAATAACATCAACAGTGTGCTGCTTTGTGGACCACTCTAGTAAAATTAACCAAAACCAAAGGGCCATGGGAAGACTGGTGTACAGAGTATGAGTAAAATAAAACACTAGGACTTTCATGGGAAGCAAGGAAGACTCTTAATTGACTAAGCCCTAAACCTGAGACGTGACATTATCCCTGGGTATACAGTATCAGGGCTGCATCTAATCTGAAAGACCTGCTGGTGTCTGCTGTGGAACAGACTGCTTGCTTGATGGGTAGGTGGGGATGAGGGTGATCTTCTACATTTCTGATGTTAAAATTGTATAGTGGGAAAAAAAACAGAGTTTATATTTATTCCTGTTTTCTCAGAATTGGTGTCATAACAGGGATTTGCTGAGCCGGATGTGGAGGCACATGCCAACTCTTGTACAGTGGACACAGAAGGGTCAAGAGTTCAAGGTCATCTTGGGCTACATATTGGGGCCAATTCTGCTACATCCTGTCTCAAAAACCAGAAAGAGAGTATTTCTCCCTCAGAGCTCTTTTCACTCTCAGGAGTTTATTTTTTCCCATTTGCCCTAATAAAGATGTTTGTTCTGCTTTTTAAGTAGGGGGGCAGGAATGTTGAAGAGATTGTCTCAGTGATTTAGAGTGCTTGTTGCTCTTGCAGAGGACCCGAGTTGGGTTCCTAGCATCCACATGGTGGCTCACAACCACCCCTAACTCCAGTTCTAGGGAATCTGATGAACTCTTCTGACTTCTGCAGGTATATCATGCCCATGATGTGGTGTGTGTGTGTGTGTGTGTGTGTGTGTGTGTGTGTGTGTAGCCAAAATACTCATCAAAATACTTATACACAGAAAAAAGGTCTTAAAAAAAAAAGACAGACAGGTGCTGGACAGTGGCAGGGCACACCTTTAATCTCAGCACTTGGGAGGCAAAGACAGGTGGATCTCTGAGTTTGAGGCCAACCTGGTCTAAGGAGCAAATTCCAGGACAGGCTAAATACAGAGAAACTCTCTTTCTAAAAAGAAGACAAACGACAACAGAGAGAGAGAGAGAGAGACAGAGACAGAGAGACAGACAGACAGACTTCCTAGGATAATGCTGGTTCACAGAAATATGGACTGGGAAAGAAAATCAAGGGTAGGAGGTGAGGAAATTGGATTTCTGGGTTGCCATTGTGATCTTGGAAGACATGGAGTCAGATGTGTTCACTGTGCTCAGTTACTGAAGGTAAAAGTTAGCAAAATTATCAGACACATGTTTGAACTACCAGGAAGCTGGTCTGCTGGTTGTATAAGAAAACACAGCGGCATACAACTTTAATCCCAGGACCCAGAATGTTGTAGATCAGTCTGGTTCACTGACTGAAGCTATCCCTGTACTGAAAGGCATAATTTGAGAATCCAAGACATCTAGGTTAGTCACTCCTTGGGCAGGTGTAGAGGAGTCCTTAGGAACAAGAGGCACTCTTCTCCCTAAGGTTGACTCTAAGGAATTTCGGGTTCTAGTAACGCTTAGACAGTGTCTATCATCTATCCACTTGGGAGAATGCTGCTCCTAAGAAAGTGGAGCTGGGAGAATGACACAAAGTACTGAGCAGTATGTGTCTGGGTCTATATGGACACATGTGCAAAGATCAAAAGAGTTTATTTCCATATTCTCAGACTTATGGCAAGGAAAACAAAGATCAATATTTAGGATACACTGTACAAGCAATTCACACAAAAGGCAACATAAAACCTAAGCAAGTCCAAATTTAAAAGCATTTCAATAAGCCACACATGACACAGCCTATTTAGCCATCGACACAGTGCATTTGGGTATCCTTACCAAATTAAAAAAAATGAAACAAGTGAGCCTTATCCTTACCATAAGATCGATTTTACTCAGATTGTGAAATAGAAAATAAAATCTATAAAATTATTTTGTATTACATTTTCCCTGGCTGGGGGGGACATGTATGTTATGATGCATATGTGTCATTGAGAAGACAACTTGTGGGAGTTCCCTCCTATCATGTGGACTTCAGGCATCGAAGTCAGGTCATCAAGCTTGGTGGCAAGCACCTTTAGCCACATCCTGTCAGCCCTCACCATTTGCTTTAAAACACTTATATTCTAGTGTGTGTGTGTGTACCCAGAAATAATTTTAGAAGAGGTCATAAATTCAAGTGGTGATATGGAGGAGCTGGAAATGGGAGGGAGGGGAGCAGAAATGATGCAAATATAGTATACTCATTGCTAGAAATTCTCAAATAAGTAAAAAATAAGGGTAAAGAGGAATACAAGATGGTGTGAATCTACAATCCTATGGTGAGATGGGACATGGATATTAGAATCATGCAGAAGTTCAGTGGCCAGGTAGCCTGGAATATACAGCATGGAAGCAAACAAAAGAGATCCTGCCTTAGCAAGTGAGAGAAATGGCTGCCAAAACTTGTTCTCGTGGGCTGGAGAGAGGGTTTAGCCATTAAAGTCTAAGTTTCGTAATCAAAAAAGTTTTTGTCTGGCCTCCACATGAGCACCATGGTACATGCACAGCTCCCATTCCCCTTTAGTCTCTATCTCATACACACATGCACAATAAGAAAAACTGTGATTCCTCATAGATCTGTTCAGCATCATTTTTAATACATCTCTAAAAGTGACTCTAATATGCAATGAAGCTTGGAAATCACTGCAGTTGCCATTTCTAAATAAAATGCTATACCTGTGCTTTAGCTGGTGTCTACAGTGCTTTAATACAAAGGGAATACTATGGATGAAGTACTTGAACTGAGCTGGAGAAATGCTTTGGATCTGTTCCTTGCCCCATGAAGGCATAGGATACCAGCACTGTTTCTAAAAACAAGCAAACACGTATTAACAAAAACAAAACAACAACAACAAAAAAAAAAAACCACATAATCTTGCAAAGTTTTTTGTTTGAAAATTTCTTAGCACTTGGGAGGCAGCAGCAAGACTATGTCTATGAGTTCAAGATGCAAGATGCGGTCAAGACTAGCTGGGTCTATACAGAGAAACCCTGTCTCAGAAATACTAAAACCAAACCAAACCAAACCACAAAAAAAAAAAAAACAGCAGCAGCAGCAGGAGGAGGAGGAGGAGAAAAGATTCTTAACTCCAGCATTTGGGAGCCGAGGCAAAAGGATCGCAAGTTCAAGGATAACCTGAGTTCCAGAGTGAGACCCTATCTGACAAAAAGAAAATGAATATTCTTCATGTTCCTGAATATGCAAGAAGACTGTGCACAGTGCAGAAGATACAGGCATTGCTGTCAACTTAAAAAAAGGAAAAGAGAAATACGTTAGCCTAGTTTTAAGTCAAGCAGCAAGTCCCAACAGCATTTAAACATGACAATTAGGATTTCAGCCCATTATTTCTCATTATTCCTCACTATTCATTTGCATTATTCTACATTTGCCAGTCCTAAAACAAGCTACTATTCAAATAATAAACTTATACCAAATGTATAACCGTGTGTGTGTGTGTATGTGTATCAATCTTCTACTTTATCTGATGTGCCAGAACCGAAGGTAAGGAATAAGGACAATGTCACAGGCTAGAACAGAGTCAACTTCTATACCCAGCAAACTTTAACAGGAAACAGTTGGACTCACATGTTTATAAACTTCATATAGCCAAAACCAATACACATACTCATCTTGGCCATTTTCTGGTTCCCAAAATAATATATATTCCTGTCTTGCTTAAAATGAAGTAATAAACAACATCATGAGTTAACAAAACGAAACACACAACTGTTGTAAACGAGCTGAACAAATGACTGGAATCTGTTTTATTTTATTTTTTGGTTTTTCGAGACAGGGTTTCTCTGTGGTTTTGGAGCCTGTCCTGGAACTAGCTCTTGTAGACCAGGCTGGTCTCGAACTCACAGAGATCCGCCTGCCTCTGCCTCCCGAGTGCTGGGATTAAAGGCATGCGCCACCACCGCCCGGCTTATGACTGGAATCTGTACAAACTGTGCCCTAAGCTTAATCTTATCTCAAAATCTGCTAAATTAGGGGTTTTGCTCTTTATTCTTCTGTAGAAAACTGCGTTTAAAATAAGCTGAATTTCCTTTTTCTTTTTCCCTTAAGACAAGGTTTCACACCCTGGTAGCCTCCAACTGCCTATGTAGCTGAGGATGAAACAGCTGACTCTCCTGAGCACTGGAGTTTACAAGTATATTCCATTGTGTTTTTAGTGATGTTAGGACTCAAATAATAGCCTTTCACATGCTAGACACACACTGTACATTCTGAGCTACATTCCCAGCCCCAAATAATTTGAACTGTCAGAGAAAAAATTAGTTTTACTATTAGCAAAAACATTACAAAAACCAGCTAGCACCTACTATATGCTAAGCCTAGGCCTGGCAATCTGAGTTCTACTCTGGAACCCACAAGATAGAAAGAGCTAGCTCCGCTGCATGTGCTATGCACACGCGTGTGCGCACACACGCACACACACACACACGGGCGGGGGGGTGTGTGGCATACTACTACCTTTTCACTAAATAACATCTTTTGCAATGTGCAAAGCCATTCTGAGCCAGGACACAGAGGCATACTTTCAGACTATAAAGCTTTATACCCTTTATGCTGTTTTCTAGAAGGAGACATGCAAACCAAGTTCACACAGCTAGCAAGCACACCTGGGACTCTAATAGGACACTTTTTCATATCCTTGACTCTTTTCCACCAAGTCCCTGCTGGGTTACGGCAAAGAGGCGACACTAACCTCACTGGTGCAAATACTGAAGCCATGCCCTGAAGAGCCAAGGATGCCGTTAGTTCTTCAGGTTACTAAGTAGGCTCAACAGGTGACATAATACCAGGACTATGAGCCTCAAGAGAGCAACTCTTGCTTAGTATGCTTTTATATGCTGAGGTCATGTATTAAAAAAAAGTTGCCAGTTGTGTGGTGCACATCTTTAATTCTGGCACTCTGGAGGCAGTGGAAAGCAGATCTCTGTGAGTTCCAAATCAGCACTGTGGTGCACTTAGCACTTGGGAGGCCTGGGCTGCATAGCCAGAGCCTGAAAGAAAGGGGGAGGGAGGGAGTTTGAGGATGTGGTTCAATAGACAGAGTGCTTGGCTAGTATTTGTTAAACCCTGGACTCAACCTCCTCATAAGCTATCTGGACATAGTGGTATATACCTAAAATCCTAAATTCCAGAGGCAGCAGTAGGAGGAAAATAGATACATACATATTCACTAGATAATCCCTTCAGAGGCCAGGCTGGGCTACTGGGGACCCTGCCTAAAACAACTCCTAAACCCTCAGTTTCTATGCTTTTTTTCCCCTCGTTTATTTGAGGCAGGACTCTGTAGTTCCAGGGCCTGTCCTGGAACTTGTTCTGTAGACCAGGATGGCCTCGAACTCACAGAGATCCACCTGCCTCTGTCTCCTGAGTACTGGGTGATTTTGTTATTTAAAACAAGACACTGAATGCGCAGTATTTGGTGGTCTAATTCCCAAGACCCTGCCTAAACGTATGAGTCAAACAAGTTGCTATTATTCTCTCAAATTCTTTCTCCTCTTTATCCTCCTGGGAAACCTATATCCAGATAAGTGGCTGAGACAGAGGAAGGAAATATCTGTTTAGCCAGGGCCCTGGTATACGAGGGTGTCAGCCTTCACTCTCAGAGGAGCCATGGCTTGAGTGTGCTTGCACAAACATAGTAGGAAGGTCTGGAGGAGTGAAGAAGGCCATCTTTGGCCTCCCTATATCTCTACCCTGCTCTTTCACCCTCATGGGAGCCCACTTTCCATGCAAAGTCAAGTTCAACCTGCTTTTAACAAGTGCTGTGCATAAACAACTGCCTTCGATGGAATCACTGACACAGTAGTAGTGTGGGACACTCCTTTGAAAAGCCTTGTCAGGCTTGGGCTGTGTAATTTAGCGGTGGCTCACAGGAAGTGCTGGGAGCCAGATTCTTTCTGCCTGTGCTCAAGGCCGTAATTTCCTTCCCATACTTAAATCAATGACCCTGTGGCTCTCTGTCAAGGGAGTGGGCCGAGGGTAAAGGGCAGAAAAATAAGAAGCAAAATCTGAAGAAAATGGGTTGATCTGAAAAGATTCCTAAGATTCTTCTCAAGATTAACTAAGGAGGACTACTGGAAGAACACAATCTGCAGCCTCTCACTGAAAGGCACAACAAGGCAGGCAGGGCTGGTGGAGAAGAGACAATCCTAGAAGTCACTTCAGACCTGGGGCCACCCTGTTCCCAGCCAGCATGAGAGAGGCTAACCAAAATCGTAGAAGCAATATGACTGGGAAGGGAAGTGGAAAAATCATTGTTCAGGGCAGGCATGGTAGGGTACACCTGCTGCAGGTGTTAAAGAGGGAGGCTAAGGCAGACAGACAGCAGGATCATGAGTTTGAGGCCAGCCAGTACCACAGATTTACACCAACAAGCTCTGCCTTTACCGCAGGCAGATCTTATGAGCCTGTCTGTTTCCTACAGCACCTGTTCACCCTTCAACACTTCAAGAGCAACTTTAAACTGTAAAATATGTCATGTTGTAAAGTCAAACATAAGAAAACAGTTGTGCTCCTATGAGGAATCTAGTAAACAGACTTTTCTGTATAATGCTAGCTTCACGATTTCCCTTCAGATAATAGACCAGAATAGTAACTAGTTGCTTCTTATCAGCCACCATTCCTTAGAAAGTGCTTGGCCTGTAATTTTTTGAAGATCAGTGAGTCATGTCTTATCACCATTGCCCTCAGACTGAGAAGGAAAACAGGCCCAGCCCACTCTTCCGAAACAGCAACAGCTGACCTACCTAACCTGCAGGAAGAAATCTCCTTGACCTCATGCATTCTGGCTGCCCTTCAGAACAACTCCTCTCCCAGGCCAAATCACCAAGAACAGGCACACCTTTTCTCAGCTGTACACAAGCCACTACACATTACCAACAAATCCAGAGCTACCCCTCTGACCTTATGCCCTGCCCTGTGACACACAAACCCAAAGAGCAGAGCCAGTCACAGCAACCGTGATGTTAAACTTAAGTGAAAATGGGGAGCATGGCTAATGTGATTTTCTGCAGTCTTTATCATTCAGGGAGGATTTGGGGCCTAGTACCCCCTTACCACTTTGTTTCCTCCTTCTCAGACCTCAACTTTGTCCCTGTCTGAATCTATTTCTACTGCCTCCCCAGAAAGCCTACCATACAACAGCCTGTCCAGGATTTGAAATGCCACCTATAACTTGACAAGTCCTTGCTGCTAACTCTTAGAAGCATTATGTGGAATACAAATATACAAAAACTTATGTAGGCCAAGATGTCGCATCAGACACAACAACCCTTTTACAGTCTTTACGGAGGACGTCATAGGTCACACTCAGATGACATTTTTTCTGTCCAGAGAAGAGTCACATACTACAGAACAAGACGTGGCTCCTCACTGTATCTACTTTGTGAGGGGAAGGGTTCTGTAAAATCTGTCTACACATAGGCTTATAAACTCCTCAAACGCATTTAAAACAAAAAGCAAACCACTTCAGTCTGGGGAGATGGCTCAGTGGATAAAAACACTTAGTACCTGATTCAGATCCCCACACAGTACCCACATAAAGCCAGGTGTGATTTTGCATACCTTTATCTCCAGTGTGTACTGGTAGGGGGTGTGTGTTAGTGGGGCATGATGGGGAATAAAGCAGAGAACAAAAAGGAGAGCATCTGATTTACTCTGTCCTTTAAACACAGGCGCGCGCGTGCGCGCACACACACACACACACACACACACACACACACACACACACACACAGTGGGTCACTTCAAACAGAAAGACAAAACACACCCCAACCAATACTATGAGTTCAAAACATTTGAGTAACATAGCTCTATTTTCCTTAATATTTAACAGAGAACTCAACTCTGAATTATGACAGCCAAAGCCGAGTCAGGCCACACAAAAGTCAACTAAGATCAAAAGTTTTAAATTCCTATTCAAACTAGTAGGTCTACTGTGTGTAAGTAGCCCCCTATATAGGGCCCTATGTCTTTCTACAGGCGTATACCTCAGAAGTCAAAGCTTTGTATCTGCTTGCTTCTAATTAAAGGTCATTTGATTTTTAGAACTTCATAAAACAGACATAAACCTGCACTGCTCTGTAAGAATGTTGAGAATGTGATGCCTAACTAATTTTCTTTCAGAGTGACCTTCATGAAGGACTTACATCTACTACTTTGCTAACCAGCACATCAGGAGGCAAAACATTCCTATTACAGGCTACTAAACTTAAAAAGGCAAAAACAATAGAAAAAGCCTCTCAAACAGAATCAGAGGCTCAAATTCTTCCAGCAAAAAATAGCCCAAAATCTCAAAAGAAAAAAAAAATAGCATAATCATGCTGATATGGTTGTACACACCTTTAATCCCAGCACTCAAAAGGCAGAAAGTGGATCTCTGAATCTGAGGCCAGCCTGTCTGTATAGCCAGACCGTGTCTCAAATAAACAAGGTAAAAATCAACTTTAAAAAGTCCTTTAGTGTGAGTGAGCAACAGAGAAGACTTTTGAGCAAGGTAATATTAACATTTTCATGGGAGAGTACTCGGCGAGTAGCCAACAAAGCCTGGACTCTTGTTAGTTGGGTCAGCAAGTCCTGCACTGGGGAGGGAAAGCACACACAGATAAAAACTAGTTAAATGACATTTCACAGCCAAGCTATCTTGACAACTCTCCTGTCAGCAAGATCTGTGGACAATGATGTTCTTCAAGGAGGCAGGTAGAGATCTTGGGCTAACCTAATAAAAACCTAAGTGCATACCATTATAATCAGCCTGATAACAATCGGTCCCTACCCAGGGATGGACACTTCAGAGTCAACAGCTAAGAAAGACGATACATCTGCTGCGAGGTAAGCTGACCTGAATCCTGTAGCCTCACATGTTCCTTTCCATGCCTACTCTGTACTTCTGCTCTCTGTAAATCAAACTCCTCCCTAGAGCAATAGGTTACTTTTTAAAGAACATATTTCATCTTGTCAATACCTTGTTCACAGCTTCCCTCTGCTCTAATGCTAAAACCCAAATCCAAATTCTCAACACAGCCCTATATAGTCTCATAATCATCTTTTCCTTACTGGACTTCAGTTACTGTGGCTTTCCATTGGTTCCCAGGATTTACTCATATATTTATTTTCATTTATCTACCAAACCACTCAACAAAAAATTATCAGAAAGCACACCCAATAGTGTCAACACTGTATTAGGCACTGATACAACACCAGCAATAACAAGCTTAACATACTAGAATGTCTGCCCCTAGGAAGCTCAGTTTGGCAAGAGGAAATGGACAATAACAAAACAGACACAATTCAGGAGATAAACACCAAATAGGATTAGAGCTTCAGCAAGTGGGAAAAACAGTACAATGTTAGAAAAGATGGTCAAGGGCCAGCAAAAGGGCTCATTGATCACAGAGTTCTTCCCTAGGGTTCACATCATGGAGTGAACAAGTTTCTGCAAAATATTCTTTGATATCCACAAGTATATAGATGCATATGCACACACAAATGTCATAAAATTTAGAAAAGGTCTCAATGCGAAGGCTGAGAATGAAGTCACCAAGTGGACAAAGAGAGACGGTAATAATGTAGAGTTGCCAGAGGTCACAGCGTCAAAAATTATTTCTAACTCCAGAAGGAGTCCACCTAGCTCACATTTAACCTCAGCATAGCACCCAGTACCAGACTCAACAAATACCTGCTAAACAGAGTGAGTTTCTATCTAAAGAATCAAAATGAGCAGGAACAAGGCTCATTAGAGTACTTGCTTAGCATGTGTAAGGTCCTGTGTTCAACCTCAGCTCAAAAAAAAAAACAAAACAGGGCTGGAGAGATGGCTCAGTGGTTAAGAGCACCGTCTGCTCTTCCAGAGGTCCTGAGTTCAATTCCCAGCAACCACATGGTGGCTCCAAACCATCTGTAAAGAGATCGGCGCCCTCCTCTGGCGTGTGGAGGCAGAAAGTTGTATACAAGAGCTAGTTCCAGGACAGGCTCTAAAACCACAGAGAAACCCTGTCTTGAAAAACCAAAAAAAAACAAACAAACAAACAAAAAAAACAGTTATCTCCAGTACTTGGGGAGGTAGGAAGATCAAAAATTCAAAAGCAGCCAGAGCTACAAAAGACCTTCATGAGTTTGTTTTTGCTTTTTTTTGAGACATGGTCTCTCCATGCAGTCCTGGCTGTCTTGGGGTCTCAAACTCACCAAGATCCTCCTGCCTCTGCCTCCTGAGTGCTGGGAATAAAGACCCAGCTTTGGTTTTTGCCTTCTTTTTAAGAAAAATTTCTTTCCGCTTGCATAGAAAAGCAGAAAATGAGATTTTATTATTTATTATTTATGCTTATCACATGCCTCATCCCATAAGAAGTTTATCCATTAAAAGCTTGCAGCTGGCAGTTTTCTTCCACTCCACTACCAAGCCCTAGTACTGCCCTTTACTTCAGAGTTCATCCTGCTGTGAGGATCCCTGCTGGTTTGCCCTAGTCAGGACTTAGACATCTGTAACAACCAACCTACTGGCCTGTCCTGAGCTTCCCTCCCTAACCCTTGACGGGCTTCCTGTGCTGCTATGAAGTTCCCACTTCCATAACCACTGACCCCTTATCTGGACAGTCACTGCACCTCTATTCCACAATTGCAATGTCCTCAGCATAAAAGAATGCCTTCCTTGCCCATCCCCAGCATACAATATTTATCACCTCAAACACCTGCAGCAGTGGTTCTCAACCTTCCTAATGCTTCAACCCTTTGATACAGTTGCTCATGTTGTGGTGACCCTCAACCATACAATTATTTTTGTTGCTACTTCATAATTGTAATTTTGCTACTGTTATGAATCATAATGTAAATAATTTTGGAGATAGAAGTTTGCCAAAGGAGTCGCAACCCACAGGTTGAGAATCACTGACCTACAACATTCAGTAATTTATTTGCTTGTACAGTAGAGAATGGAACTATAAGCCTACAAATTACATTTTCCATATTCCTCTACCACTTGGCTTCAATTAGGTTCTGCCAATGGCCGGATGGAAACTGGATGGCAGGAAGAGGATGACGATGTAGCTGGTCTGTCTCCAGCAGCAAAGGCAGTGAGCCACTGTGTAGGAATGCAGGCAAGTGCTCAACACAAGGCTGCAGCAGCAGCAGCAGAGCTAATTTAACCATGACAAGCAGGCTCTTGCACTCCAGCACATAGTTTACTTGCTTTGGTTAACATCCCTTTCCTCCCTTTCCAATACTCTGTAGCAAAGTCTTAGTGTTTAGTACTTTTATGTTCATATTATCTATAACGGTTTCTACTTTCCTGCTTGGATAATAGTGAGTGAGAATGAGAGATGAGACTAAGGTGCATGCCTTTAATCCCAGAATTCAGAAGGCAGAAGCAGACAGATCTCTGAGACCAAGGCCAGCCTGGTCTACAGAGTAAGATCCAGAACAGCCAGGCAATACAAAGAAACCCAGTCTCAAAAAACAAACAAACCACTACTACTAATAATAGAAATAAAAACAATACTAAATTGTAAAATTAAATATAAAATAGCAAATATAGCTTTCAACAATTATTATTTTTGGTATTCCAGAAATCAAAACTGCAGAAAATTTCTCTCTAGGGATATTCCATTACAAGCCTGAACCGAAACAGTTAAGGTGAGAGGTTGGGACTGGCAAGAAGGCTCAGCAGGTAAAGGTCTTCTCAAAAAAAAAAAAAAAAAAAATATATATGACCTGAGTTCCATCCCTGGGACCAAAGAACTAACTCCAAGTTGTTCTCTGACCTCTATGTATGCTGTGGCACCACACCAAACCCCACAAAAAAAGAAATATGAAAAAAGCTAGATTAGTTAGCTGTTCCTTTTGTTATTTTCAGATAGGGCCTCCCTGTAAACTCTTAGTCTACCTGCCCTGGTATACCTGTATACATGAAATAAAATTCAAAACAAAAAACCAGAACAACAATAACAACAAAACCTAACTACCAATTTCACAACTGCTAACTTTATACTAAAATCTGTTCATCAGTTACCTGCTAGCCCCATTTTTTCACAAGAAAGATATGCTTCATGAGATAAACATCTTGGAGCACACTGAGGCTTGCCTCTTGCTGCTTTCCAGGCTGTCTGAAGTTAAGTGGGCCATCAGTACTGGGTTTTGGCACAGTTCCTTTGTTCTTATTTTCTCAGAACCTTCCTCTGTAGCCCCAGCTGGCCTGGTAGTTGCTCTGTAGCCCAGACTGGCTTCAAACTCACATCAATCTTTCTATTTCAACTACCCAGGCACTGGAGGTATGAGTGCACCATCACACCTGCTCTAGTCATTCTTTTATTGTCTCTGCAGCTGAATCAAGTGTCTGTCTGTCTGTAGACTAGAAGCCACAGGCATGGACCATACTTTCTCTGACAAAATGTCCAACAGATAAACACTAAGCAGCTCTATCATCACCTCTAATACAGAACCACAGGAAACACTACTACAGTCAGGGACCAGCTTTTCTCAAGAACTGGATATAAGAAATTCCTTTCAGAGAATGTAACTTCTGGTAAAAGGGAAGTTACTGGATGTTTCATTGTGACAACACTGCTAACAATGCCTCAAAGAAAACATTTCTCAATAAATTAAAAGTCAGTAATTAAGCCACAGCTTCATAACACGGGCTCCAGGGTCACCACTTTGAAATTTGTTGAAGGGCTCCTGGGGACAGTTAGAGCAGGAGTCCCGTGCCAATGTGAGGTCTTTTCACTACCCAGAAATGGGCAAAAGAAAGTACACAAGATGTCTCAGAACTGATTTCAACATAATCTCTGTCCAAATGTTTCCTCATAAGTCAGGTGAGGCACCAAGCAAAAAGAGCCATGATATGATACAGCCCAGGTATCAGTGATTGAATAGAATTCTCCACAATAACCCAACAAGGCAGGCAGTACCATAATCCTTATTCTACAGAGAACAAAAGTGACTTAAAGACATCAAGTAACTCATTCTTGATTACTGAGTATAACAGGGGACAGCTGCAGACCTCTAAAACAAATATGTGTGGCTTACTCTTTTCCTACTGCACAGATGAAAAGATGAGAACTATGCAGTGTGGCTTTCTGGGACCACAAAAGATTCCAGTGTCACGTTGCCCTTGGTTGTTTGGCATGGCAACAGGTTCTTATCTGCCCAGACCCACAACTTTAATAACCCTCTCCCCACAACACAGTTAATGTACTATATGCTGCTCAAAATATTACTAAATGCTCTGGGAAAGAAGGGTAGGAACCTTTTCATTCTGTATGTGAAAACACTGGGGCCTGGAAGAGGTCACTCAATCCTAGTCTCAGAGAAGAAACACAATTTCTTTTCCCTTTTGTTACTTTTTTTTTGGCACAATCTCATGAAAAACCTATGCTGTCCTGGAATTCATTATATAATCAAAGCTGCCTCAAATTCTTGGCAATCCTCCTGCCTCAGCTGCTTCCTTGGGTACTGGGATTATGAGTGTAAACTCAGAATTTCTTCCACAGTTAGCGACAGATACCATGTCCAAAGTGAAACTAAAGTGGAGGGGGGATTGATTTTCAACTTCAGCAACAAGACTATAGGTCAGCAGTCAGGCAGTGGTGGCACACACCTTTAATCCCTGGCAGAGGTGGGTGGATGTCGGTGAGTTCCAGGCCAGCCTGGCCTACAAGGGCTAGTTCCAGGACAGGCCCCAAAGCTACAGAGAAACCCTGTCTCAAAAAACCAATAACAACAACAACAACAATAATACAGAGCTGAGAAGATGGCTTAGTGGGTAAAGTTATGCTGCCAAAACTGACAATCTGAGTTTGGTCCTCAAAGCCCATATGGTAGAACAAGAGAACAAACTCTGCCAAGTCGTTCTCTGACCTCCAAATGTGTGTTTTGAAGCACAGCTCCACTCCCATCCCCTGCATCCCACAAGCACAACGAAATAGATGAATAAAAAAAACATTTTAGAGTTAGTATCATTTCAGTTGTCTGAAGGTCAAGGGTGTACAGAAGCCCCACTGTGCATCTTTTTAAACTTTCCAAACCAGAAAAAGGGTAATATCATGAAAGTTTTGACCTTAATTTACCCTTAATTTTTCTCTTCCTACTGAAACAAAAAATCAGTTTCACGCAAACAAAAGGAACACCTCTTAAAATAAAAAATTAAAGAAGAAAAATAAAGAATTATGTAATGATTCTGTTTTAGAGGTAACGCTGAAGACTGAAGAAAAAGTACCTCTTTCCAGTGTTACAGTGAACACTGAGAAATTCGGCCCTTCGTGAGGAGAATGATACAATTTAGTACTAGGAGAAGAGATCCAGCCATGAATTTAAAGGAATGAAAGTACCACGGTGGGGGCTGGAGAGATCGTTTAGCGGTTCAGAGTACTGACTGCTCTTCCAGAGGACCTGGGTTTAAATCCCAGCACCCACATTGCAGTTCACAACTGTCTTTAACTCCAAGATCTAACACCCTCACACAAACATACATGCAGGCAAAACACTAACACACATAAAAATAAAAAGAAAAAAAACTAAAGTGCCATGGTAAGAATAAACAAGGAAGGCTGGAGAGATGGCTCGGAGGTTAAGAGCATTGGCTGCTCTTTCAGAGGACCTGAGTTCAATTCCCAGTGACCACATGGTGGCTCTCAACCATCTGTGATGAGACCTGATGCCCACTTCTAGTGTGGCAGCATGCATGCAATCAGAATACAGAATATATAATAAATAAATAAATCTGAAGGAAAAAAAAGAACAAACAAGGAGCTGGAGGTCTTGACAAACAGCTACTCATAAAAAAGCAAAATGAGACACTACACAGGGGACAGCTGGAGCAAGGGCCTGGGCTCCACTGTTGTCCCTACGAGAGGAAACAAGAACAGGACCAGACAGAATGTAAGCAAAGTCTGTCTCATTTAAAGTTTCAAAGGGAAAAGTAAAAACCACTCTGAGTATAAAAAATAATTCATAAGTCAGAGCTACTCAACACATCTTACAGTAATGCTCCATGTGCAAAGGCCTTCTTAGGAATTCTCCTTATAGGAAGTCATGGGGTTAGGGAAGTAACTTATTTGGCAGAATGTTTGCCTAACACACGCCCACTCCAGCACCACATAAACTGGACGCGGTGGTAGGTGGTAGTGGCAGCAATTCCAACATTTGAGAGGTAGAGAGGGGGAGGATCAAGGTCATCCTTAGCTACTTAGAGAGTCTAAAGTCAGGAAAAGGTAGAAAGGGAGGTCATTTCACCTTCAAGCTTTTATGCTGCATGTAAAGTTTTCCTTAAAGTCCACAGGCAACAAACTGATCCTAATTGCATCATTTATTCTTTGTTTTCAGGGTGTCAAGGACAATCCTAACACCAGAGAGACTTGTGCTTAAAAATTACTCATCCTTGGCTGGGAGTGTCACTCATGGCTCACCTACCATGCATGCTCAAGGCCCTACAGTCTATCCTGGGCATCAACAAAAATCAATCTTTTTTTTTCCCAGCTAATTTAAAAAAGTTCAGTCTAATAAAAAAAATGGAACTGCTTAGAAAACAACCTGGATTTATGGTCAAGAAAGCAAAGTTCCCGTATAATAAGTCTGGCTTTCCCTAAGAAATAGTCTTATCTGACCCAAACTTTATTTAGTAACAAAGGTAGAGACAATCCATTATCTTTTTTTATTTTTTTTAATATTTCTTTATTATGTATACAATGTTCTGTCTGTGTGTATGACTGCAGGCCAGAAGAGGGCACCAGACCTCATTACAGATGGTTGTGAGCCACCATGTGGTTTCTGGGAATTGAACTCAGGACCTTTGGAAGAGCAAGCAATGCTCTTAACCGCTGAGCCATCTCTCCAGCCCCAATCCATTATCTTAAACAGGAGAAATTCATGGAAAGGGTGAAACAATCTAGCGTGAAAGCCCTTCAAAATTTTCATAAGTAAATGCACTCCCCTCAAACAGGTTTTGCATGGTGGATATGGTGTTACAATTCTACACAAAATCAGTCAAGGAATTCACTTATTAGTAAGGATTTAGTCCTCAACTCTGCCTAAACCCTGACACCTTCAGTTCATGCTCTATTGGTATTAACAGCTTCTATCCAACTCTGAGTAATCTTCATCTGTTAAATTATGGGCAAAGACAAAAAGAGAAGCACTCATAATTATTAGGGAAGCACACTTTTTAATCTTTAAGTGTTTCCTCACGTGCTCCTTAAAATGATCCAAAGCAGAGACTCACCAAATCCTAACCATAGAATTTCAGGGCTGGAAAGTATGACTTGATCCAAGGTCTCTTAAACAGAAGCCATGCATCCTGGCTTGGTTCTTATGCAGGCTCATGTCCACAATACAGCGTGGTACAGGGGCAGCCCAGCAGTAGCACCTATGCCCACATTCTTGAAGTGACATGCTTTGGTCAGGGCCTCTCTATTGCCTAAGGACTATACTTCAGCTTTGAGAGGCTTTCCAAGCTCTCTCCTGATTTCAAAAGAGCACCACCTAACTTTTTGCATTTTTATTCATTTGGATTCCTTAAGCAGGTGCTCTGTTCCTTCATATGCAACATTCTTTTTCACTTAATAAACTTCCAGAACCCTCTATTAATGCCAACTCTACGACAGGAAAGGAGATGTTCTAAGCAGACAGATCTCATGAGCTGACACAGCCTGGGAGCATAATGAGGAGAACACAAGTGGTTCAGTGTAGTCGGGAAGTAAGGAGGGAATTCCCAACTGGAGGAGCTGGTGAGGGAAATCTTCAGATAGTTCCTCACTTCTTCCTTTCCACTCCTCCCACCTCCAATTTCCACACATCCAACAAGAGCATATGAAATTTTTCAAAATTTCTATGGCTTTATTATATTTTTTTAATTGGGAAAGGTTCTCTTCAGTGACACTGTATTAAAATACACAACTGTAGGGTGAAAGGTAAACTATATCTCCACACCACCCAACAAGCCAAATGAGCTAATTCTTAAGAGTTATGGACAGCTTCTGAGAATCGAACTGAGGTCCTCTGCAAGGACAGATGCTCTTAACTGCTGAGCCAGCTCTCCAGCCCTGAAAATTAACCAATTCTTAATCTTACAGTAGTCAAGGATCTCTTAGACAACCTGATACCAGTTTAGACAATCTGATCCAAATTTGCAGTGACTCAAAAAATTTTAGGAACACTGGATTAGGAACCTTCTTCCTAGGACAGCCAAGGCTACACAGAGAAACCTTGTCTTGAAAAAAAAAAAAATTTAAAAAAAAAAGGAAGAACCTTCATCCTAACCACATTATGTAAGAAAAAGGCCCAAATATAAAATACTTAAGCCACTGTTTCTAACCACAATATCTACTTCCCCATTCTCTTAAGTACATTATTCTTTCTTCTGAGTGGCTCAAGTAATTTTTTTGAGTACACATGTTCATGTTCGTATGGGTGTGTGAAGGCCAAAGGTCAATAACAAATGTGCATCTCAACTGTTCTCCACCTTATATCTTGAAACAGGGTTTCTCATTGAATCTGGAGCCCACCAATTTACTTACGACTGGCTAGTCAGTGAGGCCCCAGTATCCTCCAGTCTCTGCTTTCCTACCATGACTGGCTAAAGTGAGTGCAAGGGATAGAACTCAGGAGTTCATGCATAGCAAGCATTCTACTGACAGCCTCTGCAGCAAAATAGGTGACACAGAGGATCCCATATCCTCCTGCCAAGCCCTGAAAGGCAAGTAATAGTTATACTGTCGTTTCACACAAGTGAAAACAGAGGCCTGGACAAGGCTAATGAACTAGATTTGGAGCTCTTAGATTTAGATCCCAGAGCCCACCAAAGACAACCTGACACCATGCTGATAACTGGGACAGATAAAAGACACTGCCTGGAGTGCCACAACCCAATCATCTTCTCAGCAAGCACTATCAAATAAATACCTACTGTGAGCTGCATGCCTTAAATCCCAGCACCTGGGAGGCTGAGTTCTAGGCCAGCCAGGTCTATCTACAGAGAAATCCTCTTAAAAACAAAACAGAACAGAACAAGGAGAACCTTAGACTTGTCCACAGAAAGAGAAAACAGGATCTATAGTCTAAAAATTGTCTTTAAAACTTAAAAACCAAGGGTAGGGACCTGGGCAAAAAAAAAAAAAAAAAAAGGGGGGGGGTCATGGGTAGGTAGGCCAGGAGTGGTGGTACATGCCTTTAATTCCTGCACTTGGGAGGAAAAGACAGGTGGTTTTCAATGAATTTGAGGCCAGTCTGTTCTAACAAGTTCTAAACCAGCCAGGGACACTGCCTCAAGAAACACTGCCTCAAGAGTGGTGGTGCACAGTTGAAATTCTAGCACTAGGAGGCGGAGGCAAAAGCAGGACTACAAGCTCAAGGACAGCCAATACTACAGGGCACCCCACACTCACACCAATAAAGTTCTTTGTGAATACTCATGTCATAACTAGGGTTTTAAAATCACTGTCCTCCTCTTCCTGTAAGCGGCCAGAGGTGACCCGTGAAGATGGTTCGCTACTCTCTTGACCCAGAAAACCCTACAAAATCATGCAAATCGAGAGGATCAAACCTTCGGGTTCACTTTAAGAACACCCGTGAAACGGCCCAGGCCATCAAGGGTATGCATATCCGAAAAGCCACCAAGTATCTGAAAGATGTCACTTTGAAGAAGCAGTGTGTGCCGTTCCGATGGTACAATGGTGGAGTCGGTAGGTGCGCCCAGGCCAAACAGTGGGGCTGGACACAGGGTCGGTGGCCAAAAAAGAGTACAGAATTTTTGCTGCACATGCTGAAAAATGCAGAGAGCAATGCTGAACTGAAGGGTTTAGATGTGGACTCTCTGGTCATTGAGCACATCCAGGTGAACAAAGAACCTAAGATGCGCCGACGAACTTACAGAGCTCATGGCCGGATTAACCCATACATGAGCTCCCCCTGCCACATCGAGATGATCCTCACTGAAAAGGAACAGATTGTTCCAAAGCCAGAAGAGGAGGTTGCACAGAAGAAAAAGATATCACTGAAGAAACTGAAGAAACAAAAACTTATGGCACGGGAATAAATTCAACATGAAATAAATGCAGATAAAAGCAAAAATAAATAAAAAAATCACTGTCCTGTTTCCAACTGAACCTCTCCAGTTCAGCAATTTCTCCAAGCACCTAACCTATTACATCCTCACAAGAAGATTTGCAACATAGCAGAACCTTAATGAGTGAAAGTCCCATAAAACATCAAGTCAGACTGGCCACCTTTCCATGAGTCCCTCAGCTATATTCCTCATGACTTACCCATGACACCCTATGAGACTAACAGCTACCATTTCTGTGCACTTATAATGCCATTACCAAAAGTGTCCAGGAGACTGCACCCATACTTCAGCTCACTGGTGCCCAGCATAAAGACATAAGAAAAATGAATGAATACCTAAGTATGAAAAGCAAAATTGTTTCAAACATGAAAACAGGATTAGTAAACAATCAGAGAAGAAACAAAGGTTTCAGAATCAAATTAACAAACACTCAAAAAGAACAACTTACACATTTCTTGTCTTACACGCTCCCAGCTTGTAAGTTCTCTTATACCAAGGACCTCTCCAATGAATGTCAGGAAAAAAAACAAAATAGCACTCCTCTTCAACTGTACAATAAGAGACAAAATGAGGCCATGGGGCTCAGCATTACTTTAAATCAATGGTTCTAAGCTTTTTTGGGTCATGAATTCCTTTGAGAATTTGATGAAAGCTACAGATTTGCTCTCCGCAGAAAATAAAACCAAATTCAGGAGCAGCCCAAGAGCATCATAAGACTGCTACACCAGAGATACAGCCCAAGAACATCATAAAGCCCCATGTTAATCACCTTTACTCTAAATCTATATTTTTGGTCATGTCCAACCAGAGGCCACCTAGAATGAAACTTGAAAACTGGAGGAGTCGGGTTCTTACCATAGAGCTCTAGGAGACCTGGAACTTACTGTGTAACTCAGACTAGCCTCAAATTCAGTCACTTTCTCTTTCAACCTCTCCAGTGCTACAAATTAAAGGCATGTGCCACTACACTTGACTACATTTTAGATAATTAACAATTATTGACTAGCTTACTAAATAACAGGCTTAAAATAACACATACACATGATCTTTTATGCTAAAGTGAGCTGGAGATTCAAGTAGTACAAGAAAAGATCATGCTGCATAACTAAGCAGCATTTTAAAAACATTTCTTCAAATGGGACCCCAGGGAGCCTGAAATACAAGGAAGTCTACACAAAAACTATTTCTCCTCTCTACAGAGCCAAGCTTCCCTCTCTGGTGGCACTACAGCTCTCTTCAGCACACATTGATAAAGAGAGACCACAGCCACCCATGTCCAAGATATGAAGGAAACTGAGTAGACACTGAGGTGTGGGTAGGAATCTTGCTTCTTGTAGAAGGCATTTCTGCCACCAGCATTTCCTGATCACTTATAATGACTAGATTCCTGGGTTGTGTGATCCACAACCATCAAATACAGTGACAAAAGGCTCTGACCAGAGATTCTGGTGTGGAAAATACAAGAAACAAGCATTGGAATACAGAAGAGCAAGTACTGAAGGGCACTCAGCGTATAAGATAAGGCACTTCCTTCTGCGCATCAGAGAAGGGGGAAAAATCTCTAGGCTATATGTATCAAGAAGTAAACAAAATTGGTTCAAACTGTTTTTTAGATTGTTTTGCTGGGTTTCCTTCAGTCTGACTGGGGAAGGTTACGGAAGACTATCTCAGATACAAGGCATATGAATGATTGTTGATGTAGCTCAGTTGGTAGAAAGTCTAGCATGCATGAGGCCCTAGGACCAAATACTAGACATGGTGGGACATGCCTGTAACCCCAGCACATAGGAGGTAGAGTCAAGATGATCAGGAACAGCTGCATGTGATGTTTCATGCCTTTAATCCTAACACTGAGGAGGCAGAAGCAGGCATATCTCAGTGAATCCAAAAACAACCAATCAGATCTACATGGTGAGGCCCTAACTCAAGAAAAAGGTGTGCGTGGGTTGGGGGAGGGTGGCAGCAGTGCACACCTTTAATCACGGCATTAAGAGGTATAGGCAGGCAGATCTTTGTGAGTTTGAGGCCAGCCTGGTCTACACAGCAAGTCCCAGGATAAACAGAGCTACATAATAGAGACCCTGTTTCAAAAAAAAAAAAAAAAAAGGAGAAAATAATGAGGGTGGGTGGGAAGAGTGCACTGTGAGTAAAGGCACTTGTTGCTGAGCCTGCTAACCAAACTTCAATCCCTGGGACCACATGGTAGAAGGAGAAAATTCCTGCAATCTGACCTCCATAAATGTGTCTTAGTACATGTGCCCCACCCCCTTAAACATGAAAAAAAAAAACAATAAAAATTAAAAACAAAAAGATTATTAAGAGTTCAAAGTCAGCTGGTAGTGAGAGGTGACACATGCTTTTTAATCCCAGTACTCAGACGGCAGAGGCAGGTTGATCTCTTGAGTGTGAAGACAGCCTGGTCTATAGAGTGAGTTCCAGGACAGCCAGCGCTACACAGAGGAAAAAAAAAAAAAAAAGGCGGAGGGGGAGTTCAAAGTCATATTTGGCTACACAATTAGACAGGGGGAGGAGACATATGAAGAGTCCTGGAATAAGAATATCGGGGAAGCTATGGTGTTAAAACTAAGGAACACTGAGTTTAAAGGGAGATATAAACAGGCTGGGCTTGAGGGGTGGGGAGGCTAATATAAACAAGTTTCACCTACATACATGTCTCCCTGGGTGCTCTTGCTAGTCATGGCTTTTAAGTATAGTTTGAAATAATTTTGGAGAACATGCAGAAAATCCAAGTCCAGTGATTTACTCATGTAAAACACTCAAAAAACAAAGGCAGAATGATTTCTGTGCATTTGAGATCAGCCTGAAGTATACTCAGAAAAGCTTCAGATATTACAGTATTACTGAATGTCCCTTGTCCAGCTCTCCCTGTCCACGCCATTGAGATGACTCAGGTTGTAAAGGGATTCCTACAAAGCCTGACAATCTTAGTTCAATCTCCAGGATCTGGATAATAAAGGAAGAAAACAAGATCCTGAAAATTGTCCTCTGACCCTCCACACAAGTGTACCATGTCACATGTATACACACATGTACACACAGGACTCAATCAATACATAGTATAATGGTCAAAAGAAAAATTAAGCCTGCCATGGTGGTACACACCTGTAAGTCCTAGTACTTGGAAGGTGGAGGCAGAAAACCTTGAGTTCCAGATCAATCTGGGCTACAGAATGAGACCCTGTCTCAAAACAAACAAACACACGAATTCATACATACATAAATAATAAATTAACTTTAGGACAAAAATTAAACTATAGGCTATGGAGGTGGGGTTCAGTGACAGAGCACCTGTCACTTTTGATCAAAGTCCTGGGCTCCCCAGTACCACAAAAAAGAAAGATTTCTTTCCTATTTCATCAGTTATCCATTAATTCCATTTTCTCCTCCAGAATGACAAGATCCTATATCCCATTTCACACTCCCTAAAATTCCTCTTTGCTTGTTAACACTGCTGTTTGATTCTTTACTGTCACTCTCTAGGCCTCCCCATTCCCCCCAACTTCAACAGCCTACTGGACAGGTAAATACATTTCAGTACAGAACATAAGTGACAAAAACAGATGACCTGGAGTAAGAACTAGGGGTTCTCAGAAATAGAACAAGAACTCACCTTTACAGAGGTCTTCACATTTTATATATATATATATACACACACACACACACCCCTACAAAATGAACTTGACCTAACATGCTGCTTCTCCTATGGAAGAAAAAAAGACCTGTTCCTATTTCTTCAGTTCTGCCCAAAAAGGCTAAGTCAGAAAATTTCTCATCTCTCTTAAAAACTCCAACACAAGTACTAGATAGAGAAGCCCTCAAAGAGCCGTCAGAACAAAATGCTACAAATCCACCTGGGATTCTGGAAGGCTGGGAAGGATGACTCATGTAGATCCAGGTTTTCAGGGAGGCCTCTGATTGTTAAAGGACTGCGATCCACTGCATTGTAATAACCGCTGTACAGAAGACTTTACCAGCATTAGTCACACTTCTGCTATATATACTCACTCCGCCTCCATCTTCCCAACCTCCCAAAACGACAGCTTTGGGCAATGCCCACTTCCTGGGACCAAGGATAAACCCTGTGGTATGGCTCAGATTGCGTGCCTAACAACATGTGTGAGTCCCTGGGTTCCACACCCAGCACCATAAGAAGAAAACAAAATCTCCACTGTACAGAAATCATTTCAATGCTGATGCAAATAGTCAAACTGTCCTTAATTTTTAAAAGAGCTGTTAGGGCAGGGTACGATAGCACACATCTATAGTCCCAGCACTCAGAAGTTGAGGCAGAAGAATGATTCAGATTTCAAGGCCAACGTGAGCTCCCCAAAGAAATTTTACCTCAAAACCAAACACATAAGAAAGCACTTCTACAGAGAAGGGTTGGGGGAAAAGAGGGGCGGAAGAAAGAAAGGGACAGAGGAGGAGGAAGCAACAAAGTATAGGTGAGGACTGCCCTCTTTGGTGCATTATTATCCAGATAATGTGCCACACTCTCTAGTTCTTTGGTCATTTTGATAGTTAAGTTAATCAAAAATGAAATAAAACTAAAATCCTGGCTTCTTTTTCCAGTAGCTACACTGCATAAACTGACAAGTGCTAATGCAGAGCACACTATTAGAGATCTTAAGTCACAAGCCCGAGTTATCAGCACAGGCCTATGATACCACACATTTAGGAAGCTGAGGCAGGAAGACTACAAGTTGAAGGACTGCTTGAGCTAGACAGTAAATTCAAGGTCATACTGGAAAACTTACAGACACCCTAAACAAAAAACAACCAATCAAACAAATCAATGGGATGAGGATATAGTCTAGTGGCACTGCAATTGCCTAGTTTATGCAAGGTCCTGGGCTCAATCCCCTGGTACATAAAATAAATCCAGGTGCTAATTCAAACTTGAAAATACAGGCATTGGAGGGTGTGTGTGTAATGAAACAGGCATAATAGCATATATTCCAAAGTAACACAAGCCACTAGCATTGTAGCAGCATCATGCAATACTAGAGCTCTCTCCCAAATCCAAGAAGCAAACATTTCAAGAAGGCATTAGAAAAATGAATAAGCCACAGACTCTAATTGAACTTTGCTAAATTAAGCTGAGATTAAAATGAAAAAAAAAATCCAAACCAAAACCAAAAGTCTAATAACACAACCACAGCCAGGCATAAGTATCCACGCTTGTAAGCCTAACACTTGACAGGTGAAGGAAAGAAGATCAGGAATTCAAATGTACTTGGCCCCAAAAAAAAATCCAAACCAAAACCAAAAGTCTAATAACACAACCACAGCCAGGCATAAGTATCCACGCTTGTAAGCCTAACACTTGACAGGTGAAGGAAAGAAGATCAGGAATTCAAATGTACTTGGCCCCAGAGTAAGTTTGAGGACAGCCTGGCTTATATAAAATGCTGGTTAAATACACATACACACCCACACATAAATGAAACTACATTTTAAGTTCAATTAGGCCCCACAACAAAAACAAGGGGGGGGGAACAAAGTTAAAACTAACTGACAATTATTCTGGAAATCTTTAACAAGTAGCTAAGCTATAGATCAAAGGAACACACCAAAAAAAATGCACTGTTTATCCAAGTGTCTTCGATGGAGAGTCAAGATTGATGTGGAAATCAAACATTTAACCCTGAACTAATAAAACAAGTTACCTTCCTCTGACCCCTTCAGCTATGTCACCTAGCCATACCGCCCCAGCTTCCTCATCTGAGAAATGGGAGCAAACACAGAATCAAGTTCACAAGGGTATGTGTTACATGCATGGTGCCTGGCAGAAAGGACCTGGTGCTGGCTGTTATTACTACAGTCATATATATATAACTTGGAAGATCTAGTTTCCCTGGCTGAAACCTCAAAGGGCTTCTTTCCCTAGGGGTTAGATCCTAGGGGAGAGGGATGTTGTGCTGACTGCTGTATTAGGAGGTAGGTTTTGGAAATCTCCTTCACCCCAACAGACACCTTCCAACCATGTCCTACCAGCTCTAAGCCAGCAGCAGTGACAGCAGCTGCAGAAGTGCTGCAAGCTGGAGGTTCCCTGCAGGTTTTTGCACCCAGGTAGTGCTAGTGCCAGTTTCTTTCAGTTATCTATCTTGTGTCCCCAGCTACAATACTTGATATTTTGTTCAGGCCTCAGGGGACAGCCTAGTACAAAGGTGCTGGGTTCAATCCCAATACTGATGAGGAAATAACAACAAAAGGAGACAGTCCCAATTAAGAATTCATATGCCAGGCACTTTACTAAACACTGACAAGAGGAATGAACAAACCTACATTCAGAAGGGAGAGCTGGGCTGGATGTGATCTACATGCTTTTAATTCCAGTACTCAGAAGGCAGAGGCAGAGGCAGGTGGATCTCTGTGAGCTTGTGGCCAGCCTAGTCTACATAGTAAGTTCTAGGATAGCCAGGGCTATATAGAGAGACCCTGTCTCAAAAACAGGAAAAAAAAAGGAGAAAGAAAGAAAAATAGAAAAGGAAATAAAGAAACAAAGGAGAAGGCATGTAGTTTACAGCAGGTGGACAGAGCAGGTTTACCTTGAGTTTCAGGCAGACTGCACTGTAGAATATAAAAGAAACAGGGAACACAGTTCAGTTGATTGCTTGTCTAGCATGCAAGAAGCCCTGGATTTAAACCTCAGCACAGTGTAGAACTTGAATACTGAGAATATACAGTGTTCCACAATTATACTCTCAGTATGCAAGGTGGAGGTAGAGGCAAGAGTATCAGAAATTCAAGATCATCCTTGGTTATACAGCAATAGTTCAATAGTTCAATACCAGTCTAGACCACGTGAGATCCTGTCTCAAAAGAAACAAACAAGAAGAGATTATTCTACTCCTCAGAGTTCTCCTACTGAATGGCAAATGAGCCATAAACGTTTTCTTTACAGCAAGTACTAACTGGGAGTACACTAGCAATGCACTCGTCTAATGGAATGCCACAAAGCTGTAAGCAAAACAAACAAAAACCCCTCTGTGTTAATATGATATAATCTTCCAAGATATTAAACAAAAAAGATACAGACACAAACCACAGCATGGTACTATTCACAAAAAAGGACAGGGTTACACGTCCACATCTCTGGTAAACATGGATGTCTCCAATGGAGGAGGGCAACAGGGCAGCTAGGGACAAGGGCAAGAGAACAGGACAGGGTCCTTTATGGCTACTGACATGGAACTCTATGAACATGTCACTATACCAAAACAAGTGACATGCTGAACCACCACTAAAGTTCATGAACAGGCAGAAAAAAATCCCGACATTCGAGGTCTCAAAGCACAGACTTCTGAGATGCTGAAGGATGAATAGAGAACTTACCAAGCAAAAGGACTGAGGGGGGCACTTTGGAGTCAAGAGCCAATTCACCAGAAACCTGCAGAATAAGCACACTGTTCTTGAGCCCCAGTAGCTTCCCTTGGCTGAGGGCAGGTATCTAGTTAGGAGATTACAAGGTGGCTGAGGGTAGAGTAGGGCAGGGAAAGATAGGCCAAACTGCCAAGGGTTCTGCAGATCACACAAAAGCCCTGAGGATTCTTCTGTTTTTATTTTTTTTTTTTTATTTTTTATTTTTTTTGGTTTTTCGAGACAGGGTTTCTCTGTGGTTTTTGAACCTGTCCTGGAACTTGCTCTTGTAGACCAGGCTGGTCTCGAACTCACAGAGATCCGCCTGCCTCTGCCTCCCGAGTGCTGGGATTAAAGGCGTGCGCCACCACTGCCCGGCCTGTTTTTATTTTTTAAACTTATTTTTGTTGTTATATGTACCATGTGCATGCAGTGCCTGCAGAGGCAGAAGAGGGCAACAAAACTTGTGGAACTTAAGTCATTTGGGGCCTAGCAAAAGCAGCAAGTGCTCGTCACCACTGAGCCATCTCTCCAGGCCCAAGCACTGAGGGATTTTAATCATGGGAAATCAACTATCAAGGAGTTTCCCTATGATCCCAATGGCTTGTAGTGGGGACTAAGAAGAAAAGACACAGGATGCCTTGGACTTCTGCAAACAAACATAGTGTACTTTACACATGACACCCAACCAATACTTACTCTCTGGGAATAAAAATTCCTATTGAGTGAACACTTACTATACAAAAATACTGTTCATTTACTACCTAGACCTCCCATAAACACCGTTAGTTACTAATATTAATAAGGTGACACTGTCATGAATCTAAGTTGGCTAAGTACCTAGCCATATATTGTTGCTGCTGTGTGGCAAAGTTTCCCATCTATGTAAATTGAGACTTAAAAACACACCTTCATATGCCCACGCAAATCCACCAACTTTTTTTTTGTTTTTGTTTTTGGAGACAGGGTTTCTCTGTAGCTTTGGGGCCTGTCCCGGAACTAGCTTTTGTAGACCAGGCTGATCTCGAACTCACAGAGATCCGCTTGCCTCTGCCTCCCAGGTGCTGGGATTAAAGGCGTGCGCCACTATCGCCTAGCACCAACTTTCTTGGGATAAACTATTTCTATCCTGTCCCTGAAACCTAGTTTTTAATAAAACTAAGCTGAGAAATTTCATGCTCTTCTCTTCCCAAGACTCTTCCCTGGCAAAATTAAAGAACTTGTGTTTGATAAACTTTCTCACCACCACTCTCTCTGTGTTGGTCCTTAAGCAGCAACTCCAGGTATCACAGCACTAACAAAGGCATTTGCTGAACAAGGACTATGACCCATGTATTCATTCTTCCAAGCTTCCCAAGTGCACCATTAGAACTTGAATTTGCACTCTGACCCTGTTTATAGACACTGAAGCAGCCTGCTCTGTTCTAAGCAGGAGGTACTTGAGGAGTCACAGTTTGTCTTGCCTGAGGAAGGGGTTAGCCTCAGATGAGAGGAAAAGGACTGGAACTCTGCTGAGAGAAAGTGGCGGGGGCCTGGCCTCCAAAGGTCTGACAAACATTAACAACTGATATTTGGCCTGTGACCTAGAGTTAACATCTACAAATAGGAGACACTTGCTGATAAGACCCCGGGTCACTGTGACCTGGGGGCAAGAGACTATCAGTAGGGCTGCTGAGACAGCTGTTGCACAGACCAAGAGATAAGTGCGGCAGCAGGTCTGCTCCACTTAGACCAGCAAATCCAGCCTAGGTGCAACCCAATGCTTACCTGACCATTCCTATGCTGCCTATCCTCTCCACAAGCTCAAGAGTTTCTCAACTGGAGTTCTCATCACTCTACATTTAGTCCACGATGATAAAAGACTAGGCAGGCAGAGTTAGTACTAAGGCCATTTTATAGACAACTCATAATAAAAATAAATAACCAGTCCCACATCGCAAGTTTGGTAAAAAAGCAAATGAAGATAGAAGAAAGGTTCCTCCCTGAAACAGTTTAAAGAATCCCAATAATCTAAGGACAAGGCACTCAAGAGTGCATCCTCTCTAGATTTCTCCTAAAAAACTTATCTTTTGTTGGGCAGTGGTGGTGCACACCTTTAATGCCAGCACTTGGGAGGCAGAGACAGGCAGATCTCTTTGAATTGGAGATCAGCCTGGTCTACAGAGCGAATTCCAGGGTGGGCTCCAAAGCTACACAATAAAACCCTGTCTTAAAAACAAAAACAAACAAAAAAAACTTTACATTTTGGGAAAGTGGATGGCACAATAATGACACGGTCTCTCTTTTTTTTTTTTTAATATTTATTATGTATACAATATTCGTCTGTGTGCATGTCTGCAGGCCAGAAGAGGGCACCAGACCTCTTTACAGATGGTTGTGAGCCACCATGTGGTTGCCGGGAATTGAACTCAGAACCTTTGGAAGAGCAGGCAATGCTCTTAACCACTGAGCCATCTCTCCAGCCCGACACGGTCTCTTGTAGCCCAGACTAGCCGCAAACTCAAATGCTTGGTTTTTAGGCAGTGGAATTAAGGGTTTTGTGTACGTCAGGCCAACGCTTTACTAAGAGCTAAATCTTCAGACTGCTTCCCCACCTTTTCTGGAGACACGATCTCATGCAGCAAACACTAGTTTTAAATTGTAATCCTCTGCCATGTGTTGGATTTTAGGTGAACACTGTCATGCCCTGCATTCATGGTTTTTATTCAGCAAACACTATACTCAGATTATCTGTCACACGCTGCTCTAGAAGTAAATAACGCAATAAGGTATGAGTCTTGCCGGGCGGTGGTGGCGCAAGCCTTTAATCCCAGCACTCGGGAGGCAGAGGCAGGCGGATCTCTGTGAGTTCGAGACCAGCCTGGTCTACAAGAGCTCCAAAACCACAGAGAAACCCTGTCTCGAAAAACCAAAAAAAAAAAAAAAAAAAAAAAGGTATGAGTCTTGAGCCCTGGGTTTTTCTGGTCTTGGGACCAAAATAGGAGGAAGAACAACCAAAAAAAATCCTAGAGCTGCCCAAAGCTTTTCTTATTTGTTCTGCTTGTTTATTTTGTTTACTTATTTTTGGTTTTTGTTTTATGAAACAGGGTTTCATTTCCTAGAAGTCTGACTGCATCTTCCAGTACTGGGAGCAAAGGTATGTAACACCACACCCAGCCTTGATTTAAAAAAAAAAAAAATTGAAACAGAAACTAGCTATGTAGTTCAGGCTAGCCTCAACTCAAGATTCTCAGCCTCTTGAGTGCTAGCATTATAAGTATTCTTCCACACCCAGCCCAAAACTTGAAATTTCATGGTCATATACACCTTCACACTGCAGCTAATCTTCAAGAACTAGCCCTCATGGGCAAAAATAAGTGGCCAGTAAAAATGTATTGTTTAGCATATGGGTGTTCTGTTGAATAAATACAACAAAAAACAATGGGGTAAACGTAATTTCCAAATTATTCTTTCTTCTATGTGGTCCTGGGGATGGAAGTTGGATTTGGGTATAGATTAGTGTTCTACCACTCAGCTACACATTGGACCAAATCATTCCTTATTCAAAAGAACCATGAATCCGAACCGATTTTCTAAAAATGTTTTTCATCAGATGAAATCTTAGACCCAGTCAATGCATTCTTGCGTTGAAATGTTTAGTCACACTTAGTTCTTTAAGATAAGATCAGGAAGAAAGAAGCAGGCCACTGGCCTTCTAAAATCTGTACTTTCTGGTACAGAAACAGTATGCTCCCTGTGCTACCTGTAAGGGAAGAGCAACCTTTGTTTCCTAAGTGGCCCACATACTGGGGAAAAGGACGCTTGATTTGTTTAACTGGCACCCTCAACTTCTCATCATCACCCAAACAGCGGCTGAACAGGGAGGGAAAAGAATAAATAAAACTTCTATTCTCCTACAGAGGATCTACAGAGAACTAGCCTGCTCTTTTCTGCTTAGCAGCTCATAACCATGTAAATTATTTTAATAGATTTGATTAAACAGATTAGATAAAGTAAAACTATGTAAATCTTTTTTGTTTGTCGGATCTGTAGCTCAGGCTAGCCTGAACTCCCTGAGGATGACTCTGAACTCAAGATCCTTCTGCTTCCACCCCCCATGGGCTTTCTGTGTTATTTAAATTATTTAGCTCTTTAAAAATATTTTTGGCCCATAAAAGAGAAGACATAGGTCAAATGAGAGGTCAGGTAACCTGTTCCTTTACTTCCAGCACTTGGGAGGCTGAGGCAGGAGGATCTCCAGTTCAAAGAAAGCCTAGGCCATCTAATGACACACACAAGACCCCTGTCTCCTCTCTGCAACCACCACCACCAAAGCCCCCAGTGTAAAAAAGATATAACTAACTTCATGGCTGTTCCTGACTGACCAAAGACTCTTTCTCCTTGAGCCAAGAACACTTGGGGGTCTAAGGGCAGAACTGAGCAGAACTATGCTCCAATTGCCAGCCACCAAACTGACTCTTCTTCTTCTAGGGGAGATCACTTTGTGTAGAGCATTCTAGAAAGGTAAAAATAGACCAGAGCAGCTTTTCACACAGGATGGTTAGCCAGGTAGCCTTAGGCTAGTCCCTCACTCAAATGCCTCAGTTCCCCATCTAGAAGCTGTAAATATTCCCCACTTAGGAGGATGATTGTGAGGAAAGGAAGGAGTGCTTTGCAGCCTCTGGTAAAAGTAAGCAGTGGCTGTTGTTAATAATTAATGTGATTACTCTATGAGAAACAGTGACTGCCCTGGAGGGACTAGAGTCCAAAGATCTTGCCCTTCTTAATTTCTTGTTTTTCAGCATAGTTTTACTTCCATGTTTATATAGAAAAATATATAATATGACCAACGTGGCTAGCTTTTTTTAAAGTCAATAATAAAAAAACAATATCTGGGTGTGGTGGTGCATGCCTCTAATCCCAGCACTCAGGAGGCACTAAAATCAGTTGGGCATTGTGGTACACACCTTTAATCTCAGCAGAACAGGGGCAGGCAGGCAGATCTCGAGTTTGAGGCCAGTCTTATCAAGCTCCAGGCCAGACAGGTCATAGTGAGACCCTGTCTTTAAAATAAACACAGAAACTTGCCTCTTTTTCATTTTTCATAAAAGTTTTATCTGCATTCAACTGACCAATCAGAGGGAGACATTTCTTAGAGCCCAGCAACATTAAAACGACACATCAGAATTTCAAGCCACCAAAAAGGTGATCACCGACATCAGAGTTTCCAGCTTCCTCTGCTACCTTAACAAGCATTTCTAAGCGTGAAGGAACTTGGGACACTTTCCAGTATCAGGACCCACACCTACTCCCAGGTGGTCCTCCTGTTGTGTGCCATTCTGCCAATGACAAAGATTTCAAAACTCCAATAATCTTGTTTTAGTGCAGCACTGAACACAATTTGTTACTGAACAAAGAGCCCTTTTTAATTACCTGTGGCAATTAACAGTTATCATTTTCTTATGTCTTATGTATGCCTAATACAGGCTATAAAGGCTACATAATTTTGACCTTTCTTTTAAACACAGATAGGAAAAAGTTCAATGCAATCACACATGTATTTTTTTCTTAATTTTCATTTTATATGTATGAAAGTTTTGCCTGCATGTATGTTTGTGCACCATGTGTATGTATCTGGTGTCCAAGGAGGCTAAAAGCAGGTGTCAGACTCCTGGAACTTGAGTTACAGGTATTATGTGCCATCATGTGGGTACTAATAATAAACCTAGGTTCTCCGAAAGACTGTATTCTTAAATCTTCTGTACGTGGGAAGGCTATGCATTAGCTACTGCTGCCTAATATACTCTCACCCCAACATTGTTTTCCAATTGAAACTGAAAAGTTACAAAATAATTACAGTGAGATAGGTTAGCAAAATGCCCCAGTGGATGAAGGTATTTGCCACCAAATAAGACAACCTGAGTTTGACTGAGTTTGAGTCCCAGGTCCCTCCCACATGAGAACTGTCTCTCATAAGTTGTCCTCTGACCTCCATACATGGCACACACACACCCAAATAAATGAACATATGTGATAATTACAATCAGCAATGAAACAAAAAATAAAGAGTAGTGTTCTTTATATCCACGCATCTGCATTTCTATGTCCTTTTAGTGTTTTTACATTGGTTGACTGCAGTACTAGAAATGGAACCCAGGATCTTATGCATGCCAGACCAAAAGACTTACCACTGAGCTACGCACCTACCTCCTAATTTTTATTTTTAATTGCAAATTGGCAAATTATGGCATTATTCTATCTATACATTTCTAGGTGCCTAAAGAATATTTTCTTTTTTTTTTTTTTGGATTTTCGAGACAGGGTTTCTGTTTTGGCTTTTTGGTTCCTTTCCTGGAACCAGCCTCGAACTCACAGAGATCCGCCTGCCTCTGCCTCCCAGGTGCTGGGATTAAAGGCGTGCGCCACCACCACCCAGCCCTGTTGTTGTTTTTCAAGACACGGTTTCTCTGTAGCTTTGGAACCTGTCCTGGAACTTGCTCTGTAGTAGAACTCAGAGAACTGCTTGTCTCTTCTTCCTGTGTGCTGGGTTTAAAGGCATGTGCCACCACTGCCTGGCTAAGAATATTTTCAAAAGAAGAAAATCTTGGTTTTATGTCAGTGGTGGAGAACATGCCCAAGAGCAGGTGTTTCTGGGTTTCTCCCCAGCACCAAAAAGACTCACTCAAAAGGTACTTAAATATCTTTTTGTCTCCTAAGAAAATAGAGTTAAGCCTGCAGAGGTGGTGCACGCCCTCAATCCCAGTACTCAGGAGGCAGAGGCAGGTGCAACTGAGGTCAAGGCCAGCCTGGTCTACAGAGTGAGTTACAGGACAGCTAGGACTGTTACATGGATAAACTCTGTCTCGAAAAAAACAAAAAGAAGAAAAAAAGAAAGGAAGGAGGGAGAGAGGGAGGGAGGGAGGACGAACAAGACAGAGTTAAGCAGGCAATACTTGGCCAAACATTTGTAGCTTCTTTCTGTTAGACTAACTTAATTTTACCTAATTTTGTGATACCTGAATTTGAGTCTGGAACAGAAATGCTCAAACTTCCCAACACTGTCTAGCTGGCTAGACAATTATGCAGAGTAGAAGCCATCTGATAAAATTCTTTCTTTCTAAGAAGGAAGAACCACCTGCCCAAATCACATAGCTAGTAAGTCAAAGGGTCTTAACATTTTTTCTAGTTGGTTTGGGTTTTGGGGTGTTTTAAAGACAGGATCTCATTTAGTCCAGGCTGGTCTTGAACCCATTTAGTTAAGGATTGCCCTGAACATACATAATCCTCCTCCCTCCACTTCTCAAGCAATGTGATTATAATGTATGACACTGTGCTTGGCTTTGTCAACATGTTTTTACAGCATGGGAAGCTTTCTCTCAACAGCTAAATTTCAATCACCAACTCACTGCAGTGACCAGAAAGAGGGCATACTCTAACTCAGGAGAAGGCCCAAGCAAAACAAAGATTAGTGAAGAAACTACAACCAATGCACATGTCACAACTGCTGCAGAGTCCATAACACAGTAGCACTCCTTTCATAAGGGAAGGTGAAGAATACAGGCAAGTCAGCTATTCCCAGCATAAACAAATAATACATTTCTGTAATGATGCTTCATGGCTCAAAGTACCCAGTTTCTATTAATTTCAGAGATGCCCATAAATCAAAGATTGACAGCTACTCATTTATTTTCAAGAATTCTTTATAGATAAATTTTGATAAAATGCTGTATCGAAAGCTAAATAGAAATAAACTTTTGGGAAGATGAACACCAATGATTTGTTTGCATTTCTTAATATCAGCAGTTCAAGTACTATTCAGACCATTGCTATGAGAGTCTAGGTCAACAATAACTCAGCTTGAGAAATTCCCTACCACTTTATAAAAGAGGTGTAAGCTGAGTTATATAGCTAATGCAAACTAGAAAGCCTATCTCCCCCCCCCCCACAGACACACACACGTTATAAACTAAAATCCATGTGAATGGCTGAGAAAGTGGCAGTGTTACTTTTCTACTGAAAAAAAAAAAAAAAAGTAGCCACAAGGGTAAGTCTGTTCAGTCTCCTCTAAGCCAGGAAAAGCCCCTTCTCAATTCTGTTTTAGAACAAGACAAGGGCAAGGGGGCGGGGGGGGGGGGGAATAGCCAAGCTCCAGCCCCAGCTCTTCTAACAGCATGTTCTTTGCTGAATGGAGTCAACAAGAGGACTGGACTTCGGAGAGTATTGTCCAGCCTAGTGGAGAAGCAAGCTCTCCCCAGTACTAATTAATTAGGACAAGGCCCAGCCAGACAGAAGGCAGGCCCCTCTCCTGTGTCCAATGTTTTTCTAATATGGCAGAAGCAAGCCTTTCATTTTCCCACCTGCAAACAGATTTTCAAACTAGGTTCCACCAAACTCCAGGACCCAAGAAGACTTTTCTGCTAGATGTCTTCCCTCTTCAGGCAATGAATCTTGGGGTTTATGAAAGACGAAAAATGTAAATAAGTGAAATAAATGATTGATCAAATGTCACAGAGACTGGATAAATTATAATAGATGTGGTAGTGCATATCTGCAATCCCAGAATTTCAGATACAGACAAAAGGATGACTTGAAATCAACCATCAGCTACATACTCAACTAGAGGCCTGCCTGGGCTATGTGAGATCCTGCCTCAAAAATAAAATAAATGACCAAAAGCACTGTTTAGTTTGCCAGGTAGGTAGTAAATGACAACATTCCTAGGAGATCACAAGAAGGGTTGCAAGAGGTCTAACACTTCAGGAGATTGCCTCAGACCAAGGATTGAAAAGCAATCTAGTTAGACTGCCCACCTCCAGCTACGAGGACCTGATCTGCTCTATCATCTCTGGAAGACTGATCACATAGATACAGTCATGAGGCTATGGCTTTCCATTAGCTGTGTAACCTGCACCCTTCCCAGACTGTCCTTTTCCAAGTCACCGTTCGAGCCAGATACCTACACCTATCCATCTGGTATGAAGAGAAATGAGTTTCTGACTTATTTATCCTGAGGCATCTTTGGTCCAATTAAATAAGGAGATAATGGGCAAGGGAGAAGAGACATAAGTACAAAGAAAGGTTAGTTTTAAAGACAGGGGGAGGGGCTAAGAAAGGCTAGTTCTAAAAATTTAGACAGGGTTGAGAGCCCTTGAAGACATGCTAGTACATTGAAAAAAGTCGTCTGCTGCTGTCTCTTGCTTCACACTCCACCCCAACTGGCATAGGAACTGTTCCAGAAGGCCAAGGTTACCACCTCACATTTCTGTAGCACCCAATTCCATCACGAAAGCAAACATCAATTCCGGGATTGGAGTCTCCACTACCATAAGAGAAATCTGACTGTCTTTGGAACATTAGTCCCAGTTTAGGAGAAAGACCAGCTCTTCATTTTTTCTGTCTCTCCTCTTCCTATTACGTGAACTCCAGCTTTGAGCATGTAGAATGTTTTAGGCTGACAGTGTTAGGAAACACACACTGTAGCTACACATATAGTTGTTCCTATTCTTAATTGTGTCACTATCACATTAGGAATGAAAAGACAATTAAATGTTTGTACTGACATGGAGAATACAAACTCTAAAATAAATTCAGGAGATTGTGACACAAGGCCAAAGATGCACCACTGGAAACAGACCAAAGTGCTACACAGCATCAAAATCCCCACTCTCCTTGTCAGAGTTTAAAGTCCTGTAGCTCAGTTAGGGGCAGAACATGACACTGACTTCCGACCGTAGTACACAACTGAGAAGAAAAAGACCCAGACCCAGAAAACTTACAGTTCTAAAAAGGTAGAAGAGCCACACAAATCTATTGTACAGCCCCCTCCATGTTCTTGTACACAAATGCCCCAACACTGGATGAGTCAATAGTCTAATTCTGTAGATGACAGTGAAGGTTTTTTTATTTCAAATGTGTTCACACAGAACTATTTCTAAGCAGGTGCTGAAATAAACAGTCTGATCATAGCTCAGTTAAGAAAGAAAGACCTTCCAGTAAATGTGCCTTCACAGCTGAATAGCTGTTTTAATATGCAACTGCCCTGGGCCACAGGGAGGTTAAAAAACAAAAACAACCCAAAAACAATAAAAACAGGCTTTTGACTTAGATTTACTTAAGAAATAAAATAAACCTACAAAAGGTCCTCCCTCCCAAGTTAAAAAAGATTGTGGTCAAATGGCTCTTTACTGAAAGAATGAATTTTCTAGACCCATCACAAAATCATTGAGGAACTTGAGGAACACAGGGTAGGAAAGGCACAGCTCACAGACATCAACCCCAAATCTACTTACATCAGCCAGTTTTTGCAGCCCTCTCCAACACTACCCATCCAGTTCCCTCATAATGTCTGGGGGATGTCAGAACTCACCCTCTGGCTCCTGCTCCTGGTTCCTCAAGAGCCCAGTAACCCAGCATGGATCTGCCCAGGAGTACTAGGCTCCTGTGGCTGGGAGTGCCTGCTGGCAACACCAGAAGGCAGAAATCTGAAGACACTTAGCACTTTCTCTCAACAACTACAACCACCACAAAGTGCTTTCCATACCCAGCCCCCCCCACCATTTTGAAGACCAGGAAGCTGGAGTCTTCTAGGGGGCAGAGGTGAAAAAGGAAAAAGAAACCCACTGGGTCTAGGCACACCCTCAAGGTCAAGGCATTAACCAAAGGCCAGGAGGGAAGGCAAGAAGGCTGCTCCAAAGCCCAGAGCAGTAAACACCAAGTGTGGCCACAACACCCCCTGGGACCTGCAGAATTTGAGAACTGGCATTTCCCTAGCCTGGAGTAAAAACAAGATTATGACTTTTCAGCTGGGGGGGGGGGGGGGCGGCGACGACAAAGAAGCATATCCCTGAATACTGCCCAGGGGTGCTGGTGTGGAGGTGGAAGAGGGTTGAAAGTACAACCGAGAATCTACAACTGCTCAAACAGGCAAGGAGAAAAGTGAGAATAAAGAGTCAAGAGCAGCTGTAGTCCTCTTTCCCAAAGACACAAAGGTCTGAAGACTAAAGAGGGAGCAAAGAGAGCACAGAGGGGAAAAATGGGCAATGGCTGAGTACTACCCACCATCACTAACCTTGGTACAAATCAGAGAAATGGGGAGATAGAAGTCCCCAAACTGCAGAGTTGCAATCCTATCTATCCCTACCTCTTACAGCAGATCTCAGGAGAACTTTGGGAATAAAACTGGAAACACTCGGGGCTCCACACAGAATCTGCAATTCTTTGGACCAGTGCCTAGAGAACCTGGTCTCAGCCAACCCTGGCAAATGCTGAGAGAAGCATAACAGGTAGAGACAGACCTAAAAGGGGATATCCTCAATGGGGAACCCATTGGCAAGGGTAAGAAGCCCCAAGAAGCAGGAGTGATAATAAGTGTTAGAAAAGGAGCCTGACAGAGCATGAGAATAAAAGGCAGAAAGACACGAGGGAGGAAGGCGAGAAGCCAAAGAGGAAAGGAACGGGAAAGAGAGAGACATCAAGAGAAAATGAGCATCTGTGCAAGAACTTGAAGGCTCCAAGAAAGTAGAGACAAATAATAAGAAAGGAATGATTAATACCTTCAGGTTAGAACTAAGGAAATGAGGGCTTAAAAGGAGGTAAGAGGCAAAGCAAAATAAGGACAGCAAATGGAGAAAAAGAAAAGTGCGGTGAGAGGCTGAATGGGGGTGGGGTGTGGCTTAGAACTGAAAGGGACCAAAGGTGGGACACAAGAGATCAGTGTTAAAGATTGATCACTTTGACAGGGACAGCAATAGTAAAACTAAAAATGGGTCAAATATGCAAATGGACAGCTCCAAAAGGAAGCTGTGGGGAGGGGGCACCTACTAAACAGAAAGAGGGGGAAAGCCAGTGGAAAAAAAGGTAAGCCAAGGAAATGCAGAATGGCAAGTGTTAAGGGTCAGAGCCATCTGAGGTACAGAGGCACAGCAGTAGCAAGAAGATGCAGCAGCAAGTCCTAGATGGAGAGTAACTTACTAGAGACAACAGGCTAAGGGGGGAGAGGGATGAATGGAGCAGAGCAGAGGAGCACTGAAATAAAGGTAAGAAAGAGGGGAAACACAAAACAGAGGAGCAGAGGCAAGGCACAACTAAGATGGAGTTAGGGTTAGGGCAGAGGTCTGCTAAAGGGAATGGCAGAAATGAGATACCCTGAGGGACAGGAAAGGGGGAAAAAGAAGAGGCTGAATGCCAGGCGCTGCAGGAGAGTGCATGCAAGGCAAGGGGCAGAATCAGCAGGTAGAAGGATCTGGAAAAGAAGACAGGGTCTGAAAGGCAAACCGGGGGTGTGGGGGGGGGCACTGAGAAGGGAAGGAAGGAAGCAAGCAAGCACCGAGTATTTGAGTCCGAGAAAGGCTGGAGAAGAAGCCTAGGGGCATCCCAAGGAGGCACAGCAAAGCAGGCTCCGTGCTACGACCAGGGCAGAAATGTGGGGCAGTTGGGCCCAAGTGAGAGGAGGAATTATGTCCAAAGAAAAGACCAGAGGGCAGCAGTGCCTTCACCAACAGAGGTCTAGCATGGGTCTCCACGGAGGTGGAACCACAGGTTCTAAGGACAGCTCCTGGGGATGGAAGAGGTTCTAAGTCAAGAATGATAACAGCAGACAGGCCAAAGGAGGAGGACGGTGACCTCACCCCAAAAGTGATGCTAATAGAAAAGAGATAAGGTAGGGGGACATGGATGTCCAAAGTGGGCGCCAGAAGGGAGACAGAGGGGTCAGTGAGGAGGTAGATCGTCCCAGGAACACAGCCCACTCCAGGAGGCAGCGAAGGGTATGACCGGGGAGTGGTGGGGGGAGGAGGAAGTGGGAAAGGAGACGGCTCAGAATTGGGAGTCGGATGTCTCGAGTGGAGGCTGAAAGACACCGAGATCCCCCATCGGGTCGTGGTGGGGCGTGTGGAGGCAGACGCCGGGATTGCAGGGCTGCGGGGACAGTGGCGAATAGGAAGGGCAATGCGAGTCGCGCGGGCCGGGCCCGGGCATGCAGCGGCCAGGACGCGGGGACCGCGGGGCGCTGGGGGGGGCGCTCCCTCCCCTCCCCCTCCGGCTCCTCCATTGTTCGCGGGCTCCGGGCCCCGCGGTCCCCGCCTTTCCCCCCACCCTTGGATCCCGCAGCGGGGCGGCGCCCGGCGCCTCGCCCGTCCCCACATTCCCCTCCGCCAGCTCCGCGGCACTTACCAGCCTCGGGGGCGCCCTCAGCGCGGCCCCGGCCTCCGCGATCCCGGCCGCAGCGACGGCGGGCCCGGCGCCATGTTCCCCTGGCGACTCGTTCCTGAGGCGGCTGTAGCGGCGGCGGCGGCTCCGGCGGCAGGGGGCCGGGCGGACCCTCCCTCGCGGGCTCCCTCCTCCGCCTCCTCCACCTCCTCCTCCTCCCGCCGCGCCGCGGCTCTCCCTCGGGGCGGGGGGCGGGGAGGGGAAGGGGGAGGGGCGGGAACTAGGGGGAGGGCTGACCAGCCTCGCTCGCTCCCTCCTCCCTCCCGCGCAATGGCGGCGGCGGCGGCTGCGGCGCTGCGACACCTCCTTCCTGCGGCCGCCGCGGCCGTGCGCGCGCCTAAGACCCTCTCGCTAGTGCGCGTGCGTGTCCGAGGTACCAGTGGCGTTGGGGCGGGGGCTGGACGGTGGGTAACGGCCCGACAGGGACACGCACGCCGCGCACGGTAGCCCTGGAAGACAAGCACTCGCTGGCACGAAGGGCGCCGAGTGCGCGTGCGCGCCCGAGGAAAACGCCGCTTTGCCCAGCAGCTGCGGCGCCAGAGTCACAGCGCGAGGACAACCGCGAACCGGCTCAGGAGGGCGCGGGGTGGGCTTCGTGCGCGTGCGCAAAGACGGCTGCAGCCTGCCAAGCAACCAAAGGGAGGGCCCGCGAGGGGCGCGCACGGCGTTGCGCGCTCCAAGCCGCAGATGCACGCCACCCCTCCCCACACACGCCACCCCACGCCGGCTTCTGGAGAAAGCCAGCTCTGAGAGGCACGGGTCGGCTCCTGCGGGCGGGTACCTAGGGCTCTGTCCCGCTCGCGCGGGACCTCAGCAGCCAATGGGTGGCAGGAGGAGGTGGGTTCGCCTCGTCAAGCAGCAGCATCGGGATAACGGAGGTGGGGGGGGGGAAACGGGGTGAACGTAACGTGGGGTGGCGAGGCGGGGCTGTGAAGGAGGGAGCGTACCCAGCGAGGGAGCAGATTGGGCGGGGGAGGGGGCGTGGTCCACTGCAGTCCAATCTGGGCCTCGCAGTTGGTCGGCCCGGAAGAGTGGGCGGGGACAGAGGGCACGTGCTCTTTCCCGGGCGCTGAAGAAAAACCTGTGGGCCTGGCACGTTGATACAGGTTACTGGTGATTTCACCCAGCGCTTGGTCCCGGGCAGAGGGAAGACAGGCCCTGCGTTGCAACCCTAGCCTCCAGGTCGCATCGAGCAAATGACAACAAACCACATGTCACTTTGGGTGCTTTCTGGGATGAAGTGCTGATGTGAGAGGACCCCCCCACCCCACCTCTTCCTCTGGGAGTTCTCCAGAAAAATGGATTGTGAAAGACAGGCTTTCCCTGCGCCTGAACCGTGTGTGGAACGCATGAAGAACACGTGTTTCCGATTCAACACTGCGCTTCTTTCCAGTGTTTCACCTGTAAAGTCGAATAATAGTACCCAACTCAAAGGGTCGCTGGGAGAATCGAATGAGGTGTTATGGTCCCCAAGGCCATGATTTCCAGGAGGATCCTCCAATCACTAGAACCCTGTAAAATGTAGGGGATTTCCCCCATACATTAACATCTATAATAGCTGATGAGTTATTCTCAGCAAGGGATTAACACAGCAATAATAAAACGACTGAATATATTGTGTTGTAACGAGAGCAATGTGAAGATGATCTCTTTGGAGTCAAGACAGGTATTTACTATCTCCCTCTTGGCCATGGATAATTGAAACATCAAAAAGCAACATGGGAGTTAGAGGAGGACTACAGTGTCTAAATGTATAGGGGGGTGGCGTAGGGGAAATGGCTTCCACATATTAAGTACTCAGTAAGCATTGTTAAACAAAATTACATGAAGCCTTTCATTACAGTTTTCAAGTTAGAAGGGCGGGTTCTGGTGGTGTGGGCTGGAGACCAGATCAGTAAAGAATGGGTCCTTCTCTTGCAGACAGACCCAAGTTCAGTTCCCAGCATCCACATCAGGCAGTTCACTACCACATGCAACTTCCGTTCCAGAGGAAGCCGAGGCTGTGGCCTCCCGGGCCTCACACAGACACATAATAAAAAATAAAACATCCTTACCTGGGGCTGAGGATAGAACTTGTTTGTAGAATGCTTGCTTACATACACAAGGTCCTGGTTTTTATCCTCACCACAGAATATCTCAAAGTAAGTAAAAATAAAGATAATTTCCATTGAAATTGTTCTCACTAGGAATCCGTGGTTGCCCTGGAATTTACTATGTAGCTCAGACTGGAATTGAGTGTGTGGCATCCTCTGCCTCTTGAGTGTTGGAAAAGAGTGATGTTGGTACAGCACAAGGGAACACAAGAAAAAAACATCAAGACAACTTATTATCATCATCATTGTTAATTTTGCAAAAACAGTGCTTGCAGGGAGGTGTAAAGCTGGGTCAGAGATTAAGACCACTGGCAGCACTTCACAACTGCCTGAAACTCTAGTTCCAGGGAAACTGGTGCCCTCTTCTGGCCTTTCCAAGAACAGCAGAGACGCAAGCAAAACATCCATGCAATTAAACACAAATTTCTACAATTTGTGTGTGCGTGCATGCGTGCGCTTGTGCCAAAACCCAAAGCCAGTTCTTGAGCACACAGAGCTTTGGTTTTTTATTTCTGATGGAAATGACTTTGTCTTATCCCATTTATGGGAACTCAACTCAATCTGACATGATTGACTAATCAACTGGGGAAAGGGGAAAGTTCAGGAAATATGGGCCCTTGTTGGCCTAACTACCCTGGATAGAAAACAAACAAATCCTATTTCTCACATGAGTGCATGCACTACTACAACAGAGTTCAGAAAACTAACACCCTTCCAGGGCTGGAGAAATGGCACAGTGGTTAAGAGTACTGGGTGCTCTTCCAGAGAACCTGAGTTCGAGTCCCAGCACCCATGTGGTGACTCACAATGTCAGTACAGTTCCAGGGGCTCTGATACCCTCTTCTAGCCTCCACTAGCTCCAAGCCTGAATGTGGTGCACAGATATAGATGCAGGCAAACCACCCACTCACATACAATAATCCTTCCAAACCCTCTCAGTCTTGGGAAACATGTGAACAGACAATGTCTCACTCTCAACTTGTATTTTTCCTTGTTGGAGTTTGTCACCTTTCCTTCAAGTCTCAAGTTGAAGTCACTTTCTCAGAGTGGCCTAACAGATGTGGTCTGATCCTGGTCTTTAATAAAATGTGTATTCTGGCAAAGGATGCAGTTCAGCTGCTAGAGTGCCTGCCTAGCATGTTCTGGGTTTAGTCACCACAGGCAAGGGCATCAGAAGTTCAAGGTCAACCATAGCTACACTGTGAGTTCCAGACCAGTACAGGCTACATGAGACCAGTGTGTGTGTGTGTATGTGTGTGTATAGTTAATTGAATGTTAAACAAAAGGGATAGTTAACATTCAATCTCATGGTAGTCAAAAAGATGAAGTCCTTGTCTGCTCACTCCTACTTTCAGATGTCCCCTCAGGCTGGGTCAGGTGGCCCCTCTAGGATCCTAAAGTCCCTGGACCACCCTGAGTCATTCCTGTCTCTTAATTCTTTCCTGTCGCATAAGAGCAGGCCTAGTGCTCCCACAATCGCCATCAATGTCTCTAAAAGGTCTAAGCAAAAGGAAGGGGCTCAGAAAGTGCTTTGTTGTTGTTGTTGGGTGAAGGTACCTTAAGGGAGGGCCTTCCCAGCTCTGTAATTCTTTCCAGTGCTTAAGAAGGAGCTGAGTAAGCCAACGACAGGAAACAGGCTTCCCTGGGGGCAGCCACCCCCGCGAACCCAGCTCCCCTCCTCTCCAGGATAAACAAACAGCCGACTAAACAATTAGCTGACAGAGAGAAGAGTGCGCTGCCGGCTTGGATCTCTCTCAAGATTTCCCAAGCATGGCCCTGCAGGTCCAAATAGCTGGAGGTCACAGCAACTAGAGTGCTAGGGACCATCGTTCGGGGCTTCAAATCTGGAAGCGCATCGCAGAGATGGCTAGGCAAAAGAAAGGAAGAAAGAAAGAAAAAAAAAAAACAAAAGTTTTCAGACAAATTAGGGACGCTGGGACATAGTCTTCATTCCGGAGAATTAAAGAGAGGGTAACGACCAGGGTCGAGCATGAGCTAGAAGTCGATGATCCTACAGCGCCGCCTTCCAGAAAAGCAAGGAAAGTCACAGCAAAGGATGGAATCTTCTGCCATTGGCCAGAAAGGCAGCCAATCACGAGGAAAGAACGAGAAGCGGTGATGCTGGCTTTCGACTCAGAATCCTAGAGCGCCAGGAACCAGTCAAGACATTTAGTGTATAGTGCACCAGATATTTGATGGAAGGTTGCACGATAACCCTATTTCTATAAATTTGTAAGATTAGCCGGGCATGGCATAATCCCAGCATTTAAGAGGAAGAGGCCGAAGGATTGGAAAAGTTGAGGCCAGATTGATCTGTGAAGTGAGTTACAGGGTAGCCTGGGCTACTCATAGGCAGCATGGGAAACAGCGAAACTCTGCCTCGGAAAGCAAGAGCTAGGAGGAGGTGGGAGACGCAATAAATTTAAATTTAAATAATGTAATTTTGAGTAAGGCATAGTTTACACATTGTTTTAAGGCTGTTTGCTTTTTGGTGCTGGAGTGGTAGAGGCAAGCTCTCTCCCACTGGGCTACATCTTCAGTCTTTTAACTTTTATTTTGAGGAAGGATCTCACAAAGCTGTCCAAGAGACTCAGTCCCTAGTCCTTTCAGGTTTGAATTTTTAATCTTTCTGCCTCAGCCTCTGTAGACACTGGCGATAACAGGTGTGTGCCATCAAGCTGACTTGTTTGAGACAGGGTATTCTGTAGCAAAGACTACCTCAGATTTGCTATGTAGCCAGCACTGGCCTTGAACTTCTTTTTTTTTTTAATCCCAGCACTCGGGAGGCAGAGGCAGGCGGATCTCTGTGAGTTCGAGACCAGCCTGGTCTACAAGAGCTAGTTCCAGGACAGGCTCCAAAACCACAGAAAAACCCTGTCTCGAAAAACCAAAATATATATATATATATATTATGTTTACAATATTCTGTCTGTGTGTATGCCTGCACAACAGAAGAGAGCACCAGACCCCATTACAGATGGTTGTGAGCCACCATGTGGTCGCTGGGAATTGAACTCAGGACCTGTTGAAGGAGCTGCAGGTTGCATTCCTGACCCCCGGCTCCTGGCCGCCTGGCTAGCTTATACCCCAAAATAACAACACACAAACTGTATTCATTTAAACACTGCCTGGCCCATTTCTATTAATGTGTGTAGCACCAAGGTACGCTTACCAGGAAGATTCTAGCCTACGTCCATCCTGGGTCAGAGCTTAATCGTGTCTGCCCAGGAGAGGGGAGCATGGCGTCTGAGCTCACTTCCTCTTCCTCCCAGCATTCTGTTCTGTTTACTCCACCCACCTATGTTCTAACCTATCAGGGCCAAGCAGTTTCTTTATTAATTAACCGATGACCTTCCTCCATCAAGGACCTTTGGAAGAACAGGCAATGCTCTTAACCTCTGAGCCATCTCTCCAGCCCGGGCCTTGAACTTCTGATCCTCCTCCCTTTCCCTCTCAAGTAGTGAGGTTATAGGGGTGCGTATTCAACCTGCCTATAAATAAAGGGGGCACTTTCTTGTGACCAGCCTATACATACAGGATCTGTGTTAGATCATCTCTCAGATGCCTCTAAGAATACCTCCTCCCTCTTCCTCCTCTCCATAACCAATGGAAACTGCTGTATCAGCCATGACTTTGACTACTGTGGATTCCTTTTGCCTGTTTTAATGCTGTCTTAAGGTTTTGTTGATGTGAAGAGACACCATGACCATGGCAACTCTTATAAAGGTAAACCTCCTCCCCCTTCCTTTTTTTGTTTTTCAAGACAGGGTTTCTATGTAGTCTTGGCTGTCCTGGAACCCACTCTGTAGACCAGGCTGGCCTCAGAGATCCACTTGCTTCTGCCTCCCAAGTTCAGGAATTAAAGGCATGTGCCACCTCCATCCAGCATAAAGGAAAACGTTTCATTGGACTGCTCAGAGGTTTAGTCCATTGTCATGACTGGAAGCATGGCGACATGCAGGCAGACAAGGTGCTGGAGAGGCAGCTGAGAGTTCTACATCTGGATCTGAAGGCAGCAGGGAGAGGGAGCAACATTGGGCCTTAGCTTGAGCTTCTGAAACCTTAAAGCCCAGGCCACACCTCCAAATAGTGCCATTCCCTGTGGGCTTATGGGGGCCATTTTCATTCAAACCACCACAGTGTTGCATACAAATGGATTCCCCCTGTAAGTACTTTTAGGAATAGCTCTGTTGTATAACTGTTTCCTCAGAGATTGAATGAAACATTCGGTCCTGAAGGCAAGCTCCTTAAGTGGGAAAGTATAACATGAGGGCCGGCTTGTTAGGGTGTAATAGCTGGTCTTTGCTGGATGTGTAAGTAAAAGCCTGCAATTCCAGCACTCAGGAGATTGAGGCAAGTACCAAGAGATTCTGCAGGCCAGGGGTTGGAGAGATGTCTCAGCAGTTTTGGAGCACTTCCTGCCCTTGGCAGAGGAGCTGAGTTCAATCCCGGGCACTCTCACAAGCATCAAGCACCCCTACCTCCAATTCCAGGGGATACACTGCCTCTTCTAGCCAGGCAGGCATGTGGCGCACATATTACACAAAGACAAAACACTAATGCATTTAAAAATTCCTTGAAAGGAGAGAAATCCATGTCAGCAATTCTATCCAATAAGATATTATTACGGAAAAAAAAAAAAGAACAAGCTGCGTGGTGGTGGTGCACACCTTTTATCCCAGCAGGTAGGAGCCAGAGGCAGGTGGATCTCTGTGATTTCAAGGCCAGCCTGGGCTACAAAGAGTTCCAGGCTTTTTTTTTTAATATTTATTTATTTATTTATTATGTATACAATATTCTGTCTGTGTGTGTGTCTGCAGACCAGAAGAGGGCACCAAACCTCATTACAGATGGTTGTGAGCCACCGTGTGGTTGCTGGGAATTGAACTCATGACTTTTGGAAGAGCAGGCAATGCTCTTAACCACTGAGCCATCTCAGTGTGCACATCAATTCTTGGCTTCCACCTTGAGGGGAATTCCAGGATTGAACTATAGTCCCTGGGCTTGTGTGGCTATAGCACTTTTACTAGATGAGCTGTCTCACCTGCTCCATGTATTGTTTTGTTTTAAGGCTCAGAGAAGGGTATAAGATAAAAAGCTAGGAAGCACTTGAAGTCTCTCCACAGCTGAGGATGACCTTGAACTCCTGATTCTTTTGCCCCCCATCCCCCTAGGGGGTTGTAGGTGTGTGTCACGACCCTCAGCTTTAATTAATGCACAGTTACAAAGTCATTTAAAGCTGGCAGTGATGGTGCACACCTTTAATCCCAGCACTTGGAAGGCAGAAGCAGGAGGATATCTGTACATTTGAGGCCAACCTGGTCTACAGAATGAGTTCCAAGAAAGCCAGGGCTGTTACACAGAGAAAACCTGTCTTGAAAAATCAAAACAGAAAAAAAAAATGAAAAAACAAAAACAAAGTCACTTAAGAATTTTAGGGGGGCTGGAGAGATGGCTCAGAGGTTAAGAGCATTGCCTGCTCTTCCAAAGGTCCTGAGTTCAATTCCCAGCAACCACATGGTGGCTCACAACCATCTGTAATGAGGTCTGGTGCCCTCTTCTGGCCTGCAAGCGTACACGCAGACAGAATATTGTATACATAATAAATAAATAAATATTTAAAAAAAAAAAACAAGAAACAAAACAAAAAATTTTTGGGCTGGAGAGATGGCTCAGTGGTTAAGAGTATTGCCTGCTCTTCCAAAGGTCCTGAGTTCAATTCCCAGCAACCACATGGTGGCTCACAACCATCTGGAATGAGGTCCGGTGCCCTCTTCTGGCCTGCAGACATACACACAGACAGAATATTGTATACATAATAAATAAATAAATAAATATTTAAAAAAAATAATAAAAATTAAAAAAAAGAATTTTAGGGCTGGGAAGCCTAACTTTCTTGGTAGACTGCTCACCTAGCATGCCTGAAATCATGGACCTCACCAATAATCTTGGCATTTGGGAGGTACAGGCAGGAGTGTCAAAAATTCAAAGTCATGCTTGACTACATAGCGAGTTCTGGTCAGCATGGGATACATAAGACCCTGTCAAGAAAAGAGGTGAGGGGGCTGGAGAGATAGATGGCTTAGAGGTTAAGAGCATTGCCTGCTCTTCCAAAGGTCCTGAGTTCAATTCCCAGCAACCACATGGTGGCTCACAACCATCTGTAATGAGGTCTGGTGCCCTCTTCTGGCCTGCAGGCATACACACAAACTGAATAGTGTATACATAATAAATAAATAAATAAATATTAAAAAAAGAAAAAGAAAAGAGGTGAAGGGAGAAGGGAAAGAAAGGAGGAATGGGAGGGAATTTCAGTTGTTCCATTATTTCCCAAACACTTAGTATTGGCCATTCATTCCTTTTATTTTTATTTTATGTATATGGGTATTTTGCCTGCATATATGTCTGTGCACCCATGTGTCTGCCTGCTGTGGGGGGAGGGGAGAGTGCATCAGACCCCCTAGAACTGGAGTTAACAGACAATTCTGAGCAGCCACAGGGGTGCTTGGAATTGAACCTTGAGTTCTGGAAGAGCAGCTAGTGTTCTCAACCACTGAACCATTTCTCCAGTCCCAACAGTCATCCTTAGCAGGGTGGTGTGGTGGTGCAAGCCTTTAATCCTGCTGAGGCAGGCTGGTCTCATTCCAGGATAGCCAGGGCTACAAAGAGAAACTGTCTCAAAAAAAAAAAAAAGGCCATTTTAAGTGTTTTGTTACCTTGTTTCGTTTTTTTTTTTTTTGAGACAAGGTCTCTTTCTGGTCTGGAACTCACCCAGTAAAAAGACTAGACTGGCTGGCCAGTGAGCCTGTGACAGCTAATCTTGGTTGTTAACCTCAATTGAGCAATCTCCTCTATCAGATTGACCTGAGGTGATGTCTGCAGGGCATTATCTTGATTGCTAACCGGTGTGGGATAGGGGTGGGCAGGAGAATTAGTCTGTACCAGAAAGCAAAAGGGCTAGGAACCTGGAAGCAAGCCAGTACACAGCAGTCAAGGGTCTCTGTTTCAGTTCCTCTGTCCAGATTCCAGTCTTGAGTTCCTTCTTGGCCTCTTTTTAACAGTGGGCTGTGACCTGTAAGCTAAATTAAGGCTTTCCTCCCCAACTTACTTTTGGCCATTGTATTTTTTTTTTCTGTTTTTGTTTGTTTGTTTTTAATCGCAGCAACAGAAGCCAAGTAGGATAGAAATCCCTATGGAGGATAGGCATTGTGGTGAGAGACCTCACCATGTGGTGTTTATGCCTTAGAAGTTTTGCGGGAGGAAGGACTTTTCAAGCTCTAGGCTCCAAGTGTTCAGAGCTTGTTGAGCTGTTGTGGGAACTAGGAAGATAATGCTGGGAGTGATAGTGGCCTGACTTGTAAGGTTGCAGTGTGTGTGTGTGTGTGTGTGTGTGTGTGTATGTATGTGTGTGTCACTGTCAGGGCCATTTGTGTGTGGTTTATTTAAATTAAGAATATGTTAAATAAGGAAATAAATAATTGGTGGAATTAGGGCTGGCCAGGTGGTGGCGCCTTCGGTGGCACAAACCTTTAATTCTAGCAGTCGGAGGCAAGCAAATCTCCAAGTTCAAGGCCAGCCAGGCCAGCCAAGGCTACAAACAGAAACCCTGTCTCAAAAACAAAAAAACCTGAAACCTGTCTCAAACACGCCCCCTCCCCAATCTGTGGAATTATTCTTACTGGCTCTGTTGATGAATAATCAGCTGTGGTTAACAAGGGACCAGCAGCACTAAGGGGAAAATCTGGGAAGTCTGGGAAATGGTTCCTCAGGGTCAGCACACAGAGGCTGTGGTCCAGAAGGGCTGGGACTGCATCTCAAACAGGAAGCAGGACTTGGTCATGTGTAAGAGTGTCCCATGTTGTGCTGGTTTTCACGGTGTGAAAACTGCAGGTCAAAGGAGTCATGAAGAGACTTATGTAGAGGGATTGGGTCTACCCTTGGAATGATGGGATCTGCCCAGGATAATGGGACAGCTTTCTTCCTTTTAAAAATAGAATAAAAATTTTGTGTGGGGGCTGGAGAGATGGCTCAGAGGTTAAGAGCATTACCTGCTCTTCCAAAGATCCTGAGTTCAATTCCCAGTAACCACATGGTGGCTCACAACCATCTATAATTGGGTCTAGTGCCCTCTTCTGGCCTGTAGGCATACATACAGACAGAATATTGTATACATAATAAATAAATAAATATTTTTAAAAATTTTATGTGTGTATATGCATACATATGCACATGAGTGCAGGTGCCTGCAGAGGTCAGAAGAGGCTATGAGAACCCGTGAACCTAGCATTACAAACACCTGTGAGCTGCTCTGCCAGATTTCTGGGAACTAAAGTCTGGTCCTCTGGAAGAGCAACAGCCCCCTTAACCACTGAACCTCCACCACCACCATTTTTTCTTTCCTTTTTATGTTTTTGTTTTTGTTTTTGTTTTGTTTTGTTTTGAGACTGGTTGCCTGTAGCACACACTGGCCTTGAACTCACAAGGAGTCAGAGTTAGACTCCCAAGTTACAGGACTTACAGGCATGAGCCATCCCAACTGGAAGTAATGGGATTCATGTTAGAATCTTTATACACAAGCTGTACTAAACAGCCCCACTTCCCCTCCCCACCACATCCCATCTTTATTGTGCCGTTTGAATAGCCTCTTCCATGATGTGCTTGTCCAAACCTTTTGTCTGTCTCCTTACTTTACCTCGTTGCTATGATGCTAAGGATGCTATGGCACAATTGCTGGGGCACTGCACATATGACGTCAGTACTGTAGTATTGATGGACTTTTGCCACTTTTTTTTTTCTGTGGTGCATACCTATGACAGGGCATGCATGTGGAGGCTTTGCATGAGGACAACTTTGTTAAGTTCATCCTCTCTTTCCACTAATTATGAGTCCTGGGGATCGAACTCAGGTCATCAGACTTGACAGGAAGAGCCTTTTCCTGATGAGCCATCTCACCAGTGCTGTTTGATGTTTTTTCTTGCTAGTTAGCCTCTTAAATCTATATGTAGCCAAACGTCCTAGTTACTTCTCTATTGCTGTGAAGAAACACCATGACCAAGACAACTTATAAAAGGAAGCATTTAGCCGGGCGGTGGTGGCGCACGCCTTTAATCCCAGCACCCGGGAGGCAGAGGCAGGCGGATCTCTGGGAGTTCGAGGCCAGCCTGGTCTACAAGAGCTAGTTCCAGGACAGGCACCAAAGCTACAGAGAAACCCTGTCTCGAAAAAACCAAAAAAAAAAGAAAGCATTTAACTGGGAGCTACTTTACAATTTCAGAGGGCAAATCTATGATTATCATGTTGGGAAGCAGGCAACAGACAGGTAGGCATGGTACTGGAGAGCAATAATTGAGTGCTTATGTTTGAGACAGAGATAACTGGGAATGACATGGGCTTTGGAAACCTCAAAGCCCACCCCCAGTGACATATTTCCTTCAACAAGAACACACCCAATTCAATAAGGCCACACCTCCTAATCCTTCCCAAAGAGTTGGGGACCAAGCATTCAAACATATGAGAGCCCATGGGAGCCATTCTCATTCAAACCACTACACCAACAATGAACTTGGACTTGTGATCCTTTTGCCTTTTCCTCCCAAGTTCTGGGGTTCCAAAACTGCATCTCCATACCGTTGGGGATGGAACCATTGGGGCTTCATGCATAAGATGGTATGTGTCTGGCAAGCACTGTGCCATCTTAACCCTCTTTTTGGTGTTATGTTTCTGGTTTTTCACTGTTTGCTGTTGAATCTAGAGTTTCATAAATACTATGAAGCATTCCTTCCACCAGTCACTGTAATGGTCTGTCCTATCCCTTTAAGAGACAAGCCCTGCCCACTCCCTACCCTGTCCTCCAAGGCAAGCAGATCTTCCTTCTGCTTCCAGCCTGAGTTCCTTCTTTGGGAGAGGTGGCTGCTGCTGTGGCTCCTCTCCTCTCCCTCCCACCCCCGCTTCTCTTTCTCTCTCTCTTTGCCTCTCTCTGTAGGAGGATACTGGTAGTTAATTTCTGGTAGCTTAGCCCCAAAATAATCACACAGAGAAACTATATTATTTAAATCACTGTTGGCCCATTAGCTCTAACTTCTTATTGGCTAGCTTTTACATCTTAATCTAAACCATTTCCATTAATCTGTGCATCACTACAAGGTCGTGACCTACCAGCAAAGTTTCAGCACACCTGTCTCTGGTGGCTCCATGGCTTCTCCCTGATTCTACTTCCTTTCTCCCAGCATTCTGTTTAGTTTCCCCACCTAGCTCTGTTCCCCTATAGCTCTGCTATAGGCCCAAAGCAGTTCCTTTATTAACCAATGATATTTACAGCATACAGAGGGGAAACCCACATCACCACCAGGCAGGAAGTAGAGACAGGTCAATGAGAATGCTGGGAAGAGGGAAGCACAATCTGCAGTCATGACCCAGCTACACAGGAAGCAAGATGTGACTGCCTTGTCGAAAAAGGTACCAAGCCATGTGGCCAAGCCATAGGCAAGAATTATGGGCTACTATAAGCTATAAGAATTAGTTAGTAAGAGGAGCCTCAGATACTGGGCCAATCAGTTTATAATTGATGTAGACCTCTGTGTGATTCTTTGGAACTGAATGACTGCAGGACTGGGCAGGGCAGAAACCTCAGACAACATCTCTCTGCTCATCCCCCTTCTCTCCTTCCCTCTTTCCCTTCACCTCCATAACTCACTAAATATATATCCACTTTCTCTGCATGGCGTGCCTATCTGACTCTCTCATCCACCACATGGCTCCCTGCCTGGGACTCACTGGCCCTCATTGCCTGCTGCTGCACCCCCCAGGGAACTAGAAAACCACATTTTATCTAAACCATAACATTTGGTACTTGTGACTCAGCCAGGCTCTCTCCACATTCCGTCCTGCCTGAGGACACCTGGAACCCTGGGCTCTGGAGCTGGCTTTCTTCACAACAGCCCCGTGTTCTATCTGCCTGACCACCAACCTCTATGTACATCAGCAGCTTTGGTGATGAGTTTTCCCCTTCCAATCAGCCAACCACAGCCTTCACGGCTACGGTTGAGCCCTTCACTGACATTCATCTCTGGTGGCTTCCCATAGCTAAAAATGTGACCGGGCTAACCAGGTTAGTCTTCCAGCACTAGGGGGAGTGCATTTGATTTGGGACCCGGAGTCCCTTGGATTATTCTCTTTTCTTTTCTTTTGCACCACTCATAAGTAGTTCCCTCCATGAGAGACTGCTTAGACTGGTCTCTAGCCTCTGGCTTCCGAATTGCCCAGACACAGAGCCAGTCGGGCTTCATTCATACCCTGCCTGTCGAGAGAAGATGTTTTCCTATAGGCTTTGTGGTGTCACTGTTTCATTAACACCCCACCTTCCACAGGCCTTGCAGTGTTTGTTCACGGTTTTCACATTTTCAACTATGGTATAAACCCTCAAACTATCAGCTACCTGCCTGTGGATGCTTTGCCGGTTTTCCACTGGCTCTGCTTTTCCTCAAACTATCCCTGCCACCACTGTTATTCATTAAAAATGATTATCGATCGGGCTGGTGGAGCTCGCCATGAGAAAAGCGGCTGCAAGGTTCCCAGCAGGAGGGGGGCACGTGCCTCGCGGCCGGTGGAGGAACAGACGCGTAAACACAGGACCATAAGTATTTATTGAGGGAGAGAGAAAGAGAGGGAGAGAGAGGGGGAGAGAGAGAGAGAGAAGGGGGGGAGACAGAAAAGCCCGCGTGTACACCGGGAAAGATGGCGAAGGAGAGAGAAAATGTTATGGTTTTGGTCCTTTTAAGAGATCTAATCTGCTTTTTATTATAAGGAAGACCTGGGAATGTTATGGTATTGATCCCTTTAAGAGACAAGCCACGCCCACTCCCTCCCCATCCACTGAGGCAGGCTGATCTTCAGCTTCCGGCCTGATTTCGCTCTCTTTTCCATCTTCCTCTCGGAGAGGCAGCTTCGCTTCTGCCTCTCTCCCCACTTCTCTGCTTCCCCCCTTCTCTGTCTCTTTCTCCTCTTCTCTCTCTCTCTCTCTCTCCCTCTCTCTCTGTCCCCCCCCTTCACTCTTCCTCCTCCATAACCCCCTGAATAAACATTCAACCTCACCCTGCCTGTTGTGTCTATCCATGTTTCTGTCTTCTGCCCGACCGCCATGTCTCCCTGCCTGGGACCAGCCATTGCTCTGAGACCAGCCGTCTCTGCCTGGGACTGGCTGCTCCCAGGGCCCGCTGTCTGCCACCACATGGCCCGCTACCACCATTTGGGACCTACAGCATTTCTGCTGCCTACTGCCTCGGGGATCTTGCAGTATTTTTTAAAAAAGAACAACAACCACAACCACTGGTCTCACGGAAACTGACAGTTTTAGTCGGATCTGAGAGGCAAGTGTTTTCAATTCCAGCCTTTGCTCTCCATTGTAACTTATGGTGCAACGGTGATGGAGGTGGGTCTTGTATCAATCTGTTGATTTCATTGGTTAAAATAAAGAAACTGCCTGAGCTCATTGATAGGCCAACCCTTAGGTGGGTGGAGAAAACAGAAGAGGATGGTGGGAAAGAGAAGCTGAGTCAAGGAGTCGCCATGATGTTCCCACTGCAGAGAGACACGGGCTAGAATCTCCCCGGTAAGCACACCATGGGGTGCTACACAGATTATCAGAAATGGGTTAGGTCGATATGTAAGAGCTAGCCAATAATGGGCCAGGCAGTGATTAAAGGTATACAGTTTCCGTGTAATTATTTCAGGGCTTAAGCTGGGCCATGCGGGCGGCCGGGTACAGGATCACAGCCCCAACTGCTCCTCTTACTACAGATTGGCGCGCCAACGTGCTAATGAACTCCACGTAAAACCTGAGAGGACTTAAAAAGGACATAGAGAAAATTTAAGACTGCTTTTTGCTGTTTCTGGGTTGCGTACTGCAAAGAAATTGTCCTGACTCAGCAGCAGGAAAAAACTGGCTGTTTTAAAATGCCGGCTTTCTGGGCTGTGCCGCCATTGTGATCTCTGTCTGGCTCCTGCGGAGACAAAGCTTTTGAATGGGAGCATTTGGAATAAAGTGCTATGGCTTGCTTGATGATAATGTGGACTGCTGTGTGCCTGAAACTGTGCACAGCTCAGGCGCACCAAATGGCTCTGAGGCAGGACTGGCTCAGCTCCACCATGCTGAACTGAGCTGGTCTCAAGCAGGAACTACCGTAATTACTGTGATAACAGTGCACTTAAGGTTTAGACTTTACAGGACACAGGCAGTACCGTATTACCCCTACATGGTGCAACTTAAGTTTTTAAGAAGTGCTTAACATTTTAAGAAATGCTCCTGGATAGTAAAAAAATTACAGATTCACAATAAAACAGATTCAGACAGACCACTAAATGGATCACAGTGTTGGATGAATGTACGTAGGCTTGAGAAAGAAATAAATATATATATAAAAAGTGAATAAAGTTAATGCCTTTAAAAATAAAAAGGTAAAGTCTTTAAAGAGACAGAGTACAGATAGTTAAGAGAGTAAAAGAAATAAAAAAAATAAGCCACGTAAAAATGAAAAATTTACAGAGAGTCTGGATTATGTACATTGTGTTTTCTTTAAAATTTTTGACTGTGAAGGAGCTAAGTACAGAGAGACATTTCATTATATGGGCTGCCAAGTGGAACCAGAATGGATATCATGAGGGTATGACTTCAGAATTTGGGTCTAAGGATGTGATGCTTCGGAAAGCGTCTTCTTTTGTTTTCACAGAGGACCAGACCCTATGGATTGCATCTATTCCGATATGGTATGATAGACCACGCCCTCCTGAAAGGTTGCTGTGAACACCCTCAGAAAATTGCTTCGCTCAACTGCCAACTGAGATGAAACTATCACAGGTTATACCATGAAAGACCTAATTAACGACGCCCCCATTCAGCAGGAAGCAGTTTGGAGAGATACCTGCGCCCATGTTCCCAAAATATTGATTATATATGTTCTTTTACATTTAAAGGGGGGATATGTTATAAATATAAATAATTTGCATTGGTGTGGATTTTAAGGTCAATTTTGTTATATGTATATGTATTTCTGATCTTGATCAAGGTATTGTGATTGTGTAGTTCATTTTTAAAATGTAATGTATAATTAGGAAATATAGGTTGTTGATGAATAATCATAAATAATAGTCAAGCTTATAGTCATGTTAGATTTCCTAGATATATAGAGATATATTTCAATTAGATAGACATTCTTCATATCTCTCAAAGATTGCAGAATATGGCATTTAAAGTGTTTTTAAGAATTTAGGACTTTTCATGACAATGAGACACGTCTGCTCCTGGCAGCACCAGTCTACTTCAAGAGGAAGATGGGCATCAAAGAGGATCATTATGGAGCTTGATAGCCATTTGGGCAAGAGACTGTTCTTGCCTGGACTGATGCATAAACTGGACACAAAGAACCCGCAGAGAGAGGACTGCTGAACTTGCCTAAAGGTGAGATGGTCTTTCGGGGTTCCTGATTCATGAAAGAGTCTACGAGACATTCTGCAGGACGCAGGACACAGCAGAAAATGACTGAACTGTCTTTAAAATTTCCTGCTTCATGGAAATGTCTGCTGGATACTATGGGCCTGGAGGCCAAAGATGGATGCCCCAACGGTACAGAGGAACTTTGGGTGACTGTCCAGGCAGCGAGATGTCTCTGTCATTTCTAGAGTTTGGATTTCTTGTTTGTTTAAATAATTTTATATCCTTCTGGAGTCTTTGATGGAGTTGAAGAATAAATAGATAGTTATAGTTTTCCTTAGTTATGATAAAAGATAAAATAGATATAATTATTGTAACTGTAATTCTTACTTGATAACTGTTTTGTTATATGTGATTTTACTATGTTAAAGTTAAAGCTTTTCTTTTTTGTTTAAACAGAAAAAGGGGAAATGATGGAGGTGGGTCTTGTATCAATCTGTTGATTTCATTGGTTAAAATAAAGAAACTGCCTGAGCTCATTGATAGGCCAACCCTTAGGTGGGTGGAGAAAACAGAAGAGGATGGTGGGAAAGAGAAGCTGAGTCAAGGAGTCGCCATGATGTTCCCACTGCAGAGAGACACGGGCTAGAATCTCCCCGGTAAGCACACCATGGGGTGCTACACAGATTATCAGAAATGGGTTAGGTCGATATGTAAGAGCTAGCCAATAATGGGCCAGGCAGTGATTAAAGGTATACAGTTTCCGTGTAATTATTTCAGGGCTTAAGCTGGGCCATGCGGGCGGCCGGGTACAGGATCACAGCCCCAACTGCTCCTCTTACTACACAACGGCTCAGCAACAGGGCGGATCATACCTCTAGGTCTCTCTTGTTATCATATTTAAAACTCCTGCAGCTCAAAAAATGTGGCTTTTCCATGCAACACGTGACCGCTGCCATTTTGACTAAGGTCGGGTGACCAAGTCCTGCCTTCTTTTTTTTTTGGTTTTTCGAGACAGGGTTTCTCTGTGGTTTTGGAGCCTGTACTGGAACTAGCTCTTGTAGACCAGGCTGGTCTTGAACTCCCAGAGATCCGCCTGCCTCTGCCTCCCAAGTGCTGGGATTAAAGGCGTGCGCCACCACCGCCCGGCTAAGTCCTGCCTTCTTTACTGAGGTATTTGCTGCCTGGTCCCTGTTGCATGTGTGTTTTGTGCAGTAGCATGCCTTTGGAAGGGCCCACCGAAAGCATCCACTTTGCCCAATTCCTGTTCACTCTGTGTTTGTGTGTGTATGTGTGTGTACATACATGTAACCTAAATGCACCTATGTTTACTGTTAAATGATCCTGTTGCCTTCACTTTAGAATTTCGGGGTTGTAGAGATGGCTTAGTGGTTAAGAGCACTGCCTACTCTTCCAGAGGTACTGAGTTTAAAACCCAGCAACCCCATGGTGGCTCACAACTATCTATAATGAGATCTGGCGTCCTCTTCTGCCCTGCAGGCATACATGTAGGCAGAACACTATACATAATAGTAATAAAGAGTTACAAAAATTTACAACCACACTTAGCCTACTTTTATTTTTTTATTGTTTTTTCATCTACATGTATATATGCACATATATGAAATTTTAAGCCAGGACTATAGAATGTGGGAGGTAGAGGCAGGAGGATCCTCACAAATTATAGAGGCTAGCCTGGTCCACTTAGTGAATATCAGGCCAGCACGATCAACAGACTCAATGAGTCATGTAATGGCATGTAATGTTTTTTGTCTTAGTTTTTGGTTAGTTGGTGTCTCCAAGAATTAAGATTGGCCTTGGGCTGGAGAGATGGCTCAGAGGTTAAGAGCACTGCCTGCTCTTCCAGAGGTCCTGAGTTCAATTCCCAGCAACCACATGGTGGCTCACAGCCATCTATGATGAGATCTGTGCCCTCTTCTGGCATGCAAGCATACATGGAAGAAATATTGTATACATAATAAATAAATAAATCTTTAAAAAAAAAAGATTGGCCTTGAACTCCCATATAATGACATTAGTTTTTTTGTTTTTTGTTTGTTTGTTTGTTTGTTTTTTGAGACAAGATTTCTCTGTTTGAAGCCTGTCCTGGAACTCACTCTGTAGACCAGGCTGAGCTTGAACTCACAGAGTTCAGCCTGCCTTTGCCTCCTGAGGGCTGGGATTAAAGGCCTGTGCCACCACCACCTGGCTACAGAGACTTATTGTTAAGTTGGGAGCATAGCCCCCAGGCCTGGGAGTTGTATTGGTCTGGACTCCAAATCCCAGCATGCCAAGCCCTGGGGGGGGGGCGGTCAGGACCATTCCCACAGGGTATTTAAGTGAGCTCCCAGAGGAGAAATACGTGGTCTCTTTCCTCTCCCCTTAGTGGTCGCCTCAGTGGCCTCCCAGTTCCCCCTCAGGGCCATCTGAGAGCGCAGGAATCCCATTAAACTTGGATATATTTTAATTTGGCTTGTGGTGATTTTGGCTTGATTGGGATTTTTGCCTTGGCAGAGAGCTTGCGTTAGGAAAAATTCATAACAATTATTAATTATGAAAACTTGGTCTTAGCTTTGGCTTGTTCCCAATTAGCTCTTATAACTTAAATTAACCCCTTTATATTAACCTACATTCTGCCACATGGCTCATTATCTCTCTTAATACAGTGTACATTCAACTTCATCCACAGCTTGCTGGTGAATCACCTGCCTCAGATTCTTCCCAGAGTTCCTAGCTCTGCCAAGAAGTACCGCCTATCATCTCCTGTCTAGCTATTGACCATTCAACTCTTTATTCAACCAATCAGTAGTTGCCTTAGGCAGGTAAGGATGGACAGAGTCCCATCATCACACAGTGGGATCAAATATCCCACAACACAGGTGTACACAACTGTGCCCTGTTTTAAGTAAATCATTTATTTTATCATTAATTAATTCTTTTTTTTTTTTTTCCCCCGAGACAGGGTTTCTCTGTGGTTTTGGAGCCTGTCCTGGCACTAGCTCTTGTAGACCAGGCTGGCCCTGAACTCACAGAGATCCGCCTGCCTCTGCCTTCCGAGTGCTGGGATTAAAGGCGTGCGCCACCACCTCCCGGCATTTCATGAAGATATTAAGCCAGGAGAAGACGCTCAGGGTACCTAGTGTATGTCCCGCACTCCCGTTCATAGTCTTTGCTCTGTAGAAAATCACAGATTGCTTTCGATGAAGATGTGGACAACTCTGCACAGCAGAAAACATTTTGAGGAGATTTTTGTTTTGTTTTGTTTTTGATTTTTATGCTTCAAGACAGGGTTTCTCTGTGTGGTCCTGGCTGTCCTGGAACTTGCCTTGTAGAACAGGTTGGCCTCGAATTCACAGAGCTCCTCTTGGCTCTGCTTTCTGAGTGCCACTGCCAGGCGGTTTGAGGAAAGATTTAAATGCACCGCGGGACAGAAGGACAGAGAGATGGTTCTAGTACAGTGAAGGAACTGTGCTATGGATTGGTGGCAATGAAAGTGATAAATGCTAGTGAGAAAAGAAATTGACCTAAATTTTACATTTGCAGAGTCTTGAGTAGGAAGTGGGCACCTTTTTGGAAAACCTTTTATTTATTTATTATTTAGACTTATTTATTTGATGTGTTCTGACTGGTTTGCCTGTATGCACATATTTGTGCCTGGTAACCTCGGAGGTCAGAAGAGGGTGCCTGATCTGGAGTTACGGATGTTTGTGAGCCACCATGTCTGGCTGGGAATTGAACATTGTGTGGTTTACAATGACCTAAGTTCCAACCCCAAGGGAACTAAAGCCTCTGGCCTCTGAAGGCACTGGTACTCACATGCAAGCATGCACGTGCATGCATACACACACCACACACACACACTGAAAAATAAATCTTGTCTTGGAATGAAGGTAAACTGAGTCCATGCCCACAATGTCTTGGGCCTCTTCCTCTGCTTCCATTTCCTGTAAATTCTATCTTCTGTGGGCATGGTGGTGTGTCCCTGTTAATATCGGCCATGTTGAGATGGGCACTGAGACAGCTGGACTCCTGCAGCTGGCCAACTACCCTAACTTACTTGGCAAAGTTTTGAGCCAATGGGAGCTGGACTCATAAAAAAAGGTGGAAGTCGCCGGGTGGCAGCACACACCTTTAATACCAGTACTCGAGAGGCAGAGGCAGGCAGATTCTAGGACAGCCAGGGCTACACAGAGAAACCCTGTCAAAAAAAAAAAAAACTAAATAAAGTAAAAGACAAAATAAAAATTAATTAGTAAATTTAAAAAAGGTGGAGACACCCGTGGAACAACTCCAGGTTGTCTTATGACCCCCACACACCACATAGGACATGTGCACAACGCAACACATGAAATAAATTAAATATATATATATATATTTTTATTTTTGAGACAAGCTTTCTCTGTGTAGCCTTGGCTGTCCTGGAACTCACTCTGTAGACCAGACTGGCCTTGAACTCACAGAGATACCCCTGCCTCTGCCTCCTGAGTGCTGGGATCAAAGGCATGCACTACCACTGCTAGGCTATCAAAAACTTTAACTTCATTTTTGTGCAACATTTATTGTTTGTTATATGGGGGAGTGCCCGCATACCATTGCATTGAAAGGAAGTCAGGAGACAGCTTTTGAGAGTTTTCTCCTTTCACACTGTGAGTCCTGCAGATCCAACTAGGTTCTCAGGGTTTGGGGCAGTGCCTTTACCACTGAGGCCAATAAACTTCAGTTTCTGATATGGAGTTTCTCATTAGTGTAGACGTGCTGCTTCTAACAGTCCCTTGAAGTTGCTGTGCACATCGGTGGCTTGGACTTCACCTTCCTGCAGCCTGGTATTCCTCTCTTGAGGATGCTTAAGTGTGATTATCAATCATGGACACTAGGTGGCAGCACAGCACCATAGTATTTCCTAAGAACTACCTATACTTCATGGATTAATTTCATCCTGCGCTCTGCAAAATGACCAGCTTGAGGTGAGCGTGAAACAGTTGCTTTTAGAACTGGAAGGCAATTTAGAGGCGAGCTTGTGGAACTTCAGTGTGCTTACAGACTGACCGCTCAAGGTTATTGGCTTTAGTTTTATAAGAGTTGCTTTCATTTTTTTTTTAATTGTGTGTATGTGCCTCTGTGTGTTTGTGTTTGTGTGGGTGTGGATAGGTGTGTACTCAAGTGCAAGTGCCTGCAGATGCTACAGGCATTGGATCTCAACAGAGATGACGTTACTGTAAGAGATCCATATTGGCTCAGGACAGCTCAAGACTGTCAGTCACATTCACAGCACAAAGGAGATTTGTCTCAGTGGGACAAAGGGCAGGGAATAAGGGACAAAGACAGGAGATAGAGGATGTAGCAGATCGGAAAAACAATGGTCCCCAAAGGGAGTGGCACTATTAGGAGGTGTGACCTTGTTGAAGTAGGTGTGGCCTTGTTGGAGGGAGTGTGTTGCTGTAGGGGAGGGCTTTGAGGTCTTCTATGCTCAAGATACTGCCCAGTGTCTCAGTTCACTTTCTGTTGCCTTTGGATGAAGATGTAGAATTCTCCAACACCTTTTCTGCCTGCACACGGCTGTGCTCCCAGCTGCCATGATGTAGAAGACTAAACCTCTGAAACCGTAAGCTGCCATCTCAATTAAATGTTTTCCTTTATAAGAGTTGCTGTGGTCATGGCATCTCTTCACAGCAATAGAAAACCCAATTAAGACAGAGGATGAGGAAGAAGGGGACGGGAACAAGGAAGAGGTCAGAGATATTTGTCCGGGGGGGGGGGACAGGACAAAGGACCGCCTCTGGATGGAGAGGAGACAGATGTGGCCCATGGGAAAATGGCGGTTTACAAAGATAAGAGGGGAAACCCCATGCTAGGATGTGGTGTTTCATTTTAATTGGGCATGTTAATTAGGTGAGTCAAAGGGTGCTTTTGATTGCTGGGTTTCAATAATTTGATAGCTGGATTTTGGTAGTCAGGCTCAGGAGGAGGAAGTGGCCAAATAAAGGAATAGATCTTGGTGGCTAGCTTTAGGAATGTAATCTAATGGTTTTTAGAAAGGCAGAGGGAATGGCGGCAAAGCGCAAGGCCTGGCAGAGCCACGTTTGCTGTGCCCAGGCTGATTAGAGTCCCCTCAGTTACAGTCTGTTGTGAGGGAGCAAGACTCAAACTCAGGACCTCTGCAAGAACAGCATAGCCTTTTAGCCACTGAGCCATCTCTTGGCCCCCAAAAGGTTATTGTTTAAACAAAGGTTCTAATTCTTCTGGTGGGAGCTTGAAAGCCTCCTTTCCATTTCTCTCTCCTCCTTCTTTCTCTACAAATTCCCTTGAGCAGAAGTGGGAGGCATCACAATTCTGGGCTCCTAACGTGCTGGGCTGGAAAAGCCTAGTGCCACTCCTGTGCTGTCTGGCCAAAGTGCACTACGAGGTTTAATCATACAGACCCATTAAGTGAGCCCAAATTGAAGGTTATCAGAAAAGAACAAAAATGTAACAAAAAACCTGATTCTTCAAAAATGTAGAAGGAGCGGGGGTAATAGCCACATCCTAACACTGGGGGCCTGAGTCAGGAGGCTCACAGACTCCAGGTCAGCTTGAGTGACCTAAGGAAGCTCTATCTCAAACAAAGCAACAACAAAATGTTGGGCGGGGCAGGGTAACACAAGGACAACCCCAGCACTTGGGAGGTGGAGGTGGAGAATCAGGAGTTCAAGGCCAGCCTGGACTGTGTAGCAAAATTAATTAAGAAGAGCCTGGGTTACACAATAAGATGAGACCTGGTCTAAAAAACAAACAAACAAACAAACAAACCAGTTACAAGAGTCAAGACAAAAAGCCCAGAGTCATTCTAAATCCTGCTTCCACAGGACAAAGAAGTTTCTTGACTGAACCTCGGAAGCAGGGCATGATGGGAGGGAGGTAAACTCCAGGTGAGGCACAGGCATCATGGGTCCAAGTTGATTCCATCCTCCTCCATATTTTGTTGTTATTGAGACAGGGCTCCCTATGCAGCCTTGGCTAGCCTGGAACTCTCTATGTACACCAGGCGGTCCTCGAACTCATACAGATCGACCTGCCTCTGCCTCCCAAGTACTTGGATTGAAGGCTTGCGCCACCACCACCTGACTTTCAACACAGTGGTGCAGATCATTTTTTTTTTCCTCTCAGAAATATGGTAAGTCCAAGGGAGTTCGACACTGGGTACACTTAGATCATTCCTCTTACTTCGTTAGACTTCACTAATTTGTGGCCCAGGAGAGCTCAGGACTTTTGAAACCGTGTGAGTAAGTAAGGTCCTTCGGTCTGTGAAAGTGAGGCGGGAAGGGAGCTGAGAAGTCACCATTGATTCGAAACCATGGGATGGGCTATTTTTAAGGTCTCTGGGTTTAAAATTTCTCCTCTTGGTGACTGTTGCAAGGACCTTTCCTCTTTCTACCTGAATGACATTTCTCCCTTTTATGGCCACACAATAACTGTGCAAATAGTTCACACATTACAAAACAAAACAAAAAACAAATCCTTTTGTGAAGACAGGGAACCTGGTCCTGTCTTTTCCTACAAGATGCTAGTGTCTATAAAAACAAGGATAACAGCGAGCCGTGAAGTGGTCTGTGTGGAGCGAGACAGCAACAGTGGATGCTGCTGTTCAGGGACAAACATATTTGGGAAGGCTGAATTCTGTCCAAGAGACCTCAGAAACCCGACAGCATCTTCTTCCCAGATGGAGTGGGAATGAAATGAAATGAAATGACGGACTTGGGTCATGTTGGGCACACTACTTGACTCCTCTGCCTCAACATTTTAATCTGTAAGATGGGGATGACAACACAGACTCTCTTGAGACATCTGCAGTTCTGTGCAGAGCCTTAGGCGGTAACCGCACACAGTGGGTGCTGGTTGTGAGCCGTTGTTATGGGAACAGCAAAGTTGCCAGCCCGGGTGTCTAGGCTGGGATGGTTGCTTGTGGTAGGGCCTTGGCTGGCCAGCTGGGGGTGAAATGGTTCAGGGAGGTGGACATTCCAGGCTTCACTAGGCAGTTCTAGGAAAATACCATTGCCAACAGGAGGTTGTGAGGGGTGGGGAAACAGTTGAAATCTCCTGGAGGTCTAGGTGTGTACCCTAAAATCATATAGCCTTGTCAGGCCAAGACATAGGTTTCAGGGAATGCCTTGCAAAGACCGTTCGTATGGCTAAGGGAATTCCTTATTGTGGCCAGAGCCATTATTTTTATTTTTGTACATGCTGTGGATTATTCCTTTAAACTGTGTGAATACATGTTGCTGTGATTGGTTTAACAAAGCAGCTGACTGCCAATAGTTGAACAGGATAAGATTAGGCAGGAGGGCCAGACTAGGAGAATGCTGGGAGGAGGAAGGGTGGAGTCAGAGGAGTCACCAGCCAGATGGAGAATGAATCAGACACACACACTGGGACTGGGTAAAAGTCGTGAGCTCAGGGTAGCATATAGATCAATAGAAATCAGTTAAGTTGTAAGAGCTAGTTAGTAATAAGCCTGAGCTATTGGTCCAGGATTTATAGTTTAGATTAAGTCTCCGAGTCAGTTATTTGGGAAGTGGTCAGGACAGGAAAACTCCACCTATGTGTACTGCTCTCATTTATAAGGTGTAAAGAGAAGGACTGAAGAAGGTTCCAATAAGGAAATGGATGTGTGCACCAGAACAGGTTTGGGGCTGGTGTATGTTAGCAGAGGGAGCATGTGTTTTATTTGAACATAAAAAGGACTTCTTAAAGCTGGATTCCCTCATAAAAACACACTGGGAACCTGAGATGACAGCAGACTCCCTGGAGAAAACCCTGAAGAGGAGTCACATCAGGAGGCAGAGGCAGGACTGTGCTACATGGCAGGGTAGACCAAGGACATTGTTTAAGGCAAAGGGAAAAAGAGAGAACTGAATGGCGAGAGGAGAGGGCTACAAGGATGCTTATGGGGGACGATCACAGCCCAGGAACCCGCGTGGCTTTATTTGCTCTCTTCCTGTCACCTTCTGATGCAGTAAGAATGACCCTTGTGCTACAGATGAGATGGAGGAGGTGAAGGTGCTGCCCAGGGTCGTCCGGCCAGAGCTACAGAGCGTTGCCTCCAAGTCTGTTCTCTTTCTCTACCAGTCAGTCAAGTGAAAGGTAGAGGAGGAAAGCAGGTGAGTTTATGCCCCTGGTGAAGATTAGAAAGGGCACCCTGGGGTCGGCAGTAGTGGTACAGACCTTTAAGCCCAGCACTGGGGAGGCAGAGGCAGGCAGATCTCTGTGAGTTCGAGGCCAGCCTGGCCTGCAGGTGAATTCCAGGAGAGTAAGGACTGTTACACAGAAAAACCCTGTCTCAAAAAAACAACAACAGCAGCAACAACAAAGAAAAGGAGGAGGAGGAGAAGGAGGAGGAGGAGGAGGAGGAGGAAGAGAAGAAGAAGAAGAAGAAGAAGAAGAAGAAGAAGAAGAAGAAGAAGAAGAAGAAGAAGAAGAAGAAGACTTGTGTTAGGTTAGGTTACCTGGGAACACTGACAAGAAGAACACTACAGATGTAATGAAGTCAGGGTCTTGCGATACAGATCATTCTGAGTGTCTGTGGTAAGAGGTTCTTTTGTGAATCAGGCATAGATGATAAAGACTAAGGGAGATTCTGCTGGTGCTCACTGTTAGGGGCCAGCTGATGCCATTTTTCTTCCTTTGACTAACTAAACATAATGTTTGTCTTTAATCCTATCCCAAGCAGAAGGTCAACTTGTTCTTCCTCCATAACCTTGTGAGCTACACATCGTAAATGGTTTCCATTGTTTCATGATATGGTCTGAGAATGAACTGACCATAAGATGTTTCATGCTATGTTTCAATAACTTAACTGACCATAACTTGACTCATAATATGTAACTTTCCCATCATCATAAAAATAACTGCAGTTGGGCAGTGGTGGTGTACACCTTTAATTCCAGCACTCAGGAGCAGAGGTAGCGGATCTCTGTGAGTTCGAGGCCAGCCTGTAAGCAACAGAGAAACCCTGTCTCAAAAAAACAAAAAGGAAAAGAAAGAAGGAAGGAAGGAAGGAAGGAAAGAATGAAGGAAAGAAGGAAGGAAGAATCTTTAAGAATGAAGAGAGAGAGAGAGAGAGAGAGAGAGAGAGAGAGAGAGAGAGAGAAAGAGAGAGAGAAGGGGGTGATGGGGTGGCCTGGAAGGGACCAGTAGCAGCAGTAGGCTGGAATGAGACACAACATTATCAGGGACCTCTGAGTGCCAGCCTCAGTGTCCCCTTTGGGGTTCAGAAGAAGACCTATAACAATCGCAGGACTTAGGTCTGAGAGCGAAATGAACTCTACACTACATACTTTCCTGCATCAGTTTATTTATTCTACCCCTCCTGCAAAGTTTTCCCCTATATATACACAAACAAAACAAAGGCAGTTCTCTGAGCTTGAATCTTCTCAGGGTTAAAAGGCAGATAATAGCCATCCTAGGTACACTGTCAGCACCTTTACAGCCCTGGGGAGGTGTGGCCAGAAAAGATGCCCAGGCAGCAGCTAGGAGGCTTCTAAATTCTAAAAAGGGGAAGAAGGGGAATTCGTATGTTAAACTGCACACTTAAATGTGGTTAGTTAAGCTAGAAGTTTGTAGTCAATGTCGGAAAAGGGAGGGAACGCAGCAGCTCTGTGCTCTCTGGGCACTTCCTCCAGCGCCTGCAGCGGCTGGGAGCAGAGTTTATGGTGGCCATGGCGACCAGTGTAAGCTGCAGAAGGAAAACGTGCGGTGTTAGGTTTGCATTGCCATTTTCATCACCGCAGATAGCTAAAGGGGGCCTTTCAGATCTGAAAATTATATCTATCACCCTATGTGGTTAGGGCAAGGGGGATTTATGGTTACATAGTACAAAGTTCATGATCTAACAAATTCCAGCCACCTAAGCCAAACGGTGGTGCTTAGTTTCCACACTGTCCGCATGAAAGGGGTTTAAGAGCTTTGGGGGGGGGGTGTTAACTGAGGTTAGCACTTTCCTAAGTCAGCTGTAGGAGAATTTAGGGCACCAATCTCTTTTTCAGGAAGGACTATGAATCAAACAAGGCGGGACTGGGACGTACCACCCCTATCTAGGAGGTCCGGAAGTGAGCCATAGGAAGGACTTCTCTCCTGACCAAATGTCCTGCCAAGTAGAAGATAATTGCAGGGAGTTGGCTACTGAGTTTGTCTCAGGGAACAAAGCAGAGATTAGACTGTCGAAACCAAGGTTATTGACTGTGTGACTGAATTTCCCACTGAAAGTCTCACAGAGTGTGTGTGTGTGTGGGGGGGGGGATGGCCCAATATATCAGTACATTGGAAAAAAGTTGTGCCCACTTATCCATACCCTGCTGAGTCTTGCACCAAGGGAGAGTGCTTATGGCTCCACAGGAGATCCACTGTGAGAATCAATCCACACGCAAAAGGTGGTAGTCTCAGCGCCTTGCGAACTGGGTTTGCCTCCATCAGAACGCATTAGCTCTGGCAGGTCAGCCTTCTGCCTTATCCACCGAACTCTCAATACATAACTCCTGCGGACCACAGCACAACATGATCACAATACTGTGACTCCGGGAGGGGCTCCGGTGCCCCAGGTGTGAGGCAGAGCTGAGGCAAGCAGGCACCGAGACCATGGCGCCCCCTTCTCCACTTTTCTGCGAAGGGCTCCTGCTTACAGGTGAGACAGGTCCTGAGAGAGGCTGGGAGGAGGGGACCTCAGAGGGGAAGAGGTCCTGAGAGGAGACTCACTCTCTGCTTGAATCCCGAAGGGAGAGGGCTGCGGGAAGAAGGGTTGGGGCGACAAAGGCTGTGCAGCAGAACCCCCCAGGGAACCGGAAGTGTTGGGGGGAGGTCGAAGCCAGATTATACTTTCTTCAGTGATAATCGCCATTGCCTCCTGTATTTTCCCTGGATGCTGGCCTCTGGGGTCCAGACAGGTGTGCCACAGCACTTGGGAGGCAGAAGCAGGTAGATATCTGTGAGTTTGAAGCCAGCCTGGTCTACATAATGGGTTCCAGGACAGCCAGGGCTACATAGTGAGACCCTGTCTTGAATTTCCCCACAAAAAAAGGTGGCGTTGGGGTGGGGGTACGCTTCCAACTAGAGACTGGGGGTGGAGGAGGTACTCCTAAGGACTGCAGCTGACCTGGCTCGGGGGCAGGATCTTGGATTGGAGCTGGTCAGGGTCTCTGAGGACCAGAGCTTCGTGGTTGCACTCTGGTCTATGTTTGCTGTCTCTAGGCGGGAGACCATGGTGGAAAGGACTGTTTACTGGTGGGAGGCACTGAATGTCTGCGGGGATTTGGAGAAAAGAGAGGTCGGACAAGATGTTGAAAACAGAAATTCTAAATACATGTAAGACCCTTTCTAAGGGAAACACTTACTACCTGTAAATTAGTTTGTTTTGCACACTTGACATAAAGGTCTGCATACATATGAAAGACCTGGATAAATTCAGACCCCTCTAGCAGAAAGAGTAGAGCCAGAAAAATCTAGCAGAAAGAGAAGAACCGAAAATCTAGCTTAGCCAGTTCAGTGACTCTGTTCCAGGAACTAGCTGATCATAAAGTTAGATTATAATCTTGAGAAACAGGGAATTACCCCCTTGTTTGTGATTATCACTGGTATTTTCAGAATTTTCCAATGATCACTGGTATTTTTGGAATTTTCCAATGACACCCTCCCTAACCCCTTTGGGTTATTGGGTTATGGTTACTTCCCTTAAACACCCCTTCTCCCAGCTACTCGGGGTCAAACTATACCCCTGTGTGGGAAATGAGTCTCGGCCCCAGCGCTCTGGTTCCAGTCCTGTCAATAAACCTCATGTGATTACAGCAAGGATGGTCTCTCGTGAATTCCTAGGGGGCCATGAGAGTCTCCCCACTGTGGGGGGAGGAGCTTTCACATACACATATAAAAGTCACAAGTGGGCAGCCTGCCTTAGTTAGAATGTTAAAGGATCCAGAAAAGATGTCATAGGGGCTGGAGAGCTGGCTCTGTGGTTAAGAACACTTTTATTCTTGGTAGGGACCAGGGTTCAAGAGGTTCAGTTCCCCGTACCCATGTGGCTCATAACTCCAGATCTTGGGACTTTGGTGCCCTCTTCTGGCCTCTGTAGGAACTAGGCCTGCACACACACTTAGGCAGAACACTAACAGGAAATAAAAATAAGCGCATCCACAAATAAAATTTTAAGTTGCTAATTCACGGTAGTTAATAAGATTTCTAAAGACTACACATGAGTTCAAAGCAGATACTAAAAGTGATAAGTCTATTTTGAAAATACTATAGAGGGGGCTGGAGAGATGGCTCAGTGGTTAAGAGCATTGCCTGCTCTTCCAAAGGTCCTGAGTTCAATTCCCAGCAACCACATGGTGGCTCACAACCATCTGTAAAGAGGTCTGGCGCCCTCTTCTGGCCTTTAGGCATACAGACAGAATATTGTATACATAATAAGTAAATAAATATTTAAAAAAAGAAGAAAAGAAAATACTATAGAGGCTATAACAAAAGCAAAGATAAATTCTGGGAATAATTTTCTACTAAATTCTACATTAAAGGGAAATAAGGGAAATGCGTGTCCTATCTTAACAAATAGGCAGGGCGGGGGAGGGGGAGAGCTTCCAGCAATATTGAAATTTCTCATTTGTAGCCAGGTATGGTGGTCAAGTCTTTAACCCCAGAGAAGCAGGTGCTCTGTGGGTTCAAGGCTAGCCTGATCTTCATAGCAAATTCGAGGACAGCACAGCCAGAGATGATACACAGAGAGATCCTATCCAGAAAAAAAGAATTCTTTTTTGTAAAGGTCATGTTCCCTCAGGAAGCCACACTCACATGGAACGTGGTTCTCTCTCTCTCTCTCTCTCTCTCTCTCTCTCTCTCTCTCTCTCTTTCTCTCTCTCTCTCTCTCTCTTCCTCTCTCACACTTAAATCTGTGTGACAAACACTGTCTTTATTTTACAAGCCAGTCATAAATTCCTTTCAGGATTGAAGCCTTGAATCCCAGTTTGTCCTGAATCTGCTCCCTAAAGCTTAGGGGGAGGGTGACATGTGAACAGGCGTCTCAGTCCCCTGGGGGCTGACATTCCTGAGTGGTCCTGCTGAGATCCATCTGGTTGATAGGCTTTCCTGCCTGTGCCCACTGATGTCACTTGTCAGCATGGCTTGCTTGTTTCCTTGGGTTCCTTTGCTTTGGTTTCTTTGGCCAGAGAACCACTTAGTGTTTGTTGAGTGCCAATGGCACCAAAACTAGGAATCCCCTACCGGTGGTTCTTAACTTTCCTGATGCTGCTACCCTTTAACTCCGTTCCTCATGTTGTGGTGACCCCCAAACCATAAATTCATTTTTGTTGCTATTTCATAACTATAATTTGACTGCTGTTATGAATCATAATGTAAATATCTGTGGCTTCCGAAGGGCTTGGGGGTTACAACCTATACACTGAGAACTACTGCCCTATACTATAATAATAATAATAATAATAATAATGCATGATTTTTGGGTGGACATCATCCTGAGACCTGATACCTGACACATCTGAAGCCAGTCTCTTGCCTCTAGAGAGCACCCAGGACTCAATGGGACGACTTTCAGGATGTAGCCTGTGCTGAATTAGCTGTCTCCTGGCATACTTCCGCCAAGCCTGGAGTCTCATGACCACTGTCTGTGTCTGCTTATCTGCATCTTTGATGCCTTCTGTAAAGTTAGCAGCTTCCTGGGTGGGGGTGGGGAGTGAGGGTTGGTTTACTGTTGCTATGATAAAATACCATAACAAGGCTGGATGATAGTGGGGTCTTTAATCCCAGCACTCGAGGAGGCAGAGGCAGGCGGATCTTTGAGTTTGAGGTAAGCCTGATCTACAGCTAGGACTGTTACACAGAGAAATCCCCCCCCCACCAAAAAAAAAAAAACCAAAAGCAAAAAGAAACAAAAACAAAAAAATAAAATAAAAATAAAAGTGAAAAAAGAAGCCAGACAGTGGTAATGCACACCTTTAATTACAGCACTTGGGAGGCACAAGCAGAAGGGGTTGCAATCTAGCATTGCTCTAGGAAGGAAGAAAAAAGCAAACTCCTTTCCTTTTTCTGCGGTCAGGAGACCTCAGTCTCTCTCTGCTTGTCTGGTGACTGCTGCAGGAATCAACTTGATCGTGCTTCGTGTACTTCCATCACATACATGCATGCATGCCTGCACGCACTCTCAAAGAATTAAAAAAGTAAATAAGTCTAACTAGGTAGTAAACACTTTCATTAGTCACAAAACTAAAAATTTTGTATAAATCTAAGGACGCCCAGGGCCCTGAGAATGCATTCACTCACTCACTCACTCACTCAGTCACTTTCTCATTCATTCATTCACTGGCATCTAAGTCTTTCCCAGGTACATGGCCTTCCCACACAGCAGCCTAACCTCTTGTCCCCACAAAGCCCTGGTTCTAGTGGACTGGATGGCGAGCAGCAAGGGCTTCTAGAAGGTGCAGCCAGGGGCTGACTGCAAACACATGGGGAACAGAAATAAAACAGGAAGGGTTCACCCAGGGTCTCTAGAAGACAAGGACAGGGAAAGCATTCTTCACCCCCAAAATAAAGGGCAGACACCTGAGGAAAGGGTTTCAAGTAGAGGACACAGCTTCAAGGGTCCCCAAAACCAACCAGGAGCCTTTATTCTTTTTTTTAAGATTTATTTATTTATTATGAAGACAGGGTTCTGTCTGTCTGTATGCCTGCAGGCCAGAAGAGGGCACCAGACCTCATTACAGATGGCTGTGAGCCACCATGCAGTTGCTGGGAATTGAACTCAGGACCTCTGGAAGAGCAGTTGGTGCTCTTAACCTCTGAGCCATCTCTCCAGCCCAAGAGCCTTTATTCTTACACAAGTTTGCAAACTCGGATCGGGAGAGCTCTGAACTCAGTTAGGGTTGGGTTTTTATAGTAGCAAAGATAGGGGTGAGGGATTTCTAAGGTTCAGGATCCCTGACTGGCTGACATTTGTCTAGGGGTGTCCTGGTGAAAAGTGATGGGTGTGTGCTGGCAGGTGATCCTATCTATAACGGTTGGAACATTAGGAATTACCTTTGGATGGTCTGTTCCTAGGTGGTACCTGAGTAATCTCAGTTTGTGGTCTTTCTTGCAACCAGGTATTGCCTCAGGGTAAACTGAGACTCAGTCCTCTATTGAGCTTGTCATGGCTGGGTCCTACAAAGGGCTCTGTGGGAATGGGGTTCATGTTGCTTTTCTGCACCAAGCAGGATGGACACACCACCATCCACACACCTAGACTGGGTGATGAGCGCAATGCACCCAGTAGTGATGGATGTTCTTGCTTTCCTTCTAGCCTCCCTTTTAACCTATGGGAACTCAGCTACCACAGCCCAGCGAATTATTAAAGAAATACGATTCTCTACTGCTGAAGAGGGATTTTGCTCATAATCAGTCAGACTCTTTGAGCCCTGTGCTTGTACAAAGTAGCCCACGTTCATATAGGTCGTGAGATTGTAAATTAGAAAATAGTCACTAATTCATTTAGGGGGCCTGAAGGGAGCGATAGAGAGATAATATACACCATTAGGTCACTGTTGCTCTGGAAAGCACAGGCTTGTGTGTTGAAGAAACCTTGAATACATATGTGTATCTCTGAACACACAGTGAATGGTTCTTTTGATGACTAGATGCTAGAGAGATCAGGCCTGGTCTGGGTCTCCTTGCCTGCTGTGTTGTGTTCTGTAATGGGAGTGTGAGTACTTAATGGTGGGGGTGGATCAGACTCCTTCACCTGACTCCAGCCTGCAGAGAGGCAGTGTGTGCTAGATAACTCAGCCCACTCTTGGGGACTCTCACCATGAAGGTGGCCCCTGTGAGAGTCAGGAAGGGCCTGGTTGAGATAGTCATGGGATCTTCACAGAGGGATGTGTGCCTGGCAGCTCTGGCTCCTGACCTCTGTCCCAGACTCAACTCCAGGTGACAATGGGGACGGTTGCTTCAGGGCAGAATTTGACTTCCTTTTAGGGATGATAGGAACGAGGCTTTATTGGCCTGTGTAAGCAGCCAGCCCACTGCCATGACCGCCACACATAGGCTTGGTCCTGCTGTGGAACAATCTTTTTTTTTTTTGGTTTTTCGAGACAGGTTTCTCCGTACCTTTGGAGCCTGTCCTGGAACTCCCTTTGTAGACCAGGCTGGACTCGAACTCACAGATATCCGCCTGCCTCTGCCTCCCGAGTGCTGGGATTAAAGGCTTGCGCCGCCACTGCCCGGTATGGAACAATCTTTGTACACTCTAAATGTGCACTGCTCTCATTGTCAATAGAAAGGTGATTAGCTGATAGTTGGGTAGGAAGAGATTGGGTGAGACAGCCTGACACAGAGAGAATTCTGGGAGGAAGAAGAGCAGAGTCAGGGGCTGGCCAGCCAGATGCAGAGGGAGCAGGAGATGAACATGCCAGGTGAATAAAGGTACCACCATGTGGTAGAGCATAAATAAAAAATATGGACTAACTTAAAATATAAGAGCTAGTTGGTAATAAGCCTGAGCTATCTGTTGAGCATTTATAATTTATATTAAGCCTCCAAGTCAATTATTTGGGAAATAGCTGCTGGGTATTTTGGAACAGGGAGTCAGGACAGGAAAACTGCCAACATGGTCCTCTGGCCATCAGCCTACTTCTCTGGTGGACTTCTAAGAAACATGTCCTCTTGACAACTGCTGTACTCAGGGCTCCAGTTCAGTGAAATCTCACAGCTAGGCAAATGGTAACAGACTGCCAATTTGGAATGCTTTGCTGTTACAATGTCAGGTCACTGTTCATACTTAAGGTTACTTTATAGTTGGGTGGTGATGGCACATGCCTTTAATCCCAGCATTCGGGAGGCAGAGACAGGCGGATCTTCATGAGTTTGAAGCCAGCATGGTCTACAAAAGAAGTTCCAGGACAGCCAGAACTGATACACAAAGAAGCCTTGTCTCAGAGAGAGAGAGAGAGAGAGAGAGAGAGAGAGAGAGAGAGAGAGAAGTTTACCTTATAGCCACCACAAAGATCATAGCCAGCAGATCTAATAATGCAGGAGATGCTACATGTAGCTTTAGCAGCAGCTTCTCCACCCCGGAGGCCTTGTTAGATGGCTGTGGACCAGAGAGAGATGACGGAGATCTGTGAACAGGAGCTACTCCATTCAGTCCCCTCCCCTTCCTTCACAAAGCCTGTGGCACAACCCTCCCTCCAAATCACTGAAACCATAGTCCAAGAGTTTCTCTTACCTGCTTTTCATCTTACACTGGAATCTACAGCCTTTGCATCTTCAATAACCAGAGCCCAGAAATGAACTTGAGGACAAGGCTGTTCCATGAAAACCGCAGGCTCAGCACAGCTCCATCTGAGGGCAGGTGCCGAGGATATCAGTGTAAAGCCTTCAAACATTTCATGTCCAAGGGGAGCAACTGCGTTTACATGTCCATGATCAGAGAGTCAGCTCTCCTACCTTCATATAGCACTCTGGGGGAAACTCTTTGTCAATGGCTTGAAAAATGGAGACATGTTCTTGGCCTAAACTATTAAGCCTTTTAAAAAGCAAGCATAAAACAGAATTGCAAAGGGGTTAAGAAGACCCTGGGGGGTCTGTATTGTAATGATTTCAGCCACAAATAAGGCCGCACTTCTGGGCTCCCTCAGGCAGAAGTGCCTGAATGTTAAAGGGCCCCACGTGACCCACATGCAAGCATGCGTGGTTACATCCACTATGACTCAGCTAAGCCCTTGTGTGCATGCGTGAGCCTGTCATCCGCGTCATCTGCATATGATGTAGTCACGCCAACCCCCTGTGTGCATGTGCTGGGCAGTTTTTAAAAAGCTGGATACGCTGTCTTTCTCTCTCTCTCTGCGCACGGATTCCCCAGGCCTGTACACGCCCCCTCTAATAAACTACTGAGTGGGTTTGCTGTGTGTTCCATGTTTTCTTTTTATTTGCACTAGGTAATTTCATGTATCAGATGCATAATCAACCCTTAGAATTCATGGGGAATGGAACTCAGGAGCCCAACACACCCCAAAAGTCTGTGGAAGCTCTGAGTCCCATGTTAAACAGGATATAGTGAAGCCAAGTTTGGTGGTTCACGTTTTTAATCCCAGCACTCAGGAGGCAGAGATAGACAGATCTCTGTGAGTTCAAGGCCAGCCAAAGTGAGTTCCAAGATAGCCAAAGATACACAGAGAAACCCTGTCTCAAAAAAACAAGAAAAAAAATCAAACCAAACCAAAACAAAACCCAGGAATTAGTGTTTGCATGGAGCTAAAGGCATCCCCTCATCTGCTCCAATCACTTCTGATCCTGATACCTAGACACTACTGTCTACACAATGGTCGTTATTTGGCTGGGAGCTTCACCCTAGCTCCTCAAATAAGCTCCCTCCCCTGGGAGTTGCCTTAGTCTAAAGCCCACCAAATGGTAACCCCTCCCCAGGGAAGGTTGTGAACACTCTCACGGGTTATTTAAACTGCCCCCCAGGGAATGAACATACGGTCTCTGGGTTTTGTGTGGTCTCCCCTTCTTTCTCTTTCCCTTGCCATGTTTTCCCTGGGGTCACCCGGGAGTAAAGGCATTTTATTAAACATGGGCATTTTTTATTTGATCTGATTTGGTCTGATTAGAATACCTAAGAGTCATGCGTGGGAAGTGAGCAATGGTGGCAGGAAGTCAGATCGTCCATCATGTGCTCCCCAGTAGTTTTGCTCTGCACCCCGTCTGCTTCCTTATCTGTGTGGATTCTCTCCAGCCCATATCTGCAGCCTCTAACTTGTGTCATTTTGTCATCTGCATATGTGCACACAGACACACAGATACATTTACCACATGCTGGGTGATGTGAGAGCTCCTATTAATAATTAAGATAAGAATAAAAGAACCCTCATTCTCCTCAGCCAGGCTACCAAGGTGGGTGGAAGATGTGACAAATTGCTATCATTGAAACCCCTACATGTTGTGGATGGTTATTTAGTTAATTCTGACATTGTGGAATGACACAAATGTGTTCATCTGTTTCATGTAGAGTGTTCTTCCAACACAGCCGTGTGCAGATTCATCGACATGAGGTGAGGCTGACCCTGCCTGCCTGCTTTTCTAAAATCATCCAGAGATGCATAGCTTTTCCTTTTTCCTTGCATTTAGCTGCTTCTCTTTCTCCCAGGCACTTGGTATGGCCTGATCCTGCTTTCTTTGGGCACTCTGGGGTTCTGTGCTCTTTTCTGAAGCTCCTCCCCGTTCCTCCCCGGTGGGGTTGCTAGTCTGTTCTGTGGTGGTGTGCTGTGCTGACCTCTGTGCCGACCTCTGTGCCTGACTCACATACCCGACTCACGTACCCTGCTTCTCTGTTCCTCATTTCCATCTCCCTTTCCAGGTATCTGCCAAGATTTCCATTTGAAATCCCAGCTCTGTCTTCTTTTCTATTTTTGATGCATATTTGAAATGTTTTATTTTATTTCACCTGCGTGTAAGTCTGTGTACCACTTGTATACCCGCCTGGTGCATATGCAGGCCAAGAGAGGACATCGTAGACACAGGAACTAGATTTATAGAGGGTTGTCAGCTACTGTGTGGTGATGGGAATCAAACCTGGGTCCTCTGGAAGGACAGCCAGTGCTCTTAATCACTGAGCCATCTCTAAGCTAACTTTCTTTTTCTGACAGGTCTCACTGTGTAGCCCTGTCTGGACTTAAACTTAAACTGTTATGGGGACCAGGCCGACTTTGGGCTCACAGAAATGTGCATGCCAGTCTGGCATCAAATGGGTGCATTGCTACCTCAGGTAAGCCCCTGTATTTGGTTCCCAGCCAGGAAGAGGGACCCAGAAAACATCTTAATCTAATGGAAAACAGAAAATATGGCCACACCTTGGAATCACTGAGACATTTGTTCAAAGAAATGATGCTTTGGCCTCATTCACAAATTCCAATTTAATTGTTCTGTAAGGGAATGCAAGCATGGGTAAGTTCTCATCATCTGCCCTAGCTAGGCAATTGTCATGGTTTACGGTGACAGGCCACAGGCATACCTGTGAGGGCTTATCCATGTAGGGGTAGCCTCAGAGACTGTCTGGAGATAATATCTAGGTCACTCAGTACAAGTGACAAGTCCCATCTTCAGTGTGAATGGAACTGTCCCCTGGCCAGGATTTCCTGGACTGTGCAGATGGAGATGGTGGACTGTGGGTGTGATGTGACCATCTGCTCCAAGCTCCTGCAGCTGTAACCTCCCCACCGTCATGGACTCATGAATGTGGGAAACAGAAACGTAATACAGCCGGGTGGTGGTGGAGCACGCCTTTAATCCCAGCACTCAGGAGGCAGAGGCAGGCTGATCTCTGTGAGTTCGAGACCAGCCTGGTCTACAAGAGCTAGTTCCAGGACAGGCTCCAAAGCCACAGAGAAATCCTGTCTCGAAAAACCAAAAAAAGAAAAAGAAAAAAGAAAAAAAAAGAAACGTAATACAGTGTAATACAGTCCTTGATCAGACACAGGAAAGTGCTAAGCCAGGCAAGCTTCAAGGACAGTGAGTGGCCTGGGACATCACTAAGAGCCCCTCTTTACCTAGGGCATGCAAGCTGGCCTGGACTCACTCTGTAGTTCAAACTGAGTTTGGGACACTCCCTGACTAACACTGGGGGAAGGCAGTGTGAAGTCTAGGGATTCTTCTTTATTTAACTTTTTTTCACTTATTTTATTTACCCACCAGTTTCTCCTCCCTCCTCTCCTCCCATCCCTCACCCCCCAAACCTGCTATCTACCCCTCTCCCTAGCCACTCCTCCTTCATCTTCAATCAGAAAGGGATAGGCCTCCCATGGACTTGAACAAAGAAGGCACATCAAGTTGAGGCAGGACTGAGTTCCTCTCCCTGAGAGGAGGTAACCCAGCATAGGGAACAGGTGAAAGACCTGGATAAATCCAGACCCCCTCTAGCAGGAAAAATAGAGCCAAAAATCTAGCAGAAAAAACAGAGCTAAAAATCTAGGTTAGCCGGTTCAGCGACTCTGTTTCAGAAACTAGCTGAAGATAAAGTTAGATTATAATCTTAAAAATAATCTTGAGAAACAGGGAGTTACCCCCTTGTGATTATCACTGGTATTTTTGGAATTTTCAATGATCACTAGTATTTTCAGAATCTTCCAATGATGCCCTCCCTACCCCCTTTGGATTACTGGGTTGTGGTTTCTTCCCTTAAATACCCCTTCTCCCAGCTACTCGGGGTCGAACTCTCTACCCCTGCATGGGAAATGAGTTTTGGCCCCAGTGCACTGGTTCCTGTCCTGTCAATAAATCTCGTGTGATTGCAACAAGGATGGTCTCTCATGAGTTCCTGGGGGGGGCGGGGGTTGTGTTATCCTGAGACTTGAATGAGAGTCTCCCCACTTCGGAGGTCTTTCACAGGTTCTCAAAAGCCAGCTAAGTGCCAGGGACAGGTCCTGATCTCATTGCCAGGAGCCTTACAAACAGACCAAGTTACACAGCTATCACACACACTCAGAGAGCCTAGGTCCTGACTGCTGGTCCAGAGTCGGTGAGCTCCCAGGAGTTCTGGTCAGCTGTCTCTGTGCATTACCCTCATCATGACCTTGACACACCCCAATCCCTTTTCCCCCTCTTCAATAGGACTCCTGGATCTTGGCCCACTGCTTAACTGTGGATGCTTGCATCTGCTTCCATCAGTTACTGGATAAAGGCTCTCTGATGACAATTAGGGAAGTCACCAATCTGATTGCGGGAGAAGACCAGTTCAGGCACCCTTTCCACTATTGCTAGGAGTCTTAGCTGGGGTCATTCTTGTGGAATCCTGGGAGTTTCCCTGTCACCAACTTTCTCCCTAACCCAAAAATGCCCCCCCCCCATCAAGACATCTTGTAACACCCGGTTTTGGTGTTACACCCTCGGTACAGTTCGGGCGCAGCTGTACCGAAATGCGAGTCAGGGCAAGGACCTGGAGATTGAACAAAAGAGACAGAGACCATGGGTCATTCGAAAGGAGATCAGCCGAATGCCGTTTATTCAGACTTGGGGGAGCCTATTTCTAACTAACTGCAGCACAAAGATCGCTCCGCCCAGACAGGGTGGAAATTACCATATTAACAAAGAAGAAGATTACCTGCAGCTAGTCACCAGGTGGGCAGGGATAGCACGGAGACACACAGGAAGCTTAGTTAACTGTCCCCGCCAATGCAGCCCAGGAATAAGGGAGACCAGGGCCCTTACAACATCTTGGTTACTCTCCCCCTCACTCCTGCCTCTAACCCGCCTCCCACACACAGCCCGCCCAACCCACTCCCTCAAGTTCCCATACCCTCTATGCCTGCTTCCAGTTTACCCAGGAGCTCTCTTCTAGTTCCCAGTTTAGGGGTTCTTTATTTCTTTGATTTTTTTTTTTTGTTGTTGTTGGTTTGAGGCAGAGTTTAGTTTTTGGTGTTTTTGTTATTGATTGGTTCATTTGTGCATGTTTGATTTTTGTTATTGCTATTGTATGGTGAGAGAGGGTCTCATTTTGTAGCCCCAGCTGGCGTGGAACATCCGGAGATCCACCTGTTTTTGCCTCCTGAGTGCTGGCTTTGAACTATAGGCCACCACACTCAGCTTTGTTTGGAAGAGATCTCATCTCTTTCTGTAACCCGGGCTCTTCCTGGATTCCCTACACAGTCCAGGCTACCCTTGAACTCCTGTCCATCCTGTGGGGGCCAGCCACGATAAGCTATGTATGGGCAGGTCACCCAAAGGAAGTTCTTTACTTCCAACCATTATCACCTGCCAGAGTAGAACTTGGCCATCCATAAATTTAATAAGAGGCCTGAGTCTCAGTAGTTTACCCTGAGGTAATACCTGATTGCAGGAGGAACCACAAGCTGAGATTACCCGACTACCACCCAAGAACATATCATTTGGAGGAAATGCCTAACATTCCAACCACTGTAGATAGGATCACCGGCTGTCACACATTCACCAGGATACTCCTAGACAAATGTCAATCAATCAGGGGTCCTGAACCTCAGAGACCCCTCACCCCTACCTTTACTACTATAAAAACCCAATTCTAACTGAGCTTGGCCTCTCCGGTTATTCCAATATGTTGGACATGTGGAGAGATCGAGTTTAAAACTTGATTAAAATAAAGGCTCTTTGCTTTTACATACGGGACTTGGTCTCCTTGTTAGCTTTTGCAGGGACTTTGTGGATTTGGGCATAACATATCCCACCTCTACCTCCCTAAGTGTTGGGATGCCAGATGCTACAAACCAAGCTGAAGTGTATTAGTCGGATGTTTTATTTTTGCTTGTTGCCGTAGATCGGATGTGGGTTCATGCAGGTCTGTGGAAAGAGGATGCAGAGGCACTCTAAGGATGAATTCAGCCTTCTGCGGCTGCAGAGTCCAATAATAGACAAAAATAAGTACAAATGGATCCCCCCAAAACCCTATAGCATAGACAAGAAAAGGGACTCACCAAGACGCAGCCGCTGTATCCCGGGAGCTGGTTTTAGCATGGTGTGAAGAGCTCAGATTGTGGCCTGGGGGGCTTTCAACACGTGGCCTAGGGCCACACAGAAAGGCCGCCCTATCTCAGTGGGACCTCCAAGATGTTAGTAATTTTTCCTAACGCCAGCTCTCTGCCTGTACAAAAATCCCAATCAAGCCAAATCATAAAAAGCCAAATTAAGAAATATCCAGGTTTAATGGGATTCCTGCACTCTCAGGTGGCCCCAAGGGGGAACCAGGAGGCCACAAATGTGATGGGGGGGGCAGGGCGGGAAGAGACCACATGTTTCTCCTTTGGAAGCTCACTTAAATACATTGTGGGAGGGGGAGGGTCAGAACCTGGCACACTGGGATTTGGAGTTCAGAGCAAAGCAACTCCCCAGCCAGGGGCTGAGGGTTACGTTCCCAACTTAGCAATAAGCTCCAATGACAAGGAGAAACATAAAGGCCACAGCACCCGAGTCATTCAGAAGCTAAGGAAAGGAGGGAAGCATTGGGATGATTCCTGGAAGCATGATTCCCTTGGGGTTTCCTAGCCTGGGTGGAATGAGCTTCCTTCAGGGCTATCTCAGGCAACTCTTATAGTCACAAAGAGTGTGAATAGGTCTAAGAAGTAGAGATCCCCTCTGTAAACGCATAGGAAAGAGAGAGTAGTCAGTGAGCCCAGGATCTCCTGTCAGAGCAGGACTGCTGTAGAACACTGTGTGAATGAGGCTCGAGGCTGAGTAGCTTTGCAAAAACTGATACTGTGACGACTGTCTCCACACACAGGCCTTTGCTCCTGAAGTTGGGGGACACTGTAGGGTAGATCATTTGTTTCTTCAGGATATATATATATATATATACATATATATATATATGTATATATATAGTATATATATATGTGTGTGTGTGTACATGTGTGTGTATGTGTATTTTGAGACAGGGTTTCTCTGTGTAGCTTTGGAGCCTGTTCTAGAACTACCTTTGTAGACCAGACTGGCCTCGAACTCACAGAGATTCACCTGCTTCTGTGTAGTGATGAGGCGGCGGGTGGCTCCCGGCCACCTGGCTAGCTTATGCCCCAAAATAACAACACACAAATTGTATTCATTTAAACGCTGCCCAACCTCTTACTGGCTAATTCTCACATTAACCCATTTCTAATAATCTGTGTTGCATCACGAGGTGGTAGCCTACCGGGAAAGATTCTAGCCTGCATCCATCTTGGAGAGGAGAGCTATGGCGTCTTCCTGAGGAGTCTGCCTCACTGCCTTCTTCCTCCCAGCATTCAGTTCTATTTACTCTGCCTACCTAATTTTCTGTCCTATCAAAGGGCCAAGGCATTTCTTTATTAATCAATGAAAGTAACACATAGACAGATGATCCTCCTCCATCACTTCTGCCTCCTAAGTGCTGGGATTAAAGGCATGCACCACCATTGTCCGACTTCAGGATATATTTTTCTTTCTGTTACAAGGATATCATTTCTATATTAAGATGAAAAACTGAGGTTTAGAATGGGATTAAAAATCTTACTAAAATTTGTGTTGTTTATCAGTGCAGGACCCAGCCATGACAAGCTCAATAGATGTCTGGGTCTCAGGAGTTTTCTCTAGGGCAATACCTGGTTGCAAGAAAGACCACAAACTGAGACCACCCAGGCACCACCCAGGAGCAGACCGTCCAAAAGAAATTCCTAACGTTCCAACTTCCAACCATTGTAGATAGGATCACCTGCCAGCACACATCCTGCTAATAACTTTTCTGGTTGTTGCCTTTAAATAATGCCCTCTAGAAGGCGGGGTACCTCCTCTTGCTGCTGCACTGAGGAGGTCCTTGCTGCTTGTAATGCATACACAATAAACCTTGCTTTTGAATTTGGGTAAGTCAGTCTCTCTGGTGGTCTTTTTGGGTCCCCATGAACTGAGCATAACAATCACAGAGCCACCCAGCTGCTGACTTCAATTCTAACACTAATGGTGCTCACAATTATAGCTAAGACCTGTGAAACAGTCCCTCTGTATGCAGATTTTTGTTAAAGGGGCTCTTGATTCTTATATTAAGTCCTTAAAACAATAATGTGAGAACCCTCCCCACTATCTCCAAAGAGAAAAAGCACCCCCATGCCCTCTAGTCCATATTGAAAGGAGTGATAAAGACAGAATGAATATAAATAAATTAACAGTATGGAAAAGTCAGTTCCACTGAAAGTTGGCTTTTGACGAGTGACTAATATTGACCTCTTTTAACTAGATGAACTTAATAATAAAATTGATTGATATAAATAAGACTAGAAGTGAAAATTGAGACACTGCTATATGCTGTGAATATGCTTTATTGCCATTGGTTAATAAAGAAGCTGCTTCCGGCCAATGGCTTAACAGAACATAGCCAGCCTGGAAGAGATATGTATAGAGAGTAGGCAGAGTCAGAGAGAAGCCTTGTAGCCACGTGCAGGAGACAGATGCCTCTCCAGAACCCACTGGAACCTTGCCGGTAAGCCACAACTACGTGGTGATACACAGATTAACAGAAATGGGTTCATTTAAGATGGAAGAGTTAGCCAGAAATACACTTAAGCTATTGGTCAAACAGCATTGCAAATAATATAGTTTCTGTGTGATTATTTTGAGTCGGGGCAGTTGGGAAATGAGCTAGCAGCCTCTGACAACACTGCTATCTGTGTTTAAGAATAACAAAAATTCCACAATTAGCAAAGTGTATTATATGCATGTTTTATCTGTAGTACATATCTACTATTCAAGACCAGGAAATACTAATGTAAATGGCATGAACTTGTCTGTAGAGGGTCCTAAAGATTTCACAAAAGGTTGTTAGACTAATGAGCAAACTCTGCAAAAACAAAGGAACAGACTTGGGTGAGATGTGTTTCTCTGCCCTGATAGTAACCATGAACAATTAGATTCGTTTTGTCATACACTTACGGACAGAAAGTAGCATGTTGGTCAGTTACATGGATCTCAAGGGAACAGAACAGGTCTAGAACATTTGTAAATAAACAATATTCATGCTTACACTATAGGGAACCTCAAAGCCTGCTCATGACACCCCAAGACCAAGTTCTCAACACAAAGGAAATTTATTTGCCCCAGAGGAAAAGAGGACAGGGAATAAGAGACAAAGATGGGAGATAGAAGATGAGAGAGAAGGAGAAGGAAACAAGGGAGAGGGGTATTTATCCTGGGGATAGAGGGGGCATGACAAAGGACTGCCTCTGGATAGAGACTTAGCACACAGGCAAATGGTGGTTTATAAAGGTACAAGGATGAGATGTTTAATTTTAATTAGGCATGTTAATTAGTTGAGCAAAAGGGGACTTTTGATTGTTGGACTTCAATACTTTGAGAGCTGGGCCTTGGAGTCAGTCTCAGCAGGAAGAAGTGGTCAAATAAGGCACTACACTTTGGTGACTAGCTTTAGGAATGTAATCTGCTTTTAGGGAAATGGGGGAGAAGGGCAAGGCCTTCCAGAGCCGTGTTTGCCTTGCTTGGGCTGGCTAGAGTCCCTTCATACACAACTACATGAGTGTGCTTGACACCAATGAACTCTTTGCTTCAAAATGGCCAAAACAGTCAGTCTTATAAATGTAACCTACCACAACAGGGACTGTTAAGACAAAACAGGAACCTGGTGGTGGTGGCACATACCTTTAATCCCAGCACTCAGGAGGCAGAGACAGGCGGATCTCTGTGAGTTCCAGGCCAGCCTGGTCTACAAGAGCTAGTTCCAGGACAAGCACCAAAGTGACAGAGAAACCTTGTCTTGGAAAAAAAAAAAGACAAAACAGGATCTTGGGCAAGATCTCGCTGTAAAGGGCATCCTTGGGCAGGAAGCTCAGCCAACTCCCTCCTCTCACCTATGAATTTATATATGTGGATGAACACATCTGCAGACCAGAAGTGCTCAAAGTCATTTTACATGTGGAACATGTCCTGTCCAATCTCCCCTCAGCATTCCAACTTCACGTGGATGACTCATGTCTAGCAGCATTGGCATTTGTTATGAGAGAGAATTTGAGCATATGAGAGGGTGTGTTTAGCTCTGCACAACACTGTACCATTTTAACAGGCAGCTTTTGGTGTGGAGGGAGTGCCTGAGCTATTTCCCATGGGTCCTAAGGGTAGGGCTTGTATTCGACCCACACAGAAGGTGGTCACCTAGTGTAACGGATTATTAAAAATTGCTGCAGGTCCCCAGATGGTGGCAATGGGCCATGTGGCGGCAGGCAGTGGGCCATGAGAGTAGCCAGCCCCAGGCAGGGGCAGCTGCAGGTCCCTGAGCTATGGTTGGTCCTAGGCAGGGAGACACATGGCAGCAGGCAACACATGCTGCAAGTCCCCGGCAGCTTGCTGCAGGATCCTAGCAGCAGCAGACAGTGGGTCTCCGGAGCAGCCAGTCTTAGTTAGGGACTGCGCACGAAACCATGCAGCATATCTCCAAAGGTGGCTGGTCGCCAGTGGCCCCAGCAGCTAGCCATGTGGGCAACGGGCAGATAAGGGGCAGACAGATAGGCACACCATGCAGAGTGAAGTTGGACATTTAATAGGTGGGTTGTGGAGGGGAAGGGAAAAGGGGAGAAGAGGAGAGAGAGAGAGAGAGAGAGAGAGAGAGAGAGAGAGAGAGAGAGAGAGAGAGAGAAGGGGGGAGGGAAGAAGTGGGGAGAGGCAGAAGCTGCTTCTCCCAGAGAAAGATGGAGAAGAAGGACCAAGGCTGCAAGCAGTGAGGGAGTGGGCGTGGCTCATCTCTTAAAGGGACAGGACATATCATTACATTCCCATCTCTTTTTTATAATAAAAAGCGGGAGGTTAGGCACCACAGGTTAAACGAATTGGGTTGGTGGATTCTCAAAGCTTCTTCCTGCTTATTTGTGAGCATCGTCTTTGGGGGGGGGGACCCGAGAAGGCTGGGTGCTGGTCACATCCTGGCATGGTTGATCTTTTTGCTCCTATCCAGTGTTTGTGGTATGGAAATGTCTGGTGTGTCTCTTACACCTGTCTGAGGTATTGGCAGAACAGAGGACAAAGTTAAATTAAGGAAAAAAATTAGAACCAGGAATTGAAGGGGATGTATCTGACCTGTTTAAGGTGGATCCTTCAATTCGGCTCCTTGGAACTTACAAGAATTCTTTAGGTTTGTGAAAACAGAAGTTTTAGACACACACACATATATGCATATTTATGTCAGAATGACTGTGACAGATTATTTTTTTTGCACAATGAAAAGTTTTTTTTTTTTAAAGAAGTGACTTAGGAAGAGGAAGAGAGAGGAGCAGAGCCAAAGGGCAGGGCGAGTCAGGGCTTTCTGGAGCATAGTGTCACATCTCTCTGGTGTCCACCACCACGCCTCCCCACTCCTCTCCATTTCTCTTCCTTCGCTCTGCTTCATCCTCTGAATGTCTGCTTTCCTCTTTTTTTTTTAAAGATTTATTTATTTATTATGTATACAACATATGCCTTGATGTATGCCTGCATGCCAGAGGAGGGTGCCAGACCTCAGTACAGATGGTTGTGAGCCACCACGTGGTTGCTGGGAATTGAACTCAGGACCTCTGGAAGAGCAGCCAGTGCTCTTAACCTCTGAGCCATCTCTCCAGCCCAATGAAAAGTATTTTTAAGACTATGAAAGGCAACATGAGAAAGAAGTTTGATAACTTGGATTTGCCCTCACACCTTTATAACTTGCAGGTCTTGTATTTGTATTTTACTGAAATTTGTTTGGTGAGGTTGTCCTTTTAAACTGACAAAGCCTCTAACTGTCAAACTGCATCAGAGATCTTTGAGGAGGATAAAATTTTACTTGAATTACTGATTTAAAAAACGACAGAGAACTTACTTGGTTGGCACCCAGAGCTACTCCTCAGGACTCTCCCTGGTCACTGAGGTTTGCATTTGCCTTTTGCTATTTCGCACAGGGACTGCCAGGCTCAAGAAGATCCTGTAGGCTGAGAAATCTGTAGGAAGACAAGCCTACCTTGACCTGAGCAGCTAGACTGTCAATTCCAGCAATTCAATTCTGTCCATGTCAGGTGATCTTCAGTTTAGATGAAAGGCAGTTTTGCCCAGTGGTCAGCACTTGGCAGTTTAAACAAACTGTAGATTGACATTGTTGTATACCCATTGTCTTCTTTGGAGGAAATAGAGTGCTGCTAGGAGCCTCTTTTTGTTATGAAAAGTTTTTAATTATTAAATATCTAAACACCATATTGCCCAGATCTCTGAGCAGTTGAGGGCTGTTTATCAGGTAAAAAGACAATATAAAATCTGCCTGGAGAATTGGGTTTGAGCTTGACTGTACTGGCTCTTAACAGGTAAGATTTACACGCATAAAAAGACAGAAAAAAGAAAAAATTGCTTGCAATAGAAGGTTAATGGCAGAACTGACAGTAGTAGAGAACAGCTTAATATATTTTAAATGAGGGTTGGATTAAATATAAAGTATTTTTGCAAGAAATTTAAAAGTACATACCAGTTTAAAGCATGAGACTTATTGTTTTTGTAGTCTGAAATGAGATGTAATGAACAATTATAATATTAAGCATAGGTGTATTTAAGTTACATATATGAAAACACAGAGAGTGAACAGGAATTGGGGAAAGTGGATGCTCTCGATGGGCCCTGCCAAAGGCATGCCACTGCACAAAACACACATGCAACAGAGTCAACAAGAGGAATTTAGTACAAACCGGGGGACAAGGCAGGGTATACTTCAGTAAAGATGGGAGAACCTGGTCACCTGACCTGGCTCCATATAGGCAGTACTTTGTCCTTTTAAAAGGCAGAAATCTACCTACCCCTTTCTCTTCTTCTTCCTCCTCTTCCCCTCTTAGCATCTCTCTGTCTCTCTTTCCCTCCTCCCCTCCCCACAAACAGCTCTGTGCTCCTTTTCCCTCTCCCCTCTAACTTCCCTTCCACCAATAAAACTCCCCACTAAGCTCTGTCTGCACGGCATGTTTGTCTTTCACCATCAGTGGTTTGGGCCCACCCACCAAGGTCCAACATTGATCTGTATCATAACATTCAGAGTGCTAGGATTAAAGGCATGTGCCACCAACCAGCTAGCTAATGGAAGTTTTTAATGCCCCAGTTTGATTTTTTTTGGGGGGGGGGGTTATTTTTGTATTTGGTGACAGTAAGAAAATTTTACAACGTCTAATCCACAGAGAGCAGTCAATTTACAAAATGGTGGAGTCTGTGCTTTCCTGACTCAGACCAAATCAGGATTCCTGGCTGCAGTGCAGAAAGGAGGACTAGGACTGCTTGGATAATAAAGACACTTTCATGTAGGAATAAGTGAAGGCATAAGCCACGAACAATGCCACACCAGTTTGGAATTATTATTAATAGGGTAATATTTATTTAAAGAGGAAAAACTTACAGATCACGATCCCAGACAACAGCCCTTTGCGCAATCATGAAGCGAGTCTAATCGCCAGCCGAACAGGAAGTCAAGAGGACCAGCGGAAGAAATAGAAGCCTTTTGAAGGGAGAGAAACCACGCCCCAATGGGCTGGTATCTCAGCAGCTATTGGTTGGAGGGGCAGAAAGACCTCCCGCAACACCTCCCCCTTTTGTTTAAATAAGAGAGTTCTAAACCTACTACGAAATTATATACAATAAGTATAAATATCCTATTCTAACTAGCTTAGGACTTATATAATAAATAACTTGGCCAAGTCATGAGAGAAAAGTAACTATAGTTATATAGTCTTCAACCCCATCGAAGATCTGAGAAGGGAAATAATGTTACCTGGGTATTTAGGAAGTTCAGTAAAACAACTTCCTAAACATGCAACAAATCACAGGGACAACTAGCTACCTGGGCAATCACCCAAAGTCACGTTTGCAGCGTTGAAGCAACCAACTTTGGCTAAGGCCTAACATAACTGACATACCATTTTCAAAGGCAAGCAACTTTTCAAAACTATCTTACCCTGTCTTGGCAGGATATGACAGTCCTGTTTTATCCATTGATGCACACTCTGTATCTCTGTCAGTGGTTGAGGTATGGGCATTTCTTTGCCCCAAGGCCAGTTCTGCCAAAAAGAAAGGCTCCAGGTGGAGTGTCTTTGGTGCTCAACATTCTCTCGGGAATAGAGCGGTGTTGCCAGGAGCAATTGTGTCTCACTACCACAAAACTCTGAGTTAGATTAAAGGCCATTTTCTACAGCTCTTTGAAGAGGTTGAAGATCATCTATCTATACTGAGTATAATCTCTATATATCTAAATAACCTGATTAGTCTAATTATAAATGGCAAACTTAGATGACTATTAATCTATATAATTCTCAATATCTATCTAACTTAAAGACTAAGACAATAAACATCTGTGTAACAAATGAGGATAATGACCTCCAAATATAAACAATGTACAAATATACATTGCAATATGGTAAATATATATCAATACACAAACAATATATAAGTATCTTAATCAAAGGTAGAAATGTACACTGCAATATGGTAAATATATACAATACATATATATCGATACAATATATGTCAATACATAAAAAATACTTTAAACAGAGGTAGAAACATGCATGCATACAATAGTCAATATAATTTAACTTTGTATCAATATACAAGAATCAATACCAATATATTTGTCTAAAAATTGTAACTCACAATTACAAATCTATTATCCCATCATCCCTCTTTTTTTTTTTCAATTTGATCCCTGAGCTTATAAAATTCCTCCCCTAACTTCCCAACCCCTAAATGATGTCCCTAAACCCAGGGGCAAACTTTACTGGGAGAGGGGACGTCGTCCTCTAGAATTACTTCCAGCTGTCATAGGGGCGACGTTCTTTCTGGGGGATCCTGTGAAAGCAAAATGATGGTTAAATTTCAAGATCAATGTCTTTTAAAATTGCAAATAGTCTCTGAGTATTTTGTGGAGGTCTGGCCAGAATGTTGTACAAGATGTGCACCATTTCAGCTAAACAAGTTGGGATCTTCTTGTGCAGCTGGTACCCAAAACAGGTCTTGTAGTAGCGCTATCAGTATCATGACGTCATATCAACCAGGTAGAGTTGTTGTTGTGGGGCCCCATCTTCTTCCTGGAAACTTCAAATGTCACTTCAGAAAAGACTCATTGTTTATTGTAAAAATACTTAAACATTAATTATATAGGCATATATATATATTCAGTGAAAGGCATGATAGATATATTCAATGGAAGGTATGATAGGTATGAAGAAAAGCAAAGATGTTTTCTAAACTCATATTTCTTTCTGTCCCATATCATGGCTCTTGACATGAGACAGAAACTCCAGAAACTCTGGGTTTTTCTCTTACTAACAGGCTTGGATTTGGAGAGGGACTGAGCCAGAGTCCAACTTCAAAACCAGCTCTATAAATTTAGAAATATGGTTTAATATGTTTTACTTACACAACCCATTCAGTTTTCTTGATATTTCCTATTGGGCAGGTATTTTTCCATCTGTCAGTATCCAAATATCCAGGGTCCCTTGAATTTTTCAAAGGTGAGTGTTTTCCTGTGGAGATAAGAACAGAACCCTGCCCCCATTCTATATGTTTTTCTTACCACCTGTATGAATATCATTGTGGATGAGTTGTCATTTCTCCTTTCCAAGAGGTTTCTCCTCTTCAAATCGAAACTTTATTAATTTTGATGGTATCCACAATTTTTCTTCTCCTGTGGAAACAAGAGCAAAACCCCTTCCCCAACGTAGCACATCTCCTGGCTTCCATTGAGAGGTCAGCACATCTTTGAAATAAATCGGTTGATTTAGTTCAACAGACTTTTCCATTATCCAATGTCTTTCTGCTGCTGTCGTTCCTTTCTCATTAGCGTTAAGAAAATTCAAGGTTAATAAAGCATTATGTAATCTATTTCTGGGGGTATTTTCGGTCCCTTTCTGTTTGTTCAGCATATCCTTTATAGTACGATTTGATCTTTCTATAACTGCCTGACCTGTAGGATTATTTGGTATACCTGTAATGTGTTTTATATTATAATAATCAAAAAAGCGTTTCATTTTCTTAGATACATATGCTGGACCATTATCTGTTTTTATTTGTACAGGTATATCCATGATGGCCATAACTTCCAATAAATGTGTGATTACTGAATCTGCCTTTTCTGAGCTCAGGGCAGTAGCCCATTGAAAACCTGAATACGTGTCTATGGTGTGGTGTACATATTTTAATTTACCAAACTCCATAAAGTGGAACACATCCATCTGCCAGATTTCATTTCTCTTAGTACCCTTTGGGTTACTCCCTGCAGGCAACGGTGTTTGATTATAGAAAGAACAAGTAGGACATCTCTTTATAATGTCCTTAGCTTGTTGCCAAGTAATGGAAAATTCTTTCTTTAGGCCTTTACTATTGACATGATGCTTTTTATGAAATTCCGAGGCCTGCAACACGCTTCCAATCAATAATTGATCAATCTCAGCGTTGCCTTGTGCTAGAGGACCAGGCAGACCTGTATGGGACCGGGATGTGTGTTATGTACATCGGACAAAGCCTGTTCCTGATTATGTCTTGTACCTGGATAAACAATGAAGTCAACTCTGTGTCATCTGGTATAAATTCAGTGGTTTCAATATGCAAGATAACTCTTTCTGCATATTGTGAATCTGTAACTATATTAAGAGGTTCTTTAAAATCCCTTAGCACCATAAGAATGGCATATAATTCTGCCTTCTGGACAGAATTATAAGGGCTTTGTTCCACCTTACTCAATTCATCTGACTTGTAACCTGCTTTCCCTGATTTATTTGCATCAGTATAGAACGTACGGGCTCCAGTTATTGGGGCATCACGTACAATTTTAGGAAGAATCCAAGAAGTTCTCTTTATGAGGTTAAGTCTATCACTTTTGGGATAGTTGCTATTAATTTCTCCCAAAAAATTAGCACAAGCTCTTTGCCACGGTTCATTGTCTTCCCATAACTTTTTTATTTCTTCAGTAGTAAAAGGCACTATAATTTCTGCTGGGTCTATACCTGCTAGTTGACGAAGTCTCAGCTTACCTTTTATAATTAATTCAGAGACTTTTTCCACATAAGTTTTTAATTTTTTACTCGGTTTATTAGGTATAAATATCCACTCTAGAATAATATCTTCCCTCTGCATTAGAATCCCTGTAGGAGAGATTCTGGAAGGCAATATGACTAGGATGCAGCTAAGATTTGGGTTCACCCTATCCACATCTGCTTCCTGTAATTTTTCCTCAATCATTGTCAGTTCCTTTTCTGCTTCAGCTGTCAGTTTTCTTGGACTATTCAAATCCTTATCACCATCTAAGGTTTTGTTTAAATGAACTATTAGATCAGGTGTTATCCCAACAGCTGGTCGTAGACTGGAAATGTCTCCCAACAATCTTTGGAAGTCATTAAGAGTCTTTAACCGGTCTCTCCTAATTTGTGCCTTTTGCGTTTTAATTATCTCTAACCCTATTCTGTAACCTAGGTAATTAATAGAATTTCCTCTTTGAATCTTTTCAGGGGCAATTTGTAATCCCCACCTAGGCAAGACTTTCTTTACTTCTTCAAACATCCTTTCTAAAGTATCTTTATTTGAATCAGATAATAAGATGTCATCCATGTAATGATAAATTATGGACTTGGGAAATTGTTTACGAATTATTTCCAATGGCTTACTTACAAAATATTGGCACAATGTAGGACTATTGAGCATACCCTGTGGGAGGATAGTTCATTGATATCTCCTATTAGGCTGAGAATTATTATAAGTAGGCACTGTGAAGGCAAATTTTTCTCTATCCTTTTTTTGTAACGGTATAGTGAAAAAACAATTTTTCAAATCAATAACTATAAGAGGCCATCCCTTTGGTAATAGAGAAGGCAAAGGAATTCCAGATTGTAGTGGGCCCATAGGTTGAATTACTTTGTTGACAGCTCTTAGATCTGTCACCATTCTCCATTTACCAGATTTCTTTTTTACAACAAACACAGGAGAATTCCAAGGGCTGGTTGATTCTTCAATATGGTGAGCATCTAATTGCTCTTGCACCAGCTGTTCCAATGCCTGTAATTTATCTTCAGCTAGAGGCCACTGTTTGATCCATATTGGCTTCTCAGTTAGCCATTTTAAAGGTAGGGCTGTTGGTACCTTTAAAGGTTTGGTATTTTCTATATGTTCTTGTACAGCCTGAATGGCTGGTGACCTTTTTCCATAATACCTCATCATATCTTTCCCAGAATTATGAGTTCCTGGAACTGCAGGAATGTTAATCTGGGTATTCCATTGCTGTAACAGGTCACGGCCCCATAAATTTATTGCAATATTGGCTATATATGGCCTTAGTCTTCCTATTTGCCCTTCAGGCCCTATGCATTCAACCCATCTTGTGCTTTGTTTTACACTAGATAGGGTTCCAATTCCCAGAAACTGAACATCTACCTCTTGAAGAGGCCAATTCGGATGCCAAGATTCTGGGGTAATGATACTTACATCCGCACCTGTGTCTAATAAGCCTTCAATAAAAATGCCATTTATACAGACTTTTAGCTTTGGTCTTTGGTCGTTAATAGAAGTCTGCCAAAATATACGTTTACTCTGTCCTACTGGGTTTTTTGACTCATCCTTCACACATAATTCATCATTTAGACCAGTATTACTTTTTACAGCAGAAATTGGAGCTTTTAATTTTCTTGGTGAGGCACGTTCTCCACTGTGACTGGGAATGACTGGGCCACTGTTGGCTTCGGGGCCTGCAAGAGGCCCCTCAAGGAGTTTCCCGACGGGATCGGGTTTGCCTTGTTTGTCTGTTGTTGACCTGCATTCGTTGGACCAATGACGGCCTTTACCACATCTCCTGCATATACCTGAAGGCCTAGGTCTCCTATTTTTGTCATTCCCAGAGGAGATATTATTCCTAGAAATTCTGTGCCTGCAGTCCCTTTTCAGATGTCCTAATTTACCACAATTAAAACACCTGGCAGTTTGATGTCTCCTCATTGCTGTGGAAATCGCTTCTCCTACCCAAGATTCATCATTATAGCTAAACGTCTCAACATTCATCGTATGCTGAATCCATTCATCCATAGGTGCTGATCTAGACTTTAAAGGCCCAATTATCTTTTTGCATTCTATGTTTGCATTCTCAAATGCTAGAGATTCAAGAAGTATTCGTCTAGATTCTGGGTCTGTTACCCCTATGTCCAGAGCCTTAATTAATCTTTGCAAAAAGTCAATAAAGGGTTCTCTCTGTCCCTGCCTAATTCTGGTATATGATTCAACCCTTTTTGCTGGATCTTGTATCCTATTCCAAGCATTTAAAGCTGCTTGGTGACACAAGTACTTCATCGTCATAAAGAGCTTGGACCTGTGGATCAGCATATTCTCCTGCACCAAGAATTTGATCTTGGGAAACCTCAACACCTTTTGCTCTTCCTTGCTGTTCCATATGTTTGGATTCTTCTCTGAAATAAATTCCAAACATCAAGGAAGGTCCCTTATCTAAAACTGCAGACACTAACTGATGGAAATCATAGGGGGTAGCTCTAGCATTAGAAGCCCAAGTCCTTATCATTTCCTTTACATATGCGGATTGCAGCCCAAAATTAACAACAGCTTGTTTAATTTCTTTCAGATCATTCATTGCTATTGGCATCCATCTAGCTTCTCTGACTCCCTTTGAGCCTTTAGAAGTTGATGCTTTGTCAGAATTAAGTATAGGGTATGCCGCTAAAACCCTGGGTAAGCCAGTTCTAATAGCTGTATCCTGTCCTTGTGCCTTATTACTCTCTTCACCAGTTCCAACCATTTCTTCAAGCATTTCAAGTCTTTTCATTATTGTCTTTATTATTGCCTCTTTTGAATCCTGAGTCTCCTGACCTGCATGAGTTTCTAGTAAAGATAGTATGGTTCTTGAGAGTACCATAATCTTCCTAAATGATAGAATATTCAAAAGAATACTAAAACATAGTAACCAGTAAATTAAGTTATCCTCATAGTCATATAAATTTTGCATGATTAGACCCATTGCATTGGTAGCCCAAACAGTGAAATTCATGCTGGAAACAAAAACTGCCATATTACCTATTATCCAGCTAGCCTCTAACTCACCGAAATCCGCCTGTCTCTGCTTCCCGAGTGCTGGGATTAAAGGCGTGCACCACCACCGCCTGGCTGGCCTTGAACTCACCGAGATCCGCCTGCCTCTGCCTCCCAAGTGCTGGGATTAAAGGCGTATGCCACCACCACCTGGTCGGCCTCAGAGATCTGCCTCTCTGGATGTTATGGGCCTGAAGGCCAAGTGTATCTCTGACTCGGCACTGGGGCCTAAGTCACAAACTAAACAAAAAACGGCGTACACGGAACCATAAACCCAGAATCCAGGGGTAGAGAAGAATAACCCAGAAGCTGTGTATGCCTCCACGTGACAGAGTCACCCTGAGAGGTTGCAGCTTCCGCACGGCTGAGGAAGGGAAGGCTCGCACCAAGCCGAACTCGCGGCTGGCAGCCTAGGGGTCCTAAAAGCCAAACGTTCGGCCGCCAGGTGAAGGCGTAAGCCACGAACAATGCCACACCAGTTTGGAATTATTATTAATAGGGTAGTATTTATTTGAAGAGGAAAAACTTACAGATCACGATCCCAGACAACAGCCCTTTGCGCAATCATGAAGCGAGTCTAATCGCCAGCCGAACAGGAAGTCAAGAGGACCAGCGGAAGGAAATAGAAGCCTTTTGAAGGGAGAAAAACCACGCCCCAATGGGCTGGTATCTCAGCAGCTATTGGTTGGAGGGGCGGAAAGACCTCCCGCAACAAATAAGCATGGAGCAGAGAAGCTGCCCAGAGTCCTTGTAAGTGTAGCCACCTATGGAAACGTGTTCTTTACACATGAGCTTTTAAATAGAGCACAGGATCTTACTCTGTTTTAAACTTATGTCTCTTATGTCTTAAAACAAGTCATGCATCTTCCTGTGCTATAGAATTTTGCCATTAGGAGATACAGAAGGAAGAAGAAAGGTCAGAGACAAGGAGAACGGAATGAAGGAGAATGAGAACTTCTGTCACCTAATTCCTTCATTCCTGTCCCACTTGTAGAAGTGAGATGAGTCAACATCCAAGACTGCTCCTCTCATAATCTGTATTTTCATCCTCTCCCCCACTGCCCAACCATCTGTGTGTGCATGTGTGCTTATGTGGCATGCATGTATGGGTATGTGTGTGTGTGCATGCACGTGTGCATGTGTGGGTGAGTGCATGAGTGCAAGAGAAGACAATGCTCATTTTGTATTAGTGGTTAATCAGATGCTAGTGGGCAAGGACTTGGGGTTGTGTCTGTAAACTAGAACCAAGTCTTCCAGACTTCTGGAAAATTTCAATTCCCAAAGGGTAATGAGCTACCTCCCTATTTCCCACAGCTGCCCTTACAGGAGATTCTGGGCTTCCCTGAAGCTGTGTGGAGAAGAAAATAGCCTGTCTCAGTTTGTAAGACCATCTGCTTCCAAAGTGTCCCAATTCCTGAGAGTGATAGGCACCTAGGAACATGTGACCTCAAATTTCGGAGGATTAAGGCACATCCCCTGCTCACCTGAGGTACCCTTTCCTGATCCCACCCTCACTCCTCACTTCCCCACAGTGACAATCTCTTTGCCCCTTCCCAATGTCCTTAGAGCATCTTCCCTCATCTTTCCCAGCATGCAGAACTCCTCTGCCACACCACACCACACCACACCACCCTATACCACACCACCCCACACCACACCACCCCACACCACACCACCCCACATCACCCCACACCACCCCATATCACCCCACCCCACACCACCCCACACTGGTCCTCAAAACCCCTGGCCTCAAAAAGAAATCATTGTCTGTTCCTGTGCCGCATCTCAGGCTCTTGGCTCTCTCTTCCTTGGAGAATCTCTCCAGGGCTGTCTCCTTCCCAGTCCCAACATTTCCTCCCTGCCCATAATTCCTCACACAGAGGAGACTTCTGTGCCCTCTGTGGAGTCCCAGCCCCTTCTCCATCATCCTTCCACCTCATTGCCTGTCCCACTGCTTCTGTTTTAAAAGCCCCAGCTGCCTAGGTCTCCTCCAGCACAACCCTGTCCCCTGCACTCCCTCCCACAATGTGCTGCTCCCTGGAAACTCCAAGCACAGCATCAAGGCCCTGACCCCCATTCCAGAGCCTCTGATGGGTCACAAACACAAGAGCCTGGGCCTGACCCAGGACATTTGTGGTCCTCTTGTGTGCCCCTCACTGGTAAATCCCTAGTGGGAAGCACACACCAAATACCATGGCCTCCCCTGTCAGGACCTGATGTGGGATTCCCCTCTGTATGCTGTGAATATCATTGATTAATGAAGAAACTGTCTTGGGCCTGTGCAGGGGATAGAGCTAGGCGGGGAAAATAAACTGTATGCTGGGAGAAAGAAGGCAGAGTCAGGGAGAAGCCATGGAGCCACTGCCAGAGACAGACATGCTGAAACTTTGCTAGTAGGTCACAACCTCGTGGTGATGCACAGATTAATGGAGATTGGTTAAATTAAGATGTTAGAGTTAGCAAATAAGAAGCTAGAGCTGATGGGCCAAGTAGTGATTTAAATAATATAGTTTCTGTGTGATTATTTCGGGGCTGAGCAGCCAGGAACCAACAAGCTGCCTCATTACAATAAATTGGCGCCCACATAGCCAACTAAAATCCACTTAAAACTTGAAAGAGCTTGAAAAGGAGTTCTAGACAAAAATACAGAGTTTAACACAGCTTCTTGCTGTTTGCTTGTGGCATGCCGCAGCTCCTTTAAGAAAGGATTTCCTGACTCAGCGGTAGCAGACAAAAACTGTGGTTTTGAAATGCAGGCTTTCTGGGCCTTGCTGCCAGTGCAAACTCTGGCTCTTTTAGGAGACTAAGCATTTAAACGGGGTTTGTAAGCAGCGTGTTACAAATTGCTTAGTGACTCTACATAGACCTGCTGCATACTTGGACCGGGGGTAATGTGTACAGCTTGCAGAGGTGGTGAACAAACTTCAACCATGTTGGACTGTGTGGAGCAAGCAGGCAGGGCTGTATATGCCCTAGCAATGGTACAGCTTAAGTTTTTAAGAAGTGCTTAGCATTTTAAAAAGCCCTTCTGGGGCTGGAGAGATGGCTCAATAGTTAAGAGCACTGGCTGCTCTTCCAGAGGGCCTGAGTTCAATTCCCAGAAACCACATGGTGGCTCACAACCATCTGTAATGAGATCTGCTGCCCTCTTCTGGTGTGCAGACATACATGGAAGCAGAATGCTGTATACATAATAAATAAATAAATCTTTAAAAAAATTAAAAAAAAATAAAAAGTCCTTCTGATCAGAAAAGGCTTACGGATACACAATAAAGACAAATTCAGATGGAAAAGACCTCTAAATGGGTCACAATGCTGGATAAATGCACATAGGTTTACAAGAGAGAAGAAAAAATAAAATATAGACAGTTATTAATGGAAGTAAATGGCTTTAAAAAATAAAACAAAGTCATTAAAGAGACAGAGTGCAGACAATTATAGATTAAAAGAAGTAAAAAAGAATAAGTCTTGTAATATACACAATCTGGATTATGCATACTATTGTGTTTTCTTTGAGTTTTCTGACTGCAGAGAGACATTTGATTCTGGGGATTGCTAAGCTAAACCAACTTATATACTTTAAATGTACTATGTCTTCAGAATTTGGATTTAAGGATATGTTGCTTTGGAAAAGAGGTTCTTCTTTTGTTTCTACAGAGGATGAGAACCTGTGGAATCCTTCCAGAATCATTTGGTTTGATGGACCAAGACCCCCCCGAAAAGGTCACCGTGAACACCCCCAAAAATACTTAGCCCAATAAACAGCAAGAAGAAGTTTGGAGAAGAACTATGCCCATATTCCCAAATATTGTTTATAAATGTTTCTTTATATTTAACGGGGGCTATGCTATAGAGATTTGCATTGGTATGGATCTTGGTTTATTGATACAAATTTAAGGTCAATTTTGTCTGCTCTTGATTATGGTATTATGTTTGTGCAGTTTATTTAAAAGTATAATGTATAATTTAAAAATACAGGTTAATAGATAATTATCTATAATAGTCAATCTTGTAGTCATATTAGTTAGATTTTCTAGATGTACAGAGATACATGTCAGTTAGATAGATATTTTTCAAATCTTTGGGAGACCTTCAGAATATGACATTTAAAATGTTTAAGAATTTAGGACTTTTTATAACAGTGAGACACATCTGCTCCTGGAAGCACACATCTACTTCAAGAGGAGATGGGTATCAAAGAGGCTCTTTATAGAGTTGTTAGCCATTGGGCAACAAACTCCTTTTGCCTAGACTGCTTGATGAACTGGACATGCAGGACCCACAGAGAAATGACTGTTGAACTTGCCTAAAGGTGAGATGATACTTCAGGGTTCCTGCTTCCTGAAAGTGTCTTTTAGACATTCTGCAGGACACAGAGGAAAATTACTAACAAACTGCCAATACAGGCGGAACTGTCTTTGAAATTTCCTGCTTCATGGAAAAGTCTGCTGGACAGTATGGGCCATAGGCTGAAGACGGATGCCCCAAGGGTACAGAAGAAATTTGAGTGACTGTCTAGGTAGTGAGATGTCTTTGTCAGTTCTAGAGTTTTGGAAGTTGCTGACAATGTACTTCCTGTTTACTTAGGTAATATATCATTCTGGAGTCTTTGATGGAGTTGAAGAATTTATAGTTATAGTTTTCCTTAGTCATGATAAACTATAAAGTAGATATAAATATTGTAACTATAATTTTTGCTTGATACCTGTTTTATTTTTTTTATATTTATTTATTATGTATACAATATTCTGTCTGTGTGTATGCCTGAAGGCCAGAAGAGGGCGCCGCCAGACCTCTTTACAGATGGTTGTGAGCCACCATGTGGTTGCTGGGAATTGAACTCAGGACCTTTGGAAGAGCAGGCAATGCTCTTAACCACTGAGCCATCTCTCCAGCCCGATACCTGTTTTATTATATGTAATTTTACTATGTTAAATTTAAAATCTACCTTTTTATTTAAGCAGAAAGGGGGAGATGATGTGGGATTTTCCTCTGTATGCTGTGACTATCATTGGTTAATAAAGAAACTGTCTTGGGCCTGTGCAGGGAATAGAGGTAGGTGGGGAAAACCAAACTGAATGCTGAGAGACAGAAAGCAGAGTCAGGGAGAAGCCATGGAGCCACCAGAGACAGATGTATTGAAACTTTGCTAGTAGACCACAACCTCATGGTGATGTACAAATTAATGAAGATTTTTAAAATTAAGATGTAAGAGTTAGCAAATAAGAAGCTAGAGCTGATGGGCCAAGCAGTGATTTAAATAATATAGTTTCTGTGTAATTATTTTGGGGCTAAGTGACCTTATTCAGCTAGGCAGTCACGTCTTGCTTCTTCTGTGGTGGGGTCACGACTGCAGACTGTGTTCTCTTCCCTGAATTCTCCTGTTCTCATTGTCCCACCTCTATTTCCTGCCTGGTATCCCTGCCTATAATTCCTGCCTGTCTACTGTCCAATCAGCATTTATTTAAAATACAATTGACAGGATACAGACCACTGTCCCACAGCATCCTCCTCCTTCTTCATTTTTTTATCTCTGCTAATTTCTAGGCTGCTTCTGCTTTAGCTTCTGTTAACATCTTTGTTCTAGCCAGCTATAAAGGATCCATAAAATCTTACATGCATAGAGAGTAACCAGGCAACCTATATAAACAGACAAGGGAAGCTTATGACCCTTGACTCATTAGCACATTCTTCAAATTGTAGCAAGTTCTGAGGGCCTTTTAGATCTGAAGTTTACACCTATTGCTCTAAGCAGTTGAAACAAAGAGGAGACCCAAGCCTCAGGGCTCGATGCTTATCAGAAGTGCTAATGGAAGTTTTCTTCCCCCAGGCTATGGGTAGATGGTTAAGTATTTTTTCCTGAGAGTAAGACACAAGCAGTAGGTCTCCTGAACTAAAAACATCAGTAAACTGAGATGAAGGTGAGGTGAGAAGTTAGGAATCACTTAATGCAAGCTTAGTTTTAGGTCATCATTTTTCTTATGGACAAGTGAGGTAAAACCAGGGCATGCTTATTTTTTCTATCTGAGCAACTATGAATCAACAGCTTTGGGCATGTAGCAATTCTATATCCTTTGATATCTCGGAATGTCTTAAATGCTTTTGCCTGGATCCTAAACATTGGCAAATGCCTTCCAATAAAGATAATTGCATAGCCGGGCAGTGGTGGCGCACGCCTTTAATCCCAGCACTCGGGAGGCAGGGGCTGGCGGATCTCTGTGAGTTCGAGACCAGCCTGGTCTACAAGAGCTAGTTCCAGGACAGGCTCCAAAACCACAGAGAAACCCTGTCTCGAAAAAACCAAAAAAAAAAAAATTGCATAAAGGCAGATCTACTATAGGAGAGAGGAACAGAGACCTGGTAGAGGAAAACAGGCTTCATGACTGTGTGATTGTTTTCACACATAGTTATGTGATGTAATCAGTAAACCCCAAATGCATAGAGGAAATTGTGTTCAGGAAATGATCAAATAGTGCCTGACTGTGGGAGATAAATCCCAAATTTCTAATAGAGGGAATAAGCTTCAGTGAGAAATATACAGGAAGAAACAGCAACTTTGTTTACAAGGCAAACATGTCTTGCATCTTGGCCTAATCCTCCAAAGCCCTTGGCTCTGATTTGACCTTGTGAAATGAGGCTGATAATTACTGAATGATCCAGTTGCTCGTAGCATTCTACATGTTGACATCCACTTGAGCCACCACCATTTGTTGAAGATGCTTTCTTTTTTTTTCCTCTGTAGGTGTGTGGATTTATGTCAGCATCTTTGATTTGATTCCATTGATCCACCTGTCTGTTTTTATGTCAATAGTTTGCAGTTTTTGTTACTATAACTCTGTAGTAGAACTTGAAATCGGGGATAGTTATACTTCCAGAAGTTTTTTGATTGTACGGGATTGTTTTTGGCTATCCTGAATATTTTTCTATATGAAGTTGAATGTTGTTATTTCAAGGTCTGTAAAGAATTGTTTTAATGGAGATTGCATTGAATCTGTAGGGTTTTTTTTTTTTGCTAAGATGGCCAGAGAGACTATGAATTTTAGAAGACTTTGAAATTTAAAAGAGACTTTTGTGTTGTTGTTGTTGTTGTTTTTAAATGAGACTTTGGTGGGTGGTGGACTATAGCTCTACAAAGCTAATGTTTTCATTTTTTAGCTTTCTTTTTATGTATTCTTTGTGTCTTTTATATCATGCATCCTGATCCTATCCATCTCTTATCTTCTTGCATCTACCTTTTTCCCTGCAACCTTCATTTCCCCAAATAAAACAAAATAAAATTTAAGAGAAAAAAAGAAAGAAGGGGGGGGGCTGGAGAGATGGCTCAGAGGTTAAGAGCATTGCCTGCTCTTCCAAAGGTCCTGAGTTCAATTCCCAGCAACCACGTGGTGGCTCACAACCATCTGTAATGGGGTCTGGTGCCCTCTTCTGGCCTGCAGGCATACACACAGACAAAATATTATATACACAATAAATAAATAAATAAAGGGGGAAATCTCATCATGTAAGCTGCAGTGTGACACAGTGAGTGTCCATACATCTTTACATGCAAGCATTCACAACAAAGCATCATTGATCTGGTTCTAGGCTGTTGCATGGAGGGGCTGCTTGTTTGTCTCAGCGACCCAGCTAGTTTAGCCACAAAATAACCACACAGAAACTGTATTAGTTAAATCACTGCTTGACCCATTAGCTCTAGTTTCTTATTGGCTAATTCTTACATCTTAATTTAATCCATTTCTATTAATCTGTATATCACCACATGGCAGTGGTGTCTGTCTCAGGTGGATCCATGGTGCCGTTCCTTGGGAAACTACAGCTCCCAGAATCCTCCAGTATCACCTGTCCACAGATGCTCACGGATGTGAGGTCACCTTCCCAAATACCCCCGCGGCCTCCGTTAAAAAGACAGCCACGAGGTCCCCTCGTCCTTTTTTTTCTCCCTTCTCTCTTCCCTTCCCCGCGTGTCTCGCACACCTGTCCCTTTCCTTGTGTGTTATTCCCTTCCCATTAAAGTACCCGCGTGGGAGCCGCGTGTCCGTGTGTCCGTGTTTGTCTCCGCCGTAAGTGTTAGTTTGTTTGCGTGTTCGTCCACACACCCTGCTGGCATCCCGCCAGCACCCCTCCGGTTCCTTTTTTGGAACAACATTCTGGTGCCGCTGAACTCGGGGACTTCCGTCCCGGGCCCCCTCTATCTGAGGCCTGGCCTCCGGGCTTCCAACGTCTCCCGGAGTCTAGGGCCTCCTGCCCGGCATGAAGCCACAACCGGGGCTTGCAGCCACTTCCGCGTCCTCCCGCCACAGCCATCTCCAACAACAGCCAATCCGTGAGTTTGAGCCGCGGGCTCCTTTCCCTTCTACCCGCCCTTGGTTAACGCTGATTTCGCCTTATTTTCTTTTTTTCTTCCTTTTCTTCCTTCTCTCTCTCGTGCGGGCTTGTAACTACAAGCACCTACCCGGCTTTTTACGCCTACCGGTCTCGCATCTGCGTGAGTACCTAAAAACCGGCTTTTACGCCTACCGGTTCCGCGGCGGCGCAGATACCTATAATCCGGCTTAATCTTCTCTCTGCCCGGCTGGGATTTTTTCCTATCGCTAGGCTAGAGTCGATTTTTGCCTACCGCGGCCTCTCGAATTTTGGGGACGCCCTCATTCTGAGATTGCCGTGTTCACGGGCACCCTCTCTTGTGCCCTATCCAGGCGAATCTACCGTTTAACCATGGGATCCAAAACTTCTAAACCCATCTCTCCAAATTCTCTGCTCGGTCAACTCTCACGTTTTTCCACTATCAGGCGGCGGAAGCAATTAACAGTTTCTTTCCGTCTCAGGCAGCCGGAAATGACGTCGGACTTCTCTCTGTCTCCCCCCGCCCAACCCTGCTTCCTCGGTTTTCCAGAGCACCCCCGCGATGCCTCTCAGATTCCAACCCCCCCCTCCTGCAATCTCTATGGCAATAGACCCAGCTGACGAGCCTCCGCCCCTGTCCGCGGAGTTTCTCTTCCTTCCGCAGGTTCCAGATGCCAAAAGGAATCATTTAAATCTCTTCCCCCGAGAAGCCTCTAACCGGTCCATTCTTGCTCCCCACAGTGCAAACAGCTAGCAGTTTCTTTTTGGAAGCATTGGATACGCGCCTCTGCTCTTGGACTCGGCAGATCCCAACTCCCCCCGCAGGGACTGCCCCTTCCCGCCGAACACCTCAACTAATCGCTTTCTTTCCAGGTCCCCGATAAATTTCCCCCGTTTCAGAGCTGCAAGAGCCCCTCATGAATATTCATCCAACAGGTCTCACAAGCAGTGGGAGGCCTTTCCCGCCTCAGGCTGCAAAAGCAGGCAGATTAAAGCACCTCCCCCTGGATATTCCAAAGCCTCTCTAATTGTTTACTCAAAAACACTCTCACCTAAGGACGACAGCCTCCTGCCAGCAGAGTTCAATTCCCCAGGATTTCCACACACCTTATTACCCTCAGACCACAGTCTCCAGGTAAGGTAGAACGGACTAAGGGCACTTTAAAAAGCCCTCATCAAGATGTCACAGGAACTCCATCTAGATTGGGTAAGACTTCTGCCCCTCGCCCTTCTCTGACTTCGGGGTCTCCCAAAGGGCCCTTCCCCAAATGGCAGGGTCCTTTCAGAGTAATTCTTCTAACCCCCACAGCTGCCAAACTTGAAGGAATCCCCCACTGGATTCACCTCACGCACCTCAAACCGGTTGTTTCCACCAACCCCTCATATACGGTGACCCAGACAGGGCCCTGCTGCCTCAAATTCCAGAGCAAACCAGACTCAGCCCCCTCTACTCCAGGCTAAGAAAAATAATAAACTCATCTACAACTTAATCTTTCTGTGCTAATATACCCTCCTTCAGAATCCCTCATTGGATTCACTTGTTGTACCTTAAATCTATTTCCACAGCTCAACTTAACCTTTCTATGCTAACATACCCTCCTTCAAATTTCTAAATAACCATTCAGTTGTCGTTACAGATCATCAAACAGGAAGCCAAGGTCTTGGGCGGTAAGCAGACTATTACCTGACATAACATAAAAATCAGGTCAGTCATTGATTTTTCCTAAGACACTCTTTCAAGCTCCTGGAAGCAGACAAAAAAACAAGCGGATCATTAATGGGAATAAGTATCATCTCTTTGTCTTCTGCTCTGAATGTCGCCTCTTCTGTTCTCAGGCTGGGGCTCTCCCCTCTCTGCCTCCCCTTGCTCAGTCACTATTCACCTGCCCTCCCCCACCCACAGAGTACTCTCTATTCTCTTGTCCTGTCCCCAGTTCTGTCCTGTATTTTCTCTCTGTACTTCCTTTTCCCTACTGGTCTGGATCACTCCCTCTTTGTGTTTGTCATGCCCAGCTTGTGCCATTTTATATCCTAAAGTATGCCCTGTGCGTTCTCTTGACACAGGCCATCACTTTTCCTTCCACCTCTCGTCATCTTCCCTCTACCAATAACCCCCTACTCTCCAATTTTTTCTTTACTAATGCAGCTTTTGCCTTCCAGCATCTGCCAATGAAGCCAACAGAATCACCACACAGGACACCGGACGATTGACCATCCCAAGACGCCAGCGGACCACCGGATACTCCCTGGACCCCTCAACGCTTAAAAATGCCAGCGGATCACCGGACACCCCCTAAACCCCACAACGCCCAAAGCCAGCAGGAAGCAGTTACAAGAGACCGGGCGACGCGCCTATCCCCTACCTCCCCCTCAATTTTTTTCTTTTTAATTAACCAAAGATGGTGAAATGCCGTTCCTTGGGAAACTACAGCTCCCAGAATCCTCCAGTATTACCTGTCCACAGGTGCTCACGGATGTGAGGTCACCTTCCCAAATACCCCCGCGGCCTCCATTAAAAAGACAGCCACGAGGTCCCCTCGCCCCTCTCTCTCCCTTCTCTCTTTCCTTCCCCGCGTGTCTCACACACCTGTCCCTTTCCTTGTGTGTTATTCCCTTCCCATTAAAGTACCAGCGCGGGAGCCGCGTGTCCGTGTGTCCGTGTTTGTCTCCGCCGTGTTAGTTTGTTTGCGTGTTCGTCCACACACCCTGCTGGCATCCCGCCAGCACCCCTCTGCTTTCTTCCTCCCAGAATTCAGCTCTACCTTTTCCGCCTACCTAAGTTCTGCTGTATTAGGCCAAGGCAGTTTCTTCATTCATTAACCAATACAAGTCAACATGATGGACTAAATCCACTTAAAAGCCCGAGAGAGCTTAATTTTAAACACAAAAATACAGAGTTTAACCCAGCTTTTTGCTGTTTGCTGGTGGTGTGCCACAGCTCCTTTAAGAGAGGTTTTCCTGACTCAGCCATAGCAAAAGAAAAAAAAGCCACACCATTTTAAAATGCCAGATTTCTGGGCTATGCTGCTAGCATGACCTCTGGCTCTCCTAGGAGACAGAGCATTTGGATGGGGTTTGTGTGTAAAGTGCTATGGCTTGCTTGATGGCAACTGGACTCATTGTGTGTCTGGAAGTGGGGCAGTACACACGGCTCAGAGGCACAAACAGCTCCTTAGCCACAACTGACTGTGCAAAGTGCCAAGCAGGAACTGTTATTCTTTCTGCGAGGAAGAGTGGAGACGGAACACGAGACAGACGGCGGTGCGGGGTTAGAAAGGAGACACGAAACGCGGCGGTCCCACGTGGGTGCACTTTAATGGAGGGGGGGAGGGTTATGACAGGTGAGGGACGAGAGTGAGGAGAGGAAAGGGAAGAAAGAGAGGGCGGCTTGTGGCGACCCACGTTTTCAACGGGGAACGCAGGTGCGTCGGGAGAAATGTCCTGCGCATGTGCGGCTTTCCATTGGGCTGCTGGGATTTGTAGTCCAGAAGGATCCTGCGCATGCGTGGCTTTTCATTGCGCTGGTATCCGTAGTCCAGGGGAATTCTGGGAACTGTAGTCTCCAAAAGGAACAACAGGAACTACCGTATTTATCATAGTAATAGCACAGCTTAAGTTTTAGACTGGGCAGGCAAACAGGTACTACCATATTGCCCCTACTAATGGCACAACTAAAGTTTTTTAAGAAGTGCTTAGCTTTTTAAAAAGTGCTCCTGGTCAGTAAACAATTACAGGTTCACAACAGGACAGATTCAGACATAAAAGACCTTTAAATGAGTCACAATGTTGAATAAATGTACATAGGTTTGGGAGAGAGAAGAAAAAGAGTATAGAGAGTCATAAATTAAAGTTAATACTTTAAAAAAACAGAAAAGTCGCCGGTTGTGGTGGCGCACGCCGGTAGGATTTGCTGAAGGAGGCAGAGGCCAGCCTGGACTTTAGAATTAAAAAAAAAAAAAAGTAAAGTCTTTAAAGAGACACAGATAGTCATAGATTAGAAGGAGTAAAGAAAAATAAGACACATAAAAATAGAAAATTCATAGAGTCTGGATTATATATATTGTGTTTTCTTTGAATTTTTTGACTGTGGAGGAACTAAGCACAGAGAGACATTTCATTATTTGGACTGCTAAGCTAAATCAGCATATATGTTCTAATGGTATCTTGATTCCAAAATTTGAGTCTAAGGATATGTTGCTTTGGAAAAGACGTTTTTTTCTTTTGTTTCCACAGAGGATGAGAACCTGTGGAATACTTCCAGACAAATATGGTTAGTAGACCACACCCCCTTAAAGATCACCATGAACACCCTCAAAAAATTACTCTGCCCAACTGCTGACTGAGATGAACCTAGCACATAGGATACACCATAAAAGACCTAATTAGGGCTGGAGAGATGGCTCAGTGGTTAAGAGCATTGCCTGCTCTTCCAAAGGTCCTGAGTTCAATTCCTGGCAACCACATGGTGGCTCACAACCATCTGTAATGAGGTCTGGTGCCCTCTTCTGGCCTACATACACACAGAATATTGTATACATAATAAATAAATATTTGGGGGCTGGAGAGATAGCTCAGTGGTTAAGAGCATTGCCTGCTCTTCCAAAGGTCCTGAGTTCAATTCCCAGCAACCACATGGTGGCTCACAACCATCTGTAATAAGGTCTGGTGCCCTCTTCTGGCCTGCAGACATACACACAGACAGAATATTGTATACATAATAAATAAATATTTAAAAAAAAGACCTAATTAACAGCGTTCCCAAACAGCAGGAAGCTGTATGGACAAGACTATGCCCATATTCCCAAATATTGTCTATAAATGTTTGTTTACATTTAAAGGGGGATATGCTATAGAGATTTGCATTGGTATGGATCTTGGTTTGTTGATACAAATTTAAGGTCAATTTTGCTATATGTACATTTCTGCTCTTGATTAAGGTATTGTGTATGTGCAGCTCAGTTAAAAATGTAATGTATAATTAAGAAAGATAGGTTAATAGATAGTCATCTATAATAGTCAAGTTTGCAGTGATGTTAGATTTTCTAGATGTATAGAGGTATATTTCAGTTGGATAGGTACAACAGTACAGAAGAACTCTGGGTCACTGTCCAGGCAGTGAGATGTCTCTGTCAATTCTAGAGTTTTGAAAGTTGCTTACAATGCACTTCCTATTTACCTTATGGCCTTGTGGTAATACACAGATTAATAGAAATGGGCTAATTTAAGATGTAAGAACTGGCTAAGAATACACCTGAGCCATTGGCCAAACAGTACTGTAATTAATATAGTCTCTGTTTGATTATTCATGTCTGGTGACCAGGAAAAACAAAGCACAGCCTCCTTTTACAACAGGGTTTCTTTGTGTAGCCCTGGCTGTCCTGGAGCTTACTCTATAGACCAGGCTGGCCTCAAACTCAGAGATCTCCCTGCCTCTGCCTCCTGAGTCCTAGGATTAAAAGCATGCACTGCCCCTGCGGCCACCACCACCAGGCTTGCAAAAAAGAATCTTGTGCAAGCTGACACTGTAAAAGCCAGGGTCAAGAGAGAAATTCAACCCAGCTGGGCTTTGTGTTGCATGGATTCTTCCATCTGTGTATAAAACAAACTGGATTAGACTGTTCAGAACACATTATGGTCCCAGTGAAAGATGTCTAATCAAATTTCCTATCATCATTCCAGCTTCTCATGGATGGCTGGTGTCTAGGCAGCATTGGTCGGTCTCAGGTAGCAGAAATAATTTGAGCTTCTAAGAGGATGTGTTCAGCTCTATGCCACATGGCACTGTGGTTTGTTTTGAAGCAGGGTCTCAATCTGTAGACCAGGCTGACCTGGAATTCACAGGAATCCACCAGCCTCTGTCCCCAAGTGCTACCAATGCCTGGCTCACTGCACCTTTGTAAAACTGGGACCCAGAGAATTTGGAAAGGCCCCAGGAAGCAGTTTCCCGTGGATTCTGAGGGTTAAATGTATTTGACGCAGAACTCAGAACCTAAGTGCTCTCTCTCTCTCTCCTCTCTCTCTCTCTCTCTCTCTCTCTCTCTGTTTTTCCAGACATGGTTTCTTTGAGTAGCCCTGGCTGTCTTGGAACTCACTATAGACCAGGCTTGCCTTAAACTCACAGAGATCCACCTGCCTCTGCCTCCTAAGTGCTGGAATTAAAGGCGTGTGCCACCACCACCTGGCCTGGTCACTGTTATTTTATGTGTCTGTCTCCCCAAAATCAAACATATGGTACATGACCATTGCCATGTCTGTAAGGTTACCTTAGACCTGACCTCAGAGCAGGAGAGTTGCCCAAATCAGCAGAGATCATTGCTACCTGCCTACCAAGAAGTCCCTGAAATGGACTGGTAAGGATAAGAACTAAACAGGAGAACCTGTCCTGTCTTCCCATGACATCTCATAAAGCCATCAGAGCAGGTGGCTGACAGTCTGGGTGTCTCTTTTGCTTTCATCTCCATGTTGGGACTCAGAGGGACATGCCCAGATGACCTAGCTAGCCTAACAGTTATAGTACACAGGCTGGCTCCTGACTCCATGAGACTTCGGCAAACAGTAAAGCATTGCTCCCTATCAGCTAATGCAGGAAGTCAATTCCAATCCTGGAGAAAAGCTCCCAAAGCCATCTGGAGTAGGGACTGAGACAGAGGTCCAGAACCCAATATTTGGAGAGTCACCCTGTGACGATTTGAGCCATCGGTCTTCAAAATATAGTGGCCAATGGTGATCAACTTTGAGTAGAAAACATTCTGCACCCTCCCCCACCACTTACCATTGCCTGTTCACCAAGGGCTTCCAGCTACTGAGCCTCTGTCTCCCTGTGGGCTCAAACACAAACCCCAATTTGCCTCTCAAGTTCTCTTGCTCCTTAGTGTCTCTTGTCGGGGACCAGCTGGACATAAATCATTTCTCATACCAGAGTGGAGCTGCTGGGATGAAAACACAACTCACAGGACTATATTGGGAGGGAGTTTCAGTGATCCTTCAAGAATCCTGAATTCACCCGCATTTATTTTTCAAACAGCTTTTATATCAAAACGTAAACTGAGGGGTAAATTCGTTAGCATTCTGTGTGGGGGAGGGTGATGACTTAGGTCTTGCCTATCTATGCCCATTTTGTCATGTAGACTGAAAAACACCTCTTCCCCAGATGACCTCCTAAATTACAATAGAAGGAGCAGAACGATATTAGCTTATCCTGACTGCTTGTTTAGGATGGCAGCAGGTGGTTTTTACTGTCAAAATCCAGGCAACCACCTTCTGTGTGGCAGGTGCAAATTGTGCCTTGTAGGTGGCTCAGACTTCTCCACCAGACAACGTAGGAATATGGGCCTGCATAACTCAGCCCCTACAGTCTCTGAGCGCCGCTCCTACACACGTGGTCCAAGAATGGCCTGCCCACCTGCTGACAGGACACACAGATGGTGGTGCGCCCTCTGCAGGACGGTATCGGAAGGGGGCTCCATAACTGCTGCTGCCTTCTCTGTCTTCTTGAGGAGGAGCACGTCTGCCCCCTGCTGTCCTTCCTGCCTCTGAGCGCAGCCTCATCCCAGGCAGGAGCACCTCTCAGAATCAAGACACTGCCCTGCACCCCACCCCAAGACCTCATGCTGCCTTCTGTCCCTCTCCCCTTTTCTCTCTCTTATGTTTCAGTCCTGGAGACCACACATTGAGCATCAAGACAGATAAACATCCTGTTTCCCGAGAGAACAGCAGCTGAACTAGGCTGTGTCCTGACCTGCCTCTGTCAGCCCCAAAGAGGACGCCCCTGTCCTCCCTATGTGTCCCTGCGGTACAGAGAGCCGTGCGGGCACCCAGTCTGAACTGTGCCCTCAATGCTCTGGGAAGGTGGCATTTACTTCCAGCAGAAAAGTGACAGAGATGAATGATGGGAAAGCATGGGACCGCTTTAGAGGTGACCAGGAAAGGGATCTGGTCCATTGTCACTGGAGTCACCAGTGAGGCTCTGGTCCAGGACAGAGGCTGGGGGACAGCTGCTAGGGTATGAGTGACCTGGAAGAGGACTGTGGCTCCATCTTACTATGGAGGGTTTTAGGGAGCCAATGCAACTGCCAGTGTTGGCTGAGCCATGCATCTGGCCAACCCGTGCCCTCCCTCCAGGAAGCCTGTCTCTCTCTGGGTGACACCCCACACCCCCCGTGGTCACCCTGTCTTTCCCCATGGAAGAGGCCAGCCTAGAGGGGACTGCACAGGTCCCTGGAACAGCACAATGCTCAAGTGCAGGAAAAGGTCAGGAGATCACACAGACTTGTGGGAGGGAGCTCCTAGTCAGCTGGGACCAGTGGAAGCTAAGTCGCAAGGTGAGTTCCTGACCTAGGCAAATACTGTTCTGAGTGTTGATGATGTGTCCTGATTCCGTCCCCTGGTGGTCGATGGGAGAACTGCAGCTCATGTCTGGGAGCTGTCCACATCAGCAGAAACTGTTACCATTTGGTTCCTGGAGAGAACCCCTTGTGCTGAATTCCTAGGACAAGGCCTTCCCAGGAGGACCTGCATCTTCTGTCCCTCTGCTTGGGGACCTTGACCTTCCTATGAAGTGTCACAAACCCATCAGGACAGCTGACTGATGGCCTGGGCACCTGTCCAGCTGTGATCTCCATGGTGCATCACAGGAGGTGACTTATTCTGCATGTGGCTGACACGGCAGGGCATGACTAGTTCCACACGCTATGAAGATGTCAATGCTAAATAGAGCCTTGTTCACTCTTTGGGGCCTTTTCTTTATGGATGATTCTCTGAGAGGACAAGGTTTGGAGAGATGGAAATGGGGCTTTAGGGTCGTGCAGGGGTGAGGTGGAGGTTCCTGCTGTTGTTTGTCATAACAAGCCCTGCTGAAGGGAGTTGTTTCAGCTTCCTGGGGGAATCTCCCACCCTGATGCTTTCATTAAGACACTGTGAACAGAAGTCCCTGCCATTAGGGTGCCATTGGCTGAGAGAAAGGGAAGAAGGCAGGGAAGGGGCTTCATGGTCTCCACTGCCTACTCAGTCCTCTGTCTGTGGAGAACAGCTTCAGCCTGCTCCCCAGCTCCATGCTCTGCTCTCCCTTCTGCTATCTTCCTGCCTCTGAGCTCAGCCTCCTCCCAGGCAGGAGCACCTTCCAGAATCACAGACTGGGTGTGTCTGTGTCCAAGGCACTGCCCTGTCCCCTCCACTCTCAGTGCTGCCTCCCACCTCTCTCTCCTTCTCCCCCTTTGTGTTTCAGTTTCCACACCACACAGTGAGCAGCAAGGCTGAGAAGTGTCTGTGCCCTGAGAGAGCGGCAGCTCACCCCAGAGATGACCTCTGCTGAGTCCTGGCCTTGGTCTGTCAGAACCACAGGAAACCACTGGCCTCTCTATGTGATCTTTATGACATAAGAATCCCTATTCATCCGGGCTGCCCTGAAGGTAGGATTTACACCCAGTATGCAGGTGAAGGATTTCTCCCGGGGCTAAGGGACTAATGGATGGTGACTGTGTAAGGGACCTTATCTATGATCACGGATGTCACAGATCAGAGTTCAGTTCCAGGACAGGTACCCAGGAGCAGGTGTGTCAGGAGTGGGACATTCGGTATATGTGGGAGGAAGTGACCTGTGTCCTAGAAAGAGGATGTGTGTCTTCTTGTGAAAGGTTTCCAAAAGTCTTTGAGTTCCCTGTGTGGCTGGCTGTGCCTGGGTCTTTATAAGTCTACACTGAGCTAACGATGCTGTTCCGCAGGCAGAGGGCTTGCCTAGTATGTCCTGAGTCAGACCCCAGCATTCACTGTGAGTCTGAGGTCAACCTGGTCTGCATAGTGAGTTCCAGGACAGCCAGGACTACATAATGAGGCCCCGTGTCAAAAAAAGCAAACAAATAAAATCTTAAAGGATGGATCTCTGGGACAGGTGGGATGCGGGGCGGGGGGGGGGGAGAAAGCAGGAAGTCCAGGCCACAGCTAGAAGAAGAGTTGACACAGACCGTGGCCTGGGGCAGAGACCCTGCCCACAGCCCCTGTGACTCCCGGAAATGCCCCTGGGGCTAAGGACGGTAGAAATAAGAGAGGACACCAGCAGGCCTGACACCAGGACAGCACACTGGGGACCGGAGACCATGGAGACCCCTTCTCTGCTTCTCTGCAAAGGGCTCCTGCTCACAGGTGAGACCAGTCCTGCAGTGGTGGGGGGGGGGGGGGGCTCTCTGGCAGGAAGGGATCCTGGGAGGGGACTCTCTTTCTGCTTCAGGCTGAGGGGAGAGGTCACAAAGGGGGAACAGAGGCTGCTCAGCTGGAAGCTCTCAGGGAAAAAGGAGTGTTCCCAGGAGAGGAACACTCTTTATACAAAGTTAGTCACAGGGGGCCTGACAGGAGTGGCTGTGGTCATGGGGGTGTGCTTCCCACTGGGGTTTTACCAGTGAGGGGCACACAAGAGGACCGCAAATGTCCTGGGTCAGGCCCAGGCTCTTGTGTTTGTGACCCATCAGGGGCTCTGGAATGGGGGTCAGGGCCTTGATGCTGTGCTTAGAGTTTCCAGGGAGCAGCACATTGTGGAAGGGAGTGCAGGGGACAGGGTTGTGCTGGAGGAGACCTAGGCAGCTGGGGCTTTTAAAACAGAAGCAGTGGGACAGGCAATGAGGTGGAAGGATGATGGAGAAGGGGCTGGGACTCCACAGAGGGCACGGAAGTCTCCTCTGTGTGAGGAATTATGGGCAGGGAGGAAATGTTGGGACTGGGAAGGAGACAGCCCTGGAGAGATTCTCCAAGGAAGAGAGAGCCGAGAGCCTGAGACGCGGCACAGGAACAGACAAAGATTTCTTTTTGAAGCCATGGGTTTTGTGCAATGCTAGAGAGGACCTGTGTGGTGTGGGGTGGGGTGAGGTGGGGCGGGGCGGGGTGGGGTGGGGTGGGACAGCAGAGGAGTTCTGCATGCTGGGAAAGGTGAGGGAAGATGCTCTAAGGACATTGGGAAGGGGCCAAGGGATTGTCACTGTGGGGGAGTCAGGAGTGGAGGAGGGGTCAAGGAAGGGTATGGTAGGTGCTTTCACTGGGTGAGCAGGGGATATACCCTAACCCAGTGAAGTTTTTTTTTTGAACATATACATAAATTTATTTATTTATTTTATTTATTTATTTCTGAGTAAACCCAGTGAAGTTTGAGTGCGCATGTTCCTAGGTGCCTGTCACTCAGGACATCAGGACACCTATGAAGCAGATGGTCTTTCACACTGAAACAGGCCTTTTCCTTCTCCACACAGCTTCAGGGGCGCCCAGAATTACTTGAAAGGGAATTTAAATTTTCCAGAAGTTCAGAAGCCCAGGGCTGTGTGACAGTCTCGATCCCAGGTCCATGCCTGCTAGCATTTGTAAGACGCCAGGGGAATGTGTTCTGTTTAACCACTAACTCTAAACTGACATTCCAGCCTCTTTGCTCACACACACATATACAGAGAGGGGAGGGGGAGTGTGCATTGTCGGAAAGATGGTTCGTAGATACTCACTCGTCTGTCTTCTACGAGCTGGACACGGATGAAGAAAGATGACTCCTTGACCCTCAGTGGATCGTCAGTTGTTGAGTCACGGCTCTTGCAGGCATTCTCAAGTCAGGAGGGTGTTGTCCACGAATCTGAGCAGCTTGTTGGACTGTGTTATAGATGAACTGATTCAAGTCTGCATTGAGGAGGGAACCAGGGATATGAGGAGCATTGGGGTGGTTATATTAGAGAAGTCATATTGGTGCTTGCCAGGAACTGTGTGGAGTTTCGATGCTGTCAGAGCCTCTGCTTGAGGGCTTCTACCTGAGTTTGGAAGCAGCAACTGCTGGCCACTTTGCTCCTTCTCTGGCCAGGCCCAAGGGGTTCGCGTGTAGTATCCATTGATCTCGAGAATAGTGGTTCTCAGCCTGTGGTTTACAACCCCTGTATGTCTTCCTTTCCCAGGGATCTCAGAGCAGTAACCTGCATATCAGATATTTACATTATGATTCATAACAGTAGCAAAATTATAATTATGAGATAGCAAGGAAAATAACTTTGTGGTTGGGGATCACTACAACATGAGGAACTGTATTAAAGGGTCACAGCATTAGGAAGGCTGAGAACTGCTGCTTTAGAAAAAGGCAAACTCCTTTCTCTGTCACCATGAAATCTTAGCCTCTCCTGCTGGCTGGGAAGGAATTGATCTGATCTTGCATTTTAATTAGGCTTTGTAAAATTTTATTACAATGATAAAAAGACACACAGAAAGAGAGAGAAACACAGATACACAAAGAGAAACACGGACACAGACACACACATAGACACATGTACCAAATAAATTTACAAAAAACAGTTTAATTCAAACTGGGATATTAAACACTGTCATTAGCTCTAAAGCTGAAAATTTCATAATAAGCCCTGGACACCCCCCGTTCTGCACATTCATTCATTCATTCATTCATTCATTCATTCTTCCGCAAAGATCTGAGTCTTTCCCAGGCACATGGCCTTCCCAAAGGCCATTCCCTTGCCCCTGCCCTCGCAAAGCCCTAGTTCTCATGGAAGGTGCAGACGGGGGTGACTGCAAACCCAGGGAACAAACCACCAACTCTCAGGTAGTGATGATCCAGGGTCTCTAGAAGAGGAGGTCAGGGGAGGCATCCCCAACCCCAAATATACTCGTGGCTGTGAGCAGAGAGATGAGGGCAGTAAGCAGGGAGCCATGCAGAGACTCAAGGACACTGAGTGGGAGAGGCACAGCCTCCACCACACACCTAGGCCGAGAGATGAACACTCCTGCTCAGGAGCTGGGGTTCATCTTTCCACCAAACACTAAGGTCCCATATTGATGAATATTTCTCTTTCTTCCTAGCCTTCCTCTTAACCTGCTGGAATGCACCCACCACTGCCGAACTCACTATTGAATTAGTGCCCCCCATGGTTGCTGAAGGTGGAAACTCCGTCCTGTTTGTGCATAAAATGCCGCTGAACGTCCAGGCATTTTACTGGTACAAACAGAAAGATGCGACTAAGAGCTACGAAGTTGCACGCTACTTAACACCCGATAACACAACGTCGAAGATGCCTCAACACAGCGGTAGAAAAACGGTATTCTACAGTGGATCCCTGCTGATCAGAAATGTCACCCAGGCTGACAGTGGATTCTACACCTTACTGACGTTCAACACAGAAATGCAAAGTGAACTCACACACGTATATCTGGAAGTATACAGTAAGTGATCATGTGACCTCTGGGTGCTGGGGTGGGGCTCATTCCATTTAAACACACAGGACCCATTAGGCATAGACAATGCCCATCTTCTGTGTGGGTTTCCTCACTGGCGTTTGAGCATTTAGTACACACACTGAGGAGGAAAAACAACAGTAGGTCAGAGTCCTTTACCTGACTGCCTCCAGAGAGCAGGGCGTGTGCTATGTAACTCAGTCTGAGGATGTCACCCTTAGACCAAATTCTTGGGGCTTCACCATAAACATGGCCCTGAAAAAGAAGGTTTTGATTCAGAAAGGGCCTGGCTGAGGAAACCATGGGGTTCTCACAATGAGGTGACCACAAGAAAGTCCTGACTCCAGATCTCTGTGCCAGACTCGTCTCCAGGGGACCCAGGGATCTTTCCTCCAGGGCTGGACTTTGACTTCCTGTTAGAGATGACAGGGGACAAGCCTTTGTTGACTGTTTGTCTCATATCAGGTGGGACCAGCCGTGCACTGAATGGAGGGTCACAGTTAGGCTAGGTCACCTGGACATCTTCTGAGTCTCAGCATGGAGTGTCCCACTGTTCTGAGGGGTTCATGGGGACACACGTCCTTCTGGCAACTGCCCAGCCCAGTTGATTTTCTCCTGTAGGCAGAGTAACAGACTCGGATGTTTGGGAAGCCCCCACCTCTGAAGATCAGGTTCTAGTTCATATTTAATCACCTTAAATATGTCACCTTACAGACATGGCAGCGATCATTTGTCATGTGCCATTATTATTATTATTATTATTATTATTATTATTATTATTATTATTATTATTATTATTATTAAAGACAGGGCTTCTTAGTGCAGGCCTAACTATCCTAGAACCCACCAGGCTGGCCTCGAACTCACAGACCTCCGCCTTCCTCTGCCTCCCTAGTGCTGGGATTAAAGGCATATGCCAACACTACCAAGCCATGTGCCCTATTATGTGGAAACAGAGATACATACAGGAAGCACAGTGATGGAATTAGGGCCACACAGACTGTAGGAGGCAGATCTGAAGCAGTACATGTCTGTCTACAGCCTCAGGACCAACTTCTCCACCCTGGATGCCTTACCAGGTGTCCATGGCCCAGAGAGGGCTGGCTGGGCTCTGAGGATGAACCTCCATCATTCGGTCCTCTCCTCTGTTCCTTCACAGAGCCTGTGGCACAGCCCACCCTCCAAGCAGACAAAACCACAGTAACAGAAGATGGTTCTGTGACCCTCACCTGCCTCCCAGAAAACTCTGGACTCTCCATCCGCTGGCTCTTCAATCGCCAGAGCCTGTATTTCAACAGCAGGATGACGCTGTCCCAGAAAAACAGTCAACTTGTAATAGATCCGGTCAGGATGGAGGATGCTGGGGAGTATCAGTGTGAGGTCTCCAACGGGTACAGTTCTAAGATGAGTCCCCCAGTCCAAATGTCTGTGACCAGCGAGTGACCTGTCCTCTCTCCAGGCACCACAGTGCGGGGGGGCGGGGGTTCTTTGTCAATGATATGGAAGATGGAGAAGTGTTCTAGGGGGAGATCAGCGAAGACCGTAAGACAGCCAGCAGGGAGACACAGATCTGTAGTCCCGGATTAAACAAAGTCAGGAGGAATGTACATTGGGACCAGTGAGGGCTACAAAGATAAACCCAGTCTCAAAAAAAAAAAAAAATCAATATAGTAAGCAAAACTACAAAGGGGATTAATTAAGGGCCCCAGACTTCTGGATGTTCTGAATCCCCTGTGCTGCGGTGTCTGCACAGAAGCAGACATATCCTCCCACAGGCTCAAATCATTTCTGATGCCCACACCAACTTCATCCACATGAAGAGAGGAACAGGAGAAGGAACTGCCCGTGTTTCACTGAGGACATATCTTGTTTCTGAATACTTTTTTTTTTTTTTTTTTTTTTTTTTGGTTTTTCAAGACAGGGTTTCTCTGTGGTTTTGGAGCCTGTCCTGGAACTAGCTCTTGTAGACCAGGCTGGTCTCGAACTCACAGAGATCTGCCTGCCTCTGCCTCCCGAGTGCTGGGATTAAAGGCGTGCGCCACCACCGCCCGGCTCTGAATACTTTTAATTCACGGTTTTTGCCATCCACAGATGTAAAACCCATGGCGTGAAGGCCCAACTGGGCTGTTTCTATTCTGAGACTGGCATGAACAGTGTGTCCTGATTTTTCTGTTAACAAGATTTAGGAGTGTGCCAAGCATGTGTGTGTGCGCATGCATACACATGTGCATGTATGTATTTAAATGGCTTCCCACTTTAGCCGTTTTGAAGTGTCCGGTTCACTGGCATAAAGCGTCTTTATATCACTGTGTAAACACCACGACTGTCAGTTTCTTGGTCATTTCTAAGCCAGAGCCCTTGGGACGGTCAGTCTACTTCTGTCTCTCTGGAAGTGGTGTTTGTCTTTTTTTATTAGCCTCATACAAAGTGTGATTCTGTTCTCTCAAGCCATTCTGTTGTCAGCATTCCGCTGGCTAGATATTCATTAAAGGCCATCCCTGGTACACTTGGTACATCTTTTGTTGTTTATTTTACGTTCTTGTCTCCTGTTGACCACTAGAGGACAGTCTGTCTGCTTGATTTTCAGCCTTAAATTCATTTGCAACTCCCTGGGACTCCTATAGAGTCAGGGTGGATACCAGAGGACCAGGTAATGGCCTCTCAGCCTTGGGATTAGTTTTGCTAAGAGGAGAACTAAAGGCCAAAGGCCAGGGTAAAGGGTATGGGCAGTTGGACCAATGCGAGGGTCCTGGACCAGCCGGGTGTGGCTTGAGGAAAGCTGTCGTGTCCACAGCACCACTGTCAGCTCAGGACACAGTGAGTACTGAGTGACTGCAACATCTCCTCTGCTGTTTGAGACATGGATGGGGTAGGTGAGCCTCTATTACCCTGCCATGTGAGACATGAGGAGTAATTCGCCATCCCTGCTGATGAGGGGGTTCCTATATGCCAGCCTATACAGTTGGGAGTCCCCATGCTTCCTTACCCCATGACAAGAATAGCATAAATTTACTCCTGTGGGGTCTCTATGTCCCATCCCAGGGAAAAGGGTACGATTGAGCCGGGATGTATAAAATAAAACTTATTTATTATGCATAGTGTATTGCTGCTGGCATTTATGCCTACACGCCAGAAGAGGACACCAGATCTTACTACAGATGGTTGTGAGCCACCATGTGGTTTTTTGGGAATTGAACTCAGGTCCTCTGGAGGAGCAGTCAGGGGTCTTATACTCTGAGCCATCTCTCCAGCCCCCACATATCAGCCACTTTTATTGAGGGCATGTACTCATGTCAACTCATTCTGGGTAAGTTTCTCTCAGGACACTTAGCCAAAGTTAAAACAAAGGAAAGTACCACCAGTATGTCCTTTAGGTGACCAGGTACTGTCAGGTTCCTGGCAGAGTTAATCTTATGAGCTCTGTAGTTGATCCACCACGGAAAACTAAGGACATATGTTTATCCATGCAAGAAAGTTCCCTCTGGCTACACTAGACAGGTGTCAATTTGCACAGATAGCAGGGAGGTTGTTTTAGCTGTGAAGTCATCAATTTCCCATGAAATATTGGGGTCGAGGAGGCCAGGGACACAGGACTGAAAAAAAGCAAAAGTCTCAATTTACTTGAGAAGCAGAGTGTTGACTCTTTATTCTCAGCCATACTGTATACTATTATCACTCTGATTATAAAATACATACTGTATAGGATACCGATCTGTAATATTTGCTCTTTTCTTATTGGGCAAAGAGCTGCTTTTTATATGTTACCTGTTGAGTCTTTTCCCAGAAGATAATTATGAAGAACATGATGCTTGGCTAAGGAAATATCTGTTGGAGTGTCTCCTCACTGGAGGGAGAAAAGTGTAAACTCACTTCTGAGTTTGAGAACCCACCAATTCCTGATCTTGAAAATCCACCAATCCCTGATCTTGAAAATCCACCAATTCATGAGCTCCAAAGCCCACCAATCCTGACCCAAGCTCAGCCCCGAAATCCCCACCCCGAAATCTCCACCCTGGAAACCTCTGCCCCCAAGAAGCCCTATATAAGCCTGTCTCCTGCTCTGCTCTCTGCTGCTTCCCTCCACCCTTTGGGTCTTCCACAATAAAGCTCTTGCATGAGGTGTGTTGTGCAGGGTGACTTTGGTATTCCTTGGCTCCCAACTGTCAGGATGCCATTCCCCTCAGAGCTGCAACACACGCGTGGTCATACTTAAAGGACTGGGGGCTCCGCAATGCAGATATGGAGCCTAGTACTGAGGAGAGCTGAAGCCCCCGGCAGGGGAATACTCAAACCAACAATATACCAAGAAAGGAGACTGCTTACCTCAGAGGCTAAAGAAGTTAAACACGGAGTCCAAATTCTCCAGCTGTCTGAGCTCCCATGGCATGGCAGTGATACACTACCAGGCTCACACAAAGAGCCAAGATCCAGTTCATGAGGACACAGCTCCAAAGTCTCCTCTCATTACCCCAAAAACTCCTCTCTCATATAAGCCAGAAAAGGGGGAAAACAACAAAAACTGATACGGGCCAGCGAGATGGTTCAGTGAGCCCATGAGTGAAGGCCCTACCATCAAGCCTGATAACCTGAGTCCAGCTCCCAGGACCAACCAAGGGGAAGAGAGAATCAACACTTGTAGCTTGTTTTCTGGCCTCCACAAGAACCCTGTGGCATGCCCATGCACCCCTCACACACACTAATAAATAAATAAATAAATACGTTTAAATGTATAAAAACCTAATAATAAAGCTACTAAAAATCAGGAGGGCTGGCTGAATGCCACAGATAGAAAAATAATAATAACCAGAGACCCCAGCTCCCAGCCTAGTCTGGCAAGCTCGCACAGCAACCCCTCTGGGAAAACTGCCCTATCAGAACTGTTACAAGAGGCCAGTTGTGGTGGCACCTTTGATCCCAGTACTTGGGAGGCCAGCCTAACCTACAGACAGAGTTGGAGAGCTGGAACAACTAGGGCGATCTTGAAAACAAACCACAACAAAAAGAAATGTTGCAAATATATTTGGTGGTCCTGATGTTACCAACACTGACCTAATAAGCTAACTAGGACTATTTGCAGTGTGCTCAGGATAACCCCACGCAGGGTCCCAGTGCCCCATGCTAACAGTAAAACTAGGGGCCTACCATTTAAACATCTAGAGGTGGTTTTTACTGACGTTGAACCCAACAGAAGGCACCAATGGTCGCTGCTTATGGTATGCACATTCTGAGGCTGGGTAGACCCCTTTCCTGCCTGTACAGAGAATTAACTTGGAACCTGTGCACATGTTACCACCCCCAACCTTTAGGCATGCTTGTGAAAATAAACCAGATTTTTTAAGTGGCACTGAGATGACTCAGGGGTTAAGAGTACTGACTGCTCTTCCAGAGGTCCTGAGTTCAATTCCCAGCAACCACATGGTGACTCATAACCATCTGTAATGAGATCTGGCGCCCTCTTCTGGGATAAAGTTGTTCATGCAGATAGAGCATGCATATTTAAAATAAGAAAATGCAACAGAAAAAAAAAAAGGCACTGGCCAAGCGTTGCCCAGAAACAGACCTCCCTTGATCAGAAATTCTGCCACCTGTCCTGTTTGAGGCGCATTGTATGTTCTGTAAATGTGGTTATTCTCCTTTTGAGGTAATGCTTGTCCATCCACCACATCCCTGCCACAAAGGATTCAGGGAACCTCTGAGAGTATGGACACACCTGCTTCCAGTGTTGTTGTCGGTGTGTGTGTGTGTGTATTTGAGACAAGGTTTCTCTAACCATCCTGAAACTCACTCTGTACACCAGGCTGGCCTCGAACTCACAGAGATCCATCTGCCTCTGCCTCCCAAGTACAGGGATTAAAGGTGTGCACCACCATAGTGGTTCTTGCAAGACTTATCTGACATTACACAAAAAGCTGAAGGTGTCAAGCTACGGATACACCCTAAGGCTGCTGTGGAACTGAGTCAGGACTGCGCCATGAGAGCTGACCCAGACTGGCCTCTGAAACTGACCATCTCAAAATGGCTTCAGGATGGAGACAATAGCTCAGCTCCTCTGCCAGCTCCTTCTTGATACTGTAGACGCACATTCGAGCCAGTTCCCCGATTTGTCCCAGGGCAGCTCCAATTCCTGGACACCCATTATGTAACTAACTGCTCCTCAGAGGGGTTTTGCCTTATCTCCTTTGGGTGGTACCACTTGCGAATAGGTCAGGCATGGATCATCTCTCAGACCTCATGATGCTGTAATGGAACTAACCACACCAGTAAAGCCGATTGAGATTCACTTTGAAGATAGTCTCGGTCAAAGACAAAACATGATTGAGGGTGAACCTATTGGAGTTATCTTAAATACTGGTCATGTGTGACTTTGCCATGAAAGGGGTCTAGAAGGGACCTCCCACAGAGGAACAAGGAATTAAGGCTACAATAAGTCATTGTGAGGAAACCTGGGAGGAATAATATGGGAACTGACCATAGAGAAGCCCTTCATGTGGGAAAGCCCTGCCTCAAAATGCTGGCTTTTGTAAATGCTAGTCACAAGTTCCTTAACCCAATGGATCCATCTTCTGTGAGTTCGAGACCAGCCTGGTCTACAGAGCAAGTTCCAGGACAGGTACCAAAAGCTACAGAGAAACCCTGTCTCGAAAAACCAAAAAAAAAAAAAAAAAAGACATTTGGAGGTGACCAATGGATCCATCTTTAAGTCAGGCCTGCTGGGTGTGCCTGTACGAAGGCCAGGGTACCTACACTGGGGTAGGAACGGCTAACCAAAGCCTGACTAATAACACAAAATGGCATGTTTAGCTGGGCCTAGTTAAAAACAAAACAAAACAAACAAAAAACCCAGTATCTTCTAGTAGTACATACTTCACCTACCCCTAAGGTGTTTACACCTGATACCCAGGAGACAGGTGCATACCAATACCTAACTTAGAAGTGCTCTCAGGAAGTGAAGTCCAGAAATACTACATCCCCGAGAGTCAAAAAACAAAACTCCTGTACTTTTACCAGACCTTCTAGGAATGGCCCTGATAGGGCCTGTGGCAACTGGTCTCTGCAATAGACATCCAACAAGTCAACAGCTTGTTGAACAGCCAGGACCCTACTCAGCTCAGGAAAGCCTAGTCACTTTCCAGAATCAGAGAGATTCTTTGGTGGCAATGTTCCACCAAAACCATAGAGGTTAGATTTGAAAACCACCAAAGAGGGAGGCATAACCACCATTTGAAATGAAGAATGCCGTCTCTATGCTAATTAATCAGTATGAGAAAATGCCAACATTTTATAAGAAAGGGTTAAGGCAAGAAGTACAAATGAGAGCCACTGGAGGACAATATGGACAACATGGAGACCCTGACTGGCTCCGCTACGGGACCTCTTATGACGATAACTGGGACTTTTACTAGGACCATGCGTCTTTTCAGGTTCATCAGAACTAGAATGGAAGTGACAGGCCAGGAGTAGCCACCCGTATCTTAAAGATCGGTACGTGGGTCTTATGAAGGTAAGGAGAGTATGAAGTAGAATAAGATAGAAAAGACCAATTAATAGATACCGACTGATCAGTTTATGTAGTGATCTGCACAAAGCGCTGCTCGTACTGCCTATCTGCCAGAGCGTGACTTTGCTGACAGCCTGGAACAGAGTGCCCTGGAGACATAGCAGAAATGATGGTCGCTGCCCCCCCAAAGAGAGGGCCACACAGGCTTCTGTGAAATGTCGCTTGTCTGCCCCGCCTGTGGCTTTAGGGTATAAAACGAGAATACAAACTGGACTGGTGTGTGTGTGTGTGTGTGTGTGTGTGTGTGTGTGTGTGTGTGTGTAAGAAGTCGGAAGACAATGGAGGGAGTCGGTTCTCCCCTTCCTCCATGACTTCTGAAGACTGAACTCGGGCCGTCATGTTTGGCAGTAGGGTGTCTTTATCCATTGACCCATCTCCCTAGTGCTGTTTTTTGAGATTTTTGAGACAAAGTCTGATTCTATAGACCAGGCCAGCCAGAGAGTTACCATATAACTTAGGAGAGCCTCAAATCCATAGCAATACACATCAGTGGAATCACCGTGTCTGGACTGGTTCTTAATTTTATTGTATGTATATATGTATTTATGTGTATGCGAAAGGTTGTGCCAGAGCTAATCCCTAACCTCAACTATTTTAAATAGAATAGTGCCTGAATGTGGAAAGACAGGTACATTTTTAGGTCCACAGTGTTTCCTTATTTAAACTACTATTCTTGCTGGGTGGTGGTGGTGCTTTAACCCAGCACTCGGGAGGCAGTGGCAGGTGGAGCTCCATGAATCTGACACCAGCCTGGTTTACAAAGTGAGTTCCAGGACAGCCAGAGATATAGAGAAACCCTGTCTCTGGGCGGGGTTAGGGAGAGAGAAAAAGAAAAAGAAGGAAAGAAAAAAAAAGGAAGGAAGGAAGGAAGAAAGACATGAAAGTAGGAATTTGGGAAAGAAGGGAGTAATAGAAGGTAGTGCGGGAATGTTATCAAAATACATTACACATGAATGAAATTATAAAATTTTTAAGAACTCGCCGGGCGGTGGTGGCGCACGCCTTTAATCCCAGCACTCGGGAGGCAGAGGCAGGCGGATCTCTGTGAGTTCGAGGCCAGCCTGGTCTACAAGAGCTAGTTCCAGGACAGGAACCAAAGCTACGGAGAAACCCTGTCTCGAAAAATCAAAAAAAAAAAAAAAAAAAAAAAAGGGCTGGAGAGATGGCTCAGTGGTTAAGAGCATTGCCTGCTCTTCCAAAGGTCCTGAGTTCAATTCCTGACAACCACATGGTGGCTCACAACCATCTCTAATGAGGTCTGGTGCCCTCTTGTGGCCTGCAGACATACACACAGACAGAATATTGTATGCATAATAAATAAATATTTTTTAAAAAAAAGAAAGAAAGAAAGAAAAAGAAAAGAAAAGAAAAACTACTATTCCCAGCATGCCCTTGGGAGGGAACTTTGGGATAGGGAGGTGAGTGGGTAGCCGTAGTACCTCATTTCCCGAAATGCAACCCTCATTTCGCCCATTTTTTAACCTTTGAGAATTGTCATTATACAGAGATCTTTATGCACAAAGCCCGGCATGCACTTGGAGGCTAGCTTTCTCGATAGGAAAAGGACAACCGCAGAGTGTGCTGGGAAGGCGTCTCGACCCGGGCGACCCTTACTCGCCAACGCAAGAGTTTAAACTACAACTCCCAGAGGGCTGTGCATGAGGAGGAAGGCGGGTTCTCCTGCCGGAAGTAAGCTTTAACCCTGGGCCCCACAACTGCAAGCAGACCCGGAGCCGCCCAGTTTCTGCGGGACCCGGACCTTTGGGGTCCGGACAGGGGTCGCCATGGTAATGAGGGGGAGCGTTGTACCTGGGACGGGCTGAGGGAGGTCCACGCACGGACTGCGGAGTTTTGATTCGGAGCTGACAAGCTTCCCCCTGCCGTGGATGGTCCGGGCCGAACTCAGGCTCTCGGAATTGGGGTCGGAAAGGGGGATCGGGGCCTGAATGCTTCACTGTGGGGTGTGCTTGGGTTCCAAGCAAGAGGATACGAACGGGAATGTCTAGGGGAAGGACTGTCCTGGTAGGAGACATTTGGGCAAGATTTTGAAACTATAGAGGCGGGAGAAGACATTGGAGATGAGGAAGGGATGATGGAGAAGAACTAGAGACTCTACAGAGGGGGTTGGGAGGCTTCCCTATGGAGAAGGAGCTGGTTTTAGGAAGCGCGAGTGTTGGGGACAAGTTAGATATGGCCAGGGGGAGAGACTCTCTCAAGGGAGGAAGAGGACCCTGGAAACCGGAAGTCGGCCCCCGTAGGATTAGGATTAGGTTGCTGCAAAAGGATAGAGGGCTTTGAAAGTAGAGAGTGGATCTAGAAGAGAATGGGGAGCAGCTGAACAGAGTTCTATAGAGGAGAGGTCTGGGGTGCAGAATAGGCTTGGAAATGTGACATAGTGGGTATTGGAGCAAAGACCGAGCAATGGATTTAGCGCAGACCACCACCCCCCAGATGAGGCTTTTGGAAAGAGTTCTTTGGATGGTGACTTGGGAAATAAGATGAATAGTAGGGGGATGTCAGAACAGGACACTAGTCTTCGCCCAAGGAATAGGGGACTTGGAGACTCAGTTTGACCTTTGTAACAAGGGAGATCAGTCTTGGAAAGGGAGAAGGGATGCTTGTACTGAAGGCTGGAAGAAGCTTCATGGGGTGAGAAGGGGGCTGGGGGGTGGTGACAGGGAACACAGGGGAGATGGTTGGGAAGCTCCCTGAGGTGGATGGATGCAGGGACAAGGGTCTTCTCGACTGTATTTCGATTGGGGGTAGAACGATTCTCACTGGGGGAAACCAAAAGAAGTATTGGGTGGTGGGTAAGGACACAGAGGGCTCAGCTCGGCCTGGCCTTCCCGCTGCTCTTCCCCTGTGGGCCTGTGCCTGGCTCTGCCTTAGCCTGCCTGCCTCCCTGGGCTGCCCAGAACTGGATTTCCCTGGCTCAGCAGAAGGAGTTCTTAGAAGGAGCATGTAACATCCTGTTCCCGTTTCTCTGCTTAGGTTGGGTAAGGCGAATAGATTTGAGTGGAGAATACGGCTTGGGGAGTGAAGGTCCATAAAGAAAACAGGGCTCAGGGTAAATACTTACAGCTGCTGTCTCTGCTTTCTGGTTGTGATGTCTGCTTTCCCTGGACCTTAGCTTTATCATCTGTAAAATGGGCAGGAGAGTGCCTGTGTAGGACAGATAGGGCTCAAAGCCAGGCTTTCCAGTAGGGACACTTTAAACCATGATTTTCTCTTTTTTCATTTTTTTTCTTCAATGCTAAGGACTGAACCTAGTGTCTTGGCCATGCTACATAAGTACTTTGCCCTTAGCTAAATCTCCAACCGTGTGGTTTCTCTCTTCTTCTTCCTCCTTCTCCTCCTTCTCCTCCTCCTCCTATTGTTATTGTATTGAGGATGAAGCTCGGGGCCTTGTGCATGGTAGTCCAGCACCCTGACACTGAACTGAACTTCAGCCCTTTATTCTGTGCTAATTATTTTCCATTATGTGTGTGGAGGTCAGAAGCAACCTGCAGGAGGCAGTTCTTTCCTTCCACCATGTGGGTCTCCAGGCCTGTAGACCCGTACCCACAGAACCATCTCACTGGCCCCCTTTTTTCTTTTTCCTTTTTAAGATTTATTTATTATGAATGACTGTACACCAGTAGAGGGTACCAGCTCTCATTACAGATGGCTATGAGCCTCCATGTGGTTGCTGTTGAACTCAGGACCTCTGGAAGAACAGTGCTCTTAACTGCTGAGCCATCTCTCCGCCCCCCCCCCTTTTTATTTTTCATTTTGAGATAGGGTCTTGCAGGTAGCTGAGGCTTCCCTTGAACTCCCAACCTCCCTGTCTTAGCCTTCACAGTAGCTGCGATTGCAAATGGATATCACTATCTGGCTTGGACTTGAGTTTCTGAAAGTGAAATGGCAACACACTTTGTAATGCTACCAGGAGGTTGGGTTTTATGGTTTACGATGCATATGCACCTCTTATAGGTGTTACCCTGCTCATTACTCTAATGAAGGCAGGAATCCCGTTTATGTCCATTACACAGAAGGGGAAGCTGAGGCCTTTGGAAGTTAAGTGCTCTGCCCATGAGCATATAGCCACTGTCTAATAGTACTAAGATGCTTTTCTAGCTCAGGAATGCATGCCCGTAGCTATGTGATTGAATACTAGTTTTACTGAGGACTCAGTGGGTACTGAGTGCTGTGCTAAGCACTTGTGACTTTAACTCCTCCAGTTGTTTCGTTTCTGTGGTCCTAGGGATTGAATACCAGACCTTGAGCGTTGTAAGCAAGCTCTCTGTTTCTTCAGTCCATCTTCTTTATTTTCAGACAGGGTCTCACCAAGTTCCCTACTCAGGGTTTGAAGTTGTGATCCTCTTGTCTCCGCCACCCAAAAAGCTGGAATGACAGCTTGACTTACTCAGCTTTCAGAATTGCCCTGCAACAGGTGACCTAGTGCTTTGGGATCTTACTAACCAACTTCTGAGCCAGACAGAAAAAAATCAGGCTAACACAGAGTGTGTGGGGTCTGAGCCATGGGTGGATGTCATACATGACTTACTGCCTGCAGTACTCTGAGGCCCCAAGCAGTTACCATACTTAAATGTCAAGGCTCACTTATGCTGCATATCAGGTGTGAGACCCCAGGTTCCATCCCTGTTTCCATCAGCGAAATACAGTCATGGGCTGAAATGGCTTGCCACACAGGCCTGACGACCTGAGTTTTACCAGGAACCCAAGGTGGAGGGGGCGAATGGCCACCCTCAAAATCCTCTGACCTCCACACAAAGAAACAAGTGCCAGGTGCTTTGGGAAGCAGTGTAACACTTCCTGGAAAGGATAAGCAGTTTCCATACAATCCTGCTCCTAGGTTTGCAGCCACAAAACAAGGAGTACACACACAGGGACTTGTAGAACACTTCACGGTATTCCAGAAGTGGAAACTATCCAGTTGTCCATCAGATGGAGAATGAAGAAATGAAATGCTGTAGATTATACAGTAGAATAGCATTTGGCTCTAAAGAACAGAAGTGGGCGGGACAGGGCTGTGATTTCGTGCCTTCAGGCTGAGGTAGGAGGATCTGAATGAGAGGAGGGAAAGTACATACTAGAATTGGTGGTAACAGTTGTACAGCTGTGAAGAGACTAAGGGGTCACCCTAAATTAGCCTTAGAACATTGGAAGGGGTGGAGTTTCTGGTGCCTGATTTTTGTTTTGTTATGTTTTTTTGAGACCAGGTCTTGATATGTAGGCTTGGCTGGTCTGGAACTGAGGATATAGACCAAGCGTGCCTCATACTTACAGTAATTCTCCTGCCTCTGCCTCCAGGGTGCTGGGATTCCATCAAGCACCAGCAAAGTCAGCTGACATATGAATTATATTTAGTAAGTAGGCTGGAGAAATGGCTTGGTGGCTAAAGCAAGCACCCTTCCCCACAAGCATATGGAGTAGATTGTGATCCTTAGCTTCAAGAAGGCTTAATACAGACATTATTGAATACCTAGTTAGCCATCGTTGAGCTTGGGTAATAACTTGCTGCTCAGTGTTAATGCCTATCATTCCCCCGTCAGGGGCGTGGCTCAGTAGTAGAGCCCCTGCCCAGAATCCCCCAGTGAGGGACTGGGGTGTGGCTCAGTGGTAGAGCCCCTGCCTAGAATCCTCCAGTGAGGGGCTGGAGGTGTGGCTCAGCAGGAGAGTTCCTTAGAGTTCTTTCCTGGCTTGCACAAGGCCCTGGGTGTCCCTCGCCCCTCAGTCTCTGATAAGCTGGGGCATTTTAGGAAACTTGATTTGAAAGTGAGGAAATGGGGCTGGAGAGATAGCTCAGAGGTTAAGAGCATTGCCTGCTCTTCCAAAGGTCCTGAGTTCAATTCCCGGCAACCACATGGTGGCTCACAACCACCTGTAAAGAGGTCTGGTGCCCTCTTCTGGCCTGCAGGCATACAGACAGACAGAATATTGTATACATAATTAATGAATAAATAAATATTTAAAAAAAAAAAAGAAAGTGAGGAAATGACTTCCAAGATGCATATAAGATGAACTAAAGCTTGGGACTTAGTCAGCTGCTCAATGGAAGAGGGGCTTGCAGGGACATGGATCAAGCCTGCGTCTGGTGTGACCCAGCAGGGCCCACTGAGGCAGCCATAGAAAGTGGGCTACAGGGAGACCCTGGGCCCCACCATCTTCCCTATAGGGTATCTCATGGTACCCACCCTGAGCCTTGTTCATACCTCTCCCACTTCCTCCCCTGCTTGCTCTAGATCCGCTTCATCCTCATCCAGAACCGGGCAGGCAAGACACGCCTGGCCAAGTGGTACATGCAGTTCGATGATGACGAGAAGCAGAAGCTGATTGAGGAGGTGCACGCCGTGGTCACCGTCAGAGATGCCAAGCACACCAACTTTGTGGAGGTGACTGACACCTTTCCCACCCCTCTTTCAGCCCCCTACTTCCCTGGAACCTCTGCCTCCTGCCCGCCTCTATAGCATCACAGCCCAGATCTCCTCCCCTCTATTAATCCACTCTGCATGCTTTTAGCTTTTTTTATTTTTCAGGAGCTGGGGGTATGGCTCAGTAAGTAAAGTGCTGTTGCATAGCATGAGGAGTTGACTTTGGGTCCTCAACAGCCACAACTTTGTTCAGATGACTTTTCAGCCAAGATGTAAAGGGCTGAGTGGGTGGGAGAAGTCTCCAGACCAGTGAACATTCCAAGCCCCGGGGGAACAGCCATTGCAGAGGCTCTGAGGAAGAAGCACAGGTGGAGAATTCCAGGGTGAGCCTGCAGGGAGAATCAGTGTGGCTAAGGTCCTGAGGGTTTCCAAGCAGTGGGGCGTGGGTTGGCAGAAGCTTCCAGGATCTCCCATAGGTTTGGGTATTGTTTATTATTGTGGGAGAGCTTGAATGCCACGGATACACGTGTTTGGAGGTCAGAAGACAACTCTGTGGAGTCATTTTCTCCTTTTACCTTGATGTGGACTCCAAGGATAGACCTCAGGGGCCAGGCTTGGAAAGCGCCTTTGCCTGCTGGCCATATTTTAGGTTTAATTTGACTTTCTGTTGTTTGGTTTTTCAAGACTGGGTTTCTCTGTAGCTTTGGAGCCTGTCCTGGAACTAGCTCTTGTAGACCAGGCTGGTGTCGAACTCACAGAGATCCCCCTGTGCTGAGAATAAAGGTGTGTGCCACCACTGCCCAGCTTGTTTGTTTGTTTGTTTTTGAAAAGAGGGCCTCAGGTGCTTCCAGCCTGCCTCAAAGTCACTATCTAGCTGAAAATGGCTGCCTTGAATTTCAGATTCTCCTGCCCCTGCCTCCCAAATGTTTGAATTACCTTGGTTTTGCTTTTTGAGACTTACTCTGTAGCCCAGGCTAGCCTGAAACTCACTGTGTGGTCCAGGCTTGCTTTGAACTTGAAGCAATCCTCCTGCCTCCATCACATGGTTGCAGGGAACACATACTGGCTTGAAACTCATAATCTGCAGTCTCAGCCTCCTTGGTGCTGGGATTACAGGCCTGTATCACCACACCTGACTAGTATTCCCCTTAGGGAGCAAGAACAAAAGCAGGAGACCCTCAAGGTGGTACCAGTGGGATGGCAGTGCTGAGCCAGCATCTCTAACTAGAGGTGGGCGGCTCTGTTTGAGCTCCCAGCTGGACAGCCCTGCTCTTCCAATGCTCCCACAAAAGAGTAGGTTGGGGTGCAGAGCAGGAGGAAGGTGTCTGCTCTCATTCCATAGAAGTGTTAGGAGAGAGTGACAGTCACCAATAAGGGAGAGGCTGGGGAGGGAAACAGAAATAAAGTTCTGATTCCTTGGAGACATCTGGGCTCAGGAACTCACTGGGACAGTGAAGAAGCACAGACCAATCGCCACTCCATTTCATTCCAAGTCCTCACAGTCTAGGGACAGCGCAGGAACCCCACTGCATTTTGAGTCTGTAAAGAAGCTGAGCCTGTGCCACGGTGTTCCTGTGCTACCTTGTACTGGGCTAACACTGAGCAACTGCCGCTTGAGTCAACCCCATCCTAATTGAGAGCTATAAGTATGTGACACTGCATGGCCAATGAACTTAAGAAACCTGGTGGGAGGGGGCTGGAGAGATGGCTCAGTGGTTAAGAGCATTGCCTGCTCTTCCAAAGGTCCTGAGTTCAATTCCCGGCAACCACATGGTGGCTCACAACCATCTGTAATGAGGTCTGGTGCCCTCTTCTGGCTGCAGACATACACACAGACAGAATATTGTATACATAATAAATAAATAAATATTTAAAAAAAAAAAAGAAACCTGGTGGGTACTGACTGGGCCTGTGGCTCGTGTCCTTAATACTGAGGAGGCAGAAGCAGGCAGATCTCTGTGAGTTCTAGTTCTAGGCTAGCCTGGTCTACATAGAGAGTTCCTGGCCAGCCAGAACTACAGATTGAAACCTGAAACTTTGTCTCAAAATTGAAAAAAAAAAAGAAAGAAAAGAAAAGAAAAAGGAAAGAAAGAAAAAGAAAGGGGGGAAAAGGTTGAGGATAAAGCTCAGTTGATAAAGTGCTTACCTGGAGTGCATGAAGTGTTGGGCTCAAACCAGAACAACGTAACATGTGCATGGACACATTTGCCTGTACCCTAGTGCTTGAGAAGAGGAGAGGTTAAGGAGATTGAAGTTGTCCTCAACCACATAGTGAGTTTAAGTCCAAGATAGCCTACATAAACACTATGTCTAAAAAAAAATTGCATTCCCGTAACCCTAGCCCTGTGCTGCATGCCCATAACCCTAGCCCTGCACTTCATGCCCGTAACCTTGGCCCTGCGCTGCATGCCTGTAACCCTAGCCCTGCGCTGCATACCCATAACGCTAGCCTTGCACTGTAGCCCAGGCATTGAATTCTTGTGTTTGTTCAAGTTTGTGGCAGGGCAGGATGTGGAGGCCAGAGGTCAGCCTTGAGTGTCATCCCTCAGGAGCCTTCCTTGTGTCTTGAGATAGGGGTCTGTCATCGAGGCCTGGGGCTCACCTATTCTAATCTGACTGGCCAGAAAACTCCAGCAAGCCTCTGGGATGTGCCCCCGCTCCTTTTTTTTTTTTTTTCATAGTGAGCACTGTAGAGAGGAGCTGTTCCCCAACATCCACAAAGTCTCACTCTGTAGCCCTGGCTGACCTCCAGCCCTGACTATCCTCCTGTCTTTGCCTCTGAGGTGACAGTTTTCCCTACACTTGGGAAGCTGAGGCAGAAAGATCAGAAAAATGTTGAAGATAATCTGCTCTGTATATAAAGTTCCAACCAGAGTTATATAGAGAAGCTCAAAAAGTAATAAATAAATAAATAAGCAAAATAATAAAAAGGATGAGTTGAGCTGAAAATAGTAAAAATTCCAGGACCCACAAAATATGCAGGTCTCCCCAGTTACCACCAGGTGGTGCTCCATACACATTCCAGAGAACCAGGATTTACCTAATGAGCTGCATCCCAGTGCACACCTCCATATCTGCCTGTCAGCCATGCACTCCTCCTTTTGTCTTTTCACTGTGCTGAGACCAGAACCCAGGGCATCCTGCATGCTGGGCAGGGGCTCTGTCACTCAGCCACTTCCTCAGCCCCTCCTCACTGGAGGATTCCAGGCAGGTGCCCTACCACTGAGCCACGCCCCCAGCTCCTGCCCATCTCTGTCTTTATTTAGTATATATGTTAATTAATACATAGAATTAAGTCTACCCCTAGCATAGGTATCTAACTTGTGAGCCCTGTGAACATTGTTCTAATATTTACAAATCTATCAGTTGAGCTTCCATTACCTGAAACTCTAAAATCCAAAATAGCCCCAAATAAGAAACTTCTGTGTTTGTCTGTTTGTGTTGCCCAGGCTGGTCTGAAATGCCTAGCTGGAGTGATCTCCTTCTTCTCGGCCTCCTGAGTAGCTAGGATGTAAGGCTTGCACCACTACACACAGTTCAGAATCTGCAGCTCTGAGCCAGCTGTAGTGCTGCATGCACCTCCTGAACTCGGGAAGTGGAGCGGGAAGATAGCTTCAAGGCTGTCTCAGCTACACAGCCAGTTCAAGTCCAGCCTGGGCTACATGTAGAGCCTGTCTTTAAAAAAAAGCCTGAAACTTCATTTCTGCTTTGTATTGGGATAGGGCCCACTACACAGCACAGACTTTCTTTAAACTTGTGATCTTCCTGCCTCACCCCTACTGTCTCCCAGCCCCAGTGCTGGGATCCACGCTGCCAGGCCTGGTTGCAGTACCTGGCCTGGCTCCTTCACAGGTTGTTCTCTGTTCCTGGAACTCCCCTGACCGTCTTCAGCTGTAACTCGCAGTTCCCTCTGTCAGGAAGCCCCCCCACACACACACTCCCAGGATGAAAGGATTAGGGCTCCACTCTGAACCACCAAAACCCAACCCTGCCCACCCCGGGCACCACCCCACTGCCTGGGGGAGTCATCCTCCGCTGGGCCATGAACCAAAGCCGGCTCTGCCAGTACTGCCCCTCTCCCAGCCAGAACAGGGGGGCTGGGGTCACACACAGTGGAACAGCTGGCATCCAGCCCCCTCCGCCAGGCTCAGTCCCAACTCCTTTCTGCCCACAGTTCCGGAACTTCAAGATCATCTACCGACGCTATGCTGGCCTCTACTTCTGCATCTGCGTGGACGTCAACGATAACAATCTGGCCTATCTCGAGGCCATCCATAACTTCGTGGAAGTGAGTCAGTCATGTGCCGGCCTAGGGGACCCCAGAGTGCTGGGATGGCCACTGGGCCTCTCCTCAGCCTCCTGCTGTGTGCATGGGTCTGTCCTTCCGCTCTCTACCTTGTCCTCATCACCTCTCTCATCCACTGCAGCCAACTTCTTCCCTCTCTGCCCATCCACCACCAACTTTGCCTTTGACATGAGTCTCGCTGTCAGTGAGTGTGCCTGTACATGCGTGTGGAGGTCAGAAGATGACGTGTGGGAAGCGGTGCCCCAGCCTGCTCCAGGGCGTGGACATCAGGCTTGGCAGCAGGTGCCTTCACCGGCTGAGCCCTCCTGCAGGTCCCTTGTCTGATGTCACAGTTGAGGTCTTCCATTGTCTTGTCTGTCACCCAATATTCCTATCCGCATTCTTCTGTCACTTTCTGTCTGCTCTCTTTGATAACTGGTCTGTTTGTGTGAGACTACTATGTAGCTCAGGATAGCCCGGGACTCATGATCTGGTTTCCCTCCACCACCCACTGTGGTTTTGTTTCGTTTGTGTGTCTGCATACAAGTGTGATGTGTGTGCACGTGCCCAAGGATGCAGAAGGCCGTGTGAGCCACTTGACACGGGTGCTGGGAACCAAACTTAAGTCCTCTAGAAGAGCAACCTGTGCTCTTCACCACTGAGCTGTCTCTCCCATGCACACACTTTCTTTTGGGGGGTACACGGTCTCATATAGCCATGACCAACCTCAAACTTGCTATATCGCTAGAGGTGACCTTAATTCCTGATCCTCCTGCCTCTGTCTCCCACATGCTAGGAATACAGATGTGGTCCTCCAAGTGGGTTTTATGCAGTGCTGGAGACAGAACCCAGGATTTCATGAATGCTAGACAAACACAGTTATATTCCCCAGGCCTCCCTGCCTGACTTATTTCATATTTTAGTATTATCATATGTGTATATAATGTCTATGGTATGTGTATGCATGCAGGCATACATGTGCCACGGCTCACATGGATGTCAGAGAACAGCATTGAGAGTTGGTTCTCTCCTCCTGCCATGGGATATAGGGTTTGAACTCAGCTTTGCACAGTAAGCACTGTTACCCACCATGTCAGCTGTCTGCCGGGCCTGTCTGTGCCTGTCTCTTATCACTGTTCTTCATCTTCCTCTCTCAGGTATTAAATGAATATTTCCACAATGTCTGTGAACTGGACCTGGTGTTCAACTTCTACAAGGTAGGCTCTCGGGGAAATGGGCAGGAAGCAGCCATGGGTGGAGGGTGTGGCTATAACCACTAGAGATCTGCCTGGCCCCCTGTTGCTGCTTTCCTGCTCAGGATCGATGCTTGGCTCTCAAGGGCTGGCTTCTGCAGCAGCCCTTCATTCCCTCACTCCAGCTTTCCCGGCCTCCCTTCCTTGCCCAGGTTTACACGGTGGTAGACGAGATGTTCCTGGCAGGTGAAATCCGAGAGACCAGCCAGACGAAGGTGCTGAAGCAGCTGCTGATGCTGCAGTCCCTGGAGTGAGGTGGCCTCTGCCCAGCCCGGCCTGCTGGGCCAACCTGCCTGCTCACCCCCTGCCAGGCCCAAGGCCCACCCCAGCAGCCCCTTCCTTTCCTCAGCTGCCCCAGAGGAAGGACCCAGCAGGGTCTAGGCCACATGGGAGGAGGCTGCAACCCACTGCCTCTGGGCCCTACTTTGATGGCAGAAGGCCACCTTGATGTCCTGAGTAACTGTGCCATCGTTGTGTGATGCTGTGAGTGTGTGTGTGCAGCCCCCAATAAATCTGTGGTCCTGCCTGGTCCGGCTGCCTCTGAGCTCTTGTCTGTCTTCCCAGGGAACCATGGAGCCTTAGGAAGCCTTGCGCTTGCTCCATCAATGAGTTAGTCAACAACACATCTCATTGGTCTAAGGAAAGCAGAGACCTAAGCATACTTTAGACTTGCTTCTGCCCACAAAGGGCTCCCAACACTGAGGGGTAGCACATGAAACTTGCTCTAAATTCCTACTCAGTTTTCAGACTTAACTGCTCTGCGTACCAAGCACCAAGCTACATACGCAGCCCTGAGATTTTATTTTGTTTTGAGAGATGCCCTTGCTGTGTAGCTTTGCCGGGCATGGCACTCACCTGCCTCTCCATTCCAAGTGCTGAGATTAAGATGAGAGCCACAGGTCTAGTTGAGCCCCTGGATTATTGAGAGGAGTTTTGCTTTTGGCCCCCAAGGTCAGGGATTGCAGTGTCCTCCACACCCAGCTTCTGAGCAATTTGTGCTTACAAGATTATTAGGAAGGGACCCTAATTGTCCCTTTTTCCATGGGACATGACTGAGTCCAGGAAGATGACCAGACTTACCAAAGTTGGTTGCCTGTGTTAGGTGGATGTGGAGCTGATTTCAAGACCTGGAAGGTGGTTCTAGAATGTTTGTTTCTACCTGCTAGACCCTGTGGTGGCTGGGAATGTAGGCACTGTACATATGGTTTAGTTTCTTCATCAATAGCCCTGTTGTCAAGTGGGCTGGGACAGTTCCTATTGTGATAATCCTTAGCCTAGGCAGACTCCAGCTTCTACCCACTGAGCACCACAGGAGACCCTCTGGCCAGTGTGACAGCGGAAGATGGCCCTGAAACCAGACCTGGGGGCAGGTTACTCTAATACCAGATACCTAAGAATACCTAAGAGGCTGAGCCAGGAGGATCACACATTCAGAGCTTACCTGTGCTAAAGAGTGAGTTCAAGGCCCGTCTAAGGAAATAAGTGAGACCAGATCTCAAGTAAAAAGAGCTGTGGCGTGGCTAGAGCCCCTGCCTAGAATCCCCCAGTGAGGGGCTGGGGCGTGGCTCAGTGGTAGAGCCCCTGCCTAGAATCCCCCAGTGAGGGGCTGGGGCGTGGCTCAGTGGTAGAGCCCCTGTCTAGAATCCCCCAGTGAGGGGCTGGGGTGTGGCTCAGTGGTAGCGCCCCTGCCTAGAATCCCCCAGTGAGGGGATGGGGAATGGCTCCTAGATAAATTGCTTGCTTAAGCATGTGTGAGACTTTGAGATTAATTCCCTTATATGAAAAAGAGGAAGGAGCCAGGCGGTGGTGGCGCACGCCTTTAATCCCAGCGCTTGAGAGGCAGAGGTAGACAGATTGCTGTAAGTTCGAGACCAGCCTGGTCTACAAGAGCTAGTTCCAGGACAGGCTCCAAAACCACAGAGAAACCCTGTCTCGAAAAACCAAAAAAAAAAAAAAAAAAAAAAAAAAAAAAAAGAAAATTTGGAGAAAGTGAGCAGGTGAGATGGCTTAGCAGATAAAGATGCTTGCTACCAATCCTAATGGCCTAAATGTGATCCTGAGACCCACATGGTAGAAAGAACCAACATCCACAAGTTGTCCTTTGACGTTCACAAGCATGTTATGGCACATGTGCTCCTGCCCTGTCCCCACCCAATAAGTAAGTTAAAAAAAAAAGTACTTAAAAGCATGGAGGAGAAACAGGGCCCTGTGTGCTAATCTCTGAGCAGTATATCCACCCATGCCCTCTGAGAGCATAGTGTGATGACCACCATCTCCACCTCTGACTGGCACCATAGGCAAGCAGGGACAGCTCTGGTATGCCACACTGCTTTCTTTCTGATTTTACCCCCAGCATGACCACTTAGCAGCGTGGCCTTCAGGAAAGCCCCTCAGCCTGCCTTGCCTCAGACTCTTCGCCTGGAAAATATGTTGGTGACAGTTTGTTTTTAGTTTTGTTTTTGGTGTTTTGAGCCAAGGTCTCACTCTGTAACCTAAACTGACCTTGTGTTTATTCCCATCCCCCTGCCTCAGCTTCCCCAGAGCTGGGCTGACATGCTCAGCTGGCTGTAACAGTTTTTCCTCATCTGTGTTTGTGTGTGTTCCATGAGTAAACACATTATTTTGTAGACATTTTGACTGCAGTGTGCTGAGCATCCCCAGAGACCCCAAGGGTAACTAACTATAAAGACAAAGTGGACTGGGGCTAAAGCTCAGTTAGTAGAGTGCTTGCCTGGCATGCAGCATGCACAAAGCCCTGGGGTCAATACCCAGTACCAGATAAAGTGGGGGTGGCCCACATCTGTAATCCCAGCACTAGGTCAGGAGGTAGAAACAAGAGGATCAGGAGTTCGAGTTCTACATGGCTAATTCAAGACCAGCCTGGATGTGTGAAACCCTGCCTAGAAATTGAAGCATTTTTAGAAGTGCCATTGAGATTACCACAAACCTATTCCAATGATCAAAACCAGGCCAGCCAGATGGCCCAGCCGGTAAGTGCTTCCTGAGCAAGCTTGAGTTGGATCCCGGGGGGGTTGGGGAGTCTGGTGCAGTAGGCCTGCATCTATAATCTTTTGACAAGATAAGAGCCAGAGACACAAGAATCTCGAAGAAGCTCATGGACCAGCTAGTGCAGAGTATGTATGCAGAAACAAGACAAATGCCTTAAGGTGGAAGGAGCTGACCTCTGACCTCCACATGGGCAAGTACACACATGTATACATATCACACACTGTAGTGATATTTTGTTAGTTTTTTTTTTTTTTTTTTTTTTTTTTTTTTAAACAAAGCTTGCCTGAAAATCAGAGTACAGAGCTAAGCCACTAGAGAACAGGCAGTGGTGGCACACACCTTTAATCCCAGGATTTGGGAGATAGAGGCAGAGAGATCTGTTAGTACAAGGCCATCCTGAGCTATACAAGATTGAATCTGTCTAAAAGAGGAAAAGCTCACACAAAGGGATCCCAGGACTTGGGATCACACACCTTTAATCCCAGCACTAAGGAGGTAGAGACAGGAAGGGTATAGCTGGGCAGAGAGAAGAATATGAGGCAGGAGGAGACAGGAGCTCAATGCAGTCTGAGTCAGTAAGTCTGAATCTGAGGATGCAGTCTGAGGACCGGATCGCCTCTTTGGTCTGAGCATTGATGGAAAACTCTAGTGGCTTACTGCTTTGCTTCTCTGATCATCTTCAGCATTAACCCTGTATCTGACTCTGGACTTTTCTTATTAAGACCAACTATATTTCATGCTACAACACACACACACACACACACACAAAACAAACAGCGGCAAGCTCAGTAACCTCACGTGAGCTGAGCATCTCACCCCCTCGGGCCTCCTCAGAGGTGAGAGTGCAAAACTGAGCAGCCAGTGGGGGCTGGAGAGATGGCTCAATGGTTAAGAGCATTGCCTGCTCTTCCAAAGGTCCTGAGTTCAATTCTCAATTCCCAGCAACCACATGGTGGCTCACAACCATCTGTAAAGAGGTCTGGCGCCCTCTTCTGGCCGTCAGGCATACACACAGACAGAATATTGTATACATAATAAATAAATAGTAAAAAAAAAAAAAACAAAAAAACTGAGCAGCCAGGCTGGAAAGCGGCCAAGCAGCTTCTTACAGAGGTAAACACACACCCTGTGACTCAGCGAGGCTGTTCCTATTGACTTACCCAAAAGAAATAAAGGCTTGTGTCCATGTGTCCATGGCAGCCTTGTTGACAGCAGCCAAAAGGCAAAGCCAACCCGGATGCCAGTCCATCAGTGAGGGAAAACATCAAGCCACACAGGCAGAAACCATCCGGCCATAAAAAGAAATGACACGGACACACACACGACAGCATGGACAGGACACCTGATGGGAGGGGGACAACACAGGAGACCACCCAGCAGAGGTGTGGGTGGAGGCAGGAGGATCAGAAGATCCAGGTCATCTTGAGCTGCATGAGACCCTGTCTTCAAAAAATTAAAAAATTAAAAAAAAATACAGCTGGGTGGTGGTGGTGGCACAGGCCTTTAATCCCAGCAGTCAAGAGGCAGAGGCAGGTGGATCTCTGTGAGTTCAAGGCCAGCCTGGTCTACAAAGCAAGTTCCAGGACAGCCAAAGCTATAGGAAACCCTGTCTCAAAAAACCAAAAAAAGAAAAAAAAATACTATATAGTTGTTGAATTATCTTTGTTTTTGAAATAACCAGGCTAGCTAAAAGATAAAACAATTATATTTTTATTTATTATAATGGGCAAACTCACGAAACAGAAACAAGAAGTCGAAGCTCAGCTGCACTCCACACAGAGAGAGCATACCTGGGCTACCCACCATTTTTCTCACGGTCCCAGAAAGTCATACCATTACTTGGTCCCATCTCTTAAAGATAATTGGTTGACAAAGATTCCCCACCATGTAATGTCTGTTCCAAGTATATGAAATGCCCAGAAGTCCAGAACAGAATGGAAAGCTGACCAGCAGTGTCCTAAGGCTGGGGAAGAGAAAGGAAGTAACGGAGTACGGCTTAATGCACAGGATTATTTTGTGTTATTCGGTAATAGGGACTGAACACAGCCCTATGTGGGCTGAGCAATTGATAATACCTTCTTATCCTTTCTGGGGAACTCCAGGCAGATGCCCTAAACTAAGCTATATACCCAACGCTCTTATATATACCCAGCCCTTTTATTTTCCTTCTTTTATTGGTTTATTTTTATTTTTAGAGACAAGTCTCATTAAATATCCAGGCTGGCCCTTGGCTCACTTTGTAGCCCTGGCTGCCCTTGACTTTGTGATACCAATGTCTCAGCTTCTCAAGTGCAGAGATTCTAGGCCTGCACCATCAGGCTTAGTTTGTTCTGAGACTGGATGTCGCTGGGTGGCCCATGCTGACCTCAAATTCATCATTCGCCTGCCTCAGCTTTCCAAGTGCTGGGATTACGGAGCTTGGCCACCACATCTGTCTCACAGAATTTCTTTGGGGGTGGTGGCTGCTTGGTCCTGCAGATTTTGGACTTGTAGCCTCCGGAACAGGGAGTCAGTAAGTTCCTGTGGTCAAAGCCACATGTTTCTGGGAACTGTTGCAGCAATCCAAGGAAACAGACCTGTGGGAATACTAAGCCTCAAAGAAAGGCACCGTCCTTTTAAGGCCAAATACAAGACAGATTACCCAACCAGAAATTAAAATTCTGCCTTCATAACCAAGAGCAAGTGGTATCTGTATGGCATGGCAGGATGCTAGCACCTGAACTCACACATGGCAGGAGGCTAGTACCTGAACACACACATGGCAGGAGGCTAGTACCTGAACACACACATGGCAGGAGGCTAGTACCTGAACACACACATGGCAGGAGGCTAGTATCTGAACACACACATGGCAGGAGGCTAGTACCTGAACACACACATACATTAAAAATAAAATCTCGCCAGGTGATGGTGGCACACACCTTTAACCCAGCACTCAGGAGGCAGAGCAGGTGGATTTCTGAGTTCAAGGCCAGCCTGGTCTACAAAGTGAGATCCAGGACAGCTAGGGCTACAGATAAATCCTGTCTCAAATAATAGTAGTAGTAGTAATATTTTAATTAGTTATTTTTATTTTCTGTGCATTGGTGTTTTGCCTGTATGTATATCAGTATGAGGGTGTCAAGTTCCCCACAACTGGAATCGCAGACAGTTGTGAGCTGCCATGTGGGTGCTGGGAATTGAACCCGGGTCCTCTCTCCTTTGTTGAGACAGGCATGCAGTTGAATGCTGTTTAGGATCCACTAGCAAAGGGCTGGGAATAAGGCTCATGTCTACATTGTAGAAGCCTGGACTCCATCCTTTAGGACAACAACAAAAGAGTAGGCCTAACAGAAAGGCCTGGGAGTCCTTTGACATGGCTGAAAGCAAATCCAAGGTGAAGATGGAAAACATTACTTTTCTTTGGGCCTTGGGAAGAGAGAATCAGACCCAGGCCAGACAGGGAATGTGAGACTGGAGATAAGGTTAACCTCAGGCCCGACACCTGCTAGAGCCTTGTCAAAGTTAACCAGAGTCAGCAAAGGGCTCCCAACCATGATGCAATCCCCAAATTGGCTGCAACATCCACCAGAATTGACACAGGACGCTCACAGGTAGGGCGCTCTCTCTGCCAACTGCACAGCCAGGGTGGGGTGGGGCCTACTCTGACGGGCTACAGAGGAACCACCTTCCTGGCCCTCAGCCTGGAGTCTCTGAGAGGATTCCTGACACTCACATTCCATATCGCATCCTGCAGGAAATCCTGTGAATTCAGCCTTGGAAACACAGAGGCTGGCCCAGATAGCTACTCCGGCACCATCATCTCCTGCTGAACCAGCTGCCAACGGAAAGGTCCTCACACCACCACTTGGGAGGAAGAGGAGGTCAGAAAAGGTGTCAGGTCCCTCGGGTTCTCTGTAGGAACAATACAGCTCTTCAACCCTGAACCATCTTTCCATCAACAAAGGAAACGGTGTAGCCCTGGATGGCTTCCAACTCATGATGCCCTGCCTTCTCTTCACATCCTATGGTCGTGTACCGCCACACTGGTTCTCTTTCAAGAACACTGTCTTTGGGCTGGAGAGACAGCTCAGCAGTGAAGAGCACTGGCTGTTCTGCCAGAGGTCCTGAGTTCAATTTCCAGCACCCACACGGTGGCTCACAGCCATCTGTAATGAGATCTGGAACCCTCTCTGGCCTGCAGGTATACGTGCAGACAGAACCCTGTATAATAAATAAATAAATAAATCTTAAAAAAAAAAAAACAGCTCTGCTTCATGGATTTCTCTCTCTGAAATTCATTTCTTCACTGAAGGTGAATCCCATTTTGGCCAGATGGGAGGCTCCTGTATGGAAAGTGACCTCTTCCAGCTGGAGCAAATGAAGAAGTCAAGCTATGTTACTGTAGTGAAATGAGACCCTACCCCTAAATGATCCAATACAACCTCCTGGTAGAGGAGGCACCTGCCTAGAACCCCTGCCCCCCCCCCACTGGGCTGGGGGCATGGCTCAGTGGTAGAGCCCCTGCCTAGAATCCCCCAGTGAGGTGCTGGGGGTGTGGCTCAATGGTAGAGCCTCTGCCTAGAACCCCCCAGTGAGGTGCTGGGGGTGTGGCTCAATGGTAGAGCACTTGCCTTTGATGCTTGATGCCTAGGTTCAGTCCCGAGTAGTACCGAAAACAAATAAATGAATGATTAGGGGATTTTGTTGCTACCATTGTTCAGGGATTTTTTTGATTTTGTTTTGTTTTTGTTTTTTGAGACAGTATTTCTCAGTGTAGTCCTGGCTATCCTGGAACTCATTCTGTAGACTTGGTTAGCCTTGAACTCACAAAGATCTGCTTCCCAAGTGCTGGAACTAAAGGCCTGCACCACCACCGCCTGGCTTTATCCTGCTTCCTTATCTCAGCCAGACCACCTGCCCAGGGATAGCATCATCCTTAGTGGGCTGTGCCTTCCCAAATCAGTCAAGAAAATGCCCCACAGCCTCAACCGTCTGATGTAGGCAATTCCTCAGTAGAGGTTCCATCTTCCCAGAAAACTTTAGCTTGTGAGAAGTTGACAAAACCAGAAAACAACCAGCACAGGGCACCTGCTACATAAACCTAGCAACCTGAACTGGGTTCTCAGAAGCCATGAAGAGATGGAAAGAGAGACTCCACAAAACTGTCCTCTGATCTCCATATACCCATGATTGGAACATACTCATATATATATATTTGACATATATTTTTGAATATATATATTTTTGAAATATATATATATATATATTTGAGACAGGGTTTCTCTGTGTAGCCCTGGCTATCCTGGAAAGCACCAGGCTGGCCCCTGCCTCCTGAGTGCTGGGATTAAAGGCGTGCACTAACACCACTTGGCCTCATAATAAATTTAGGGTTTTTTGATAAATAATAATTTTTAATTAAAGAATAAGGTGGAGGGTGATTGAGAAAAATGCCCAGTATTAACCTCTGGCCTCCACAAGCGTGTGTCCAGGCACACAGGTGAATTTACACCTCATGCGCACACGAGCATTTACATGTACCACAAACACACACACATGAAAGGAAGGAAGGGAGGAAGGAAGAAACGACAGTCCTTACCCAGGTGGAGACCTCTCCCTCCACCATGTGGATCTGCCCGTTTCTATGGAGATAAATGCCAGGCTTCATCCTTCAGTCCAAAATGATGAACATGTGGTTGCCATGGCGACTCCACATCCAGATACCCACTGGGCAGCATTCAAATGATGTGAGATAAAAATAGAAGTGCAGAGAACTAAGCCCTGGCCAGGAGGCTCCACAGCCTCACTCTGTTACCTGCTCTGTAGCTTGTTGCTGCCAGAGAGCACCCCAACTCTGTCCCTCACACTTCCAAACCTACTGGCCCAACTGGGCGGTGGTGGTTCACGCCTTTAATCCCAGCACTCAGGAGGCAGAGGCAGGTGGATCTCTGTGAGTTCGAGGCCAGCCTGATCTAGAAGAGCTAGTTCCAGGACAGGCTCCAAAGCTACAGAGAAATCCCATCTTGAAAAACAAACCAAAGAGCCGGGCGGTGGTGGCGCACACCTTTAATCCCAGCACTCGGGAGGCAGAGGCAGGCGGATCTATGTGAGTTCGAGACCAGCCTGGTCTACAGAGCTAGTTCCAGGACAGGCTCCAAAGCCACAGAGAAACCCTGTCTTGAAAAACGAAAAAGAAAAAAAAAAAACCCTACTAGCCCACCTTTCTACCCCTCTCCCTCTCTCTCTATCTCTCTTTGTTTTTTGAGACAGGGTCTCATATAGCCAGCCCGAGTTTGTCTCAAGCATTCTGTGCAGCTGAGGCTGGCCTTGAACTCCTGACCCTCTGCCTCTGCTACTTCTCCCTTCCCAGTGCTGGGACCTTTCTCAGGGCACAGACCGTGACCGCCTGCAGAAGTTCTTCATCACCATCCTTTTGTTTCCAGTCTTCCTGGTAGGATGTGGGCTCTGCTTTCCCTCTGCTCCAGCCTTGGCAAGGTGCCCGAGAGCGGATGTCAGGCCACAGAGGTAATCACAGAGGGACAGCAGGTGGAGAAGGGAGGTCCAGCGGGGACAGTGTGTGCTAAGAGGAGGCTCAGGACAGGAGCGTGCAGGGATGACCCTGCCCAAGTCCAGAGGGAGGTCCGGCTGCTGGAAATGAGGAACAGATTGGAAATGGAAAGAAACCTGGGCTTGGTGGCATGTGCTTGTCACCCCAGCCCTTAAGAAGCTAAGATGGAAGTGTGGCTTCAAATCTGAGGCCAGCCTGGATGCCACAAGGCCTTTTCTCGGGGAAGAGCAAGGGATGTCGCTCAGTGGGTGGAGCAGTTACTTGATGTGTGTGAGGCCCTGGGTTGACTCGCCAGCACCTCGACAAACTGGACATGGTGGCTCATGCCTATGTCACAAGCACTGGAGAGATGGAGACAGGAAGATGAGAAGTTAGAGTTTACCATGGCTACATAGTGAGTTCCGGGCTAGCTTGCGCTATGTAAGGAGATCATATTTTATATTTTATGTATGTTTTTATCTATAATAAATATGTAATATTATTTTAATGACTGGGTCTCATTGTGTAGCTCTGGCTGGCCTGGAACTCAATACAGAGACCAGGCTGGCTTAAACTCACAGAGATCTGTCTGCTTCTGCCCCCACTCCACATGCTCCCCCTCCCCCCAAAAAGAAAGATTTGAGAAAGAGAGAAAATGGGGGAAGGAAGGAGATGGGGTGAAAGGGGAGATAGGAAAGGAAGAGTTGGAAGATGAAGGGAGAAGAACAGAGGACGGGGAGCAGGGAGTGCTGGGGTAGGGGTGACGCGGAGAAGCTGAGGGGAGCTGTGGGTCAGGGCCTCCCTCACATAGCCTGAAACAGGCACAACCTTCACGCGCGCAGGACGCTTGGAGGCAGCTGGAATGACAGGGGATCTTTTTACTTCGGGACAGAGGGTGTCCGTTGTCATTTTGAAAGACTCTGCAAGGGTTTCCAGAGACCCAGCCTTCGCCTCCCAGAGCCTTCTATGGGCTGCCCGGAGAACATTCCATTGCTGGACCTTCTGGAACATGTCGAGGAAGCTTGGCAACCTCCGCTGCTCAGCTGCTGCCTCCTCCTTCAGGACCAGCCTCCCCCCCCCCCCCCGCTGGTACTTTTTATAGACCACTTTTGAATATATGTATATGGGAATTGATAACTGAAGGCACATGACATGCACCGGACAGGAAGAGATGAAAACCCACCTATCTCTCCTCCCCCTCTCCCATCTTCTTAGCCCGTTCCCAGGAGGTACCCTAGCCTCTTTTATCCCATCCTCAAAGGCTCATCTGGAGAACTCTGGGCTCCAGCCGGGTGGACTGTTGGCCGGGGGTGGAAGCTCTGAAGTGGCCACATCAGAGGCCCCCAGCCGCCTCAGGCGGGACCTCCCTGCAGGATGCTCAGAGGGCCCCAAGTGGGGAAGGGTGGAGCCTGCAGATGAGGGCCAGCCCCCAGGCCAGGGTTCCAGCACTCTGTGTTTTCTCTCTCACAAAGCAGATGTTGTTATGTAAGCACAGCTGGAGAAAGTTTTACTTAGAACACTCACAGGCCCTAGGCCTTTCTGTTTTTGTACTTAAGGGTGGATTTGTGCTTGAGAGATGGCTTAGCAGTTAACACTTGCTGCTGGGGCTGGAGAGATGGCTCAGTGGTTAAGAACTCTGGCTGCTCTTCCAGAGGTCCTGGGTTTGACATGGCAGCTCACAACCATCTAGCTGTAATTCCAGCCGCAGGGGACCCAACACTCTCTCCTGGCCTTTGTGGGCCCCAAGGACGAATGTGGTAAGCAAACATACATTCAGGCCAAACATCCACACACACAAAATAAAATAACTTTAATTAAATAAAAAATAAATAAAAACAGTGTGCTTAATTCAGGCACAGTGGCACACACCTGTCCTACCAGTAATTGGGAGCTGAAGAAGAGGAACGGGAGTAGCTCAAAGCCAGCCTTAGCTTCCGAGTTCCTGCCTTAAACACATTATGGACTGGCAAGATGGCTTAACGAGCAAAGGCGATAGCTCCCAAGTCTGATGGTCCAGTCTGATCCACAGAGTGGAAGGAGAGCACTGATTTGACCAGCTGTCCTCAGACTTCAACCCTCATGGGAAGTTTATCTAGCTTTCGCATTGCCTTGGTTCTGTCCGGAGGGATGGTGGCTCAAACCTTCATCCTGGTCCTTGGGGATGGCGGGAAGATCATCAGGAGATTAAAGCCAACCAACCGTAGCCACAGAGCGAGTTTGAGGCCACCCTGGGTGACATGAAAACCTGTCTCAAAACAATGATCTATTTTTATCTACTAGCTTGTAAAAATGAGCATGTTAGTACACACCTAATTCCAACAGTCAGTTGGCAGAGGCAGGAGGATTGACATAAGTTTGTAGTTAGTCTGAAGAAAGTTTCAGGTCAGCCAGGGTTACATAACAAGGGAAAGGGGAAAAAAATCAGAAAGCAACCAACTGGCCTGTGAAATCCCTAAAAGTTGAGCAATCCACTCTAGAGAGCTAAGGATTGGTCCCAGAACATGCCAAGATGCTGACAGAGCTCCAGGATAAGAAAGCAAATGCCAGTCATGTTTGTTTTGTTTTGTTAGTGGTGCTGGGGGTTAAACTTGGGGTCTTATGCATACCAGGAAAGCATTTTTTCCCTGCTACCCAGCTCCATTCCCAGCCCCCACACCAAATTCTGGGGCTGCCTGAGGATTGTCGGGCTTCTTTACCCACAGTGCACTGCTCTTGACCTTTCCTGCCCCAGGGCCTTTGCACTCATCCTGGGCCTGTGCCCATCCTTACCCCAGATAACCCCCTGGGCTCACTTTCTCTCTTCCTTGTGGCCTCTGTACATTGGTTAAGCTTTCTTTGACCACTTTAAAAAAGAAAAAAAAACCAAAACCCTGAGATTCGTACCCCAGCTTCTGTCTCTTGACTAGCTCTGTTCTGAACCAGCTATGGTGGCTCACACCTGTAATCCCAACATTCTGGAAGCAGAGGCAGGGAGCTCAGCCTAGACTTCATAAGACTCTGTCCCCAAAAAATAGACTGAGAAAGGAAAGAAAAAGAAAAAGTCACTCTTCTGACCACCTGATCTACAATCCAACTGTGTATGTGTGTGTGTGCGTCCATGTGTGTTGTGTGTGTATGTGTGTGCATGTGTTGTGTATGTATGTGTGTTTTGTGTTGAGTGTTGTATGTTGATAGAACTTCAATGTATGTTCCTAGGAACTTAAGCTAAGGCTTCTCAGGAATGTTAGTGAGACAGAGTCCTGCTACATACCTGCTTCATACCACAGGCTGGACTTAAACTCAAAGCAGTTCTCCTGTCTCCGCCTCCTCAGTGCTAACATTACGGTTTATGGCATCCTTGGGATGGAACCCAGGATTTCCTGCATGTTAGGCAAGCACTTTAACAGCTAAGACACATTTCCAGACTGTGTGTGTGTGTGTATGTGTGTGTGTTGTATGTATGCATGTGTATGTATGCGTGTTTGTGTGTGTATATTTTTAATTGGTGATTTGAAGTTTTATTATATTTATTTATTTGTGCATGTGTATGTTAGATTACATATGTGGCCTCAGCACATGGAGATCCAAAGACAACTTGCAGGAGTCTGTTTTCTCCTTCCACTATGTGGAACCTGGGGAATCAAACTCATGTCTTCAGGCTTGGAGGCAAGTACCTTCACCCACCGAGCCCATCTCAATGGGGAGGGAGAATCATTCTGTTTGGAGGATATAATCACTAGTACAATTCCCGCAAGCCAGTGGATGGCCCCACCCTCAGGCGTTGTGGAGTATTCCTTTACACTGTGTGAAAATATGTCACTGTGATTGGTTTAATAAAAAGCTAAATGGCCAATAGCTAGGCAGGATTTGGGGGGCAGAGAGAATGCTGGGAAGAAGGCAGAGTCTGGAGGATCCTGAGGAAGCATGACATGTAGGAGATGAGGTCACAAGCATGAGCCACGTGGCTGCATGTAATGAATAGAAATGGGTTAATTTACCCTACAGGAGCTAGTTAGAAACAAACCTAAGCTACCAGTCAGGTTTTCATAATTAACAGTAAGTTCCATTTGGGAGCTGGCTGACAGTACAGAGAAAGGTTCACCATCCATGCACATATGAATAGTACTAACTTAGTCAAAAAAAGAAAAAAAGAGCCAGGCGGTGGTGGTGCATGGCTTTAATCACAGCATGGGAGGCAGAGGCAGACGGATGTCTGAGAGTCTGAGGCCAGCCATGTCTACGGAGCAAGTTCCAGGACAGGCTCCAAAGCTATAAAGAAACCCTGTCTCAGAAAAAAAAAAAAAAAAAGTTGGAAGGGGTGCAGGGGGATATGTTAAGGGGACATGAGCAAGGTTAGAAGGAGAAATAAGAGGGTAGATATGATCATATTTCCATGTCCAAAATAAAGAAAATGTCTTTAATTTTATTAAAAATAAAAATGATGTGGGGTGGGTATGTGCACATGCGTACAGGTGCCCAAGGGTAACTCTGACCCTCCAGAGCTACAGTTACAGGCAGTGAGTTCTGGGAATCAAACTCAGATTTTCTGCCAGAGTTCTCTTAACTCCATTCCCAAGGTGGCAGCAGGGAGTGGCTTTGATTACATTTTTGAAGATGTGTGTTTTATTTTATTACATCCATTTGTTCACGGTACGCATGCAGTCAGAGGACAACTCAGGAAGTCAGTCCTTGCCTCTGCTGTGTTGAAGTTGGGTCTCTGTTTCTACTACTGCACCGTGTACTCCAGGTTACTGCTCTACGCCCCATCTTCTGGGCAGTTCACCTGTCTCTGCCTCCACTTTGGGGAAGAATCCTGGGAACCTGGATGCAACCACTGCATCCACTTTTTTCCTTTTTTATATGTGTGTGTATGCGCAGTGAGTACATGCTTTTGCATGTGGATGAATACGTTGTGGACTTGAGTATGTGTGTGTGTAGTGAGTGCACGTTTTTGTGTATGAACACGCGTGTGGGCGTGTGTATGTGTGTCCTAAGATTGACACACTGGAAATCAGTCTCAGTGGCTTGGTGCCCACCTTATTCATTGTGGGTAGGGTTTCCCCTTGAGCCCAGAATTTGCTCCTACACCTAGTCTAAGTAGCTATTTTTCTGTGGGGATCCCCACCTGTTTTCTGAAGCTAGAATTAGAGGTGAGTCACTACACCCACACTGACATTTATTTGGGTTTCTGGGGATCCAAACTCCTGTCCTCAGGCTTGTGAGGCAACAGCCTTTACCACTGAGCCACATCCTCAGCCCCTGTAGCCAGTTTTGTTGTTGTTGTTATTGTTTGTTTTGTTTTGTTTCTGTTTTTTGTTTGTTTGAGTTTTTGGTTTTTCAGGACAGAGTTTCTCTGTAGCTTTGGAGCTGTCCTGGCACTTGCTCTGTAGACCAGGCTGACCTTGAACTCACAGAGATCCACCTGCCTCTGCCTCCTGAGTCCAGGGGTTAAAGGCATGAGCCAATACTGGCTTCCCTTGAGCTCACCATCCTCCTGCCTCAGCTTCCTGAGTAATGGAATTACACTTGGGGATCTTTCTGACTTCCCTTGTTTCCAGCCTTTTGCTCACACAAAGAGGGCTTCAGGAATGGCTCACACAACAGACTCCAGCTGCAACAGCCATCCTGCAAAGAACTGCTGTGTCAAAGGGTGTGGGAGGCCCCGCTGGGAACCCTGCCCTACAGGCAGCCAGCCAAGGAGGCTGTGTCCATTTCCACGCCCACCAGCAAGTATGCCAGAGGACAGAGACATTTACTGAGGCCAGCTTCTGCCCAGACCCTTTGATGGTTCCTGGCCCGAAGCCCTTAGACAGGCGTTCACAGTCTCGCCTTGTCCCTGTTTCTTGCAAATTTACATTAAGACCTCATCATGACTCCTTCTAAATTCCATAGGACAGCTCCAGAAGACCGGTTGTCTCTTCTCAGAAATAGATGGTGTCCCCACCACTCTGGCTGCTCGTGTCTTTCTCTGGGGGTAGAAGGTACAGAGCCTTAATTCCTATGACCTCTCAGTAGGCTGAATCCATTTAACCCTGCCACACTTGGACCTGTTTGCAAAGCTGAAAACGCCATGATAACTATGGCCAACAGACTCGGCAAGCTTCAGGCTCAGTGAGAGACCCTGCCTCAAAAAACAATAGTGGAGAGTGATTAAGGACGACAAGGGCAGCCTCTAGCCTTCATATGCACCTGCATCATATGAACACATGCGTATACCACACACACACTCAAAGAAATGGCCAAACCGAGGGCTCAGCAGGTAAAGACACTGCCATCCAAGCCCAATAATCTGAGTTTAATCTTTGGAACCCACTTGGTGATATCAACTTCCAAAAGTTGTCCTCTGATGGCCAGGATTTTCTGGACTCAGTTTCCTCATTTGTGTGAAAACAGATTGAAGACCCACAGGCCACATGTCCTTGGGGCTTCTCTTAGGCCAGAATCCGAAGCCTGCCCTTACTATCACCTCCCTACATCAGAATGCAGACACTGCTCTCCTAAGGACCGGGAGGACCTTGCTAAGGGCCTTTCAGTCTGCACTGGGTTACAACCTCAGCTGGTACAGGCTGGGGTTCAAACTATAACACCTCAAATCCAGTCCTCACCTTCTACTAGTCTTCCTCGTCCATGGAAAGCAAGATGGGAACCTGGCTTACTGTTCAAGGCCAGCAATTGGGAGGCTAAGGCAGGACGATTGTCAAAACTTCAAGTTCAGTCTGGTGAACTTGATAGTGAGTGCTCTGTGAGCCAGAACTGCAGAATGAGATCGTAACTCAAAAAAAGAAAAAAAAAAGAAAAAAAAAAGCAGTGGAGGCCAGCCAGGGATACATGACATCCTGTTTCAGAGAAAGAGAGACAGAGATTGTAGCTCAATTAGTAGAGAGCTCACCTAGCATGCATGAAGCTCTGAGCTCCGTTTCCAGCACGGTGTAAACCACGTGTATTAATTAGTCAGGGTTCTCTAGAGTAGTAGAACTTACTGAGTGAGTCTCACTGTATAAAGAAAGAGATTTTATTAGAACGACTTACAGGCTGGGGTCCTGCAAATCCAACAATGCTGCCTATGGACGGAAGGTCCAAGAGTCCAGTAGTTCTCAGTCCACGAGGCTGGATGGCTCAGCTGGTCATCAGTAGACCCTGGAATCCTGAAGAAGTAGGCTCTAATGCCAGTGAAGGAATGGACTTGTGAGCAAGACTAGGGCAAGCAGGCAAAGAGCAAAAGCCTCCATCTTGTCCTTCAATAGACTTTCAGCAGAATGTGTGGTCCAGATTAGAGGTAGGTTTTCCCAGCCCAAATGATCTTGATTAAGGGCTTATCTTCCTACCTCAAAGATCTAGATTAGAAGTCTATCTTCCAACTACAAATTAAACAAAAATCTCCCACATCTTGGCATTTTAGTTAATTCTAGATGCAGGCAACTTGACAACCAAGCATAGCCACCAAACCAGGTGTGGTGATTCATGCCTTTGATGCCTTGGTGAGTGAGCAGAACAATCAGAAGTTCAAGGTCATCTTTGGCTAATCAAGAGTCCAAATCACAGGCCTGTCTGAGCTAGTGTAATGAAACTGTAAGACTTTAAGACAATTCTGAAGCTATTTCTTTTTTTTTGTTTGTTTTTTGTTTTTTGTTTTTTGAGACAGGGTTTCTCTGTGGCTTTGGAGCCTGTCCTGGAACTAGCTCTGTAGACCAGGCTGGCCTCGAACTCACAGAGATCCGCCTGTCTCTGCCTCCCAAGTGCTGGGATTAAAGGCGTGCGCCACCACCGCCCGGCTCCTGAAGCTATTTCTGACAATTCTGAATCCTCTCAGCCTCTGTGCCATAGTGCTTCCCCTCCTCCCCTGGGAACCAAGGCCCTAACAGCTACACTCGCACGTACTCAGTTCCTGAACAATTACCCATATACGTATGTTTTGGTTCGGTCCCCTGGGAAACAGGGTCAAAATGACCTCTTACCTCATCTGATCTGGCAACAACTCTCCAGTCAATTATTGATAATAGCCCTTTCGAATAAGCCAATCCGAATAGTCAAAGAACAACCCCCCTTGCTTCTGTGGCCCCTTTAAAAGTAGACTGTACCAGCTATTTGAGGTCTCTAGGCTTCCCGAATGCTGGAGGACCCTGTCATGACAGAATTAATAAAATCCTCATGCTTTTGCATCGGCTGTGGTATGTGAGATGGTCTCTGGGGGCGACTCCTCCTCAGTGTTTGGACGCTAGAGTCCAACAAAACCTTATTTCCATAAAAGAAAGAGGGAGCAGGAGAGGTGGCTCCATTGGTTATGAGCTCTGGCTACCCTTGCAGAGGACCAGGGCTCAGTGTCCAGCACTCACAGAGCAGCTCACAGGGGATTTGGCCTCCCATGTGGTGCACATGCAGGCACTCACCGTGGGAAAGTATTGAATTGGTGCTTGCTTACAGTTTCAGAGGTTTAGTCCATCGTTGGCAGGACAGGAAGCATGGTGGCTCATGGTAGCTCCAAGGCAGACATATTGCTGGAGAGGGAGCCGAGAGTTCTGCACCCTGATCCCCAGGCACCAGGGAGAGAGCCTGGACCTGGCTTGGGCTTTTGAAACCCCAAAGCCCATTCCCAGTAACACACTTCCTCCAACGAGACTACACCTAATCCAACAAGGCCACAGCTCCTAATCCCTCTTTTTTTTTTTTTTTCGAGACAGAGTTTCTCTGTGGCTTTGGAGCCTGTCCTGGAACTAGCTCCGTAGACCAGGCTGGTCTCGAACTCACAGAGATCCGCCTGCCTCTGCCTCCCGAGTGCTGGGATTAAAGGCGTGCGCCACCATCGCCCGGCCTAATCCCTCTTAAATAGCTCCATTTCCTAATGACTTGGCATTCAAATCTATGAGCCTACGCAGGGGTCATTCTTGTTCAAACCACTATAACATAAAAATACAATTTAAAAAATCTCAAAAGAAGGGGGAGCTGGGCGATGGTGGCGCACACCTTTAATCCCAGCACTCGGGAGGCAGAGGCAGGTGGATCTCTGTGAGTTCAAGACCAACCTGGTCTACAGAGCTAGTTCCAGGTCAGGCTCCAAAGCCACAGAGAAACCCTATCTCGAAAAACAAAAAAACAAAAAAAAAAAAAGAAGGGGGCTGGAGAGATGACTCAGAGGTTAAGAACCCCTGGCTGCTCTTCCAGAGGTCCTGAACTTCAAATCCCAGCAAACACACAGTCACTCACAACCATCTAGAATGAGATCTAGTGCCTTCTTCTGGCATGCAGCCATTCATGCAGGCAAAACGCTTTATACATAATAATGTTTTTAAAAAATCTCAAAAGATGAGGAGGAGAGCTGAGCATGGTAACTCATGCCTTTAATCCCAGAATTTAGGAGGCAGAGGCAAGCCACTCTCTGAGAGTTCTGGGTCAGCCTGTTCTACATAGCAAGGCCCAGGTCAGTCAGGGTGATAATATAATGAGACCCTACGTCAAAAAAAAAAAAAAAAAAAGAAAAGAAAAGAAAAAGAAAAGAAAAGAAAGGAAAAAAGGCGGAGGAGGAGGAATGGTGCTTGCTACCAAGCCTGATGACCCAAGCTCAATCCCTGGGACCCTCACAGTGAAAAGAAAAAACTGACTCTCACAAGTTGTTCACAGGTATGCTGTCCTGTTGGAAGAAAGAAAGAAAGAGAGAGAGAGGGAGGAAGAAAGAGAGGGAAGGAAAAAAAGGAAGGAAGGAAGGAAGACAGATTGACCAAGATGGCTTAGTGGTTAGAAGCACTTGCTGAGCAGCCATGAAGACTTGAGTTTCATTCCTGGTATCCATACAGCAAGGTGGGTGTGGTCTCACTCACCTCTACAACCCAGCACTGTGTGGGGTAATGGAGAAATCTGAATCACTAGGGCTTGCTGGCTGCCAACCTAACCAGAAAAGTGTGAACTCCATGTTGAGGGAGAGACTGTTATGGTTAAGTAAAATGTTGCAGGTCCCCAATGTTAGCAGTGGGCAGCAGGCCATGAGACCATGCTGCAGGTCTCTGAGTGGCAGCAGGCAGCAGGCAGTGAGTCCCAAGACCACAGCAGGATCACAGCAGGACCACGAAGGCAGCCAGGTCCCAGGCAGAGAGCCACATGGCAGGTGAGAGACTGAAACAGAGAGACATATCATGCAGAGTGAGGTTGGATATTTATTTAGTGGGTTATGGAAGGGAAAGGAAAAGAGGAAAGGGAAGAAGGGAGAAGAGCAGAGAGGCAGAGAGAGAGAGCATGCAAGGGAGAACCAGAGCAGGGGCGGAGGGGGGGAGCCACAACAGCAGCTACCTCTTCTGGGGAGAGATGGAAAGAAGGGACTCAGGCTGGAAACTGAAGATCAGCTTGCGTTGGCAGATGGGAGGGATGGGTGTGGCTTATCTCTTAAAGGGACAGGACAGATCATTGCATCCCCATATCTTTTTTATGATAAAAAGGCGGGAGGTTAGGCACCACAGGTTAAAAGAATTGGGATGGCAGATTCTCAAGACTGCTTCCTACTTATATGTGGGCATCATCTTGGGAACAAACCTGAGAAGGCTGGGTGCTGGTCACATCCTGGGGTAGCTGGTCTCTTTGTTCCTATCCAGTGTTTGTGGTATGGAAATGTCTTGTGTTTCTTATACATGTTTAAGGTATTGGCAGAACAGAGGACAAAGTTTAGGGAAAAAAATTTAGGACCAGGGAATTGAGAGGGGTATATCTGACCTGTTTAAGGTGGATTCTTCAATTTAGCTCCTTGGAACTCACAAGAATTCTTTGGGTTTGTGAAAACAGAAGTTTTAGACAGCAGTAGAATGATTGTGAACAGATGTTTTTGCACAATGAAAAGTATTTTAAGACTATGGAAGGCAGTATGAGAGAGAAATTTCATAGTGTGTATTTGTCCTCATACCTTTATAACTTATAGGTATATACCTTAATGACTTGTATTTTGTTGAAATTTGTTTGGTGAAGTTGTCCTTTTAAATGACAAAACCTCTCAGCTATCAAACTGTATCAGAGATCTTTGAGAAGGATAAAATTTTACTTGAGTTATTGATTTAAAAACAACAGAGAAATTACTTGGTTAGCAGCTAGAGATACTCCTCAGGGTCCTCCATGGTTGCTGAAGTCGTATTTGCCTTTTGCTGTTGAGCACAGGGCCTGCCAGGCTTCAGAAAATACTGTGGGTTAAGAAATCTGTAGGAAGACAGGCCTACCTTGACCTGAGCAGCTAGGCTATTGATTCCAGTGATTCTGTCCACTGTCTGGAGATCTTTAGTTTAGATGAAAGGCAGTTTTGCCCAATGGTCAGCACTTGGCAGTTGAAGCAAATTGCAGATAGACATTGTTCTGTGCCATCTGTCTTCTGTCTTCTTTGGAGGAAATAGAGTGCTGCTGCTAGGAGCCAACCTGTCTGTTTTTGTTATGAAAAGTCTTTTAATAATTAAATATTTAAATGTCATATTTCCTAGATCTCTGAGCAGTTGAGGGCTGTTTATCAGGTACAGCCACAATACAGAATCAGCCTGGAGAGCTGGGTCCAAGCTTGACTGTAGTGGCTCTCAGCTTAACAGGTAAAGCAGGACTAGATTAAATATAAATTTAAGTATGACTTAAAAGTACATACCAGTTTAAAACATGAGACTTATTGTTTTGTAGTCTGAAATAAGATTCAATGAACAGACAATTCAGTAAACATAGATGCATTTAGGATACATATATGAATACACACACACACAGAGTGAATAGGATGGGTGAACTGGATGCTCTTGGTGGGCCCTTCCAAAGGCATGCCACTGTGCAAAACACACATGTGACAGAGTCAGCAAGAGGAATTGAGAGTCAAAAACATAAGTAAAACTAGAACCAGGCAGGGAATACCTCAGTAAAGATGGCAGAACTTGGTCACCTTACCTGGCTCTCAGTTAAGATGGCGGCAAAGTCACCTGATCTCAGTTAAGATGGTGGTAAGGTTACCTGACCTCAGTCAAAATGGCAGCGGTTACATGTTGTATGGAAGAAAGACCTAGAGGCATGGTCTGCCCTTTTGTGGAGCTACCATGCCACAAGCTGTGGCAAGGAACAAAGGCTGGAATTGAAAACAGCCGCCTCATAGATCCTACCAATCTTGTTGACAGCAGTAGTGGTGGCAGGGACAGTTTGAGGAAAAGTGGAGCCAGTGGAGCTGGCGGAACACCGTTGGAGTGAGGGTTTATACCATAGCTGACATGTGAAAACCCATGAAAATGGTGACACCACAAGACATCTCCCCTCTATAGGCGGGGAGTGAAATGGTGGTGAACACTGCAGGGCTTGTAGAAGAGCATCCTCTACCTACAGGTGGGTGTTAAAGCCTGACTGGCTCTGGTCAGGGCAACTCAGAAGCCAGAGAGGCTAGAGGCTGCTCCAAGTGGTCTCTCACAGCGGGGAAAACTGACGAGTGGTCCAAAAGAAAAGAAAAAGAAAGGAGAAAGAAAAATCCAAGGGACTCTGGGTCCCCAGTGTGTGCAGTGCTAGCGCAGGAGGACTGACCCTGGTTCATTCATCTGGTCACTTTTTTAGCTATGGAAAGCAGCGAAGGGCTCAGCTGTAGCTGTGAAGGCTGTGGTTGGGGACTGGAAGGGGAAAACTCGACACCAAAGTTTTTGGTGTCTGTAGAGGTCAGCACTCAGGCAGATGGAACATGTGGTTGTTGTGGAAAAAATACCAGGTTCCAGATCACAACCTTGAGAGAGGGGCGAGAGAGCCTACTGAGTCCCACGGCACCAATGTAATGGTTTGAGTAAAACACTGCAGGTCCCCAAGTGGCAGCAGTGGGCAGTGGGCCATGAGACCATGCTGCAGGTCCCTGAGTGGTGGTAGGCAGTGGACAGTGGGTCCCAAGACCACGGCAGGCCACAAAGGCAGCCGGGTCCTAGGCAGGAAGCTGCATAGCAGGTGAGAGACTAAGACGGATAGGCACACCACACAGAGTGAAGTTGGATATTTATTTAGTGGATTACAGAAGGGAAGGGGAGAAAGGTGAAGAGCAGAGAGAGAGAGAGAGAGAGAACAGAGAGGAGAGAAGGGTAAAGTGGGGAGAAGGGAGAGACAGAAGCTGCCTCTTCGAAAGAGAGAGAGAGAGAGAGAGAGAGAGAGAGAGAGAGAGAGAGAAAGGAACTTAGGCTGGAAGCTGAAGATCAGTTTGCCTCTGCAGATTGGGGGGGGAGATGGAGAAGAAGTGGGTGTGGCTTGTCTCTTCAAGGGACAGGACAGACCACTACAGAGACCCTGCCTCAAATAAAGACTTTGGAGTAAGAGAGGACACAGAGGGCTGGAGAGATGGCTCAGCAGTTAAGAGCACCGACTGCTCTTCCAGAGAACCCAGATTCAATTCCCAGCACCCACATGGCAGCTAAAAACTCTCTATAACTCCAAGATCTGACATCTTCACACAGACATACATACAGGCAAAACACTAATGCACATAAAATAAAAATAAATAATCATTAAAAAAAAAGAGGACACCAAATGCCCTACTCCAGACCCCTCTTATGAACATCCAGGCAAATCCATCCTCATTCATGGCACACACATCACACTTTCACACATACACACAAGAGGGGGGGCAGAAGGGAGGGAGGGAGGCAGGGAGAAGGAGACAATGCGGTGACATCTTTCCCTGGGGTGCTGCAGCAGTCTGAGGCAAGTGTCTCCCAGATAGAAAATGTCCTGGTTCTTCAGGCTTGACCCTCAGGGAAAACCCACAGAGGTGCTTTGAATGGGTCTGGTGTCTGCTCTCTGAGTTCACTGCTAACAAGGTCATAGTCCTTGAGTTAACTCAGGACAGGTACCTGTGTTCCCTCAGAATCCCCAAAACAGAGCCCTGTTCCACACAACACCTGACACTACACGGGACTGAATCCTCTCAGAGTCCCATGTCCCATCGCGTCATGTGTCCGTCTGTCTGTGTGGTGTCATGTCGTGTCCATCCGTGTCCCCCCCCCCCCACACACACATGGCATGACTTGCTTCTGAACTTGCTTTGGAAAGGAAAATTGTTCTTGTTTGTTTGATTGGTTGGTTGGTTTAGGAGTTTTTGAGTCAGACTGGTTTCAAACTCATTACATAGCCCAAGTTGACGCTTGACGCCACCTCCTGAGTGCCAGGATCACAGGCACACGCCACCATGCCCTGTTTTCTAAAGGGAAAGTTAAACAGTGATTTCAGCCTCTTCTGGGTAGCTTTCCAACTTTGTTCTCTGAACAGCGTCGAGTGGGCGGGGCCATATCTGTGACGGAGGCCGAAATAAATTCAGATGCCTGTTTTCCTTTGCCAACAGCCACCTCACTGAGAAACTATTGAACTTCGTAAAAAAAAAAAAAAGTTGCTACTTATTTGAATTCGTGCACATGTAAGTGTGTGTGTGTGTGTGTGTGTGTGTGTGTGTGTGTGTGTGTCTTAATCCCCAGGATTAATAATGGAGACAGAGAACCAGCTTTTCCAAGTTTGCTTCTGACCTCATGGACACTGTGACACACCCCTTCTCATCAAATAAATAAACATAAAACTAAAACAAACAAATCGGTTAGGGATGCAGCTCAATTGGGAGAGAGTGCATACCTAAAATGCACAAAGCCCTGGGTTCAGTCTTTGCCTACAAAGCAAGTTCAAGACCAGCCTGGACTACATGAGATATGTGACCTTGTTTTTTTTTTTTTTCTTTTTTCTCTTTCTTTTCTTTTCTTTTTAGACAGTGTTTCTCTGTGAAACAGTCCTGGAACTCACCATGGAGATCAGGCTGGAGTATTTTTTGTTTTTCTTTTGTTTGTTTGTTTTGCTTTTTTTTTCTTTTAATTTCTCCATTTAATAACCCACATCCATCCATGTGGTATCTGTGTTCTTCAAAATGTTTTGCCCACAATTAAAACCTTATTGAAAAATTGACACCAAAATAGACCATTTTTTTTGTGTGTGTGTATGTATGTGTATGATAAAATCAAACATAATATGTTGGTAGAGTAGCTGAACTTAAAGACAGACTTTCTGTGAGAAAACACAAATTCGGGAGGTTGTATCGATCATTAGTATTGCTTTACAATGATTTGTTTTAAAGATTTCCATTTTAAATTATGTATATGTGGGGGTTATATACACAGAGTGCAGGTTCCCATAGAGGTCAGAGGCATGGGATTCCCTCGAGCTGGAGTTACAGGTATTTGTGAGCTGCCTACACAGCCTCCTGTGAGCCTGGCGTTTCTTCCTCTGGACTGGCACACCCTACTCAAAGAGCCACTGTCTGAGCATGGCTGAAAACCCTGGCACCCCTGTAGCAACCTGGCCATTTTACACCCATGAAGTAAGCATTGGGACTTTGTGCTAGCTGTTTCTTCCTGTGTTTTCTCTTTTCTTCTTCCAATGACAGAGTATGTCTTTATCCAAAGGCATAGTGACAGCTACATCAGTACTGCCACAGGAGTGAGCGCAGATAGGATGCTAGGCTGGTCTCTAACTCTTGTTTATGTCTGTCTGTCTGTCAGCACATGCATGCCAAAGTGTAAAATGTTAGATCAGGTGGCAACTGCTGGAGTTGGTTCTCTCTTTTTGCCATGTGGTCCTCAGGATCGAACTCTTGGCAGTAAGTTCCTTTACCTTCGGAACCATGTAATCAGGCCTTAAGGCTGGGAGATTTGTAATTGTTGGTGTGTGTACGTGTGTGGGGGGAAGAGGGAATTATATTCACACAGGAGTGTAGGATCCCCTGGTGGTTGTGACTTGAGTGCTGGAAACTGAACTCAGGTCCTTTGCAGGAGCAGTACGAGCTCGTAGCCAACTCTCCAGCTTCCTGGGTTTGATGTAGTTGTTTTGTCTTTAATTTTATTTTAATCTTCATTTGATATTATAGGTATGGGTCTTTGCCCACATGGATGTCTGTACACCACTTGCATGCCTGGTGCCCTCAGAAGAGAGTTTTAGATCCCATAGAACTGGAGTTGACAGGCAGTTGTGAGCCGTCATGTGGGGGCTGGGAATCAAACCATGGAACTCTAGAAGAGCAGCCCGTGCTCTTAACCACTGAGCCATCTCTCCAGTCCCCAGTTTTGTTGTTTTCTTTTGAAGACAAAAGCATCTCAGTATAGCCTGGGCTACTCTGACACTCTCAGCAATCCTCCTGCCTCAGCCTCCAGAGTGCTGGGATTACTGGGGTATACCACCACCCCAAGCTAAGCAGTGGTTTTGTTTTGTCCTTCTACTACCTGGGATAGTTATTGCTGTCCTCCCAAGCCACACAGATAAGGACCTGAGGGTCAGGTGACTCCCTCTCCATTGAGGTCCCCAACGAGTCTGACGGCCTGTGCCTGACCCTCACTTCTCTACTATTATCTTGTCTTGTCTCTCAGAAGCATCATATGTCCGTCTATCCAGGTCATCTGAGTCCAGAGACACCTATGGGGTCCACTCCTGGGTCTGGAGTGGTGGCAAAGGCACAGGCCCCAGGAAAGGCTCCACCCCCAGCCTATGCTGAATGTGTGTGGGTGGGGAGGGATAACACCTGACACCCCAGCCAGCTGGGCCTCCAGGCCTAGAGAGGAGTGACCAGTGTTGTGCTGCAAACCACTGGGCCTGACAGGCTACACATAGGAGAGCCAGCTTGTAAATAAGTAAGTAGGGAGGTAGGAAAGGCGGGGTGGGACCTTCTCCAGTTTCCAGGCTCAGAGGCCAGGGGCAGGAAGCTCCAGGCCTTCAACTCAAGCAAACCAAGGCTCCTACCTGTCAAGTCCCTTCTTTGTCCCAGTGCTAACACTCTGGAATCAACAGCTGCAGGGCTCTGCAGGAACTCTCTGGCTACACCCGCTGCCTCCTTCACCTCCACCCCAGGATGACCTTGAACTCCTGAGCTTCCTCATTCTTCCTCGTGCTCGGCCAGCACGTGACCAACTGAGCTACAGCCCTGCTCCTGCCTGGTTTTGTTTTGTTTTGAGACAGGATCTCACGTAACACAGACTGGATTCAAACTCACGATGTAGCTGAGGCTGGTCTTGAACTTCTGATCCCCTGTTTTTAACTCCTAAGTGCTGAGATTATAGGATGTCACCACCATAAATAACAGCTTAAAAAAAGAAGAGAAAAAGAGGGTCTTACTTTGTAGCTCAGCCTGGCCTTGAATTTACAGTCATTCTCCTGCTTCAGCCTCCAGAGTCCTGGGATTACAATTCTGAACCACACCTGTCCCAATGCAGACCCATATCAGGGGACACAGAAGACACGGGAAGAGTCCCCACCTCCACCCCCAGTCCTGCAGAATGAGCGGATGCAGCCTCTGGAGGTGAGCAACGTAGGAGCAGGAGAGTTCAGGTTACTAAGCGGCCTGTGAGTTCTCTGCCTCCCCAGTACCGGGATCCAAGTGTGCACCACACCAGCCCCATAATTTTTCATTTGGGCACTGGGGCTAGAACTCAGGTCCTCCTGTAAGCACACAGCACACATTTTACCCACTGAGCCTTCTTTGCAATCTTACCATTTCATTTCCCTTAGGTCTTTGGGACCCAAGGCAGCAGCCTAGTCCGAAACAATAGCCTCTTTATTTATTTATGTTCTTTGTTAGTTGTTTATTTAGCTGGTTCTGAAAATGATAGGCGCAGGGCCTTGTGCATGTTAAGTGTCCATCTTGTCACTGAGCTGTGTTTCTGAATCCCGTTTATTGATCGATTGAAACAGAGACTCACTGTGTAGCTCAGGTTAGACTGTGTTAGTTCTCCTATCTCGGCCTCCCAAGTGCTTGGCTATGCCTAGTTTGTAATGTTTAATAGAATGAAAATACACGTGTATAGATTAGTGTCAAGGGACAAGACGAAACACTGTAGTACCAGCTTGGGGCACACAGTTGTTAACGACAGCTCACACACATCCACAGCTTGCCTTAGAACTGTGTTGCAAACTAGGCCTGGTCGTACACATCTGTAATCTTAGCAAACAGGAGGCAGAAGCAGGAGGATTCAAGTTCAAAGCCAACCTACATATTGAGTTCCAGGACAGCTAGGGATATATAGAAAGACTCTGGCTTTGTTGTTGTTGTTGTTTTGTTTTTGAGACAGGGTTTCTCTGTATAGCACCAACTGTCCTGGAACTCAGTCTGTAGACCAGGCTGGCCTCAAACTCACAGAGATCCACTTGCCTCTGCCTCCCAAGTGCTGGGATTAAAGGCATGGGCCACTGCCCAGCTTCTTGTTTTTTGTTTTTGTTTTGTTTGGTTTTATTCTTTTTTTTTTAATATTTATTTATTTATTTATTATGTATACAATATTCTGTCTGTGTATGTGCCTGAAGGCCAGAAGAGGGCGCCAGACCTCTTTACAGATGGTTGTGAGCCACCATGTGGTTGCTGGGAATTGAACTCAGGACCTTTGGAAGAGCAGGCAATGCCCTTAACCACTGAGCCATCTCTCCAGCCCTGTTTGGTTTTATTCTTAAAGAGAGTGAGAAAGAAAGGGGGGGGGGGGGGCTACAAGATGATTCCATGGACAAAGGCACTTGTTGCCAAGCCTGTATTCAATCCCTAGGATTCACAGAGGATAGAAATAGCTCCTTAAAGTTGTCCTCTGGCCGCTATACATTGTGAATACATGCACACACACATAAATTAATCTAAAGAGAATGTCCTCATAAAAAATTAAAAATTTAAAGTAAGTTATTTCTTCCTCCCTCATCAGGCTGTTTCAGTGGGGATAGGTTAGATTGCACAACAATCACAAACAGTCCTGACTGCCCGCTGGAATGGTAAAGGATTGGAAGCTGGAGAGACGGTTTCAGGTCCCAACACCACATGGCACCTCACAACCGTCTGTGCCTACAGTTCCAGGGCATCTGATGCCCTCCTCTGGCCTCTAAGGATGCCAGACATGCATGTGGCACATAGACACACAGGCTGGTGAAACACCCATCCACATAAAATAATACATTAAATAAAATACTCACTGATGTTACCTGTCCAGATTCTAATAGATTTGTCCTGCCTCTCCCTCCCTGGCTTCTTTCTTTCTTCTTTCCTTCTCCTCCCCTGTTCCTTGTCTTTTTCCTTTTAGAGTATGTGCAGTTAAATTCCTAAAAAAAATTCAATATTGGTAAAAATGGGTCCCTTTTGATTTCACATTTCAGCCTCATTTTTCAGTCCTTGGCTTCTGTCGGTTGCAGAATTCAAAAGCGCTGTCTGTACGCAAAGCATTCTACACATTCTGCCAGAACCCTGGGCTACAGGGGCTTCCTGTCTCCCAGCAGGGGCTATTCACCCTTCTAGTGACAGAGCAGGTTTGTGGGGCCAGCAGGAAATGGATAGTTTATGTAATTAGCTCCCAGCTCCTGTGCCTCTGGCAACTGAATGGCTATAGCCCTGGACTTGGGTTTACGCTGATGAATAAGGGGAACTGAAACAAATGCACAGCAGGACCACGTGCGGTGGCTGCTGGGAAGACGGTACAGAAGCAGAGTGGCAGAGAAGGCTGTGCTGCCAAGCCTAAAGACTTGAGTGCAATCCCCAGGACCACATGGTAGATAGAACAAGAGAAACCAATAGTGCCAGTTGTCCTCTGACTCCAACACATTGATGGGCATGCACTCACACACAGTAAATAAAGATGAGACAGGGTTTCTCTGTAGCTTTGGAGCCTGTCCTGGAACTAGTTCTTGTAGACCAGGCTGTCCTCGAACTCGTAGAGATCTGCCTGTCTCTCTGCCTCTCAAGTGCTGGGATTAAAGGCATGTACCACCATTGTCCAGCTAAGAACTTTTTAATAATGAAAAGATGGTGTAATATTTTCATAAAATTTATACATCCTTCATATACTTTTTTGTTTGAGACAGGGTATCACAGTGTGGCCCAGAATGGCCTGCCACTCACTACTAGTAGCCTAGGGTAACTTCTTCAGATTTGCAGCAATCCTCCTGCTTCAGCCTCCTGAGTGCTGAGATTCCAATTGGATGGCACCATCCTTCAAAAACTGATATGGATGCTTCCTCCGCCAGCAAGCCCTCCCTGCCCTGTCTCTATCTCTCAGGCTAGTCTTCCCCTCCTGCCCCTCATGCCCGTCTTTACTCTTGATGTCACTGTCTGTGGCCCAGGCTGGTCATGAACTTGGAATCCTCCAATAGTTAGGATTGCAGGCCTGAACAAGAGCTGTGAGTGAGATCCTGCCCAGAAGGCTGTTAGAACAGACAGAGCCCTGAAGTGTCTGTCCTCTGCTCCTCCTACAGGCAGACAGCAGACTTTCTAGGAGAGCCACCCTTCAGGGCATTTCCCAGGTGGTCAACAGAGCCCAGGCAGGCTTCTTGGCTCCCCATGGCTCAGCCCAACCTCTCACTGCCCTTTCCACCCCTTGGGAAGCCCCAGGCTTTTCTCCCACTGATGAAATCTGAAGGAATCCGGGTAGGAGGTTCGGCCAAATGGAAGAGAGCAGGCTGGAACCAGTTTGTGTGTTTCTTCTTTTACAGGGGACAGGCAGTGGGGCAGAACACTCCCAGCTAATCCTAATCCCTACCCTTCAACATTTCCTGGCTGAGGTTCACCCTACCAGTCCCCAAACCCCCAAGATTCTGGGTTCAGGATGCTTCTTTACTCTCCTTCTCCGAGTCTATTGTTCTTACCCTTGGAACGGTGACAGTGTCTAGACTAAGAATGCATTTTGGGATGAATTGGCCTGAGACCAATATTTTTTTTTTAAATTGTTACATTTATTTGTGTGTTTGTGCATGCATGCGTGTGTGTGCATGAATGTGTGTGTGTGCCTGGGTGTGTGTGTGTGTTGCATCTGGCATGCTCCTATGGAGAGCACCCAATCTATGACTGTCTGAGGAAGCAGAATGCAAAAGATCGTTTCTCCTGGCTAGGGAGATGGTTTTCTACTAAAGCACCACCACCCCTTGTCCATTCCTTCTTTCTTTCATTTGTTTTTCGAGACTGGGTTTTTGTGTAGCCCTTGCTGTTCTGAAACTCATTGTGTAGTCTAGGCTAGACTCAAACTCAGAGATCTGCTTGCCTCTGCCTTCTGAGTGCTGGAACTAAAGGAGCTCACCACCACCTGGTTTATCCTCCTGAAATCCTTTGTTTTGTTTTGTTTTTGTTTTTCGAGACAAGGTTTCTCTGTAAAACAGACCTGGCTATCCTGGAACTGGCTCTGTAGACAAGGCTGACCTTGAACTCACAGAGATTTGCCTGCCTCTGCCTCCCTGATTGCTGGGATTAAAGGAGTGTGACACTCGGCCCTTTTTTACTCGGTACTTTTTTTTTTTTAAAAAATATTTATTTATTTACTTATTATGTATACAATATTCAGTTTGTGTGTATGCCTGCAGGCCAGAAGAGGGCACCAGACCACATTACAGATGGTTGTGAGCCACCATGTGGTTGCTGGAAATTGAACTCAGGACCTTTGGAAGAGCAGGCAATGCTCTTAACCACTGAGCCACCTCTCCAGCCCCCCTAAAGTACTTTTTAAATGGAGAGGAGTGTCCAGGCCTGAAATCCCAGGATTTGAGAGGTTGAGACAAGAACACTTCAAGGTCAGCCTGGGCAGTGTGAAAGCCTATCTGAAAAATAAAAACAAAACCTTTCAATGTGTAGGTACCTGCCATTTCAAGAGGTCCGGCTGTTTTATCCACTACAGTCCACAGATAAGAGTTCTTTAGCAGGAGATGCATGTGAGTGGGTGTGGGTTGGTATAACTTCCCAACGACCCGCCCCTTCTGAACGCCTTTGCATCCTCTCTGGCCACGCCCCCTCTCCTGCCCCACCCCTTGTAGGCATTGTTATTCAGCCTTGGTTGGGTGACCAGCCCCTCTTTGATCTTGGTCCAGTCCCTCGCTCACCACCTGGCGCCGAACGCTCCGTAACCAATCAGCGCTCGCGGACTGGCCTCCGCCTTCTCAAGCCCCGCCCTCCGTCTTTAATCCTAATCGCTTCCGTCCAGCAGCCTCAGAGCCACGCGGCGCGGCCTGGGAGGTGTTTTCTACGCTTTTTGGCGCCACTTTCCACATCCCCGGGCCGCTGCCTATTTGCATTTGAGAATTTGATTTCCTCTCCAGGACCCGTGACCCTCAGTCTACTCCTCCTAGGACTCCAGTACGCACCGCAGGGACCGAGAACCAGGCGCCCTAGCCCTGGGATCTCGGATCCCTGTCTACCGGAGTCAGGCATCCGGATCTCCGCCACCTGGATTGAGTTTCTTGAAGACCTCGGCCACTTGGGCGGCCTCAAGCCTTTCCCGGAGTCGAAGATCCCCACGTCCTGGTCTGAAGAGTTGCCTCTCCTCCCCACCACCACACCGAAAGAAAATAAAAGAAAAAAGAAAACCAACCCAGACACTCAGCTCCCAGTTTTCGGGGATCCGACATCACCAGGAAAAGTAAAGGGGTCTCGGCGCACAGCCCAGAGAGATTAGGATACGCCAGCCTCCGAGAGCCTGTGGACACACAACTTCAAGGACCCCTGCAAAGTTCCAGCCTCGACTTTCCGTCCCGAAAACATTGCACCTAGTCTCTAGGCGCGTAAGGAACCCCCAGTTGCGGCTCAGCATGGCGGTGGATCCCCCCAAGGCCGACCCCAAAGGGGTCATGGCGGTGGATCCCACCGCGAACGGTGCGGTGCTGGGCTCCAGAGAGGACCAAGGCGCGAAAGCAGGTGGTTGCTGCCGTTCCTGGGACCAGGTGCGCCGCTGCCTTCGCGCCAACCTGCTGGTGTTGCTCACGGTGGCGGCAGTGGTGGCCGGCGTGGTGATAGGGCTGGGGGTCTTGGCGGCCGGCGGTGCTGAAGCACTGGGCCCGGCGCGCTTGACCGCCTTCGCCTTCCCGGGAGAACTGCTGCTGCGTCTGCTGAAGATGATCATCCTGCCGCTCGTGGTGTGCAGCCTGATCGGAGGTGCGGCCAGCCTGGACCCTAGCGCGCTCGGCCGTGTGGGCGCCTGGGCGCTGCTCTTTTTCCTGGTTACCACACTGCTCGCGTCTGGGCTCGGCGTGGCCTTGGCTTTGGTGCTGAAGCCGGGCGCCTCCTTTACCGCTATCAACGGCTCAGTCGGAGACACCGGTGTCCACAGTGGACCCACCAAGGAGGTGCTGGATTCCTTCTTGGATCTCGTGAGGTGTGTTCCCGCAGGGGATTGGGGTGGGAAGGGCCCGGTGAGTGACAACGGTGGTACGAGGGAGGAAGGACTCTTTTCTGAGTCTCTGTTGCTCAGGATGACCCTGAACTCACGGCAGTCCTCCTGCTCTGCCCTCTCGAGTGCAGGGATCACACGTGCGTGCCACCACTGATGGTGGGACTTTAGATTTCTCCAGAGTGGGACACGCCTTCTAGGATCTAGGAAACCCAAGGTAATGTTAACAGGACCTTGGAAGGGTGAATTTTTACGGAAGTTACCTAAATTTGGGGGCAGGTCTAGACTTGGAGGACCTTTAGAGGAAGAAAAAAGAGTAACCCTTCCTAGTTTTGTTGTTTTTGGAGACAGGTTACAGGGTCTCGTAGGTCCAAACATGGCCTTGAACTACTAATCTTCTGCCTCCACCTCCCAGGGCTTCATTTTGCTTTCTGAAAACAAAGTCTGCTACATAGCTCAGGCTGCTCTCTGAGCAGTCCTGCCTCAGCTTCCTTCCTCGCCTTGAACGGTGAGGGGTGGTGAGGGGTGGTGTCTAGTCTAGAGAGATACAAGGTCTAAGGAAAAGAGCCAGAGCCAAGCCCCCTCCTAAAGAATGAAGGTCTGCCGCTCCACAAAAGAACAGCTGTGCAGACTACTGGGAGGGAGCTTTTGGGTGGTGAAGGGCATAGAGATGGGGCTCCTGGACAAAGATTTGGACCCAAGTTATGAGACCTTTGTACTTCTCTGTCAGGACGTCCAATGTGGGTGTGAGGGGCTTCCTGATTTCCAGATAAGTGTCCTCGCACGCCACCCAGACACAGCTTGCTCACTCTAACCCCTGGCAGCCAGCCAGCCTTCCGCTGCGGCCTTTCTGCCGTTACCATCTCACTTCCTCCTGCACGCTCCTTCAGTGCCTCCCCCAACGTGGGGAGTGATTCTTATCCCTCCAGAGTCCTCCCCACTTCGGAGGACTCTAGATTCCGGGTCCACGTGGCCTCCTCATGAGGCCCTCTGATTCAGTGTCTTCAGATTGGGGACTTCCTGGAAGGAAAAGTGGAGGGGCGGGGGGAAAAAATGAGTCAGAAAACAGAGCATCCTCTATTTCTGGGTCAGAGTAGGGAGTAGTGGCTGAGATGGAGGACTGGGCTCTGCTTGTCCGTACTTCGTGTGCCTCCTGGCTGGTGGAGATTAGCTGGTTCCTGGGCCCTGCCCTGGTAGCGAGCAGGCACACCCACCTTCAGGCTGTTTGTTATGAACGGAGCCTTTCCCTCCCTCCCAAGCTCAAAACAGCTTGGCTGGCTGACCACCCTCAGTCTTAGCCAAGAACACCTCACGACCAGCTGGCATACAGGTAAACAGGGCACACAGCAGCACACATACAGGGGACTAGGCACTCCACATTTTTATTATTATTTTTGTGTATGAATGGCCTGCCGGTGTGTGTGCTGTGCACCACATGAGCGTGGTTACTGGATTCCCTGGGACTGTAGTCACAGGTGGTGGTGAGCTGCCACGTGCCACTTGGTTGTTTCTCTTCTGCATGGCCCTGGCTGTCCCGGAACTCACTCTGTAGACCAGGCGGCCTCAAACTCAGAGATCTGCCTGCCTCTGTCTCTGGAGTGCTGGGATTAAAAGCTGTGCACCATCACTTACAGCCCAGTTTGGAGCCACTTTCCATGATGTCACTAGCCATGTAAAAGCTTTAAGCCCATGTTCTAAAGGGCAGGTCAAGCCAGACCCACGCTTCTAAGATCCAACACTGGTGAGGTGGAGGCAAGAGGACCAGGAGTTATAGACCGCCCTGGGCTATGATAGATTCTCTCTCACCACCCCCATCCCCACCAAGAAAAGGACAAACAAGAATCCCACCTATCACTTCCTTGGGCAAGTTTCTTGCCTTTCTGTGCCTCGATATTTCCCTTGTTTTTTGTTTGTTTGTTTGTTTTTGTTTTTGGTGTGTGTGTGTTTATGGGTTTTGAGAAGGGGTCACCCTGTGTAGCCTTCTCTCAGCAGCAATCCCCATGCCTGCACCACACACCTGCCGTCCCCTTCAGTTCAAAAGGAGTTGGTGATGTAAAACAGTAGCTGTGCCACCTGGCATATGGCAAACACCCGCCACACACAAGTGGCCATGCAAGGACAGATGCATATTCATGACCGGAACAACCATCCCTTGTCACCAGATCTTAACCTCTCACTGCCACAACTCCGACCCACCAGCCTGCCCCTTAGGGATTGCCCTGTCCTCAGCCCTCCAGGAAGTAGCTGATGCAAGACTCCCCGTCTGGTTAAATGATTTTAGGGGGAGGAGCTGAGGCCTGGTGTGACCCTGCCTTTGCCTGCCTCTCTCTCTCAAAAGCCCAGGTTTTGTTTTTTTGTTTTTTAATTTTATTTCTAAGCCACAATCCCTTGGTTCTGAAACACCAGTTTCCTGGGGCCAGAAGAGGCTAGTTGAGACTCCCACATCCTGGAAAGGTGTGCTGACCTGGTGGTTGGTGGTGCTGGACTCAGTTATCCCTTCAGCTGCTCTAGACTGAACTATCACAGGTCTGAGTCAGTCTGGGCTTACACAATTTAAGGCCAGTTTGGATAACTTAGCAAGACTCTGTCTCAAAAAATAAAAAGAGGGGGCTGGAGAGATGGCTCAGAGGTTAAGAGCATTGCCTGCTCTTCCAAAGGTCCTGAGTTCAATTCCCAGCAACCACATGGTGGCTCACAACCATCTGTAATGGGGTCTGGTGCCCTCTTCTGGCCATACACACAGACAGAATATTGTATACATAATAAATAAATAAATATTTAAAAAAATAAATAAAAAGAGGGCTGAGAATGTAGTTCAGTGGTAGGGTATTCAAAGGTCCTTGGTTTCCATCTCTATTATGGCAAAAATAAAATAAAAGGATGTGGGGAGTGTGTGACTCAGGGGCTCAGGGTACTTTTGTTGCCAAGCCTGATGACCTGGGTTTTATCTCTGAGACCCACACAACAGATGGAGAAAACTGATGCCCGCGCACGTAAGACCAGTGGGGGCACATGTGCGCCTCCCCCCAGTAAATAAATGTTTATGGCATGGCAAGGTGGCCCACACCTTTTATTCCAGTGCAATGGCAGAGGGAGGTGGATCTCTGTGAGTTCAAGGCCAGCCAGGGTTACATGGTAAGATATTATCTAGGAAAAAAAAAATTGTACACAGGGTGGAGGTGTGTGTTAGAAAGAATCTTTATTGTAATCTTAGTACTTTGGAGGTAGATACAGGAGAATCAGAAGTTTAAGGTCACCTTCAGGTGCATATTAAGTTTGAGGCCAGCCAGGGCTACATGGACACTTCCTTAAACAATCAAAACCAAGAGATTCCTGTCCCTCTCCTGCCTGCCCCCTCCCCACCTTCCCACGACAGTACCTAACAACAACGTCTATTTCTACAGGAATATTTTCCCCTCCAATCTGGTGTCTGCAGCATTCCGCTCAGTGAGTCCTCTGGGGTGTACTAAGGGACTGGGGGTGGGGGGAGAAAAGGAAAACGGGCCTTTGGGGTTGCCACGGAGATTCACCCAATAAGATGGGGGCGGTTTGCTGGCTAGACAGCAGGTAGAACAGAAAGCAGACAGGAAGGGCTTGCTGTGGGTGCCTGAGAACCTGGGTTTGATTCCCGGAACACAGTTTTCCTCTGCCCTCCAAACACACTGGGTTGGGGGGCAATGGGAAGCATGCACATGTTGGGTATACACACAAACACACACACACACAATTAAATTTTAAAAAGAAAGAAGTGAGAATGTGGGAGAGGCTTGGTGGAGGCTGTAATACTAGCTCCGGGAGGCTGAGGTGAGGGAGAGGATAGAGTTCAGACTACACAAGGAGACAGTGTCTTAATAAATGAAACTGGGCAGACAGCCCTTACCTATAATCCCAGTACTTGGGAAGTGGATGGGGAGGAGTCAGGAGCTCAGGGTTATCCTTGGCTACATAGGGAGTTAGGGATCAGCCTGGGTCACAAGAGACCCTGTTTTGAAAAGAGAAAGGGAGGGAGGAACGAGGGATGCCCACGCCCAGTTTGTGGCTTTGTTCCCAGGATGGTGTGTAGCAACTTTTGGTGACAATTGACAGTGTTTTTTTTTTTTTCCCACCCCATCTGCAGTATGCTACCTCATATGTAACCACTAACACATCTGCAAACCAGGTGAGCCGAAGGGTCGGGGTCCTATAGAGCCTTGCCACGGGTCCAGGGTAGCTTTTCAGTTTTGCTGCCTTCCTTGCCCTCTGTCTTGTGAATCTGCATTCCTTGAGGCTGGGGTGTGGTTCCGTTGGTAGAGTGCCTACCTGGTATGTGCGAGCGAAGCCCCAGGTTTCATTCGCCAGCCCTGCATAAGCCATGGTGGCACACACCTGAGTCATCCTTGGCTGCATAGGGAGTTCTAGGCCAGTGTGGGCTACTAGAGACTCTCTCAAAAGAGGGGCTGGTGGAGCAGCTTTTGGGCATTGCTGTCCCCAGTTTGGTACCTGAGAGCCATGCTGACACTTGACCTGGCACTAATTCTTCCAACCTTGTCTACAGCAAGATGCCCCCTGTATACAAAGCAAGATCTACGAAGCCATGGTCCAGGTGAGCAGGGAAAGGCATTGCTGTCCCCAGCATGGGACCGGGGAGCCATGCTGACCCTTGACATGGCACTAATCTTTCCATCCCTGTCTACAGCAAGCCGTGCCCTGTACAAAAAGAGAGATCAACGCAACCATGGTCCAGGTGAGCGGGACAAGGGCTGAGGGGGCCACACCACAGGCCCATTATATTGTGGCTTTCCATTCTGCCTCCCACATTTTGCTGCTTTGAGTCCTTCCCCCCCCCCCCAACAAAAAAAAGCATAGTGTGAAATTTGATTTAAAGTTTGCTTTCCTTGGAGCTGGGGATATAGCTCAGTGGGTGGAGCATTTGTTTAGTGTGAATGTGACCAGTCCCGGGTTTGGTTCCTAGCGCCATGTAAACCAGGAGTGGTGGTGCCTACCTGTGATTCCACATTAGGGATGTGGGGGCAGGAGGGTCAAAAGTTCAGGGTTATCTCTTTATACATATGGAATTCAGAGGCCAGCTTGGATTATAAGAGACCCTATGAAATTCCATAGTCCTATATCTACTGAGGTTTGTTCCCCAATTGCTAGGCAGTCCCCCAGCAGAGCCCCGCCCCCAGCTCCTCACTCTTCCCCTACCTGATCCCATCCTCCTTTCCACCGGTCCACAGTGCCAATCTTACCCTCTCCATCGCCCAGAATCCCCAGTGCTCATGTCCCCCTTCCCTCTAGAACGTTGACTTTCTCCGCCTCCTCAGCTTCATCTTGAAACTTCATCTGCCTAGTTCATTTCCTGTTGGCCAGAGCGGGTAGATTTCTTCTTGTTCTCTGAGTGCTCAATTTACACTCATTTCTAGGTCCTTTCCAGAACCTTTTATTGCTTTTAAAAATTGTGCGTGTGTGTATGTGTGAGGGGGCACATGCCAAGATGCTCATGTGGAGTTCAGAGGACAACTTGTGGGAGTTGGTTCTTCCACCATGTAGCTTCTTCCTGGAGTCAGGCCTGAGGCACTGAGCTATAGCAATATCCCCACTTTATTTTAAAGACTGATTGGTGTGTTTTTTCAAGCACAGAGGTCCACAGAAGGAGTTGATCCCTTGGGACTGGAGTTAGGGGTGTTTGCAGGACACCCGCCTTATGATCTGAATACCGGGATCTAAATTCCATCCCAGCCCCAGCTACTCCCGGCTGGCACCTCCTCTCAGTTCCAGTCTTGCTTGAGTACCCTTTTAATTTGCTTTCTATTGTGAGAAACATCGTGACCAAAAGCAACGTGGGAAGGAAAGGGTCTGTTTTCCCTTAGCTCTATACAGTTCATCATGAGGGGACTCAGGGCAGGAACCTGGAGGTGGGAACGGAAGCAGGGACCGAGGAGAAATGCTGCTTACTGACTTGCCCCTCATGGCTTGCTCAGCCTACTTTCTTATGGAATCCAGAATCACATGCCCAGGGATGGCAGCACCTACCATTCAGCTGGTCCCTCCCACATCAATTATTAATCAAGAAAATGCTGTACAGATTGGCCTTTGTCTCAACTGGGGTTCCCAGATGAGTCTAGCTTGTGTAAAGCTGATAAAAAATAACTAGGGCTGGTTAGTTCCAGCCCCACCCCCTTTGGGTGACCCTGATCGAGTTTCCTGGGCCTTGGCAGGGCCTAGGACAAGTGGCTGTGTAGATGGTTAATGCTCTCTGTTCCTTTCCCACAGCTGGGATGTGAGGTAGAGAGCATGAACATCTTGGGCCTGGTGGTGTTCGCTATCGTCTTTGGTGTGGCCCTGAGGAAGCTGGGGCCTGATGGTGAACTGCTCATTCGTGTCTTCAACTCCTTCAATGATGCCACCATGGTCCTGGTCTCCTGGATTATGTGGTAGGTGGTGGGCACAAGGGGTGGACATGTCTGTTGTATGATACGGGGGAGCCTCCCAATGTGTCTCAGTTTCTCCATCTATAAAAGGGTGACCATCCTGTAATTCGTGACTGCTAGGATTGATACATTTGCCTTCTTGATCTTACTAGAAGGTGACAGAAGACAGCCAAACTCATACCACAGCCTCCCATGTAATAACATGGTTCCTTTTGAATTAAGTCTCTGAAAGAGTGCCTGCCTTACCCTGTTGCCATAGAGTGTAGGTGAATCATAGAAACACAGGAAAAGAGGTTGATTGGGGGCCATGGTCTCACTCAGCTTGTCTATAGCTGCCAAGAGTACCTGCATCCCATCCCCTGTTCCGGGCTCCTAACTAGTGAGCACCCACTGATGGGAGGGCTGCACTTTGGTTTTCGTTAAATGACTTCAGGAAATGAAAGCAAAAACCACACGCAGATGCCTCTGGTTTCCCGCCTTGTCCATCTGGTCTCACATTGACTCTGCCCACCTGGCCTGGATCTAAAGATCAGAAATTGAGAGAAAAGACAAGATGGCTACAAAAAAAAAAAAAAAAAAAAAAAAACAAAAAAACAAGCTGGCTGGAGAGACGGCTCTTCCAAAAGTCCTGAGTTTAATTCCCAGCAACCACATGGTGGCTCACAACCATCTGTAATGGGGTCTGGTTCCCCCTTCTGACCTGCAGGCATACACACAGACAGAATATTGTATACATAATAAATAAATATTTAAAAATAAAAAAAATCAGATATTTAAAAAAAAAAAACCAACAAAAACGAACAAACAGAAAAACTACCTAGACACACTCTGGAGGCAGAGACAGGTTGATCTCTGAGTCTGAGGCTAGTCTGGTATACAAAGCAAGTTCCAGGACAGCCAGGACTGTTAGACAGAGAAACTCTGTCTCCAAAAACTAAAACAAAACTAAAGCCATAAAACAGACATGCTCAGTGGTGAAGGGCTGGCAGCTCTTCCAGAAGATGGGGTTCAGGCACCCAGAATCCATAGGGTGGCTTGTGAACATCTCTGACTCTAATTCCAGGGGATCCTTTGTCCCTTTCTGGCCTGCATGGGCACTATACCCATGTGGTGCTCAGACATACATACAAGCGAAACCTCCTTACACATAAAAATGAATCTTTAAGAAAAGTAACTTTCCAGTGGCTGGAGAGATGGCTTAGGGATTAAGAACACTCATTGCTCTTCCAGAGGACCCAGGTTTGATTTCCAGCACCCACTTGGTGGCTCACAACCATTTGTAACTCCACCTCCAGGGGATCAGACCCCCTCTAACGGCATTTTAGGGTACCAGGTATGTGCATGATGAATGGAACACCTTCAGGTAAAACACTCCTACACATAAAATAAAAAAAGAAAAATTTTAGCCAGGCAAGGTGGTACATGCCTTTAATCTCAGTACTCAGAAGGCAGAGGCAAGCAGATGGATCTTTGTGGGTTCAAGGCTAGCCTGTTCTACATAGCCAGTACCAGAGCAGACAAGCAAACCAGTGAGACAATATCTTAAAACAAAACAAGCTGGACAGAGGTGGTGCACACTTTTAATTCCAGCACTTGACTGGGCTACACCCCCAGCCCTTCGCTGGGGAGGGGGTTCTGGGCTCTACTGCTGAGTCAAGTCCACACTCCTAGTATGTATTGATTAGTAAGATTGCTGCGCTAGAGTAGCGAAGAGAAGATGTGGGTGAGGACAGCTTCTAAGATAGCTTGGTTTCCTGCGCTGCTGCTACCCATTCCCAGCTGTGTGCTCTATCTTGTTAGAACTTCCCTGTGCCTCGGTTTTTTCTCTCTAGACAGTGGGGCCTGTGACAGCTGCTTCAGAGGTCACCAAAGAGTCAATACGTGTACTGTTCTTAGGACAGTGGCTGGTCTGTCCCATGCTCAGAGTAAACAATGGCAAATATTTATTTAAGCATTTGCGCTTATAAAATTTCTGGGCAAGTCTGAGTGGCTAGGACTTGGCAACTGGCCCTCCATAGTTGCACAGGTGACTGGGGACTGGTGTCTTTCTTTGTGTAATGGAAAAAGGACTGAGAAGACAGTCAGCCTTGGCAGCTAGGCAGGAGGGTATTGGGAAGCCTAGCCAGAAGCAAGTGTACCTTGGGGTCTTTGCTGTAGGAGACGGGGATGGTTGTTGAACCAGAAGTAGGACTGTGTACAAATACCTTCCAGCAAGTGTCTCACTTCATCCTGTAGCAATTCTGTAAGTTAGTAGTATTACCTTGTCTGCTTGGTGTTTGTTTTATTTTGTGGTGAAGACTAAAAACAGGACTTTGAGCTATCACTGAGCCACACCCTCAGCCCCTCACTGGGGGATTCTAGGCAGGGGCTCTACCACTGAGCCACACCTGTCAGCCCTCTTTAATTTTTGAGATAGGGTTTTGTGTCCTTGAACTTTTTTTTTTTTTTTTTTTTAAATTTTATGTGTGTGTTTGTTTGGCCTGCATATATATCTGTGCACCATGTGAATTTGGATCCTGTGGAAGTCAGAAGAGAACACCAGATCCCTTGGAACTGGAATTCTAGACTGTTAGGAGCCACTATGTGGGTTCTGGAAACCTAACCTGAATCCTGTGGAAAAGCAGCCAGTGTTCTTAACTGCTGAGCCATCTTCTCCAACCCCTGGCCTTGTTGTTTTGATTCTTATAACTTAATTAATACCTAAGTGGGATGACAGCTTTTTTTTTTTTTTTTTTTTTTTTGGTTTTTCGAGACAGGGTTTCTCTGTGGTTTTGGAGCCTGTCCTGGAACTAGCTCTTGTAGACCAGGCTGGTCTCGAACTCACAGAGATCCGCCTGCCTCTGCCTCCCAAGTGCTGGGATTAAAGGCGTGCACCACCACCGCCCGGCGGGATGACAGCTTTGTAGTCCATTTTATACGCATGTTCAGTGTTAGCTTTACTAGCTGTGACTGACATGCTTGTAATGGGAACTCCCTAGTGGGCTGTCAGTCAGCCATGATCAAAAGCTCGGGGCATGTGGCAAATGACACAGACCTGGGGGTTAGCGTCACCCAGTCAGGCCCTTTTCTTTTCTGTTCTTTGAATGTGTTTCTGGCAGCAGCTGCTTTAACAAGCAAACCCAGAAAGAAAATGACTCAGAGTGCTGAGTACTTCATTCATTGTCAAGTCTGCATCCAAGGTCGCTGTTCTGGCAGGTGTGAGAGCACACCCTGGCTTTTATCTCACAGCCATGCTACCTTCAAAGGGAAAAGGCACGTCTACAGGTAGCTGGGTCTCCCCAGGCCAGTCTTGGGGTGACTCCAGACTTCAGCTGAAGTGCTGAGCACAGGACTTGGCTGTGAGTCCTGTGATCGGCAGCCGTAACCTGTCTCTGTGATGATCAGGTACGCCCCTGTGGGCATCTTGTTCCTGGTGGCCAGCAAGATTGTGGAGATGAAAGACGTCCGCCAACTCTTCATCCGCCTCGGCAAATACATCCTGTGCTGCCTCCTGGGCCATGCCATCCACGGGCTCCTGGTTCTGCCCCTCATCTACTTCATCTTCACCCGCAAGAACCCCTATCGGTTCCTGTGGGGTATCATGACTCCTTTGGCCACAGCTTTTGGGACCTCTTCTAGGTGAGGCCTGTTACCAGTTATAACCAAGGGACCTGGGAGTGGATATCAGTGTTTGACCTGTGAAGTGCTGTGATTGGGGTCATTTGTGTTTTATGTGTATCAGCCTGTATGTCTGCAGTGGGTATGGTGCCTGCAGAAGCAACAAGAGGGTGTTTGATTCCCCTGGGACTGTAGTTACAGTCCTAAGTTGCCTTATGGATGTTGACAAATGAACCCCGGTCTTCTAAAAGAGCAGCCAATGTTCTTAACTGCTGTACCACCTCTCCAGACCCCTTCATCAGCTATTTGGGGTCCTGGATTCTACTGCCCTTGAAAGAAATGAGAGAACTCCTTAGAGTTTTTTCTTCTCATTTTTTCTTCTGTCTTGTGCGTGTCGTATATGTGTGGGTGTGTGTAATCAGAGAACATCCGCTTTGATTTTCCCGTGTGCTCAGGCTAGCTGGCCTTCAAGTTGCGGGGATCCCTACCTCCCATAGGGGTGCTACACAGACATTTGTACTGTGTGATTTGTTGTTGTTTTACATGGAAATGGGGAATTGATCTTTATGTCTGTACAACTACAGCCATTTCCTTAGCAGCCCCCCCCCCTTTTGAAACAAAACCAAAACAGCAAAGACATCTATTCTCCTGCGTATTTGTACATCTGTGGAGATCTGAGGACAACTTGAAGGAATGGGTCCTTTTTCCTACCCTGGGCGTTGAACTCAGGAGTGTCGTGCTTAGCAGCAAACACCTTTACCCTTGTCAGCACCCCTTTCTCTTTTTGTTGTGCTTTGAATTGAAACCACGACCTTGAGCATGCCAGGGATAAGCCTTCCCCAGAGAGCCACACCCATGACCCCTAACTGGAGGGATCTAACCACATGCTTAACCACTGACCTACATTCCAGCCCTCTTTATTTTTATGAGACAAGGTCTCACTATGTTAGCCCAGACTGCTTTCGAACTTGGAATCCATGCTGGGTGTGGCGGTGCTTTATTCCCACCACCTGGGAGTCAATGGCAGGTCCATCTCTATTTGAAGCCAACCTGGCTGGTCTACAAAGCAAGTTCCAGGCCAGCTGCAGCTGCACAGTGAGAGACCCTGTCTCGGAGAGAGAAAAACAAAACAAAACAAAAAAAAACCCCACAGACACACAAAGAAACTTGGTCCTCAGCCTCCCAGGTGCTGAGGTTACAAACCTGTGTCACTACGTGCAGCTTCTTGTGGGTGTTTGCAGCCTTCTGCTCACAGGCAGAAAGACAAGACAGGTCTAGAGGGTGCATGCGAGACCTTAGTTCTCCCATGCATAGCATGCTATACTCCAAGTACTGTTCAGGATCCCTCTGTTTCGTAGGGCGCTGGGTGCCAGCTTTGGGAAGAGAAGGGCATTGGAGAGCTAGAAGATCCTTCGGATGGTGGAGGAAAGGGAGTTTGGGCAGGTGGTCAGGGTCTTCCGATGATGTGAGTGGGGCTGAGTTGTGGTCCGCAGTGCTCCTCCAGGCTCACCCTGATACCTCCCATCAGCTCTGCCACATTGCCTCTGATGATGAAGTGTGTAGAGGAGAAGAACGGCGTGGCCAAACACATCAGCCGGTTCATCCTGCCCATCGGCGCCACGGTCAACATGGACGGGGCGGCCCTGTTCCAGTGTGTGGCCGCGGTGTTCATTGCTCAGCTGAATGGCGTGTCCCTTGACTTCGTGAAGATCATCACCATCTTGTGAGTGCAGCAGAGCTGTGACAGGAGCCCCGCCCCCTCCTTCCCATCCCGGATGCAGCTCTCACTTCTCTTCCCTCCCCAGGGTCACAGCTACAGCATCCAGTGTGGGGGCGGCAGGCATCCCTGCAGGGGGTGTCCTCACACTCGCCATCATCTTAGAAGCTGTCAGTCTCCCTGTGAAGGACATCTCCTTGATCTTGGCCGTGGACTGGCTAGTGTGAGTGGGGCCTTGGGAGTTTGGGGGGCAGAGCTGGGGAGTATCCTGGGAAAGAGGATAAGGACTTCTGAGCACAGGGAGAAAGACATGAGGGAGGTCTAGAGGGAACATGTGGGGGCCCTAATCCTTATGTTCTTGTGGTGGTGCACACCTTTAATCCCAGTACTCGGGAGGCAGAGGCAGGTGGATCTCTGAGTTCAAGTCCAGCCTGTTTTAAAGAGAGTTTCAGGATGGCCAAGGCTGCAAAGCGAAACCTTGTCTCAAAACAACAAAACAAAAATATTGATAATAATTTATGTATTATTGTGCGTACATGATAGGGGATGAGATGTGTTTCATGATATGGTTGGTTTTGCTCCGTTCACTTTTTGTGTGGATTCTGGAGCTCAGTCTCAAGCTTCCAGTCTTACAACAAGCACTTTTACCTGCTGAACCATCTTGCATCAGCCTTCTGCTTCAGACTTCAGGGTACTAGGAATACATGTGTGAGCCACTGTGCTTGGCCAACCTTTGGGGTTTCATAAGAAACCCCAGAAAAGCAATGAGCCATTGTACTTTGCAATCGTGACTCCTAGGACAGGCGGACATGCAGACATGCAGTTTAAGCTCAGTCTGTCATAACCTTGTGATCTTAATCCTTGTGTGTCTCAATTTCCCCATCTGTACAATGGGAAGAGAGTGAGGTACACGCTGCAAACACCCATGTACACCCTGGGCCTAACAGAGACAGAGCTCATTCATTGGCCAGCTAATCTGCCCCACTGATCATGTTCAAAAAATAAGGATGTCAGGTGTGGTGGTGCCTGCCTTTAAATTCCAGCACTCAGGAGGCAGAAGGAGGGAGGAGAAGCTCTGCATTTGAAGCCAGCCTGGTCTACATAGTGAGTTCCGGGACAGCGATGTAGAGAGACCCTGTGGAACAGCTTTCCTAGTGGAAGAAGACAGGCCCTGGCCTCCTGCCTCCTCTCCCTTCCCTCTCACTTTGTCACTGCTTGCGCCCTTTAGGGACAGGTCCTGTACCATCCTCAATGTGGAAGGTGACGCGTTTGGGGCAGGACTGCTTCAAAGTTATGTGGATTGTACCAAGACGCCGAGCTCTGAGCCTGAATTGATCCAGGTGAAGAATGACATGCCTCTGAATCCACTGCCCCTCACCACAGAGGAGGGGAACCCCCTTCTCAAACAGTACCGGGGACCCGCTGGGGACGCCGCCTCCTGTGAAAAGGAGTCTGTCATGTGAATTTCAGGACTTCATATGCTTTGGTGGCATCGCATTGGAAGTGGGGATCATGAGGGCTGGAGAAACAGGCTGGTGTGGACTCGGATGGACTGTTTACACAGTCCGTGAGCTCTAGGGGTCCCTCCTCCTTCCTGCAGTGGGTATTGGGAGCCTCCTTGCTGGGGTGTATGTGCTTTATATGAACGTGTCCACAGATCTGCCCCCCATCCTGGTTCCTTCTCTGCCACCCATGTCACCCATCCAGCCTACCTGTCTACCGCATAGAGTTCTCTGTCCTTTGAAGACAAATGCATTGTGATGTAGTGGCCATAGGTGTGTGTGTGTGTGTGTGGTGTGCATGTGTGTGAGTTCTCTGACCTTCCCAAGTCTCTCCATGACAACAAGCACTCCCCCACAAGTCCTGAGGGAAAGCCAAAGATAAATATTGTCGCTCCAGGGCACATTTTTTTAGCAATAAAATGGTGTCAAGTGTATGGGATGAGGTGTTCTAAGAATCTGACTAGTACCAGGTGTGCCGCACTCATCTGCAGTCTCAGCATTTGGGAAGCAGGTTCCAGGTTCTTACCTGGGAAAGGACACAGGAAGAAGAATCAGGAGCTAAAGGCCAGCCTGGACTATGACACTGCCTCAAGAAAATAAATAAGGGCTGGAGAGGTGGCTCAGAGGTTAAGAGCACTGACTGCTCTTCCTAGAGGACCTGAGTTCAGTTCCCAGCTCACAGCCATCTGTAATGAGATCTGGTGCTCTCTTCTGGCCAGCAAACATATAGACAGAACACTGTATACATAATAAATCTAAAACAAAAAAAGAGAAAATAAATCAATATTTAGCTAGACATAGTGACACACTGAATCCTAGCAACTCACATCTGTCTGTCACCCCAGTTCCAGGGAATCGGGTCCCTTACGGGACATATATGCAGGCAAAACACCAATGCATAAATTTATTTTAAAAGTATATATTGACTAAACACACTGAGCATTTCAATGCCAAAGACAAGTTTAGGCTTCACTGAACTCCAGCGATCATGTACCTCTAGGGTGTAGGAACCTGTTGCAAAGACAGGAACCTGAGTTCTGTCCCCAGGACCCACCAAGCGAAAGGACAGAACACATTCCTGCAAGCCACACACCATCCCAATGTGTATACACAAATACTATGTAAAATACCTATTAAAGAGGGCTTAAGAGAACTGGCTGCTCTTCAGACAACTGGTTCCATCTCCAGCACCCACATGGCAGCTCACAACTGTAAAGGGTGGAAAGTCTTAACCATTCATACCTCCCTCGGGGATCAGATGTCCTCTTCTGACCTCCATGGGTACCAAGCGCTCCTGTGGTGCACGTGCAATCATGAAGGCAAAGCATTCTTTACATATATTGCCTTATTATAAAGGAATCAGTTCTAACATGTAACGGGCTGGAAAGATGGCTGCTGCTCTTCCAGAGGGCCTAGATTCCGTGCCTAGCTACACAGGATGGTTCATAACTGTCTGTCACTCCAGTTCCAGACAATGTGAGCTTGGTCCCTGGATCCCAGTGAATGTGGGAGAGAACCGGCTTCACAAAGTTCTCTTCTGAAGCCGGGCGTTGGTGGCGCACGCCTTTAATCCCAGCACTCGGGAGGCAGAGGCAGGCGGATCTCTGTGAGTTCGAGACCAGCCTGGTCTACAAGAGCTAGTTCCAGGACAGGCTCCAAAACCACAGAGAAACCCTGTCTCGAAAAAAAACAAAAAACAAACAAAGTTCTCTTCTGATCTCCACACAGCTACACTATTTTTTTTTTAAATATTCTTTTTTTTTTTTATATTTTATTTATTTATTTATTATGTATACAGTGTTCTATCTGTGTGTATGCCTGCAGGCCAGAAGAGGGCACCAGACCGCATTACAGATGGTTGTGAGCCACCATGTGGTTGCTGGGAATTGAACTCAGGACCTTTGGAAGAGCAGGCAATGCTCTTAACCACTGAGCCATCTCTCCAGCCCCTTTTTTAAATATTCTTGAGACAAGGTCTCACTGTGTACGCCGGACTGACTTTGAGCTCAGAGATCCACCTGCCTCTCTCCTGAATGATGGAATTAAAGGCAAGCGCCACTATACTTAAAATTTTGCTGTTTAAAATCACCATTGATCCTGGCTTGCTGACAGTGGTACTACAGCCTCTTGCGTAAAATGAATAATGTATTGCCTTTGGGAATATGAGTGAGCCTGTGCTTATAAAAATAAGTGCATTTTGTTCTGTGTTCTACTTACAAATCTTGTACAGGGTCTGGGTGTGTGGCCTAGTGGTAGAGCCCCTGCCCAGAATCCCCCAGTGAGGGGCTGGGGTCATGGATCAGTGGTAGAGCCATTCTAATATGCACAAGGTTGTTGACTTCATCCCCAGCATTGGGGATGTGCATCTTGTACAATTTTTGGAAAGTTCAAACACCCCTGTGACTTCCTGCTACTCTCACTATCCAAATATTTCCCATAGAATAATTGGCTCTTTCTTTTTAGGATTCTTCTTTTCCTTCCTTCCTTCCTTCCTTCCTTCCTTCCTTCCTTCCTTCCTTCCTTCCTTCCTTCCGTCTTCTTCTTTCTCTTTTGAGACAGGGTCTCTCTATGTAGCCCTGGCTGGTCTTGAACTAGCAGAGATGCTCCTGTTTTTGCTTCCTGGATGCTGGGATAAAGGTGTGCCACCAAGCCTGGTTTAGGATTGTTTTTTTCTTTTTAAACAGGTTTTGCCTGCATATATATCTGTGTTCTCTCTCTCTCTCTCTCTCTCTCTCTCTCTCTCTCTCTCTCTGTGTGTGTGTGTGTGTGTGTGTGTGTGTGTGTGTGTGTGGTGTCTGTAGAGGCCAAAAGAAGGTAACAAATCCCCTAGAACTGGAGTCATTGTGAGCCACCATGTGGGTGCTGAGAATTGAATCCCAATCATCTGGAATAGCAGCCAGTGCCCTTAAATGCTGGGCCATCTGTAAAGTCCTAGGTCATTCTTGGTTTTTCAAGACAGGGTTTCTCTGTGTAGCTTTCAAGCCTGTCCTGGAACTCACTCTGTAGACCCAAGCTGGCCTCGAACTCACAGAGATCTGCCTGTCTCTGCTTCCCGAGTACTGGGATTAAAGGTGTGCACCACCACTGCCTGGCCTTGTTTTAGGATTTTTTTTTTTCTGGTTTTTTGAGACAGGGTTTCTCTGTGGCTTTGGAGCCTGTCCTGGAACTAGCTCTGTAGACCAGGCTGGTCTCGAACTCACAGAGATCCGCCTGCCTCTGCCTCCCGAGTGCTGGGATTAAAGGCGTGCGCCACCATCTCCCGGTTTGTTTTAGGATTTTTGAGGTAGGGTTTCCTATGTATCCCAGGCAGACCTCAAACAAAGCAATCCTTCTGCCTTAGCATCCCCTAGTGGTGGAATTAATTGTACTTACCAGTCACCTGACTTTGATTCGCTCTTTTATTCTTTCTCTTGGAAACCCCAAATCTGCTATGTCACTTAGAGTCTTGCTGTTTCGGGGATACTCACCTTTTTAACCCATGCTGGCCTAAACTCTGGATCCTATGGCCTCAGCCTTGAGTGTTAGGAGCCGTTTCTCCCCCTAAAGATTATTACAGGAACCATCACCTTGGGGGGCCGGCAGGGAACCCCACACCCATAATTCTGTTAAGAATAGTTCTATTGACAAAACCTGCCCCACACCCAATTAGCTATTCGCTAATTGCTAACGAACTTAATCTGTTAGCAGACCCATCCCAAATTCCAGACAATCTAGAGAGAACTAGGTGTGTCAGCTGGCGACATCCTGGCTGGGAGAATCAACATCTGACTTCCTGGCCTACGTGACGAATCTGAGGAACCCAAAACCACGTGATTGGGACCACGGCGGCAAGATCCCGCTCCTGCCCCCCAATCAAGGGGCTATATAAGCAGTAACCCTGTCCCCAATAAACGGAGGCTTTGACAAATCTTCGCTTGGCCTCATTTCTTTATCTCAGCCCATCTCTTCCAGGTAGCGCCCCTCCGAGAACCCTGGAATAACAGACTGCCAGGGTAGGTCACAAATTCTAGACTAGTGGTCCACCCACGGCGGTCACACTTGAGTGCCTGGATTACAGGTGTGTGCCATATGCCCAGCTGTGCTGCTGTTAAGGCTGCGTGTGTGCAGGCTGTGAGCGCTGCTGCAGTCTGGCACCTGTTTCAGTGGGGTCCTGATCTCTGTAGTCTAGTGTGTTAGACACAGCTGCTGTCCTTCCTGTTGTAGGTCACTGTTGATTTATTCCATTTCCCTGGATCTTCTACCAACCTGGGTCTTAGGATGGAGGAATCTTTGTGTGTGTATATGTGTGCTTTTTCAAGACAGGGTTTCTCTGTGGTACAGCTCGGCTGTCCTGGAACACACTTTGTAGACCAGGCTGGCCTCAAACTCAGAGATCTGCCTGCCTCTGCCTTCCAAGTGCTGGGTTTAAAGGCGTGCACCACCACCGCCTGGCTAGGATGGAGGAGTCTTGAGTCTCTTCAGCATGATTTTGGTTGTTATTCCCCACGGTCATTATGGTTCATACCTGATTCCATGCCCCATCCTGTGGTATACACAAACATTACTAATGAGTTTGATGTTGGGTCCTTATGAACCTGGGCTTTTTAAATGCTCTCTGTTATGTCCTACCCCTTACTGTGTTGTAATGAAAGCGTAAGAGCATTTTAACAGAGGTGGGTGTATGCGCCTGTAATCCCAGCACATGGGAGGCAGAAGGATCCCCAGTATACGGGTACCCGGGCTACAAAGCGAGAGCTACTGAAAGAAATGCTAGCATTTGGAAGACTGAGCCAGGAGGATTGCTGTGAGTTTGAGGACAGCCTTGGCTATAGAGTTAGACTCTGTCTCAAAACAAAATGAAAAAACAAAAACCAAAAGCCATGGGAAGGGGCGGGGGTGTGACTGGAGAGATGGCTTAGTGATTAAGAACACTGCTACTCTTGTATAGGACTCGGGTTTGGTTCCCAGCACCCACAGTGCAGCTCACAGACACCAGTAAATCCAGTTCCAAGAGAGCTGCCTCTATTCTGGCCATAGGCACCACACTCACATACAGTGCACATACATACACATAAGCAAAACACCCACACACATAAAATCTTTATAAGGCCAAAATAACCTAGGGCCGGTGAAATGGCTCAGTGGGTTCCGGCACTTACTGCTAAGACCGATAATCTGAGTTCAGTCCCCAGGATCCACAGAATGAAGGAGAGAACCAACTCCTGCATACTGTCCTCTGACCACCACAACCTACCCCCCAGCTCACGAGAGAGAGAGAGACAGAGAGAGAGAGAGAGACAGAGAGAGAGAGAGAGAGAGAGAACACATACACATGGCAGTACATGCCTATAATTCCAGTACTGGAGAGGGTAGGAGTGCTAGGCCTCACATAGTGAGTTCTAGGCTAGCCTATGCTACATCAGACCTTGCCTCAGAAGAGGGGCAGACCTACGTAGGTGGGGGATGTAGCTCAGATGGTAGACCACTTGCTTAGCACACATGTGATTATGGGTCCATTCCCAAGACTCAGTTCTGTGATACGGTTGGAAACTGTTCTATGTTCAATGGTTTCAAACTGTTCTAGCACAGGAGGGGCAAAAGGGAGATAGGTTCTGGCAATGTAACCCAGGTTTGTTTTGAGCTTCCCATCTTCTTGCCTCAGCCTCCTGAGTGCTAGGATTACAGATATCCACTACCATGCTTGGCTCAGTGGATTTCCTTCCTTCTCCCCCCCCCCCCCCCCGGACAGCATCCCATTTAACCCAAGCTTGTAGCTGAGACTGACCTTGAATTTCTGGTCCTCCTGTCTCCGAGTGCTAGTGTTACAGTCATGTGACCACTGTACCCAGTTTGATGCAGCACTGGGGACCAAACCCAGGGCAGTGTGTATTCTAGGCAACCTTCCTCCAACTGAGCTGCAGCCTCGGGCCTTCATATCTCATACTCAGGCTACCACACACCACATTCTGCTCTCAAAAGAACTCCACACCCGATTCCTGTCACCTCCCACACTGGCAGCTTCCCTGGTCCACCGACCCCTCACCTATCTGAAATAAGACAGGTGGCTTTTCAGACTCCCAACCTCAGGGCTCTCCCGGTTGAACTGTTCCCCATATGTCCACAAGAGGGCATCAGTTCCCACTTCTGGGAGCTCCCATTCCCAGCTCAGAGGTGTTCTACAAACGGGTGCTCATAACCCAGGAGACCTTACACTATCCCCCTTCAGTAACTTCTGTCGCCTACCTAGTCCACCCATCCACCCACACCAGTTGGTCTCTCTCTTTGTTCCGTTTGGTTTTGGAGACAAGGTCTCACTCCATAGTCCTGGCTAGCCTGGAACTCCAGGTCCTAGCCTTCCTCCAGCTTTTGTTAGTTCTTAATTTTTTTTTTCTTCTGAGACAGGGTTTCTCTGTAGCTTTGGTTCCTGTCCTGGAACTAGCTCTTCTAGACCAGGCTGGCCTCAAACTCACAGAGATCCGCCTGCCTCTGCCTCCCGAGTGCTGGGAGTGCACACCACTACCGCCCGGCTTTCTTTAATTTTTTTTTCAGAAGCCAGTCAGTGGTGATGCAAGCCTTTAATGCCAGCACTCAGGAGACAGAGGCAGGGAAGCAGGAAGATTTCTGTGAGTTTGAGGCGAGCCTGGGCTACAAAGTGAGTTGCAGGAACAGCTAAGGCTACACAGAGAAGAAACTCTGTCTCGAAAAACAAAAAACAAAACAAAACAACTATATATATATATATATATATATATATATACAATATACACATACACACATATATGTATATATATATATATGATGTGTATATGTATATGTGGGCATGTGCATGCAGATACGTGTGTAATGTATGTGTGAGTGTGTCAATTTTATCCCCCACTATGTGTGGTCTGGGGGTCGAACTCAGGCTTCGTGGCAAGCACTCTGACCCAGCCTGCCTAAACTAGTTATTTCTTGCTCATGCCAGGCTGCCTCTTGCTCCAGAGCCCTTTTTCTGGCTGTTCCTTCCCCTAGACACCTTTGGCCCAAATCCCTACTTGGATCTTTCTTCAGCTCTTTTGAATCTTTTCTTAAATGTCACCTCAGCAAGGTCTTCTCTCAGGAAATTTAATCCAGTCCCCACCCCAGTTCTGTGCATCACTTACCCACCCATCACCTTCTCTAGTTACTTAGTTTTTATTTTAATTTTTATACTTAATTATTGATTTCTGTGCATGTGGCATGCATGCAGAGGTCAAAGGACAAATCCCATTTCTCTCCTTCAGGTCCTGCTTTGGGTTTGGTTTTTGAGACAGGGTCTTGCTTTGTCACCTAGCTGAGAACTCAACATATAGTCCAGGCTGGCCTGGATTTTTTTTTTTAATTTTTTTTCCCCATGAGACAAATAAGGCAAGAAAAGTCAATATTCAGCAAGTAGATAAAAACAATGAAACACGACAAACTCACAGACAACACGGCTGCCCACACAGAACCTCTCTCCAAATGTTCAGAAACAATCCAGTAGAATCAAGAAACAAAGCCCAGGCAGTTCCACAAGCTATAACACAAATATACAAAAATCCATTCCATTAATATACATGGTAAAAACACATGGACCAATAAAAATAATCCACAATAGCATAAAATGCAAACTCATACAAATAAATATGTATTATTTGCATGTGGAAAATCTACAAAATGGATAAAGAAAATTTAAAAAATATGAAAAAGGCTTGGAAACATTTTCAAATTTCAGTTTCTCAATATTTCTGAGATATTAGTTCTAGCCAAATTGGCCAACTGATTCAATGCAATCCCTGTCAAAATCCCGTCAGACATATCTTTGAAGAAACTGGGACGATGATTGTGAAATTTATATAGAAAAGTAAAAGGCATCTACTAACTTGTATGATTATGATAAAGAAGAAAGTTAATGAGGGCTTATATTACATGACTTCATGATTCTTTCAGATTAACTAGGCTAGCAATAGAGGTCGGCAGATTTGAGAGGTCATTATCAGGGATGCTTAGTTTCTTTCCACAGAGCTTGACAGTTGAACAATTGCCCGTGTTGCTTTTTAAAATGTAGCCTTGCTCATAAGACTTCAGGGCCTCTCTGTTCTTCAGGAAAAAGTGCAGACTCTTCATTGTGGCTTTTGAGGTCCTCATCTCTGCATATACTCATCCTACCACATCCGTCCTCACCTGTGCCTCCTCCAATCTCCCTCCATCATCCTGTGTAGCCCACTCTGCCTGCTACTCAGGGTCCAGTCTCCAGTTGATGGCCTGGAATTTTCTATATAGCTGGGGTTGCCCTTGAGTTCCTGCTGCTTCTGCCTCTACCTCCTTAGTGCTGGGGGTTGAACCTAAGGCCTTCTGCATGCTAAGCAAACCCACTGCCGCTCTACTGCTGACTATAGTCCCAGCCAAAGGCTAGTCATTTTTAATGTGTAAATGTGTGCTCCCTACACCCCGCCCCACCCGTTCTTGATACCCCAGGAGGTTGATACTGGTACCCACTAAATTAGTAGATCCAGATGTGCTGGAAAGTGTTCTGGCGGTCAATTGCCAAGTGCCGTGGGCAACAAGATTTTCTGATGTAATGGACAGACCTTAGCCAAGTATCTAATGAAAGCTGCTTCCCTCATTTTACATGGGTGTTGCATTTCCTGGAACATCCAGAGGTAGTTAGAGCCTCACAGAGGATCTTGTGTTTACAATGGTGACTTCATGTGGGGCTTAGGTCAACAGTATTTCTGCCTGCAAGGAAAGCCAACATTTAATTGGTCTGATCTGAATGTATAGATTATTAAATGTAGAAATAATTCCTCTTCTGGCTGGTAGTTAACTGGTAAGTAATAAACTTACATATTCTTTATTAATTTCCTGGGGGAGGAATGAATGTTTCTTCACCATGTGGGAGCCGGGGGTCCACTCAGGCTCTCAGGCTTGGCCCCAAGTTTTTACCTGCTACACCTTCTAGCTGCCATCATCATCGTCATCATTTTATTGTGTGACCTCAGGATATCCCTCAACAGTTTCTTTACCCAGCCAAGTGTGGTGGCACACTCCCAGTACTCCCAGTACAGAGGTAGGCAGCTCTCTGAGTTCGAGGCCAGCCTGGTCTACAGAGTGAGTTCCAGGACAGCCAGGGCTACACAGAGAAACCGTCTTTTTTTTTTTTTTTTTTTTTGGATTTTCGAGACAGGGTTTCTCTGTAGCTTTTTTGGTTCCTGTCCTGGAACTAGCTCTTCTAGACCAGGCTGGCCTTGAACTCACAGAGATCTGCCTGCCTCTGCTTCCCACTGCTGGGATTAAAGGCGTGCGCCACTACCGCCTGGCATTTTACTTTTTTTTTGGAAAAACCCTGTCTCAATAACAAAGAAATAACAACAACAAAACAAAAACAAACCAGCTCCACGACCCGAGCAATGTGGGGACAAAGGGTTCATTTCATCTGATAACTCTCAGGTCACAGTCTGTCACTGAAGGTCCGTGCTGCACAGGAACAAAGAGACCGAGGAGCACTGCTTGCTGGCTTGTTCATGTTCAACCAACCTTCCTTCCTTCCTTCCTTCCTTCCTTCCTTCCTTCCTTCCTTCCTTCCTTCATTTTTGTCTTTTGAGACAAGGTTTCTCTGTGTAGCCCTGGCTGTTCTGGAACTCACTCTGTAGACCAGGCTGGGCTCAGACTCAGAGATCCTCCTGCCTCTGCCTCTGGAGTGCTGAAACTAAAGGAGTGCACTGCTGTGCCTGGCCCAATAGTTTTGTTTTGTTTTTATGTTTGTTTGTTTTGAGATAGGATTTCTTTTCTTTTTTTTAAATATTTATTTATTTTGTATACAATATTCTGTCTGTGTGTATGACTGCAGGCCAGAAGAGGGCACCAGACCTCATTACAGATGGTTGAGAGCCACCATGTGGTTGCTAGGAATTGAACTCAGGACCTTTGGAAGAGCAGGCAATGCTCTTAACCTCTGAGCCATCTCTCCAGCTCCCTTGAGATAGGATTTCTCTGTGTAGCTTTGGAGCCTGTCCACTAGGCTGGCCTTGAATTTACTAAGCCTCCCAAGTGTTAGGATTAAAGGTGTGTGCCACCATTGCCTGGCAGGTTGGCTTTTTTTTTTTTTTTTTTTTTTTTGAGACAATCACTTGTAGGCCAGGCTGGCCTGGAACTCTCCACGTGGTTGGTGATGGCCTTGAACTCCTGCTCCTCCTGCTGAGGTTGTAGGCACAAACCACCACTACTCCTGGTGGTTTCATTTAGTTTGGTTGAGATGGGGTCTTGCTGTGTTGAAGGTCTTTAACTCCTGGGCTAGAAATACTCCAGCCTCTGCCTCCTAAATAGCTGAGATCACAAATGCACAGAGCTGTGCCGGCTTCCTGTGCTTTACTAGTTACTATGCTCTGACCAGTCTGTGGTACAGGTGCCAAGCCTAGGGCCTGTGCAGGCCAGATAAACCTGGGGTCTACAGCCCTAGGGCCTGTGCATGCTAGACAAACCTGGGTCTACATCCCTAGGGCCTGTGCAGGCCAGATAAACCTGGGGTCTACAGCCCTAGGGCCTGTGCAGGCTAGACAAACCTGGGTCTACATCCCTAGCTTTCCTTTCCTAAATCAGGACCAGAGTGTAGGGGCATATTTCTATAACCCCAGCACCTGGAACACTGAGGCAGGAGAATTAGATAAATTGCAGGCTAGCCTGGGATCCATAGCAAGCCTGGGATCCTCCATTGGCCCAGACATTTTGGTACACACCTGCAATCCCAGCCAGCACTCCAGAATCGAAGACAGGCAGATCAAAAGTTTGAAACCAGCCTAGGTTACAAAGTTAGACCCTGTCTCAAACCCCTGCTCTTCCCAATAAAATAAATGGGGAGGGGGGGGTTGGGGGTGGGTAAGGCACAGCCAGGAAGCATGTGGAGGAAATCCTCAAAGCAAGAAAACGAAAGGCTCTATTCATCTTTTATTTTAATTTTAAAGTAATATAAATTAGGCATTATTTAACAATATACAGTTGGTCGTAGTGGTTTGACCATAATTAACACATATAATTAAATAAGGAAAGTTATTGTTTTTAACCTGTTAAATGGCACAACTACCGCAAGGTCCCACTTGGGTACTATTTCTAGAGTGAGAAATAAAATGGGCTTTGAAATGGTGGCCTGAATTCAAGTCTCCTATTGGCTGGCCACTTCCTAAACTATCTGGTCATGGATAAATAACTGCCATTTTGGCCTCAGTTATCCTGCCTGGAAAATGGAAGTAATAGCAGCTGTCAATTCAGGGAGTAGGAGTGAGGATGAATCCATTCGTGTGTATGCCTGGGCCTCAGTAAGCTCTCCTTAACTACGAGCTATGGCGAAGGTTCACCCCTCAGGGCAAGTGGGGAAACGGGGCCAAGAACTGAAAGAGGTAATAAATATGTCAGCCAGGATCCCAAACCAGAGCCCTGTTAGTCTTCCAGGTACACGAAGGGGCTAGAAGCAGCAAATACATCACGCAGAGTTCTCTCAGAGGAGGAGGGGAGGTGGCCAGTGCTGTCCCACCACCCAGGGCCATGCCAAGAAAACCAGAGATGATGGCCGGTCAGATGCGCCCTCTGGTGGACGAAGCAAACACTACAGCAAAGGATCCTACGGATTCTAGACACCACTTTGGAGGCATTCACAAAACAGGCCGAAAGCAAGATTGTGCAAATGGCCCAGGGCCTCCTAAGTTGTGTGTGGTAGACTGAGGCTGGCTGGTCTGTCCTCCGGACCTCACTTTACAAGGGTCTAGGGATCTTGGAACATAATAGGACAGAGACTGTGTGAAGCCCTGACGATGGGCTCTGATCCCTGGGCTTTTCCATCAAAGGCCACCACTTTCTTCCATTACTTGGATGGAGTAGGAGGTCTCCACACTTACCCCAACTCAGGGCTCAAGAATATGTATGTTGCTCCAATCTTCCGCAGGGTTCTGCTTTCTGCCAAAGCCGGACTTTTCCTGTGGGCTCCCTCAAGTCTTCCTTGGGCAGTTCACCTTCTCCCCCCCCCCCCCCCCCCCCACAATGCACAGCCTCACCGCTCAATCAAATAAGCTTGTCCAGACCCACAGGGCCTCCAAAGGCAGAGAACTGTTTACTGTAAATTACCGCTCCCCTAGCCCCAGATGCGAGCACCAGGGTTTCAGCCACCTGTCAAGCTTAAGAGTGCAGGGTTGGGGTACTCCGGGTTCTCGATGACGCCAGGCCCGAACTTGAGCTCCAGAAAGCTGCGGTAGTTGTTAGGGGCCTGCGCCATGAAGCCGGCAAAGGGCAGGGGGACTAGCGGCTGCAGGAAGTGCTCTGGGAACTCCACATCCTGCCGGTGGTCCAGCCACGTGTCCTTCGTCATGACCCCATTGCGGGGGTAGAAGGGCCACAGGTCAACATGCAAGTGGTTGCTCTCACTGAACTGCACCCGGAAGAAGTCGCCCTCCACTGCCTTCTCCCACACGAAGCCGCGTTCGTCCACTACGGAGCCAGCCTCGGCGCCCCGCAGCTGCTCGCAGTTGCCCACGTCCTCTAGGTAGATGCCCAGGTCTACGTCGTAGTCCCAAGGGATAATGTCACCGTGGCGTGCTGCACCCAGCAAGGAGCCGCCCTCCAGCCAGTATCGCACGCCAGCGGCCTCCAGCACGCCCACCACGTAGCGCGCAGTCTCTCGCAGCGCTCGCAGGCAGCAGGGCGGTGTCCAGCGGCCCTCGTACAGGTAGGAAGGTGTGTCGCCCGCTACAGTCCCGAAGCAGCGTGTGCTCTCCTTGCTGCAGCCAAACCACTCGAGCCGCCCGCCCTCCCAGCTCACCAAGCGGATGCCCAGAGCCCGCAGCAGCGCCGCCCTCCGCGAGCGCCCCTCACGATCTGCCTTCCAGCGCGCGTGAGCCGTAGCCAGAGGGGGCTGGCGTGCCGCGGCGAAGGTCAAGTCCAGTAGCTGCACTGTCCAGCCCCGTAGAGCAGTCTGCAAGAAGAGGCTGGTGGCCAGAGGCCGCGCCAAGGGCACCGAGAGGTTGAAGAGGTCGCGGGAGCGCAGTAGCAGCACAGCGTCGCCATCCACGGCGTCACAGCGCGGTGCACCGGGTGCTGGACCGTAGCGCGCGGTCCACTCCCGCAGGCTGACATTCAGTGCCAGGCACCGCGCTGGGTTGGCGGTGGCGACTGGGGCGGCTACCAGGCGCGCACTGCTCCCTCGGAGCGCCTCCACCATACGCTCCAGGTGGGTTGGTGACTCGGCCCGCACTCCATCAGGGACCAGGGCCACGAACTCGGTGGCTACATATGTCTCTGGGCGCGAGGCCGCGGCTGGCCGGTCCAGGGCCGGCTGGAGCAGTGCCAAGCGAACGTTGGGGATGCGAGGCAAGGCCAGGGGTGGGTAAGGGAGTGTGTCAGCCGCTACTACCACAGGCAGGGCTGGGTCCTGCTGCAGGAAGGAATCCACCAGCTCTGGCACCGCGTTGTCAAAGGCCTCAAACTCCCGAATCAGGACGGTTACACGGGGTCCAGTGGCAGGAGTCCGGCGGGGGCCCCGTGCCCGGGAGTTTCTGGGCTGGTGTTGTAGCCATGACACGTAAAAGAAGACTAAGAGGTTGAGGATGATGGCGGCTGCCAGGGCAGCCCAGCAGCGGGTGAGCCGCATGGGGCCCGATGTCAGACTCTAGTCGGGATGTCCAGGACATCCTGGAGAGAAAGGATAAAAAGGGAGGCTGGTGCAGGTTTTCAGCAGCCTCCTCCCTCAAACCCTCAGCCCTTCTTCCTGGATCTAATCTCAGGACTAGCCCTCCAGGACTTCCTAAGTGGACAGCTGATCTTTCGCAGCTACCTCCCAGTGTTGAGTCTACTACAGGTGTGGGACACCACATAGTTGTAAATGTACCACGGAGCTGTGTGTGCAAGACTGGTTAAGATGATCCATTTGATGTTACGTGTATTTGATCACCGTTTTTTAAAAGCCATAGTACATTGTGTAATCCAGCCCCCAGAAAGCAAAAGCAGGAGGATGGAGAGCTCAAGGCTAGCATGGGCTGCATAGCGAGACTTTCTGTCTCAAGAAACAAAACAAAGATCCAAAAGGAGGAAGAGGAGGAAAGAAGCAGCAGCTTGCTGCCCTTTACCCCAGCACTCAGGCAGAAGCAGGTGGATCCCCACGAGTTCAAAGCCAGTCTGCTCTACATAGTGAGTTCCAGGACAACCAGGGCTCAGGCCCTGTTTTTTTTTTTTTTTTTAAAGATTTATTTATGTATGTGTGTATGTATGTATGTATTTATTTATTATGTATACAGTGTCTGCATGTACATCTGCAGGGCAGAAGAGGGCACCAGACCTCATTATATGGATGGTTGTGAGCCACCATGTGGTTGCTGGGAATTGAACTCAGGACCTCTGGAAGAACAGCCAGTACTCTTAACCACTGAGCCACCTCTCCAGCCCCCAGGCCCTGTTTTTATTTATTTATTTTATTTTAAAGAGGGCTGGGGGCTTAGCTTAGCAATAGAAGCCTAGCCTAGAATTCACCATCGAGTAGCCTGCTCCCCTGAGGTATGGCTTTTAGTGGCATAATTGCATAGCATAAAAATGTTTCATTCCCAATACAATAAGGAACCGGGGGGGGGGGGGAGGAGAACACGACAATCAAACAAACACAAACCAGGGCTGGAGAGATGGTTCAGCAGTGAAGAGCACTGGCTGCTTTTCCAGAGCACTGGAATTTGAATCCCAGCACTCTTGAGGCTGCTCACAACTGTCTGTAACTCCAGTGCCAAGAGCTCTGATGTCCTTTTCTGGCCTCCATGGGTACCAGGAATGCATGTAGTTAGTACACAGACATGCACACAGGCAAAGCATTTGTACATTTAAATAAAAATAGAGTGAGGAAACTGAAGCACAGAGAGGTGAAGTCACTTGTTCAAAGTCACACAGCAGAGAAGAGGGACATGGGATTTGATGCAAGAAGTTAGTTTGAGAATCCTGCTTCAATCCAGTAAACCAGCAGGCACAGTGGCACTCGCCTTTAATCTCGGCATTGCAGAGGCAGAAACAAGGATCTCTATGAGTTTGAGGCCAGCCTGGTGTACAGAATGAGACCTTGTCTCAAAAACTGAAACACCCTAATAAACTGTTTTGCTTTGTTGAGATGGGATCTCACTGTGTACTGAAGGCTGGCTTTGAACTAAGAAACTCTTGCTCATCTGACTTCTGGGATTATAGGCCACTATGTCCACTCAACTCTGTTCTATTTTTTTTTTTCAATCAATCATATAGCCCAACTCTTTCACTACATCTCTTCCAGAGCTCAAAAGGCTGAATATGGCACATAAAGTCAGTATACTAAGTGGGTACTTAATCAAGTACTCTGTGCCAGGCTGTTTGTTTTTGAGACAGGGGCTTAATGTGGTCTAGGCTGACCTTGAACAAGGCATAGAGCTGAGGATGCCTCTACCTACCAAAGACTGGGCTGGGATGACAGGCATGTGCTACCATCTTCCACAAGCACTCTACCAGCTAAACTATGCCCTGAGCCCAAACCCCAATCCCAGCCTCTGTGTTCAGCAGGCCTGAGCAGACAGGCAACCAAAACAACTTAGGTAGGAGGCCAGCAGGGGGCCTGAGTGAGTAATATAGGACCTTGCCAAGAAAAGTGGTCAGGGAAGGGAGAGTGAAGCTGAGACCTTATTGGCTTTCCATTTCTTCCCCTGAACATTTTACATGCTAGAAGTGGTGTTAAATGTGTGTCATCTCAGCTCATAGGAGGTAGAGGCAAGAGGATTAAAAATTCAAGGTCATCCTTGGCCACTGCTTGAGTTGGAGGCCAGTCTGAGCTCCATTAGACTGTCAGAAAAATTCCAAACCACCACCACCAACAACAACAACAATGACAAAACAGTGCACAAAGTCTGGTGCGATGGTCCAGCAGGTAAAAGTGCCTGACACTAAGTCTGACCTGAATTTGACCTCCAGGACCCACACAATAGAAGGAACGAATCAACACCGGCAAGCTACCCTCTGACCTCTACACATGCCCATGCACACAATAAATAAATAAGTGAAAATTTTAAAGTGTATGTAAGTGAATCACTTGGATGTGGCCTGAGCCTTTTCACCCAGGTACAAAAAAGGGAGGTCTATTCAGGAACGCCTTTAAGGACATAGAAAGGGCAGTATCTATGCGATTCTCGTGATATCAAGGAGACTTCTTACCTCCCTAGGTTTCAGACTGAGGGTGATCAAGGATGGTGGCTCCACCTTGAGTCATCTCTGCTGCGGGAGGAACCAGAAAACAACCAATGAGCCAACTCCATGCAACCAAGTGCAGTTTTATCCTACCCACAAAAGAAGTCAAGGACTCTTTTTTCTGTTTGAAGTCCATAGGCTGGGTCACAACTTCAGTTGTCTCAGGAGTGGGGTGGGTGGGTAGAAGGTGCGTCAGATATCAGTTGTAAGCTATAACTATCCCTTTTCCATGGTGGTGTCCCAAGGAAGCTGTTACCATGACAACCTCTTCCCTAGACACATGCATCCTTTGGAGATAATCCTAAAACATCCCCTATCTTTCTGGATCACTATAAGGTGGGAGATTGCCCTGTTACAGTAGCCAAGGCATGGCCTTGACTGTCTCTCATCTTCATCTCCCTGGAAATGGCTTAGACCCTGTAACCATAGCAACGGTCCCACAGCAGCACTTCTCTAAATAAAAACACCTGGTTGGTTTGTCCATGGACCTCCCATTTGGGAAGGGGCTATGGTTACCATGGTAATGCCAAATGGGTTGGCTGGGGGAGGGGTGGGGCATATCTTTGGGGCTGAGTTCTTTCTTTTCTACCTGAGCACTAGGTGAGGAGAGGTTGCCATGGTAACTGATGAGGATAGGGTCAGAAGAACCACCAGGGACTTGGGTTACCTTAGCAACCGCCTCCTGGTGCAAAGATAGTAGGTTCGGGGCTCCACATATGCAAAATGGGAGGGGGTTGGAAAAGGCCTCCAGGTTGGAAAGGGTTGCTATGACAACAGACTTGGTCAGGACTTAGGACAGATCCCACTCCCGAAATCACCCCAGGTCGTCTTTTTTTTTTTTTCCTCTTAATGAGTGAAAGTGGTGGGGGGTGTTATTTGCATCTGGAGCGGGCTAGGGCTCTGACATTAGGGAGAAAGAAGGCAGAAAAAAAGAAGTCCAGTTCTGTCTCACTCCTCCAAGGGGGACAATTGCGAGGGGCTCTAGGTCCTTTGCCTAAGGTGAGGCAGCCCCTCCCTCCTCCCCGGTCAACATCCCAGAACGCACACACCACCGGGGTCGACCCCGGGTGGGCGAGGCTCGCGCCCAACCCTGTGCTCGCCTCCGCTCCCCTCGCCCGCCCGTCGAGAGCGCGCGCGCGCACGCGAGGTGGGGGTGTGTATGTGTGAAGCTGCGCGTCCGCGCAGGCGCGAGGCAGAACGGGCGCGCGGGCCGGCCCCGGGGCCTCCATGATGGAGGAGCGAGCGGCCGCCGCGGTCGCCTCTGCCGCCTCCTCCTGTCGCCCTCTAGGCTCGGGCACGGCTCCCAACCCGACGGCGGCGGCCCCGGTCTCCAGCCCTGCTCCTGGGCCCGGCCCGGTAGGTAAAGGAGGTGGCGGTGGTGGCAGTCCGGGCCCCACAGCGGGTCCGGAGCCCCTCAGCCTGCCTGGGATCCTGCATTTTATCCAACACGAGTGGGCACGCTTCGAAGCCGAAAAGGCCCGCTGGGAGGCCGAGCGCGCCGAGCTGCAGGTGAGCGCCGCCGCCGCCCTCCCGCGACCCCCGCCCCGTTCCTCCCCGGCCCGGCCTCGCCTCGCCTCACCCGCCGCCGCCGCCGCCGCCGCCGCCATCTTGAAGCAATGGCCGCCGGGACGGCCGGGAGGGGGCGGGCGGGGACAGCAACGGGACGGCGGCGGGGTCCCCGGGGCCTCGGGGCGGGACGCCGGCCTGACCGAAGGAGTTGAGCCGGGCCGAGGCGGCAGGGAGCCGCGAGTGGGAGCGTCGGCCTCAAGCCTACGGGTGCCTGAGCAACGCGAGTCGGGGTCCTCGGGGACAGGGTGCTGAGAAAGTGGATGGGGTCTGGGCGAATAAAAATGCCTCGCATCCGGATCCTAACCAGATGCTAGCTGTCAGGGTGGGATGGACGAGGTGCCTTTTGGTGCGACACATGTTTGACATCCACTGGGTGCCAGGAGTGAAGAGAGAAAGTCTGAGAGCTGGGATGGGTACCTGGGGGAGTGTCTGACCTGAAGGAATTGAAAAGTGACTGTGTGAAGACTTCTGAGGGTGGGAGGAAGCTTTATGGGAGGTGTCCCAGGATGAAGTCTGTAGCCTCTTGTTCAAGAAGGACACTTGGGGGATGTGTGGGTTCCATGTAGGGAAGGGGTCATTTGGGTGGACTCACGGAGAGTGCAGAGGACTTACTCTAGGAATCTCTAGGAGAACTTGAGAGTGGGGTGCGACAGTTTGGGGGCTTGGAGGGAGTGGAGTGATGGTTCTGGTATGAAGATGTGAAGATGTTAGGTAGTTCCCCTGAACTGCAGAGGCATCTGCTGGATATATGCAGTGTGAAGACAAGAGCACCTGTGATGGACAGAGGAATGGGGAATAGGGGGAAGGCAGCATGAGGGAGAACCCCATGAGAGAAGTGTTTGTGCGAGGTCCTGAAAAGGGACTTCATGGTTTGTGAAGAAGAAATGGGCCAGGTGACAGTTTACCGAACAGGAGTTGGGCTGGGCTCTGTGACCTTGAACAAGGTCCTGCTTGGCTTGTGGATAGTGGTCTTTCAGATCCAGGAATCAGAAAGGTGAGCACTTCAAGTCCTTCAGGAATGGGCCACCGGGAGTCAAATGGTTCCTAGGCTGGGATGTTATTAGCAGAAATAGTCAGTACTTGGCTTCTGGCAAACCATTTTTGTGTTTGCAAAGTGCTCGTTCCTGTCTAATTGAAGTAGGGCCCCAAATAAGGGACTGATTCGAATTTTGTCCATGGGATGAACTAAGAGAGCATCTTACTTTTCCCCCTTCCTTAGCTCGTGGTCGCTGAGGCTGGGTGGGAGAAATCCTTATGTAAGTGCTCCTCATGTTGTGCCCAACACTATAACTAAGGCTCTTTCCCAGCGCACATTTCATCAGATCTTCTCAATACCCCATTATGTAGGCAGGCCATGTCATTACCTCACTCAGCAATAATGACAGCGACTGCTATTTATTCAGGGCATATTATGTGCTGGACACTGTATTAAGTACTGTGATACATGCTATCACAGTTTTTGTAGCATTCTTTTTTAACAGGCGGAGGAGGAATGGGGTTTTGAGAAGGCGAACACTGCAGATCACAGCAGTGAGTGGCAGTGCTGATCTTTCCTCTCTCCCTTACTCAGCACAGGTGAGGAAAGTCTCCAGGGAAGCTTAGAGGCCTCAGCAGGTCACCCAAGCCATCATAACAGAGTGAGGGCTGAATCTTGACCTCCAGCACTTAACATGGGCACAACTGACAGCATCTACTATAACAAACATCCTGTCCCCTTGCTGTGTAGCCCAAGCTCAACTAAAACTTACCATCCGCCTGCCTCAGCATTCTAAGTGTTGGGATTACAGGTGTGTGCTACCTCTTAATGAGAGGTGTGTGTCTGTCCCCACAGTTTTGTGGAACTCATGAAGAGCATCATCACTTTGTACTTTTGTTACATTAAGTCAAACATTAGGGTGTGTGTGTGTGTGTGTACATGGACAGAATGAATGGAAATGTGCATATACCATTTTGTGACTTTCCATAAGTCATACATTTAAGTCTCCTTTTCCTATCTACACAGAGAGCTCTATTTTGATAATGGCATAGCATTCCCTTGAGTATTTATACCATCACTTACTTATTTTGACCCTTGTCAATGGATGTTTAGGATTGTTTCCACCTTTCCGACCCTGTCAGAAATATCTCTGAAGCCTCAAAAGACAGTTCAGTTGGTAAAGCACTTGCTGAGCAAAGGAGTTGAGTTTGATCCTCCAGAACCCATGTAAAAGGCAGGCATGGTGACACACACTTGGAATCCAGTAGTGGAGAAGTGGAGATGGGCAGGTTCCTGGGACTCACTGGCTAGTTAGCTTTCCCACTAAGAGCTCCAGGCTAATGAGAGGTCCTGTCTCAAAAAAACAGGGTAGAGGGTGCCTAGAGAATGGTGCTTCTAGATAATGCATGCATTCATAGACACACACACTATGGCTTTGATAACTGACTGAGTTTATGGTGTATGAATGTGTTTTGCTTCAAGATAGGGTCTCACTATGTAGCTCTGGCTTTCCTGGAACTTACTATGTAGACCAGGCTAGTTTTGAACTCACAGAGATCTGCCTGCCTCTGCCTCTGAGTCCTGGGACTAAAGGCATGCTCTGCCTCACCTGTTAAATTTTATTTTTAAGTTTAAAATTAAGTTTGTTTATTGTGGAGGTCAGATGACAAATCACAGGAGTTGATTTTCTCCTTTGACCATGTGGCTTCTGAGATGGAACTCAGGCAGCAGACTTGGCAGTTGGCATCTTTACTCACTGAATCATCCTTGGCTCATGCAACTCTTTCCATTTATTTATTTTAAATATTTATTTATCTGTCTGTCTATTTGTTTATTTATTTTTGAGGAAGAGTCTTGCTGTGTGGCTGTGGCAGTATTAGAACTTCATATGTAGATCAAGCTAGCCTTAAACTCACAGAAATACCCCACACACACACACATCAACACATACCTAGCTCCTGAGTGCTGGAATTAAAAGCACTTGGTACTGACCACATTTGGCCCTTTTTTATTTTTGAGTCAGGTCTTATTCTCTAGCCATAATGGCCTCGAACTCACAATCCTTGTGTCTCAGCCTCTGGAGTGCTGGAACTACAGGTCTGCACTGTTACAGGAATAGTCCCATTCTTTGTAATGGGTGTACATCAACACGTCTGACAAGCAACATCCCTTCTCACTCATCTTCCATTCAGCACTCAGACTTTCTGAAGGGCAACTTCCATGAGAACCTTCATGACGGGGCAATGTTGGTACTGAGGAGCTGTCCCTAGCTGTTTATGATACAATGTCCAGGACACAGGTGGGAAAAGGGCTGGCCAGGAAACTCCAGAGTTCAGAGCAGAGTTCTCAGGAGCAGAGGATATGGCCCCTCAAAAACTTTAGACCAGCAGAAAAGGCTGCTTTATTCAGGAGACTGCAGAGAACTGTCAGTACTCTTGCATAGTTGATTGTGGGATTCTGCTATGTGCTTCTGAAAAGGGAGTCCTTGGGGAGAGATCTGAACCTGCTGTTCTTGCAATGGAGAGAGTAGATGAGGCTCCAGGGAGAAAGTGTGCAGTTCCCTCCTCCACTCAGCCTCTTGGGCACTCTGGGATCCAGTGAAAGCTCGCCCTGTCAGGAGCTGTGTGAGCTATAGGCTCCAGGCCACATACTGAATGGGGAGCTTGAGGATGGGAGATGTGCAGCAGGAGTGGCTCTGTATTCCAGGAGGATGCTGCCTTAGAGTGGCAGCCCCAAGTCAGAGCTCAGGGTTGGGGCCCTGTGGCTGGAGGGTGTGGCACTTCTAGCTCTCAGCTCCCCTGCTGCCCTCGTGTAGGAGACTGACAGGCTGGTGCCAACATTTCCAATTTTTGGTGGGATTCCACCAATCTAAGACACTTCAGCCACATCTTCCTGATTCTCCTTCCTCTCTTCTCTACCAGAGGAACTGGGAAGAGGACAGCAGACCAAGAGGGTGCTGGGGAGGCCCCTACTCGGGCTAGTCTCAGTACTTCTGGGTTTAAAAAAAAAAGGTTTTATTGGATTTATTTATGTGTTTGCTGAGATTACAGGCATTAATATTACCATGCTCAATTTTTTTTTAAATATTTATTTATTTGTTTTTATTATGTATACAGTATTCTTCCTGCAGGTCTCATTACAGATGGTTGTGAGCCACCATGTGGTTGCTGGGAATTGAACTCAGGACCTTTGGAAGAGCAGGCAATGCTCTTAACCGCTGAGCCATCTCTCCAGCCCTACCATGCTCAATTTTATGTGGTGCTGGATATCAAATTCAGGGCTTCATGTGTGCTAGGCCAGCACTCTGACATCCTCAGCCCAGTTCCAGGGTTCTATGTTTTTGTTTTTTTTTTAATTGGGGTGCCTCTTTGAGCTTTGCTAAATTCACACTTGGTTCTCCACATTGTAGCTGTAATGCCTTTGGTACACACCTGGTTATAGCTTTCTTCTGTGGCCTCCCTGTGCTCTTCCGATAGACATCATGTTCATCTCTGTGGCCCATGATGTTTACTGTCTCCCATTTTGTTCATTAACCTTAGGGAACTAAGTACTTTTAGTTTGCCTTGCCCTGTTGTCTGTTTTCTGTCTGCAGCTCCCTTACCTAACTTCTGATCAGCCTCAGTCCTCTGTTAACTCTGGGTAAAAAACGGAGGTGAGGGATAGCAAGCCTGGGCACAGGGACAGGGAAGATAGGTCAAGGACCCTGCTAGCCCTGAGGAGAATGAGCAGCTTGAATAGTTCCCTGGAGGAACTGGGCAGGTCAGCCTGTGAGTTTTTGGGGGAGCCCTGCGAAGCACTTCAAAACTGATGTGCAGGAAGACAGCCATTCACAAGGGCCTGGCCTCCCAAGCCTTTCTCCCTGATGCGCCTTGGTTTAAGGATTAGGTCCCTTTGACTAGCTGGAATTTTGGATTAGTGGACAGGGAGAGAAAAATGAAGAGAGGCAAAGGCAGGGACTGGTATGGCAGCCCTCATTGCAGATTAGAGCTACATATGAGGGACAGTGCCCATGGTGCTCTATTCTCTTAAAAGAGGAAGGCTCGATAAACTACTTAGTGTCTGCAGCAAATCAGTGGCAGAGCCAGACCTGGCTCTCAGTCTGCTTTGGGCTAGAACAGTGGAGCCATTCTGGGAAAGCCAGAAAGAGCCCCATGTTCTGGACTTTGGTAGAAGGGCTTCCAGAACATGATTGGTGGTGCCTCAAAGGCTTTTGGCTCAATGTTTCTAAATGGTCTTTTGACAGACTGGAGTTGACTAGGGCATCCCAGCTAGCAGTCAGGGAGGAGAGGGTAGCAGGAACCATACGCCATGTCTGTGACACATCTATCTCTTCATGCCCTGGGCAGCATAAAGCTTCAAACTGCTTCTGCATTGCAGCGGGAGCTGAGCCCAGCCTCCTACTCTTGTCCCTGAGTGCCAGAAGTAGCTTCCTACGCCTCCCAGCAACAGATGCTCTGAAGGAATAGTGGGATACCACCTCCACCAGCAACCATAGGGACAACAGCTGATGGGGGAAGGGGGAAATTCAGGGCTGTTAATGCTTAACACCCCCAACACATCCCTGACCTAACTCCTCAGAAGGCCACGGTCAAGTCAGGCTGGGCTGTCCCTGTTTGAACTTCATGGGTTAAAAATGGCTCCTCAGCTTTTTTCTTTTCTTTTTTAAAGGTAAAGTCTTATCTTAGCCCACACTGGACTTGAACTCATAGCAATCCCTGTGCCTTAGCCTCCCGAGTGCTGAGATTATAGACAGAGCTCTTTTATGGGTAATACACCTAGAGATTCTGGAGGAAGACTCAGCTTGACCTCACTTCTTACTGAATCCTGACATCCATGGGGGAGAGGCTGAAGCTGTGCCTGAATGGGGAGGGAGACACAGCATCAGTGACCCTTAGTCCCTGCTGTCCTCCTTTCTCTTCTGTCCCAGGCTCAGGTGGCTTTCCTCCAGGGTGAGAGGAAAGGCCAAGAGAATCTAAAGACAGACCTGGTGCGGCGGATCAAGATGCTGGAGTATGCTCTGAAGCAGGAGAGGTGAGCCCTGCCCCTGCCAGAGAGGTCACTGTTCCAGAGAGGGTGGCAGGCTGCTAGCTCACTCCTGCGAGCAAAGTAAATTTCTTCACCTTCCTCTTCCCATCATCCCTAGGAGTGGGTGAAGCAGATTGCAGTGGGTGGGATTCAGATGCCAGCAGCAGCATTTGGGGCTATGGCAAACCTACTGTGTGCACCAATTCTGAACAGCTGCTACCTTGCTTATTCTTGCCATAGTCTGATGGTGTTGCTGGCCATGGTTCTGGGACGGAACTGAGACCTGAGGAGGAGGGTAACTGAAAATCTTAGAGCTGGTGCTTGGGGGCAGGGTGTGAATGAAGGCAGCCTTGGAACTTGGGCTTTCTGAGGTAATCTCTTTCCCTGTCTGCTCTTCTCTACTCATTTGTTATTTACTCTTCCAGGGCCAAGTATCATAAACTGAAGTTCGGGACAGACCTGAATCAGGGGGAGAAGAAGGCAGATCTGTCAGAACAAGGTACCCGCCCTTGCATCCTCCCTTGGTCACCCCCCCGGCACAGCAGCTACTTGGCATAGAGAAGTTGCAGATGGCCTGCGCTTTCTTACTTTGCTCCATAAAATGCAGCAGTGGCCATAGAGTTGCAGTGGGGTTTAGTCAGACACAGTGTTCAGCCCTACCTGTCTGCCATCCTGCTGTCCTCAGGGACATTATGGGTGCTTCAGCAGCTCCCGCCTCCTCCTGTTAGGAGAGTGAGTGAGACTATTTGTGGCATGCTGTGGAAAGTGTAGGAAGGCCATCATCGAAGAGCTAGTGTTTGCACTGGGCTGTCATTCAGTCATTTACCCTCAAAATTTGATATGTGATGTGCTGGCTCATAGCAGAGAGCAGAATAGATGTGGTTCTGTTCTGTGGGCACTGGTGGCTTAAGCTTCTGGAAGGAGGGATCAGATGCCCATGGGAGTAAGAGGATGTTTTCAGGTGAGGCACTAGTACTTAGTGTAGGTAGACCCTGTGGCAAGGGCAGCGTGCTTGACTGTGCTGGTGATGCTGGGAGCTTGGTCCAGGGCTCTGTAAAGGCCTTGCCTGCAGTGCTAAGAAAGGTCATCAGCTATTGCCATGCTTCTCCTACCGAGATAATAAGCTCTTGATTGGTGTGGCCCAGGCATGTAGCGCGGCCTTACAGATGCCCAGTGGATACCTGATGAGCAATTCACAGAACAGGTTTCTCAGCCAGCCTCACCTCATCGTGAGAGGTGAAAGCTGTAGCATGGAAGGCAGGCTCATAGGCGCTCAGAGCTGCTCCAGGAAGTGCAGCCAGACTACCCACTCCTTGCATAAGAAAACAGCAGCCAGCCATGCATGTGGAGGCACAGCTCTGCTATTATAGGGGGTGGTGATGGTTGGCAGCGGCCAGTCAAGAGCCTAGCAGCGTGGAGAACTTCCAAAAGAGGAGTCATGCTGAGTGGGAGAGTGGGTGGAGCACACTCAGGAAGTGGGGACAAGGCCTGTGATGGTAGCAGATTTGGACTTGATGGGAGAGGATGGAAGGGTTACAGGAAAGTGTCAGTGTCCTGACTGAGACGCCCTCCTCTTTTCTCTCTAGTCTCCAATGGCCCTGTGGAGTCAGTCACACTGGAGAACAGCCCATTGGTGTGGAAGGAGGGGCGACAGCTTCTGCGACAGTGAGTGGGGGGGAGGGGTGGGACAGGATGGGGCACGAAACACACAGCATACTTGGCTCAGAAGATAAACCCAAGGAATCCACAGTCTTTCCTGTCCCCACTGGGACGTGAACTATCAGGATCCCACCCAGACAGATCTGGAATGACCCATCAGCCCATGGGAACTAGAGGGAAGGCTTGAAGCAGGGGGCACCCTCCCACATCCTGAACTTGACCCTGCATGCCTCTCTGACATTTCCTTTTAAAAGAATAATGTTGGGAAAAATTCTTTTTCAAAGAGTGAAATTAAATGATAGTAGTATTAGTACCTGGGTGCTGTGGGTTCAACCCAGGACCTCAGAGAAGGTGACCCCTATTGTCTTGCCCTCTGAGAGGTGAGCTGTCCTGCCTCCTGAGAGGAGAGAGGCCCCAAACAGAATAAGTGGGCCACCAGCCTCCAGCCATCAGTATTTTTGTTACTTTAAAAATTTTAGCATTTTAGGATACTTGAGAAGTAAATAGTCCCAGTAAATATCCCATTTCTGAGGAAATGTGACCCTGTACATATTGATATCTCCACCATCAGCCCCAGCACTTGGAGGGGTGCCCTGAGTCACCAATGGAGTACTCTGTGCTGTGTTAAGAACTGCGACTCTTCTTTTACTGTTCTTAGGCTTTGTAATGCTCTGACTTATTATTAAATCCTCCGTATAAATTAGCTAGGTTATGTAATGTTAAAAATTTTGTGGGTAGAGTGTGGCTTAAGGGTTGAGTCCTTACTGCAGGGAAGGCCCTGGAGTCCATCACCACCATGTAATAGGCACCCTTCTGGAAAGCCAAAGGTCTCGAGAGCCAATCCATTGTGAGGCTTAGGACTCATGACAGACCTCAGGAAGCTGACCTTGACTGCTTTCAGCTCAGTCTTTGCAAACCACTGCTAACGTAAGTGGGCACAAATAACCCCAGAGGGCTGAAACAAATATAATGAGAGCCAATCACAGTGTCTGTACTGTGTAACTGCTGGCTTGCCCCGATTCACTGGTGTAGAGACCATTTAATAAATACAAGGAGGGCCTACAGTGGGCTCCCAGGCAGTCATCTCTAGAGCTCACCTTCCGGATTGCCAGGCTTCTCTACCTCTCTTGTCCCCTGGGAGATAAGAGCCTGGGCCACACACAGGCATTACAGAGATGAGACAAGCAAAGGAGGGCACAGGCACCCAAAGGGGCCTCTAGCAGAGCAGCAAGGCAGTATTGCCCTTTAACTTTGGAAGCTGCAGATACCCATGATTGACTTTTTGATCTTTTTCTCTTCTTTTTCTTTTTCCTTTAGGCCAGTCTCAGCTGGCTTCAGTTTTTTAAGTTGCAGAAGTAATAAATGCTCAGGTGTAGAAGTAAGTAGAACAATCCACAGCGCTCTCTTGCAGGCTGCGGATATAGCGCAGCGGTAGAGCGCTTGCCTCGCATGCTCAAGGTCCTGGGGTCCATCCCCAGTACCACAGAAAAAAAACAGTGTACTCTTGTGTCCTGGATCCTTCCCTGCAGAGGTCACTGTTGCTCAGTTATGTTTGTCTTCTAGGCATCCCAGAAGCAAGCACAAGTGTGTGTCTGTGTGTGATGAAAACATACACACACCTTCACACTCTTTTTTCCATTTTTATAAAGCCTGGAATCACATGGAGCATGGTACATACACCATGTTCGCTGTGCTGCTGATCATAGTCATCTTTCTGTGGCTCTGCCTTCGTCACCTTCTGCCTAGCGTCCATCAATGGACATCTGGCTTTTCCTGCACATGGGCTCTCCCCTACATGTCGGGGACACAGTGTGCCATAACAGCGTGCATGGGGACCAGGGCTTCCATTGAGAAGTATCAGAAGCCAGGCTGCTGCTCAGGGCTTGCTTCTGAAAAATTGCCATCTGCTCTTTGGTGGCCCCTCGGAAGGCTGCTGGGTTCTGAGTGGCATGTGTTTCCTGACCTGGCTCTGCTTCCACAGGTACCTGGAAGAGGTGGGCTACACAGATACCATCTTGGACATGCGGTCCAAGCGAGTGCGTTCCCTTCTGGGCCGTTCAGTGGAACTCAATGGGGCCACTGAGCCTATCGAGGGGGCTCCCAGGGCTTCACCAGGCCCTGGGGGACTTAGTGGTGGCGAGTCTCTGCTGGTAAAACAGATCGAGGAACAGATCAAAAGGTGAGACCCTGAGCAGGAATGTTGTTCTTTCCCCTTGAGGAAGGCTGAGCAGTAAATCAGCTATTATGCCAGCCCTTCTAGATTATGTTGTGGGCTCCACCATTGCTAGGCTTCCCCTTTAGGTTGTCACACAGTCTTTTTTCCTAGCTGAGGATAGACCTCGGGTGGCTTGGTTGCAGAGGGAAACGTGAGGCTTCTACCCTTGTCTTAGGGGGCTCATTTTGTTCATCTTCCCATCAGTAGTTGGTATTCATCAGGAGCAGTAACATCATCATTAGGTGATGCTAAGTGCTATGAAGAATGTGAAGAGAGTAACAGGAGATTGCCAGGTACTGTGGCACGCCCCTGTGGTCCCAGCTGCTCAGGAGGCAGAGGCAGGAGATTGTTTGAGCCCAAGGGGTTGGAGATCAGCCTGGCCAGAAAAAAAAAAGTGACAGAAGTAGTGCCCTGCTTGGTAGCTGGGAGGGAGGACCACTTTGTGGAGGTAGCATTTGGCCAGAGAGTAGCAGGAAAGAGTGCTCTCCAGGCAAGGAAAGTACTGACAGCCGGATTCTGAGACAGAAAGGGCTTGATGTGTGTGGGAAGCAGGAGACCTGTGTGGCATGGCTGCTGCAGTAAACACATGAGCCTTGTGGCCTGTGGTCTGTGGTGAGGCCAGATCTCAGGAGGCAGATCACGGAGTGCCTCCCAGGCCATGATAAACAGTGGATGCTTACCCACAGGGCTGTGGGAAGCCAGTGGTTTCTAGCAGAGGTATATCATCTGACATCTTAGTCTGCTTTGAGGAGAGATTGCGGAAGCAGGGAGACCAGCTGGGGGCTTACCGTGGGGTCTAGGCCAGAGCTAATGAACTTTAGCAATGGACAGGTAAGAAATGGGCTCTTGTAAAGGACTTAGGGGGAGGAAGAGGAAAAGAAGTCTGAGGAATGGATTGGTACCTTCTGAAGTCAGGAACCTGGGTGGAGGAGGAGGGACAGCAGGAGTTGATGCAGTTGTGCAGTTGTGTTGAGGGTAAAGTATCTGTGTGCCCCACATCAAAAGCCACATGTAGCTTGGAGCCCTAAACATCTCTGGAGTTTACAACACACTGATGTTTAGGGAGGGATCTAACTGTGGACCCCAAGGGCTCCTAAGTCTAGAGATTGGTGAGGAGAGCTGAAGGAGGAAGCGGAAGTCAGAGAGGAGGCAGAGGTGGATGTAGAAGGAGGAAGTCCTCAAAGGAAAGTGTTCTGGGATGGCCAGAGAGGGTACGCTAAATTGATCTCTTTAGAAAAGTAGTAACTGTGTCCTGGTAGTTGACAACTCTGGTGTGACAGTGGACAGCAGGGGAAGGGTGGATATCTGTAAGGAAGGGATGGCATTCAAGTCTGTCTATGCTGCCTGCACTTGGTATTGGGGTCTGGCTTCCCTGGGAGCCAGGAGGCAGAGAAGGAATGCTACCTATATGATGGTACGAGGCTCTCCCATGTCCATGTTAGTTGATAGTAAAGAGTTCGAAGTGTCTGAGTGTTGCAGGGTGGCTACTGCCTGGGCTGATTAAGGGAGGGGCACTGGGCAGCGATGTCTTCTTACCCAGCTCGTGTCTGACTTGGCCAGATGTAGGACAGGCATATGCAGGGATGCTCTGTCAATTACAGTTGGAATTCAGTGGGTGGGAGGCATAGCTTTAGGTCTGTACAAGGACCCCAGGGATGATAGTGCACGACAGAGGCGGAATAAGAGGCTGTGCATGCTCAAAGCCAAGGCTTCTTGGGGCTTAGGAGCTCAGCTATGTCTGGGATCTTATCTCTGGCCTCTTGTCACCTGACAGGACTGATATCCCTCTGTCTGTTTCCCTTTCTCGGCAGAAACGCAGCAGGTAAAGATGGCAAGGAGCGCCTGGGTGGCTCGGTACTGGAGCAGATCCCCTTCCTGCAGAACTGCGAGGATGAGGACAGCGATGAGGATGATGAGCTAGACAGTGTTCAACACAAGAAGCAGCGTGTGAGGGTGAATCTTCCACTGCTGTCCTGGCCCCAGATAATGCCCCATCCTACCTTTCCATTTATGATTCTGCAGGACAGCTCAGTGCCCTGACCCATGCAGAGCTGCTTCCCTTCAGCTAGCCTGTCCCCAATCCTAAGTGAAATGTTTTTACCTGTGACTCTTGCTTTCTATCCCCATGTTCTGAAAAGGGTGTGAAGCACAGGCTCTCAGTAAAACATTGTGAATGAGTAAATGTGCCTGGGTGAGGTCTGGGGAGTCAGTATGATCTTGGGGGTTCTGGTCTGCTGTGTGGTCAGGGCCCTTGCCTGTGTGACTTTGATGTAGCATCCTGACCTTATCGGCATGCCCTAACATCTTCCTCCCAGCACCCAGTATGGTCCTGTGCTGTTTCCAGGATTCTGTCCTTGGTTGTGATATGACCTTAGTTGCCCATTAACATCTGCTGAACCCTTCACAACCCAGCTCTGAGCAGGTCATGGGACAAGACCACAAGTTGAGCAGTAGTGGCTTTGTAGATGGCCACCTGCAGGACATGCTAAGGTGGAGGCAGAGACATCAGCTGTGGGAAAAGTCTCAGCTTTCCCTGAACACCACTTTCCCAGATGTGGCTTCTGCGGCTCTTTTCTATTTAGTCTAGGCACACTTTCTCTATCTTGCCTTGGGTCTCCTGGGACCACAGAGAATGTGTTTTGTCAGCTTCTAGAGCTCCGGGTTCCCTTATCTGAACCCTGACAAACTCTTGAGGTGGTGGTGGGAGGGTCTTGGCTCCCACTCTATTCCTAGGGTCCCTGGCATGAGTTAGCACAGGGTCCTGTCCAGGTGGAGCAAATGATAGACCTGGAGCCCTGGAGGAGGCAAAAGGCTAAAGTGTATCTTTGATGTGGGCACTCTAACTTGGCGTCCTGGTTTAGATGTTAGAATCTTCTGTTCTTCCCTACCCCCACTTGGGATTGTCTTTTCTTTTGTATGTGTATAAGAGAGAGAAAAAGAAAGAGGGGGAATATTTGTATGCTTCACATGGAGGTCTACTTCCTCAAGAGCTGTCTACATTGTGACTTTTTGGATTTGTTTCCATTTTTGGTATTTATTTGTGTATTAGTCAGAGTTCTCTAGAGGATCAGAACTGATAGAATAAATCTATAGCTAGCTTGATATATATAAATCTATAGATACTTAGATAGATAGAAAGAGGATTTATTAGAATGGCTTACAGAATGTGGTCCCACTTGTCCAACAATGACTGTCTACCAACAGAAGTTTCAAGATTCAGTAGTGCCTGGCAGTGGTGGCACACGCCTTTACTCTCCAGCTCTCGGAAGACAGAGGCAGGCAGATCTCAGGGCCAGTCTGGTCTACAAAGCAAGTTCCAGGACAGCCATGGCAATTACACAGAGAAAACCTGTCCTGAGAAACTTAAAAAAGAAAGAAAGGAAGAAAGAAAAAAAAAAGAATCCAGTAGTTTCTCTGTCTACTAGCCTGAATGTCCCAGCTGATCTTCAGTATATGCCAGAATCCTGAAGAAGTAGATTCTAATGCCAGTGAAGGAATGGACTTGGTAGGGAGGGCCAGCAGGTAGAGAGCAAGCTGCTTCTTCCATGTCCTTGATTGTTATACGCACCAGTAGGTGTGGTCTAGATTTAAAGGTGGATCCTTCCACTTCAAAAGATCCGAATTCAAAGTGGATCTTTGATGTGGATTCCCCTTTGTATTTTGTGATTACCATTAATGAATAAAGAAAACTGTCTTGAGCCTGTGATAGGGCAGAACTTAGATAGTCAGGGAAAACTAAACTGAATGCTGGGAGAAAGAAGGGCAGAGTCAGAGAAGCCATGTAGGCCCACCAGAGACAGACACCGGAACTTTAGCTGGTAAGCCACAGCCACGTGGCAATACACAGATTAATGGAGAGGGGTTAAATTAATATGTAAGAGTTAGACAATAAGAAGCTAGAGCTAATGGGCCAATCGGTGATTTAAATAATATAGTTTCTGTGTGGTTATTTCGGTTCTGGGCAGCTGGGACGAACAAGCGGCCTTCCTGCAGCAGATCTTCCTACTTCAGATGATTTAATTAAGAAAATCGCTCACAGGTGTGCCCAGCTGCTTGGGCTTTAGGTAATTCCAGATGTAGTTAGTTGACAACAAGAACAGCCATCACAGTTTGTATTTTGGTTTTTTGTTTTTGTTTTGTTTTGTTTTGACGCAGTTTCTCTGTGTAGTCCTGGCTGTCCTGGAGCTTGTGATCAGGATCCTCCTGCCTTTGCTTCCCGAGTGCTGTGATTGAAGGTTTATACTACCATGTCTAGTTTGTGTTATTGAGACAATGGGTGTGAACTTGCTGATGAGCCTCCAGGCTGGCTGACTAGCAAACCTCAGAAACACTGTCTCCTCTCCCCAGCCCTGCATCACAAGTACCCACTGCCATACCTGTCTTTTTATCTGAGCACTGGGGATGAAACTTGGACCTGAGGCTTGTTTGGCAGGCAATCAACTGAGCTGTCTCCCCAGCCTCTCAGGACTCTTCTTCTGAGCCTGGATGACACTTTTTCTAGGAACCAGGCCTCACAGCAGAAATGATTCTTCACTTTATTTTTTTTGTGTGTGTGTGTTCTGTGGTTCTCATGCTCAAACTCATGGTCTCACATATGCCAGGCAAACACCCTGTGCCCGAGCTTCATCCCAGCTCTTTTGTTTCCTTTTGAGGCAGAGTTTCATACTACAATAGAGGCTAGTCTAGAACTCTTGGCCACCTTCTGCATTGCTCAACTTCTGAGTACTAAATCAGGCATGAGCATCACCTCCATCTTCCCCCTCACTGTTGTATACCAAGAGGCCTGTACATTTCACTGTCTTGTCCCCCGTGCCCTGTGGGCTCCCTGGTGTGGATGCCTGAGAGTTGTTAGTTCTAGATTCAGACCCTCTGGATGACCACCTTGGAGAATCAGCTGTGTCCTGGGCTCCACAGTTTGTTGGTGCTGCCCATTTTGGGGCCCAGTTTGAATTTGGGGGCCTGGAGTAATGAGCTTCATTCTGTATAGCTTATTCCTACACATACAGGATAGGAAGAAGGATAGTAGTTTGGGTCACTGTTCACAGGATTGTAGATTAAAATGAAGCCATGTCTGTAAACTCATCTGTGAGCCACTAGTTCTTGCTCAAGCACACAGCTGAGTGACAAGGGTATATTATCACTGTAAGTTTTATGCCCAGAGTGGAAATAGAGGTTCTGTTCATCCCCTTGCAATTGTATGTCTCTGTATACTCCCAGGGCTTGTATCATATGACTTCTTGAGAGCCATGTGCTGGGGAGGGGCTCAGCAAAGCTGAGGAGAGATGAGAGTGCCCAGTGCTGGTGGTAGAGGAGGGCCCTCTGCAGTCCCCAGATCTAGGCTTTGGGAAATGAGCTGATGGCTTGCCTTTTCCCGGGAACCAGCTGGGTTTGATCTCTGAACTCCTCCTTTTCCCACTTCTTCCCCTACCCTAGCTCCCATCCAAGGCCCTAGTGCCTGAAATGGAGGACGAGGATGAGGAAGATGACTCAGAAGATGCTATCAATGAGTTTGATTTCCTGGGCTCAGGAGAAGATGGGGAGGGGTCTCCAGATCCTCGACGTTGTGCTGCAGAGGGGAACCCCCATGAGCTGGGTGAGTCGGAGACTGACTGACAGGCCTTACTAAGACAGGATCTGACCCTGCATGCTTCAGGTGCTTCCTGTCCAGGCCCGGGCGGATGTACTTCCTGAGGTGGGTCAAGGATAGCTGAAGCCCCAAGCCAGGTCCAGGCCCTTACCCTTCCCTGGAAAGTCCCTTTGAGCTGTATTCAAGTGGCCCTGCCAGAAGTCAGCTCCGGTCCTCACAGCAAGTGTCCAGGGCCTATCTAACTCAAGTAGGGGGTAGGATGAAAACTGATGGTGGAGAGGGGGATGGGGCTATGTCTCTTCCTGCCTTGTGACTCCCAACCAGAAGGGCCTTGGGGGTCCCCTGGGCCCCCCAAGGTAGAGAGATGCCTGCCATCTCTCACTGGGTCCCTGCCAGTCTATTTCCTCAGTCTGTGTTCAGCAGCAGTGGGGTGGGCTTCCCTGAAAGATTGGGTAGAACTGGTGGGCAATTCTTGTTTATGACTCTTTCATGCAGAAAGCCGTCGGGTCAAACTCCAGGGAATTCTTGCTGACCTCCGGGATGTGGACGGGCTGCCCCCCAAAGTGACCGTTCCACCTCCTGGCACACCCCAGCCCCGGCCTCATGAAGGTAATCTCTAGCCCTACATGCCAGTACCTTGGGGTCCATAACAGAGGGGGTGCTTCAGAGCTAAGCCCGGGGTCTCTGTGTCCTCAGAGGTAAGGCCCAGTCTCCAGTCTGCAGCCTACCTGTCCCAAAAGGTCGTCTGTCTGTCTGTTTCCCTCTCTTTTTGTCTGTCCTCCCCTGTCTGTCTGTCTGTCCATCCCTGTCTTCCTTTCCAGCTGCGATTCTTGATCCTGTCTTCCTGCCTCTCTTCCTTGCTCCTCATCCTTTCTGCCTCTCTCTGCCTTTCTCTCTCTCCCTGGCCCTGTCTGCCCCACCTACCCCTCCCCCCTACCAGGTTCCTTTGGCTTCTCCTCAGACGTCTTCATCATGGACACTATCGGGGGCGGGGAGGTGAGCCTGGGGGACTTGGCAGATCTCACCGTCACCAATGACAACGACCTCAGCTGTGATGTAAGTTTTTGGGGTGCCCCATCAGTTCTTAGCTCTGAGCATGTTGCAGGTCTGGGTTCTTTTCCTTTCATATGAGGACTGTGAGAGGTCATTCCATACCCCAGCAGGAGACCTCAACACACCATGCCTTACAGAGGGGTACCTGGCAAACACCTCACTTAGGTGCAAGCTCTGAAAGACACAGGAGTTTCTTCGTTTCATGCCTTCTTAGGTGATGTGGGGAGATGATTGCCAGCCATGCTTCCCCACTCAGGACCTCTGTTGTGAGTGGAACAGGGGCTAGAATGAAGGGGCCTCATGACTAGCATCCTGTGCTGTGCACCTTGGTCACTGGGACTTTCTGTGGTGGGTTTAGATGCGCTTTTCAGGGCAGAAGATCAGGTTACTGGCTCCAGTGAGGTTGGAGGCTAGTGTAGAATGCAGAAGTGAGGCTGGGCAGGGTCTACTGGGAGTGTACTGCAGGGTTCCTCAACCTGCCCCATGGGTGCTTCAGGGAGTAGGGAACCCGCTTGAGCACAAACCCTCCAGTTCCTGATAATCATGGTAGAAATTGCTGCTGAGCCCAGGTGAAGGGGGTCTGATGGTGCTGAGGCTTCCTTGACAGCTCGGTGTCTCCCAAACCTGGCCGTCCCCTTGCAGTGAGCAGCTTCATCTTGTAGGACCCATGCTCTCAGAGCATCTCTCCTGGGACTCAATGGCTCTGCTTCCCTGTCAGGGACTTCAAGACTTGTTCCCTAGGGCTTTGTAGCTTAAGGACCTATCTGCAGTTACTCTGACCTTCCCCTAATCCCAGCCTCCTTAGAGAGGCCAAGACCTAAGGTTCTACAACCTCATGTGGCTTCCCATTTTTCTGGAGCTTTTGCTTAGGATGAAACAAATTGTAAGTTTCTGAGTGGAACCCACTGTTCTGCCTGCCATTGACCTTGCTGGCTTTCTCTCGTGCAACACTTTTGGTGTGTATCCTGGTCTTGCTGCCTCCTGCCTCAGGGCCTTTACACACACAGCTCTTTCTTCAGTCCCTTTCCTTTACCTGGTGCTAGTTAAATCCTATCTCACCAGGGCCTCTGGATCCCTGCAGAGGAGGCTAGGCTGCCTTGGTGTCCCTGCCTCAGGCTCAGAGTTCCTGGTTCTGTGTATTTAAGACCTGTCTGTCTCCCTGAGGGACCTCTGAACTGTGAAGCCCCAAAGAATTAGGCTCCCTGACCCCTTCAAGCCTTCCATGTTGCTGAGACCTGCTGAGTATGTGAAGGGCTTTTCTGGCCTGTGGAAGGGAGATCAGACTGGGGCTAGTCAGTTCAGTCTGAAAGGAGTGGTGTTACTGTCTGTATGAGTGCTGGGATATACAAGAGGATACTGAGGCAGCTTCCCATCCCCAGCTGTCTGACAGCAAAGACGCCTTCAAGAAGACATGGAACCCCAAGTTTACCCTCCGCTCACACTACGATGGTATCCGCTCGCTGGCCTTCCACCACAGCCAGTCAGCACTGCTCACTGCTTCTGAGGATGGCACACTTAAACTGTGGAACCTACAGAAGGCAGTTACAGCCAAGAAGTAAGGATGCTATCCTGGAAGGGGCAGAGCCCTAGGACCTGGGGTCTTAGTGATGGGTTCTTCTTTTTCCCACAGAAATGCTGCACTGGACGTGGAGCCGATTCACGCTTTCCGTGCTCACAGGTAGGGAGGCACCTGAGCCTGTTGTAAGCCCTGCATCCCAGCAGCATGGGCTAAGCTGATGCCTGCTACCCTGGAGACCTGGAACAGCAGTCTCCACCCTGGTCCCTCTGTACAGTGGACCCTCAGCACATCCTTTACTCAGGGACATGTTCATTCCCACTGAGGTTTCACTGAGCAATAAAGGAAGAGAGTAGGAGACCGGACAGCTTTCCCAGATGGCTCAACCAGAGCATGGATGCAAAATTCCCTGTGACATCCTTAAAAAATACCTAGGAAAGGAGATTGATGAGATGGCTCAGTGGTTAAAGGTACCTGCTACTAACCTTGACAACCTAAGTTTGATCTCTACAGTCCATCTGGTGAAAAGAGAGAACCAACTCCAGAAAGTTGTATTCTGGCTGGGCAGTGGTGGCACATGCCTTTAATCCCAGCACTTGGGAGGCAGAGGCAGGTGGATCTCTGTGAGTTTGAGGCCAACATGCTCTATACGAGCTAGTTCCAGGTCAGGCTCCAAAGCTAGAGAAACCCTGTCTCGAAAAACCAGGAAGGAAGGAAGGAGAGAGAGAAAGAATCACAAAATTGTATTCTGGCCTCCACATGCACAGTGTTATATGGGACAATAAATAAATTTAAGCTATTTTTAAAAGTAGGTAGGAGAAACTGGGTGCTGGTGGTACATGCCTTTAATCCCAGCACTTGGGAGACAGGGGCAGGCAGATCTCTGAGTTTTAGGCCAGCCTGGTCTGCAGAGTGAGTTCCAGGACTACACAGAAAAACCCTGTCTCAAAAAACAAATAGACAAATAGCTAGGAGAAACCCTCAAGCTTCTATGAGCAAGGAAGGCCTGAGCCATAGCTACCTTTCATCACCTACCCTTGCGCCCTGCAGGGGGCCCTGTGCTGGCAGTCACCATGGGCAGCAACAGCGAGTACTGTTATAGCGGTGGGGCTGATGCCCGCATCCACAGCTGGAAGATTCCTGACCTCAATATGGACCCATATGATGGCTACGGTGAGGACAGACCCTTCCCACACCCACCTCATGTCACAACCCTGGGGAACAACTCTATAGAGCTCCCAATCTGATTTAGCATTAGTGGGTAGGGCAGAGGGAGTTGAAGCAGGAGTGGTAGTGGTGAGGGGAAGGTTGAGCTACAGCTGAGAATCAGCATGACTTGGCCTTTTGAGGGAAGCAGAGGCAAGAGAGCCTAAGTCGGCCCCAGTGGATTGGACAGCTTGGTAGACTCTGTTCTTGGGGCCCAGCCAACGTCTTATCATGGGTCAGTGGAGGGGTTTTTTAGGAGCAGAGGAAGTGAGCTGAGAGGCATCAGTGGGACCATATGGCAGGGAGTTTAGGCTTTACTTTTAGCCCTTTAAGCTAAGTAGAGGAGCCGGGAGCTGGTGGCACACACCTTTAATCCCAGCATTCAGGAGGCAGAGGCAGGTGGATCTCTGTGAGTTGGAGGCCAGCCTGGTCTACAAAAGCTAGTTTCAGGACAGCCAAGACTGTTTCACAGAGAAACCCTATCTCAAATACAATGAACAAAAATGTCTTTCACTAGGAGTAGTGAACACCAAATCCCATCTCTAAGTAAGAAATATTTGCAATTGAATCCTACTGAGAAAGGGAAAGTGAGTCTCTCTGATCAGTGTCACTGGGTGTATCAGTCACACTCCAGGGCAGGCCCCATGCCCAGGAATAGTTGGACAGCACAAAATAAACTCCTTGTTAGGGTTGATTCTTTTGTTTGTTTGTTTGTCTGTTTTGTTTCTTCTTGGCAATCTTTGCTTTTTTATCCTCTGTCTTTAACTATTTTGATTTTTGTTTTTTGTTTTTTTTTTGAGAGAGAGAGAAAGAACATGAAGTTGGGTGGGTAAGGAGGTGGGAGAATCTGGGAAGAGTTGGGGAAGAAAAGAATGTGATCACTGAAAGAGCAACCAATGCTCTTAACTACGCACCAGGGCTGGAGTTTATTAAAAGACATTTTTTAAAAATGATACTGAGTGTCTTACCCGCTGAGCCATTTCTCCAGCCCCACCTCCACCCCATTTTTTTTGTTTTTGTTATTTTGACTGGGTTCAATTCCTAGCACCCATATGGCAGTTCATAACATTAACTCCAGTTCCAGGGTACCTGACACCCTCATATAGACATACATGCAAGCAAAACACCAATGCATATAAAAATAAGGCTAAATAATTGAGAGAAAGAAAGCAACTCTAGGTATGCTTGCTTAAAAATGTTTGGTTTGGTTTGGGTGTCTCTTGTGTACCCTTGGGTGACTTGGAATTCACTCTCTAAACCAAGCTGGGCTCAAACTCAGAGATCCACTTGCCTCTCCCTCCTGAATGCTGGGGTTAAAGGAGTGCACTTCCATTGCTTGGCCATAAAAGTTTTTAAAATTTTTAAGTAGTTAATTTTTTTTGGTTTCTTGGTTTTTTGTTCTTGATTTTTCAAGACAAGGTTTCTTTGTATAGCTTTGGAGCCTGTTCTGGCACTCGCTCTGTAGACCAGGCTGGCCTCAAACTCACAGAGATCTTGCCTCTGCCCTCGAGTGTTGGGTTTTAAAGGCCATCTGCCATTACTGCTTGCTTGGCTAATTGTTTTTTCCTAAGTGAAAAGGTACCCAGAGTTTCTCATACTCAGTGCCTTTGCCCTATTCACTGATACCTGTTTTAGTCTTTTTACATGTATTTGTGTGTGTTATAGATGGTTGTGAGCCACCATTTGGGAACCAAGGTTGGGAACCAAGCTTGGCATAAGAGCTCTTACCCACTGAGCTATTTATCCAGCCCCACCTCCACCACATTTTTTTTGTTTTGTTTTTGTTTTGGTTTTTTTCAGACAAGATTTTTCTGTGTAGTCCTGGCTGTCCTGGAACTGGCTTTGTAGCCAGACTGGCCTCAAAACTCAGAGATCTGCTTGCCTCTGCCACCCCATTTTTTAAAGACAGGGTCTCACTGTATTGTCATGTCCATATTGAAAATCTCTATGTAGACCAGGTTGTCCTCCAGCTCACAAAAATCGTCCTGCCTTTGCTTCCCCAGTGCTGCTTTACTTTTGAATATTGTGGCAGAGTATGGAGTTGTGTTTACCATCAAGATAACAGTTATCTGGAAGATCAAGGGTCAGTCCTAAGTGAACTGCCTATACTTCAGGTGTCGGCTGGACTTGACCCAGAACTGTGTGGAGTCCAACAGCCTGAGAGGCTACAGAAGGGTCTTTGAGCAGCAGGGGCTGTGAGAAACTAGCAAGAAAGGACATTCCAGGGCTAAAGGGGGCCAACCTTGGTCAGCAAAGACAGCATTGCCCCTCTTGCTCCACTGGTGCCCTGAGCTGCTGACCTTGGCCCTGGGGAGACAGTGAGCTCGGAAGCTTCATTTTTTTAAGCTGTTGAGCTGCTTCCTGAGATGAGGAATCTGCCCAGGTGAGCTCATGGGCAGTGGGCAGCCACCCAGGTCCCATCAGAGCTGCAGGCCCTGGGCTGTCTGGTGGGGCTGACATCACTAATAGCCTATTTCCTCTTGGTCTACCCAGACCCAAGCGTGCTGAGCCACGTCCTGGAAGGCCATGGGGATGCTGTGTGGGGTCTGGCTTTCAGTCCCACCTCCCACCGCCTGGCATCTTGCTCCGCTGATGGCACCGTTCGCATCTGGGACCCCAGCAGCAGTAGTCCAAGCTGCCTCTGTACCTTCCCCATGTCTGGAGGTGAGCGTTGAGCCAGTGTCTCGCAACAGGATGCAGAGCCTAGGGCTTGGGGTGGCTCCAGAGGAGGCCCCCAGCCACAGGGCGGGCCTGAACCCTTAAGTATCCTTTTCTCCCCTGTGCTCTCAGAACACGGGATCCCCACCTCAGTGGCCTTCACCAGCACTGAGTCTGCCCATGTCGTGGCCTCCTTTCGTTCTGGTGACACCGTTCTTTATGACTTGGAAGCTGGCAGTGCCCTCCTCACATTGGAGTCCCGAGGGAGCAGCGGTGAGAGCTCTTGGCCAAGCAGGCCAGTGGGACTGGGATTTGAATGCCCATAGGACCCCAGTTCCTCCTGTAGCTTTGGGGACCTAGCCATCAGTGAGATCAGAATGTTACCAATGTGCCCTCTGGGCCCACAATAAGGAAGGAAACAAGGCTCAGTGGTGGCCAGCCAGTTTGACATAGCAGGCTGGGTAGCATGTCCCCAATTGCAGAAGTGGCCTGCTCCTCCTTCCTCTGTCCCAGTCCTCTGATTTTCCTCCTCTGTCCCCTCCCCTCTCCCCACTTACTTTCCAGGCCCAACACAGATCAACCAGGTGGTGAGTCACCCAAATCAGCCCCTCACCATTACTGCGCACGACGATAGGGGCATCCGATTCCTGGACAATCGGACAGGTGAGGCCCAGCCTTAGTTGTCCCCTCACTGTGTTTTTGGGAACACATTTGGACTGCCAAATCCTGATATTTATACTATAGGCTGTCAACCCCAACCCCCCCAGCTTCACCTTCCCAGATAATGCCTGCAGAGAGAAGCCACTGCCAGCCACTCTCTGTCCCACCCTCCAGGTAAATCTGTGCACTCCATGGTTGCCCACCTGGACGCAGTCACCTGCCTAGCCGTGGACCCCAATGGCGTGTTCTTGATGTCAGGAAGTAAGTTGGGCCTCTTTTGCTGTTCCTTCCTCAGGAGGGTTGGAGGCAAAGAGAAGGGGCTACAGCCATGGCAGGCAACTCCATTCCTGCCTCATCTTCATCGACTGCCCCTGGTATTCCTACCTGGGGGGTTGTCCTATGTTACAGGTGTATGGTGATGGACCCAGATCCCCTTGGAGTTTGAGCACTTGGTCCCTCTCTGCTCTCAGATAATAGGCTCAGCCGTCTCCTAGAATGGTAGACGGGTCCCTCAGACCAGTGTCAGCTGTGATGAGTGTGTGCACATGTGCTTGCAGATGTGCAAGTGGTGGTGGAGGCTGTGAGCAGATCACAGCTCGCTCTGCCTGATGTTGCCATGTGCTGGCTGAACAGCTACACCGCAGACCTCCTGCTCCCAGCCAGTGGTATCAGACCCAGCTGTGGTACAGACAAGCTTAAGATCAGAGGCACTGCTTTCTGGGCTGAGTCCTTCTAGCTGGGCTGACTTGAGGAGCAGAGCCTCAAGCTAATCATGCCCTCTCATGCCCAGCAAAGTCCCTAGCCGAGCCCGTCTCAATTCCCTGCAGTCATCAGGCCTCATAGGCTGCTTGCCCCAGGCCCTCCTTGGCTATCCCTCTACCTGGAAGGCTTCCCCTCCTTGAACTGATACTTTTTGCCTATCACCTGGAATTAGTTTCTTCTGTTTTCTTTCTTCCCTGCTGTGCTAGGAATAGAACCCAGGACCTTGGGATGGCAGCCTCTGAGCCACACCCTACCACTTTAAGCTGTTCTTGCTCAGTGTTTGTGTGCATCATTCCTCCCTGGGTCTTTACATATACTTGGCAGTTAGCAGAATGGTTAGCAGGATGGTGACAGAAGGGTTATACTTAGGGCTAAGCTGCCTCCACCTTAAGGCCTTTACATGAGGCCGGGTGAAGGGTTCAGAATCCAAGTCTGAGCTCAGGCTTGGTAACAGCCTCATCTGCTCCATGCCTGTGCAGGCCATGACTGTTCTCTGCGTTTATGGAGCCTAGACAACAAGACATGTGTGCAGGAGATCACGGCCCACCGCAAGAAGCATGAGGAGGCCATCCATGCAGTGGCCTGCCATCCCAGCAAGGCACTTATCGCCAGTGCTGGTGCTGACGCCCTAGCCAAGGTGTTCGTATGATCCCACCTGGCCTCGCCCTGGCTACACAGTGGCAGGGAGCGGGGCCAGGCCAGTGGGGCTGAGGTAAGGGCCCGAGGCCATTTGTGTTCTAGGTAGGAATGCAGAAACCCAGCATCCTTGCCCCAGAAGATATCCCACTTGCCTGTCAGTTTGAGTTGTGCCAAAGCCCACAGTCCTGTGAGAATGAGACTTCCCTGAGAAGATGGGAGGAATGGGGGCTAGAGTGGGACTCTAGCCTAACCAGCTGCTTTCCCTCTCTCTGCAGGCAGCCCCAAGCCTCCCTTGAGAGGCTCAGAATCTCGGCCTCTTTCATCTTCCTGGAGCCTGGTGGTGCTAATGGCCCTTTCCCCAGGAATCGCCCTTCAAGGATGGCCTCTGGGATTTGTGCTCATGCCCCAGCCCGAACTCCTGATACAGCTGTCCTCCTGAGTTCAGCACAGCCAGGGCTGGGTGTCCTTGGGGATCTGTTTTTTTTTTTTTTCTAAGACAATAGAAGGTGCCAGGCTCTACCCTAGAGTGCCACCCTTCCCCTGCCCATCAGATGAAGGGCTGTGCTGAAAGGGGTCTCCTGTGGCCCTCCTGTGTGGGCCCCAGGCTGTCCTCTTGGACCTCAGTCCCTTCCTTCTGCTTTCCAACACTAACAAGCATCTGGGGCCAGGTCTTCTGGAAAGGGCCTCCACTCCTCTGGGGCATGCTCCCGCCACAGGCCCTCCTTGAGATATAGAGGGTGGAGTGGGCCCCGGCCCCTAGCTCGCTGTCTATCTGTATAAATGGGATTTTAATGGCATCCACCCCACGTTATCACTGTGTGATAGTCTGTCAGTCTCCTTCCAACTCCACACTTTTGCCTCTATTTATTTCACTCTTTATTTGGGTTCTACCTTGTGCCCTTGGTTCCCCCTTCAGGTTCCTGTTTATAAGCCCCATCCCTTTTGCCCCCAACTTGTATGTGAAAAAAAAACTGTCTCAATAAACCCTTTGGAGTAAGATAGGTTCCCCAGGCCATCTTTCAAGAGGGAGGGTCACTGTCTCTGCCTTGGCTGAGTGGAATCTGGGGAGAGAGATGATGGGATTGGGGTTCTGTCATAGAACAGGGTGGGGGTGGAGCTGGGTGGCAAGCCAGTGGAAGGGCAGAAGTGGAACATGGGACTGAATCTCTGTGAGCCCCTCTTTTTTGTCACTAAACATGTCTTCCCCAGGGGCAGTAAACTGGTCAACAGATGCTGTGTTGTGGCAATAAACAATTTAGTTGAAGACCCCATGCCTGCTCAGGAACTAAGAACTAAAGCCCCTTTCCTACCCCATACCCAGTCGTAGACTGACAGAACAGGAAGAGTGTTGGTAGACCAGCAGCCTAGGCAGGGTGTAGAGCACACGCAGGGATCTGGTCCTCACAGCAGTGCAGAGTCCTCGTCCCATCTTCCTAGGCTCCGACAGTGGGGGAGGGCTGGGAGTCCATACTGTGGAGGAAGAGAGTGAGGTCTGCTCAAGGATCTCAGGCTGAGACTCCAACCTGCCAGCCCCTCTACAAGGGTCACGGATAAAAAGGGCTATAAGTCCAGGTCCAGAGGTAGGCCTGTGATCGTGCTGGGGGACATGCCCATCTAGGAGAAGGCACAGGTGGGTGTGTGATATTTAGGTGACATTCAAGTGGCCAAGCTGTGAGCTCCACGTGGCCTTGCTCCCCCCCCCTCCCTTTGGGTTCTTTGCAGCTTCCCCAGGTGGTAGTTTGGGTTTTTACTCCAGCCTCAGACTTCCTTCCCCAACCCTTGTCCCCCGGATGTGGTGACAGCCAACACTGTACCGACCTCAGCTGCCCCCAGTAGCACTGAACCAGTAAGGGGGGGCTCTTGTGACAAGTCACTCCTCTTTAAAGCTCCAGCTTTCTGGATGTGAAAACTAACTGGTCCCCTCTGCCTGATTATTAGAATAGCCGTCCGAATTTCCCCTGATGGAGCTGGGTTGATTACACAGGCCTGGCGACAGACTCTCAATAGATGTTAACTTTTTAAGTTTCCTGGTATTGCACTGTTTGTTTCGGAGAAGGGTAGAGGTCAGAGGATAACCCAGAGGAGCTCGTTCTCCTTTGATTGTGTGAGTCTCCAGGACTGAACTCGGGTCAGTGAGTTTGACTTCAAGTCCCTTTACCCACTGAGCCATCTCACTTCCAGATGCTGGATGTTTCCCTTAACACAATCAGCCAGAAACCCCTGAGTGACCTTGATGTCTCCTTTTTTTCTCTGCAAAATTTAAGGGCAGCCACATCAACTCTACCTTAGCTGTGTTCCAGGCACCCGTATTCCATCTCTGGAATACAGCCTCATGATAGGGAAACTAAGGTTCACAGTGGAGAAGCCCATACCTCAAGTCACACAGCCAGGAAGATGTAGGTTAGGTCTCATGAGAGGTCTCTGAAGTAGTTTTGACCTTTGGCGTGTCACCTTGGTTGTGGTTTCAGGCTCTGTACCCATCTCAACTCACTGGAGACAGACCCGAGGCTTAAGCTCTCCCGTGTTTCAGTCTCCCACCTGTGTACTGGGTGTATTGTTGAGCTGGGGACTTGGGGTGGGGGGAATAGGAACAAGAACAGGAAAGCCACCGGACTTGACACCGATTTCCGACCCTTTCCCTGGGGTGGGCGCCGGATGCCGGCCAGCCTGACAGCTCCCTCTTTCAACGACCAAGCGCTGCCTCTCCCGCCCGCCACAGTGGACTGCAGCGGAAAGTCAGCTTTTCAGACTGGAGCATGCGGAGAAAGCATTGACCCTTCCGCCCTCCTCCCACCCCAGCCACCAGATACCACTCCTCCCCAACCCCCAAACTCCCTGATACAGGGTCCCGCCTTCCCCTTCCGCCCCAGGCCCCTCGATAAAGGCTCCGCCCTGTGACGTTACGGAGCCCCGTGCTGATTGGCCGGCTGCGCCATCGTTGCGGAGACTTCCTTCTGGGCCGCTGCTGCTGTCTTAAACTTTGAAGGGGGAAAAAAAGAGCCACCGCGCTGTGCGACCCTCCCTTGCCCCCCACCCGCCCCGCCTCCGGTAATGGCCCTTCTCCGCCGCCCCTGACCCAACTTTTCTCCAATTTTCGCGACCTGTGAGAGTCTCTTCTTTTAGCCCTCGCCCTAGGGACCCCCTCTCTCCCCATCCCTGAGCCAATCGGGTCCCTATGATCCACTAGGTCCCTGACCAAAGACTGCTTTCTACCCACAAGGCATCCTCAGGCCCGCTCTGAGTTTGAGCCTGCCGTCAAACCTACTGGATCCTGGGATCCCCCTGCTCCGCTCTCAATCTTCTCTCTCCCAGGGGCCTTGGATTGTGTGTTTGTGTGTGGGGTCTTTTGATTCTAGAGACCCTGCCCTACCTGATTTTCTTTTTTTGGTTTCTTGCCATCTTCCAATATCTGGGTGCCCTCCTTCAAACCATTGCTTTTCTTTCTATGCTGTGCTCCCTTGACTCCCGGCGTTTGACCCACTAGATTTCTTTTCTCTCATTGCCCAGGATCCCGCCATCCTTCAGTCTCTTAACCTGACAGATTTCTCTCTCAAATGCTTGCGTTCTTACCACTACCGCACGAGAGCTCTCGGATCTAGGTCCCAGGTTCCTCGGCGAGCTCCAGGCGGCAGGTCCGGGTCTGGCCCCCATGGCCGCCGCCCCCTCCCATTCTGCCGGACTCCCGGGCTCTCCTGGCCCCGGGTCTCCTCCGCCCCCCGGTGGCTTGGAGCTCCAGTCGCCGCCACCTCTGCTGCCTCAGATTCCGACCCCAGGCTCGGGGGTCTCCTTCCACATCCAGATCGGATTGACCCGAGAGTTCGTGCTGTTGCCGGCCGCCTCAGAGTTGGCTCATGTGAAGCAACTCGCCTGCTCTATCGTGGACCAGAAGGTGAGGGCATAGGGGCTCTCCTCATGAAGGAGAAGAGACTTCAGCGGTGGCCTGGGCTTGTTGGGAGGGGAGAGAGGGTTCCTAGGTAACAGCCGAGGAGGGGCACTACTCCCCAGTTGTGTCCTCACCCTACCACCGGTTTGAGAGAGGCCCGGGTAGGGGTGGGGTGCCTCAGAGGCCTCCCCAAATTGCGTGTTGCTGCTTGTTGTTGTTTCTGCAGCGGGCAGGGAGGAAGGGAGGGGCCTGCCAGGTGTGGAGTGGGGAAGAAGGGGCAAGTGGGAGCTGCGGATCAGGGGGACCTCTTCTTATGGTCTCTTGGCCTCCGTTCTTTGGAAACTGTAGAAACTGAAGCCGTGCTGGCCATGGTGATCGGGTGACGTGTGGGTGTGTGGACAAACTGCCAGGGGCAAGCAAGGTCTCAGGGTGCAATCTCTACCCTTTCCCAGGCCTAAGATGGGGTGTGAAGGAACAAGGCACCCCCAAAAATCCTGCAGACTCTATCTGCTCTCCGAATCACAGTTTCCCTATAGGTACTCTTAGCTTTAGCTATCAGGGTTCCTCCCAAGAGTCATGGCAAGAGGGAACCCGTAGGACTAGATGCCCAAATCCTAGGAACATTAAATGTTACAACCAGGCCAGGTGGTAGTGGCCCACACCAGGAGGCAGAGGCAGGTGAATCTCTGTGAGTTTGAGGCTAGCCTGGTCTACAGAGTGGGTTCCAGGACAGCCAGAGCTACACAGAGAAGCCCTGTGTCAAAAAACAAACAAAAGTTATGACCAGGCTGGTAGAGCCCTTGTCTAGCAAGCAAAAGCCACAAGTTCCATTTCCACCCCACCCTACACCTCTCATCCTGCGGTGGGGGATGCTTTTGTGTAGTTCAAGTGCCTGATTGTGAAGATGTCAGAACCTGAGTCCTGAGTAGTTGGATATTGAAATCTTTTCATACTAAGGCATCCAAACATTAGAGTCTTAAGTTTATCATGTTGCTGTCCCATAAGAATCCTAGATGGCACTGACAGTAGGACAGCCACAGCTGGAACCCAGAATGTATATTCTAAAATGAGAGCACATCGGAATCCAAAACATCCGGACTTAGCTTTTCTCAGGCTCCTGGAAATGGATTCTTTGGGTTTTGGGGAAGCAGGAGGAAAAGGGTCACCTCCCCCATTTTCCCTAGGGGGTGAAACTAGTTTAGAAAAAGACCTCCCAGGTCAGGCACTTTTGTAACCCCAGCAGTGGGAAGGCAGAAGCAGGAGGATCAGGAGATTTACGTCAGGCTAGGGCATCTCCATTCCCTAGTCTCAAGGAAAAGAAAGGAAGGAAGCAAGGAAGAAAGAAAAGAAAGAAAGAAAGAAAGAAAGAAAGAAAGAAAGAAAGAAAGAAAGAAAGAAAGAAAGATTAAGCTACTACGAGGGCCAAGGCAGTACTGCTTTTCTGTTGAAGATGGGGGATTGTGACCACCAACTCCCCAAGACCAGCCCAGCTGCCACTTCTAAACCAGCTGGCCTTAAGGGAAGCAGGATTGGGGCTCCTGTACATTGAATTCCCTGGCATGAAATTCTTGGTGCAAGAGTTCAGATCCCCAGCCTCCCCTCCTCAGGCCCAGCCAGTTTGTTTTCTGCTCTTCCTGGGGTACAGGTGCTGTTTAGGGCCCCTTCCTGTCTGCCTTCCTTCCCTATGCCCCACCTGGGCAGTTTCACTTTCTGTTTTACGGTGTTTCATTTCCTGCCCCCCCCCTTCTCAAGCTGGGACCGGGACACCTGGGTCTTTAGAGCACGGGATGAGGGGAAACCTCCTTACCTCCAGCTATCTTGAGCACCCCCACTCAAAATTCCCAAAGCACCCCCTCCTTTCTAGTTCATTCTGCCCCAATGCTGGGCTAAGAGCCAGGTAATGGACAATAGAGTCAGGAAGGAAGCTGGGGTGGAGATGTGGCCAGAAGAGAAGGGGGTGATCACTCAGTGCCCCACCAGCGCTGGAAAAGTCAAAGTGTCCATTCTGCTCCTGGATCCTTTAAACCCCCCCCCCCCACACACACACACTTTACCCCTCAGCTCTTCTCTTGACAGTCCTGCTACCAGACTCTGGCCAGTGCCTGTACCCCCACCCGGCACACCTGCCCCCCCCCCACTGGCTCAAGCTAGGGTTGGGAGGGGCCAAGCAGGAAGCGGTGGGCTGTAGGGTCTCGGTTTCCGGGGGAAATAACCGGTTCTGCCCCTGGAGGGTTCAAGAAGGCTGCCGGCTGCTGCTGCTACTGGCTGCTCTGAGCTTTTCTGTTGCTACTTCCCCCTCCCCTTAGTTCCCAGAGTGTGGCTTCTACGGCCTGTACGACAAGATCCTGCTCTTCAAACATGACCCCACATCGGCCAACCTCCTGCAGCTGGTGCGATCAGCTGCAGACATCCAGGAGGGCGACCTGGTGGAGGTGGTTCTGTCGGGTGAGAAGCGGCTGTCACCCCGGGGGCGGGGCCTCGGGCGTGGGGCCAGGTCTCTGGGAGAGGTGACTGAGGATGGGCATGGAGGGGGCTCACCTGTGATCCCAGCATTCCCGAGGCACAGACAGAAGGGCCACACATTTCACGCCATCTTGGGCTAAGAGTGAGACATTCCGGCTGGACAGTTGGCTCAGTAGTTAAGAATATTTGTTACTTTTTCAGAGCACTGGGGTTTGAGTCTCAGCACTCATATAGCAGCTCCAGCCCCAAGGGATCTGACGCCCTCTTCTGACCTCAGGCACAGGCATACATGCTGGCAAAATACCATGCCACAAAAACATAAAGTCAACAAATCTTAAAAGGGGGGAGGGACTCATCAAGAGATGTGCCCCTTGGAAGTCTTGGGGAAAACAATTTGCTTATTTATGTTTATTTATTTATTTATTTGAGATAAGGTTTTATGATGTAGCCCTGGATGGCCTGGAACTTACAGAACTCCTCTTGCTTCTCACTCTGGAATTCTGAGATTAAAACTGTGTACCGGGAGCTGGGGAGATTGCTCAGTGGTTAAGTTCACTGACCACTCTTCCAGAGGACCCAGGCTCAATTCTGAGTGTCCACATGGCAACTCAAAATTGTCTTAACTCCAGTTCCAAGGGACCCAACACCCATGACAAAACACCAGTGCACATCAAATTTTAAAAAATAAATAAATAAGTAAATGAAGGGTGTACCAGTGGACCTAGATAGTTAGCCCCTCCTCTAGGGATTGAACCTAGAACCTTGTGCATGTGAGGCACGCACTACAACAGTGAGCTATACCCTCAGCCCACCAAAACTGTTTTACATTTAGTGTGTGTGTGTGTGTGTGTGTGTGTGTGTGTGTAGTACAACTTCTGGGAATTGATGCAACACATGGTGCCTATATATCGGGACTCAGGTCATTGGGATTGGCAGCAAGCACCTTTTAATTGCAGAGTTGTTTTGCTGGCTCCGGGATTGTTTTATTCTATTCTATTCTATTCTATTCTATTCTATTCTATTCTATTCTATTCTATTCTATTTATTTATTATTATTATTTTGAGGCAGGGTCTCACTATGACCTGGAACTCACTATGTAGACCAGGCTGGCCTCAAACTAACAGAGATCTACCTGCTTTGCCTCTGTGTGCTGGGGTTAAAGGCGTGTGCCACTGCCCAACACCCAGGACTGTTTTAATAATGCAAAAAAATATGATGTGTTCTGCCCATTAAACAACCCCTCACTAACTCCTTCCTATCAGGAGGCATGTAGGTTTTTTTTTTTCCAACACCGAGTTTCTCTGTGTATCGCTGGCTGTCCTAGAACTCATTCTGTAGACCAGGCATCTACCCTCTTGGCTCAAGTGTGTGTCCCTCCTTGCTTTCCACAGCCTCGGCCACCTTCGAGGACTTTCAGATCCGTCCACATGCTCTTACTGTGCACTCGTACCGAGCTCCTGCCTTCTGCGACCACTGTGGGGAGATGCTCTTCGGTCTTGTGCGCCAGGGCCTCAAGTGTGATGGTGAGGGGCAAAGGGACTGGGCAGAGCCAGGGAATTTGGGAAGGCTGGGGTCAAGGGGTGGAGCTTAAATGGTAGATGAGGTTAGCTCTCAGGGAGAACTTGGGAGGGAATGGGATACAAGTCTGTGGGTGGAGCCCAAGGGGTGGGATTAGTGGGCTAGGTTAAGGCTCTAGGGCTAAGTTGGGGAATATGGGCCCCTGGCTCTGGAATGGGTGATAATTGAAGTTACAGAGCAGGGAAGGGGTCCGATGCAGCGTAGGAAGCACTTCCAGAGTAAGCACTTGGGGAGATTTTTTTTTTTTTTTTTTTTTTTTGGTTTTTTCGAGACAGGGTTTCTCAGTGGTTTTGGAGCCTGTCCTGGAACTAGCTCTGTAGACCAGGCTGGTCTCGAACTCACAGAGATCCGCCTGCCTCTGCCTCCCGAGTGCTGGGATTAAAGGCGAGGGGAGATTTTTTTACTTATGTTTATGTTATGTGCATGGGTGTCTGTTGCACCCCATGCATGGGGTTTGGGAGCTGGAGCGGGTCCTCTGCAAGAGTAACATGCTCTAACCGCTGAGATCTCGAGGTGTGGTGACGGAAGCGTGAGCACGTGTCAGTCAAGCCAAGAAATAGGTCAGGAGGAGAGAAATAGTAATGATTTATGAGGAACTGGCCTGTAGGACTTCGAGGCTGGCCAGGCAGCTCTACAGTCCTCAGGGCAGCCTGTCTGGGATCACAGGCGCTACAGGCTGAATTCTACAGGCTTGGGAATATTTACAGCTCTTTAGAGCTTTGGGTCTAGTGGAAATCAGGCATCTTCATCAACAGGATGTGGACTTGAATCCAGTACACAAAATACCTGCAGCACTGAGTCTTAGGGTTTCTCACCTGTGTGCTTGACGCACGGGACTGTTTCTTTAGGTGGGGGTCAGGCCTAGTAGTGAGTACAGGTTTTGGCTCTGATGGTCTCACGCCCCCTACAGGCTGCGGGCTGAATTACCACAAACGCTGTGCCTTCAGCATCCCTAACAACTGCAGCGGTGCTCGCAAACGCCGCCTGTCATCTACGTCTCTGGCCAGTGGACATTCTGTGCGCCTAGGCAGCTCCGAATCCCTACCCTGCACCGCCGAGGAGCTGGTGAGGGGCTGGAGAGTGGGGATGGGTTGGAGTCTGGGGGTTGATGGAGCCAGGCAAGTGCTAACTCACTCATCCGTTCCTTCCACCCTCTGCTGGGTAGAGCCGTAGCACCACAGACCTCCTTCCTCGCCGACCACCCTCGTCGTCGTCGTCGTCCTCTTCCTCTTCCTTCTACACAGGCCGTCCCATTGAGCTGGACAAGATGCTGATGTCCAAGGTCAAGGTGCCACACACCTTCCTTATACACAGCTACACACGACCCACTGTTTGCCAGGCGTGCAAGAAGCTGCTCAAGGGTCTGTTCCGCCAGGGCCTGCAGTGCAAAGGTCAGTGGGACCAACTAGGAAGACTGTGGGTCTGAAAATGCCTCCCTCCCCCTCAAGGAGCACAGAATCTTGGATCCATGTTCTGAATCCATGCCATCCTGGAGGTCTCTGGAGTTCTAGAACCTTAAACTCTTGGAAATCTAGATTCCTAGAACAGGATAGAATTCTCACTATAAAACCCAAGAATCTGAAAATCAGGGAAGCTTAGGAGCAGAGATCAAGACTTCTGGAGCTAGCCATGGTGGTGCATGCCTTTAATCCCAGCACTTGGGTTGTGGAGAGAGGTAGGCAGATCTCTGTGAGTCCAGCCTGGTCTACAAAGTGAATTCCAGGATAGCCAGGGCTGTTACACAGAGAGACCTTGTCTTGTAAAACCAAATATATATACGAATATGTATTCACAATTTCTGGAATTAGACACCTGTAATTCCACCAGCACTTGAGATGTAGAGACAGAAGGGCCAGGAGTTTGACTAGCCTTGGCTACATAGTTTGAGGCCAACCTGAACTACATGAAATGGTGTGAGAAGCCTGGAGATGCAACTCACAGAGTAGAATACCCATCTAGCATACCAGAGGCCCGGGTTCCATCCTTCATGGTATTCCTACTACCTCTTTCTTTCTTTCTTTCTTTCTTTCTTCCTTCCTTCCTTCCTTCCTTCCTTCCTTCCTTCCTTCCTTCCTTCGTTCCTGTCTGTCTTTTTTTTTTTTTTTTTCAAGACAGGGTATCCATGTGTAATAGTACTGGCTGCCCTGGAACTTGCTTTGTAACCCAGGCTGGCCTTGAACTCACAGAGATCTGCTTGCCTCTGCTTCACAAGTGCTGGGATTAAAGGTGTGCACCACCACAGCCCTGCTGTGGTACCACACCTTTGAGCCAGATGGTGGCACACAGGCTTGTAATCAGCCTGGTAGTTAAGTCACCTCCTTCCTTAGCCAGTTCTTGACCAAACTGGGCTGCAGGAGATCTTCAAAACAACAAAAACATCTGGAAGAAAGACCTGATGGCCCATGCCTCTAAACGAATGCAGCACTTGGGTGTTGGAGACGAGAGGATTGTTCTTGGCTACATAGAAGGTTCTGGGCCAGTCTGAACCATAAGAGACCCTGTCTCCAAACAGCAGCAGCAGCAACAACAACAACAACAGTAACAATATGTACTCACCTGTAGAGCCATCTCCCCGATCTTTACAGTGCAAACCTTAATCCTAGCACAGGAGGATGACAGAAATTAGATGCTGACCACCTAAACTATGTAGTGAGACCTTGTCACACACATGCACACACACGCACACATACAAACACAGTGACTCTCTCCTTTCCTGTCTCCTCAGACTGCAAGTTTAACTGTCACAAGCGATGTGCTACCCGTGTCCCTAACGACTGTCTGGGGGAGGCTCTCATCAACGGAGGTAAGACTCTTGTTGCGAGTTGTTTTACATCTTACTCATTTTGAGGGGCCTGCCACCCAGCTCCCAAGAAAACACACACAGAGGCTTATTCTTAGTTATGAACGCTCAGCCTTAGCTTGGCTTCTTTCTTTCCAGCTTCTCTTAACTTAAATTACCCCGTCTACCTTTTGCCTCTGGACTTTTACCTTTCTCTATTGTATATACCTTTCTTTAGTTCTTTCTCCATGGCTTGCTGTGTAGCTGGGTGGCTGGCCCCCAATGTCCTACTTTGCCTCCTTGTTTTCTTGCTCCTCCTTTCCAGATTTCCCCTTCTGTTTATCCTCTCCGCCAGCCAGCCCTTCCTGTCCTTGCTTCTGCCTTGCTATTGGCCATTCAGCGCTTTATTAGACCGTCAGGTGTTTTAGGCAGGCAAAGAATCACTGCTCCACATAAGAGAGACAGGGTGGGACTGGGTGGAGGCTCTTCTGATGCCCCTGTCCCCACAGATGTGCCCATGGAGGAGGCCGCCGACTACAGTGAGTCTGACAAGAGCTCCCTCTCAGATGACTTGGATGACTCGGGTGTCATCCCAGGCTCCCACTCGGAGAATGCTCTCCATGCCAGCGAGGAAGAGGAAGGCGAGGGAGGCAAAGCCCAGAGGTACCCAGGGCCCTTGAGGAGGCTTCCCCACCGCAAGCCTCTGCTTCTGTCTCTAAGATGGGCTGGTGCTCGTGTATGATTGTAAATATCCTCAATTCCTGAGCCCCAGCCTTTTATCTTTGGGTTCTCTCTCTTCTTTTCTTTTTTAAAAAAATTATTTGGGGGGGGGGGGGTCAAGACAGGGTTTCTCTCTATGTAGCCCTGGCTGCCCTGGAACTCATTCAGTAGATCAGGCTAGCCTCAAGCTTAGAGATCCTCCTGCCTCTTCCTCCCCAGTGCTGGGACTAAAGGTGTGTACCACCACCGCCCTGCTTCTTTCATCATTGAAAAGATTTTGTTTTGCTTTCTCTCTTTTTAAAGCTCAAGGGCAATGTATTAGTGTTTGAAAGAAAAACAGCACGGTAAACCGTAAGCTCATCCAATGCCCTGCGAGGTTAGGTAGAAAAGAGGAGAGCTGTGCCTGTTTGAGTTAGGATCCAAGAAAGATGGCAGCTGGGCGATGGTGGCGCACGCCTTTAATCCCAGCACTCGGGAGGCAGAGGCAGGCGGATCTCTGTGAGTTCGAGACCAGCCTGGTCTACAGAGCTAGTCCCAAGACAGGCTCCAAAGCCACAGAAAAAAAAAAAAAAGAAGGCAGGCTCAGCAGCAGAGGTGAACACACAGCTGAGTGGTCAGAGGGAAGGCAGGCCTTCGGAGCCTGCAGGTCAGAGTCTAGATGCCAGTTAGCACTTACTGGAGAGCCTTTGTACGCCAGGCACTGTGCCAAGCTTCTAGGAGCTGGAGACACACAGAGGTTAGGTCTCTGCTAGGCAGCCTGATTTCATAAAATTGTGGGATTGGGATTGGAACCCAGGGCCTTTTGCACGGCTTTTGCAGGGCTTTTGCCAAAGCCTAAACTTAAGCTAGCTTAGTAAGATGGCCTTCTCAAGAGTCACCTTCCTCCTGGGCACGTGGCTCAGGTAGGTACAGTGCTTGCCTGGCCGGCAGGAAGTCCTGGGGGACCCTCAGCACTGTTTAAACAAAGTGTGGCAGAGTATACCTGTAGTCCAGTACGCAGAAGGTTGGGGTAGGAGGACCAGGGCTAGTTCACGATACCTCAGACTAACTCAGAAGGCAAAGTCGGGGACTGGAGAGAGAGCTTAGCAGCTGGGTGCAGTTCCTAGCACCCATATGGCCAACCGGCTGTAACTGCTGTTTCAAGGGCTCTGACACCCTCTTCTGGCTCTTTCAGGTACCACGCTGTGCAAACAAAGCACCATAACATAAAAGGGTTTTTTTGTTTGTTTTTTAGATTAGACTTTTTGTGTATAGCCTTGGTTGTCCTGGAACATGTACCACTATGCCCTACTAAAATAAATAAATCTAAACAAAACAAAACAAAAACCAAAAAACATAGCCAGGTTAGCAAGATGGCTCAGTGGGTAAAGGTACTAAATCCTTTACGCCACATAAAGGTAGGAGGAAGAAGTAGACTTCACAGAATTGTCCTTCAGACCTCTCCCAAACACACAAAATAATATAACAAGTTAAAAGAATCCTTATTGGGGGAGGGGCTGAAGAGTGACTTAGTGATTAAGAGCTCTTGTTGCTCTTGCAGAGGACCTGGGTTCGGTTGCCAGCTCCTGTGTCGTCATCATCATCATCATCTGTGCCTGGCAATGCTAAGCACGCACGGACAGCCCATTTAGGGCGGTTCTCAAGTTGTTCCTATCCTGGGCAGTCCTAGATGCTTGTGTTATTGCCATGCCCACGGTTCCACACTCTTCCTTTATGCTGTCTAGCAGTGTTTTTTGGATCTTCCTCTTCACCTTATCCCGTGCACTCCTCCAAGCAGTGCTATCTTCGGGGAGCTGCCGTCATTCATTCTCAGGACATGGCCGGTGCATCTCAGGCGCCTTTGCCGTATCCTGTGGTTTACTTCCTTCTGCAGATGGAGATGTTTCTTAATGTCATCCGGAGGCTTACAATGACTATAACTGTAGCTCCGCCTGACATTCTCCTCTGCCCTCAGCCACACCCACACACATCATACATTTACATAAACTCCGAAAATATATTTTTTTTAATTAAAAAAGTGAGAGTCCCTTTGCTATGAAAATCTAAAATCTCAGTAGGGAAAGAAACAGCATTTTCACATGATTGCTCAAAGATGTCCCTGTGGCCCCAGGCAGGACATGTGACTTGTAACATCTGGCCTGTTCCCTGCAGCTCACTGGGGTATATTCCCTTGATGCGGGTGGTACAGTCTGTGCGACACACGACCCGGAAATCAAGCACTACCCTGAGGGAGGGCTGGCTGGTCCATTACAGCAATAAGGACACACTGGTGAGTTGGGGATGGGGGTGGGCGTGGCTATTCTGGGTGCGGGTGGGCAAGTGGGCGTGGCTAAACTTCTAGGTGGGCTGGAAGAACTAGAGTTTACAGGGGTCCTGAAGCCTGTGTGGGCAAGATTCTCGGTGGGCGTGGTCAGAATTATGGGCGGGCCGGAAAGTGGGTAGGTGAGGCCAGTTGGGTGTGACTAGATTTAAAAAGGTTTGTTAAAAAGCTTGAGCAGATGGAGAACTCAATGGCCAAATGGGTGGGGCCTAGGTGGGCGGAGTTAGAGAGGGGAGGGCTGGGAAAGTCCAGGTTAAGTTGGGTCTAGGAACAGGGATTCTGCAGTGCTAGAATCGAGGATATGTTAGAGGAAGGAGGCTGGGCAGGATGTACAGCCGGGTGGGTAAGGCCGAGTTGAACCACAGTCCCAGCTAGGGGAGAAGCTAGGCTGGGTTTTGCGCTTGTAAACCGCCGGGCTGTCCACCTCACCCTGTCCGCGTCTCTCTGTCAGAGGAAGCGGCACTACTGGCGCCTAGACTGCAAATGCATCACCCTCTTCCAGAACAATACGACCAACAGATACTACAAGGTGGGCCTATGTCCTCCCTCGCTGCTCCTCCAGTGACCACCCCACAATCTCCTACCCACTGTCCACTTGATTCCAGCCTGGGTGCTTTCCAGCCCAGGGAGCAGGGCTGGTTCATTAGCCTCTTAGGCCTCCCGTGTCTCCTGTAAAGAGTCCCATGGGCCAGTGTGAGAAGTCAAAAGCAGTCTGTGGAGAACAGTGAGCTTGGGGCGAGATCTGCCTGCTTCTGTCTCTTGAGGGTTAGGGTTAAAGGCGTGTTGCACCATGCCTCTTTGTCTTTGCTGCCACTGCTTCTGCGTGGCTCTTCACAGTCGTCTCTGCAGCCAGGGTCTTTACTGAAACCTTCAGAGGCAGCCGGACACAATGATGAGTGATCCCTGCTCTGGCAGCCTGGGCTCCATGAGACCCTGTCTCAAAAGTAAAACACACACACGCACACAGAGTCACCAGTGTTCCAGTGACTGCACTGATTTTGGAATACAGATCAGGTTTCCCGGCCTCCGCCATGTCTTCCTTGACATGCCCAGGCCTGCTTCCTTCTTACCTTTGCACTCCTCTAGCTTACCACATAGCTTGTTGGTAATTCACTTTTTCTTGTTTGGCTTTTCACGGTTTCCCTGTGTACTCTTGGCTATCCTTGAACTCGCTCTGTAGACTAAGCTTTTCTTGAACTCATAGAGATTTGCCTGCCACTGCCTCTTGAATGCTGGGATTAAAGGCATGTGTCACCACTGACTATAAGTCACTTTTTCTTTTCTTTTTTTTTTTTTTGTTGTTGTTTGTTTGTTTTGTTTTGTTTTTCGAGACAGGGTTTCTCTGTGGCTTTGGAGCCTGTCCTGGAACTAGCTCTTGTAGACCAGGCTGGCCTCAAACTCACAGAGATCCACCTGCCTCTGTGATGTAGGAGGGTCTTCTATTTATCTGTTGCTTTCATTGGTTAATTAATAAAGAAAACTGCTTGGCCTGATAGGTCAGAAAATAGGTAGGTGGGGAAGACAGAACAGAATTGTGGGAGAAAGAAAGCAGAGTCAGGCAGATGCCATGAAGCTCCAGCCCAAGATGGACATAGGTTAGAATCTTCCCGGTAAGCCACCACGTCGTGGTGCTACATACATTAATAGAAATGGGTTAATCAAGATATCAGAGTTAGCCAGTAAGAGGCTAGAGCTAATGGGCCAGGCAGTGTTTAAATGAGTACAATTTGTGTGTTGTTATTTCGGGTGTAAAGCTAGCCATGCAGGAACTGGGTGGGATGAAAAGCAGGCCTGCTCTCCTCATCACTACACCTCTGCCTCCCGAGTGCTGGGATTAAAGGCGTGTGCCACCACCGCCTGGCAAGTCACTTTTTCAAACCCAGGGTCCAATTTAAGCACTCTACCATTGAGCCTCATCCCCAGCCCCTCACTGGGGGATTCTAGGCAGGGGCTCTACCACTGAGCCACACCCCCAACTCCCTTCCTAGGATTATAGGCCCGTGCCGCTGAGCCTGGCTGTCCTCTGGTTGTCCTCTCCTCTTTTCTCCCTTCCTTTCTTCCTCAATGCTTTGCCTGCACAACGGTCCCTGCACTTCCTCTTTCACAGCCTCCTCCTCATCTGCTGTTTTGACCTCACTTTGTCTCATGGACTTTCCACACGGAACCATGAACTGCACTTCCTTGCTCCAAACCTTTTTATCACTCCCTAGAGCCCTTAGACAAAATCAGGCTTCTTTATATGGCTCCTGATGTCCTTGTGGAGCCTCATGGCCTTCATTTATATATATCTGACACTTGTCAGGTACCTACAGCGTGCCAGGTACTGTCCCATGTGATGGGCACAGCAAGCTTTCTTCAGCTTTGCACATGCTGTTCCCTGTCTCCTGCCAGCTAGCTAACTGTTCTTACGGTTAATGTGGGTACTGCTGGAGACCTCTCCTGACCTCTCCATGTAGACCAGGCCTGTCCTTATTGATCCTGGCTTTGATGTGGCCCTCTAGGAGCATGAACGCTTCAAGGATGGCCTACTAGGCTTGCCTGTCCTGACAGTTCCATCCCTTGCCAGGAAATCCCACTATCGGAAATCCTTGCAGTGGAGTCGGCTCAGAACTTCAGCCTTGTACCTCCGGGCACCAACCCACACTGCTTCGAGATCGTCACGGCCAATGTCATCTACTTTGTGGGCGAGACACCTGGCAGCGCCCCAGGAGGGCCGAGTGGGCAGGGAACAGAGGCCATTCGAGGTTGGGAGACAGCTATCCGCCAAGCCCTGATGCCTGTTATCCTCCAAGATGCACCCACTGCCCCAGGCCACACACCCCACAGTAAGTCCCTATCCAGGGTGCTAAGAGGTGACACTCAAAGGCTCATGGGTAGCCTGGGGAAACCTAGGTAACGCTGGGTGGGCTCAGACCTGGATGTGGGTCTCTGTGAAGCCCTTACCTGCCCTGGGTGTGTCGTCTCTGAGATGACAGTCAGTAGGGCCGGACTGAGATGAAGAAGCTGGGAAGCCAGAGGCACTTTACTGGGAAAAATCCCATCTCTGGCAGTGTGGACCACAGAGAGGAAGCAGGAGAGAACCTTCTGCGCACGAGCGCCAGAGGGAGGCCAGTATGTCAGGAACACACACCACAGGGGATGTCTGCATCAGCCTATGTGTCTGTCACAAGGAACCTGAGCGAACGCTGAGGGAATGAAGCAGCTACGGCAGAGTGCAGAAGAGTGCCAGGGTCCAGTGTGTGTTTTACCAGGGCCCTCTAGCTGTATATGGAAACGAACAGGATTAGTCAGGCATAGATAGCACCACACGCTTGGTATTCCAGCTCTTTTGAGGTAGAAGCGGCAGGATTGCTGTGAGTTTGAGATCAGTCTGGGCTGAGCACTGATTTCCAAGCCAGACTAAGCTATACAGCAAGACTCTAGCAAGGAATAAAGAGTAGGAGAGGGAAGCAGAATGGAGAGAAAAGGCCTGGAGAGATGGCCCAGTGGTTAAGAGGACTCGCTGTTCTTATAGAGGACGAGTTGAGTTCCCACCACCCACATTGGGCAAGTCACAACCGCCTATAACTCCAGGGGATTCTAGGCCCTCTTTTGGCCTCTGTGGACAACTGTACTTGTGTGTGAGCATGCTCATGCACACGCACGTGCACACACACATACACCCCTAAAGGTAAAAATAAAATCTCTTAAAAAAGGAGTAGGGAAGGCGCAAGATTCAAGGAAGAGTCTGGGGTAAGTTGTACCTCCCAGCCTCAGTTTCCTGCTCTTTTAAGTGGGATCAGTATGCCTCCCTTCCCTGGCACTGAGGACACTGGGTACAGTGCTAGGTGTAGGATTGCAAGGTCCCATTTGGAGTCTCTCAGTACATCTGGTTTATCTCCCTGTCCTGACACGACTCTTGTATTCCCCCCTTCTTTTTAAAAAAAAAAAAAAAAAAAAGATTTATTTATTATGTATACAGTATTCTGTCTGCATGTATGCCTGCAGGCCAGAAGAGGGCGCCAGATCTTACTACAGATGATTGAGAGCCACCATGTGGTTGTTGGGAATTGAACTCAGGTACCTCTGGAAGAACAGCCAGTGCTCTTAACTGCTGAACCATCTCTCCAGCCCCCTGTAGTCCCATTTTATAAATGAGAAAATTAAAGTTCCGAGTGTAGCCTTGGGAGGTACAGGTGACGGCTCTGTTGACTTGTGTCTCCTCTCCTCCTAGGACGAGCTTCTCTGAGTATTTCTGTGTCCAACAGTCAGATTCAGGAGAATGTGGTAAGTCTTTTGCAAGCCTGGGGCACCTTCCTCCTGACTGAATTTCATTTTAGGGCACTATGTCAAAATATCCTGCTGAAAGCAAAACTTGGGGAGCTGGAGAGATGGCTCAGCTGTTAAGAGCACTTGCCCTGAAGAGGACTGGGGCTTGATTCCCTGCTCCGGAAAACCCTATGCGCTGTCCTGGCCTGCCCAGCGGCCTGCACTCATGCGCTTACACATATTTAAGATAGACTAAAAATAAAACAATTTTCATTTCACTAAAATTAGAAACTGAGGTGCTGATCTTGTTCAAATTTAAAATAAAGCAAGCCTAATTAAAAAATAAAATAAAAGATTTCAAAACAACTTAGGAGAGAAAGGTGTTATTTGGGCTCAGAATACCATCAGTCTCTGGAGGCAGCTGGCTGCATCGAGTGGCATGCGGCCATGCCTGTGCTCAGCTCACTTCCTCCTCCACCGTATAGTCGAAGAGCCAGAGCCAGGGACTGGTGCTGCTCAGTTTCCTGGGTCTTCCACCTCCATTATAAGACAGCTCCCGTGCCTCAGGCCAGCCTGGTCTAGACCATCTCTCAGTGGAGAAAAGTGTCGGGCCTGTCGGTTCTCGTCTGACCTCCTGTCTCCCTGACCCTCTTTCATCTCCAATTGCACCCATGACCCTGCTGTCTCCACCTTACAGGACATCGCCACTGTCTACCAGATCTTCCCAGATGAGGTGCTGGGCTCTGGGCAGTTTGGAGTTGTCTATGGAGGTAAGGATGCGACAGGCCTGGCCCAGAGGCTGCCCAGGGTCAGGTGGCACTGTGCCCTCCTTGCTGCCTGCCTCCTGTTTTGTTGGGGTTGGGAAGTTGGATCCCAGGTATGGGATTTGAAGGTTTCTTTTCTCATCAGGAAAACCAGGGGGCTTCTTGCCTGTCGTTAAAGGAGATGTCTTAGGGTTTCTATTGCTGTAGCGAGAGACACCATGACTAAAAAGCAAGGTGTGGAGGAAAGGTTTTTTAACTTACACTTCGTCACTGAAGGACAGGAGCTCAAACAGGGCAGGGTCCTGGAGGCAGGGACAGGTGCAGAGGCCACACGGAAGAGAGCTGGTCACTGAGTTGCTTCCCCAGCAGCCCAGGGATAGCACCAGCCAACGTGGGCTGGACCACTAAATGAGAAAATGCCTTATAACTAGATCTCATGGTGGCATTTCCTCAGCTGAGGCTTCCTCTGCTGGGCTTGTGTCAGGTTGACACCCAGTAAAGGAGATGTACCTTTTGGCTTCTGCTCGGTTATGAGTGTAGTTGCCCATGTTATCCGTTGCCCTCCCCCTAGACAAGGTTTTTCTTTTTGTATAGCTCTGGCTGTCCTGGAACATTGTAGACCAGATTGATCTCAAACTGTCTGCCTCTGCCTCATTGTGTCTGGCTTTTCACTGCCCTTATTGAAGCTCTCTCTGTTCCTATCATTTGAGACTCATTGTGGTCTCAAGCTTGGGATCCTTTCGCCTCAGTCTTCCAAATGCTGGGATAACAGGATTGGACCACCATGCCTAGCTCATTTATCTTTCTTCTGTCTTTCTTTTCCTAGAGGTGAAACCCGGGGCAGCCTGAATGCTAGGCAGGTGCTGTCCCATTGAGCCACACCCCCAGCCCTTCAATGGTAGGCAGGGGCTCTACCACTGAACCCTGCCTCCAGCCCTCACTGGGGGATTCTAGGCAGGGGCTCTACCACTGAGCCACACCCCAGCCCCTCACTGGGGGATTCTAGGCAGGGGCTCTACCACTGAGCCACACCCCAGCCCCTCACTGGGGGATTCTAAGCAGGGGCTCTACCACTGAACCCTGCCTCCGCCCCTCCCACTTTTACTCACTAGCCCTGCCCTCCCACCCCTCATATTGAGAACTCCTCAGAGAAACTTTGGAGGCTTCTAACATCTTTGGTCCATTGCATCTGGGTCTCCTTAGAGGGGTGGAAGGAACTGGGAGGCCTTGATCTCTGATCTTTCCCTTTTCTATGCCCTCCCTCAGGAAAACACAGGAAGACTGGCAGAGACGTTGCAGTAAAAGTCATTGACAAACTGCGCTTCCCCACCAAGCAGGAGAGCCAGCTCAGGAATGAAGTGGCCATTCTCCAGGTGACCGCGGGGACCATGACGCAGCCATGCCCTTCCAGCATACTCCTTTTATGTACAACCTGAGCCACAGTCTAGGAGTGTTCAAGCTAGGCTTCCTACAAGAGAAGGTGTTCATGTCGGAGCAGAGAGGGGCCAGGACCAACCCGTGCATGTGACAGGGAACCCTAGAGCCATGAAAAGAAGTGAGACCAGGGAGGAGGGTAGAAAGATACCAGCGGGCTTTCTAATAAAGGAGCCATAGGAAGATCTCGCAGGTAGGGGATCGCAGGTAGAAAACTTGGCCTAGCATGCACGAGAACCTGAAGAAGAAAAGCAAATAGAAACCAAAGCAGCGCAGCTTGCTATTTTCCCAAGCGTCCTGCTGTACTCTCCTCCCGCCCAGGCCCTCCCTGTGAGTTCCCATGCAAAGACCTCTCCAAGTGCTTTCCACCTCTTGCCATGCTGATCCTCAGCCCTCATTCCCGGACAGAGTCTACGGCACCCCGGCATCGTGAACCTCGAGTGCATGTTCGAGACCCCTGAGAAGGTATTCGTGGTGATGGAGAAACTGCATGGGGACATGTTGGAGATGATCCTCTCCAGTGAGAAGGGCCGGCTTCCTGAGCGCCTCACCAAGTTCCTCATCACGCAGGTGCGCTGTGCGCCTTGGTCTCGGGAGCCCCCTGGCGGAGGCCTGGAGAACAGGCTAGTGCCCTGGGAAGTCAAGAGGGCAGAGTTAGAGAAACAGATGGAAATCTTATTAACAGCAATAAGAGATGGAGGGACAGAAGCTGGGTGTGATGGCACACACCTTTAATCCTAGCACTTGGGAGACAGAGGCAGGCAGATATCAGGAGTTCAAGGCCAGCCTGGTCTACAGAGTGAGTTCTAAGACAGCCAGAGTTGCACTGTGAGACCCTATCTCAAAAAAAAAAAAAAAAAGTAAAAAGAAAAGAATGAAAAGGACAATCAGGGCTCAGTAAACACGTTATTGATCATAACTAGCCTTCCTGTGACAGCCCTGCTCACTGTGGTGACAACACCACCATCCAAGGCGAAGGGCTATCTTGTTACCACTATGTGTCTAGTACCCCAACCTGAGTCACGCATGGAGCTCAAGCATGGAGCAGCATCTGGGGGAGTGTCGGCTAAAGAGCCTACTGGAAGGACTGAAAGATTGAGAGAAAGAGGAGGGGAAGCCAGTTTACCCCTTCCATAATATCATTGGCAGTATTTTAATCAGAGTGCTAAAGTTCTGTATCACCTCTCCTGGCTTTTTTTTTTTTTTTTTTTTTTTTTGAGAAAGGGTCTCGTGTAGCTCGGGTCAGCCTGGCACTTACTGTGTAGATGAAGATGATCTTAAACTTTGGATGCTCCTGTCTCTGTTCCCTGAGTGTCGGGATTATGGCCGCGCGGCACTGCTACAGGAGGTGGGGAGATCAGGAGTTCATGGCCATCCTGTCTGTGTAGTGTTTTCAAGGCCAGCCTGGGCTACCTGAGAGCCTGTCTCAAAAAGTAAAAACAATGTTTATTGTCTAAAACCTTTTCCATCTTTTTCCACAACTAAGTGGGAGGATGCATGCTTTCACACTTCTTACAGATGCTGGATAAAAATAATTGCCAGGCTTGGAAGATTTCATACTAGCTTTTGGCTTTGGAGACAGGATCTCATGCTCACCTCTGCTCGCCTCACATGCTCCTCCTGCATCCTTACTGCTGCTGGGGTCACACGTGTGCACCACACATACGTTATTATTTTTGTATGTTTTACGTCAAATTAGTATTTTAAAAAAAAGTTTTTTCGTTTTGAGGCAGAATCTTACTATGTAGACCAGGCTGCCCTGGAACTCATAGAGATCCATCTTCCTCAGCCTCTCAAGTTCTAGGATTAAAGACATAGGCTACCATGACAGATTTACTATTTTCTATGTTGTGAATGTTTAAAGGTATTTGCACCCTGTGTGGTATGTGCAGTACCTGAGGAGGCCAGAAGAGGGCATCAGATCCCCCACACACACACACACACACACACTTGTGTTACACGAGCTACCATGTGTATGCTGGGAATTTAATCCTGATCCTCTGGAAGAGCAGATAGTGGTCCTAGCAAACTAAACTGTTTCCCCAGCCCTTTTGTTTGTTCGTTTGTTTTTGCTTTTGGAGACCAGGTCTTAATATGTATCCTTGGCTGATCTGGAATTCTCTGTTTAGACAAGGCTGGCTTCCCACCTGCAGCAATGCCTATGCCTTCAAACAACTGGGCTTACAGGCATGGGTCACGAAATATGCTTATTGCATTATTAGTGCTCTTTGCATATGACAGATGTGAGGTCATTGTCCTTTATGATGGTCAGTGTCTTGTTACATATACTGTGTAAGTTTGCATGTGTGTGGACATGCATGTGCTACAGCTTGAGAGCCATAGTGACATGTGGAGAGCAAAGGACAACCTGTAGGAACTGGTTCTCTCCTTCCACCAGGTGGGTCCCAGGGACTGAATGCAGGCTGTCAGGCTTAGTGGCCAGTGCCTTTGCGCACTAAGCCATCTCTCCTCGTCTATTCAATCCTTTTTATCCCAATATTTATTTACAACTTTTCTTTCTCTCTCTCTTCCTTCCTTCCTTCTTTCTTTTCTTTTCTTTTCTTTTCTTTTCTTTTCTTTTCTGTTTTGTTTTCCAAGACAAGGTTTCTCTGTGTAGCAGCCCTGTCTGTCCTGGGACTCCCTCTATAGACCAGGCTGGCCTCAAACTCACAAAAGATTGACCTGCCTCTGCCTCTTGAGTGCTGGGATTAAAGGTGTGTGTAGTGGTATCAAGAGTTCCACAATAGTCCAGAATCGAATATAACAAAGGTTTGTTTATGCGAGGATAAACTCACAGTAGGGATAGAGATCCACAGTCCTCTGTGAGTGCTGGGAACTAGAACCGAATCCAGCGGAAGAAAGGGCACTTCTCATCTGCACTTACACTACATGAGACCACACCCAAAGTGGACCGATATCATAAAGGCTATTGGCTGAAGGAGCTGTCACAACAAGCCTGTGCCACCACTACCCAGCTCTTTTTTCCTTTTCTTAAATTTATTTTATGTGTGTTGGTGTAAAGGTGTCAGATCTTCGGGAACTGGAGTTACAATTGTGAGCTGCCACGTGGGTGCTGGGAATTGAACTCAGGTCCTCTAGAAGAGCAACCAGTGCTGTTAACCACTAAACCATCTCTTCAGCCCTTTTTATTGTTATTGTTGTTTGAGACCTTGAATTTGCTGTGTAGTCAAAGAAGACCTTGAATTCCCGATGAAGTTCCAGGCATGAACCATATTACATCCACCGTTTGCAATACTGGGGTGGAACCAAGGCTTTGTGCATGCTAGCCAGGCCATAGCTCCACCTGTGGCCTTCATTCACCATGGAGTTTTAACCTTTGCGGTGCTGGACATTCCCTGGTGTGCTCAGAGGTTCAGTTCTCCCTGGAGAGGCCTCCCCTCTGTCTGGGCCTTCCTTCACTCTGGGACAGATCCTCTGTTGGTACTAGGCATCCTGCACTGTGCTGCTGCTCTGTTTCCACCCCCCCCCCACCCCCCCACCCCCGTCAGTATGCCTGGATTCGCTAGGCATGCTGGGAGATGTACATCCTGACTGTGGAAGAAGGGGCTGAATGCGGTCAGCAACCAAAGTAGTTTCTCTACGGTCTTCCATTTTGTCCTGTGTTTTCTCTCTCTCTCCTCTCTCTCCCTCTCCCTCTCTCTCTCCTGCAGATTTCTGTCTTCAGGGTTCTTGCCTGCTCCACCTCTAAGTGCTGGACCCTGTTCTTTACCTCAGGAACTTATTTAGGCACCACTACTACCCTTCCAGGTAGGTGTTATTAAGTCCCAAGCTCAACAGTGTATGGTACACAGGCTTGTAACCCTGGAATCTAAGAGGTACAAGGATCAGTCACTTGAAGACTAGCTTTGGCTATATAGTGACTTTGGGGATAGCCTGGGATACATAAGACCCTATCTTAAAAATAAAACAAGAGGCCATGCAGTGTTGGACCACGCCTTTAATCCTAGCACTTAGGAAGCAGAAGCAGGTGGATCTCTGTGAGTTTGAGGCCTACCTGGTCTACAGAGAGAGTTCCTATACAGTCAGGACTGTTACACAGAGAAACCATGTCTCTAAAAACAAAACAAAGCAAAACGAAAGTCAAAAAATTTAATTGTGTGAGGTAGGGGAAGGGCACATGCCACAGCACACACATGGAGATGAGAGGACAACATGCAGAAGTTGCTTCTCTCCTTCCCCACGTGTGTTCTAGGGATTGGATTTAGGTCATCTGCCTTAGTGGCAAGCTCCTTTACCTGCTGAGCCACCATCTTGCCAACCAAAACAAGGTTTTCTCTTTGTTGTTTTGTTTTCTTTTTATAGTGCAGCCCTGACTGTTGGGGAACTCCTTCCATAGACCAGGCTGGCCTTGAACTCACAGATATCCACCTGCCTCTGCCTCCCAAGTACTGGGATTAAAGGCATGTGCACCATGACATCAAGCCTCAAAATGTTTTTTAATTGCATCACATAAAGGAAGTGTCTTGGGAGCCCCTGCTGTTTTAATAGCTCACAAGGATTCTAAGCTGGGTCTTTCTAGAGTTCGACATCAGGCTCCTAACTGTGGAGGGTGAATGGTTCTACCATTTCTGGATCCCTTCCTTAACTGTGGAGGGTAAATGGTTCTACCATTTCTGCATTCCTTCCTTAACTGTGAAGGGTAAATGGTTCTACCATTTCTGCATTCCTTCCTTAACTGTGGAGGGTGAATGGTTCTACCATTTCTGCATTCCTTCCTTAACTGTGGAGGGTGAATGGTTCTACCATTTCTGCATTCCTTCCTTAACTGTGGAGGGTGAATGGTTCTACCATTTTTGGATTCCTTCCTTAACTGTGGAGGGTAAATGGTTCTACCATTTCTGGATTCCTTCAACTGTGGAGGGTAAATGGTTCTACCATTTCTGGATTCCTTCAACTGTGGAGGGTAAATGGTTCTACCATTTCTGGATTCCTTCCTTAACTGTGGAGGGTAAATGGTTCTACCATTTCTGGATTCCTTCCTTAACTGTGGAGGGTAAATGGTTCTACCATTTCTGGATCCCTTCCTTAACTGTGGAGGGTGAATGGTTCTACCATTTCTGGATTCCTTCCTTAACTGTGGAGGGTAAATGGTTCTACCATTTCTGGATCCCTTCCTTAATGACTCCCTCACCCAGGTAGCATCCTCAGTGGGGCAGGGGAAGACCTGGGTGGGGTTCATGGGTAGACTTCAGGATTGGTTCTCTGTCTCCTTTCTCACTGGCCCTGCTTCCTCTCCTCAGATCCTGGTGGCCTTGAGACACCTGCACTTCAAGAACATCGTCCACTGTGACTTGAAACCAGAGAACGTGTTGCTGGCATCTGCTGATCCATTTCCTCAGGTCCGTTATGTCCCCTCCTAGCCCTGACAGCCAGGGGGTAGGCAGTGACTCAAAGTCTAGTTGCAGGTGAGCTTCAGACCTTAGGTGACACGGCTTAAGACAGGGGCTTGATCCCATCAGATTGCATCTGACCTAGGTATTCTCAGCCTGCAAAGGTACTACATAGCCTTGGGCACCCTTTTCCTGGCTGTTATGTTTAAGACGGTTTGGTGGCACTGCTGGCCTTCACAGCCCATGGTCTAGCTAGAACAAAGGAAGAAAGACAAGAGGTACAAGAAATGTATTATCCCTTTCCTTCACTGACATAGTAAGGAAAGTGGCCCACCTCACTTCCCTCGCACCCCATTCTCCTCTCACCTAGGGATGGAACTTAAGCCTGTGCTCTACCACTGAGCCACGCCCCCAGTCCCTCACTGGGGGATTCTAGGCAGGGGCTCTACCCCTGAGCCACACCCCAGCCCCTCACTGGGGGATTCTAGGTGGGTGCTTTATTGCCAAACTACCCTCAAGATCCTTATTGGGGGTTTTTAGACAAGTGCTTTTTATCATTAAGAGAATTCAATCACTTTTAATTATTTATTTATTTATTATGTATACAACATTCTGCCTCGATGTATACCCACAGGCCAGAGGAGGGCGCCAGACCCCATTACAGATGGTTGTGAGCCCCCATGTGGTTGCTGGGAATTGAACGCAGGACCTCTGGAAGAGCAGCCAGTGCTCTTAACCTCTGAGCCATCTCTCCAGCCCCTCACTTTTAATTTTTATCTGTATTTTCCTTGACACCCCCTGTCATGCTCAGGAATTCTTTTTTTTTTTTTTTCTTTTTCCTTCTTTGTAGACCAGGCTGGACTCGAACTCACAGAGATCTACCTGCCTCTGCCTCCCTGAGTGCTGGGATTAAAGGCATGCGCCACCACTGCCCGACTCAAGCTCTTTTTCTTAATCTATGTTCTGCCTTAAAAAATAAATTAATTGAGTTGTTCAGGCTAACTTTGAACTCAGTCTGTAGTCCAGGCTAGCCTTCAACTGGTTGGTTTTTTTTTTTTTTATTTGTGATCCTCCTGGCTCTGCCTCTAGGTAGCTGTATGTGCCTACACCTGCAGGTCCTGCATGCCTGTTCCTCTCTAATCCCCCAGAAAGCCCTAGAAGTGAGCCCATTCCCAGTGTGGAGAGACCAGAGCCCTTGTTAGAAACCACGTGTTCATTCCAGCTGGACGAAGCTTCTAGAACATTGCCCATGCCTCTTTCAGTCCATTCACCTGTCCAGTGGGAACCATCTACAAAGGGTCATTCAGAGGCCACAACCCAAACTAGGAGGCACAGACGACTTTAGAGAACACTTAATCGAGATTTCTCCGTACTGGGCACAGTTCAGTGAGCTGCATGTGGAATACTGAGGTGGCAGTGGTGTGGACACACTAGTGGGGGAGGTGACACCGTCGTTGCTCACAACCTTCACCTGCCACCTTCGCAGGTGAAGCTGTGTGACTTCGGCTTTGCTCGTATCATTGGTGAGAAGTCCTTCCGGCGCTCCGTGGTGGGCACACCCGCCTACTTGGCACCTGAGGTGCTGCTCAACCAGGGTTACAACCGCTCGCTCGACATGTGGTCCGTGGGTGTGATCATGTACGTGAGCCTCAGCGGCACGTTCCCCTTCAATGAGGATGAGGATATCAATGACCAGATCCAGAACGCAGCCTTTATGTACCCGGCCAGCCCCTGGAGCCGCATCTCATCAGGAGGTGAGCCTCGGTAGACAGATAAGCTGGGGATGGAGCCGGCCTCAGACTTCATGGGCTGTAAGTGTGGGCGTGCGAACACAACAGGATGAGGCCACAACTAGTGGGTAAGGCTGTCAGAGAGTTGGGGCCAAGCTGAGCCTGGGTGGGTGGACTATCAGATGGTGGGCGTGAACCCATGACAAAATGTGGGTGGGTGTAGCATGAATTCTAACTGGTCTTAATAAATAAAACCTGGAGTCAGATATTAGACAGTGAAAGCTGAAGGATCAGAGAAGCAGTACAGCCACTAGAGAGACCTTTTACCTCTACCAATGCTCACACCAAAGGGCCGATCCTGTCCTCAGACTGTCTCCTCAGACTGCAGCTGTCTCCACCAAACCTCAGAGTGCCCTGAGCTCCTGTCTCCTCCTGCCTTATAGTCCTCTCTCTGCCCAGGCATACCACTCCTGTCTCCACCTCCCTAGTGCTGGGGTTAAAGGCGCGGGATCACCTTTGTGTGAACTATGTTTCTCTTTTAGATGAATTCAATCTTGTGTAGCCCAGGGTGGCCTTGTACTAACAGAGATCTCTCTGCCTCTGTTTCCCAAATCCTGGGATTAAAGGTGTGTGCCACCACTGCCTGGCCTCTAGTGGCTTGGCTCTGCACTCTGATCTTCAGGCAAGCTTTATTTGTTAAAACACAAACAAAATATCCCCACAGGTGGGACTGTAAGAGAGGGGTGGTCAGAGAGGCTGGGTGAGTGGGTAGAGCTGAGAGTGAAACCTGGAGGGGAAGGTGACTTGTGGGTGACCCTGGTGGCCAAGGGTGTCATGGTGGCTTGAGACTCTGAGCCAAGTATAGAAACAAGTACTTGAGAGACAGTACTTTTTCTTCTCTCTGTCTCTCTCTGTGTGTGTGTCTGAGTCTCTCCTGTCATCTTGTTTCATGTGTATGGCTCTTTTGCTTGCATGTATGTATGTGCATCATATGCATCATGCCTGGTGCTCCGGAAGGCTGGATATGGGTGTCAGATCCCCGGAACTAGAGTTACCAGTAGTTGTGAGCCTCCATGTGGGTACTGGAAACCTAACCCAGTTCCTCTGGAAGAGCAGCCAGTGCTCTTAACCACTGAGCCATCCCTCCAGCCCCATCAGATGTACTGTTTTTCTTTTGCAGCAGTAGAAATTGAGCCCAGAGCCTCCAGCATGGTAGATAAGTGCTCTGTGACTGAGCCGGTCCCCAGCCCCTCTCCAGACAGTGGCTGGAGCCAGACTCTATCAATGGAGCGGAGAGGAGCCTGAAGCTTAGAAATGTGTCCAAAGTCTAGGGATGTGGCTATTGGATTGTCCAGCAAAGACAAGTTCATCAGCTGGCCACTGGGCCTGAGAGATAAACCCTGAGGCATGGAGCTTGGGGCGAAGTGTGGGGTAGAACATTTGAGGGGATGAGAGTCATGGGTGGACTTGTTTGGTTTGGTTTGGCTGGCTTTGGACTATGTCGCTGACGTGGACTTTGTACTCCTGATCCTCTTGCCTTCACTCCCAAATGCTGGGATTGGAGACTAATGCTCAAAGAACCTGGTAAGGCTTTGTTAGCATTGTTCCTGAGCAACACAATATGACAATTATTTACATAACAATCCATTGTATTAGTAAAAGAAATCTATGTGAATGTATAGGGCAGTGATAGAATTCCTACCTAGAATCCCCCAGTGAGGGGCTGGAGTGCAGCTCAGTGGTAGAGCCCCTGCCTAGAATGCCCCCAGTGAGGGGCTGGGGTGTGGGCTCAGTGGTAGAGCCCAGCCTAGAATCCCCCAGTAAGAGGCTGGTGGTATCATGGCTTGGCGTTGGAGCACATGTCTAGAAACCATCCTGAACAACCGGTTGGGGTGTGGCCAGGTCAATGGAAGTTCTCTTGCCCTGTACCTGTGAAGTGCTAGGTTCCCTCCATAGCAATGTAACAAGAATACTATTATAAGTTATCTAGAAATGGTTCAAAGCAAGCAGGGGGAATATGCGGAGGCTGTAAGCAAATACTCTGCTGTTTTATATAAAGGACTTGAGCATCTATGGAGTTTGGTATCCAAGGAACCCTTGAGGGTATTGCCCCTAGGCAAGTGATGCACTGCCAGTGACAAGGCCTCAGTGGGACCTCGGCTTCTGTCACTGGGTCTCTGCAGGCAACAGTGACTTCGGCGAGTGGCAGGGCTTTTTCCTTTTGCCAATATGTCATGTTATTGTTAGCTTCCTGCCGATCCCAGTGATGTCAGTATTCCATTGGAAATAAATATGCTTTCACCTCAAAAAAAGCACACTTTTGAAAAGTGGAACTAGTGGCTGAAGAGACAGCTTAGCAGTTAAGGGTACTGGCTGTTCTTCAAAAGGTCCTGAGTTCAATTCCCAGCAACCAGATTGTGGTTCACAACTATAATGCTATCTGATGGTCTCTTCTGGCATGTAGGCATACATGCAGACAGAACACATATATTTATAAATAAATATTTTAAGAAAAGATTTGTTTAAAAAAATTAAGGGAAAAAATGGAGTTAGAAGGGCTGGACAGATGTCCCAGCAGTTAAGACCCGGAGTTTGGGTCCCAGCACCCATGTTAAATGGCTGACAATCTGCCTATAACTCCAGCTCCAGGGGATTCCAGTTCTCTCTTCTGGCCTAAGAAGACACCTTCATCCATATACACAGACACATACATAAGTATAAATAAAAATAAATTTTGTTTGGTTTTTCATACAAATAAATAAAAGTTTTGTTTCTTGATACAGTGTATCACTATGTATCCCAGGCTGTCTGTCCTTGAACTCACCTGCCTCCCCCTCTGCCTCCCAAGTGCTGGGATTAAAGGTGTGGACCACGACAATCAGTCCAAAAATAATTTTAAAAATTTGAGCTGGGGGCTGGAGAGATGGCTCAGCGGCTAAGAGCATTGCCTGCTCTTCCAGAGGTCCTGAGTTCAATTCCCAGCAACCACATGGTGGCTCACAACCATCTGTAATGAGGTCTGGTGCCCTCTTCTGGCCTGCATACACACAGACAGAATATTGTATACATCATAAATAAATAAATAAATAAATAAATATTTAAAAAAAAATTGAGCTGGTCATGCTGGCATATACTTACAATCCCAGCAATTGCCAGGTGTAGCCCAGGCTGGCCTCGAACTCCTTATCTTCTAGCTTCCACCTCCCAAGTGCTGGAATTGCCGGTGTGGGCCACCACGAGTGGCAAGATTTGGAATTTAATGAGAAAAGCAGGGATAAGTGTTTGGTCACCTGGGCCAGTGCTGGAGAAACGCCCTTGAGGCAGGCAGGGTGGGGTGCCCTGCTGGGAGGGGCCGCCTGTCACTCCAGTGGCGCTTCATCTGTCTTTTCTCCCCACAGCCATCGACCTCATCAATAACCTGTTGCAGGTGAAAATGCGCAAGCGCTACAGCGTGGACAAGTCTCTCAGCCACCCTTGGTTACAGGTGACGTATGGAGGTGGGGGCTCGAGAAAGCAGCAGAACTAGGTCTTTAATTGGCTGATTGACTAGCCTATTGCTGGGCTGTGGTTGGAGAGGGGGTTGCACCGCTATTGGCCGAGCAGGTTGTGGGGTGTGGCGCTTTACCATCATTGGTCCCAGCGGAGTCCAGACTGTTGCTAAGACTGCATACTCTGCTCAGCATGAGGTGCCCAAGCTAACCGGGTTTTTCACCGCCCAGGAGTACCAAACATGGCTTGACCTCCGAGAGCTGGAGAGAAAGATGGGCGAGCGATATATTACACACGAGAGTGACGACGCGCGATGGGATCAGTTTGTGACAGAGCGGCATGGGACATCTGCAGAAGGGGACCTGAGTGGCGCCCGTCTGCCGCAGGACCACGAGATGCAGGGGCTGGCTGAGCGGATCAGCATCCTGTAAGGCCAGCGTTTCCCTCTGGGCTGCTTTCTGCGGAATCCTGCACTCCATCCCTAAAGCAAACTGTTCTAGGGGAAATGACTTCCTGTACAGACTGGATGAGGCACTATGCAGGGGGACGGGAATGGGGCATCAGTCACCGGAGCTGTCTTTCAGTCATTGAAATAGACTCTTCTGGGGGCCATGGTCTCAGTCTCTGATGCCACTGCCCTAGAGTCATTAGACTGTTGCCCACAAGGAGGACTGTATGAAAAGGAGGCTCCAAGGCTGGAGGGTGACTCTACGGCTAAAGGCACTTGCCAACAAGCCTGACAACCTGAGTTTGATTCCTTGGACACACCTGTTTGAAGAAGAGCATCAACTCCCGCCTGTTGTCCTCCGACCACCACAAGTGCCCACACAAACACACACACACAATAAATAAATGTACTTTTTAAACAGTGAGGCTCCCACTGGCCATGGTGATGCTAGTCTATAAGCCCAGCCCTTAAAGAGGCTGAGGAAGGGGGATTGCTTTGAGTTCAAAGCTAGCCAGGGATACAGAGTACAGCTTGGTCTCAAAAAGACAGTCTTTATGTGGTGATTCCAGTGTTTGGGAAGTGGAGTCAGAAGGCTAGGTGTTCAAGGTCATACTTAAGATACCTGGCGAGTTTCAGGGTACTGTGGGCTGTTAAGATCCTGTCTCAAGGGCTGGAGAGATGGCTCAATAGTTAAGAGCACTGGCTGCCCTTCCAGAGGACCAGGGTTCAAGTCCCAGCACCCACATAACAGCTTACACCTACCTGTCTGTAACTCAGTTCCAGGGGACCTGACACCCTCACACCAATGCACATAAAATTGAAAAGGATCCTGTCTCCAAACCAAAGTGGGTGCTACAGACAGTAGGAAGACGGGCAGAAGGGGAAGCGTTTGGAGAGGGTGACTCCCTGGAGTAGAATACAAGAGAGGGACACATCACCTGTGCCAGGAAGGGAGAAAGCCTCGAGAAGGAAGAGTTCAGGTATAAAGCTGGACATAGCAGTTCACCAACAAGCAGCCAGGCACAGACCTGCACACCTTAAATCCCAGCGTAGATCTCTGAGTGCAAGGCCGGCCTAGGCTGCAATGAGACCCTGCCTCAAGAAGAGGAGGAGGAGGAAGCATTGTGACAGGTGAGGGGGTACAATTCTCAGGATCATTATTATTTTTTTAGGGTTTATTATGAGCTGGGTGGTGGTAGCTCACGCCTTTAATCCCAGCACTCGGAGGCGGGCATATCTCTGTGAGTTCGAGGCCAGCCTGGTCTACAAGAGCTAGTTCCAGGACAGGCTCCAAAGCTACAGAGAGTCCCTGTCTCGAAAAAAAAAAAAGAAAACAAAACAAAAAACAACAAAAAACAAACAAAAAGGTTTATTATGTATAGTGTTCTATTTGCATATATCCTTGCGGGCCAGAAGAGGGCGCCTGACTGCATTACAGGTAGTTGTGAGCCACTCTGTGGTTGCTGGGAATTGAACTCAGGACCTCAGGCAGTGCTCTTAACCACTGAGCCATCTCTCCAGCCCCAAGACACCTATCTTAAGTCATAAGTGCATTTAAGGGGCAGCCAGTGAAGCCCTTAACCTAGATCCCACCAGTGAGAGGCTGGGGGTCTGCTTTTGCTGTAGGACATTTGTCTAGTATGTGCTAAGGCCGATGTCCCACCACCTAGCACCTAGAAAAGCAAAGCAGGTGGCATACACCAGCAGTCATAACACTAGGTGGAGAAGCAGGAGGATTAGACATTGAGATTGACAGGTGGTGAGATGGCTCTGGGAGTAAATGTCCTTGCAGAGCAAGTCAGACCTGAGTTCAAGCACCCAACCCAAAGGTGAGGTGGGAAAAGACTCTGGGAAGTTGTCCTCTGATAACTACAGCAGTGCATGCCAGCCCTCCCCCCCCCACTCACACACACACAATGGCAAAATAAAAATTAAGTTCAGTATCATCTTTGGTTACATGCCTTATTTTTTATTATATTTTAATTTGAGATTCTGGTCTTTGAATACAATACAGAAAAGTGAAATGGCTCAGAGGTAAAGGTGCCAGTCACCAAGCATGGCGACGTAGGTTCTGTCCCAGGACCTGTGCTACAAGGGGAAGACTGCTCCCAAAGCAGTCTTCTGACCTCCACATGTGCCTACGGAGCCATCTTTCCAGCCCCTGTAAGCAGGATGTCTTTGAGTCCAGAGCTCCCCGTTAGGTTAGTCTATCTCTCCAGCTGGCTCCGGCTCCTCTGTCTTTGCTTTCCAGGGTACTGGAGACACAGGCAAGCTGCCATGTGCATCTATCCTTTACATGGGTTCTGGAGATCCAAACACCCAGTCCTGTGCTATGCAGCAAGCTCTTTAACCACTACATAACCCCACCAGGCAATTTTTCACCACTTTTGCACCATGATAATGTCAAAAACTTCCCTCCTTCCTTCCCTTCCATTTGTGGTTCTGGAGGTGGAGTCCAAGCCTTTACAAATACCAGGCAAGCATTGCACCACCAAGTGCCAGCTAGTGTAGTCATGTGTGCATGTGTGTGGAGTGTGCATATGTGGAGTGGGCATGTGTGTGTGTTCCTCTATCACCCTCTGCCTTATATTTTAATTTGGGTTTGGGGGGTATACTGCAGCAAGCCTGCAAAGATCATCTCTCCTTCCACCATGTGGGTACCAGGCTCGGCAGAAAGTTCTCCTACCCACTAAGGGCCATCTTACCAACAACTTTGTTTCTCGAGACAGTACCTCTTGCTGGACCCCAAGCTCACTGACTGACTAGACTGGCTGGCCATCAGGGTTCAGTGATCCTCCCGTGTCCATACCCAGCACTAGAAAGTCAAGTGTGGAACCGTTCCATCTGGCCTGTGCATGGGTCCTGGGAGTGTGAACGTGGCTCCGCATGCTTTCATGTTTTCCACTGAACTGTCTTCCCAGCCCTAGTATTTCCCTTTCTATTGCAATGACTTCTTGACACACTATAGGTGATCCTTCATTCTTGTTCGTTTTTGTCACTGTGCACACACCGTAGTGACCATAACACCTCAGGCCCTGCAACCATGGCATGGAGACACAGACCAGTCCTGGGGATAGTGCTGGTCCCGAGTGGACAGGGAAGGGCCAGCCAGGCAGGGTTGGGGAACACAGAAATAGGGCAGCCTGAAGCAGTCTGAGAGCATGGGCAGGCTTGTCTAGGGGAGCCCTCAAATTTCACCCTGAGGCTGTAGGGAAAGGGAATGACCTGAAGGATCATCTACCTTTTATGTTTTGTTTTGTTTCTCAAGACAGGGTTTCTCTGTGTAGCCCTGGCTGCTTTGTAGACCAGGTTGGCCTTGAACTCACTGAGATCTGCCTGCCTCTGCCTCCCAAGTGCTGAGAATAAAGATATGTGCCACCACTGTCTCTTTCTTCTTTTCTTTCTTCTTCTTTTTTTTTAAAGACATAGTCTCTCTACATAGCCCCGGCTGACCTGGAATTCACTATGTTGACCAGGCAGGCCTTGAACTCACAGATATTCACCTCTGCCTCTCCAGGGTTGGGATTAAAGGTGTGCCATCATGTTATCCTTTCCAACTTTGGATGCCTGCCCAGTTCTCCAGGTGCTTGGTCACCCTGACTCTTGGCCGTCATCCTTCTACAGCCAAGGGCGAACTGAGGATTCATCTGAACATTGTCATTCATTTATTGTCCATTATTACTGTAGCTCTGGGGACTGAAACCAGCACATGGCATATTCTGGGCAAGGGCTCTACTTTGAGCCATGCCCCAACCCCTCACTGGTGGATTCTAGACAAACCCTCTACCACTTTGTTCTTTCTCTACCACCTTGTTCTTTGTTTTGTTTGGTCTTGCTATGTAGCCCAGGCTAACCTGGACCTGTAGGTCTTTGTGCCTCGGCATTTACAGGACTGGTATTAAAGGCCTGAGTCACCATACTTGGAGCCATGAGAGTTGGTTTTTTTGTTTGTTTGTTTTTTTTTTTTGTTTTGAGACAGGGTTTCTTTGTGTAGCCCTGGCAGTCCTAGAACTTGCTTTGTAGACAAGGCTAGCCTCAAATTCATTCACTGAGATATTCCTAACTCTGCCTCCCAAGTGCTGGGATTAAAGATGTGTGCTACCACTGCCTGGCAAAGACTTTATTTTTACATGTATTCGTGTTTTGCCTGCATGTATGTCTGTGTGAGGGTGTCAGATCCTCTGGAACTGGAGTTACAGACAGCTGTGAGCTGCCATGTGGGTGCTGGGAACTGAACCTGAGTACCCTGGAGCAGCCAGTGCTCTTAACCACTAAGCCATCTCTCCAGTGACGAATTTTTTTAAGATCTAATTTTATGTATGTATAGTGTCTTATATAAGATCTAACTAAATTAAGCATATGCATGTGTCTTTGCTAGAGTGCAGTTTCATGATGTGACCAGAAGAGGGCACCAGATCCACTGCTGCTGGAGTTATAGGGGCTGTGAATGTGTGCAGGAACAAAACCTAGGTCTTCTGGAAGAGCAGCAAGCACTCCTAAACCGCTGAGCCATTTCTCCAGCCTCAGTTCTGGGACTTCAGGCATGAACCACTATGCCCAGGACTCAGATTTTATGAATGGTAGAAGCCATTGCTCCAAAAAAGTTAATAAACAAGGTCATGTGTGGTGGTCCACGCCTTTAATGTAAGCACTTTGGGGGGCGGGGAGAATTGAGGTAGGCTTATCTTTGTAAGTTCAAGGCCAGTCTGGTCCACATAGTGAGTTCCATGCCAACAGGGCTACTTAGTAAGACTCTCAAGACACAAAACAAAATCTAATAATGTCATTTAATGTTCAGAATAACTCTCTGAGATGCTGATGAGAAAAGGAGACAGAGAGACTACATACATTTACTGGTGCAACTCAGCCTTAAAATGGCAGTGTTCAGACTCACCCATCATATCCTGGGCGCTTACAGCAGCAAAGATCATAAAAGGTGGAAGGTTTCACACTAGATTTTTCTTTTCCTGACAGGCTCTCATTGCTATCCCAGACTAGCCTCAAACTCCTGCCCCAGCCGCCTACCAGATCTTCTGAGCTTTGTTTTGGGGTTTTAGTTTTTGAGACTTTTTTTTTTTTTTTTTGTAGCCTTGGCTGTCCTGGAACTCTGTAGACCAGGCTGGCTTCGAACTCACAGAGATGCGCCTGCCTCTGCCTCTGCCTCCCGAGTGCTGAGGTTAAAAGAGTGCGCCACCACTGCTTTTACCAACTTTTAAGGTGTCCAAGGTCTGTCTGAGAAATGGGTTTGTTGAAAGTTGCAGACACACTGTAGTGACATAGGCTGGCCGCCTGAGGGGGCGCTAGCCCCGCTTGCCCAGCGAGGGGAGGCAGCCTTAGAAAACAGAGAGGCTCACTCAGACTCAGGACCACAGAACGTTGAGAATAGAGCATCTCAGAAGACTGAGAACAAAGCCTTTTAAAACCGGGAACAAAAGGCCCTGCCATCTAAGACTGGTGGAACTCACAGCCCCACAGCACCTGGGAGACAAAAGACCTCAGATTCTTTTCTGGTCAAATCATTGAATATTTCATCCCAGATTTTGTAATTCCAGAAGTGTGTTGTTTTAATGAGATGGAAACACGCTGTGTAATCCAGGCTAGCTTGAAATTCACTTACGTAGCTCAGGATGGCCTCGAACTCTCAATTCTCCTTCTGCCTTAGCCTCCCCTGTATGAAATAATCACAGAGCTGGTTTGAGCCGGTCCTGCATAAAAGCATTATAATTGTATCATAAGATGTCCACCACTTCATTTTACTTCTGAGTGTCTGGGAAAGCTTCCTAGGAGAGGAGGCGTGATCCGAATTTCCTCCTCGCTGATGATTCTCCTTCTGCGCAGACTCAGAAGTTTAACGTTCGGGAGGGTAGACAGGAGCAGCTGCGGAGCTGTCACGTGGATCCAGTCTCTATTTATAGACCAGCCATCCCCTCTACCCAGACAGTCCAATAGCAGCAAGAGCTCGCCCGCAAGAGGGCGGGACCATCTTCAGAATCCGAGCGACAGGCACCAATGGAATTTGAGCAAGGGCGGGCTTGTTTTATTGTGACGTGTGAAGGGCGTGGCCACAGCGCCTTAGTCAGTGCGCGAAGGGGCGTGGCGAGTCTGATCCGTAGGCAGTCGCGAGCATGCGTTGTGGGGGCGGGGCAGGGTGGGGAGGGGCGTTGCGTCACGGAAGGCAGCAGCCAGTAGATGGTCGTTGTTGTGCCGCCGGGGGCGTGGTCATGTAGATGCAGCGGGGGTGGGCGGCCCAATGGGCGGGCTCCTATGCAGATGAGACGGTGACAGCCCGGGCAGCGGGCGGGCGGGCTGCTGGGGCGGGGAGGTGGGACCGGCGAGAGGGGCGGCCGTGGGGCCCGGCCGGGCTGGGGCGGGGGGCCGCAGCCATGATCCGGGCCTTCTCGTTCCCGGTGAGCCCGGAGCGGGGTCGGCTGCGGGGATGGTTGGAAGGCAGCCTGGCCGGGCTCTGCGAGTTGCATTGGCTCCGAGAGAGGCAGGAGTACCGCGTGCAGCAGGCGCTGCGGCTGGCCCAGCCCGGGATGGGGGGCGCCGAGGCTGAGGACGAGGAGGACGCCGAGGAGGACGAGGATGCGGCAGCGGCACGCAGGGCCGCGGCAGCCCTGGAGGAGCAGCTGGTGAGGGGTCGCCTGTCCGTGCGTCCATCCGTGCATCCCTCCCTCCCCCATCCGTTCCCCCACCTCCCTGTCTGTGTGTCTGTCTGTCCGTCTCGGTAATGTACGCGCGGGACACCGATCCTAGGGTGGAGGAAAAGGCAAGGGAAAAGGACGAGAGATAAGACTGGAGACCTGGCCTCCCCCACCCCCAAATCGAGCTGATGGGGAGGATGCACGGCCTCCACTAGACCCTCCGCATGGACCCTGTTAACCATCCTGGACGCCTAGTGTGTGTCAAGCTCAACACTCCGGTTCTTACAATCTTCCCATCTCATGAGGGGTTTAGAGTCCCCATTTTACAGAGAAAGAAACTGAGGCTTAGAGACAGGAAGAGACTCACCCAAGGTCACACAGCCGGTATTCAAACATAACCTCCCTCTGGGCCCCGCTACCCAGGCTCCATCTTCCTTAAGTCCCCGGGGTGCTTGGAGATCCCTGGAGGGGGCGGGATGGGGGAAGGGGAACCTTCTGGCCTCTGGAGGGAGGGACCCACTGGCTCACAGTCCCTGAAGACCCTCGGAGGCATTTTGATCCACCCGATGACACTTCTTTCTTCTACTTGGTCCCATGCCTCAGTAACATCAGCCAGGTGAAAGTGGCTGGGGGTGGGGGGCAGCATCTGACTCTGGGGCGGTCTAATGATGACTTTCAGATTGCAAAGGCCCCAGCTCTATCTCCCTCCCTATGTCACTGCTCGAGTCTGGAGACCCTTTCCGGGTGTCCCTCCCATCTTTCTATACCACAGCATCTGTTTCCTTTTCTTAACCCTGTCCCTAACGCGGGTCTTCCTAGACCTGCTTAGCTTCCAGAACCAGGGGATATCAGAAATGGGGCGGTAGTCTGGCTCTAGTCTCTCAATGCTTTCCCCTACCCCAATGTCTCCGTTTCTCTTCCCTTCCCCCAGCCCACTCCCCTGGCCCATCTCGGTCCCTAAGCCTCCGTGTGTGTACATGTGTGTGGTCAGAGCTTCCCGTTTAGGGAAACCTGAGCCGAGGCTGTGGGGGTGGGGAGGGGGCTCTGGCTGTTGTTGACCTCGGCTGCCCCCTCCCCAGATGGGAAGTGGGGAAAGGGGCTGAGGCCAGACGCCCAGCCCCACCCCCACCGGCCTGACCGTGCAGGGAGTGGGACCTTACATTCTTCTCGAAGCAGAAACAGCTGTGCGAGGCCCCGCCCCCTCCCAAAGTTACGGACGTCGGGGGGAGCTTCAGTCGCTCCCCCCACCCCAAGCTGCCTGGGCTTTGCCAGACCCCACCATCCAACTAGGAGAGGGAGGGAGACTGCACTACAGCATCCCAGTAGTAGCTGGTCTCTCCCTCCTCACTCTGCCCCTCACCTTCTGTGTGTGTTTGCCTTTCTGCCCCACTTCTCACTGCTCATTCCTCCCTGCTGTCATGAGGTGGTGATGGAAGAGAGGACCGTCCCCTCACACTCCACCCCTTCTCCACTGTCAGCAATCAAGGCTCGACCCAGCCTCAAAGAGGAGGCGGTGGCGGACTGGGACAGAAGCCTGGCTAATGGGAGAGTAGGAAAGCGCTAAATATAAACATCTCTGTGTCGAGGGTCCCTGGGTCCTTCTGAAGAGGGAATGGGGCCACCTCTGATCCCAGAACCCCTGCCTTATGAGACAACCTACATCTCCATCCATCTCTCAGAAACGCGCTCCCTTTGAAGCAAGAAAAACCGAAGTTAGACTCGGTAACTCTGCTAGACGTGATGTGGGATGTCAAATAAAGAGTAGAGGTATTTCAGAAAAGAGAAGCGTGGATGTTGTGTGTGGAGGGGCTCTATTTGCTCCTGGAAAGAAAAAAAGATATGGGGAAGTTTGGGCAAAGGAGTCTCTTAAAGATGAAGGAACTCAGGTTGTCTGTTCCCCAACTCTTGACTCTTCCCTCTAGTGGAAAAACTGAAATGAGAGTTGTGGAATTTATCCCCCATTCATCATTTTACATATATTATTAATTATGCAAGTGGTATTTGAAATTATTCCTGCTAAGATACTGAGCTTTCTTGTGACAAGGTAAGCTAGCATTAATGAAGCACAGAGAAAGAACTGCTCTTTGAATTCATTTTAGCCCTTCCAGCGAGCTTATGAAAGACCTGGTTATATGATGCCCGTCTTTCAGATGAGGAAAGAGAAGACCAGAGAGGTCAAGACATCTACCTAAGGTCTTACAGCTGCACAGTGGAACAGATGAGTTTGAATCTTGGCCACTGGGTACCAAGTCACACCTTAAATAGCATTAGCCTGTACAGGGCCCCTCATCTCTCCTTTGCTTCCCTATGTTAAGAAGGCCACTATCATTTGACCTTGGCTTGAGTCCATTCTGATGGTTTGCATGGCAGGAAAGAAATGAAGAGAACCTGGCAAAGCTGTGCTTTTTTATTTACCAGTACAGGGGCTGGAACTAAGGATTAGGAGCAGCCTAGGCAAGTGCTGTATCCCTGAGCCATACCCCAGCCCCTCACTGGGGGATTCTAGGCAGGGCTCTACCACTGAGCCACACCCCCAGCCCCTCACTGGGGGATTCTAGGCAGGGGCTCTACCACTGAGGAATGTCCCCACTCCCCCTATTTTTGTTTGTTTGCGTTTAGTTTAGTTTTGGTTTGGTTCAGATTTTGAGACAAGGTCTCTCTATGTGGCCCTGGGTTGATCCCTGTGAGATTCATCTGCCTCTACTACTCTGTCTAGCCCTAGCCCTCTTTTTGAGACTGGGCTCCTATACAGGCTTTGAACTTTGTATACTCCTGTCTCTGCCTCCCAGATCACTGAAGTATCTCAAACCCCACCCTTGGCCTGCCTAATAAAATTCCATTTTCTTGGGTGAGATCCCAAGGCTTTACTCTTGGTCTTCAAGACAAGCTGTCAAGCTGGGACTCAATAACTTTGGTTTTTACAGACCCTCCAGGTCTGTAAAATACCCTTGTCAACTCCCACCAGCAGTGGCATGCATATAGGATGGTGGCCCCCATAAGATGTTGTCATCACTGTGTGTGGTAGTGCTTCTCCCTCCCTTCTTCCCTCCCTCCCTCCCTCTCTCTCTCTCTTTCTCTTTCTTGTTTTTTCGAGACAGGGTTTTGCTGTAGTTTTGGAGCCTGTCCTGGAATTAGCTCTTGTAGACCAGGCTGGCCTCAAACTCACAGAGATCCACTTGCCTCTACCTCCCGAGTGCTGAGATTGAAGGTGTGCGCCACCACTGCCCTGCATGCATGCTTCTCTTATGAGCACTTGAGAGCATTTGGGAGGTGATGGCAGGAAGACTGGGAGTCAGCCAAGGCTACCCAAGACTCTCTCCAAACCCAAAAAGGATGGCCGCCTGGTGGCATTGTATGCAATGCTCCTCTTATTATGAAGTCACAGGATGACACATTTCTCGGAATGTGTCCCTGTGATTGTGTATGCAATGCTCCTCTTATTATGAAGTCACAGGATGACACATTTCTCGGAATGTGTCCCTGTGATCGTGATTCTGACTTTCTCCGTCCCATGCACGTTGCTTCTTCTGTTCTGTACTGTGTCTTAGTGACAGCTCCACAGAAAATCTGCCTTCCTCCATCTTAACAGCTGTATAGTATTCCACTGTGATCCTAAGTGCTAAGTCCAAGGGAGAAGAGTGTGCTGTGAACCAAACAGTCAGAAACCTCTGCCCTCGTGAGAAGTCACTTCCTAGTGAGAGAGATAAACAAGTGATAGCCGGGTGGCGGAGGCAGAGGCGGGCAGATTTCTGTGAGTTTGAGGCCAGCCTGGTCTACAAGAGCTTGTTCCAGGACAGGCCCCAAAGCTACAGAGAAACCCTGTCTCAAAAAATTAAAACACAACAACAACAGAAAAAAAAAAACCAACAGGTGATACCCTTAAAATATTTTAATATCAGGAGGCAGGAGAAAAGGCAGAGTGACAGGGTGCAGAGTGGCAAAAGAACTATCTAGCAAGGTGGGGGATGGGGGATCCCATTAAAAAAGAACGGGCATTAGGATAGGTGGGGGCAGAAGTACAGAGTTCATGCTCTTGGTGGTAACCGGGGTCATGTAGCCAACTGGTCTGGTCCACTAGGGACCTACGTAGGCCATTGATGGCAGCCTGTGGCTTTTTTTCCCCCTCACAGAAACTTCCCAAAACTGTGTACATGAGCTTCTGTTTTAGGTTTTGCTTAAAGTTGATTGATTGGGCTATGGGCATCTGCACATACCCAGAGTAGAAGCCTCCCACTGGAGGCTTTGTTGACACAGACAGGGCCACATGGGGCTTCTGTTCAGGGAGGGGAGGACGGTAGACCTGGAGGAGTCAAGGGCGGGGAGGGTTGGGGGGGGGCTGTGGCTGCTGCCCAGAGCCAGGCCAGTCTTTCTGCCCTAAATAGGCAGAGCTGGGTGCTGGCCCCGCCCTCACGCCACGGCCAGACAAGCCGCTTTTGTCTGAGGGTCAACCGTCTGCCCCGGGCAGCCTGCTACCTCTGGTCTCTGGTCTCACTCAGTGTCTTGTGAGACATTCCCTGGCCCTGCCTTGGTTCCTTTCAAAATAAGATGAAATCCTGGAGTTTTATTTTTTAAATTGTAGAGACAGGGTCTTGTTGTCCAGGCTGCCCTCAGACTCACCAGGTAGTCAAGGATGGCTGTGAACTTCTTATCCTCCTGCCTCTGATGAGTGCAGGGACCACAGGTCTGCTAGGCAATCACTCCGCCAACTCAGCCCATCCCCCACCACAGTCCTGAGGCTCTTGGTCTGGGATCACTAGCTACCAGCAAGGCTAGCTTGCAGAAGGATTTTCTTCCTGAGGGAAAGACACAAGGAAGTGTGTGTATTCTGCTGCGTCTTTTTCTGTTCTCTCTCTCTCTCTCTCTCTCTCTCTCTCTCTCTCTCTCTCTCTCTTTTTCTTGGCTTTTTGAGACAGGGTTTCTTTGTGTAGCCTTGGCTGTCCTAGGAGTAGCTCCGTAGACCAGGCTGGCCCTAGTGCTGGAATTAAAGGCATGCACCACCACTGCCCGGCCATGCTGCGTGTATTTTCTGTGAGACAGCCAGTCTGCAGCAGGAAGCACTAAGAGGAGACTTCACAAGAACATAAGATTTCCATAAGGGGCCATGCCAGGGAGAAACTGAGGAGGAGGCAACCCCATGGCCACCCTTGGATCTGCCCGCTCCTACCCTTTTAGCACTGAACTCTCCTACAAGACCTAAACCAGGCAGTGGTGGCACACGCCTTTAATCCCAGCACTTGGGAGGCAGAGACAGGCAGATCTCTGTGAGTTCGAGGCCAGCCTGGTGTACAAGAGCTAGTTCCAGGACAGCCAGGGCTGTTACATAGAGAAGCTCTGTCTTGGGGGGAAAAAAAAAAAAAAACTTGTCACAAAAAGTTACAGCCCAAGTGTAGTGGTTGCCACCAGGAATACCCTACTCAGAAGGTGCAGGCAGGGAAGGTCATGAGTTCAAGTACATGTTCTTCTGCATGGCAAATTTGAGGCCAGCCTGGGCTATGTGTGAGTGAGGGGCTGGGTAAGGCCAACCTGAGCTATGTGAAAGCTATGGACAGCTAGGAAGATGTCTCAGTTAGGTTCCTGCCACTCGGGCATGAAGATCTGAGTTTGAATCTCTGGTACCCACATAAGAAGCCAGATTCATGGTACTGGAAAGGCTAAGAGGACTCATCAGAGTCAGGCTGGCTTAAGCAGGTGAGAACTTGCCTCAAAAAAAAAAAAAAAAGGTAGAGAAGTTGGGCAGGTAAACCTCTGAGTTCAAGGCCATCCCAGTCTATGGAGTTCCAGGACAGCCAAGACTACACACAGAAAACCTGTCTTGAAACGCCAATCAATCAATAAATTGATTAAATTAAAATACAGTGGAAGGGCTGGAGAGATGATTCTGTGGTTAAGAGCCCCTGCTGAGCAACTTGAGGACTAGAGTTCAAATCCCACTTCCACAGGTGAGCAGAGTGGTTTACATCTGCCTCTAACCTTAGCTCTGAAGAGGACAGAGATAGGAAAATCACTGGGAATTGAACTCCTGGTTCAGGCCAAGAGTGGTAGAGTACACTTGATGCCCCTCCTCTACCTCCACATTCAAGTACAGGTGCACATCATGCACAGACACACAGACACATGGGAACTAGATGGTGGTGTATACAAATTTAACCCCAGCACTTGGGAGGCAGAGACAGGAGGGTCTCTGAGTTCAAGGTCTGCTTGGTCTACATAGTGAGTTCCAGGGCAGCCAGGACTACATACATAAAGAGACCCTCAAAAAATAATAATAATAAAATTAATAAAGACAAGCATGGTGGTGCCTTTAATCCCAGCTCTGGGGTTGAGGAGAGACAGAGGCAGGAGGACCTCTGAGAGTTAAAGGCCAGGCTGGTCTACATAGTGAGTTCCAGGACAGCCAGGGCTACATAGGAAGACTGTCTCAAAATACAAAAAGGCAAAACAAGGATATGAAGTGAGACTGGAAGGGGAATATTTTTATAGGGGTTAGGGCGTTGTGCTCACAGATGGGGGCACAGCTGACAGAGAACGCACAAAAGATGGGTCCTTCTCATCGCTCAGCACACATAGTTGGGGCCACAGCATGAAGGCTGAATGTTAGCTAGAAGGACTTCCTAACAGGAACAAGAGACAGAGCTGACATTTCCCAGCGGATCTCTGCCAGGAGCTTGTGAACAGCAGGTTGGTGGGCTCTGGAGCCTTCTGACCACTCTGTTGTTGTGCCTCAGGAGGCCCTGCCTGGGCTCATCTGGGACCTGGGCCAGCAGCTGGGAGACCTGAGTCTGGAGTCTGGGGGCTTGGACCAGGAGAGTGGACGCAGCTCAGGTGAGTATGGGGGCAGGGTGGGGTCTCTCCAGGAAGCCCCAGTCCTCCTTAGTGTCCTCTACCTCTCAAGTAGTTCCCCCACCCCGCTCCCTAATTCATTCTGCTTCTCCCTGGAATCCAGGCTTCTATGAAGACCCCAGTTCTACCGGAGGCCCAGATTCACCACCATCTACCTTCTGTGGGGACAGTGGCTTCTCCGGATCTGGCTCCTATGGACGCCTGGGTCCCTTGGACCCCCGAGGCATCTATGCCAGCGAGAGACCCAAGTCCCTAGGTAAGGTGGGTGAGGTGAGGCCCTGTGACAGTCAGAAGATGGCTTCCTGCATAAAAAAAGAAAGAAAGAAAGAAAGAAAGAAAGAAAGAAAGAAAGAAAGAAAGAAAGAAAAAGAAAGAAAAGGAAAAAAAAAAAAGAAAACAATTAAGTCCACATTGCACTCCAAGTTCTGGCTGGGACCTTCAGTCTTGGTGTAGTCTTAACATCTCTTCCTTTCGGGCTTCTGTTTAGCTAATGGGGTCCTAAGAGTGTCTACATCAGCCAGGCATTTTGGTGTATGCCTTTAATCCTAGCACTTGGACAGGTCAGCACTCGGGAGGCAGAGGCAGGCAGATCTCTGTGAGTTCAAGACCAGCCTAGCTACTGGGAAACTCTGTCTCAAAAAACCAAAATAAGGGTTGGAGAGATGGCTCAGTGGTTAAGAGCACTGTCTGCTCTTCCAGAGGTCCTGAGTTCAATTCCCAGCAACCACATGGTGGCTCCAAACCATCTGTATAGAGATCTGGCGCCCTCCTCTGGCGTGTGGGTATAAATGGAGGCAGAAAGTTGTATACATAATAAATAAATCTTTAAAAAAAAAAAAACCAAAATAAATAAATAAATAAAATAAAGTAAAAATTTAAAAAAAAAATTAAAAAAGTTTTTTAAAAAAATTTAAAAAGTCCTAGTACTTGGGAGGCAGACAGACAGACCTCTGAGAGTTTGCGGCCAGCCTGGTCTTCCAGGATAGTGAGAGTCCCTTTTTCCTTCCTTCCTTTCTTTCTTTCTTTTTTTTTTTTTTTTTTTTTTTTTTTGGTTTTTTGAGACAGGGTTTCTCTGTGGCTTTGGAGCCTGTCCTGGAACTAGCTCTGTAGACCAGGCTGGTCTCGAACTCACAGAGATCCGCCTGCCTCTGCCTCCCAAGTGCTGGGATTAAAGGCGTGCGCCACCATCGCCCGGCCCTTTTTCTTGTTTTTGAGACAGGGTCTCTCTGTGTAGCCTTGTCTGGACTTGAACTTGCAGCAATTCTCCTGCCTCAGTCTCCCCAGCGTTGGGATTAAGATGTAGGCCACCACACCGAATTTAATTATTATTGCTGTTTGTGTGAAGCAGGCTCTCATAGCCAAGACTGGCCACTTACTCGCTACGTAGCTGAGAGTGACCTTAAATTCCTGATCCTTCTATCTCCATCTGCCCAGTGCTTAGTCTACAAGTTTGTGCCACTATGGCCATCTTGGGTTTTTTTTTGGGGGGGGGGGGCAAGGGTGTTTTGAGGTAGGGTCTCCTGTAGCTCAGGTGGCCACCAAAGTGTTAAGTAACTGAGAGTGGCCTCCACCTCCTCAGTCCTGGGTGGATCACAGAGGTGCACCACCAAGACCATTATTCATTTATCTGTTTTACAACACTATTAATACATAGCTCAGGCCTTCTGCCTCAGCTGCTTCAGTTTTAGGCTTCTTAAGAAAGGCCTTTGAGTGCCCCACTCTTTCTCCCTCTGCCTCCTTCCCGCAGGTGACGCCAGTCCCAGCGCTCCAGAGTCGGTGGGTGCCCGGGCTGCTGTGCCTCGCTCCTTCTCAGCTCCCTACCCGACGGCAGCAGGCGCCGAGGCCTGCTCCTCCGCTGAGCGGCGTGCGCGCGCGGGGCCCTTCCTGACGCCCAGCCCACTGCACGCGGTGGCACTGCGCAGCCCACGGCCAAGCGGACGCGCGCCCTGTGGCTCCCCCGACGGGGCGGCCCGTCGGCCTCTGGACGGCTACATCTCGGCGCTCCTGCGCAGGCGCCGCCGCCGGGGGGCGGGCCAACCGCGTACGAGTCCCGGGGGCGCGGACGGGGGCGCGCGGCGTCAGAACGGCGCGCGCCCGCGGCCGCCCGAAGCGTCCCCGCCCCCCGGAGGCGCGCGACCCGCGCGGGAGCCGTCGACGGAGCGCGCCTGGGCCACGGCGTGGGAGGCGGAGGTTGTTCCCGAACCCGCGCCTCCAGCCGCCGCGTCGCCGCCCCCCAGCCCGGCTGAGGGTCGCCTCGTAAAGGCACAGTACATCCCGGGCGCGCCTGCAGCCTCCAGGGGCCTCCCGGGCCGCGCCGCACGCCGCCGGGCTCCGCCGCTCACGCGAGGTCGCAGCGTGGAGCAGTCCCCGCCCAGGGAGAGGCCACGTGCTGCGGGCCGACGGGGCCGCCTGGCAGAGCCATCGGGGCGTCGGGGATCACCGAGGGCGAGGAAAGCAGCGCGCTCGCAGTCCGAGACCAGCCTGCTGGGCCGCGCGCACGCCGCTCCGCCGCCCAAGTACCCCACGGCCGAGCGAGACGAGCCCCGGCCGCCCCGACCCCGGCGCGGTCCCGCACCCACACCTACCGTCCAGGCCTGTCGTCGGTGGCGCTCCACCGCAGAGATCGATGCGCCTGACAGTCGACGCGCACGAGCCCGCGTGCCCGTGCAGCGCGGCCCCGTGCCCTCGCCGTCCGCGCCCTCGCGTCGGCTACTGTATGGGTGCGCGGGCAGCGACTCCGAGTGCTCAGCCGCAGGGAGGCCGATGCCCCTGGGTCGTCGGATTCCATCTGCATGCGGCCCGGGAGGTTATGGAGAGAGCGAGTCGAGCGCCAGTGAGGGCGAGTCGCCTGCCTTCAGCTCTGCCTCCAGCGACTCCGACGGCAGTGGAGGCCTCGTGTGGCCTCAGCAGCTGGTGGCAGCCGCCGGGGCCTCGCCGTCGGGGCCCGGGGGTGCGGCAGGTGTTGCGACCCCAGCGGGTCCCGCCAAGGTCTTCGTGAAGATCAAGGCATCGCACGCGCTGAAGAAAAAGATCCTGCGTTTCAGATCGGGTTCTCTGAAGGTCATGACGACTGTGTGAGTTGGGGGGTGCATGGGCTTGGGATCCGCCTCCATGGCCTCTTCACCCCCACACTTCTCATCCTCAACCCCCTCCACGCCCACCTTCCAAAGACCACCGGTTTTCTCTGCTTCCAAAGACCCTCCTCACTCTCTTCCCGCCATCCATAGCCGTCCTGGGAAGGCTGCTCCTCTCCCCACACTGAGAGGAGCCCAGATTGTCCGAGTACAGCTGGTTTTCAAAGTCTTGGACCAGGAAGTGCCCTCCGTGGGCCTCGCTCTCCCCATCTGTACAATGGATGTCCGTGTATGCAAAAGAAATAATTCGGTTCGGGTTCCCCACCCCGTTTTCGTTCAGAGGTTTAGTCTGTTCCCCCTCCATTGCTCTCACATGGCTTTCTCATTCCTCTTTTCCTTGCCCAGACAGGGCTCCCTTCTCATTCACAAAGTGCCCCCTCCATGTCCCTGGACCCTTAGGATATGCCCTGGGGCCCCGGTCAGAGACTCTGACTCAGGTTATGCCTGCAGAGTGCCCTGGAAGAAGTGGCACTGTTTTAGGGGCTTTGAGGGTCAAATAGGAGTTGCCAACACCAGGAAAGGACTCTTTCTGCTCCATCCCTGGACACTTATGGAGGATTGGGAGGTTAGAGAGAGGAAGGAAGATGGTTTCAATCTCGTGCCTCTCCCCACGGGGAGTGGGGAAAGCTGAATGACCCTCAGCTGTTCCAATCCAGTGGGTTTTTTTTAATTTGTTTTTTGATTTAAAAAGAAATTACTGTATTTATTATGACAATGGTGACTCCCCGGTGCATGGGGGGCCAGATTCTGTGTGTTTCTCTAACCTCTTTGTAAATAAATGCACAAAGTTACATATTCCCTGGATTGTTGTTCCCTGTTAAAATGAGAGATGTGACCTTTTTCCTTCCAGCCAGTGTCCATGGAGCATCTTCAGTCTGCTGTGGAACCAGCGATGTGCATATCCTAGGGCAGGTCTCTGGTGACTGACCTCTGAGTTATACTTGGACATCGTTATGTTTTCATAAAAATGGCAAGTCGTGGAGGGCAGGGCTGAGACGATGGCGTCTCAGGTGTGAGGACCTGAGTTCAGGTCTTTAGAACCCTTGAAAAGCCCCACGGAAGCCCCAGTCTGTAGAGTGACCCCAGTGCTCTTTCGCAGCGGTGAAAAGTGGAGACCGGAAGCTCAAAGCCAGCCACACTGGTGTGTGCAGTGGCACAGACGGGCAAGGTCGAAGCCAAGGGCTGACATGCTAGATTGTCCTCCAGCCTCCATACTTGCAGCATTGCTTGTGCGTACTTCACACACACACACACAGTTACAAAGCAGTCATCAGGATCAGGGGCTGGGGAGCTGGCTGCTCTGCAAGCATGAGGACCTGAGTTTGGACCACTAACACTCTTGTAGAAGCCAGGCATGGTGGGAAAAGCTAGGGAGATAGAGGTGAGCAGATCTATGTGAGCTCCAGGCTAGCCTGGGCTACATAGCCCTGTCTCAAATAACATTTAATAATAATAATGATAATAATAATCAACTGCTGTTTTATTGAGACAGGGTTGTTCCTGGGCACCCCAAGCTGGCTGAACCTGTTATATACCCCACATTGGCCCGAAGCTGGAGCTCCTCTTGCTTCAGCCTCTGGAGTTTGGAACCACGGGCATACCCCCACCACATCTTGACAATCTCATGGGGGTGGGAGGACTGTGTTAACTAGCATGTCTGCCAATCTGCTTTTCATTTTACTTTTGTTGTTTTTTCAAGACAAAGTTTCTCTGTGTAACTGCCATGGCTGTTCTGGAACTCACTCTATAGACCAGGCTGGCCTTGAACTCAGAGATCTGCCTGCCTCTCTCTCCCTAGCTGGGACTAAAGTGGTACACTATACTACCCTGCTATTTTTCCTTTTTATTCTTATATATATGGGTTTTTTGCCTTGATGTATGCCTGGTGCCCACAGAGGCCAGAAGTAATCAGATAGATCCCTTGGAATTGAATTCAGGTCCTTTGGAAGAGCAGCCAGTGCTCTTAACCACTGAGCCATCTCTCCAGCCCCTATTTTTCTGCTTTGGCACAGCCATCTTCAGAGTTTGGCCCTTGTGTTTCTTTTCTTTTCTTTTCTTTTCTTTTCTTTTCTTTTTCTTTTTGCCTGTTCATATCCTTTACACATTTTTTTTTAAAAATTGCATTTATTTATTATGTATACAACATTCCTTCCAAGTATGCTTGCAGGCCAGAAGAGGGCACCCGATCTCACTATAGATGGCTGTGAGCCACCATGTGGTTGCTGGGAACTTATAGATGGCTGTGAGCCACCATGTGGTTGCTGGGAACTGAACTCAGGACCTCTGGAAGAGCAGTCAGCGCTCTTAACCTCTGAGCCATCTCTCCAGCCCCCCTTCACACATTTTTTTCCTACTGAATAATCCCAGAAACTATGCCCATTTCATGGATGGGTAAACAGACACCTGGAGAGGCTATCACTAGCCCTGGCACAAGGCCTTAGGACCATCAGGGTTCAGAGCCAATGCCCACCTGCTTCCACAGTTGGGGGATAAGTGTATCTGTCCGGGAAGGTTCATGTCCCTTCCAGCACTGAAAGGATCCAGGTTTGCCACGCCCTGGAGGACACAGCGGGGAACGAAACAGAGTCTCTGCCCCACTGTAGTGAGGACAGAGGAGACCAGAATAGGAAATGATGGGCTGAGGTTGGGCTCAGTAGGGAGAGCACTTGTCTAGCACGGATAAAGCTCTAGGTTCCAACTCAGCACCCAGAAACCAGACATGGCTACCCAGGTCTGTAATCCCAGCTCTTGAGAGGTGGAGGGTCTGAAATTCAAGGTCACCCTCAGTTTCCTAGTGAGCTAGCCACAGCTACCTGAAACTCATAGATAACTAGGTCAATAGGTAGCTGGATGGATGTTTAGGGGCTGGGAGCTGGAGGTGTGGCCCGTAGACCCCTTGCTTAGCAGATGCTGGCCTTTTCTTTGACCCTCGGCGCTAGGGAGTGGGAACGCTGTTTATTTCCAAAAGCTGTTGCTCGTAAGGCCCCGGATAGTGTTTGTTCCACCGAGAGGCAGCTGAGGTCAGAGGAGGAAGGGACTTGGCCAGGATTTCACAGGTCCTTAGTGATGGTCCAAATAAATAGGAATGGTTATACCACTCTCAGCCCCAATGAACTTTTTTTCCCCCCAAGACAGAGTTTCTCTGTGTAGTTCTGGCTGTTCTGGAACTCCTTCTGTAGACCAGGCTGGCCTTGAACTCACAAAGATCCACCTGCCTCTTCTCAAGTGTCCATGGAACTTTCTACGTAGCTGAGGCTGACTTTAAACTCCTGATCCTCCCTCCTTCCCTCTCCCAGCTGGTGGCATCTGGGATTGTAGGTTTATACCGCTAAGCATATCTTCCTTCCCCTCTTTATATGTATGTGTTTGAAATGGGGTCTCACTCACTCTGGGGACAGGCTGGCCTTGAACAGGCAATCCTCCTGCCTCAACCTTCTTGAGGTTTTTCCATGCCTGGCTAGTGGTCATGTTCTTGATTCTGCCCTCAACATGTCTGCTATACTCATCTCTTCCTTGGTCACAGGAAGAGATTTTCGGGGGGAGAGGAGGGGGCGGATGAGTGACTTAAAAGTTGATAAGGAATGTGGGAAGGGGACAGCAGATAGGCATGGTGACATGTACCTGTTATCCCAGCACTCAGAAGACAGAGGCAGAAGAATTGTTTTGAATTTGGTGAGCTAGCCAGCCTGAGCCACACAGGGAGATCCTGTCTCCATACTCCATCCCCTCAAAAGGAGGCACAGCAACGTTTGAGCGGCTGCCTAAGGAAGTCAGGCTCTGGATAGGTTCCACAGGAATAGGCTGTGCAAAGGCCCTCAGGCAATGCTGTACCAAGCAGATTAAGTAGATGGCACCAAGGCCAGGATGTCAGAATCAAAAGGAATGAAGAGGAGTAAAAGAGACACCAGCCTTGTTGGGCACTGAGTGGGAACCTGAAGCCATAGACAGGGCTCCTTCTTCTTTTTCTTTTCTTTTCTTTTCCTTTTTTGAGTTTTTCAAGACAGGGTTTCTCTGTGTAATAGTCCTGGCTGTCCTGGAACTCATTCTGTAGACAAGGTTGGTCCGCCTGCCTCTGCCTCCCAAATGCTGGGATTAAAGGTGTGTGCCACCCCTGCCTGGCCATACACAGAGTTTTAAGGATGGAAGACACTGGAGAATCCTAGGCAGAAGAGAAACTTGCTTTTCATTTTGCCAGTCAGTTTTCAGTTTTGTTTTGTTTTGTGAGAGGAGTTAAAAGCCTCATTGAAATGTAATTTGTACACTATAAAATTCACCCATATAAAGTATACAGTTCAGGCCAGGAGTGACGGTGGGTGCCCATTCTAGTGATCAGGAGGTGAAGACAGGAGGATCTCCTGAGTTTATTGCCAGCCCAGTGTACATAGTGAGTTCCAGGGTGGCCACCTCACCAGCCTCTTGACAACACTTCTTCTTGTTCTGGTCCTCTTAAGCTTGCGATGGGAGCTGGAAATTTGGCTCAGTGGTTAAGAGCACTTCTTGTAGAGGACCCGGGTTCGATTCCCAGCACCCACATGGTGACTCACAACTGTCTATAACTCCAACTCCAGGGGATCTAACACCATCTTCTGACCTTCATGGGCATGAGACACACATGTGCACAGGCATACATTCAAACAGAGCACTCATACTCAAAAATAAAACAAAAAATTTAATAATAAAAATTAATCTTTGGGGAAAGGAGAAATGGCTCAGTGGTTAGGAGCACTTTCTGTGATTGCAGAGGACCTGGATTCAGTTCCCAGCACCCATATGGTGGCTCACAATTTACTGTTCATGGGTACCTGCATGGTGCACATACATATATACAACAAAACGCTTTTACACATAAAATAAATCTTTAAGAAAATGAAATGTGGGGCTGGAGAGATGGCTCAGCAGTTAAGAGCACTGGCTGCTCTTCCAGAGGTCCTGAGTTCAATTCCCAGCAACCTCATGGTGGCTCACAACCATCTGTAATGAGATCTGCTGCCCTCTTCTGGCCTGCAGTGTATGCAGGCAGAACACTGTAACTAAGGCTGGCTCCATGCTGAATGCTGGCATTACAGGTATGTGGTACCCATGGTTTCCTACATGCTAGGAAACACTCTACCCGCTGAGACTCACCCCCCCCCAGTCCCCTCACCCACCACCCTTTCTAGGCTAGTCCCACTCTCTAGCACCAGCTAAGATGGAATTCACTATGTAGTCCAGGCTATCCTGGAATTTCCAGACTTCCGGGCTCATCCTCCTCAGTGCCCCTCAGTGCCGGGATTACAGGTACCCTGAGACTTGTTTTGAGACAAAGGCCTTGTGACTTCTCTGCAAGAAACAGGCCGACAGGGTCAGAGGAAAAAGGCCACATGTGGGAGCCAAAAAAAGAGTGAAGCTGGAGGGAGTTTGTGGGTCCTGGATGTGTTTAAGATGCTTATAATACTTAAGGACTTGGAGATGGCTCAGCCGGTTGAAGGCCTTTGCCACCAGCCTGAGGACTTGGGTTCCACCCTGGGACCCACATGATGGGAAGAGAACTAAGGTTCACAAGGTGATCCTGACTCCTACACCACCGAGGCTGTGGTGTAGTCACATACCTCCGCATACACACAATAAATAAGTAAAATATAAATATATATAAATATAAATTCATATAATTTAAATATATATGTATATTTAAATAATGGAGAGGCTGCTGAGGTCTGTAGATTAGGAGGGAGCTGGAGGTTATCCATTCTGTGTCCGTCTGTCCTCCCTTCTCCTTCCTCTAGCCTTTGGTCGGGAGACAGGGTCGTCACCCTGTTTTTCCAGCATTAAGTAAGTTAGGTTTCCTCCTCTGGGGCACCCTAGGCCAGATCTGGGGATGAAAACCAGCTGCAGGAGGCGCCGGGCTCGGGGCAAGCCCAGGCCCCTCCTCGGCGCCGGCCGACACCGCTTGGCTGATGTGTGTGTGGAGGGGGAGCTCCTTGGCTCCCCTCCCCCTCCCGCAGCCCCGGCTCGAGGCCCTGGCACGTCCGGCGCGCCTGATGCTTTCCAGATGTGGGCCCTGTTCTCCTTCCAACCTGGCCCTGTGAGCCCACGAGGGAGGGGGCAGGGAGCCAGGGTCCCATACTCCCAGTTCCAAAAAGCCATCAACGCATCTCAGGCCTGTCATCCCAGCTCCCTAGGGATGGCCGTGGCAGGAGGGTCGCCTGGGCCACAGAGTGAGTTCAAGGCCATTCTAGCGCAACTAAAGGAAACAGTCTCAAAATGAAAAAGTCAACAGAGGGCTGTAGATGTAGCTCAGTGGCAAAGCTCTTGCTTAGCACGAGTAAGACTTTGGATTCAGTTCCCAGTACTGGGCGGCGGAAGCTATCAGAGACTGATATCTTTCCCCGACCAGTCTGGCCTCCCGGTACAGAGACACCTCTCCCGACTCCACCTCTCCCCAGGGTTCCAGGATTTCAGAGAGCCAAAAAGGGAAGGAGCGTCAAGCCCCGCCCTCACTCCCCTACAGGCCACGCCTCGTCCAACACACCCCACTAAGCCCCGCCCTTGACCACACCCACAACACCCCCCCCTACAGCCCCGCCCCGCCGTGTGGTCCGGCCGGGAAGGCGCACTATGAATTTCTTGTCCTTTGGCAGGCCTGGCTCGTTCTTTGAGTGTCTGTCTCCAAGTCCCAGTCTGTGTGTCTGTCTCCTGCCACTGCTCCCTGTACCTCCCGTCTGTCCTGTCTCTCTCCGTACTTAGTTTCTCTGCCCCTCTCACCTCTCTCTGAAGTTCTCTTCCTCTCCCTCTAATCCCGCACTTCTTTCACCTTCGTAGGAACCCACCTCCCCTCTCTCACATGCTTCTCGGGTCCCCCAGATCTCCGGTTTCTATCTTCTGCAAAGCTGGCCGGAGATGCCTTGTCTTAGCTGCTTCTGCTCGTGCTCCTCCAGTGACTTTGGCTCGAGGGCGCCACCGTGTGGCCAGCAGTGGGGCCTTGAGGACGGCGAGGGTGAGCGACTAAGCAAGTGATGGCTGTGGTGTCCCACGCGACATCCAGAGGTAGTGCTACCCACGCCAGTGTGAGGGCACGTCTCAAATGTGGTGTGGGACTGTGTGACACAGTGAGATTAGGAATAACAAGGAGGGATTAAGTGGGACTGTCAGAGTGAGGTGTCATGTGACACTGAGATTATCGGTGAGACTGTGGGCCACTATGTGTGGCACTGGGTCTGAGAGAGAAACTTCCTGGAGCCTGCCCGTGCTGTCATCTGTATGTAAGGAAATACACATGCGTTACAGGAGCAGAGTGAAGTCACCCAAGTGATGGCACGAGGGGAACCTGGTGTGCTCAACTGTGTGAATGTAAAAGTGTGTCTGCTACACTGGTGATAACGTGACACCGAGAGGTTGGCCTGTGTTTGAGATTGCCTTTGCAAAAGTGGTGGTTAGGAACTCAAAGGTGAGTGAGGAATAGAGAGACAGTGTGTGAGCATTTGTAATACAGACTGTGAGGCCCAGCAAAGACCCGTGTGTGTGTGTGTCTGTGTGTGTGTGTGTGTGTGTGCGCGCGCATGTGAAAAATGTGTGTGTGTGTGTGTGTGTGTGAGGACTTTGTGCCATGTGTATCAGGAAACTGACCAAGAGTAAACATGGCCACACACAGGCACCCGTGGAAAGAAAACCATGTGGCCCTGTGCCGCACTAAGCGATGGAGCGCTTGGCAGACATTCTGAAGTAGTTATTGTATGTCACCGTGTGAGATGTTGAGAAAGTGAATGGGACCTTCAAGAGAAGCTAAAACTGCATGTGTGGGTGACAACACATACGCTTGACACTCTAAGATAGGTACCTGACTGCAGTGGTGCAAGCCGTCACTGGCGAAGGTGTGCTGTGCTCTGAGACATCATGAGTCGAGACCTTTGGCATTGCGCGTTGCGTCGAGCACGGTAGCACTATCCAGTGGCCCAGCAAGGTAGTGAGCATACCTGTGTGGGTGACTTGAGTTTGTGTGCCGCTGAGTGAGTCACTGAGATGGGGGGATGCTGAGGCGACTGCTTTGCGTGTGAAGCACTGAGAGGCTGCATGGGACACCCAGGAGAGGCTTATGTGCATAAACACACACACCTAAAGGGTGCATCTTTTCCTGCCAGTGTGAAAGAGGAACTCCAGAGAAAGACACGTGGGAAATAAGAGTGACGGAAAAACAGGGAGAGAGAGGGAGAAAAGGAGATACATAGCAAGGAGAGGACCCAGAGAAACAGACCTAGGGCGTGGAGACAGGTGGTGCCTAGGAGAAGGAGGCGGTCCTGAGGGGCTGCACCCCAGGGGAGAGGGCGGGACTGAGAAGGGGACCAGCCGCTGCCTCTCTCAGCCTCTGTCGCCAGCCAGTCATCCCAACCCTGAGCTGCAACAGGTAGGAGGCTCCTGTCGGGGTCCAGTAGCTGCTTGGTGGCTGCCATCTGTCCGTCCGCGATTGAATGAGTGAATGGGTGAAGGAAGGAATCAATGACTTTATAGTTCTGTGTGTCCATCATCCTCTCTGTCCTTCTACTCATTCCTCACTGCCTCTCATCTCTTGCCTTGTTCCATTTCCCTTCTAGCCCTGCCGTGTCCTCCTCTGTCCGGGTCCCTTCTCTCCTGTCTCCCTGTCTCCTCTGTTCCTCTGTTCCGGATTTCCCTGTATCTCTTTCTTCCCTATACCCTCCTTTCCCCCTCCTCTCCCTATCGTCTTCCTTCATCATCTCTCCCCCAATATCTCTGTCTCCATCTTCAGTCTATTTTCCTTCCCCATGCCTGTGTGTCTTGTCACTCTGCCCCCTCCCCCGGTTCTTCCTCTTGTCCCCCTCTCTATCCTCAACACCCCTTTGCAGAGCTGGCTGGGTTGACTTGCCCCAGCCCTCTCTCCGGCCTGCTAATGAGCAGAGGAGCCTTTGAGGTAGCCAAGGCTGGGGCGGGGGTGGGTCTCTGAGGGTGGCAGAGTGGGGCAGCTGCTGCTGAGGCCCTAATGAGGCCCCCTCTGCGCCCCTCCCGCCGAGATCTTAATTCTCAGTTCTCCCTGGAGTCGCGGCTAATTGGCCTGGGGAGCTACCCCCCTTCCTGGCTCAAGCTCTATCCCCAGGGGGTGAGGGCACCTGGATCAGTAGATTCTGATCAAGCACCTGTGGCCCTGTCCTTCTGGCCCTGGCTCCTCCACCTGCCTCTCAGCCTCCCATCTGTGTCTCCCTCCTTCCTTCCCCGGCCCCTCTGCTCTTCCTCCAGCGGCCTCTTGGTGGGTATCCCCATCCGGGTACCCCTCCATCTTCCTGTCCTCCTCTTAAGTCGTCACCCCAACCACTTCTCCTGTTACTGGGTCGCATCACTGCTTCTCACTTCTCCCTGGGGGAATCCAGACGTGTTCCAGGCCCCAGGCCCCACTCCTGCCAGGCATTTAACCCCTTTTCTGCCGCAGCCATGTCCAACAACATGGCTAAAATCGCTGAAGCTCGCAAGACCGTGGAGCAGCTGAAGCTGGAAGTGAACATCGATCGCATGAAGGTGCGCAGACCCGTGGGGGAAATCGTTTGTTGGGGGGTGGGGGAGGAATCTGCGCCAGGCTCTGTTGGGGGAGGAGCCTGGGAATGAGGAGTGGGAGGGTGGGGCCCAACCAAGGGGCGTGGCCATATAGGGCGTGGTCAAAATATGGGACGGGGATTTGGGCTTCGCCCATGGATCAAGGCATTAGGGCGGGTCAACTGCATCTCTACACCTCGCCTGCAGGTGTCGCAGGCGGCGGCTGAGCTTCTGGCTTTCTGCGAGACGCACGCTAAGGATGATCCACTGGTGACTCCTGTTCCCGCCGCCGAGAATCCCTTCCGCGACAAGCGACTCTTTTGCATCCTGCTCTGAGCCCTCAAGACAGCTTTATCCTCCCCCGCCGAAGTATGAATCCAATAAATTTGATGACTTGGTGGTGCCTGCACTTTAGGGGAAACGGAGGCACGGGCAGAGCTTAGGGGCCACCTTTGGGGGAGCCTGAGTCCGTCCCTTCTCTTTCTTTCTGAGCGTGTGTGGAGTGTGAGCTGTGTGGATGAGAAGCACTGTACCCCCACAAGAAACGAGTACTCAGCCCTGCTCCTTTTTTCATTTCCCATCAGCTTGAGAATAGCTGAAGGAACTGAGTCAAGGGCGGTCCTCTTAGTTACACAGCTGAGAGGTCAAGACCCTGTAGCCTAGCTGCCTCATCTCGCGCACTCCCTCCTAGCGGGGACTTAGGGACCTCTACTCAGCCCCTGAAAAATCCGTCCAGGTTTCACATCTTGTTGCGCCTACCACTGGCTTACTTAAAAAAAATATTTTAATTATGCATATGTGTGTCTGTGTGGGGGTATGAGCACATGAGTGTGGGTGTCTAGAGAGGCCCGAGGAGAGGGTGTCAGATCCCCTGAAGCTGTAGCTAGAGGAATTGTGAGCTGTACTATGTGGGTGCTGGGAATCAAACCCTGATCCTTTGGAAAAGCAGTATTTGCTCTTAAGCACCGAACAAACTTTCCTGAGCCTCCCCCTTTTGGGGGGCAGGATCTCATTTCATAGACCTGGCTGTCCTGAAACTTGTTTTTTAATCCAGGCAAACCTCGAATTTACAGAGATCTGCCTGTCTCTGCCTCCTGAGTGCTGGGATTAAAGGAGTGCACCAACATGCCCAGCCTCCCCAACTTCTAGGTACTCAGGATTTGAACCCAGGGCAAACAAGTAAGTTATTTACTACTGAGTCATGCCATAGCGACTCACTGGGGGATTCTAGGCAAACGCTTCCTGTTTAGCGATTTCACCAGTCCTCATTTTACCCTTTCTTTTTTTCAGTTTTTGTTTTCTCTTGAGACAGGGTTTCTCTGTGTAGCCCTGGCTGTCCTGGAACTCGCTCTGTAGACCAGGCTGGCCTGGAACTCAGGGATCCACCTGCTTCTTCCTCCTGAGTGCTGGGATTAAAGGCGTGCGCCACCACACACTGGCTCTCCTCTTCTTGTTTGGAGATGGGTTTCACCGAGTAGCTGGTGCTGCAGGCCTCTCTCCTCTCACCTTCTCCTGTCTTCAATCCACCCACTCTTCCAAAGCGCCCCTGGATACATGCTCTGTGAATAGTCCTGGGCTGGGGTGCAGGGTTGATAAAATTTGGGAACCTGGATAAGAGTCATGTGGTTAGCTGACAGGAGGAGCAAATGAAGACAGACAATCACTCACGAGCTCCCCTCTGCATCCCCCTGCTGTTATCCTAATTTGGGGTCCTGTGGGCCCCAACTCAGCTATTTTTTCTAACTGTGAGGACAGAGGACCCCTGTTGCACTTCCCAAGGCACTCTCTGGAGCAGTATGTATGTGGCTTGCCCTTGTGGTTGGAGGCTATTTTTGGCCTGGATGATGGTTAAATATGTTGATTTGGTTGCGACACAGAAATGATATTTCTCATCAAAGTACTTTTTTCCGGCTTCCCTGAGGGTAATGTTTTTGTTTTGTTTTTCAAGACAGGATTTCTCTGTGTAGCTTTGGAGCCTGTCCTGGAACTCACACTGCAGACTAGGCTGGCCTCCAACTCACAGAGATCCACCTGCTTCTGCCTCCTGAGTGTTGGGATCAAAGGCATGCGCCACCCTTTTTTAAACATAGGGTTTTGCTATGCAGTCCAGACTAGCTTCAGACTCACTATCTTCTTGCCTCGACCCTTCGAATGTTAGGATTACTGGTGTGTGTCGACATGCCTGGCCTTCCCTGGAACTTTATAAGGCTTCAAGCTGGACAAAGCTCCCACGGTGCCTCGGTGAGCCCTTGCCATGTGGCTCTTCCTTGGGAGGCACCCACAAACAAATATCTGTTTTATCAGTGACAGACAAAAGAAATGATTGCACCTGGATCTAGCTTGGGGAGTCAATTAGTTTATCGAGGTCACTTACAGGAACGTTAGTGACTCAAGGCCGGCCACATCACCAAAAATCCACCATGGCGTGGGTGATGACTCAGGAAAGCTGTGTCTCTGGAGCTCCCATCCCCATGTGTGGTCAGCTCCACGAAGGGGCTCCTTCCCCAGCAACTGTTTACTTCTTCTCTTCCCCGCAGAGGGGCCTTGGGAATTTAATGAGTTTCTGAGCTTCCTGTGCCTCGAAGTTTCCTGTGTCTTAGGGTGTTCTCTCCTTCTCCGGAGGATGACTTTGGCTGGAGGAAGAGTTACAGAGCAGTAGGCTGAGGAGTGTGAGCTGTCATTCCCCTTGGGGGCTGCTTAAGGACTTACAGTGGAATGAAGAAGGAACCGTTGCCATTGAAACTAGCGAGGGGCTGGGCAGTGGGGGCACAAGGAGGCAGAGGCAGGAGGATCTCTGTGAGTTCGATGCCAGCCTGGTCTACAGAGCGAGTTCCAGGACAGGCTCCAAAGCTACAGAGAGAAACAGAGAAACTCTGTCTCAAAACAAACAAACAAACAAACAAAACAGAACAAACAAACAAAACAAAAGAAGAAGAACAACAAGAGGAAGAAGAACAAGAGGAAGAAGAAACTAGTTAAGGGACTAGGACAATGGCTCAGGTAGTGAAGTGTTTGTCACAGGAATAAATGGGCCAGAGTTTAATCCCTAGCAATAAAGAACTGGAAATGAGGCCAGGCGGTGGTGGCACATGCCTTTAATCCCAGCACCTGGGAGGCCCTGTGAGTTCCAGGTCAGCCTGGTCTACAAGAGCTAGTTCCGGGACATCTAGGACTGTTACACAGGGAAACCCTGTCTCGAAAAAACAAAAACAAAACAAAACAAAACAACAACAACAACAAAAGAGATCTGGTAATAGGGGGTTGGAGAGATGGCTCAGAGGACCTGGGTTCAATACCCAGCAACCACATGGTGGCTCACAACCACCTTTAATGAGATCTGGTGCCCCCTTCTGCTGTGCAGGCATACATGCAGGTAGAACAATGCATACATAATAAATAAATAAATCTTTATTTAAAAAACGTCTGGGAACAGTGGAACACAGTTATAATCCCAGGCAGAGACAGACAGGTTGCTGAGACTCACTGGCCATGCAGTCTAGCTAAACTGGCAAGCCCTAGTTCTAAGGAGAGACCCTGTCACAAAAAAGGGGGGGTAAGACTGTGGCGGTGCATGCCTTTATCCTAGGACTAGGGGAGCTGAGGCAGGCGGATTTCTGTTAGTTCCATGACAGCCAGGGCTACACAGAAAAGCCCTATCTCAAAACAAAACAAAGGAAAAAAAAAAAAGAAATGGTTTTTGAAGAACAATATCTGAGGTTGTTTTCTGGCCTCCACATGCACACATACATGTGTATATGTGCACCTGCACTTGAACATTTACTATGCACACAAGGACATGCTTGCACACCTTTTGCACGCACGTGTGTATACATGCACACATGAGCAAACATGCACCTATGCACACATGAACATATGCATATACACACACAAAACCAGGGGGGAAAGGCTTTACTTATTTAGTTCAAAACCACTCTCCTCAGACTCCCTTAGACTCCACCCCATTCCAGAATCAGGCATTTTTTGCTGATGGAGACTGGACTCTCAGACTCCTGAAGTGGCTTACTGGGGTTTCCTCCCCAGGAGGTCTTGGGGGAGTCTGGCAAATGCATCGGATTAGGGTCCCCTGGGCCCCAACTCTGAGCTTCCTGTAGAATGGAGACAGAAGCAGCTGTAATTACATCTCGCTCCTGCTCCCACCTCTCAGTCCGCTCCAGCCTGCTTGCATCATGTCTGTGGGAGCCACAGGGGAAAAGGGGGACAGAGAGAGCCAAGGATGAACTGGGGGTGGGGAAGGATACAGTGCCCAGACTACAAGGCTTCTGGATCGCCAGAAACCCAGCCCTTCGCAGCTTAGAATCTGAAGGAATCTGAGCCCAAATTTTATTTGTTTCTTTCATTTTACATTTTAATTTATACGTATGAGAGTATATATGGAGGTCACGGGACAGCTTGTGAGAGTTGGTTCTCTCCTTCCACCATGTGGGTCCAGAGGAATGAAACTCAAGCCATTAACTAGGCTTGGTGGCAGGCGCCTTCCCCTGAAGAGCCATCTCACTAACCCTCCCATTTTTCCTCCCTCCCTCCCTCCCTCCCTCCCTCCCTCCCTCCCTCCCTCCCTCCCTCCCTCATCTTCTTTCCACAAGGTTTTACGTTACAGTTTAGCCCTGGCTGATATGGAGCTTGCTCTGCAGTCCCAGCTGACAGAGAACTCATGGATCCTTTTGCTTCTGCCTCCCGAATGCTGGGATTACAGGTGGGGGGAAGAAATCTTGCCCCGCCCCAGGTAGGATCTAGCGTTGTAGTCTTGCTTGCCTCAAAGCCCCAGCAATCCCCTTCTGCCTCAACTTTTCTGATGCTATGATTACAGATAAACACATTATACCTCATCTTTTTTTCCTTTTCTTTTGATTTTCCAAGACAGTTTCTCTGGGTAGCACTGACTATCCTGGAACTCATTCTGTATACCAGGCTGGTCTCGAACTCACAGAGATCCGCCTGCCTCTGCCTTCAGAGTGCTGGGATTAAAGGCGTGCGCCACCACCGCCCAGGTTCGTTCTTTCTTTTCTTTCTTTCTTTCTTTCTTTCTTTCTTTCTTTCTTTCTTTCTTTCTTTCTTTCCTTCTTTCTTTCTTTCTTTTTGACAGTTTCTCACTCTGTAGCCCAAGTTGGCCTTGAACTCAGAGCAATCCTTCTGCCTCCTCAGCCTCACAAATGCTGTTTTTTCTTTTTTTCTTTCTCTTCTCTTCTTTTCTTTTCTTTTCTTTTCTTTTCTTTTGATACAGGGTTTCTCTGTAACTTTGGAGCCTGTCCTGGAACTAGCTCTTGTAGACCAGGCTGGTGTCGAACTCACAGAGATCCACCTGCCTCTGCCTCCTGAGTGCTGGGGTTAAAGTCATGCACCACCACTGCCCAGCCCAAATGCTGGGACTGGAGTTGTAGACTCCAGGCTCTCACATTCCAGGGTCTTCCAGTCCCGTGAGGAAGGAAGCCTAGAATATTGGTTCTTACTTAACCTGTAGGTCTCTACCCTTTGGGACCATCGGAAAATACAGATATTTACATTACAATTCATAACAGTAACTACATTATAGTAATGAAAACAATTTTTTTGTTTTGTTTTGTTTTTTATTTATTCATTATGTATACAATATTCTGTCTGTATGCCTGAAGGCCAGAGGAGGGCGCCAGACCTCTTTACAGATGGTTGTGAGCCACCATGTGGTTGCTGGGAATTGAACTCAGGACCTTTGGAAGAGCAGGCAATGCTCTTAACCACTGAGCCATCTCTCCAGCCCCTTGTTTTGTTTTTGAGATAGGGTTTCTCTATGTAACTTTGGAGCCTTTCCCGGAACTTGCTCTGTAGATCAGGCTGGCCTCGAACTCACAGAGATCCTCCTGTCTTTGCCTCCCAAGTGCTGGGATTAAAAGTATGCACCACCACCACCTGGCACGAAGATAATTTTATGGTTGGAGGTCACTACAACATGAGGAACTCATGTTGAAGGGCCGCAGCGTTAGGAATGTTAAGTACCACCAGTGTAGACTATTGGGATATAGGGCCCTTCTAGACTGGAATCTGTGTGGTTTGAACTTCCTTGCTGCATGTTGTTGGCCTTGGTGAGGCTGTTGAGAAAGCTCTGGGGGCTGGCCAGCAGAAGGGAAGCCAGGAGACTTGGGGGAAGGGTGATAGAAACTGGGAAGATCCAGAAACCTGAAGTGGGGGCAGGGAGACAAGGCTGGTCCTAGAGTTACCAGCCACCAGAAGCGCTGGATTAATTATCTCATTAGCTATAGAGCTCCTGATGGTATTGTCTCTGGTCACCCCTGCTCCTTCCTGCCACCAGCTTTGTGAGGTCAGCTTTGGGGACCAGGATCTAGCTGGGGTCAGACGCAGGTCAGGAGGTGTGAGGTGGTAGTGCTTGCTTCCCATCTGTCCCTCCCAGCCTCCCAGCCTTGGGCTCTCCTTGTCCTTTCTCATTAGTTTCCTGCTCTTCATTCTCCCCGTGTGTGAGGCCTTGCTGGACTGGCTCGGGAGACCTGGGAGTGAAGGAATAGGAAGGCCCTAAATCAGGCTGAGCCAGGCAGACACAGCCTGGAAGGGTCTAGCAGCTTCTTGAAGTGGGGCCAGGGCAGAGCCAGACAAGGCAGGCCTAACAGCAGGTATGGGCAGCTGGTGGCATGGATATGGACTGCATGGGTTGAATGGAGCACAAGCTTCCAGGGCCTGCACTAGGAAGAAAGGGACAGGGACTGAGGAGTCAGGACAGGTGGGCCCAGGGCAAATGGCTCAGCCGGCCTTCTATACATCACGTGGCAATGCACACCCTCAGTGTGCAGCGTCTTCCGAACCCCTCTATGTCTCTCCGACCTTGGTACACAGTGATTGTTAGGTTTGTCAAGCCAATAATAGCACCAGCAGCTATCTGAGAAGAAGGCAGGATAAAGAGTCTTATTTTCCCCCACGGCTTAGGCATTTGTTGAAAATCAGGGGAAGCCTTTTCCTAAGATCACGCAGTGAGTGGTGAGTGGTGGGGCACCTGCCAGCAAGCCCAGGGACCTGAGTTCAATTCCCAGGACTCACATGGTGTAATGAAAGAACCACCCCACAAGCTGTCCTCTGACTTCAGTATGCCAAAGCATACACAAGCTCAATAAACACAATATAAAAATTAACCTTTAATCTCGACACTTGGGAGACAAGTGGATCTCTGTGAGTTCGAGGCCAGCCTGGTTTGCAAAGGGAGTGCCACAACAGCCAAGGCTGCACAGAGAAACCCTGTCTCGAAAAACCAAACTAAACCAAGAAAAAGAAACAACAACAGACATTGTGAGCTATGACATCTTGATACATGTCTGCAAACATACCTATGAACTGGCAGTATATACACCCTCACACATATCTCTCCACGCACAATACACAGAAGCAAAACTATATCCACAGAGAGCTGGGGAGAGGGTTCATCGGATAAGAACACTTGTTCTTGCAGAGTACCTGGGTTTGATTCCCAGCATCCACATGGAACTCCACTTCCAGGGGATCCAACATCTGCTTCTGACCTCATTGGGCACTGGACAAGCACATGGTGCACAGACATACAAGTAAGCAAACAGTCATACAACAGAAAGTGAATAAATCTATTTGGGGGGCCAAATTATATCTCTGTATACCTGTCCATACCTATGTACCACCTGGCCATATCTCTGTACACCCTACCTGTGAGATCTACGTCCTTGCTCTACATCCACCTCACAAAGTAGGCAGCTATGAACCCGGCCAATGAAGACCTGGAGAAAACATCCATAGAAGCTGTACAGTGTTACACACACACACACACACACACACACACACACCACTCACCTTAACTTACAGTCTCACGTGCCAAGTTCCCGGCTCCCATCCTCCTCTCTCTTTGATCCCCATTTCCCATTTCCCTCACCTCTGGGGACCGTGTCTCTGAGTCAGTCACCATTCTCTGTGCTGTCTGTCCTGTCCTTCCTCTTCTGAGAGCCCTGGGGTCCCTTGGGGAGGTTGAGTCCTCTTGCCTGTGGTGGGCAGAAAGCGATCTGCTGAGTCACGCACCCAGGGTAGTCTCCCACACCATGCTCTGTTCTTAGAAGCCGCTTGAGGGTGCAGATGGCCCACCCCTCACACGAAGACATCTGGTACATAGAGCCATGGGTAACCTTGGCATAGATTCCCGGGTCCCTTTGTCCCCTCATCAGGAGAGAGCTATGGTTGCTGTTACCCTACCTGCTTCTGTTTATTCTCTGACCTTATGAGACAGAGCCCTGTGTAGCTCAAGCTGGCCTGTGATGCTCTGGGTTGTAGCTAAGGATGACCTTGAACTTTTCTGATCCTCTTTCCCACACCCCCGGAGGGGCAGGATCACGGGTACACAGTCCCACGCCCTGAGAGATCTACTTCTGACCCAGGAGCAGGGCAGCGGCACCTAGAGCAGAGGCTGGCATGCACTGGGTATGAGGGGACATGGGGCCTAGGCGGGTGCAGGGGCTTGACTGAGGTCCCTGGGCATAGCAGCCAGGGGACTTCCCGAATGCTGATGGTGATGGGGACAGGAAATCGGCACGAGAGAGCTCCGGGAAATGGAGGTCCCACCTCCTGCTAGGAACTCCCCTGATGCCAAGACAGGACGCCGAGCCTGCCAGGCATCATCCTTCATTAATATGATATGACTTCCTGAGCTCCCTCTGCTCTTCCTGGGAACCAGGGGCTATGACAGGGACCACATGGCCCTCGGGCCTGCCTCCCTGCTTCGGGCTTTCCACCCCCCAGAGCAGAGCTGGGTGGTCCTTAGGGATCCCCAGAGCGCCTGGGACTGGGGATCCATCCTGTCGGAAACTAGGGATACCAGCTGGGTGGCAGCTGGCCAGGGGTGATAGGAAGATGTGGTCATGGGGGTGGGACGCAGAAGGCAAGGCAGCAGCAGCCTGAAGTCTAGCCTTGGCATCAGGGACACTCCTGCCCCGAACATGAAACAGTTCTGAGCAGGCCTTTTCCCTGCTACAAGGCAAGCCTGGGTGGGTGGGAGCCTGGCCACACTCAGCCACATGCCTGGGAGAGGAAGTTAGTGGGACCCATGCCATGGAGAAGGAGACTGGAGCAAACCAGCCTTCTGCCCTTGCCTGGTACCATCCATCATGCATCAGGAAGGTGGTCACACTGGTATAGAAATGAAAGTCAAATGACTTTGAAATCTTCTTAGTAAATGTCTCCCTGAAAAACAAGGGGTCACACCCGGGTGGGCTAGGTGCAGAATTTTAATGCTAACATGCTGTGGACAGAGACAAGAGAATTGCTGAGAGTTTGAGGCCAGCCTGGGCTACATAGTGAGAACTCACCTCACATAAACAAGAACAGAAAACAAAACAAAACTGGACTTGCTGCCAAGTAGAAGATTTGAGTTTGATCCCCAAGTCCCATAAGGCGGGGAGAGGGAGGGAGGGAGAGAAAGAGAGAGAGAGAGAACTGACTCCTGCAAGCTGTCTTCTGAGTTCTACATATGCACGTGGCATGGGTGCACCCACACATAAACATATACATACATACATACGTATATACATACACACGTATATGCATCATTTTTTAAAAAGGTTTAAGATCATTTTTGGTCACATAGAGAATTAGAGGCCAGCCTGTGTCACATGAGATCCTGTCTCAAAAACAGCAGAACAACAAGTAAAGATCAAAGAGCCACAAAGCGCCAAGTGGTGGTGGCGCACGCCTTTAATCCCAGCACTTAGAAGGCAGAGGCAGGTGGATGTCTGTGAGTTCAAGACCAGCCTGGTCTACAAAACAAGTTCTAGGACAGCTAGGGCTACACAGAGAAACCCTTTCTCAAAAAAACAAAACAAAAAGCCACCAAGGGTGACTGGGGGTGGTCTCCAAGGTCCCCTTTGTGCCTCAACAGTGAGATGACAGGAACTGTGCGGTCAGGGAGAACAGCTGGGCTGACACACTGGCCTGAGGGAGGATGAGCGCAGCCTTGTGTGTGGGATCAATGCTGCAGCCTGGGGTGGCCATCCGTGTCAAAGTGTCATGGCTGGAGGTCAGTGTCATTAGCCCTGGCCTGGAGCCTGAATGTGCTGTGATGAGAAGCAAGAGGTCACCAAAGCCCTGTAAACTGGAGATGGTGTCCCAACACAGGACTAGGGGCCCCGGAATGAGGTCTGGCCAGGCTGCCTCCTTCCTCAACTCCTGGAAGGAGTGAATTGCGTCCAGGGACCAGGGCTCTCTGTGATGTCTGGAAAACACTACATCATGGAGGAATTTCCTGATCATTTCTCAATCCCAGGGCCAGGCCCTAACCCCAGGGCCTGAAGCCCAGAATAACTCTCACAGGCCACTCACAGACAGTTCAGGCACAGTTAAGCTGGAGAACCACTCAGTACTAGGGCCTGCCTGGCTCCCACAGGGGCACTGAACCCCAGTGACATGAACAGGGACTTATATCTGAATAGAGACACACACACACACAGATACACAGACAGACACACACAGATACACACAGAGAAAGAGACACACACAGAGACATACAGAGACACACAGACACAGAAAGAGACACACAGAAAGAGACACACACAGACACACACACAGAAAGAGACACAGACACAAACACACAGAAAGAGACACACACACAGACACACACACACACACACACAGACACACACAGATGCTAGAGGGTGTGAAAAACAGCAGAGGCTGACTGTGGGGTGGTGGCAGCAGGTGACACGGTGGGGGTTGTGTGAGGAGGGGACTGGGCAGAGGCAAGGGATGGATGCTCAGAGAAGGGGATGGGGTACAAGCCAGGGAAAGCAGGCAGGGAGCCCAAGGGGGCCTCTAGAGACCAGCACAGAGGAGGAGGGCGGGGCGGAGAGGAAATGAAAAAAAGCTGGGGCAGCAGGCAAGATGAGGAGGAGGGCGGGCCCTAGGAGGGAGAAGCTGACTGAGACCTACACAGACCGGCAGACAGGAGACTGAGGACCGGCAGAGAAGGCAGAAGTGCTGAAGGGTCCGGAAAGCAGAAATGTAAAGGGTGGGCAGAGAACTGTAGAGCGAGGGACTGGGGTAGTGGGAACTCAAGTGTACATGGGGACGAGGGAGAGACATCAGGAGACGGAAGGGCAGAAACAGGAGAGTGACAATCACTAGAGAAGACAAAACACGAAGACCAAGAAGCACTGGGGAAACTGGGGACCGACTGGCAGATCCTGGTTGCTGTGACGACTGTGGCCAGCAGTGGACATCCTGGTACCACTCACCCACCTGCCACCCCTGGGTGTCAGAGAGTGGCAGGGCATGGCAGATTCTTGCCGGAACCTCACCTACGTGCGAGACTCGGTAGGACCTGCCACCAGCACCATGATGTTCGTGGCCGGCGTGGTGGGCAACGGGCTGGCACTGGGCATCCTGGGTGCGAGACGGAAGTCACACCCATCAGCCTTTGCAGTGCTGGTCACTGGGCTGGCGGTGACAGACCTTCTGGGCACGTGCTTCTTGAGCCCCGCAGTGTTCGTGGCCTATGCTCGAAACAGCTCCCTGCTGGGCCTGGCCCACGGTGGGTCGGCGCTGTGCGACACGTTTGCCTTTGCCATGACTTTCTTTGGCCTGGCCTCCACGCTCATTCTCTTTGCCATGGCTGTGGAGCGATGCCTGGCACTCAGTCATCCTTACCTGTACGCCCAGCTGGACGGGCCACGCTGTGCCCGCTTGGCCCTGCCTGCCATCTATGCTTTTTGTTGCCTCTTCTGCTCTCTGCCCCTGCTGGGCCTGGGTGAGCATCAGCAGTACTGTCCCGGGAGCTGGTGCTTCATCCGTATGCGCTCCACCCAGCCTGGTGGCTGTGCCTTCTCCCTGGCCTATGCCAGTCTCGTGGCCCTGCTGGTGACTTCCATCTTCTTCTGCAATGGCTCCGTCACTCTCAGCCTCTGCCACATGTACCGCCAGCAGAGACGCCACCATGGCTCATTGGTGCCAACCTCTCGGGCCCGGGAGGACGAAGTTGACCACCTGATTCTGCTGGCCCTCATGACAGGCATCATGGCTGTGTGCTCCCTGCCTCTCACGGTGAGTGTCTCTTGGAACTGAGGTGCAGGAGGAGAGGAGGAGGGCAGCTCTGTTCTTCATCTGTCATGCCCACTTGGCAGATGTGAAAACCGAGGCTCACAAAGGGTGAGACAGTAACTGTGTGCTCCACCCAACAACTGACCACTCTAAGAAGTCTCCCCACTTTCTTTTCTCCACTAGACGTCCCCCCACCCCCAGCCCTTAGCTGTCCCCTCTCAGCCCCGCTTCCCGACCAAACACACCATTATGGAGAGAACAGGATCCACACGATTCATGAACACTTGCTTTCTGCCTACACAATGCTTAATGGCTTCCAAACGCCTCTTCAGATAAATTCAAGTTGACCTTGCACAATCGTTTCAGAAGCACCAGGCAGGAAATGACACCAAAGTCCCATCCTCTTTTACAGGAGGATGATAGCTAGTGTTGCCCGCGATCACACAAACAGAGCCTCCATCCTGCTCTCTCATCTAACCATACAACCACGAGCTCCCATTCTCTGAGCCCAGACCCCACCCTTGTCTTCCCCACCCTTTCGGCTTCCCACTCTCGCTGCTCCCCACAGGGACTGTGTGCTGTCCCTCCTACTACAACAGCCAGTGCGGGTGACACCCTCTAGTCACACTTCTAGGCCGGGTCTTAGAATGGGGACTGGGATGGATTTGGAGAGTTTCAACCTTCTGAGGGCTAACAGTGACTGCCAAACCCATGTGGCTCTACATGAGGTTTGGGGAGCCCTAGAGGGCTTAGGCATCTGTGAGGGTTGTGGGAGGTCATTTTATCTGCAAAAGGTGGGTCTGGTAGATGGGTAGCCTTTGCCCCAACCCCATCTTTCCTCTGCCTGACGTTAGCTGTTTCCTGGGGGCTTTTCTGTCTGCCGCTCTCCGGATGCATGCACACACTGGCAATCCAGTCTGCATCTTTCTTCACCGTATCTCATTTCCTTCCCCTCCGACCTGCCACAACTCCTCATCCCTGTGGGCAAGACATGGGAGGCAGGGTACAGGAAGGAGGGAGGACAAACCCATGATGCATCTGCCCTGCCCCTCAGATCCGAGGCTTCACCCAGGCCATTGCCCCGGACAGCAGTGAGATGGGGGACCTCCTCGCCTTCCGCTTCAACGCCTTCAACCCCATCCTGGACCCCTGGGTCTTCATCCTTTTCCGAAAGGCTGTCTTCCAACGCCTCAAGCTCTGGCTATGTTGTTTATGTGCCCGTTCTGTCCATGGGGACTTACAGACAACCCTCTCCCGGCCCTCATCGGGGAGAAGAGACCCACTGGCTCCCACTGCTCTCCAGGCTAAGGAAGGGAACTGGGTGCCCCTGACATCCTGGGGCACTGGGCAGGTGGCACCATTGACTGCTGTGCCTCTGTCTGGGGGCGGCAGCTGCTCCGTGGGAAAGCCATCCAAAAGAGAAGCCATGGTTGCTTGCTCCCTCTGCTGACATCTGAGCTGGTCCTGCATGCCATCCTGGGCCCAGGGTCACAGGATCAGAAGCCAGAAGATCAGGGACTCAACTGATGGTGGTGGGAGCCACATCTCTAATCCCCAAAGTCTGGGAGTGTCTGCTGCTGTTTTCCTCCTTTGGGACGGAGGCTACAGGCCTTGGGAAGAGGCCGAGGGATGCTGGAGGCACGTTCTGTGGCTCTCAAGAAAGATTCTCTCAAAATAACTGGGACCTGGCCGGGCTGCTCTGGCCCTGAGCTCTCCCATCTGTCTCACTGTCCAAATATTTAGGGAGCAGAAAAGTTTCCAGTGGCTTCTGTGGACTCCAGTATGCTGCTCTCCACTTCCACCAAAGGGACCCCTGGATGCCTACCCCAGGTCCCCAGGGGACACACAGTCATGCCCTGTCCCAAGCCATTCCAGCAACCTCTCTCAGAACCGTTCCTGCCCTCCTCCATTTCCCATCCGCTATCTGACTTGGGGGTCCTCAACCGCAAAAGGAAGTGAGAAGGCCACTGCTCTGTCAGTGACATTGCTGGACATGTGTCTGGCACAGAAATGGCCTGAGAAACACCACAGCTTGGGAGACGTATGCTATGTGAACTTTGGGGGAGAGGCAAGGGGCAAGCCAGAGATGGTGCTGATGCATGTTCCAAGCCTGTCTCTCCATCCTGGAACAAACAACTGCCTCCTTTTAGAACTGGACCTCAACTCACCATCTTCGGAACCACCACAAAGATTTCACTCATTCACTCAACAAACTCCTGCGGGAGCCTGAAGGCAGCAGGCGTCCACTCTCCCCAGCCTCCAAGCAAAGAAGCCAGGGAGCCTGGGAATGAGTTGACTAGCATGAAGGGAAGTGAGTCAGTCAGCTGGAGGGAGGGTGCACAGTGATGCTCCCCACTGCTGCCTTGGTTCCCATTTCTCAGCTACTCGGGTCATTCACCCTCCCACTCCATCTTAACGGAGCCTTTAGGGGCAGCGGGGACCAAAGCCCAGAGAGGCCAGTCTCCTAGCCCGATTACACAATGGAAATGTGGAGCAGTCTATGTCTACCGTTTTCTTAGGCCTCTCTCTCAGCTTCCTTTTCATTATTATCTGACAGGGATGCTGTGAGGATTGAATGACACCCTCCCCCCAAAAAGAGCAACTTAGCACGGGACCTGGAAGGAAGTTGCTGTCAATATTGTCATATGGGCAAGCATAGTTAGAAAACAAAGGATTTGTTTTAACTTTTCTTACCCCTAGTAAATATGTTTCTGATCATTCTCAGGAAGAGGCAGGAGTGTCAGGAGAGGTGGAAACAGGTAAGCTGGGTGCAGAGGTGCAGGCCTGAGATCCCAGCATGCGTGTGCTCAGGCAGGAGGGGTGCAGTTCAAGGTCGTCCCCAAGTATTACATAGGGCGTTCAAGGTCAGCTTGGGGTATTTGAGACTCGCTCTCCAAACCCAAGTAACAACGGATAAAATTATAAAACAAGCTGGGCATGGTGGTGCACACCTGGGAGGCAGAGGCGGGCAGATCTCTGAGTTCAAGGCCAGCCTGGTATACAGAGCGAGATCCTGGACAGCCAGGACTGTTACACAGAGAAAGCCTGTCTCAAAAAACCAAACCAAATAAGCGAACAAACAAAATCATAAAACCAACTAGGCTGAGGTGCTCGTCTGAAGGTACTGGAAGGTACAGGATGTCAGTACTGCAGACAGTAAATGGTCTAAACACCATTGAATCTATAGTTGTCTGCGAACAGCAAATGGTTAAAATGGTCATTTTTATTTACGGGTATTTTAACAGAATAAAAAAATGTAATGCTGAAAAATAATGAAAGCTTCTAGAAACGTTCATGCTATTTTCTTAGATGTGTGCGTGTGTGCGTACGCATGTGTGCGCATGCGCATATGTATGCGCGTGTGCGTGCACATGTATGTGTGTGCGCATGTGTGTGTGCGCGTGTGTGCGGCGCGTGCATGCACATGTGCTCGGGTGCATATTTGTGCATCTTTGCATGTTCAGAAGCCAGAAGAGGGCACTGGATTCCTTGGGACTGGAGCTACAGGTGCTTTGGGACACACAGCTTGCTTTGTGAGTGCTAGGATCTGGAGCTCATGATTGCACTGCCAGGGCTTTCACTCACTGAACCATCAACCCAGAGCACTTTACACATCTTTAGATAGGGTGGCATAGAGCCCAGGCTAGTCTGGAACTTGCCAGGTAGCAGAGGATAAGCTTGGAGTCCCAATCCTTCTACCTCCTTAGGCTGGAGTTATAGGTATAGGTCACCATGCCAAGCTTCAAATCAATCCCAGCAGAATAACAGTATATTAGTTGAGGTTATTAATAAAAAGTCAGCTGGCTGGGTGGTGGTACCACATGCCTTTAATTCCAGTTCTCAGGAAACAGAGGCAGGTGGATCTTTGTGAGTTCGAGGCCAGCTTGATCTACAGAACAAGTTCCAGGACAGCCAGGGAGGTTACATAGAGAAACCCTGTCTTGAACAAAACAAAACAAAAGGGCAGCTGGGCACAGGGGCTTACACCTATAATCTCAGTGCTGGAGAGGTTGAGCTAATTTAGACTATACAGGAAGGCACTGTCTAAGAACAAAGGAGCAAAGCATGGTGGCACACACCTGTGGTCTCGGTTTTGGCAGTAGAGTAGGAGGTCCAGGTCTATCCCCAGCAACGGAGAATGTAAGGCCAGCTCTGGCTTAAAAGAATGTGGTTCAAGTGGAGTGGTGGTGGTGCACGCCTTTAATCCCAGCACTCGCGGAGGCAGGTGGATCTGAGTTCGAGGCCAGCCTGGTCTACAGAGTGAGTTCCAGGACAGGCTCCAAAGTTACACAGAGAAACCCTGTCTCGAAAACCAAACCAAACAAACAAAAATGTGGTTCAGTAGCCACCGCTTGCCTAGTTGGGCCCCTGGGCTCTATATTCAATCTTCAGAACTGGCTGGAGGCGGGGGCTTTCCTGCTAGGGGTGGAGGGTGCATTTCACATGTGTGAGCCTTGGGTGTCAACGCCTAGCACCCTAAAAAATGGAAAAAAGATCACTTAAACTTTGCTTCCTCCCCCACCGCTTTCTGACCCCTTTCAGTGCCACGATGGCAGCCTGCCAGGATATACCTGCATCTACCCTCTCACCCATCTTGACCCGTCCGTTGGGACGCTGGGGACACGCCAGCGGCAGACACAACCCTGATTCTGCTCTTCTGGGGCTCACAGCCCTGTGTTCATGTGGTCAGGGCTCGGGAGGGCAGAGGGACAGCAGTGAGGGCTTCTTGGAGGTGGTGTCTGCACTGGGCTAAGGATTTAGGAAGCAATCCAGCCGAGTAGCAGGGAGTGTTTCTGTTTTGTTGTAAGTTCTGACTTTGAGATCCAATGCCTCACCGGTTTCTTGGGCCTCTCATGTGTTACTAATTCGTCATACTTTCCCTTGGGTCCACTGTGAGCCAGAGGCTACTCAGTGTCTGATGGAGCAAAAAGAACACAGCCTTGGCCCTAACTTTTCTCACAGTCCAGAGGGACAACGACTGAATAATCACATCAATATGTGCTAGAGGAAGCATCTTACACATGAAATTACAAGTTGTGCTGTGGACAGATAGAACATCGGACATGGATATGTGGGGAAAAAAGTCCCAGGCACCTGTCGCCATTTTATAACATGTACAAAGTAGCGCAGTCAATTCACCCCAGAACCCTCTCTCATCGTCTCCCCTTCTGACCCGCTTCTCCCAATTAACCCCTTTCAACTTCTATGTCTTTGACTTTATTAATGATAAAACTTCTCCAGTCATTTCTTTACAAGTCTTTTACACTTACTTTGCGTGCGTGTGTGTGTACGTATGCCACAGTGAGCATACAGTGGACAGAAAACAACTTTCAGGAACCAATTCTCTCTCTACTATGTCGGTTCCAGGAATTGAACTTAGGTTTCAGGCTTGGTGGCAAGCACCTTTATCTGCTGAACCATCTTGCCAGCCCTCTTTCTTTTCTTCCTAGCACTGAACTGACAACATGTACAAGCTGGGCGTATGACAAATACCTTTCATTTCTGCACTTGGAAGGCCGAGGCAGAATTGCCTGAAGCTGGAGGCTAGCCTAGGTTACTTAGCAAGATCTTGTCTCAAGAAAATCAAAGGCAGTCTGGGGATGTGGCTCAGCTGGTAGAGTTGCTGACTTAGCATGTTCAAAACCTCCATCTCCAGCACCTTTTGAAGCTGGGTGTGGTGGTACAGGTTTGTAATGCCAGCACTCAAGATAGAGGTAGGAAGGAGCATCAGGAGTTTCAGGTCATCTTCAGTTGCATAGTGAGTTCTAGACCAGCCTGGGCTACATGAGACCCTCTCTCAAACCAAACCAAATTAAAGAAAATAAAAAGTAGCTGGGTGGTGGTGGCACCTGCCTTTAATCCCAGTGCTTGGGAGGCAGAGGCAGGTAGCTCTCTGAGTTTGAGGCCATCCCGGTCTACAGAGCAAGTTCCAGGATAGTCAGGGATATACAGAGAAACCCTGTCTCAATAAAACAAACAAATACAGAAATGACTTTTTAAAAAAGCAACACACCACTAAGCTCTGGAAACGTGACTCAGAGGGAGATGGCTTGCTTCCCATGCTCGTGACCATGGGTTCCATGCCCAGCACAGAAAAGGACAAGACTACAGACAGGGCTGTGACCTGATGGGAGTAACTCCACACAGTGACCCAGAACCTATGGGGGAGCTAAGGTCGTGTACAACAGAAGTTACAACTTTCTAGGAGTATGATGGATGGATGGAGGCTGTGGAGGCAGCGGCCACTGGGTCATTAGCATCTTCTAGTTGTGGCTGTATTGTAGAGAGAACAGACACGCATCAGGAACAGCAGGAGCCATGCTGAGGCGCAGGGCCAGTTTGCTGAGAAGGAAACCAGTGAGGCCCGAGAGTGAGCCTAGCCAAGGCGAGCATGTGCTTCAGCTCCAAGGCCAGTCACACCACTCATCTTCCAATTGCACTGAACTGCAGACAGCGGTAGCTGAGGGCTTCCTAGGTTGCTAATCAAGCTAAGTTGTAAAAAAACTGTTAAAGAATGCAACACTAATAAGTACCAGTCCCAAGGGCCTGCTGCTAGCAGCAGGCCTCTGGCCTCATGGCTCCACCTGCTGGTCACACTGAGAATGACAGAGGTGGCTGCTTGGACTCTGAGGGGACTCTGCCTGGCACCTCCTTGGCTCCCCCGTCTCAAGCCAGGGACCTAGATCTGGGAGCCTGATCTGGACACGACTGCTCCCCTTAAGTGCTTCCTTGGCCTGGAAGGTAGCTAGCTGCCTGGCCTCACTGTTCACCCTGGGACTGTTATAAGCTCTGTGTGGGGTGTCTTTGTTTTGTAAAAGATAAGAGGGGGGGCAGTGTGATGGCTATTTAACAATGTGACCTGCCTTCAAGTAGTAAGTTTTCCCAAACATTGGTAAGGGGGTGGACTGGGGGTATGCTGTGGTCAAACGCTCGGCATCTGGAAGCCCAGTGAGAAGAGGAAAGTTTGATTCTACTGTCACTTTCAAGTGACAGGCTTTACCTGCTCAGGCTTCCTGTAGGGGAAAAAACAAACCAAGTCTCCAGCTCCTAAGCCAAAGCAGGGTAAGGATATGAACACATGGTGGCAGAACCTGGAGCTTATTTCTAGTAGTTCAGGAATTACTTTCCATTTTAGTAAACTGAGGCCCAGGGGAAAAGCCACTGCTCCACTCAGTACGATGTGGCCCCATCTATCCTTGTAGGAGTACAGGTGTGGCCAGCAGGTTCTTCTCCACCTTTGAAGCAGGGTCTCTCAGCAGACTCTCGGATCTCACCATAGGAGTGTTGGGACTACAGACGTGCCCTACAGCAATGGGCTTATGTGGCTGTCAGGCTCTTAGCTGCTGAGCCACCTCTCTGGCCCCCTTGAAATCAGGAGGCGAGAGGGGCCTGCAGCTGGGAGCTCTTTCTGCACGCCCTACCACATCCCTCTGCTGTAGCCCCAGAGAACTGGAGGCCTCTCTCCACAGCCTCACCAAGTGCAGGAAGTCAGTGAGCAGCTGTGCCTTGCAACTGATTTGAGTTTTTGTTTTTTCAAATGAGACTGGGTCTCTCTGAAGCCCAGGCTGGCCCTGAACATGGCCCTAGGGGTGAGTCACAACTGCTCAAGATCCTCTGGGGCACTCCTGCTATTACATATGCTGCCAGTGATTAACTGGTGTCATAGTTGGGAGGCCACCAGGGAGACTCACCCATGAAGAACCTGTCACCCTCTGTTCCAACCAGTCTTTGGCCCCTCACAATCTGTTCCCCAGTCACAAGGTTTCCCTAGTTCCCTTTGGCTGTAGTACCCTTTCTTCATGTTGGGTCAGGTGCCTCTGGGAGCTCTCCTGATGGTGGGCCTCTCTCTGAAGTCCTCACCCAGACAGATCCAGACTGCTGGGCCAGGGTAGTACCTATCCTCGGTGACCTGTCCACAGAGGAAGGTTGAGGGCAGATGGAAGGAAGAGTCCAGACAGGTAGTCACTGTATTTTATTGGAAAACATTGATATATATTTTTCTTCACAGCTTGAACTGAACACAATATTGCCCGGTTTAAAAACAAAAACAAAAATAAAAAACAAAACAAAAAAACAAAAACTGAAACATTCCGCAAAGTCCACAGCCTCACGCCTACCTGCCCTTACCCTCAGCTCTTGGCTGGGTCTCCCGATATGCCCTGTCCCTCCCTCCCTCAAGGCTGGTGCCAAGGGGTGGAAAGGAATCTCAAAGCTGGGCAGGTCCCAGCAAAAGCAACGTGATTGCCCTGGGGGGCCAGATGAGAACAGAGAAAGGAAACGAACCCAGACTGAACTGCCCACGTTGACTGACATATGTCCCAGAGGCTAGAGTTAGAAGCAAGGGCGCGGATCATGCTCTCCGCTGGGGAGTGGGGCAGGCAGGGTGAGGAGGGCAGAGGCGGGCAGAAAGCAATGCCAAGTCACCACGGAGGGGCAGGAGGTGCCCGCTGCGTGCTCTGCGCGGTGGCCCACAGAAGTTTTATTGCAGGTTGGTTCTTGTGAGCATGGTGGGGCTCATCTCCCCTCTCCCCACCCTTCCTTTAGTTGGCCCGGCATGTTAGGGACAAAAATCAAAGTTTTAAGGGGCATAAAGGGGAAGAAGAAAAAAGATCACCAGCACATTACACAGCGACCATCCCCCACATCATTCTTGGACCAGCCCTGAACTGGGCAGGTGGCTGGGGGCGCCATGGGGGAGCGGCATGGGATGTTAGCACCAGGTATTTACAGAACAGCGTGAGATCGCTGGAGGGATGAGGGCAAGTGTGATCGGCATCATGGCCAATGACAGTCCCCCACCCAGCTTGACCTCAGAAAGCCAGCCAGATGGTTTCAGAACAGACCCGAGTGCTGTCCGCTCTGTCCGTCCCCCTCCAGTAGTGAAAGCATGTTAGCTTCCAAGACCTTCCTGCCCCTTCCCAACCCTCCCACCCCCACCCCCCATCCTGGGTCACATCCTGTCACTGCCACACTTCCTCAACTCTCAGTCCTGGAACGCCCCCTCTTGGCACCCCGCCCCACAGGCTGCTGGGTTTGCACATAGAATCACAGGGCTGGGGTGCATGCAACAGTGGCAGAGGACATGCTCCTCCACGTGGCAAAAGCTTGGCTCCCCTCCCCACTGGGCAGGGACAGGACTGGTGGTCACCCCAGCACCCAAAGAAGGGCAAACAGAAGGAAACAAACCAAAAACAGAGGAGAGCCATCCGGGCTGGAGGAGGAGGGCAGAGGCTCCCAAGGGCAATGGGGTTCACCTTATGAATGCATCAGGCCTGGAAAATGGGAACGGAAGGGGGGGAGGCCAAAGGAAGCGATGAGGGGCATGGAGGGACAGTCAGGAGGACGGGGAAAGAGCAGTCATGCAGCTTGGGACAAATCTTTTGTTGCTTTATCAGATTCTCAGTCAATCAATTGGTGTTTGCTAGAACCGGGTACGCAGGGGAGTGTTGAAGAGAGGAGAGCGCGAGAAGAGATCAGGAAAACGGGCATGGCCAGCTGCCCGGGCCTTCACTTCGCAGTCATCATCTGTACAAACTCTGCCAAGAGATGTGGAGTTGAGTCCACCACAAGCTAAACCCCTGTGAGCCTCCCAGCTCCAGGGCATGGAGGACCTGCCCAACACAACTCACCTTCATAATTGACCTGGCCATCTCCATCAATGTCAGCCTCTCGGATCATCTCGTCCACTTCCTCATCCGTCAGCTTCTCCCCCAGGTTCGTCATGACGTGACGCAGCTCGGCGGCACTGATATAGCCATTCCCATCCTGGGGTTTGGGGACCAAGACTTGTCACTCAGCTTCCCCTGCTTGGAGAGCTGTAGTAGCCTCCCCCACATACTGGGAGAAGGGGTTCTGGAAGTGCAGAGGAGACTCTGGCTTTACTGTTTAGGCATCTGTCATAGGGACTAACTGCTTACCTTGTCAAAGACACGGAAGGCCTCTCGGATCTCCTCCTCACTGTCTGTATCCTTCATCTTTCTGGCCATCATGGTCAGGAACTCTGGGAAGTCAATGGTCCCATTGCCTGGAAGTGCAGAGAGGTAGGTGTTACCCAGAGCCCTGTAGGAGAGGGAACAGTTCCCCGAGGTCACAAGAGAGCAGAGTGGGTGAGCACACTCTTAGGAGCTCACCATCAGCGTCCACCTCATTGATCATGTCCTGCAGTTCAGCCTCAGTAGGGTTCTGCCCCAGCGATCTCATCACAGTCCCCAGCTCCTTGGTGGTAATGGTGCCATCTCCATCCTTGTCAAAGAGGGAGAAGGCTTCCTTGAACTCTGGGGAAAGAAAGGAATGTAGCAGCAGCCAAGGGTTACAGTAGTCACCTATTTTCAGGTGGAGGAGGAAGACACAGGGCTCAGGGCTCCCACTCTTCAGTGTACCCCTGCCTTCTTTCACTCTTTCCTCCTCAGCCCATCGAGCCAAGTGATCTGGCCTGACAGCTGTCCTCTCAGAGTTCTCCATTTCTTTGTGGTCCCTGGCTTTGGCCTCTCTCTCAAATGATGCACTGGACCAAAGTGATGGAGCAGATAAGAGGCAAGACAATTCTCCATCTGAAGTTCACTAGCCATGGTCAACTGGCAGGAGGAGAAGGGGAGACTGCAGAGGTTTTGTGTCTACCTCAAAGGGAAATGTTACATCAAATTCCTGTTGTGCACTGCCAGCCCAGTCCCCAGCCGTGGGTGCTACCAGCATCCAGAGGAGGTGTCAAGCCTGTGGGGGCGGTGACGTGTGGGGCGGTCTGCAGCAGGGCTTGGTTGATGGGCAGTATGTGGGGCTGAGGGGCTGGGAGGCAAAGGGGGATGCCTGCCAAGTCAGGAGGACCAGGAGTGTGGTGCTGAGTGGGAAGGCCACAGCTGGGGCCGCATCAGGAGAAGGGAGAGAAGCATGTGGCTCCTGCCCTCCCACTGGGCCCACTTTGGCACCCAGAGCTCCCCACCCCCAAACCCTCTGAGAACAGATGCCTGGCAGCCTGTTCTCAAGAGGGTGTGGGCTGGGGGCGGGGGTGGTGGAGGGGGGTGGTGGACGTTTTGCTAATGGGCTCAGGGTGAAAAGCGAGGGTGAAAAGGAGGGCCAGGCTGGGGATGGAAGGGACACACACTGCTGGGCAGCTGTGACCTGAGCTTCTGGGCTCGGGGAAATAGTCCAAGTCTCCTTGGGGATGCTGGTAGTGGGGCAGGCAGTCGAGAGCGGGTCATGTGACCCATGAGCTCATGACCAATAAACAATTCTAATCTTTCAGCTTTCCTTGGTGGGTCTCTAGCTGCTCAGGGCCAAAGTGTGACTCTGAGAAAACAGGTCCTCTCCTAATAGGTCATGGACAGCAAAGCTGAGGGCAGAGACCTTCTCTTCTCTTACTTTGGCCTCTGGTCAGTTGTGTGGCAACCTGTGGTTAGGAGATGTCCCAGAAATGCCTCAGGCTATGGAGGGGGAGGGGCAGAAGCATGGAAACCTAGTCCATAGCTCCATCAGTCCTGCAGCTGGTCTTCCTGGGGGCTTGGGTTGGGGGCAGAGCCATAAAAATAAAGCCACATGGGGTCTAGGGGGGTTTGTTTAGCTTATGTGAGGCAGGAGACTGTTGTTTATGCAGGAAGAATTTATGGGGTGCCCACTATGCTCCAGGCATTGAGGATATGGTAGCAGTTAATACAACCAAGTGCTATGCTCTAGGAACTGATTCCTGGTGCCAGGCAATAACAGGGAAAAAAAAACAAACAGAACATCAGATGGGTCTGTACCACACAGGCAGGAGTGATGGAAAGAAGCGCTCTGCTTGAGGTGGGGTCAGGGAAGCTAAGATCTATCAGAGACGGGGTAGGAAGAGGAAAAAGGAAGCGAGTGAGCAGTGGAGGTGGGAGTGGCCAGCCAATAGCAAGGGAGGTAGGGGTACACCTCCTCAGTTGGTTGGCCCGAACTGGGAGGGCCTGCTGGGTGGGACATGCAGGAGAATGTCATTTCAAGGCCCCAGGAATGTAGCCTGGCCCAGGGCTGTGGGGAAGGCGTGGCAGTGCCTGCTAAGCTTTTCTGCACATTCACCAGCATTCTAGCTGCAGGCCTGGATATGCGTCATCAGATCAGGGGCTAGCTAAGATCCTGCTTCAGAGTGGCACTCACCTGCAATCTGTTCTTCAGTCAGCTGGTCAGCCTGGAAAAGGAGAAAGGAGAGTAAGTCGCAGGGCTAAGCCACCCACCTGGGATGTGGCATCCCGCCCCTGCCCAGACCTCTCTGCTGAGGCCACTTTCATAAGGTGCACCTGCTGGGCGAGGGAAGCATGTGCCCGAGTCAGGGCCTAGGATAGTCAGGACCCACAAGTCAGGTGCTAGGGTGGGCTGCAACCACAGGCAGGCTGAGGAAGCACCCAGCCCAGGAGCAGGGCTGCTCCAATGCCAACCTGGATACAGAGCATGCAGTGCTGAGGCTGCGCTTAGGGAGCCCCAGAGGCTGAGGCAAGAAGCAGCTGCCCTAGAGGCCTCATCAAGTGCTCTAGAAGGCTCCAGGCCAGTCCTTGGGTAGGGTGGAGGGAAGCTGCCTGGGGCTATCTTCGGTAGCTTCTCATTTGGAGATACTAGACTGTCAACACGTCTTTTAACTGGTGTCTCCAAGTTGCTCCAGGGCCTGAAAGATCCCAGGTCAGGGGAGAGGCTGCTCTAGCCACTCACGTGCCAGGTAGGAATAGGGCACCATTCTGTTCTTTTACTTTTGGGTAAGAGGGGCAAGCAACAGGAAGTGACTGCAGCAGGCAACCACGGTGGCAAAGGACTGAAGTCTGCTTGGGCTTCAGCCTTTCCAATTCAGCACTGCAGTTTTTAACCCTTTTCAGTCCAGGCTTCAGCACCTGCTTCATCTAGGGTTGCATGGAGGAGGTAAAGTGCTCAGCTCTTCCTCACTACAGCCTTGGTTGTTTGCGGTGCAGAGGTCCTAAAGGGAGGAGTGAATGGGGGTTGGATCCCAACTTCTAAGCTATAAGGCTAATTTTATTTTTGCTGTGAGAAATCCCTGGGCCACTGTAGTCCACGACGCTTCCTTTCCTTTTTCCATGAGGGCAAGGAGTACAAAGGCCACAGCAGGGTCCCAGCCTGAGCTTGGAGGCCCCAGAAACAGAATGAACTATGGCAGGCATACATATCATTCTACTAAAGTTCTGGAGATTCTAGCAAAGGCCACAAACACTGCCCACCCTTACCCCTTGAGCAGGTCTTGCAAACACTAGCCCACCCCACTCCATATTCATAATGATGCACACTGGAGGATACTGTTTAATCTGAAGGACGAGAACCTGAGACCAAGCCCCAAACATAAAGTATCAAAGGAGTCAAAGTGATGGGGACAGTGGGGAGATGCCTGCGGGGGTGAGAGTGGGGAGTAGAGATAGCAAAGGCAAAATGGATAGTCCTTGCACGGCTATCAAAAATGACTCAGAGTGGTGGGCTTCCTAACCCTGACCTAGTGGCCCGGGCCAAGGAGCCCTTGCTCTAACTGCCCTCCTGAGCTCAAGTGTGGGAGAAGGCGCTCAGGCCCACCCCTTGGTTCTGACACCTGAGGACACTGCTGCTGGCTGCTCCCAGAAAGTGAGAAGAGAATGGGCTTCTGGTTACCGAGGCCAGTCTGTGCTGGGGGAGGGGAGGAGGAAGCAGAGAGGAGCAGCGGGGAGGACAGCTATGGAGCCCATCTGCTTTTCATTCTCTTCCATGGGCCTAGTATGGGAAAAGACAGCCCACTCGGGACCTTCCCATCACACAGTGCTGTCTGCAAGAAGCCCTGCTTTCTCGCCCTTTTGGTGACACTAAAGGGGAAATGGGGGCAAGAAGACCAAGGCAGGTTGCAGAAGAGCCAAGGATGCCTGGCCCTGGAGGCTGCTATGTGCCATTTCTCCCCAAAGAGCTGGAAGCTGCAGAGGCACTGTCACGGTTGCTGCAAATAGGCGTGGCCCTGGCTCTGTGGAGGGCCTGTCAGACGCTCTCCCTGACATCCGGGAGCCCTTTCCCTTGCTCCATCAAGGAAAGGCCACAAGATATCCTGGCAGGGCTGTTGGCCTGGAAAACGAATGGCCCAAGAAGTAAGACTATTGCTGGAGGCCCTTCCCAGCCCAGATCATTGGCTTTCACCGAAGAATAACCCTGCGTTTTCCCGAAGCTTCATCTCAGGCTCCAGAGAGAGGCTGGACAAGAAAAAGCAACTTGGGGTGGGGAGGGAAGAGGGGATTATTTCTCTGTCTTGTCCCAGTCCCCAGCGGGTGCCAGAAAAGCCCTGTTAAATGAGCTCAGAAACCAAGACCAGGGCCCCTCACCCGGGCCAAGGAGAGCCACAGAGCTCAGGCCAAAGTCCAAGGCAGTTACCAGGGATTCTTCCCTCCAATATCCTGCTGGCTACAAACAGGAAGAGAAAAGCTGGTCAGGGCCAAAGCTGGGACCCTCCTTTGGAGGTGGGGAGTGGGGGTTGCTGGCAGCTGCCCAAGCTGCAGGGCCCCTTTAGCAAGGTTCTGCTGGGGGGGAAAATGGGGTGGCGGCAAGAGGAGCCCTCAGGTCTGTGTCAGCAGTATGAGATCTGATACATGGTGGCGGCTGCCTGTCCTCCCCAGCTTTGCCAGGGAGGGTGGTGCACACGGTTCCCAGGCTGAGCCTGGGGGGGCTGGGGATGTTGTGGGTGGCAGGACCAGGGGAGTAGTCTGCTGTTTTGCCTCTAGAAGCTCTAGCTGTGGGGAGCTGGGCCTTTAAAGAACAAGTGGCCCTCAAGCCAATGAGAGGGTCCCTTGAAGGTCTTCTCTGGAGAAGCACTGCAGCCCCCACCCTGAGGGGATGGGACTAGGCGTCTGTCACTGACACCACACTGTACTGTATTGCACTGTCATTTGGCACAGTGAGGAGAAGCAGGTGCATGGAGCTGGAGGAAAAAGGCAGTTCTTCTGGCTTAGAGGGGACAACGAGGGGGCCAGGCTTCCTGGCTTAAGCAAGATAGCTTATCTGGTGCACCCCAAACTTTGACCCCACTCTCATTTCATGCAGTTTCAGTGCGCAATAGGGACCTGAACAACTCCGCCCACCCGCTCCTGCTGCCATGGTGCCTTCAGCCTGGCCTAGTCCCATTCTTCCCAGGGAAAGGGGGCCGCGCAGCCTTTCCTTCAGATCCTCTGCAGGAGCCCACTACCAACATCAGCTTTCGTGTGGAACCTTTCCCTGGAGACAGCCACCTCTAAACCTAGGCCCACCTCAGTTACCATTCATTGTCTCCTCTACCATTCCTCTAGAAGCCTGCCCAATCTCACCCCACCACCCAAACGCAAGTCCTCCCCCATCCCTCACCTTGGAAACCCCGTTTTTCACCGACCCAAACAAAACACGCCTCATCAACCCTCCCTTCAATCCCTCTTCGTAGTGCAACAACCTTAACCTCAGAATCCTTCCTAGCTACCCCCTACCAAGTTCTCCACAAGGCTCCCTGGTTCCCCCACTACCCCTGATCACATTCCTACTTCTTTAAAACATCTCTAAGACCCCAATCCTCCTCAGTCCCCCTGTGGGTCCCCGCAAGCTCCAAGAGCATCTTCTAGCCTCTGCAGCCACCCACCTCGGCTCCTCCTTACCTCGGCCTGCACCTGACCCTCCTCCTCGGCAATGCTTGTCCTTGGAGAGACCCCTCCCCCACCGGGGTCTAGTAGGCATCCCCGGATCCCATCTCCATCTATTCTCTCCTCTGCAGAATACCCCTGAGGAGCCGATCGGCCCCCTCTCCCACTCAGGCTCAGCTACCCACGGCCACCCCTCCAGAAACAGCCTCCTGCATTCTTCCAGAAACTAACGCCTTCATCGCCGGCGTTTTCTATTTCCTCCTCCCTTGGTCGGGGGGGTAAGGATGTGATTCTGAGATCAATCGTCCCGTGATAGATCCGAAAGCTCCTTGCGCGCGCGTGGGGGGAGGGTGTCCAGTGTTCCCCTATTTGAAGTCTCAGATTATTTGGGCGTCCCACCAATTCAACCTGGTGATAAAGTAGCTTCTAGAAGTCCCAAGGGCCGCCTGGGAGATCCCGAGGGGCCCGGTATCTGTCTCCCAAGGTTCGCTCGTCATCTCGGGGGGGGGGTCCCCTCCCGACATCGGCCGCCTCACTCACCATGGCGAGGCACCGGGTGTCCGGAGCTCGGGGATCGAGGTTACTCTGGCGGCGGCAGCAGCTGCAGCAGCTCGAGCTCCGCCGCGCGTCCGCGCCTCCACACTCTTTGCCCGCAGCGCGCGCCGCCGCCGCCGCCGCCCGCCCCAACGGTCCCTCAACGGCAGCCTCGCGCGCCCCGCCTCGCCCGGCCCCGCCCCACCCGGCCCGCGCGCTCCCGCTGCACTGCGGCTTTCTCCGGATCCCTCCGCGCCAGGACCGCGCTCTTCGCCCCGGGAATTGGCCGCCGGGCACGCGCGCTCCCCGCCACGAGGACTACTTTCGGTCTCCGCGCTCTCAGCCTCTTCTATCCGCTCAGCTTTCCTCTTTGGCGGAGGGGCACCGGGTGGCGGAGAGTGACGCGTCCCTCTGTGAGCCACGCAGCTATTGGACCCGCCTCGTGGCGGAAATGAGAACGCAACGCCGATTGGTCCGGCCTTCCCTGCAATGCGTCAAACCGGGGCGAGCCACTGAGCGGTGTGTGGGGGGGGAACTACACGAGCTGTGTGGCTCTGTGGGGCCGAGCGGCATAAAGAGGCGAAGACGGAAACGGTGTGGGTGTTGCAGACGTAAATACGTTGTCTCTGAGGCTTGGAAGTAGCAAAAAGGCTGGAGAAAGACGCAGAAGGACTTTCTTCTCTCTCCCCTTGAGCAGATACAAGATGGTTTAATCCAAAACCTTGGGGTCTGGGAGCCTTGCCTGGCCCGGCTCTTCACAGTGGCCGGGTCTTCTAGGTTCCGTCCCTCTCCTGAAGGTTCCATCCTCTGCCGGTACAGTATGCTGGGATGACTCAGCGGGTGAAGGCGCTTGCCGTCAAGTGCGATGATATGAGTTCAATTCTAAGGACTCACGTGGCAGAAGGGGAACCAGACTCCCACAAATATTCCTCTGACCTCCATTTGCACGCTGTATAAATGTAAACAAACATGGGAATTTAAAAGGTGCACTAGAGCAATATGTAGGACTCTCCACTTGACTCTTGACCCTCTCAGGATCTGTACCCAGGACAGTCTCTGGATGCAAAACCTTTTCATTCATTCAATGGGCACTGCTGTATGCAGAGATTTGGTACTTGACTGGGCTGGGGACATCACAGTTCTCATTCCCTTTCTGGTCCTTTAGACAGTGTGACTCCTTATTCTAGGATTCAAGACACAGAAGGAAAAAGAACTTATATAAGGGTAGCAGAGACTACTGTACTGTATAGCACAGTATATGGTACCGTATACTAACTACTATACAGTTCCCTCGTTTAGAATAGGCAGTGACGCCGGGCGGTGGTGGCGCCTTTAATCCCAGCACTCGGGAGGCAGAGGCAGGTGGATCTTTGAGTTCGAGGCCAGACTGGTCTACGAGAGCTAGTTCCAGGACAGGCACCAAAGCTACAGAGAAACCCTGTCTCAAAAACAACAACAAGCCGGGCGGTGGTGGCGCACGCCTTTAATCCCAGCACTCGGGAGGCAGAGGCAGGCGGATCTCTGTGAGTTCGAGACCAGCCTGGTCTACAGAGCTAGTTCCAGGACAGGCTCCAAAGCCACAGAGAAACCCTGTCTCGAAAAACCAAAAAAACAAAACAAAACAAAACAAAACAACAACAAAAGAATAGGAGGTGACATTCGTTCATTCTCCCTCCTCCTCCTCCTCCATTCTCTCTCCTCCCCTCATTTATTCATTCTCTCCACCTCCTGCTTCTTATTAATTCTCTCTTCTCCTCCTCATTCATTCTTCCTCTCTCTTCCTTCCCCCTCCTCCTTTTCGAGACAGGGTTTCTCTGTGTAGTCGTAGCTGTCCTAAAACTCGCTCTGCAGATAAGGCTTAAGGCTATCCTCAGTTTCAGAGATCTGCTGGCCTCCCGAGTACTGGCAGAAAAGGTGTGCACCACATTGCGCGGCCAGAGTTGACTCTTTGTTGTCCATCAGCTTCTCGCCACTGTGATTGGCTGAGAGACAGACGTGTTAATTCGGTCAGACAAATCATAACGCCCCATCTAGAATAGGATGTAGGCTGAACCAATGAGAACCCTGCCCTGGATTTCTGTCTCTGGAACTTCTGGGATCAGAAATCCTTCTTTTGAGGTAGAGGGAGGCCATGGAAGAATTCATTCTTTCTGTAGATGCTGCCTGTGGCCGCCTCCCAAATCTGCTCTCATCTTAGGAAAGAAAACGTCTAGAGCAGAAGGGAATAAACTGACATAGAGCAGAGGCAGAGAGGAGGAGGGATGGATCTTGGGCTTAAACCGCAGCCTCTAACGCAAGAGTGACTACATATGACAGCGATTCTCAGCACGTGGGTCGCGACCCCTTGGGGGTTGCATATCAGATATTTACATATGATTCATAACATTAGCAAAATTACCGTTATGAAGTAGCTACAAAAATAATTTTATGGTTGGGGGGTCACCACAACGTGAGGAACTGTATTAAAGGGGCGCAGCATTAAGAAGGTTGAGAACCGCTGAGATATGCCATTAAACTGTGCCCTCCAGGCTGTAGAGATGACCCAGTCGTTAAAAGCTAGGTTCACAACCAATAAAATGTCCCCACACCTTTTTGAATAATGGTATCTTAGTTTGGTTTCTACTGCTGTAATAGAGGCCATGTCCAAAAGCAGCCTGAGGAGGAAAGGGTTTATTTAGCTACAGTCCTTCTTGAAGGGAAGTCAAAGCCACAGCTCAGGGCAGGAACTGAAGTAGAGGCCATGGAGGAACCCTTGTCCTGGCTTGCTGCTTATGGCTTTCCAGCCTCCCCCCCCCCTTTTTGTTTTTGTTTTTCGAGACAAGGTTTCTCTGTTTAACAGTCCTGGCTGGATGTTCTAGAACTCACTCTGTAGACCAAGCAGGCCTTAAACTCACAGAAATCCCCCTGCCTCTGCCTCTCGAGTACTGGGATTAAAAGTGTGCACCTCCTGGATATATATATATATATATATATATATATATATATATATATATATATATATATATATATGTATATGTATATATATATGAATGAGACAGGGTCTCATGTATCCCAGGGTAGCCTCAAACTCACAACATATCAAAGATGATCTTGATCTCACTCTTCTGTGCCTGGTTTAATCAAGGCTTAGATTGAACTCAGGACCGTCTGCATGCTAGGCAAACACTCTACTGAGGCTGTCATGTTCTGGACCTAAGCCTGAATTTGAGCTGCCAGTCTTTGCTGTGAGGGATCCCAGGAGCAGCACACGTATTTTTCTCAGATGTCTTGTCCTCCCACTTTCCAGAATAATTAATTGATGGTTTTACTAGCTGCATTGCTAACCAGAGTAAAACCAATATTTCCCAAATGACCTGCCAGTTAGGTGTGACTCCTGGATGGAATTCTACTGAAGTATGCAAGTGGAAGTTATATGTCCAATTTCTGGACAATGCCTTTAAAAGAGAGTGTGATAGCTTTTTTTGGGGGGGGGTTCTGTTCTTTCTTTTATTTTCTCTTTTCTTGTCTCCCCTTCCCTTTATTTTGGAGACAGAGTTTCTTTGTGTAGCCCTGGCTGTCCTGGAACTACCTCTGTAGACCAGGCTGGCCTCGAACTCAGAGATCCTCCTGCCTCTGCCTCCTGAGTGCTGGGATTAAAGGCGTGTAATCCCATGTTCAGTTTTTGTTTTGTTTTGAAACAAGAGGTCTGAAAATCTGAGGTCACCTGGGCTCAGGTGTCAAAGGGAAGTTTTTTAAAATTATTTTATTAATTTATTTCTATGTCTGTGGGTATTTTGCCTGCATGTATCTCTGTGCACAACATTTATGCCTGGTACTTGAGGAGGCCAGAAGAGGGCTTTGGATCTCGTGGGATTGGAGTTACAGATGTTTGTGAACTGCCATGTGAATGTGGGAATTGAACCAGGTACTCAAGAAGAACAGCCAATGCTCTTAACCACTGAGCCATCTCTTCAGCTCCAAAAGGAAGTTTCTTTAAGCAAATGTGATAGCAGATTATTTCTTTCTTTAAAAGTTTTGTTTCTTGGGCTGGAGAGATGGCTCAGAGGTTAAGAGCACTGCCTGTTTTTCCAGCGGTCCTGAGTTCAATTCCCAGCAACCACATGGTGGCTCACAAACATCTATAATGAGATCTGGTGCCTCTTTTGACATACAGGCATACATGCAGGCAGAACACTATATACATAATAAGTAAGTACATCTTTTTTAAAGATGTATGTATGTATGTATACAGTATTCTGCCTGCATATATGCTTGCAGGCCAGAAGAGGGCACCAGATCTCATTATAGATGGTTGTGAGATATTATAGATGGTTGTAGTCACTGGGAATTGAACTCAGGACTTCTGATAGAGCAGCCTGGGCTCTTAACCTCTGAGGCATCTCTCCAGCCCCTCAGCCTGTTTTCTTATAGAATCCAGAATGAGCACCCTAGGAATGGCTCCACCTACTGTGAACTGGGCCCTCCTGCCTTAATCATCATTCAAGAAATTCAGGAGCTGGAGAGGTGGCTCAGTGGTTAAGAGCATTGCCTGCTCTTCCAAAGGTCATGAGTTCAATTCCCAGCAACCACATGGTGGCTCACAACCATCTGTAATGAAGTTTGGTGCCCTCTTCTGGCCTGCAGATACACACACAGACAGAATATTGTATACACAATAAATAAATATTAAAAGAAAAAAAGAAATTCAACACAGGCTTTCCTACAGGCCAGTCTGGTGGGGGCATCTTCTCAGTTGAGGGTCCCTCTTCTCAGATGACTCCAGCTTGTGTCAAGTTGACATAAAACCAGCCAGCACATGATCCACCTCTGGTTTCTCTAGACACTAGCAGCCACATGTCCATATTGCTTCCACACAGATATAAAACAAATTAAAAGCAAATAAATACAATACTAAAATTTGGGGGGCCGGAGAGATGGCCCAGCGGTTAAGAGCACTGGCTGCTCTTGCAGAGGTCCTGTGTTTAATTCCCAGCAAGCACATGGTGGCTCACAGCCATCTGGAATGAGATCTGGCAGTTGTAAGTGACCTGATGTGGATTCTGGGAATGGAACTGAAGAAGTAAATGCTCTTAACCACTGTGCAATTTCTCCAGCCCCCAATATAGTCTTTTTGCTTGTTTCTGACACACGGTCCTGCTGTGTGGCTCTGGCTGGCCTGGAATGCACAGAGACTCTACCTCTCAAGTGTTTCACAATCTATTCTTGATAGTACACTGCAATTAGATATATGCAAATTAGATATATACAAGTTACTAATTCTGCTGTGTTCTCCTTCATTCTTTCCTCTCCTTTTCTTTTTTCTGTAGTACTTGTCCTTGAACTCACAGCCAATCCTCCTGTCTCAGCTTCCTGAGCGCTGGGATAACAGGTGGGAGCCACCACTCTCAGCTCCGAGATCACTTTTTGCACTGAGTCAGCTTCACACTTGGTTCACTGTCCACATCCTTTCCTAAACAGTGTTAGGGAGAGCAGAGGTTTCTGGCAAGTTCCCAGTCTTGTTGGTTATGCGATCTTTAGTGATTTCACGGCATCTCTGAACCTCAGTCTCTTTCTCTGTGAAATGGGTACTGCAATAATTTTTCTTCCAAAAATTATCAGGAGGATTTAGTGGGACTGTATTCTTGGGATGTAACATCTCAGAACATAATTTATGACAACCTTAGCTGTCTGGCTATTGAGTGTCTCCTTGCCAACAGAGTTGTCTACTGTGACCCCTGTAAAGTATATGTGTGAAGTGCTCTATCAGAGAGACCCGAGTTTCTTGTGTTTTGCTTTTTAAAATCTGTATCTTTATTTATTTACTTTCTTATTTTTATCCCATCTGTGTGGGTGTTTTGCCTGGATATATGACTGTGCACCATGTGCGTGCCTGGTGCCTGTGGAGGCCAGAAGAAAGCATCCGACCTCAGAGACTGGAGTTATAGGCAGCTGTGAGCCACCGTGTGTGCTGGGGCTTGAGCCTGGGTCCTCTGAGAGAGCTGCCAGAGCTCTTAACTGCGGAGCCATGTTTCCAGTCCCGAGACCTGGGTTTAAATATGGAAATAATCACTCCTTTGGTTCCTGTTTGTGTGATTTCAGGCAGAAGACTTTAAACCTCTCTGTTAGGCAGAGAACCTGGGGGGGAGGGGGGGCACAGGCAATGCTGAGCGTACAAGTCCAAAAGGTGTCCTGCAGTTCACTCATGGGCCACAAGAAGGCGATCTGGCGAAGAGTCTTACTATCTCTCCTAACAGGTTACTACCAGGGTTGATGGAACCCTGACCCTCTACCGGGGCAAAGGCACAGGTCTTGGATTCTGTTCTTTTTGTGGGATAACATAACTAATGATCCTCTTCTGATTTGGTGAGGGAAAAATCTACCAGTGTGTATTCCTTTTTAACAGCTTTGGAAGTAACGGTTCTCACCATGGCCACAGAGGGAGGGAGACAGCCAGTAGGAACCACTGGCTTATTGAGGGTGGCGATTTGTCTCGGGATACAGTAATGTTTTATGCTAGAACGTCACAAGACCCCTTAACTATGTTTTCAAGAGTTGTCTTTATTTATTTCATTTTTTTCAAATGCTGGGACTTGAATTAGCACTCCACCGCTAAGCCGTATATCTCCAGCATCTTTACTTTTATTTATTTACTGTTTTTTGCTTGCTTGTTTTTTTAGACAAGGTTTCTCTGTGTAGTTCTGGTTTTCCTGGAACTCCCTCTGTAGGTCAGGCTTGCCTTGAAGTCAGAGATCTGCCTGCCTCTGCCTCCTGAGTGCTGGGATTAAAGGTGTGCACCACCACCATTCCTATTGTCTGTCTGTTTTCTGCCTCTCTCTCTTCAACTAGTCATCTGTGTTGGCGTGTTTGTGCGTGTTTGTGCGTGCGTGTGTGTGCGTGTGCCATAGTGAATGTGTAGAGTCAGAGGACAGCTTGCTGGAGTCGTTCTAGCCTTCTACTGTAGGTTCTAATTTATGCCGTCAAATTCACTCAGCACGTTCTTACCCACAGACCCACCTAAGAGGCTCCCCTCCCTTTTTTGAGACAAGGTCTTTCTACATACATACATAGCCCTGGCTGTCCCGGAACTCACTCGAGACCACGCTGGTCTCGAACTCACAGTGATCTGCCTGCCTTTGCCTCCTGAATACTCAACTTCATTTTAGTTTTGAGGTTCCATCTTCATAAGTAGTCCAAGCAGACCTTGAATTTGTTACATACGGAGGTGAAGTGGGCCTTGTATTCTAATCCTCCCACCTCAACAACCTGAGTGGCTGACAGGATAGGTACTGAGCCATAGAACCCAATTACGTATTTCAATGTCCCCTCTCTCAATTACGGTTAGCCGCCATTGTCCACCAGGGGGCGCTATGGGCACATTTATGATCATCCTGCTGTCTCCCAAGGTTTAGGACCCTCGGGGCTCTAAACCTCTTTGAATGTATCTTGGAATGACAACGTCCAAAACATTGGGTATAGCAAGTAGGGTGACTGTCAGGAGTCGGATGAGATTACAAGAAGAATCTGGCTGTGTCACGCATTTTCTGGCCGCCGTTACAGAGAGTCATCCAGGGGGGAGAGAATGAGGGAACATGTCTCCAGCTCAGAGCCAGTAAAACCTGAGGACTTTCTTCAGCAGGGTGTTTGAAACTGGAGGTCCAGCCTGAGGTACCTGCAGCCCCAGATGTCCACTGGCAAGAGCCACAGACACCAAGCTACCCTAACCAGGAGATAAAGCTGGGCATAGTATCTCATACCTGTCATGCCAATACTTACGAGGCAGAGGCAGGGAAGTCACATGATTTTGAAGCCAACCTGGGCTACACAGTGAGTTCTAGCAAAGCCTTAGCTACGGAGGGAGACTCTGAAAAAGCCAAAACCAAATCAAACTTATAAAGGAAATAAGGAAAAGGAAAAATAATTTTTTTTTTTTTTTGTGGGGCTGGGGATGAAATCTAGGATCTAATATATGCTAGGCAGGGGCTCTACCACTGAGCCACACTCTCAGCCCCTCACTGGGGGATTCTAGACAGGGGCTCTACCACTGTGCCGCACCCCAGTCCTTCCCTGGGGGTTTCTAGACAGGGCCTCTACTGCTGAGTTTGTTTATGTAAATATCAGGGTACAAAGGTGTCAGGAGGTGGACTAATCGTCACTCACAAACAAGCCTGACTACATGAGTTTGAGCCCTAGAATCCTTGATGAAAGGAGAGAACCAACTTCTGAAAAAAAAAAGTCTGCTGTCCTGCACACACACAGACTCACAGACACACAGCAGACACATGGTTACGCCGCCCTCCCCAACACACACTTAAAAGAGGGGAGTCGCCTTTGTAGCTATATTTTACTACGGACCACCAGGTGGCGCTCTGCATTTGGGAGCCATCATCAGGATTTAAATCTGCGCCACATCTGAGTACGTGCTTTTGCTACTTTATGTAAGACTAGAACCCTGTTTTCTTGTTAAAATCTAAATCTCGAAGAGCATTGTGCTCTCATTCCCTTATTTTTGCGGAAGAACAGAAACAACCATTTTTCGATTTCATAGAGACACCCTCACGTATTTATCCTCTACAAAATAGAGGTGAGGGTTAGCCGCCATGTCACCATAGCAACAGATAATAAGGGAGACAACCAATAAGCAATCAGGCTTCTTTGGGGGATTCTTTTTGTTCAGAGCTGGCAACAGTTTCTAAGAGGAGCTCATATTCTTTTGTTCAAATTATCCTGTCAAGGACAGATTTACATAAACAGTCTTCAGGCTACTTCTGTGTGCAAAATGGTACCCTTCCGCAAACACCCGCGGGGAAAACACACCTCCTTCACCTCACTTTCGCTTTTGTATTTTATTTATTTGCTTGTTTTGTTTATTTGTTTATATCTTCTTGAGACAGGGTCTCAGGTAACCTTGGCAGGTCTCAAACTCCTCATCCTCCTGCCTCCAAACCCCCATTTCTCCTACTTGCACTTCCTGAGTGCTGAAACAACAGGCCCGATCCAATATAACTGGCTTCACACGTTGCTGGGGATCAAATCCAGGGTTCCATCGTGCTAGGCAGGTATCCTACCACCAAAACTACACCCTAGTCCTTGACTTTATTTGAACTGCTAAATGGTGTTAATCTAAGGGTTTGTCTCATTTCCTGGCATCCAAAAAGGTGTGTGTGTGTGGTGTGTTTCCCTGAGAAAGGGCTTCTCTGTGTAGCCCTGGCTTTCCTGGAGCTTCCTCTGTAGACCATGCTGGCCTTGAACTCAGATCCATCTGCCTCTGCCTCCTGAGTACCGAGCTCAGAAAGTTCTTTTTCTTAAAAATTATTTATTTATTATGAGTACAATATTCTGTCTGTGTATATGCCTGCAGGCCAGAAGAGAGCACCAGACCTCATTACAGATGGTTGTGAGCCACCATGTGGTTGCTGGGAATTGAACTCAGGACCTCGGGAAGAGCAGCCGTATTTTATTTTTTAAAGATTTATTTATTTATTATGTGTAACAGTGTTCTGCCTGCATATTTGCTTGCTTGTCAGAAGAGGGCACCAGATCTCATTATAGATGGTTGTATGCCACCAGGTGGGTGCTGGGCATTGAACTCAGAACCTCTGAAAGAGCAGTCAGTGCTCTTAACCTCAAGACAGAGTTTCATGTATCCCAGGCTAGCCTTAAACTGTACAGGTAGCTGAGGATGACCTTGAACTTTTGATCCCTTCACTCACAAGTAAGGGGATTCCAGGTCTCCGGTTTATGTTGTCCCGGGATTAGAACTCAGAGCTTTGTGAAAGCTGGGTAGGTACGCTACTGACAGAGCCACAGCTCCAGCCCTGAGCAGGACCTTTAGTCTAGAAAGACATAGGAGGAGAATTCAGGGCTTGCTAGATAAGATTTAAAAAAGTGTGTGGTTCCTCCATAGGCATTGGGGAGCCACAGAGAGGCTTAGAAGAGGGGAGGAGCAGAGCTAACTGTTTGTAAAGGCTGCACGGTGAAGGAATGGAAACTGAGCCTGGAGCTGGACCTGAGGCAGCTGCAGAAGGTTCAAACTGGGGATGATGAGAAGGCAAGAGGCATTTTCCCGGAGCAGAGGAGAGGGAAGAGGGAGAGGGAAGGAGACACTGGGCAGGGTCCCACCAGCTTCTAAGATCTCACACACCCGAGATGGAAGACTGGGCTGCCTACTTAGGAGACACCAGGTCAGCCCAAGGAAAATGCCTAGGCATGGTGTAAACACCAGGGGGCGCCAGAGATCCGGTTAAAGACGGTTGACGTGTAGCTGGGGCTAGTTCTGAACCTGTATTCCCTGGGCACCTCACTCACACCGTATCCACACATCAGATACCTATACATTTTTTAAAAATTTATACATTTACGGTATTTTTTGGGTTCGGGGTCTTGATATATATATAGCCTAGGCTAGCCTCCTGCCGCAGCTTTCCCCACTACTCAGTGCGCAGGCGCGCACTGCCCTCTGGTTGCGATGCCCACTTTTCAAGAACATATGAAAACAAAACGTTAGCATAAAGAAAAAAAGTGAAGGATCGCTCAGGAAAGGGGAGGAACAGGAGAGAAGAACCATTTTGTTTGTTTGTTTGCTTGCTTGTTTGCTTTTTAAAGGAATATTTTACTGGACACTGTGGGGCACGTTCCTCCTCCCATTACCAAGGAAGTAGAGGCAGAAAGATGATCAGGGATTCCAGACTAGTCCGGGTCACATGAGACCTGTCTCAAAATACCAGCAAGCAAGCAAGAAAACAAACAGGTAAACAAACAAAAAAGAGAGTCATTTTAAACGCACGGAGGCAGGCAAGATCAACAACTCCTTATTTAAGTTCATTTATTTTAATGAACTATTATTAATTAATTGAAAAAATCCCAGCTCTTCAATACATGTATTCTGGGGGGCATTACCTCTTCCAGGATTCAGAGGCGAGGTGGTTAAATGGATTTTGCGCTAATCTGGTTGCCAGGGCAACAGTGCCAGTGGGGCTGAAGAGGCAGCAGAAACAGGAGACAGAGGACCAACCTGTGTGCTCTCAACTCCCACACAGCTCAGTCATAGCCTGCTGCGCAAACAGCCCCGCAATCATTTGCTTATCTGGGGGTGCCAGGGAACATTGTGATGTATTCTCTAATGCACTACCGCCTCTGACTCTCAGAAAATTCTAGAGTTTTCTCTTTCATGTTCTTCTAGCTGTTTTAGAAATGATTTTATTTTTATTTTTCTTCTCTTATTCTCCCTTCTCCTCCCTTCCCCTTTCCCCTTCCTCCCTGCCTCCCTGCCTCCCTCCCTCCCTCCCTCCCTCCCCCACTCTTCTTTTTGGAGACAGGGTTTCATTGTGTAGCCCTGGCTGTCCTGAAACTCTACTCTGTAGACCAGGCTGGCCTTGAACTCAGAGTTCCATGCATCTCTGCCTCCCAAATGCTGGGATTAAGGGCATATGCCTCCACTGCCCAGTTTTTGCTTATTTGTTTATCATCCATCCATCCATTCCTTTATTTACTTATTTATTTATTTTGGTTTTTCGAGACAGGGTTTCTCTGTGGTTTTGGAGCCTGTCCTGGATATAGCTCTGTAGACCAGGCTGGTCTCGAACTCACAGAGATCCGCCTGCCTCTGCCTCCCGAGTGCTGGGATTAAAGGCGTGCGCCACCACCGCCCGGCTCCATTTGTTTTTTTATTGTGGGTGTGTATTCTCTTGCACAGGAGTGCATACTGTGTGTGTGTGTGTGTAGGTCAGGAGACACTTGCAGGACTCAGTTCTCTCCTTCCACCATGTGGGTCCCGAGGATGGTGTAGTGTGGAGACTGCCTGTTTGTCCCCTGCTGCCCAGAACTGAAATAATCACACTGAAACTGTATTAATTACAACACTGCTTGGCCTATTGGCTTATGCATACTTCTAGCTCACTCTTCTCTCTTAAATTAACCCATTTCTTTTTATTATTATTATTATTATTATTATTATTTTATTTATTCATTTATTAAAGATTTCTGTCTCTTCCCCACCGAAATTAACCCATTTCTATTATTTTATATTTTACCATGTAGCTCGTGGCCTACCAGCAAGGGTCCCACTGGCGGCTTGTGTCTTTCCCCTCTGGTGGCTCCATGGCATCTCCTTGACTCCACCTTCTTTCTCCCAGCATTCAGTTTACTGCCCCCCCAGCTCTGTTCTGCCCTGCTATAGGCTCAAAGCAGTTTCTTTATTCATTAACCAATAAAATCAACACATATGCAGAAGGACTTTCCACACCATTTCTCCTTTTCTGTTTAAATAAAAAAGGAAGGTTTTAACTTTAACGTAGTAAAATTACATATAACAAAACAGGTATCAAGCAAGAATTAGAGTCACAATTTTTTTTTTTTTTTGTTTTTTCGAGACAGGGTTTCTCTGTGGTTTTGGAGCCTGTCCTGGAACTAGCTCTTGTAGATCAGGCTGGTCTCGAACTCACAGAGATCCACCTGCCTCTGCCTCCCGAGTGCTGGGATTAAAGGCGTGAGCCACCACCGCCCGGCGAGAGTCACAATTTTTATATCTGCTTTATCTTTTATCGTAACTAAGGAAAACTATAACTATTCTCCAACTCCATCAAAGATCCCAGAAAGATATAATATTACCTAAGTTAACAGGAGGTGCATAGTAAGCAACTTCTAAAACTCTAGAATTGACAGAGACATCTTTTTTTTTTTTTTTTTTTGCTTTTTCGAGACAGGGTTTCTCTGTGGTTTTGGAACCTGTAGCTCTTGTAGACCAGGCTGGTCTCGAACTCATAGAGATCCGCCTGCCTCTGCCTCCCAAGTGCTGGGATTAAAGGTGTGCACCACCACCGCCTGGCTGACAGAGACATCTTGCTGCCTAGACAGTCACTCATAGTTCTTCTGCAACATGGGGATCCATCTTCAGCCCACAGGCCCATAGTGTCTGGCAGACTTTTCCATGAAGCAGGAAATTTCAAAGACAGTTCCACCTATATTGGCAGTGTGTCAGTCACTTTCTTCTGTGTCCTGCAGAATGTCTGGCAGTCTCTTTCATGAAATAGGGCAGTCTCACCTTTAGGCAAGTTCAACAGTCATTTTTCTGTGGCTCCTGCAAGTCCAACTAAACAAATCAGGCAAGGGCAGTTTCTTGCCCAAATGGCTAGCAAACTCCATAAGGAGCCTCTTTGTTGCCCATCTTCCTCTTGAATTAATTGGTGCTGTTAGAAGTAGATGGGTCTCATTGTCATGAAAAGTCCTAAGTTATTAAAAACATTTTAAATGCCATATTCTGAAGGTCTCTGAAAGATCTGAAGAATAGCTATCTAATGAAAATATATCTCTATATATCTAGAAAACCTAACTAAAATGACTACAAGCTTGACTATTATAAATGACTATCTATTAACCTGTATTTCTTAATCATACATTACATTTTTAAATGAGCTACACAATCACAATACCTTAATCAAGAACAGAAATAACATATAACAAGAACATATAACAAGATTGACCTAAAATTTGTATCAATAGAACAAGATCCATATCAACGCAAATCTCTACAGTATATCTCCCTTTAAATGTAAACAAACATTTATAAACAATATTTGGAAGTTTAGGTGTAAGTCTCTCCAAACTGCTTCCTGCTTTTTTCATTGAGCAAATCATTTTTTTGGGGGGGTGTTCATGGCAACATTTCAGGGGCTCTTAAACCCCATTAGTCTGGAAGGATTCCACAGGCTCTCATCCTCTGTAGAAACAAAAGAAGAACCTCTTTTCCAAAGCAACATTTCATTAGATCCATATTTTTAAGTCAAGACACCTTTAGTATATATATTTTGGTCTAGCTTAGGCCTGTACAATGAAACATCTCTTTGTACTTAGCTCCTTCACAGTCAAAAAATTCAAAGAAAACACAATAATATACATAATTCAGACTCTCTGTGTATATTCCATCTTTATGGGGCTTATTTGTTTTTACTCTACTACTTTTTTTTTTTTTTTTGGTTTTTCGAGACAGGGTTTCTCTGTTAGCTTTGGAGCCTGTCCTGGAACTAGCTCTTGTAGACCAGGCTGGCCTCGAGCTCCCAGAGATCCGCCTGCCTCTGCCTCCCGAGTGCTGGGATTAAAGGCGTGCGCCACCACCGCCCGGCCACTCTACTACTTTTTAATATTTATTTTATTATCTTTACTCCTTTAATTTATGATTGCTGTACTCTGTCTCTTTAAAGACTTTGTTTTATTTTTTTTAAACCATTTACCTCCTTTTATAATTGTACTATTTTTCTTCTCTCTCCCAAGCCTACATACATTTTTTAAACACACTGTGTCTTATTTGGATTTTTTTTTTAATGTCTGAATCTGTCCTATGGTGTATCTGTATCTGAAATCCTTTCTGTCCAGAAGTGCTTCTTAAGATGTTAAACAGCGTTACTAGGACTAAGGCTGCTTTGCCTTTTGTCTCTGTCCAGTCCAACATGGCAAAGGTCCATCCACTGCCTCTGAGAGCCAGGGTCACAACAGATGTGTGTTGCCATTGAGTAGCTAGTAGCACTCTGTTCACAAACCCCATTTAAATGCTCTGTAGTTGGGCTTCCCTAAAGAGTCAGGGTTCATGCTAGCAGCACAGCTCAGGAAGCTGCAGGTTCAAAACCACGTGGGTTTGTTTTTTTGTTTTTTGTTTTTGCTACCACTGAATCAGGAAAACCTCTCTTAAAGGAGCTACAGCATGCCACCAGCAAGTAGAGCCCATCTCAAAAAAAAATGCTTATGCATATTCCTAGCTCACTCTTGTCTCTTAAATTAACTCATTTCTATTATTTTATATTTTACCATGACGCTCTTGGCCTACCAGCAAGGTTCCAGCTGGTGGCTTCTGTCTTTCCCCTCTGGTGGCTCCATGGCATCTCCTTGATTCTGCTTTTTTTCTCCCAGCATTCAGTTTAGTTTTCCCCGCCTAGCTCTGTTCTGCCCTGCTATAGGCTCAAAACGGTTTCCTTATTTATTAACCAATAGTATCAACACATATGCAGAAGGACTTCCCACACCAGGATGGAACTCAAATTATCAGGCTTAGGAGCAAGAACCTTTACCCACTAAGCCAGATCATCCAGCTCCCAGCCCTGCCTTTATATTTGTTTTGAAGAGGATCTGCCGAGGGCAACCTTAAACCTCTGATCCTCCTGACTCTACCACGGAAGTGTAGAGTACAGACATGCGCCACCACACCTTGTTCTGTGATGCTGGGGTGGTACCCAGGGCCTTGGACGCGCTAGGCAAACACTGCGCCAGTGGAGCTGTATCATGAGCTTTTTTGTTTTTTTTCAAGATTTATTTATTTTATTTTATGTGTGTGAATGTTTTGCTTGCATGTATGTATATAAGCACATGTGTGCTTGGTGCCTTCAGAGGTCAGAAGACAGCATCAGAGTCCCTAAACTAGAGATAACAGATGGTTGTGAGACACAGTGTGAGAGCTGGCAACTAAACCTGGGTCCTCTGTGAGAGCAACAGTGTTCTTAACCCCTGAGCCATCTCCCCAGCCCATCTATCTCCTTTTGGGACAAGGTCTCACTATACAGCCCTGGCTGGCCTGGAGCTCACAGAGATCCTCCTGCTTCTGCCCCCCTAGTGCTGGGATTAAAGGTGAGTTTCACCACTCACAGCTTTTCTCAAATCCGTTCTCTTCGTGGATAGATGTTCCGTATGAGGCTGTATGATTATGTGAATGTGACAAACGGCAGTGGGATGGTCGCTGCCAGGCCTGGCCACCCGAGTCCAATCCCACGGACCCACTGGATAGAAGAGAAGTGACCCCTTCAAGGCCTCCAGCCGCCACACAAGCTTGCTCACGCATGTTCCCTCCTCACACATACGGACACACAGAATGAATAACATGTAATAAAAGCTAAACAAGCCAGGCAGTGATGGTGCACGCCTTTAATCCCAGCACTCAGGAGGCAGAGACAGGCTGATGGCTGTGAGTTCGAGGCCTGCCTGGTCTACAGAGAGAGTTCCAGGACAGGCTCCAAAACTACAGAGAAACCCTGTCTCAACACTCCTCCCCCCATAAACAAGAACAAAAAAACAAGTAGGTTTGACCTTTTTCCAAAAAGCACTTCAGTCTTAGTCTTTAGAGGTAGAGAAAGGATCATAAATTCAAGAAAGAAAGAAAAGGGGGGAACCCCCAAACCCAGCTATGTTTGCCACCCCAGTTCCTAGGAGGCTGAAGGGCTTGAGTCTGAGGCTAGTCTGGGCTATTCAGAGAGACATGTCTCAAATAAGTTATATTTGTTCTTACATTTTTGACTGTATAAAAAAATGATGAAGGCCCTCCAACTTTATTTCTTAAAGTGCATTTTCTTTCTTTCTTTCTTCTTTTTTTTTTAATTTAATGTTGGCAGTTTCATGCATGGATGCCGTGTGTTGTGACCAGACTCCCCATCCCTGGCCTCCTATCCCCCTTCTCATTCCTGTCGGACCTGCTCCTTTCCAGTTGGTTCCCCTCCTGCTCTCATGCCTTTTTTCTTTTTTGTGCAGGTCTTGAGCACACAGCCACAGCAGCTGTGGGTTCGTGACTGCATGGGCTGCGTCATACCCCAAAACATCATTTTTTGGGCACTCCTCCCAGTTCTTCGGCTCCTACAATGTTTCCGCCCCCTTTTCCTGGGCCTGGGAGGGGAATTTTTCTTAGGATGTTTTTGCAAATCTCATTCATGTGTCACTCCACAGTCCGCCTACCTACTCCCTCCTGTCAGCTGCAATATCAAATACCACACAGTCTCTGGAAAATTCCACTGAGCGCTGGGAAGAGACCGGCAGTGAAAAAGGCAGCCAATGTTTTCATGTGAGAATTCCTACTCCACCATTACTTCAGCATGTATGTTCCCCGCCCCTGCTTGTGTGCGTGCGTGCGTGTGTCTCTCTGTGTGTGTAGGCAAAGGCTGGTGTCAGATTTCTTTCTTAAATCATTCTCCACCTCAATTAAAAACAAAAAACTTGCCAGCGCATACATTTAATGGAGGCAGGCGGATCTCTGTGAGTTCGAGACCAGCCTGATCTACAGAGCTAGTTCCAGGACAGCCAAAGCTGTTATACAGTGAAAGCCTGTCTTGAAAAACCAATCAGCCAGCCAAACAAACAAAAACAACAAAAAACAAGTAAACAAAAAAGTTAAGAAAATCATTACATTTATATCTGTGTGTGTGTGTGTGTGTGTGTGAGCTTGTGTGTGCTACACCATGAATGTAGAGGTCAGGGGACAGCTTACGGGAGCTTGCTCTCTCCTTTTTTTTTTTTTTTTTTTTTAAATGTACTTATTTATACAGTATCCTGCCTGCAGGCCAGAAGAGGGCACCAGATCTCATTACAGATGGCTGTGAGCCACCATGTGGATGCTGGGAATTGAACGCAGGACCCTCTCCAGCCCTGCTCTCTCCTTTTTTGAGGTGGTCTTCTGATATTGAATTGGTATTGAACACAGGTATTGAACCAGGTCCTCAGGCTTAGCAGCAAGCCTCACTACCCATTGAGCCAACTCACTGGCCCTCTATTTTTTAATGCATGGTCTTTCATTAAAGCTGGAATTCACTATTTCACCCAGGTTGGCTGGTCTAGCGAGCCCCCGGGAGCCTCCTGTGTCTGCATTTTCAGCACTGAGGTTACAGGTGTGTACAGTCTCGCTAGCTTTTACGTCAGTGCTGTGGGACCAAACTCAGTACATTATACCTCTGTGGTAATGCTTGTAATGTGGTAAGAGTTGGTAATTGACCAACTCTTCTCTCCAGCACCGCCCCCACCCCAAATCCCAGCCTCATGTAGCTCAGGCTGGACTGGCACTTGATAGTCAAAACTGCCCTCGAGTTCCTCATCCTCATTCCTCCATCACCAGAGTCTTGGGGGACCAGGGTTCCAGGTGCTAGCATGCCAGACCCGTGACCTTATACGTAGGTTATTTATTTTTACCTTCTTCAAACGCAGGAATCAGAAGAGAATTTCATAAAACATTTTATATGCTCCATTCTTCCAGCTGTTTGCATGGAAACCTTGGGGGACTGCAGCTAGGGCAGTCACAGGTCCTTCCTGGATCCAGAGGGACGACGACTCTAGCAGGAGTGCCGGGGAGGGGGGTCTGGAAAGGACATTGTGGGGCTCTGGATGCCCCTGGCTGGTCCCCACTTTTGCTTAGAGGGATCAGGATTCAAGTTTATCCTTGGATGCTCTGGAATTTTTGTACATGAAGGGGCTTCTGCTTCTTCAGTACTGCACCTTACCTTCTGGAAATTTCTGAGTCCCTCATTCTCCACCCAAACTTACTTAAGAAAAACAAAAAGCAATCCAAGATCCCAGGCATGGTGGTATACTCCTGTATTCCCAACACTTGGGAAGCAAGGCAGAAGGATCCCGACTTCAAGGATAGCAGGGGCTACATAGCTATACTGTGTCTTAAACAAAACAAAACAACACGAAATTGCAAAGGCTTGGGATGAGTGTATCCGTGCATGCTTGCAATCCTAGCTCTAGGGAAGCAGAGGCAGGAGGATTCCAGGCCAGCCAGGCTATGTAGTCAGACTCAATGTTACCCTTCCTATCACAGACTTTCAAGCTGGTATATAGACAGTTTGACAGATGCATATCACCATGTAAGCAATGACTTGGACACTTTATATTTTTAATTAAAAATTCATTACAGGGCTGGAGAGATGGCTCAGAAGTTAAGAGCATTGCCTGCTCTTCCAAAGATCCTGAGTTCAATTCCCAGCAACCACGTGGTGGCTCACAACCATCTGTAATGGGATCTGGTGCCCTCTTCTGGCCTGCAGGCATACACATAGACAGAATACTGTATACATAATAAATAAATAAATAAATAAATAAATAAATATTTTTAAAAAATTCATTACAGTTATTTGTTTCCTCATTCATTGATTTACTTTATTTTGTATGTGTTTGGGGATACATGGGTATCTTGGAATGTGGAGGGGGGTTCAAAGGACAGCTTGTAAGAGTGAGTTCTGGTCTCCTTCTACTCTGTGGGTCCTGAGGGTGGAACTCAAGTCATCAGGCTTGGTGACAAATGCCTTAATCTGCTGAGCCATCTTGAAGGCTTTTTTTAAAAAACGAAAAACCTTTAATTTTATTTACTGTTATTGTGTGCCCATGACTGTGCATGAGCGACTGCCATGTGGATGTGGGGGTCAGAGGAAAGCTTGCTTCACTGTCCTCAGGCTGGTCAGCAGGGTCCTTTACCGCTCGGCCGTCTCTCCCGCTGTGGATCATACAGAGCTGGGAGAGTGTGTCTGTTGTATGTTCATTTTCACGTGAGCTGTACCACAACCACCCTCAGCAGACAGGAAATCTTGTCCCTGTGGGTACAAATCACTCCCGTGCCTGTGCTCACACGCACACATCCCTAATGAGTTCCTCAGGATGGATTCCTGGAAGCCATCTGTGACTGCTGACTCGTTATGAACAAGAGAATGTACTATAGCTCTTTCGTCGGTTTGTGTAACGACAAGTGCACATAACAGTCTACAGCAGGTGTTGGGGCCACTTCATACAATCCCAGCAGCGGTTGGCTGAGGCAGGAGGATTGCTGAAAGTTCAAGAACAACCTTGGCTACAGAGTGAAAACCTGTTTCAAAACAAATGAACAAAACTCAGTGTAGGGACGGCAAGATGGCTCAGTGGGTAAAGGCGCTTGCTACCAAGCCTGAGCTTAACCCTTGTCCCACAAAAGTGGTAGAAGGGACAGAACTGCCCCAGGTGTCTTTTCAGCTTCACACGCTTGCCAAGGCACGTAGGTATTTGCACACACACACACACACACACACACAGTGAAAAAATTAAAAAAAAAATTTTTAGAACCCAAGTCAAATAACCGTGTGTCTCTCAGGGGTGGATGGTGGATCTAATCTATTTGTAAAATTCCCTTCTGCTTTTTATTTCCTGACGAGGGCTACTGTGAAATGTCATCACGCAGGTATTTTGCGTTTGAAGCTGTCATGGCATTTCTGTCTGAGGACATCCATTTTAGGATCAGGAAGATGAAAGAAAAGCAGGGGAAACAGAGTAGGTGAGAGGGTTTGCGCAGCACCCGGTTGCCATGGGAACTGTGCTGTCCACCTTCTTTCTGTAGAAGAAAACAAATAACAAAAGCTGGAGGAGGGTGGGAACCTGAGGGGGTTTGTTCTGTTTATTTCTTTATTACTTAACAAATGCTTATGTAATGGCAAGCCTCGGTAAACAACACACACAGCCAGCCCCTCCCCCTGCCCTCTCATAGGTTAGGGTCCTTAGGAGAACCCTTACAAGGAGGAAAAATGCTGTCACCATTTCACAGAGGAGCAAACAGGCCTGAAGAAGTTCTAGAAGATTCTTAAAGTGGCAGCTGAGAAGCGATAGGAATAGGGTACAAATCCAACAGTTAGTCTACTAGACACTGTAGAGTAGGAGACAGGCGGCCCAAGAGCCTTTTTAGGACTGGGCTATGGGGATGGATCAGTGGGTCTCCCAAAGTTCAAATCCTGGTCCCAAATGGGAGACGAGGGAGCTGACCTCCTGCAAGTTGGACTCTGACCTCCATACATGTGCTGTGGCACACACATGCATCACACACACACAAACTATAAATACAACAAAGATTTAAAAATAAAGACTTTGGAAGATCTGAGTACAGTAGTTCATACCTATGATCCCAGCATTTGGGAGACTGAGGTAGGAGGGTTGCCAGGAGTTTGAGGCTAGCCTGGGCTACATAGTGATACCCTGTCTCAAAACAAAACAAAACAAAAACACAAAATAAAAAAGGATCTAAGTGTGTTGGTATACAATTTTAATCCCAGCATTCAGGAGGCAGAGGCAGACAGATCTCTGTGAGTTTGAGGCTAACCTGGGCTTCAAAGTGAGATCCTGTTTCAAAACAGAATATAAGACCATTCATGAGTGAAACCTAAATGATGACCCTCAGCTCATAAAGGACTGCTAACTTGGCATCCCTGGTTGGTATTGAGACATCTGTACCATGAAAAAAAAAAAAAAAAAAAGATGGAGCCTGTGTGAGGTGACATCATCTCCAAAGAACAATTTGGTTTGGGGCTTTATAAGCAGAGCTGCACTTGTCCCGCGGGAGTGGGGAAGCCGTTCAGTTGGTAGAGTGCCTGTGCAGAATGCATGAAAACCCTGGCCTTCACCCACCAGAAACGCATTAAAAAATAACGCAGGCAAGAAGTCACACAGGCCAGTAATCTCAATACTTGTTGATAGGGCAGAAGCAGGAGAATTTGAAGTTCAAGGTCATCCAAGGCTACTTGACCAGTTCAAGGCTACTCTGGTCTACAGGAGACCTTGCCTCAAAAAACAAAACCAAAGTAAATACCCCTTGTGGAAGCATCTACGCTTTCAAAGGCGATCTTTATCCCCTTCAGGGAGACTGATCCCCTTCAGTGGTGAGTAGGGCCCAGTGACTTTGCCCTTCCCACCTGGCCCTTTAAGAGCAGATGCTGCGTTCACAACAGCAGAGACCCCAGCTGCTGCCTGCAGTGTTACTATGGAGACAGTGACTAGTAGGAGGGGGCGGGGAGGGGGACTGGATCCGCGCAGGCGCAGTCTGAGGCTGCCTTACTGCAGCGGCCCCGCTGAGCGTCTAGACCAAGGTGCGCGCTTCGCTCCAGACTTCGCGGGAGCGCGGGCGAGCTGCCGCTCCCACCCCCCACGCCCACCAGGTGCGTTGATCGTCACCCTCCTGCATCCCACCAGCGGTGGCCAGTCACCCAGTCTGTCAGGGACAAAGGGAAGGGAGGAACAGCTCGGGCCAGCCGGGAAATCGGACACGTAAGTCCCCTGCGGACCCTCGGATTGCCCCGGGGGAAGATCATTGCGTTCCGCTAGCCGGCAGGTAGCTAGAGCCCGGAGCCCCAAAACCCGAGCCTGAACTCTAACCCCGCGGGTGGCCCTTCCAGAGTAAGATTGACCAAGCTTGTGTTCTGCAGTCCACCCCTTCCTCGGGCTCCCTCCCGCCCCAAGATTAGCCTCTCTACTGGGCAGCGCCATGACCATGAACCTTCTGCAAGATTGGTGCAAGGAGCTGGAAGTGGAGGTTCACAGGGCCCTGCTGATCACCGGCATCCCTGAGCGCCTGCAGCAGGCGGACATCGAAGCCACTCTGAGGCCGAACTTGCAACCCCTGGGCAACTACAGGCTTCGGACTGTGAGAGCAGTGACCAAGGAAAAGGCACAGGCCGCCTTGGTGGAGTTTGGGGCAGATATCGATCACTCTGCCATCCCCATGCACATCCGGGGAGATAATGGTACCTGGAAGATCCTGAGTAAGGACCGCGGGCAAGATGCGCGGGTCCTTAGGCAGATGAGGCGCCTGTTGCTCGATGAACGGCCCATGGATGACTTCAGAGAAATAGCTATCCCTCTGGTATTGGAGGCCCAAGCCCAGGCAAAGGGGTTGGGGAAGGAGGCCAAGAAGGCTGCTTCCTCCGAAGGGGTAGCCAGGAACGGCCGTCGGGGCCGTCGGGGAGGCAAGCGCAGATCTAGAACCCACACGTTTACGGCTCAGAAGGGCAAGAAGAGGGGCCGGGGAGGGCGCCGAGCCAGGAGTGAGTCCGAAGACTCATCTGATGACAGCCTGGGCATTGTCATAGAGGAGATCTATGCAGAGGACCTGAGCGTAGACGAGGACCAGAGGGCCCTGTATGCCACGCTGCAAGCAGCCGCCAAAGAGCTCACCAAGAAGTGGGCCTTCCGGGGAGACCAGGACGAAGGAGATGGCCCCCGAGAGTTTTTGGCACTTGTCACTGTCACCGACAAAGCTAAGAAGGAAGCAATCGAGAAAGACCTTCCTGGGACAGAGTCCATCTGTCTAAACATCAAAGATGAAAAGAGTGGAGTCCCGGATTTAGTTGCGCTCCTGGCTGTAAGAGACACCCCTGTTGTGGATGTAGATAGCGAAGGGGAGGAGGAAGATGAAGAGGAAGAAGACGAAGAAGAGGAAGACGATGATGATGACGATGATGATGATGATTCCGACGGCGAGTCCCTGGAAAATGGAGAGCGAGGAAAAGATGGGTTAGACAACCCCGAGTTTGTGGCTATCGTGGCTTATACCGACCCCGCTGACCCCTCTGCTAGAGAGGAAATGCTAAAAATCGCTTCTGTGATCGAGACCCTAGGTTGGGGCGATAAGAAAGACAAAAAAGATGTCCTTCCTCAAGTCCTGTCCGTCATGTCCAAGGACACCTCCGGGCCCAGAGTGAAGGTAGAGGAAGCAGGCCGCCAGGTGGACGCCATGGTCCTGAGGAAGGCGGAGGAAGATGGGAATCTTCTGGAATGTATTTCTACCTTGGCCGAAGCAGAGAACTGCCCCAAGGGAAAGAAGTCTGGTCTTGGTCTCCTCAGAGGCTGGACCGCTGAGGGCCACCAGGGTGGCCTCTTGGAGCTGGTGGCACTCCTGGCTGCGCAGGATATGGTGGAAGCTGTGAAGGAGGAAGAAGCCAGCAGGTGGGGCGGTGGTGGCGGTGGTGGCAGGAAATGTGATCACAGCCAAGGTGGCTTATCCGATGTCCTGGCTTTCCTGGCCTCCCAGGAGAATCTAGAATCCAACGAGGAATCGGACGAGGATTCAGACACAGAATCAGAGGGAGATTCCGACGACACTGACAGTTCTGAAGAGTCAGAACCTGGTGACAGCGTGTCCAAGAAGCCTCGCGCCAAGAGAGCGCGCACCGGCTCCAAAAGCCTGGCTCCTGCTGGCGCCAACGCGGTCTCCACCGCATCCAGGGCACGCAAAACCCGCAGGGGTGGCCGAGGTCGTGGTCGGGGCGTCACTCCAGAGAAGAAAGCCGGGAGCGGGGCTGCACCCGAAGACCACGCGGGGAACAAGAAGAAGAAGGGGTCTGCAGGCGCCGGGGCCCGTGCCAGGGCTGGTGAAGCCAAGGGACAGCCAGCTGCTGTTCCCAAGTCTACCCGCGGGAAGAAAGCTCGTCGGGGCCCAAGGCGGGCACCCAAATGCCGTTAGTGCCACAGATGCCACTACGAGCCCTGTCTCTTGTGTGTGGACCCCTTTCCCCTCCCACTATTCTCTCTCCCTGCTTCCCCCTCTCGCTTATCCGCGTGCATTTGCTTTGTGTTCTGCTGAGTCCCTGGCTGGCTATGACCGGTGCCCAGCCTTCCCTCTTAGTTCCATGAACAGATGGCGTGAGCGATCGTGATGACCGAAGCCTTGATACGACAAAGAAAAAAGAGACAAGACACTTGGATGCGGTGGCCAGTGGGTGCAGAGGAGATGCGGTCCTGGAAGACTCTGGAGGGGCTCGGGCTCTGCTCTACATCCAGAGCCCCAGCGTGAGTGTGTGTGGGTGCCTGGCTCCCCTACCTGCCCATTCTTCCAGGAACCTACTTCTGGCCAAACAGCTGGGATGACTGTGAACCACCTCTGGCCTGACGGGGCCTGTGGATGAAATAAGACAGTGTTGGGCATTATAGGCATTAGCTGAGTTTGGAAGGGCTAAGGGCCGTGTGTGTATGTGTGTGTGTGTTGAAGGGAAGGTACTCCAGATGTGTAAGTCTGAGGGGGCTGGGAGGAGGAGGATAGAAATGGGAGGAAGGAGAGGAGAGAGAGGAAGGCTGGTGGGGGATGAGGAAAGGAAGAGAGGGGAGGGAGAGGAGGAGGATGAGAGGTGGTGGTATTAGCCTACCCATCCGAGGCTCTGCAGGTTGCTCCCCCACCAGCCCATGTCTAAAGGTTGAACTGGTAACACTCTGTGCCAATGTGTTCTGATTTTGAAAGACTCACAGGAAATCCAGATTTCTGGCTTCTCTGGGCAAGCCCTGCCCCTCCCACTGTGGCACCCCAACTCAATCACCAGCTGTCCCTGGCCACTCCTCAGCTTTTTGCCCTTGTAACTCTTAACTTAATATGACAATGGAGTCCCTTGTCCATCCCCCCAACCACCACGTGCAGTAAATACCCCAGGTCTCCTTAAAGAGTCAAGTGCCCCTATTGTAGGAAGCAGTTGCTCTCCCCCATCCTGGTATCCACTTCTGTAAACCTGGCTGACCCTGGCCAGGCTGCAGCCCACTGCTATCCCTGAGAGCAACCACTTCAGCTGTGTTTTCCTGTAGTGCTATGTGCCAAAGCCTGGCTGCTCAGTTCTGTGTTACGCTGTGTAGATAATGCCTTCCCTTGCACAGCACTTTCCACCCTCTTGTTCGTGTGCGTGTGTGTGTATGTGTGTGTCCAAGTTTCTATCCCTAGGAAGTGACCAGTTCGTGGTGCCTGGACTCTCGAGGATGTAAGAGAAGTTTTGACCTGCCCTCACAGCCCAAACTGGACAGTCCAACCCTGTGACAGGGACATACAGAAACTGCAAGGGCTGTGGGTACCTCTTTGTACTCAGAAGCAGCTGTCTCTTTGCTTCTCAGGACCAGTGATGATGAAGGGGCGGATGGAGAAGCAGGCCAGAGTGGCCTGTGACTGGAGAGGAAGCCTCTCTTCATGTGGGCTGATGTACTTGGGGTCTGGTGGAATTCCTGAGTAACCTGTGGCTGGGGAGGGCCCCATGTATCACCTCTTCCTGCATAGTTATAGGTACTTGTCCTTGTGTGCCGTGTGACCCGGGATCCTCCAGTGAAACAAAATGAAGCACCTTTTGGCTGTTGTCTCTGTGGTCTGAACAGTGGTGTGCGTGTGGACTGGGCTGAGTGGCATGCCTTGCCATCATGGCTGACACACATCCCTGACTCCTTCTCCCTCCATCCCATGGCCCTATGTGGAGTCTCATGCCCCTCCACACTCCAGTTCACCCAGAACCTTGCCACTTTTATTGAGCCCTTCCGCCCCATGGGCCCTGATATAGCTCACATTTGTCCTCAGCCCCCGTTTCCCAGTCTCTACCGGGGACCCCAGAGCAAAGTCCTGCAGCACAGCTTGGGGTTTTAGCTTGGTCTGCATTTCACTGCCAGGAATGGGCATGGTGGCCCACGGGGAATGCCTTGGCAGCCTTGTCTGTCACCTGGCAGTGCCACTCCTCTCTTCACAGGCTAGCTGAGCTTGGTATGTCTCCACAGCTCCAAGCCAAATATTTTACAGAGATCTGGCCCCTCTTTGTCCAACAGTGTCACCTCTGGCCACCTAGGAGCCACTTAATTTACGTAGAATCTAAACGAAATAAAGCGAAACATCTGATTATTTTGGCAGTCCCATCCATGTGGACTCAAGTGCTTCACGTGGCCAGTGGTGCCACATTGCTCATTATAGGTACAAGACATCTCTATGGTCACTGAAAGTTTTCGTCATTGTGGTCCACACATGGTATCTCCTCCGATCCCTGCCTTATTTCCCAGAATCCCTTCTGAGTCTTTTAGTGACTTTAATCCTCTAGGTCCTAAGACATAATGCTTGCTCCTACCTCAGGGTCTTTGCATACGCTGTTCCAGCTGTCTGGAATGCCCTCCCCCAGGACAGATCACTTCAGATATCACATTACTAAGGAGGGCTCCTTGACGACCCTATTTAGAAGTGACGCTCTCCGTAGTGAGAACTCTGACTGCACCTTGACACACTTACCGACTACATAAATGGGCACTTTTGGGGGCGCAACACGAGGATGGGTCCATCGCTCATGATGAAATAGCAGCTCTCTTCCTGCGTTGGAGGTACCTCTTCTGAAAAGCCGACAGCCTGGAGCCCAGGTCACTGGAGTCTGGAGACCCCAAACCCAGAGGCAGTTTTCCTGAAGACGGTGCAGGGGGTTTGGTTCGTCCATGTTGCTGCTTTCTGCTGCTGCCTTCAGGATCGGGCAGTCTTCCTCCCCAACTTTTCCTGCCCTAGTGCACCATCCAAGATCAGTAGCCCCTGGGACTAGGTCTTTGGGGTCCTACCTGGCTAGGGGAAAGTGGGTGAGCAGGTGGAGGGAAAGCAAAGCCTCTTAGAGTCAGCTCCCAGCAGAGGGAGTGGGGTGTATCCCACAGCGTCCCCAGCGCCTATCACCATGTGCGGCTAACAGTGTAGTTCCGATTGGTGGTTGTTGAATGGTTATAACGGATAACTCTTTTGCCTTGGCTAAACCAGACCCCAGATGCACTTGGTGAGGAATGTTCCAGAACCATAAGGTCTCTGCAGGGAGCCGAGGGTCGAGTAAAGAAAAGCAGAAGGAGCTGTGAAGTGGAGGCCCTGAGGTTGCCCGGGGGTGGGGGGAGAGGGTGTCAGACTCATAGTCCGTGCGCTGAAGCAGGTGCAACCTACAGGGAGCCCCAAGTGACGTAGGTGGGTGGGGCACGGCTGCCCCCTGGCGGCGGGAAAAGCAACCACAGCGTACGCTGCGCAATGCGGATTCCTCCAGGCTGCGTTCTTGGGTGCAGGTGCGTTCCTGGGTGAAAGGACAGGTGACGTACTCCCTAGATAAAGATAAGATCTGTGTGTTAGACTTCCGGAGCTGCTGACTGGAAAAGGCCCCCGAGGCAGAAGCCTGTGGACGGCAGAGGCGACAGAGGCCTGTGGCAGGTAAATGCCTGAGGGGAGAAGCATCAGCTGAGAGGCCCCAGCCAGTGCAAAGCAAAAGCTACAAGTCAAGCATGCGACTACCAGCGTGTCATTACTGGTCCCTTCTGTGCAAGGATCAAAGCTGGGCATCGGGGGAAGCAGTGTCACCAAAAGACCATTTAGCTTCATGTAGCGGTGCCCATCTGTAATTTGAGTACTCAGGAAGCGAAAGCAGGGGGAGCAGAAGTTCCAGGTGAGCTGGGGCTGCAAAACAAGACCCAGCTCTCGATGGGCTTAAGGCATAGAGGAGCTTGCGAGCAAGGATAGAACCTGAGTTCTATTCCAGCTGAACTCTGACCTACAAACGTGAGCCATGGCAGAAGCATGTCCAAACACACCACACACACACACACACACACACACACACACACACACTCATCTCGCCCCATTCCACACCCACTCCACCCCCAAAAAATACAGTGAAAGAACAAACAAGGAAACAAAAACCCTAGTAGAAAACTTCAAAACAAAAGGCCACCTGGCTCTAGCAGGGCTGCTGGCTAATAGAATTCTAGAGAGCCGAATTTAGGAAGAGGAAGCTCGGGGTGGAGTGATCCATGCAGATTTTCTGGATGTATGTCTTTGCCTGGCACCTGTCTTTATCCTGTCTCACAGCTGTCTCAGATAAGGATATCGGCGCTGGAGATTCCTAGGGTCGTGAATAGGTGCAATAAAGGGAAAGTGAGGGTTCTGGGGGCCCTATAACGTCACCCCTTCCGGTATCCAAAGTCTGGTGCCTACAGAAAGCCCAGATCCTTAGTGACGAGTCCTCCCATTTCCCCCAGGATGATACAGAGGCGTCAACTCACAAGAGCTGCAGAAGCCCTATTGTACCACGAGAGGGCGCTCAGAGGCCGCGGGTTCAAACCACATGCTCACCACCATTTCCCTGTGCAATTGGCATGGAAACCCAGAGTCAGGGTCGGAGCCTGGCTGCTTCAGGAGATACTGGGAATCTGCGAGAAAATGCATATTCCTGGGCCCACCATGGATCTATTGAGCCATTTCGCAGATGGGCTTCCTAAATCTGTTGTCAAAAGCTACCCAGGTGACGGTGAGGACATGGCCAGTCTGAGAAAGGCCACTCTGGCCACTGAGTCTCTGCCTGTACCTTGAGATCTAATGCTTGACTCCAAGTTACCCAGAAGAACTACCCACAGAACCTTTTCGTTTTAAGACAGGCTCTCTCTATGTAGTCCTGACTGTGTAGACCAGTCTGGCCTCCAGCTCACAGAGATCCCGTTTCTATCTCGAAGTGCTGGGGTTAAAGGTGTGCACCACCACGCACGGCCATGCACTCCGTGCCTGTAGGAGCTATATAAATACTGGGCTGTCTTGCACCCTAAAGGAGCGTCCTGTAAGCCGGTGGTTCAGCTCTGACCTGGGTCCTCCTTCAGGAGTGGAGTGTTTGCTTTGATGAGGAAGCTCCTTTGATACATAAAAGCAAGAAGGGGGGTGGGGCTGGAGAACGCAGGAAGTCTTTTCTCTTTTGGGACGACAGCTCTCTCCTCTTCGTGGGTTCTGCGCCATTTTTCTTTCTGGTGACATCAAGAGGCATTGAGGTTGGTACAGATAGTGAATGAATTAGAGCCTGACTTTTGGGGCTTCCTCCCTGGACACCCCTTTCTTTTGGAACCAAAAGTCCGGAGGTATCAATCACGCATTTGGGACTGGCCTGAAGGCACCACCTACACCTCCTAAGATGACCAAAGTACCGAACACGCTTAGTATTCAGAGACAGTTTATGGGAGAAATGCTTCAGACTTACAGCTTCAGAGAGAACTCGGTCCATCGTGCTGGGCAAGGCATAGCCGCATGGAGTAATAACAGAGCCTGTTGCCATGGTGACAAACCCAGAAGCAGAGATACCACTGCTAGAACATGGGGGGGGGAGGGGTAGGACCTTCAAAGCCCGTCTCTGGTGACCTACTGCTGGCAGTCAGACCTTGACTTCTGTACAGCCTTTAAAAGAAAGCCTCAAGCCCGTTGTGGCAGCGTATTCTAGCAGGCTGATGCTGGAGAGGTGGAGGCAGGAGACTCATGAGTTCAAGGCTACATCTACAGGACTAGGGAGATGGTTCAGTTGGTAAAATGCAGGCTATACAAACATGAAGATTCAATTTTGGATTCCCAGTATCCAGGTGAAAAACTGGGTGTGGCCAGCATATGCTTGTACTCCCAGCACTGGGGACACAGAGACAGAAGTGTTCCTGGTCCTGGCCAGACAGTCTAGCCAAATTGACAAGCTCCTGGTTAGTGGGAGACCCTGCCATAAAAGTAAGGTACAGATTGGGAGGTGGTGGCTCGCGCCTATAATCCCAGCACTGGGGAGGCACAGGAGGTGGATCTCTCTGAGTTCGAGGCCAGCCTGGTCTACAGAGCAAGTTTCAGGACAGCCAGAGAATCCCTGTCTTGGAAAAGAGAAAGAGAGAGAGAGAGAGAGAGAGAGAGAGAGAGAGAGAGAGAGAGAGAAACCAAAAACCAACCACTGGCAAGGAGGCCGGAAGTCTGCACCAGTATTCGTCCCTAATGGCTCTCCACTTGCACTTTCGAGATCAGGTCTCTCACTGGTGTGCATCTCCTAGTTTCAGCTGGATGGCTATTCAGTGAGCCCCCGGGATCTGCTTCTCTCTACACCCGCTAATCCTGGGCTGGGGTTACAGATCTGTTCTCCTGCACATGGTTTTACATGGGTGCTGGGGAATCGAAGTCAGGTCTGAATGTTTGTGAAATAAACACATTACCTAGTAAGTCATCTCCCTAACACTGGCTTATATTTAAAAATTATTTTTTTTGGGGTGCAGTGAACAGAATGCAGAGCTTTATACCTGCTGAGCAAGTGCTCTACCACTGAACCACATTACAACCCCTGCATTGGGGGATTCTAGACAGGGCTCTACTACTGAGCCACACCCCAGCCCCTCACTGGGGGATTCTAGACAGGGCTCTGCCACTGAGCCATGCCCCCAGCCCCTCACTGGGGGGTTCTAGGCAGGGGCTCTACCACTGAGCCACACCCCGGCCCCTCACAAATGAGAGAAGCCTACCTGACTGTGTTTTGTGCATTTGGTTGGTGAGTCTCTTAGCAATGTGTTCTACACTGTTGGGGCTCAAGTTTTCATCTGTGAAACAATCTAGGAAATGATTTTAGCATTTACTTGGCTGCTGTAACCATGAAGGTAACCTCAAACTTGTGGTCACTTGAAGGCAATTTTAAGGGCAGGGGTGGGGGAAAACAGCAAATGTTAAAGATCTTGCCATGTATGTACGAGGAGCTGAGTTGAGTCTCCAACATCATGTGAAGGCCTGGCACAGTGTTCCTGTAATCCCAGTGCTGGGGAGGAGGATTCTGGATCCTAGGACTTGCTGGGCAGCCAGCCTTGCCGAATCAGTGAGCTATGGGTCCAGTGAAAGAACACTGCTTTTCCAGAGGACGCAGGTTCGATTCTCAGCTCCCATACCAGGTGGCTCTCAACTTTCTGTAACTCCCTTTCTAAGGAGTTCAGACACCATCGGGCCTCAAGGAAGACACACCTATGTCAACTGCTGGCTTCCACATGCACACACATGTACAAACACCTGCACATACACAGATACACACACATAGACACACATACACACAATAAGTTTGTACTGACTGGTTTTGTGTGACAACTTGACACAAGTTAGAGTCATCAGAGGGAGCTTCAGTTGAGGAAATGCCTCCATGACATTCAGCTGTAAGGAATTTTCTCAATTAGTGATCAATGCAGGAGAGCCCACACATGGTGGGTGATGTCATCCCTGGGCTGCTGGTCCTGGGTTCTATAAGAAGATAGGCTGGCTGGGCAGTGGCGGCACACATATTTAATCCCAGCACTTGGGAGGCAGAGGCAGGTGGATCTCTGTGAGTGCAAGTTCGGCCTGGTGTACAGAGTGAGTCCCAGGACAGCCAGGGCTACGCAGAGAAACCTTGTTTTTTGGAGAGGAAAAAAAAAAAGAAGGTGGCCTGTGCAAGCCATGGGAAGCAAGCCAGTAAGGAGCTCCCCTCCATGGCCTCTGCATCAGATCCTGCCTTCAGGTTCCTGCACTATTTGAGTTTGAGTCCTGGTTTCCTTCAGTGATGAACAGCAATGCCGAAGTGTAAGTCAAATAAACCCTTTCCTCCCCAACTTGTACTTTGGTTGTGGTGTTTCGTCACAGCAATAGAAATCCTAGTGCAAACTTGAAAAGTCATGGACTAGGTGCCTGGCAGTGGTGATGCATAACTTTAACTCCAGCACTCGGGAGGCAGGTGGAGCTCTGACTTTGAGGCCAGCTTGGTCTACAGAGGTAGTTATAGGACAGCCAGGACTGTTACATGGCGAAACCTGTCTCAAAAAAACAAATGAAAAAGTTGTGGATTAGATAATGTACTGAAATTTTCCCCAGTTGGTTTAGGAATCAGTAACGCTTCACGAGGAAGAGTGAACGGACCTTGGGGACAGTCGCAATCCCAACATTCATTATTATAGTCTTTCTCTTTTCTTTTCTTTTCTTTTCTTTTCTTTTCTTTTTCCATATAGGCTTTCTCCGAAGCTGTTTTGGAGCCTGTGCTGGAACTCACTCTGTAGACCAGGCTGGCCTCCAACTCACAGATATATGCCAGCCTCTGCCTCCCGAGTGCTGGGATTAAAGGCCTGTGCCACCACTGACTGGCTCAGAGGATGACTTTTGAGAGTCCATTCTCTCCTTCCACCATGTGGGTCCTGGGGATGGAACTTGAATCCTAAGGCTTAGTGGCAAGTGCCTTTCCCCTCTGAACCATCTTTCTGGTCCCAGAAGACCCTGGTGCTTTTCTCATTCCACATCCCTCCTGTCCCAGGCTGTGTTTTGTGACAGCATTTCTGCTTTTGTAGCACAGGCTGTACAGCCTCACTATATAGCCCAGTCTGGCCTTGCACTTGTGGCAATCCTCCTGCCTCAGTCTCCTAAGTGGTGATATTACAGTGTGAGTTTATTTCCTTAATTTTTTATAAATGCTTGGGTTTATTGCCCAACTGTGATTTTCTCAACACAGTGGGCTGGACTATTTTTTGAAATATGTATAAAGGCAATACTGCTGACTGTTGTCTTGGATAGTTTCATGTTAACTTGACATGGAGTCATCAGAGGAGGGAACCTCAATTAAGAAAATGCCTCTAGAGCTGTAGAGAGGGCTCAACGGTTAAAAGCACTGGTTGCTGCTCTTCCAGAGGTCCTGAGTTCAATTCCCAGCAACCACATGGTGGCTCACAAACATCTGTAATGAGTTTTGGTGCCCCCTTTTGGCCTGCAGGCATACATGCAGGCAGAACACTGTATACATAATAAATCTTAAAAAAAGGAAGAGAATGCCTCCATAAGAAGAGTGTGAGAGTGTGTTGTAGGCAAGCCTGTAAGACATTTTCTTTCTTTCTTTCTTTCTTTCTTTCTTTCTTTCTTTCTTTCTTTCTTTCTTTCTTTCTTTCTTTCTTTCCTTCCTTCCTTCCTTCCTTCCTTCCTTCTTTCTTTCTTTCTTTCTTTCTTTCTTTTCCTTCCTTCCTTCCTTCCTTCCTTCCTTCCTCCCTTCCTTAGATTTATTTATTTATTATGTATACAGTGTTCTGTCTGCACGTATGCTTGCACACCAGAAGAGGGCACCAGATCTCATCGTAGATGGTTGTGAGTCACCATGTGGTTCCTGGGACTTGAACTCAGGTTCTCTGGAAGAGCATCCAGTGCTCTAAACCTCTGAGCCATCTCTCCAGCCCCTGTAAGGCATTTTATTAAGTAATGATTAATGGAGGAGGGTCAAGCCCATCGTGGGTTGTGCCGTCCTTGGGCTGGTGGTCCCTGGTTTTCAGTAAGCGGCATCCCTTCATAGCCCCTGCACCAGGTCTTGCCTCCAAGTCCCTGCCTTGTATGAGCTCCTGCCCTGACTTCCTTTGGTCGTGAATAATGACGTGGAAGTGTAAGCCGAACAAGCCCCTTTCTCCCCAACCCGCTTTAATCATGGTGCTTCACCACAGCATTAGTAATCCGGACTAAAAACAACAAAACAAAAGGCCCGGCCCGGGTTCCTGGTTTTGTGGCTACAGCTTCTCTCTGGAATGCTGCTCCAGAGCGAGCCAGCTGCCAGAGCGCTTATTCCCAGGCCGGCAGCTGACGCTGTAACATGAGCCTCGCCCCCCTCCACAAAATCCTCGGATTTTGTCAGTTATTTACCGAAACCTGGTGAGAAGAAACTCAGAAAGGGCCAGGATAAGGTTGCCAAGACGAAGCTGCTGAACCCCTGGGTTATTTTCTTTTCCCCCATATATAGACACACACACAAAATATGCCAACACCTGAATAATTGTAATAAAAGCCAAGGTTATCTATGGCCTTCACACAAGCACTGTGACATGTGCACACTTGCTCCACACATACATACCTCATATGTGTTCTTCCGTGCATGCACACATACACACTAATGATAAAAATTTAAAAACAGGCGCTGGAGAGATGGCTCAGTGGTTAAGAGCACTGACTGCTCTTCCAAAGGACCTGGGTTCAATTCCCAGCACCTACATGGCAGCTCACAACTATCTGAAGATCAAGTTGCAGGGGATCTGACACCTTCACACCAATGCACATTAAATAAACCATAAAAAATGTTTAAAAAAATTTAAAAACAGAGTAAGTATGTTAGGGTCATTTTGGAAGTTCTGTTCCAATGACAATAAAATTAATTTAACTGATCTGATATGAAATTCAACTCAGCAACTTAAATAACAATTTAAAAGATTAGCTTTTTAATTTTTTACTTATGTGTGTTTGTATGTGTTTGAGCTCACGGAGGCAGAGTACGTTGAATCCCTTAGAGCTGGACTTCTTACAGGTAGCCAGAGATGACTGATATGGGTGCTGGGAACTAAACTCAGGCCCTCTGCAAGAGTAGTACATGCTCTTAACTGCTGAGCCATCTCTCTAGCCCCACAAAAACGAAATGAAAAACACTTTATTTTATGTGTGGGTGTTTTGTCTACAGGTGTGTATGCCCACCACATGTATGCGGTGCCTTGAGGAAGTCAGAAGAGGGCGTTGGGCCCCCTAGATTTGGAATTGCAGATGGTTGTAAGCCACCATGTGGATGCTGGGAATAGAACTTGGGTGTTCTGAAAGAGCAGTCACTGTTCCTGAGAGCCAAGTCATCTTTCCAGTCCCTGCCATTTGTTAAAAATTAGAAATTGTTATTTATTATTATTGTGTTTGTGAGCTTGGGCACCCATGTGCCATGGTATTTGTGTGGCTGTCCAGGGATGGAACTCACTGGCCTGGGGGCCATTGTGATGACTGAGTGCTTATTCCCAGGCAGTCCAGGCCGGCAGCTGGAGCCGTGAGAAGGCCCAGGCCCCTGAGGGTGGTGCCATTGGCTGATGGTCATGGTGGCATGCAGGACTTTAATCCCAGCCCAAAGCAGGGGAAGGCTGATCTCGGTGAATTTGAGGTCAGCCTGGTCTACAGAGTGAGTTCCAGGACAGCAGAGATCCACAGAGAAATCCTGTCTTGAAAAACAAAAACAAAACAAAGAAACAAACAAAAATGTAAGAGAGAGAGAGAAGAAAAGAGAGTAGACTTCTTCCATGTTCCTCCAGGTTCCTGCTGGAGTTCCTAGGCTGACTTCCTCAACAATGAGCTTTTGCCTAGAAATGTAAGATGAAGTAATCCCTTTCCTTCCTTTACTGGCTGGTTTTGTGAGTCAGTGTGACACAAACTAGAGTCATCAGAGAGGAAGGAGCCTCACTTGAGGAGATGCCTCTATGAGATCCAGTTGTAAGGTATTTTCTCACTTAGTAAGGGCTCAGCTCGTGGTGGGTGGAGTTATCCCTGGGTTGCTGGTCCTGGATTCTATAAGAAGGCGACAGTCAGGGAAAGCAAACCAGTAAGCAGCACCCTCTACGGCCTCTGCATCAGTTCCTGCCTCCAGGATCCTGCCCTGCTTGAGTTCCTGTCCTGACTTCCTTCATTGATGCCTAATGAAGCTAAGGTGTAAGCAAATAAACCCTTTCCTCCCCAACTCGCCTTACGGTTGTGGCGTTTTGTGGTAGCATTAGGAACCCTAACTAAGACTTTTTTTAAAAAAGATTTATTTATTAATTATGTATAACAGTATTCTGTCTGCATGTCTGCTGCAGGCCAGAAGAGGGCACCAGATCTCATTACAGATGGTTGTGAGCCACCATGTGGTTACTGGGAATTGAACTCAGGACCTCTGGAAGAGTAGTCAGTGCTCTTAACCTCTGAGCCATCTCTCTAAGACTTTTTCTAAGCTGCTCTTGGTCAGAGTGTTTTATTACAGCTGCAGAAAGATGGTGAGACACTGGGCTTGTGAGGAATCAAGTTAAACGGAAGAGCCTTGAGCACAAGAGGATCCCTGACAGAACACAGGACAAGACGATGTCAGCTGACCATCTCTGTCCCCAAGGTGGCTGGGTTAGCACAACTTTTTGGAAAAAGGGAATCTAGGAGGAACCCATCTACCCCTGTTTTGGTTTCTTTTACTTATTGTGACTATGATTATTATTTGTTGACTTGACACATGTTAGGTTCCTCTGAGAAGAGGAAACCTGGACTGAAAAAAATGCCCCTATCGGATTGGCCTGGTGGAGGCAAGCCAATTGACAACTGATGTGGGGAGGGCTCAGCCTACCGTGGGCGGTGCAACCCCTGGGCTAATACTTCTGGGTGTATAGGAAAGCAGCTGAGCAAGCCAGTAAGCAGAGTTTCTCTATGGCCTCCCTGTGAGTCTCTGCCCCAACTTTTCTCAGTGAAAACCCTTTGCTTCTCAAGTTGTTTTTTGGTCATGGCATTTATCACAGCAATAGAAAACAAACTAAGACCCCCTAAACTTTCTCTGGAGTTGGTATTTCTAGAAATTTGATGGGTTCTCAACTAAACTATACAGCAGGGTAAAGGAGAAACCCAAAGTCTAGTCAGGTAAAATGGCTCAGGCCTTCCATCCCAGGACTCGGGGCACTGATGTGTGTGTGTGTGGCGGGGGGGGGGGGCGCTTGAATTTGAAGCCAGCCTGAGCCACGCAGTCAGAACCTGTCTTAAAGCAAAAGAAATGGAGCCGGATATGCTGACTCACGTCAGCAATAGCACTAGGGAGGCAGCAGAGCCGATGGGATCAGAAGCTCAAGGCCATCCTTGGCTAAATAGCAAGTATGCGGCCAGCGTGGACAATATTACATCTCATTTCCAAGCAAAAAACAAAAACCAATCAAACACAAAAGAAAACCAAGGCTAAAGGGAGAGGAAGAAGATTAAAAAAAAAAAAAAGCCCCAAACACAAAGCAGAAATGGACAGAAAGGTTGGAGTCGCAGAGATGTGTTGTCTTGGAAACCACTCTGCAAAATGTTGTCATGGAAACCAAAGGGCTATGTGTCGTCATGGAAACCACAGTAAGGCTCCTATTAGGGATGCTTTAGAACTATTTTTAAATCCTCTGGCAATCCGGGTGGGTCCTTAATAAGAGACCAGACAGGCAGCTGATGCCACTAAGCACCTGTGTGTATATAAACACACACACACACACACACATATAAAGTTTCTCTACCTATTTATGTATTTTTTTCTACATGAACATGACTTATTTACCTACTTTTTTGTCGTGGCGGTCTCTCAAATCCTAGACTGGCCTCAAATTTGAAAAGCATGTATGTGAGAATGACCTTGAGCACTCTCTCTCTCTCTCTCTCTCTCTCTCTCTCTCTCTCTCTCTCTCTCTTTGAGACAGGGTTTCTCTGTGTGGCAGCCCTGGCTGTCCTAGAACTCTCTCTGTAGTCCAGGCTGGCCTCAAACTCAGAGATCCCACCTGCCTCTGCTTCCTTCCTGAGTGTTGGGATTAAAGGATGCATCATCACTGAACAGCTGACCTTGAACCCTTAATCCGCCTGCCAAGGGATCACAGGTGTGCCCCGATATGCTGACTTTTTTTTTTTTTGTTTTGTTTTGTTTTGTTTTTCGAGACAGGGTTTCTCTGTGGCTTTGGAACCTGTCCTGGAACTAGCTCTGTAGACCAGGCTGGTCTCGAACTCACAGAGATCCGCCTGCCTCTGCCTCCCGAGTGCTGGGATTAAAGGCGTGCGCCACCACCGCCCGGCTGATATGCTGACTTTTAATTAATTGATTGATTATTGAGACACAGTCATTATGTAACCTCGATCAGCCTGACCCTTCATTTGCATCCCTGACATTCCTTAAACTTTCTGGGCTTCTCCTCCTGGGATAACAGGCACACACCACTATGCCTGGCTTTATTAATACATTTTAACTTAATTTATTTACATTAACATTTCCTCCCTCCCTTAGGGTTTCTCTGTGTAGCTCTGGTAGTCCTAGAACTCACTATGTAGAGCAGGCTGGATTTGAACTCAAGAGATCCTACATTCACACTTTTTATTTTATGTGCATAGTTGTTTACCTGCATGTATGTATTGCAACATATGTGCACTTGTAACCAAGGTGACCAGAAGAGGGGTCATATTCCTTGGAGGTGGACTTACAGAGCGCTGCAAATGGAACCAGGGTCCTACCAAGAACAGCCAGTGCTTTCGTTCATTGAGCTACCGCTCCAGTGTGAGAGTCCCACTATCTATAGCATAGTCTGGCCGGGTACTCACAGAGTCTGCCTCTGCATCCCAAATTCTGGGATTAAAGGTGTGAGCCACCACACTGGACCATAAACACATTTAATTTAAATACTCTCTCTCTCTCTCTCTCTCTCTCTCTCTCTCTCTCTCTCTCTCTTTCTCTCTCTCTGTGTATGTATGTATTCATATAATATTGGTTCATTTTTCACTTACTTAAGATATTTTTACATCTCATTTTTTTTTTTTTTTTTTGGTTTTTCGAGACAGGGTTTCTCTATGGTTTTGGAGCCTGTCCTGGAACTCGCTCTGTAGACCAGGCTGGCCTCGAACTCACAGAGATCCGCCTGCCTCCCGAGTGCTGGGATTAAAGGCGTGCGCCACCACCACCCGGCTTTACATCTCATTTTTATTGTTCTCCAGGTAATCATTTTTTAGTTTTATCTATTACTACTGTATAGAATGGCAGATAAGGCACAAGTTTTGGGATGGTGAGGAGGCTCAATGGGTAAACGTGTCCCCTGCACAAGCCTGGGACCTGGGTTCAGTCCATGTGGAAGGAGAGCACTGACTCCAGCAAGCTGTCCTCCAACTTCCACGTGTGCCTTGACGCACACACCCTGATACACACATCATAACACATACTCAAATGAAATCCATTTGGAATGCAGTCTTAGAAATATGACTTTCTCCAAGCCCACGTTTCATTGGGACACTATAATGCAAATGCATTATTTTTGTGTTTGTGTGTTTGGAGGCGGGGTTTGCTTGCGCAAGTGTGCTTGTGGTGGCCAGAGGTCAGTGTTGGTACCTTCCTGGATTTATTTAGAGTTTCTCTGTGTAGCCCTGGCTGGCCTGGAACTTGCTGTGTAGACCAGGTTGGCCTTGAACTTGGAGATCCACCTGTCTCTGCCTCCTGATGCTGAGACTAAAGGCGTGCATCACCATGAAATTTGAGGCAGGGTCTCTTACATGCCTGGACCGCGCTGTCTGGATAGACTGGTCAGAGGAGTCCCACAGTGCTGCCTATCTCTGTTTCCAGCACTGGGAGTCTAGGCCTGAGATGCCGCACTTGTTTCTTTCATGGGTGCTGGGGATCTGAACTCAGGTCCTCACATTTACATAGCAAGTACTTTACCCCGGTAGCCACAATCCTGCCCTTCAGTTTCTTTTCTTTTTTGGGTGTTGTTTTTGTATTTTGAGACCGGAATTTCTCTGTGTCGTGCTAGCTATCCTGGAACTCACTCTGTAGACCAGGCTGGCTTTGAACTCACAGAGATCCTTCTATCTCTGCCTCCTGAGTCCTGGTATTAAAGGCCTTCGCCACCACTGCCTGGCCTTCAGTTTCATTTTTGATGACAGAGTATTCAGATTATTCTTCGTCTACAGGGTAAATCTCAGTTTCTGGGGTAACAGAAGTTGCCTTTTTTATGATGTGGTTGCTTAAATTCAAACATAACCCTAGTCACGGGAGTTTTTGTCTAAGTTACCTCAACTTTAGTGAATTTTGTAAGGTAAGTAGTTTTCTTTCTTATCTCTTTGTTTACTTATCCAGCAGCGCTGTGATTCACTCCAGAGCCTCGAAAGCCTTCCTTTGCCGGTTTTACCCAGAGGTTAAGTTATTTATTTTAATTGTGTGGGTGTTTTGCCTACATATGTATCTGTGCCCCACATGTATGCAGTGCCCACAGACGCCAGAAGATGGCATCAGATTCCCAGGACTGTTGGCTGCTGGGAATTAAACCTGAGTTCTATGCAAGAGCTGCCAGTGCTGACTGCTGAGCTGTCTTTCCAGCCCCGTCACTTTGTATTCTAACAAAAACAAAACAAACAAACAAACCCCAAAATAATAATTTAAAAATTAGGGCTGGAGAGATGGCTCAGAGGTTAAGAGCATTGCCTGCTCTTCTAAAGGTCCTGAGTTCAATTCCCAGCAACCACACGGTGGCTCACAACCATCTGTAATGAGGTCTGATGCCCTCTTCTGGCCTGCATGCATACACACAGACAGAATATTGTATACTTAATAAATAAATAGTTTTAAAAAATTATAAAAGTTGTCGAACATGGTGGCACATGTCTTTAACACTAGCACCCTTGGAAATAGAGGTACGTGGATCTCTGTGAGTTCCAGGCCAGCCTCATCTACACAGAAAGTTCAAGGACAACCAGGGCTGCACAGTAGGAGCCTTTCTGAGGTATGAGGGTGAGATATATGCGTGCGCATGTGTTTGTTTATATATATAATTTAAAGAGAAAAAATAGCGGTAGAAAAAACAGCCCTGGAGGGATGTAGGATACGGACTTTTTGTCCAATGAACATCTGAACAGTCCCAGTGGCCACATCTTTTGTTCATCTTTCTTATTAAGCCCAGCTACAGAACCCACAGCTAGGCAGCAATGATGCCTAGCAACCAGTGGCTGGTTGCCATGGAGACCGCCGGGGGATGCAGATCTGAGGAAGCAAAGTGCGCATGAGCGCTCTTCAACGCCAACGCCAACGCCAGGCCAGCTCGGTGGGGCTCAGGGGGATCAAGGCCGTTTGACCCGTGTAGACTGGAGCTGGAGCCGGGCATAGACACAACTTCCTGGCTCTTTGGGGCCGGGGCCTGCTCTCCGCAATCTAGCCTCCTGTCCTTGGCCTGCCTAGACTATCGGAAGCGGGGGTGGCCAGAACATCCCCGTGAACCAGCAGCGCTCCAGACTCCAGGAAGGGGCCAGGGCCGATTGCACCATATCCGGTACACGTGAGCACTGGGGGCCCAGGTTATGGGGGAGGATCTTGAGGGGAGAGGAGTCAGGCCTCTTACAAAGCCAGCTGTGTAAGAGACAAGGGAGATCTATGGTTTTGTCCATCTTCCAGGGAATCTGACCTCACTGCCTTGTGAGATTCATATTTGGGAACCAGCTCACCTCTATTTCTCTCCCTCTCAGAGTCTTTGTTCCCTGCACAGGTAGAGCAGGAAGATGTCGGAGCCCATGGCAATGAGCTTGCTGGAAGACTGGTGCCGGGGCATGGGACTGGACATCCACAGGTCCCTATTGGTTACTGGCATTCCTGAGCACTGTAGCCATGCAGAAATCGAGGAGACCTTGAATGGGGTCCTCTTGCCACTGGGCACGTACCGTGTGGTCAACAAAATTTTTTTGCGGCAGGAGAACGTCAAAGCTGCGCTTGTTGAGGTTAGCGAGGGTGTGAACCTGAGCTCTGTACCCCGCGAGTTCCCGGGGAAGGGTGGTGTCTGGAAAGTGGTCTGCAGAGACCCCACCCAGGATGCTGAGTTTTTAAAAAATCTGAACGAATTCCTGGATGGCGAAGGGCGCACTTGGGAGGACGTGGTACGTCTCTTGAGGCTCAACCAGCATCCATCGTTCCCGAACCCAAACCAGCCTCCACCGAACTGGGCAGAAGCCATGGGGCTGCTCCTGGGCGCCGTGGTACAGGTTATCTTCTACATGAATGCAGAAATGCGTAATCGGGAGGAAGAAGCGAGGGCCGAGGAGGCCGAGCTGATGGCGACTTGGGCTTCAACAGCAAGGAGAACGGTAAAGAAGGAACCCGGACTGGGTGTAGAGGTGGGCTCGACTTTCAAGATGGAGGACCGAAACTACTGGAAGAATGCAGAGGACCGTGGTGACTCTCCAAAACCTCTATTTCGCCGGGCTGGAGGTAAGATTCGCTCCAGGAGAAGGAAGCAGAAAAAAAATCCTAAGCAAGAACCAATATGCTGGAGAAAACCCCAAGGCAACAATTACAATAAGGCAAATTTAGAAGGCGCTGAAGCTGCAGCTGCCCGAAACTCAGAGATCCCGGAGTCTGTCAAGAACAACAAAAAACCCTTTGTGAAACAGGAGGAGACAGTTTGGAAGAAGAAAAGAGTCTGGAAGGATCCCAACGATCTTCCTCGGCGTTCACGGGCCACAGCAGAGGGCCCTGGGAATCTGGAGGACTCAGATCAAGAGGGTGGTCCTGAGAGCCCTCCAAAGAAGAAAGCCATGACCTGGGCCACAAATAAGATCCCTGCCCCCATGAGGAAGAAGAAGAAGATGGGCATGGGCTCCCTCTCTTATGTTCTGATTGATTCTGAAGCTACCAAGAACACGCCCATGATTCCCAAGAAAGGGCCTGGTTCTAGAAGGGCCATGTTGGTTCAAAGGGCTCCTCGGGGGCCCCAACCTGCTAATGCACCTGCTAATGCACCTGCTAATGCACCTGCTAATGCAGCTGCTAATGCACCTGCTAACGCACCTGCTAATGCACCTGCTTCAGCTTCCTGTGCTCAGAAGACCAAGCCAGGAGGCTTCCCTCATGTCTCCAAAGGTGAGTAAATATAGACATGATGTGGTTAGTTGAAACAGGGGTGCAGTGTGGGGGCAGGGGGCCTAACAGGACCCCAGTGCATAAGGGCAGTGTTTGAAACCCCCTCCCAGGTGAGGGTTAGTGAGAAAGCCCAGTCCTCCCTCCTAGAGCCCTTGTTAGGCATCGTTTGGGTCTCTGTCAACCCGTGACTATCTCACCCACTTCCTTCCACAGCAATGTAATGGTTTTGGGCTGTGTAATCGTGTATCCCCAGCACTTTAGAGACCGAAGCAGAGGGCTGGGAGTCTACGATCAGCCTACACTACATAAAAGTTTATAATTTGATATTCTGTTGTTTGTTAGCATGCAGGACTCTAAGGCTGCTGTTTCTAGGGCTTGACTGGGTGGGGACGGGGGTGGGGGATGGGGGTGGACATGGTCCTGGGCTCAGGATGTTCCCAGGCAATAAATATCTAATTATGCCTGACCCTGTTACCCTTCTGGGGATATTCTGATTTATCCACAGATTCCAGAAAGCTATGATTTGGGGAACCCTGCACTGAGGAGGTGGAAGAGCATCGAGAAAGAAGTTTCAAGTTGGAAGCCGACTTTTTCTTTGTGGTTGAATGAAACGTGACTTTGGACTCTGTAGGGGCCTGTTAAGTGTGTGTGCTCTGACCCGCACAGGTAACGGATGTAAGGCCTTAGGAGGCGTGTGTGCCATGGTAACTCTGTGTCTTTTCCTCAGTGGGAGCTTCTTTTCATCTCTGCTCACCCTCAAAGGCAGAAGAGGTGATAAGTAGCTTTGGAAAATGCTAGAACATTCTTTCCCTTTTACCCACAAGAGGGCTCTTGGTTATGTTTACCCACATTTAGCCTTTATTTTCCTCTACCCTCTGCTTTTTCTTCTGGAGGCCCAGCCCACTTGTAGAGCCTGAAGTCCCGAAGGGCAAGGTGGCCATTTTGTCCCTTGTGCTGTAAGCATTCGGTAAGTCAGGCCTTGCTCTTCGAAGCTTGCTTTGTGTACTTCAACTTCGGTCCTTCAGCAGCCTAGCCAGAAGTTGGTTAGGTCCCAAGAGTTAGTTCTGGAGAAAACCCAAACATCTGCTTGCCCTTGAATTCTTCAGATTTCAGAGTCTTTAAAAAAAAAAAAACAAACAAAAAAACGGAGGGCAGGGGAGATGGCTCAGAGGGAGAGAGGACTTGCAATGTAAACACAAGGACCTAAGTTCTAATCCTTAGGCCTCATGTGAAAAGGTCCAGCATGGCTGCCTGTGCCTGTAACACCAGCATTGGTGGTGGAGACAGGTCAATCCCAAGGACTTGCTGGCCAGCCCCCCTATCTGAGCCAGTGAGGAGCTGGGGGCGTGGCCAAATGGCAGAGCTCCTGCCTAGCATATGCAAGGCCCTGGGTTTAATCTCCAGAACCAATAAAAAACAAAATGGAATAAAAACAGCACTTTAGTTCCCAAATGGAGTGATGCCCCTCTCAGAAAGCCTTCGGGGAGAGGAGAAGTTGATAGAGAAAAATCAACATTTAGCTCTAATTCTGTTGACCTCTTAGAGACCCCTATCACTGAGGCTTAGGTCAGATGCTCACATCATAGGAAGAAAGGGAAAACCTCTCTCTTTTCAAAAGTTTCTTTTAAATGGATGGAATTCTATCCTCTGAATTTAGTGCCATTAAGTCTGACCATGCTGCCCTGTACCTTTAGTGTGTGTGTGAAGGAGAGAGAATGGTGTCTTCACCATCTGTGGTTTCTAAGCTACATCCTGGGGACTCTTTTTTTCATGTTTAGAAGCACGAAAGAGATGCTGGAGACAAGACTCAACGAGAAAAGGGGCAGGGGCTTGCCACCAAGTTCGAGTCCCTGGGTTCAATCCCCAACACCCACATAGTGGAAAGAGAGAAGCAACACCCGCGTTAGCCTCTGATCTCCACAATTATTCCATGGGCACAAGTACGCCCCCAGGAAATAAATATAATAAAACATTTTAACATTCAGAAGAAGCAGCTGTGGTGACACGTGGCTGTAATCCCAGCATGTGGAGGTTGAGGCAGGAGAATTGCTGTGAGTTCAAGGCCAGCTTGGGCTATAGAGTGAGACCCTGCCTCAAAATAAATAAGTAAATAAGAACATTTTGTTTAAAGTGTAGAAAAATGAAAACTCAATTGTGTTGTAATCCAAAATATCTAAAATATTCCCTTGTGTGTATTGGATAACTGTAACTAGCCATTGACTCTGTATTTTGTATATAGTTGTATTTTTCTGTGTATGTGTGTGTCCATCTGTGCATGTGTGTGTATGTGGAGGCAGAGGGTTACTTTGGGTGTCACTCCTCAGCCACCACCCACCTTTTTATGAGACCCAGTCTCTCACTGTCCTGAAACTGGCTAGGAGGCTGGCGGGGCAGTGGACCCCAGGGATGCCCCCCCCTAACCCCAGAACTGGGGCTACAAGCCTGTGCTACAACGTTGACTTTTTGTTTGTTTTTGCACAGGTTCTGGGGATCAAACTCAGATCCTTCCTCTTGTAACATAGTTTTCAATGAGGTGTCGGGTGTGTGTGTGTGTGTGTGTGTGTATCCCACTCTCTAAGGGAGGGAGTGGAAGGGATCTGGTCCCCTGCATGTCCTGTAACACAATACCCAAAATGAGTCTGCACCTGTGTGTTTCGCTTTCCCGTTCAGCTGTGACAGCGAGGTCCCTTGCTAACCTGTGCTAACCTGGTACACAGCAGGCTTTCTGTCCTGGACTGCCAGCCCTCGTGAGTTTTCATGCGCTTTTCCCCACTGCAGATTTCTTGACCCAGAAACTGCGATCAGTTGTTAAACATTTGTCAGTGAATCAGTTAGCCGCCAGCCGCTTTTCCTGTGATAATCCTTGAGACGCCTTCGTGGAAGTAGCACATTGATACAACGATCAGTGAGTGTAAATGTGTGAGTGTAAAATAAAGTTGTGCAAATGAAGTTTCCGTGCAGTCTGTCTTGTTGGAGGAGGGAGCTTGGCGGAAGATTTTTCCTGTTAAGCAGTAAGAGATTCACGCGACTGTTGTTCGTTTCCCATCAGAGAAGTTATTTGTTCTTGGTTGTTGTGGGCTGTCATCCATGTCTACAATGACGTTATGGTTTCTAGACTAGGGGATAAGTGATCTGAAAGTAGTTCATTTAGTTATTTATGTTTTGGTAATAGGGATTGAACCACATGTACTAGGTAATCACCCCACTGCTGAGCCACACCCCAGCCCCTCACTGGGGGATTCTAGGCAGGGGCTCTACCACTGAGCAACACAACCAGCCCTCTTTTTTGGTGTGTTTGTTAGGTTTTGGTTTTTGTTCGTTGTTTTTGAGACAGAGTTTTTCTATGTAGACCTTAGTATCCTAGAACTTGTACGGTAGACCAGGCTGACTTCAAACTCAGAGATCCACCTGCTTCTGCCTCCCAAGTGCAGGGATTAGAGGTGTGCACCACCTCCACCTGGCTTTCTACACTTGAAATTTTATGTGGGTGCTGCATATTCACACCCAGGTCCTTACACCTGCACGGGAAGTACGTCACTGCCTGATGCCCAGAACTGGCGTCTTTACGAGCCTCTGGGGATTGTAATGTACACGGACCGAGAGCTGTAGGTGGACGACTGCGGGGGAAGTGGGGTCCAGAGGGTAAGGTCGGGCTTCTGTGAAAAGCAAACAAGGTGAGTTCCAGAGTTGCAGAGACCTGCGGCTGTAGAGGAGTTGATCTGCAACACTGCCATCTGTTGGCTGACTTAAAAGTCGTCTTTGGGCAAGGTCTTCAAAGAACCCCGTATTGGTCATCTGTTGGGGTCCGGTAACTCACTAGGAAACTGAGAAAATCCCCTTCGGCCTAATGTAGGGAGGTCTACGGATCGGACCCAGGTATGGGACACATGAAAGTAATCTCAGAGCCAAACTGCCTGCCAGCCAGAGCTGCCAGACATCTATCTGACAGCCAGGGATGAGATGAGAGTCCTGGCCTTCTGGAGCTGGTGAGGGTGGGGACCCAGAGTCAGATTCTGTTTCATTTTGTGACAAGATCTCATTCTTTTTTTTTCCTGGACAGGATCTCATTTTGTAGCTCAGGCTAGCCTGGACTTCTCTTCGAACTCATTGTGATTCTCCTGCCTCAGGCTCCCAAGTGTTAGGATTATAGGTGTAAACCACCATGATCAGCTTATATTGATTTCAGTGCTGAGGTTTTGAACCTGGGACCCCCTCCCCATGTTAGACAAACATTTTAGTACTGAGCTACTCCCCTAGTCAATATCCAACCCTCCACTCCTTTTGATATGGGCTGTCCTTGAACTTAAAACACAGCTGAGAACAACCTTGAACTTCAGATCCTCCTCCCCCACCTCCTGAATGTTGAGAGGATGCCCCAGCCCTGATGTCAAAATCTAATCTTTTGCGATTAGTGCCGTACCAAGGAGACAAAGAAATGTTTAAACCGAGTTCATTGTGTGGAATGTTAGGGAGAAGGTGAGAAGCGTTTTCACTTTTTACACACACTCCACCTTCCATTAGCACACACGGTGGGGAGTGTGGCAGCACGTGGGCAGGCTTGGTGCTGGAGCAGTAGCTGAGAACTCACATCTCAGTCTGCAGACAGGAGGCTGAGAGAGAAAGAGGGAGGGAGAGAGAGAGAGAGAGAGAGAGAGGGAGGGAGAGAGAGAGAGGGAGAGAGAGAGAGGGAGGGAGAGAGAGAAGAGAGAGAGGGAGGGAGAAAGGGAAAGAGGGAGAGAGGGAGGGAGGGAGGGAGGAGGGAGGGAAAGAGACAGAGAAGAATCTGTTTCAGCCAGTAGTTTAGCAGAATAGAGCAAGGCGGGAGTTTCAAGCAGATAGAGGAGGAAAGAAGGCCGAGTCAGGGAGACACCATGTAGCTTCCACAGAAGACAGAGGCCTCCACTGGAGCCTGGTAAGACTTTGCCGGTAGGCCATGACCTCGTGGTGATGCACAGATTAATGGAGATGGGTTAGTGTAGGATATAAGAGCTAGCTAGAAACACCTCCTAATCCTTCCTAAACAGTCCACTAACTGGAGACCGAACATTCAAATATATGAGTCTATGGGGGCCATTCTCATTCAAACCACTACATGCACTGAATTTTTTATTTTCTCTTTTTTTGTAATTTTTTTTTTCAAGACAGGATTTTTCTGTAGCTTTGGTTCCTGTCCTGGAACTAGCTCTTGTAGACCAGGCTGGCCTTGAACTCCCAGAGATACACCTGCCTCTGCCTCCCGAGTGCTGGGATTAAAGGTGTGCGCCACCACTGCCTGGCTTTTTTTTGTAATTTTTAAGATGTTTAATGTGAAAAAATGTCTTCCAATGTTACACTTAAAATTTTAAGGTTTATCTTATGGGTATATTATTCTATGTATATTTTATTTAATGTTTTGCTTGCATATGTGTGGTTGGAAGGGCATCAGATCTCTGCAAACTGGGGTTGTGAATGGTTGACAGCCACCATTGGGTGTCGGGAGCTAAAAACAAGTGCTTGTAACAGTCACACACACACAAACACACACACACAATAGTATCATTGTGTAGCTCAGACTGATTTGTTCTCAGGATCCTCCTGCTTCAGGCCACTGGGTACTGAGATCACCATGGCTGGCTGAACCATACCCACATGTTTTTATTCATTTATTTTATGTATTTTGTGGTTCTGAGATTGAATGCAGGACCTCTAGGGTACGAGGCAGATGCTCTGTGGCTGAGCTCCTCCCCTAGCCCCTTGCTCCTGGGTCTGGGACAGGTCACTGAGTTGCCCAAGCCTGTCTTGAACTGTGAGTCTCCCAGCGCAGGCCCAGTTCGAAGCATGTGTCATTTTTCCCCTCTCTGGTTTTTGAGACAGGGTTTCTCTGTGTGGTCCTGGCTGCCCTGGAACTCGCTCTGTAGACCAGGCTGGCCTCGAACCCAGAGAGATCCGCCTGCCTCTGTCTCCCGAGTGCTGGGACTAAAGGGGTGCGCCACACCATCTGCTGCCTTATATCTTTAAAACCTGTCTCCCCGGGCTGGAGAGACGGCTCAATGGTTAAGAGCACTGGCTGCTCTTCCAGAGACCCTTAACTGGGTTTCCAGCACCCACGTGGCTGTAGGGGTGAAGTGAGGGGGTGGCACTTGCAGATATTGTGGGAATGTTCTAGAACAATGGCAAATGTGTAACCATTGTCAGCAATTATAGGCTATTTCTGTGCCCCAGGAGAGCGTTGGATGTTTCTCTCTGCTTTTTAATCTTCCATGAGAAAATCACAGACTGTTTCAGATTAAGTCTGAAGCAAAAATGTCCTACTGTTACTTTCTCATGACCATGTGTACGTAACTGAGTTTTCTTTCATCAGTGCAAGGCAAGCTGTTTCTAAAACTGTCAACGGGGGAAAAGGAGGGGGAAAATCTGAGTTAAATGGCCAGAAAGGAAAGAGGCAGGGGAAGGGCTCACGATGCCCACCACAGCTAGGAAGATGTTGGCAGTTAATGGTTGCTGGCGGAGGGGTGTGGCCACTGGTATTACAGTGGGTTATATTGATTAGCCTATTAAGTAATTTTAGCAGTATTAAGAATGATTTTAGATGTAAGCTCAAGGACAATATTCTATTTTTTTAAAAGATATTCTGCCTCCATGTATACCCACACGCCAGAGGAGGGCGCCAGATCTCATTACAGATGGCTTGGAGCCACCATGTGGTTGCTGGGAATTGAACTCAGGACCTCTGGAAGAACAGACAGTGCTCTTAACCACTGAGCCATCTCTCCAGCCCAAGGACAATATTCTAGAATATAAAAAAAACACCCTAGGGCAGGCAAGCTGTAAATCTTGCACCTGTAGCCTGGATGAAGGCTGGTTCCATATTGGCCTGCAGCTGTGTGACACAGAGAGGAGTTTTAGAAAAAAAAGAGAAATAAAAAAAACAAGCCCAGCCGGGCGGTGGTGGCGCACGCCTTTAATCCCAGCACTTGGGAGGCAGAGGCAGGCGGATCTCTGTGAGTTCGAGACCAACCTGGTCTACAAGAGCTAGTTCCAGGACAGGCTCCAAAACCACAGAGAAACCCTGTCTCGAAAAACCAAAAAAAAAAAAAAAAACAAGCCCAAAGTACCAGAGACCTTATTTTACTTTTATTTTTAAGACAGGGTCTTACTACATTAGGCCAGTTTTAAAACACAAAACAAGCAACACCAAAAAAAAAAAAAAAAAAAAAAAAAAAGTGAAAGGCAGCCCAAGGCCACTGACATAGAGCTGGCTAAACAAACTGGAGCCTCGCCATAGGGATGAAGTCCCCAGAATAGAAAAGAGAAACTGGGACTGGAGAGACGGCCTTGAACTCACAGAGATCTGCCTGCCTCTGCCTCACAGCTCTGGCATCAAGGTATGCTCCACCATAACCAGCTACTATCATTTCGTTTGTGTTTTGAGGCAGTCTGAGCAGGTAGCACAGGCTGACCTCGAACTTGCAGCAATCCTCCTGTCCCAGCCTCCTGAAGATTACACATGTGAGCCATGATACCCATCATTTTGTACATTTTTTAAAAAAAACTTTGCCTGCACATATGTCTGTGTGAGGGTGCTGGATTCCCCAGAACTGGAGTTACAGACAGTTGTGAGCTCCCATGTGGGTTCTGGGAATTGACCTGGTTTTCTGAAAGAGCAACCAGTACTTTTAACTGCTGAGCCATCTCTCCAGCCCCACTTTGTACATTTTATTGATAATATATAATTAGTGGGCTGGTGAGATGGCTCAGGGAATAACGATGCTTGCTTCCGAGTCTGACCACCCGAGTTTGACCCCCAGAACCCACACCGTGGAAGGAGAGAAGAGAACAGTCTTCCTCAGGCTGTCTTCTCTGTGTGTGCTACTAAATAAATAAATACAATTTAAAATCTGAATGATTAAATTGTAAGTTAAGTCCAGTGGTGTTGGGCTTTCTGTGCTTTGCAGAACATTCAAAGGAGAGCCACCCCAGAATGTAATTTTAGGCTCTCTGGCAGCAGGGAGGAACAGTTTTTATGAACTAACTTTTGGACCTCCATTCAGAAGCATATTTATTGATTGTACACAAAGGTTGTGTTTGGAGTACAACAAGTTCCTCATACCAAAGCTCCTTTTCTACTCAATACGTTCTCTGAAGAAAACCATGACACCCTGCAGCTGTCTGCAGGACCCAGTAATGCAAGACCACCAAGTGTGCCTGGATAGTCTTGTGACCAAGGCCATGCAATGAATGGAAAACCTCCCCAGAAAAACAACTCCATAAATCATGGAAAACAGTCACTGCTCTCAAAGAGATTTCAAGGTCCAGGTACTGCCAGCAAACACTGGTGCATTCTGCTCTTACCTGAGACCCGGTGAGAAACAACTAGACTCTAATGTTTACCCTAGCCACAGTGACAGCTAGATTCCCACGACACGGGGCACATGCCTGTCATTTCATCACGTGGGAGGCTGAGGCAGGAGGATCTCTCAGTGTATTAGAGGCCAGCATGTGTCCCATAGTGAGACGCTGTCTTTAATATTTAATGTGTGCAGATGTTGTCTACATGTATTTCTGTGGATGCCGGGTGATCATAGAGGTCAGAAAAGGGCATTAGATTTCCTGGGATTAGGGTTTCAGATGGTTGTGAGTACTGTGCGGGTGCTACGATTGAATCAAGGTCCTCTGGTAGAGAAGCCCCAAGACTCCATCTTTAAAAAGAAGGAAATTACTTTTGTTTTGGCACCATCCTTCCTCGCTCCAGTGTTCAGACAAGTGCTGACCCTAGCTTGGTCCCACAGATCCTGAAAAATCCAAGAGTGGTGTGATGGGGAATTGAAATAAAAATATGTATTTTTGAATAGAAGTACAAAATCTTCTCTCATTTGCAAGGGAAACCACTCTGACTGGACCTCTAGAACAGTGAGCCGTGTGTTCACACCCATTGCAAAATGTCATGCTGTTTTATTGCTCTTATGTCATCGAGGGTGAACACATCCTTGGCAGAGCCTCTGCCCATTCTTGGACAGGGAGAAATGCCCACCACGTGGCTGCTGACTTGGGCAGCCTCACAGGGAGGACGTGCTCCTGCGGGGTGGGGCTGTTCTGGCCAGGCCCTCCATGTCTTATTTGGTGACAGATATCCAAGAAGAAGTCACATGAATGAAGCGTTTGGTGTCAGACTTGGAGAAAGAGGAGAAAAAGGCAAAAGAAGGACTCACCGTGGTTGTGACATATAACACGGTCTTGACTTTCTAACATGCTTTATGTTTAGGCCATGTGGTTTGGTCTTTATTTTCAAAGGAGACAAACACAAGAAGTGGCCCGAAAGCTCATTGCCAAAATACCGCATGGAGACATTTTAAAATAAGAAACGTGGGGCATTAGACATTTGAACAGTACAGAGCTGAAATTACGGTGGCCTCTTTGCTTGTCCCTTACTTATCGCCAAAGCCAGTGACCACAGTGGTTTTCATTTTCCTTCTAAAAGAGAAAAGTATTTATGTATATATCAGCATGCGTCTCTTTGTGTTTATATATGTATTATTGCATATATGGATGTCTGCATCTATGTGTTTATATATGTTTGGGTATATGTACATAGTGTAAATATGTTTGTTTTTGTGCATCTATTTGTCTATGCATGCTTATTCATATGTGAAAACTAATGGATTACATGAAATAATAAAAATTAAATATAATTCTTTTTTTATATGTATGGTGTTGGGGCTAGAACTCAGGGCCTTCCGAAAACCAGGTAAATGCTCTATCGTTGAGCCACACCCCAGCCCCTCACTGGGGGATCCTAGGCAGGGGCTCTAAACACTGAACCACACCTCCATCCCCTCACTGGGGGATCCTAGGCAGGAGTTCTACCACTGAGCCAAATCACAACCCCATGCACACAAAAAACCCTTTCCTACTAAGTGTGAAGGTATGTGCCTGCAATTCCTGTTTTCTCTAGGGTAAGTCAATCATATCACAAGTTCCAGGCTAACTTGGGCTACACAGTGAGGCTTTGTCTTAAACAACAGCAGCAAAACCTCTTTCCTCTGTAAACAACCAGCCGCAGATATTTTGTTATAGCAACATAGCCTGGACCAACACATCACCTTTGTCTGTAATCATGGTGTGGATATAGAAGGCTGTGTGCTTCCAGGAGGGACAGAGATCCCAACCTTGGATCAAAATGTAAAAGATTCAAGAAACCTGGCTCATAGTTAGACCTGAGAAAGAACAGTGTAAGCACTGGCAGGGAGGCGACGTGTCTGTGATGCGGAGAGCTGGGAGGGTTGTATGCCTGGAAAGACAGTGGACACATCGACTACTAGAAAGAATAATGTCCCAAGCGCTAACTTCTCCAGCGTAGCTGCAATGAAGCCAGCACCGCCCCCTGAACGACAGCAAAATGTGTTCCAGACTCACTGAGCCCAACCAGTGTATTCTACTCACCCCACACCGGGGCCTCATCTCTCTCCGCCAAATGCTCCAGTCTCCCCCCACTGTAAACAGACAGAGCAAGCCTGCCATAACCACGATCTGGGCTCCTAAATGCATAGTTTGTCCCATCTGGACACCCGTGTATGCTCAGAAGTCACCTGCAGCCTGGTGAAAGGTAACTTCTCTGTAAACACTGCTCTGTCAAACAAATGAGCCATTCTGTTGCTGCGCTCTCGATTTGGAATGTGCCTAATAAAACCGGGGCCAGCCATGCAGTCGAGTGCCAAAGACTCATAAACCCAATAGCAAATATTACGGGTCAGCATTTTTACTTCCCTTTTGAGGGGCAATGCATCTCTGGGTTACAGTGTACAATGTTATCTATGCACAGAGATGAAGTGGAGTGGGGCCGGAGAAGTGGCATACGGGTTAACAACGATTCTTGCTCCTGCTGAGAACCCAAGTTCCGTTCCCAGTATCCAGGCCATGCTGCTCACAAGCCCCTGTAACGCCAGCTTCAGGGCATCTGACACCCCTTCTGGCCTCCTAGAGGACCTGCACACATGTGGCACACACACACACATATAAAAATAAAGCTTACAGAGAAGCATCGAAGGCGATTTCTCTCCCCGCAACCCTCTTCTTTTAAATGTGATTACAGATGGCTATGAGCTGCCATGTGGATGCTGGGAACTGAACCCGGGTCCCCTGCAGTTCTTTTTTTTTTTTTTTGATTTTTTTTAAATATTTATTTATTTATTTATTATGTGTACAGCATTCCTTCCATATGTGCCCGCAAGCCAGAAGGGGGCGCCAGGTCTCATTATAGATGGCTGTGAGCCACCATGTGGTTGCTGGGAATTGAACTCAGGACCTCTGGAAAAGCAGTCAGTGCTCTTAACCACTGAGCCATCTCTCCAGCCTCCCCTGCAGTTCTTAACTGTTAGGCTATCTCTGCAGTCCCTTCCCACGCTCCTTCTGTGAGACTTGCAGTAATGTGATGGAAGCCAGGCCTGGAAGTTACGAAGCAAATGCTCTGTTGTTGAGCTCTGGCCCAGCTCAGTGTCTTAGGAATTCGAGAGAGGAAGTGTGTCCTCAGGATTGGAGCCACACTTGCTTCCATATTGCATAAACAATTTTTATACAGTACAATTATGTTTAAAATATTTTAAGATTTATTTTTAAGTGTGGGTGCTTAAGGGAAACACAGAGTGCATTATATCTCTGAAACTGGAATTATAAATAGTTAGGTTTTTTTTTTTTGGTTTTTCGAGACAGGGTTTCTCTCTAGCTTTTGAGCCAGTCCTGGCACTCGCTCTGTAGACCAGGCTGGCCTTGAACTCACAGAGATTCGCCTGCCCCTGCCTCCCAAGTGCTGGGATTAAAGGCGTGCGCCACCACTGCCCGGCTTTTTGTTTTGTTTGGTTTTTTTGGAGCCTGTCCTGGAACTAGCTCTTGTAGCCCAGGCTGGCCTCAAACTCACAGAGATCCATCTGCCTCTGCCTCTCGAGTGCTGGGATTAAAGGCATGAGCCACCACTGCCCGGCAGTATTTAGCTTTTTAATATTTGTTTCTTTAGTGCCGGTCTCACTATGTAGTCTTGGTTGGGCTGGAACTCGCTATGTAGATCAGGCTATGTAAACCAGGCTGGCTTTGAACTCAGAGAGCAGCCTTCCTCTTCCTCCTAAATGCTAGGAATAAAGGTGTATGCCACCAGCCTTGGCTACAGGTAGTTGTGAATTGCCGTATGGTTGCTGGGAACCCAATTTAGGCCCTTTGCAAGAGCCACCAGTGCTTTTAACCACTGAGCCACCACTCCGGGCCCACTTCCTGTTTTTCCAGAGGTTCTGAGTTGAGTTGGAAGTCTTCAGGAGGGCTGGCTTCAAACTGTATTTCCAGTTCTAGGGGATCAGATGTCCTATTCTGACCTCCATGGCACCAGACACACATGGTACACAGGCAGACACACAGGCAGAACACACAAACACAAATACGTAATAAAAAAGGAAAGATTTTTGAAAATAACTTTCTGCATGTGTATATTTACACGGATCCAGCTGTTCTTATTTTATTCAGGAAGTAGCAGTGTTACAGTCTGTTGCTTTTAACGTTATGCTCAGCCTGAGGTGTATCTTGGTTGGTAGAATGCTTGCCTGGAAGCCAGGGGCCCTAAGTCTCATCCTCAGCGCTGAATAAATCAGGCGTGGTGGTGCAGGCATGTAGTAGCTAGCCCGGATCTTAAGAAGTGGAGGCAGGAGGATCAGAAATTCAACATTTTGTTTACATAGCAAATTTAAGATCAAACTGGGAAACATGAGATCACGTCTAGAGGTGGGAGTAGAGACAGAGAAAGACAGAGAGAATCAGAGAAAAAGAAAGGAGCCTCGTAGTGATACTCAAAACTCTGAATCGGCTGCTGGGTACCCTTCAATCTGGCTTCTGTGCCCTTATCAGTTCTGTCATTATTCTTTTACTATTTCCTAACTTTCTGAACCTAAACGAAGTTGCAGGCTTACTTTGTTATTTTCCGTGTCCCCCTGCCCACGCCCTGCCCGAGAAAGAAAGCGAGGAGCTGACCCTTCGCTTCGTTTCTCATATCTCGACTTTTCTACGCCTAGGTCTCTGATTTCAATGCAGCTGGACCCGCCCTCCGATGGCAGAGGCGATGCTCTAGCGGTTGCCAAGGAGACCGCAAAACCGCAGCGCACAAGGAAGCTATGACGTCACTACCGGAGCAAGTGCAGCCGCCACCATCACATCCTGGTCTTTAACTCTGTCACAGTGCACATGAGAGCGACCTTTGGGCCAGCAGTGAGAGGCGACCTACTCCAACCTGCCAAGTCGCTACCTACGACACTGGGAGACTAGCGGTTGTCAAGGCCACCAGCAAGCAGTTCAGGGGATTCCGCATCATCAAACTCCTTGGAGAGGCCTTGCCCAGGACCTGGGAGCCACGACCACCCAGCTCCAGTTCTGTGGTCCATGTGAGTAGCTAGGAACTTCCAGGGGTGAGCTCAGAGGGGGCAGGCTGCAGAAGGCTGGGTTCCTCTTGACTGAGTAGGACCAATTGGTTCTATTATTAGCCTCACCCGTGAGGCCTGGTTTTCTCATCACCCTCAGAACAATCTCTCGGCACCCTGGATCCTTCTGTGGGTTCTCGAGGCAGCTCCACCGCGCAGCAGCGCGCATATAGCTGCCTCAAGGAGCTGGGCAAGATGGTATTTGGAGTCCAGGACATTGCATTGTTAGAACATGGGTGCAAGGCCTTGGAGGTGGACAGTTACAAGTCCTTGATGATCCTGGGGATCCCAGAGGACTGTAGCCACCAAGAATTTGAAGACATCATACGGACTCCGCTCAAACCGCTGGGCAAGTTCGAAGTGGCTGGGAAGGCCTATCTGGAGGAAGATAGGTCCAAGGCGGCCATCATCAGGTTGGCAGAGGACCTCAATTACGACGTGGTGCCCAGGCAGATCAAGGGCAAGGGCGGTATGTGGAGAGTGGTCTACATGCCCAAGTGGCAGGACATCGAATTCCTGACCAAGCTCAATTTGTTCCTGCGGAGAGAGGGCAGGACGGTAGAGGATGTGGCCCGCATCCTCAGTCGCGAGCTGTGCCCCACCACTGTAGTTCCCGAAGAGCTACCTTCCAGGGAGTGCAGTCTGTCTCTGCAGGGGGAGAACGCAGACAAGAGAGCCACCGCCAAGGCAGATGAGATGTCCCCTCTCAAGGATCCAGAGAAGGAGAGCAAGGCTGAAGAGGGCAAGAAGGGCAAGAAGAAAAGCAAGAAAAGTCGGCGCCGACAGCAGGCTTCTGATAAGAAGCCGTGAGGTGATGCTGGATGACCGTGGATGGGGGCTGTGTGTGGCAGGGGGGGTGGGAGTCATCCCAGTGGGAACGGGATGACCGTGGGGGGCACATAGCATTTTGGCGCTTGAGAGTGAGTGTGGATAGGAGGTGCTGGACCGGTGAGTGGCGACTTTTGAGCCAGAATGAGCGTCACCTGAGTGTTTTGCATGGCATTTGACTCTGTGAAGAAAACTTATTTATTTTGGTCAATGCTGAGAGTTGCATTTGAGCATGTTACTCACGTGCTCTATCAGGAAACCATGTACCCAGAGCCTCACTAGGCGATTCTAGGCAAACTCTCTGTTAACGAGCTAAGGCTTCAGCGTGAGCCTGGTACTTTCATCTGAGCTCACTTTTGGACTGCAGCTGAGTGTGTGTGTGGCTAACATCCGGTTGATGTGGGTCATCTCTTCCTGTTTTGTTTACTCCGCACGTGTCTATTTCATACCTACGGTATCCTCGAATGGCACTTAGATCTTGGAATAAAGAAGGTGGAAAATCCCAACAGAAGTGTCTGTGACACTCAGGGGTAATAATGGGAGTACTTGCATACGTCTAAGGGAGAGAATTTTTCATTTAAGTTTAGATAAAGTTAAGGGATTGTATACAGTTGATTGTGGGACACTTTATTCATTCAACCAACAAAAATTTCTCCAGCATCTGAAATGTTCCAGGTACAGGACACACAGTTAATGATTTTTAGTCTTACCTTCATGGCTCTAATTCTGTATTTGAAGAATTGTAGGTAACATTTGAGACTGTGCAAGGAACACGGAAGTGTGTGTGTGTGTGTGTGGCGGGGGGGGGAGGGGTATTGCTTGAGTAAAGGAGAGAAGCTTCTTATTGAGAAGGGTCCCAGAGACTTGTAAAAGACTTTTAGCAACTGAGAGGCCAGCAGGACCAGCCCCTCAGAGGGAGCCAAATCCACAATCGTGTGACTGTTGCCACGGAGACCACAGAGGGGACAGGTGCTTGCTAGCCATTGCCTGAAGAGAAGCTCCTTGATGGCAAGCTTTTGAGACCGTTTTTTTGCTAGTCTTGCCAAAATGGGAGCTGACCCCGGAAGAACCAGTCCTGAAGAACCTAGCTGGGAACAAGGGTCACCATTCTGCCATCACCAGAGACTTGATGTTGAAGACAGTTCAGAAGCCAAGGCTGAGTCGTGGGCTACCTGTGGGCTCCACTGAGGACTCTGTTGTTCTGTATGTATCCCTAAATAGCTGTGACTGTTCAATAAATGTCAACTCTCCCTTCCTGAAGGGAGGGTCGTGGTGAGACCCTTCAACCCCGATTGGCACCTGAGGTAGGCATATATATAAACATCCCCAAATTAAATCCCAGGAGTCATGCCTTGGAGGAAGAAAAACACTCTTAAAAAAAAAGTGGGGGGCCGGGCGGTGGTGGCGCACGCCTTTAATCCCAGCACTTGGGAGGCAGAGGCAGGCGGATCTCTGTGAGTTCGAGACCAGCCTGGTCTACAAGAGCTAGTTCCAGGACAGGCTCCAAAACCACAGAGAAACCCTGTCTCGAAAAACAAAAAACAAAAAACAAAAAAAAAAAAAGTGGGGAGGGGGTAGGACAGACTTCCCATTGACAGAGAGAGAGAGAGAGAGAGAGAGAGAGAGAGACTGATTAAGTCAGGCTTAATGGCTCATGGAATCTCTGCACCACTTGGGAGGTGGGAGCAGGAAGATCAAGAGTTCGAGGTCAGCCTTGGCTGTATAGTAAGTCTGAGGCCAGTCTGGGCTACATGGTATTCTGTCTCAATAAAAAATAATTGGTTTTCAAGTCTATAAACTGAGTATTATGTGAGGGTGGCGAAGAGGAAAAATATTGGGAGCACAGCACAAAGGTTCCTGAGCCCACAGATCTCCAGAGAAACCAGGAATGTTGAACATACAGGATTGTCTTTCCAATGGGAAAGATGAAAACCTGTTCTTCCATCCAGAAAGCTGGGAACTGGAAGTGATTAACAGCTTGGTGAGTTGTGTTCTCTGTTGGGTCAGGCCATATCCAGCTCCTATAACTAGTACCAGAGTAGGTTAGTAACCTAAATGACCCTAATAGCCAGAGGCTCCCCCAAGCTCCCACAACCAGGACCAGCAGAGGCTAATAGCCCAAATGACCTCTGTGCTGTCTGTGTGACTGAGACCAGGCCAGATCCTTAGCCCCTTAAGCTAGTATACAAGTAGTGTACCTCCAGAGCCCTTCTTCTTGGAAGAAACGACACAGATCCTGAGTTGTTGCGAAGTAATCACACTTCCTTGTGCAGCGGGGATTGATTCACAGCAGGGAGCTTTCCCCCCTAATTATACTGGACTTAAATACATTGGGAATAAACCACCTGTTATTAGACTTCCCCAAATCTGATCCATGTTGATGAAGTCAGTCTACACCAGGTTTTCATTCCTCTCTCTTCGAGGGGTTCGCTTCCCTCTATGACACCTTCAGGGACCCCCTCAGAAAAAACAAATAGTGCAATCCAGCCGGGCACTGGTGGAGAGAACACCTACAAAGTTCTACTACTTCAGGGATCTATGAGGGCTCCAGCTGAATTTCATATCAAAACTAATTTATGGGGGCTGGAGAGATGGCTCAGGGGTTAAGAACACTAACTGTTCTTCCAGAGTGCTGGGTTCAGCATCCATATGGCAGCTCATACTGTCTGACTCCAAGGTCTGACACCCTCTTACACACACACAGGCAACAACACCAGTACACATCAAGTAAATAAACTAACCCCTCTTTAAAAAAATGTAGGTATGTACACACAAAAATTTAATGTTTTGAGACAGTCTTGCTATGCAGCCTATGCTGGGCTGAAACTTACGTATCCCAGGCTGGCCTTTATTTAACTCACGATCTTCTTGCCCCAGTTCCCCCTAGGGTAGGAGTTACAGACTTGCACCTGTGCCTATGTATTGATTTTTCTCCTATCTTATAACATGGAGTTGCCATATCCTGTTTGTTTTGGGATACTGTGGTTCTCTCTTAGCATCAAACTCCCTCAGCCTCCAGAGTGCTGGCATTATAGGTAGGAATCCTTCACTCATCTTTCCCTCAGTGTCTGTGATCCACTGCAAATACCTCTGGAGTGTGGGGATTAAAGGTGTGCATCACCATGCTCAGGTATGTGCAGGTCTACCTGTGACTTTTCCGTCCCCTTTTGATTTCTTGGAAGTTACTACCTAATGTCAGAACCAAAGGCTGTCTACCTTTCCATCTGGGACGCCATGCCGTTGGAAAAGCCTGTTTCTGTCCATACTACTTATGTCCTCAGTAGTGTCAAGACACTAAAGGGAGTTTTCCAGTTCAGTTGACTGACATAACCTAAAGTCTCAGAGACATTGGTTTCTATCTACTTCCTCTTTCTGGTATCAACCTCAACTTTCTTTTCTTTAGTACAGTGATTAGCAGGATAGAGGTTTTCCTGCTGTCTCCACAAACACTTTTGAACTTCTTACACATCTGTAGTCAAGAAGCTTGTGGCTCTATATGCTGTTGAGAGGAAGCCAGAAAAGGGTTGTGAGTTTGATCCCCAGGTCCCATGTAGTGGGAGGTCTCCACATGAGCGCCATGGGCATGTGCACCCACCACAACACACACACACTCATACACACACACACACTATATATATATGTATATATGTATATATATATACATACATATAATTTTAGATAAAGAAGAGGTTCTTGCCAGGCGGTGGTGGTGCACGCCTTTAATCCCAGCACTCAGAAGGCAGACGCAGGCAGATCCCTGTGAGTTCGAGGCCAGCCTGGCCTACAGAGTGAGTTCCAGAACAGCCAGGGCTACAGAGAAAAACCCTATCTTGAAAACAAAAGACAAAACAAAACAAAGAAAAAACAAACGAAGGAGAGGTTCCTGGCTCCACGTTTACCGTTTTAGCCCTGGCCCTGACATTGCCACTCTCAGAGCACTGTGTGTCTGTGCTAATTATTACATTATTACATTAGCCTGATCTTACGTAGATGCCGCACGGCCTCCACCTTGTCTGTCTGATGCATGCTGTTTAACATCAAGGTACAATGGCTGTATAATAAAGGACAATGTGACATTTTTTCTTCTTATTTTGCAGCCTGAGACATGCATGCTTTTCCCGGTATTTCTCATATGACCACTGTATCTGTGACAGGTAACATGAATCGTTATTAAATGCTGCCCACAAATCCAGACCAGAGACAGTTTCCTCAGGGAGATTGCTGGGACCAGGTGACATTTCCCGACACTGCACTGCAGGCTGTTGTGTGACTGCAACAATTTGGTACCTACTGTCTCCATGCTGCAGATGTCAGGCAGAAATCCCCAAGTAAATTACACCAACCCTCCCCACAAACCCCATTTAAGAAGTGGGTTTACTCTTCTTTGTTCTTTGTGGTTGATACTCCACTGTATGCTTATGAACTAATAAAATAAATAAATAAATAAATGGATGCTAACGAAACCACAGTGTGTCCTGAGTATGTTGGGGAGGTGGGGAAGCCACACAAGACAACACTTAGGAAAATTATCTGGCTGAAAAAAAAATTAGGCCAATAAAATGGCTAAGTAGATAAAGATGCTTTCGATCAAACTTGCATATGGTAGAAGGGGTAAGCAAATTCTCACAAGTGGTTCTCTGACTTCCACATACATGCGTGTGCCTCTCTCTCCCTCTCTCTCTCTCTCTCTCTCCTCTCTCTCTCTCTCTCTCTCTCTCACACACACACACACACACACACACACACACAAAGGCATTATTTTTTAAATTCCAAAAACTGCTTTGATGAGTTTTGCCTCACGATTTAAAAGCGATGGTATCTGATGCTATTGGCTAGAGAACACGGAACACCAAGCTTTCTTTCACCTGGCTGACTTCCCAGGACCTCAGGCTGTTTTCCAAAGCAGAGGTGAAAGCTGGAACACTTTGTTTAAAACAAAAACAAGTGGTGGAGAGGTGGGTGTGCTGGGCTGTGATTCCTGTTCTTGGGAGGGGGAGACTGAAGGACCTTTAAGGCCAGCCTCAGCTACAGGAAACCCTGTCTCAAAAACCTTCAAAACCGTGGCTGTTTATGCAGCTCTGTTGTGGACTGCTTGCTTACCTAGCTGGTATGCGGGAAGCCCCTGGGGACCATCCTAAGTGTTGCAAAAACTGGGGTGGGGGTGTTCCATTACTTGAGAGGAAGAGGCAGGAGGATCAGAAAAATCAAGGTCATTCTTGGCTATGTACTGAGTTCATTCTGTCTCAAAAATGAGATGGGGGAGGGAGATGGCTGACTGTTCAGAGCACTGATTGCTTTCCCAGAGGACCTGCCTTTAGTTCCCAGTGCAAACAATGACTTACTGCATCTGCAGTTCCACGTCTAAGGGACATACTGCCCCCTTCCACCCCCTTTGGGTGCCAGATGGGCAAGTATATACACGCGTGCGTACACACACACACACACACACACGCAAGCATAACACCCATACATGGAAAATAAATTTTGTTTAGAAATTGAAAAAAAATGGAACAAAATACACACACAAACAAATAAAAAATTAAAAACTAAACCAAACCACAAAACAGTGATGGGTCCTACCCTTCAAGTTAGGCATGGTGGTCCATTTTTTTTTAATCCCAGCGCTTGGGAGACAGAGATAGGAGGATCTCTGAGAGTTCTAGGTTAGCCTAGTCTATCTACATTAGAAGTTCCTGGACAGCCAGGGTTACAAAAACAAGCAAACACCCCCCCACCCAAAAAAAAGTCAAGTTGTTCCTCAGGTACTCAAACCATTCGTTCTTAATCCTGAAGAAAAAAGGTCTGGTTTATGACTGTGATTGTTACAAAATCAAACTAACAAGAAAGAAGCAAGAAAAGACCTTTTTTTCCCCCATTAAGTTAAGGAGTCTGGGGATCCTCGCAGGAAAGGGAAGCCAGAGGCAATGAGCAGGGTGAGATACTTGGTAAATCTTGGAAACAAAGAACCCTCAGGTCTTCGAGTTCGCTTACAGAGAGTCAGGGGTCTTGCTCAGAGCAGGCAACAGCTCTACCACGGTTTACACCCCAGACCCCAAAACAATCAGAGCAAGACAGGACAGGCAGAGACTCCTTTGGTTGACTCCTCCTTGACTCCTCTGAGCTCTCTCACGCTGGATCTCAGCTGTCTCCTGTGGCAGAGGATTTATGTCCTGCCTTGAGGCAGCCAGAGGGAAGGAACAGTGAGAATCTCCCCTGATAAGTTTCCTCAGGTCAGTAACTCTCAGACAGAAGGAAGAATGACTCACTTCTCCAGGGTCCTTCATCTGTAAACTACAGCACCACAGTCCCATAATGCTCTGGCATACTTTGGTTCAGATACCAGCTTTCGATTTTATTAAATTCAATTGCTATTATTAGGGATTGAACTCGACCCAGGGCCGTGCTACCTATAGGCCAGCACTCTACCCCTGGGCCAGGTCCCCAGTCCCTAGCTGAAGGATTCTAGTGAGAGGCTCTACCACTGAGCCACACCCCAGCCCCTCACTGGGGGATTCTAGGCAGGGGCTCTACCACTGAGCCACACCCCAGCCCCTCACTGGGGGATTCTAGGCAGGGGCTCTACCACTGAGCAACAATAGACATTTCTTTTAAACAGTATAAAGTTTAGTTATACAATGGTTGCACCCTAGACTGGGTGGTTTAAAACACCTTCAGCAGAAATGACCAGTAGCAATTTTTATAAAATCAACTATCTGGGATTTTCACTTTTAAGTTACTATATGTGTGTGTGTGTGTGTATGTATATATATACTCACACATACAAATATATATATATATATGTATATATATATACATATACATATATGCACTGTGGAATAATCATTTTGTACACTATGAAGATGTGTCCTTGCCAAGGTGCCTTCTGATTGGTTTAATAAAGAACTGAATGGCCAATAGATAGACAGGAGGTATAGGCAGGACTTCCAAGCACAGGGAGGACTCTGGGAAGAGAGGCAGAGAAACTAGCCAAATACATAATGAGACACAGAATGGGATCGAGGCAAAAACCAAGTGGTAGAATGTAGATTAATAAAAATATGGATTAATTTGTCATATGAGCTAGTTAGGAACAAGCCTAACTTTCATAATTGATTAGTCTCTGTATTATTAATTGGGAGTTGGCAGCAGACCCAAAGGAAAGTCCTACTGCTTATATGTGTGTGTATAATATATATATTATATATAATTTTTCTGAGAATTATTCTTAGAAATTGAATTTTTGTACTTCTGATCTTCCTGTCTTAGTCTTCAGAGAAGCCTGGGTATGAGACATTAAACCCAGTTTAAGTTGTTTTATTTTTTTTTTTGTTTTTTTTTTTTGTTTTTTTTTTTTCGAGACAGGGTTTCTCTGTGGTTTTGGAGCCTGTCCTGGAACTAGCTCTTGTAGACCAGGCTGGTCTCGAACTCACAGAGATCCGCCTGCCTCTGCCTCCTGAGTGCTGGGATTAAAGGCGTGCGCCACCACCGCCCGGCTTTTATTTTTGTTTTTTTGAGACAGGGTTTCTCTATGTGGTTTTGGAGCCTGTCCTGGAACTAGCTCTTGTAGTCCAGGCTGGTCTCGAACTCACAGATATCTGCCTGCCTCTGCCTCTTGGGTGCTGGGATTGAAGGCACGCGCCACCACTGTTAGAAAATTTTTCCTAACATGAGCTCTCTGCCGACGCAAATCCCAATCAAGCAAAATCAAAACAAGCCAAATTAAAAAATATCCAGGTTTAATGGGATTCCTGCGCTCTCGGGTGGCCGAGGGGGAACCGGGAGGCTGCCACAGTGACCACCTTGAGGAAGGAAAAGGGGCCACGTGTTCCTCTTTTGGGAGTTCATTTAAATACCCTGTGGGAGTGGTCCTGACACCCCCCTCAGGCCTGGGGGCTGGGATAGATGCAAGCGACTGGGGTCTATGCTCCCAACTTTAACACCACTGCCCAGTTTAAGAAGGTTTTTAAATAAGATTGAGTACATCCCATGCTCCTCTTTTTGGGTCTGGCTTACTTCACTCAGGATAGTGTTTTCTATTTCCATCCATTTGTATGCAAAATTAAAGAAGTCATTGTTTTTTACTGCTGAGTAGTACTCTAATATGTATATATTCCATACTTTCTTCATCCATTCTTACATTGAAGGGCATCTAGGTTGTTTCCAGGTTCTGGCTATTACAAACAATGCTGCTATGAACATAGTTGAGCATATACTTTTGTTGTATGATAGGGCCTCTCTTGGGTCTATTCCCAAGAGTGGTATTGCTGGGTCCAGGGGTAGGTTGATCCCGAATTTCCTGAGAAACCGCCACACTGCTTTCCAAAGTGGTTGCACAAGTTTGCATTCCCACCAGCAATGGATGAGTGTACCCCTTTCTCCACAACCTCTCCAGCAAAGGCTATCATTGGTGTTTTTTATTTTAGCCATTCTGACAGGTGTAAGATGGTATCTTAAAGTTGTCTTGATTTGCATTTCCCTGATCGCTAAGGAAGTTGAGCATGTCCTTAAGTGTCTTTTGGCCATTTGAACTTCTTCTGTTGAGAATTCTCTGTTCAGCTCAGTGCCCCATTTTATAATTGGGTTGATTAGCCTTTTACGGTCTAGCTTCTTGAGTTCTTTATATATTTTGGAGATCAGACCTTTGTCAGTTGCGGGGTTGGTGAAGATCTTCTCCCAGTCAGTGGGTTGCCTTTTTGTCTTAGTGACAGTGTCCTTTGCTTTACAGAAGCTTCTCAGTCTCAGGAGGCTCATAAATAAAGGACATTGAGTCTATAATTTGCGATCCTAGAGAAGCTAAATAAGAAGGTGAACCCAAAGAAAAACATATAGGCATCCTCCTGAATATTAACCTTCATCAGGTGATGAAAGGAGACAGAGACCCACATTGGAGCACGGGACTGAAATCTCAAGGTCCAAATCAGGAGCAGAAGGAGAGAGAGCACGAGCAAGGAACTCAGGACCGTGAGGGGTGCACCCACACACTGAGACAATGGGGATGTTCTATCGGGAACTCACCAAGGCCAGCTGGACTGGGTCTGAAAAAGCATGGGATAAAACCGGTCTTGCTGAACATAGCGGACAATGAGGACTACTGAGAACTCAAGAACAATGGCAATGGGTTTTTGATCCTACTGCACGTACTGGCTTTGAGGGAACCTAGGCAGTTTGGATGCTCACCTTACTAGACCTGGATGGAGGTGGGTGGTCCTTGGACTTCCCACAGGTCAGGGAACCCTGATTGCTCTTTGGGCTGATGAGGGAGGGAGACTTGATGGGGGAGGGGGAGGGAAATGGGAGGCAGTGGCGGGGAGGAGGCAGAAATCTTTTATAAGTAAATAAGAAAGAAAAAAAGAGATTATCCCTGCACTTCAGAGACAGAGTCAGGTGGATCTTGGTTTCAGAATAGCCAAGGCTACACAGAGGAATTCTGTCTTGAAAAACAGGCAAAAAAATTACATTTATTTATTTAAGTCTGTGCTTTGCCTGTGTGTCTATATGAGTGCCATGTGTGTGTCTATATGAGTGCCACGTGTGTGTCTTGGTACCCTTGGAGGTCAGAAGAAGGCATTGGATCCCCCGGAACCGGAGTTACAGATGGTTGTGAGGGGAAGCTGCAGGCAGTAACAGGACCCAAATGAAGCGGACTCCCAACCTCAGCTCTTCCCCCCAGCCTGTAACAGCCTCTCTGGCACTTTCCTTTCTCTCCATTCTCTCTTCTCTCAGTGCTAATGATCTGCCTCCAAGGTCTTCCTGAGTTAAATACAATCACAAGCATTTATTTTACTTTAATTTTTAAAGATTTTTTTTTCTGTGCATGCGTGTTTTGCCCGAGTCTTTGTCTGTGCTTGTTGGGTTCTTGGGGGGTCTTAGGTATCTGATTCCCTGCAACTGGAGTTTTGGGTGACTGTGAGTCACCATGTGGGTGCTGGGAACCAAATTCAGGTCCTTTGCAAGAACAGCAATTGTTCTTAATCACTGAGTTATCTCTCCAGCCCCTGGGGTGACTTTTTTGAGACAGGGTTTCTTGTAACTCTCTTTGTAGCTCAGAATGACCTTACCTTCTTGATCCTCTTGCCTCCAAGTACTGGGATCACAAGAGTACACCCCATGTTAAAGTCACTTTTTAAAAAAGCTCATGTCTGGTAGATGTTTTTATATTGGTATTAAAATCACTTTTTTTAAAAATGTGATTTGTTTTTTATTTTTTGTTCATTGGTGTTTTTCCTGCATGTGTGTCTGCGTGAGGGTGTAGAATCCCTGGGAACTGGAATTACAGACAGTCGTGAGCTGCCACGTGGGTGCTGGAAGAGCACTCAGTGCTCTTAACCATTGAGCCATCTCTTCAAATCCTGATGTCATTTCTTTACTTGGCTTTTGTTTCTGTTGAAAATATTATCTTTAATCCTGGTATGGTGGCCCATGCCCTTAAGGCTAGTACTCAGAGGAGGATTGCTGAAAGTTTGAGGTCATGTGGGATACATAGTAAGTTAAGAACTAAGGGTACCACAACATCTCTGTGATCTTAAAGATTTATTTTTGTTTCTAAGAAAAATATTAGCCGGGTGGTGTTGGTGCACACCTTTAATCCCAGCACTCAGAAGGCATAGACAGGTGGATTTCTGTGAGTTCGCGGCCAGCCTGTCTACAGAATGAGTTCCAGGACAGATGCCAAAGTTACAGAGAAACAACACATTTTAATTAAAAAAATTTATCATTGTGTCTGTATTTGCATTTGTATAATCTCTGTGTGGGGGTGCACTGTGGAGATCAAACAGCTTTGTAGAGTTGGTTTTATGTGGGTTCTGGGGACTGAATTCAGGTTGTCACACTTGCATAGCACACGTTTTTACCCACTGAATTATCTTATGGGTCCATTTTTTTAAAAAAAATATTTATTTATTTATTTATATTTATTTATTATCTATAGAATATTCTGTCTGTGTGTATGTCTGCAGGCCAGAAGAGGGCACCAGACATCATTACAGATGGTTGTGAGCCACCGTGTGGTTGCCGGGAATTGAACTCAGGACCTTTGGAAGAGCAGGCAATGCTCTTAATCACGGAGCCATCTCTCCAGCCCGTGGGTCCATTTTTTTATGTGCACGAATGTCTTGCCTCTGTGTGTGTGTGTGTGGGTGGGTGGGTGAGTGGGTGTGTATGCACCAAGTGTGTACAGTACCCACAGAGATCAGAAGAGGGTGTTGGATTTCCTGGGCCTGGAGTTACAGGGGGTTGAGAGCCATCATGTGGGTCCTGGAACTCAACCCAGGTCCTCTGCAAGAGCAGCTCATGCTCTTAACCATTGAGCAATCTTCCTGGTCCCATCCAGGTAACAGCACTGGCCTTCAAAAGATCTCGGCCAAAAGCGGCGCAAGCGTAGTCTTGTCTTGCCTCTAGAATAGAATGTTGGAGACCGGGTGACTTTCGGCAGCTGAGGAGGGACGCCCTCCCTGGCCTCAACGAGGCCCTCGGGGGTGGAGGGGCGGCCACACCTCTGTGGGGGAGGAGAGGGAGGCTGACCTGAAGGGAGTGGACAGCTTAGCTGCCAGTCTTTTCAGTCTGAGAATGTAAGATGAGATGGAGAAGGTGGGCCTCACCCAGGAGGGGTGGGCGCCCAGAAACTTCCTGCGACTCTCTGCTCCACAGCGCACCGCAGACTGCAAAACAAGGTCAGCCTGGAGCGGGGTGGCAGCCTGCCTGGGGGCGGGAGACCCTCCTCGGGGCTGGGCGGAGGCCTTTAAGCGCCTCGCCATATTGAGCAGCCACGCTGAGACGCCTTTGTCTGTAGAGTCCTCCCACAAACTTTCAGCTACACCCGGAGTGTCGGGGCCTAGGGAGAAGCGATCGGAGCCCGTATGTCCCCAGCTTGGAGCCGGGACACTGGCGTCTCCCGTTTGAACCCAGCTTTTAGCCTCGGGACTGACCGCGCCTCAGTTCACGTAAGCATCCTGGAAAATCTCTCACTACAACTCCGAGGGGGTGAGGGAAAACCCAACTTGGACTTGTCGCCTGCGAAGAAAATTGCAGGGAGGTGACACTCTGAATGAGCAGAGTTGCTAGGACTCTCCCCTGCCCCCTCCCTAAGACTAGAATCTAAGTTTTTTGTTTGGGCTTCGTGCCCCCCACCCCAGAATCCACTCTGGAGATCTTAAAGACTCTCGAGAAAAGCCACGTGGGGGGCTGGTTCCCCTGGGGCTTCCTCCCCTCTCCCGATTGCCTGATCCTCTGGAGCGTCCCTGATGTCTGCAAAGATGTCGATCTGGACGTGTTAGTGGAGGCCTTAAGGCCCGTGGGCACCTTTAAGAAGATCGGGAAGGTGTTCCGTAAAGAGGAGGACTCCACGGTGGGAATGCTGCAGATTGGGGAGGATGTTGACTATCTGCTCATCCCCCGGGAGGTCCGGCTGGCTGGGGGCGTGTGGAGAGTCATCTCCAAGCCCGCCACCAAGGAAGCTGAATTTCGGGAGCGCCTGATTCAGTTTCTGCAGGAGGAGGGCCGCACCCTGGAAGACGTGGCTCGAATCATCGAAAAGAGTACTCCACACCCACCCCAGCCCCCCAAAAAAGCCAAAGAACCCCGAGTGAGGAGAGTCCCACAGATGGTCACTCCTCCACTTCGGCTAGTCGTAGGCACCTATGACAGCAGTAACGCCAGCGACAGCGAGTTGAGTGACTTCGAGACCTCCAAAGTCCAAGGCAATAGGGGCTCCCAGAGGACCAGAAAGGTGCGCAAAATACCCGTCAGTTACTTGGGCAGCAAATTCCTGGGCAGCGATGTGGAGAGCGAGGATGATCAGGAGTTGGTAGAAGCCTTCCTCCGCCGGGGAGAGAAGAAGCCCAGCGCGCCTCCTCCACGTCGCCGAGGCAATCTGCCAGTGCCCATGTTTGAGGACAACCTGGGACCCCGGCCGTCCAAAGCCGACAGATGGCGGGAGTATGTCAGCCAGGTGTCCTGGGGGAAGCTGAAACAGAGGGTGAAGGGCTGGGCACCGAGATCAGGCTCGGACATGGTCGAGGCTCAGCAGGCCTCCATCGCAGCTGAGAGAGCTGGAGAACTGAGACGTAGCCAGACCAGTCGGGGCGATAGCTCCAGAAGAAACACTGGAGACGGGAGCGACCAGACACCAGGTACCAGGCGCTGGAAGCCCAAGATCAAGTGGGTCTCCTTGAGGCGGTGCAGGAAGGAGCAGGAGCCCCCAGAGGCTGCAGAGAACCAGAGGGTAGATATTCTAGCTGAACGTGGAGTAGAGACTGCACCTAACCCGAGACCAGAGGCTGCAGCTAACCCGAGACCAGAGGCTGCAGCTAACCCGAGACCAGAGGCTGCAGCTAACCCGAGACCAGAGGCTGCACCTAACCCGAGACCAGAGGCTGCACCTAACCCGAGACCAGAGGCTGCAGCTAACCCGAGACCAGAGGCTGCAGCTAACCCGAGACCAGAGGCTGCTGCTAACCCGAGACCAGAGGCTGCACCTAACCCGAGACCAGAGGCTGCACCTAACCCGAGACCAGAGGCTGCACCTAACCCGAGACCAGAGGCTGCACCTAATCCGAGGGCAGAGGCTGCAGCTAACCCGAGACCAGAGGCTGCTGCTAACCTGAGACCAGAGGCTGCAGCTAACCCGAGACCAGAGGCTGCAGCTAACCCGAGACCAGAGGCTGCAGCTAACCCGAGACCAGAGGCTGCACCTAACCCGAGACCAGAGGCTGCACCTAACCCGAGACCAGAGGCTGCACCTAATCCGAGGGCAGAGGCTGCAGCTAACCCAAGACCAGAGGCTGCTGCTAATCCAAGGACAGGGGCTGCTGCTAATCCAAGGACAGGGGCTGCACCTGAAGAGAGGGCAGAGGCTGCAGCTAACCCGAAGGTAGAGGCTACAGGTAATCCGAGGGCAGAGGCTACAGGTAATCTGAGGGCAGAGGCTGAAGTTAATCCGAGGGCAGAGGCTGAAGTTAATCCGAGGGCAGAGACTGCAGCTAATCTGAGGGCAGAAGCCATAGGTAGGCAGAGGGCAGAGGGCCCAGTTAACCAAGAGACTGGAGCTGCAGAAAGTGAGAGGGTGGAGGCCCCAGCTGACCAGAGGGCAGGAGTCCTCCATGACCAGAGGGAGGAGGCTGGACCTCAGGCTATAGCGCAAGCCTCAGCTAGCTCTGTTACCCTAGGGACAGCCCCAGGATCTAGGGCCCGGAAACAGGTAAAGACAGTGAGGTTCCAGACCCCAGGACGGTTCTCATGGTTTCACAAGCGCAGGAGGGCCTTCTTGCACACTCCCCGGTTGCCAACCCTGCCCAAGAGAGTCCCCAGGGTAGGTGAGGCTAGGAGCCTCAGGGTGCTGAGGGCTGAGGCTAGAACAGAAGTGGAACACAGACAGCAAGAGGAACAGCTGTGAGAGGAGTCCAGGGCCCCCGCACCCTGCCTGCCCTGTGCTGGCTGCTAGGGTGCCTCCCTCCCTTGTAGGCTCCTTCTACCTCCATGTTTGAAAATGGAGGCTGCTGAGGCAGGCAGCACCTCCCATGCCTCTTCTCTACCTTCTCTCTCTCCCTCCCTCCCTCCTCCTCCTCCTCTTCTTTTTTTTTTTTTTTTGTTTGTTTGTTTTTTTGAGACAGGGTTTCTCTGTGGTTTTGGAGCCTGTCCTGGAACTAGCTCTTGTAGACCAGGCTGGTCTCGAACTCACAGAGATCCGCCTGCCTCTGTCTCCTCAGTGCTGGGATTAAAGGCGTGCGCCACCACCGCCCGGCCTCCTCTTCTTTTTGAGACAGTCTTGCTATGCAGCCTGCTGGTCTGGCACTCTGTACATAACTGGTCTCAACCCCACAGCAGTCCCTGCCTGAGTATCCTGCACCCTAGGATTGCAGGTGCGTTCCACTACACCTGGCTCCCGTGACCCTGTTTTTGTTTTTGTTTTGTTTGAGACTGGGTGGCTGACCTGGAACTCACTATGTGTCTATGTGTCTTGAACTCAGAGAGATCCGCCTGCCTCTGCTAGCACCAAAGGCACATGCCACCACCAAACCTGCCTTCCTGTGGCCCTCTTTATGATCTTGTTTTTATCTGATGAGATTATTCGTTTTTAGGAGGAAATAGCTGTAGACACACTTGACTTTTTTAATACATTGATTTTTTTAAAAAAAAAATATATGGAATATAGCATCTCAAAGAATATAAGGAAAGAAGCCCATGGAGCCTGCTTGCCTGGATGGTGCTGTAACTTCTCGCTACGTATCTTAAGTGTGCCCAGCCTGGCAAAGGGGAATGGGCAGAGGAGGGGTTATTCTGTCCTATGTCTTCTGTCTACAACTAACTGATGGACGGCCCCTTTTGCACTTAAAGAGAGGGCTCAAGCTGATATGTAAATAAAAATGTTTACAACAGTGGTTCTTGACCTTCCTAATGCTGTGACCCTTTAATACAGGTCTTCATTTTGGGGTGAATTCCCACCCATAAAATTATTTCCGTTACTACTTCATAACTGTAATGTTGCTACTGTTACGAATTGTAATGTAAGTATCTGGTATGGAGGCTATCTGATGTGTGACCCCTGAAAGGGTTGTTGGACTCCTAAAGGGGTCGTGACCCACAGGGTGAGGAACACGGGTTCTCAACAAGGGGGTTTCTTGTTTCCGACTCGTCGTGGATGGTTGTTGGGGTGATTTGGCTCCTTAACAATGATGACCCTGTGTTTAAGCTGGCACTTTGCCAGCCATGTTTAGGCTGGTAAGTGCTGGAGGGCTGGAGGTTAAAGGGCCTGTGGGCTTCACATACTGCACTGATCTTGGTGACAAGGCACTGAAAAGCCACAAGGGGTAGGACGCAGGAGAGGTGGCTCAGCGGGTAAGAGCCCTGGCTGCTCTTGCAGAGAACCTGGAGTTGACTCCCAGGACCCACATGGTGATTCACAGCCATGTGTAACTCCAGTTCCAGGGGATCTGATGTCTTCTGTTGTTCTTCAGTCACCGGGCACATATATGATATACATACACGCCACATACAGTCACCAGGCAAATATATAATACACATACATGCAGCCCAAACGCCTAGACACAAAATGATAATTGAAAATTAATTCAAAGCCGGATGATGGTGTTCTCATGCTTCGAATCCCAGCACTCGGGAGGCAGAGGCAGGCGGATCTCTTGAGTTTGAGGCTGGCCTGGTCTACAGAGTGAGTTCCAGGACAGCTGGGGCTACACAGAGAAAATCTGTCTTGAAAAACAAAACAAAATAAACAAAAAGGCCACCAGGAAAGCACTCAAAGCATTGGCCTTTGAATGTGAAGAGATCTTTTTGTTGTCTATTTTCTGAGACAGGTTCACCTTACCTCAACTGTATGGTCCTTCTGCTTCTGTCTCCTGAATGCCAGGATTGCAAGTGTGTGCCGCCCTTCCCGGCTTCCTCTTGCTGTGGTCGCGGTCACTCTGTTTCTATGATATGCCCGTGGGAGTCAGAAGACAACTTGTTGGGATCAGCTCCCTCCTACCGTGTGGATTCCTCAGGATTGGCAGCCATCGTCTTTGCTTGTCCCCACCTCACTACCCCCTCCAGTCTGTTTTGACAGAGCTTACAAACATCTGGGGATGGTTGAAGTGTTAGAGTAGAAGCATGCTCAAAGGGGGAAGCTGTGCACAACTGCCTCTTATGACCAGACATAGGGCCTACAGGGGTGGAAGGAAGGTGAAGGTATCTCTTCGTGATGGTTGGCAGCCTGCAGTCACTAGCAGTGAATAAGAATAAATGTGCACACACAGCCTCGGGAAAAGTCAGCCAGAGAAAAGGGAGTTAGTGGGAAAGAGTAGCCCAGCCTTCTTGTGGTGGTTTTTGTTTTGTTTCATTTTTTTGCTTTTTTTTTATTTTTTTGAGACAGGGTTTCTCTGTGTAACAGTCCAGGCTGTCCTGGAGCTCACTTTGTAGACCAGGCTGGCCTCAAACTCACTGAGATTCGCCTGCCTCTGCCTCCCGAACACTAGGATCAAAGGAGTGTGCCACCACCGTCCGGCATCCAGTGCTCTTGTGATTGAAGAGTTATGTCCTAGGAGCCCTTACTTTCTTCTTTATTCCCCTGTGGAGAGATATCTGTGGAAACAACACAATACAAAAGGGAAGGAAAAGAAAGGTGGGTTTACAAGGGGTCATGATAGAGCCAGCCTGCCTAGAATTCCCCAGTGATAGGTGTGGCTCAGATGTTAGGCAGATGCTCTGCCACTGAATCACGTCCCCAGCCCCTCACTGGGGGATTCTAGGCAGGGGCTCTACCACTGAGCCACACCCCAGCACCTCACTGGGGGATTCTAGGCAGGGGCTCTACCACTGAGCCACACCCCAGCCCCTCACTGGGGGATTCTAGGCAGGGGCTCTACCACTGAGCCACACCCCAGCCCCTCACTGGGGGATTCTAGGCAGGGGCTCTACCACTGAGCCACACCCCAGCACCTCACTGGGGGATTCTAGGCAGGGGCTCTACCACTGAGCCACACCCCAGCACCTCACTGGGGGATTCTAGGCAGGGGCTCTACCACTGAGCCACACCTCAGCACCTCACTGGGGGACTCTAGGCAGGTGCACTACCACTGAGCCACATCCCAGCCCCTCACTGGGGGACTCTAGGCAGGCACTCCATAATGAGGTTTTGTACACTCGCCTTTTCCTTCCCTGCTGTGTTCTGAAAGGAAATAGTTACATAATATACTGCACAGTTCTCAGTGTGGCCTTGCTATAGCCCCTTTTGGTACTGGTCACGGGCAAAGCTTGTTTCCTTACAGCTCACAGCCAGTCCAGAAGAAACTCCCACTGATGAGTTGACAAAAAGGTAAAATATGGACCCCCACCTGGAGGAGTGGGCTTGGTGGGGGCTGGAGGTGTCTGGAATGACCAGGTTAGGGGGAGAGATCAGGGATGGTCCTTGCTGTTGTCCACTGCCACTTGAAGGTAAAAAGGAAAGCATCAAAGGACAGTATCACCTAGTGACTGTGCTCAGCCTCCCTCACAGGGCCTGGAGCTCAGTGGGCTTTAGGGACAATATTGGAGTTCCAGGTAGGGAAAAGGGTGTGTGTTGTCACAGCAGAGGGAGGATGGATCAGACACAGGACTACAGATTCCACAGACACCCTTTGCCCTTGGTGACGCTGCATTTTACTTTACCTGCATGGGTGTGCATGCACATATACATGCGCGCGCACACACACACACACACATCTAATTCACACTGACACAAGCACAAACCCATACAAACGCATTGTAGCCCTCCCAAAATGTCCACAAATGCATGGACACACATACACAATGTTCATTCACACTGTGGATCACAGACTCACCAGGTCTCCACACATGCTCGGAAAACCCTCTGTCCCCTGACACAATGCTCCACCATACTTAGAGATGTTAGCATTGACACCCATGCTGCTAGACACCCTTGTAGACACATGGAAAACCACCAAAACCCAGAAGACTGTCGCAGGATGGATTGACACTATGGAGAACCCTCTTCCTGGGAGATATTTTCACGGTCTTTCTGAATAGCCCTGAAATTGGACAAACCTGGGTCAGCTTGACCTTTAGCCTGTCCCTCCCTTGAGTGGACATAATGTTCTCTTCCCTCCCTTGTCAAGCAGGAGCATCCAGAGATAACCCAGATGTGGGAGAAGAGGAGCCCTCGCATTGCTCTAGACCAACAGGATAAGTGGTGTTGTATCTTCAAATCGTCAACCCAAGGATTTTGTTGTTTTAAAGGCAGGATCTCATGTAGCTTTGGCTTGCCTGAAGTACCCTGTGTTGTTGGAGGATGACCTTGAATTTCCGTTCATCCTGTCTTCATCTCCCACTCCAGAGTTGGGGATCAAACTCAGGGCTTCAAGCATGCTAAGCAAACACTACCAACTGAACCCTAAGGGATTTCTGCTCGGTCGCTTCCCAAATTCAGCCAGAGGCACAGCTTCTGAACTGTTAGATGTTAAGCATGCTAGGTCATCCAGCTTATGCAAGACACCTAGTCGCCTGCTTAGTTTGTACCAGCGGGACCGAAGCGCCACCTGGTGGTCATAATGAGAACTGTGGCTAGCTCCGGCAGGAGGCTCTGGCTGGTTTGGGATTAAAGTGAAGGCCCACTTCTGCAGCCATCCTAGACAGTTCTAGAACATGGCCACACTCCTGGACATACCAAGGGACAGAGACCGTCTCTGAGTCCGAAGGGAGGGAGAGTATTCACAGGCAGTGCCCTGTGACCACTTGTGGCCAGGAGTCATGATCAAGTCGGAATGATTCCTGATAAATGAGTCTGAGGCCGCACTACCAAAGTGTGAATTTAGGGACTTGGTCTTGCAGGTACCATTTAAATCTTTGCAGCTGGGATGAGCATGCTGTGAACCCTGGGGTAGGATAACACGGAGTTCAGACCACAAGCTTCGTCATGTGGGGAATGAGGGTGAGAATTCCTGCCCTCATTCTAGCCCCCCTCTTCCCAACGGAGCTGAAGAAGACACAGGTCTGTGATCCAGACCCTGAGCAACCAGTCCCTTGCTTTCTTTTATTTGTTTTTAAAAATCACATTTTAGCCAGCATGGTGGTACTGACCTGTAGTGTCAGCTACTCCAGGGACTGAGGCAGGAGGATCACTTGGTTCTGAGAGTTCAAGGCCAGCCTGGGTAACAGGTGAGACCCTGCATAGATAAACACACAGACAACTGTGTGAATAAGGCTGTAAACAAAACTTGATCCCTGACTGCAAACCTGTGACCCTGGCACCTGGGAGGCTGAGGTTAAGGACTAGAGAGATGGTCCAGTGATACAGAGGACATAAGTTCAGTTACCAGCATCCATATCCAGAGGCTTACAATCACCTGTAACTCCAGCTCCAGGGGATCATCCTGGCCTTCCAAGGCACCTGACATGTCACATGTGTGCATGGGCACGCGCGCGCGTGCACACACACACACACACACACAAATGTGATCTTACAAAAAAAGAAAAGAATCGGTGGGGGAGACAAAGGGAGAGAGAGGAGATCATTCTATGGAGGACACACGCTATGCAGTGCATTATTTTCTCCTTGCCCTGCTGTAGATGATCCGTCTGATGTGTGGGTTACAGTGATGAGCTCATAGGCATAGCCAGATGCTTTTCTGTCTCACCTGGTCCCTCCGGACCTGTTTCTCTCCTGCCTGCTGGTCCCCATGGCCACTTATAAAACAATAACTCAGAGGCTTAATATTAATTATAATTGTTTGGTTGATGGCTCAGGCTTATTACTAGCTAGCTCTTACATTTAAATTAATTCATTTCTAATAATTGTGTATTGATATGTGGCTTCATGACATTACTTGTTCTCTAGTACATCTTGATGCTCTGGCAGCTGCTGGCATCTCCTTGACCCTTCTTCACCTGTATGTCTGCTTAGATTTCCCACTATATTCTGCCCTGCTATAGGCCAAAGCAGCTATATTCATGAACCAATAAAAGCAACACATATTCACAGCATACAGAAAGACAACCTGCATCCAATAGGACGTGGGGGACTCGGAGGCCACTTGTGTCCACCTAGGCTTTCATGTGGGCTTGTGTGAGAGAGCATGCTGGATGACATCTCTGACATCATAGTCTGGGATGAAGACAAACGCATGACATATCAGCTCCTAAGATGAAGAGGCAGGATTAGGACATCAAAGATGACTATATCTAGTGAGTTTGAGACCAGCCTGGTACATAAGACACTGTCGGAATGATCGACTGAATAAATACAGAAATGGCAGGATGGTCTGCACGAAGAGCATGTTCATACTGCCCACTTCTGAGCATTATTCTGAGATTTATTACACATCCAACTGCATTGCCCCATGATCTGACCTCCCTGCTCTTGCTGGGTGGTGGTGGTGCACGCCTTTAATCCTACCTAACACTTGGGAGGCAGAGGTGGGGGGATCTCTGTGAGTTCAAGGCCAGCCTGATCTACAGAGAGGGCATTCCAGGACAGCCATGGCTACACAGTGGAAACCATGTCTCACAAAACAAAACAAAACAAAATTAAGCTCTTAACACCGAAGTGGAACCCAGGGCCTTGTTCACGCCGGGCAAGCCTTCTACCATGAAACTGCATACCTGGGGTTTCACTAGGCAGGGGCCCCACCTTAGATAATGAACTCCAAGCTCTTCAAGCCAGTTTTCACCTGAACCAGTTCAACTGCCACTCACTGTCACAGAAACACATGAAAAGAACTCATACGTGGAGGGGGAGAGAAAGCCTATTTGTCCTATTGAATATGGGAACATTCTTGGCTCCCAGATCCAGGCTGAGGAAGGAAGGGGTTGACAAGAGATTGGGAAATGGGAGTTAGGAGTGGTGGTGGTGTGGGACTTTGGAGGAGCTTCCTGGCCTCACTCCTGTCTTCTGGCCCCACCCCTCCCTCATTCTGAGGCCTGTACATATCTGAAATCACAGCCCTTAGCTATCCCACCCCATTCTCTTTCTGAGGCCTGTCCTCAAGAAAGATGGAGATGCTGGAGAGGCACCTGGCACTCTCCTGTCCTTTGCTGCCCCTGTCCAGCAAATGTTAACCAGCAGCATTTTTTTCCCTGCACACATCACCCTTGACCATGACTGCCATAGGGGGCGGATGTGCCAAGACCACTTCAAGTCCAGGGTAGGTAGATACATCCCCATTCTCCTGACCCCTCATTTGACTGTTTTCTGGTCCCCATAACTACATTTCCCTGTCTCGTTTGGGCCAACAAGAAGGGGTCACCTATCAGATGAGTCAGATAACTGGGTTCCCATTTCAGGACTGTGTGACTCTTGGCAAGCCATCCACCAGTTTCCTCATCTGGAAAAAAAACGCTCACAATAAGAGCATCTAGGACTGGGTATATAGCTGGTCTGTTGTTACCTTGCAGGAAGACCGGTTCAGCTGATACCCCAGGCTTGGTGGTGCATGCCTGAAATACCAGCACTCTGGAGGCAGAGGTAGCAGGATCAGAAGTGGGAAGTTTCAGCCCAACCTGGGCTATAATACCTTGTCTGAAGCAGGAGGTTTTAACAGAGTGTGGAACATTGCAACTGAAATAGAAACATTAGCTTTTGTGGTGGTTGTAACTGGTATAAACTTCACTCCTCCCATCTCTGGACCTGGACGCTTTGTTCCATCCGTCACCTGTGTAGTAAGCAAGCGCCGGCACTGGAGGGTTTTTAACTGGTCATGGAGCGTCACCTGGTGGTGAGTTCTGGTCTTGCATGGCAGGGGTTGAGAGACGAAGGTCACTTTTATTGCTTCCCTTGAGCAGTTCTAGACCGTGGTCACACCCAGAAGGGCTGGGAGTGTGTTCCTCTGTGTGAGCGTTCTGAGGGGCCTGCACATGGATGGGTAGAGCTGATTCTGTTTTCTACCCTTGGCTCAGTCTAGTAATCATTTACTCCAGCAACTGTAGGGGGCGATGGTGTCCCGAGCCTGAGCGGCACTCTCCCAACTTTTGTCTTGAGACAGGGTCTCCTGCATCCAGGCTGCCTGTACTTGCTATGCAGCTGAGGATGATCTTTAACTTCTGATTTTCCACCGTCCCCCTCCACCCCCGGGTCTCTTTTTCCCTCCCTTCTGAACCCGCTCTCGATGGGTCCACCGGTGCTCTGCTCCCTAGGGTTGGGTGTGGGAAAGGCTGAGGACCGGGTGAAGGCAGGATTCTGCAGCTGGAATTTCTCTGGTGCTGTTTACAGGCCTGCTTTTAAAACTATTTCCTAAGCATTCTTTGGTACTGGACTTTGTCGTCTTTGCAGGCCCTCACTGGTGGATTCTGGGTAAGTGCTCTATGAATGAGCCAGGACGTCCCTAGCTTCTCTTGGCATTTTATGACTTCTCTGCTGGGTATGCTATGATTCTGACTGTCAACTAGACAGAACCCTAGAGTTACCTAAGAGCCCTGCTTCTGGATAGATCTTTGAGGCTATTTCCGGGGAGGATCAAATAATGATTGAAGAGTCTGGCGGCAGGTGGCCCATCCAAAAATCCTTTTTAGGCAAGCTTTTTCTGAGGAAAAAGTTGCCTGCCCTATTTTTCATTTTAAACTTTGTGTGGATGGGGTGGGGATGGAGGACAATTGTGTGTGAGGGGCTGGGGTGTTCAGAGTTGGTTCTGTCCTCCCACCATACCAATCTCAGGGACTGAACTTAGGGAGGAATCAAGCTTGGTGCAAGCTCCTTTGCTAACACTGAGCCATCTCACTGGCCCACACCGTCGATGCACTGTTCCCAGGCTCTTCAGCACGCAGATGGCCACTGTGGAGGTTTCCCCTTTTATGACATGCCCCATTCTGTACCTTTAGAGAAGGCTGACCCAGCACAGTTTCTGTGACAGGTAAGGTGTAAGAGCACAGTAAATTATGGGAAGCTCATGGATTGAATAAGCATCTAGAGAAACTTCCATAGACCAATTTTGAAAAGCGTTATTTTGTGGTTGGGTGGTGGTGACACACGTGCTCGGGAGGCAGAGGCCAGCCTGGGCTACAGAGCTTCCAGAACAGCCAAGGCCACACAGAGACACCTGTCGCATGTATCCCACAGCATGTGAGGCCAGAGGGCAACTTTAAGTAGTCAGCTCTCTACTTCAGCTTTCTGAGAGCCAACTCGGGCCATCAGGCTCGCCCGGCAAACATCTGATCCACTGAGCCATCTCACCGGCCCTGACAATCTGAGTTAGCGTTAACTGGCAGAAAGGGCTATGGGAAGGTGGGGTCAGGCTGGTACAGCTTGAAGGCAACTGTCCTCAACATGTGGTCCCCAGCCATGATGCTGCTGTGGAGAGGTAGAAGACCTTTTGGACATGTGACTTAGCTACAGGATGCAGGACCTAAGGATGGGCCTTGAGCATCATAGCTGCCTCTGCTTGAGGTCTGGTCTGCTTTTTGGTTGCTTTTTGGTTCCTACCACGTGAGCTGTGTAAACTCCTGTGGCCTTGACACGGTACTGCCACGCTGCCTTTCTTGGTGTGGTGCAGCTCTCTTCTCAACTGTGACTGACAACCACCCCTGAGCTGCCTGTCAGATGTCCCACTGCAGCATGGAGAAAAACAACACTTGCTATAGACGGGGGCAGTCCTGTGGGTGGGTTGCTAGGGGTTTATAGAGACCTTGGGGGCTATGGAATTTTTTAGACGTATAATCCATCATCCAGCATGTAAAGAAATACCAGTTACAGCCGCTAGCCATAATCTCAGCTATAGATGACTTAAATTTTGGCAACACTGAACTGAGGTCTTGGAGGTCTCTGGACCTATAGCAGCAACAGAAGAACTGTGCGGTGGTTTGAATAGGAATGACCCCATAGATGCATGTGTTTGAATGCTTGGTCATAAGGAGTAGCGCTATTAGGAGGTTGGCCTTCTTGGAGAGGAAGTATGCCACTAGGGGTGGGCTTGGAGGTTTTAAAAACTCAAGTCTGTATCAGCGTGTCTCAGTCCCTTCCTGCTGCGGTGGATCCAGATGTAGAACTCTAAGATACCTACCTCTCCAGCACCATGTCTGCCTGTATACAGCTATGCTTCCCGTCATGAAGATAATGGACTAAACTTCTGAACTGTAAGCCAGCCTCAATGAAATGTTTCCCTTTCTGTGATTGCAGCGTCTCTCTGCAGCAATAGAACCCTAACTAAAATAAGCCCCCAAGCTGGAGAAACAACAGCTTCTTAGGCTGAATGGCTCCCCCTGCCGGCCTTAGTCACCTCTGTGGCTCCAGTCCTTGGTTCTTTCCCCACTGGCACACAGAGCACAGCAGAGCAACTGTTGGGCCCACACACTGAACACACCAGGTTTGCTACGCAGTAGGAGAGCAGAGTTCAGAAGAGCTCCGTGCATTAAGTGGTTCCTTGCAAAGCTCAGCTAAGTGCAGAGGTTTCTGAACGGGTCTGAGGTCTCAAAGCCTGTACAGGCCTCAGCAGAGTCAGAGGATGCTTCTGTCTTCTGTGGTCGCTCTTAGCCCGCAATGCCCACCTCACTGTGAGGAATCCCGAACCGAACTGGACCCACCTTGCAGAGGCCTGTGCGTGGTGGACATGCGCTAATGTGGGTCTGAGATAAGGTTTGACTTACAATAATGACTTTATTTATTTAACATATTTAATTACAGAACATAAAATAGCTGGGGGTGGCCCAGCCTCGCCCCACCCTGAAGCTACCAGGAGGAGGCCTCCCTGATGACCCTCATTTGGGGTCTCCCTATGGTAGGGCCCTATTGCTTTACCAGGAGAGGAGCCATGCAGATGAGGGAGCAGGACCTCCTCTTGGTCCCACCCCTACCCAGGTTGGCCTTCCTCCAAATGCCCAAGCTGTGCCCTACCCCAGTCTCGACTCCTCCTTCCTCTGACCAGGAGCCTGTCTTCGGCTGCCCCGCGCTGCCCCCACCCCCTCTGCAACCTAAAGGGGAATAAATACAAACTTTACAAAGTAAAGGGGGTCCAACGTTGCCCTGGGGCGGGGCAGCAGGCCGAAGGCAGGGCCATCCAGCTGGGCAGGCCGTGGTTCACTGCTGTGGGCAGCTTTACATCATTCCTAGCTGCAGCAGCGTGTTGGCATATGCCATGGGCTTGACATTGGGGTGAGGCTGCAGCAGGGGCAGAAGGACAGTCAGAAGATCCGCCCACATGCAGCCCCTGCCCAGGCAGTGCCCTGTCCCAGGCCACTCACCACTGCTGTGAATTGGTGGAACTGGGGCCGCAGGTCCGAGCCCTGGAGGTGGATGTAGGAGGCTTTGTTTCCCATCTGGTCACTGCAGGGACAGGAGAAAAGGGGCTAGAGATTAAGAGAAGGTGGAAAACAGAAGGGGGGGGGGGGGGTCTGAGACAGGAGGGGGCTGCAGGAAGTGGAGAAAAGAGATGGTGGAGGCAGAGAAGAAACCACATTGAAGAGGGCTGAAGGAGGAAAGCCATGGAAAAGTGGGGGAAGCAGAGGCAGGAAGAGGCAGTGGGGGAGCCTGGAGACCCATCTCATCACTACCCTAACCACTGGAGGGACACAACACCACCAGGATGTTACAGCCTAGTCCAAGAACCAGAGCTTATACAACCCCATGGCTTCCTCTACACATACAGAGTAGGGAGAACATGAACTCATAGGAAAAAGCCTCTGTCCAAGGGAAGAGGACCTAACACTTGGGACTGGGGAGCAATGCAGGCCTATAGGTGTTCATTACAGTAGCATGTATCCACTCTTAGTGTCTTTCCTTTCCCTTTCCCTTTCCCTTCTTTTCCCTCCCTCCCTCCCTTCCTCCGGCAGAGGTTTTACATGAGGAAAGTTAAACCCCAAACCTACCCCAGTGGTTATGCCTGTAATCCTACTACTTGAGAGGCTTGCAACAGAAATGCCATGAGTTTGACACCAGTCTGGACTACGGTAAGGCCTGGTCTCAAAAGCCACACAGACGGGCTGGAGAGATGGCTCAGCAGTTAAGAGCATTGCCTGCTCTTCCAAAGGTCCTGAGTTCAATTCCCAGCAACCACATGGTGGCTCACAACCATCTGTAATGAGGTCTGGTGCCATTTTCTGGCCTTCAGGCATACACACAGAAAGAATATTGTATACATAATAAATAAATATTTAAAAAAAAGCCACACAGACATACAAATAAACCCTGTAGTCCAGGCAAAGGGGGGAAGAGTAAGACGCACCAATAGTTGGGGGCAGAGAAGACAGTGACACAGCGGCCACCATGGGCCACCTCATAGCCCTCAGACTTGACTTCATGGCTGCGGATGATGTAGTCCAGTTGGTTCTCCTCCAGGAAGGCCTTGGTGACATCAGGCCCAAACTGGCAGCTCACGCCCCGCTTGCTGACTGAGCGCCCGTTCTGGTAGGAGCAAGGAACAGGAGACTCTGGGTAACTGCTGGCCTGGCTCCACCCCACCACACAGCCCACACCCACAGCAAGACACCAGGCTCACCTGTGGCTGGGGATCTGACCACAACAGGTCACACATGGGACCTGGGGGACGGGGAGCAAATGTCAGAGACTTGTCTGTCTCCCAGGTTGCACCAGACAGGTGCCTACCCCACAGTACAGACTGGTGGTGGTGGTAGTAGGATCTGGTGGGGACATCACTGTGGCCAGGGCTCAGGGCATGCACAACAGTTCTGAGCTGGTCCCAGTTTCCCCAACATCTCTCATTCAGTCTATTATAAGCCTCTTTCCATCCAAAGCCTCCTGTGACTCCCCACAGCCCCAGCAGCAAAGCCCACATACCTACTATGGTCTGTAGCTCTTAGGATGCGGCCTCTGGCCTATGTTCAGCAGGAACATCTGAAGGCCAGACCTATCCACTCCACCCCTTCACTCTCTGCTGTCTTCCCCCACTGGCCACACCCTCACCTCTCTTCTGATGTCACCTCAAATGTCACCACCCTGCAGAAGCCACCCACATCATCTATGTCCTCAGTGACAGTCTCTGGGACTTCAACAGGTGCCTTAATTCCTCTTTAGGGGGAGGGGGAGAAAAGTGAGTGACAGGTGTGTGTCATGAACTCTGATGTTCACCGCTGGCATAATTCCACTCATTCAGGATGCAGGTGGGAGTGGGCCCCATGCTTGCCATGGGCATAAAGTCTATGTGAGCCCAGGTGCCCTTCTCTGTGCCAGGGGCCCATTCACCTGAGTCTGGTGGCTGCCGATTCCGCTCAATCTTTCGGATGTCATCTAGGGTGACGCCATCCTCACTGAACAAGCCTCCATGCATGATCTGAGGGAGGCATGTGTCTGTGAGGAAAGGAGCCCCCCCACCCTCCACCCCGAACCAGCACGTAGCTCCTCACCAGCACTTTGCCATTGATGCACTGGGCCAGTGGCAGCCACTCAAACACCTCACTGAAAAGCTCATACATCTGGGCTGTGTATTTGGCCTTCACCTCGCCCTCGAACCCGTAGATCTGGTTCATGTTGTCTGTCTCGTGGTTGCCTGGTCACAACAGAGGGACAGGAGAGGCCCCTCAGCCTCTAGGTTATCATATACCTACCTGGCAATCTCAGGTATAGACTTAGGGACAAGATGGTATTTGCTCAGTGATGGCAGGCTGGCGCTATGTTTTGCAAATAAGTGCCCACCTCACTACTCAGCTTGAGTTTGTATTAGTGTCCCCAGGGAAGCTGTTCACACCCACTGTGTGTGAACTAGGAAAAGGCACCCTCCCCCCGACCTCCTGTCCGGCACCTGCCAGCAAAGGGCACAGCGAAGCCCCACACCGGGCTGTCTGTGGCGGGTGCTGCAGCTCACCCGACACTGCTAGGGCAGTGCACAACCTGCTTAACCTTACTTGGTGGCCCCAGGGCGTGGTGTGTGTGTGAAACCCTCCTCACCTCGAAGAAGATGAAAATGATCTGGGTACAGGAGTTTAAAGCCGAAGAGGGTGAGGATCACTTCAACAGAGAAGGAGCCGCGGTCCACAAAGTCACCATTAAATATCTTTCTTGTTAAGAAAAGTGCAGGTGGCAGATGGGCCAGTAGTCCTGCCTGTCTCCTTGGCACCAAGGCTCCTGTCAGTGCCTCCAAAAGGGGTGCACCCTTGCCCTGCCTTTAGACTGATGCCACCCACCCCAGGATGGCACCAAGGGCCCACCCTCATCTATCTTGGGGAAACCAACGGCATAGTTGAGGCCCCCCCCGAGAGCAGTCCTCAAACCAAAGGAGAAAAAGGACTTTCCTCCCAAAAGCACAGAGCCCAGGGGCCTTACATGGTGGCTAAATATCAGGAAAATATCCCATGCCAAACACGAGTACAGGTTGGGTTTGGCGGTAAATGTCTACAACCCTAGTGAGCGGGAGGTAAGACAGGAAGCTCAAGACCATCAGGAGCTACACTTTACAGTTTATCTCCAAACAGCCCCAAAGGAAACAATACAAAAATGTGACAAACACCCGGAGGCTGGTTTCGCTCATCTGCTTACCACATTCCAACAACCCTGTGAGGAAGACCCTGTCACCCCACGGTACAGATGAGGGAACTAAAGCAGGAGATGAGACAGCCTGTGGGAGCGGAAGGGCTGGGTGGACACTGCCGGGGTCTCACCCTGCAGCAGAAGAGAAAGACCTGGGGCCTGGACCTGCAGTGACCCCAGTAACAGTAAGATGATGGCCCTGGTGTTCTTCCTTAGTGGGGCTCTGCCCTCTCCACATGGGATACACGGAGGATACATAGGGGTTGGTCTCTGAGGGTAAACCGTTGAGCTCAAATATGTTGAGGAGGTCATAGAACTGGCCATGGGTGTCCCCGCACACTGTAATCTTCTCTGTCTGGAAGAAAAGAGGCCACCGGAGAGGGAGGGGCCCAGAGAGAGATGTGGGGAGGGGGCAAAGGGGAAATGAGGGGAGAGGTCACAACAGACCAAGAAAATTCATGCAGGACACAAGGGTAGGGGACATGACAAAGAGGAAGCAGACAGCCAGGAGGGGTGTTAGGGACAGAGAGAAGAGAAGAATGAGCAGGCGGGTTTCTCAGGCCCTGAGCTGGGTGACCTACCTACTGGACTCACCCTCCCGGACTACATGCACCCACCCTTCCACCCTGCACCCACAGCATAAGACGCACCTCTTTCAGCGTCGTCTCCACCAGAGTGCTCAGCTTGCAGAGGACTTCTTTCACCTGTACTAGGATCTGGAAAACAGGGCAGCTGTAAGTAGAGCTGCTTGGGGTGGGAGTACAAGGTACTGCCCTTTCAAGGCCCTGGGTAAGCCTCAGCTCCTCAGGAGCTACTGGGAAGGTGTGGACTCCTGGATGCTAACCGGGAACAGAGGTGGCCCTCAAGAGGTGTTGAGTGGCCCATGTGTCAACAAAACATCATGAGGAGGGGGGTGGGGGAGCGTTGAAAGATGGCTCAGCAATTAAGAGCACTGGCTGTTTTTTTTTTTTTTTAAGAGAAGATCAATTATTTTTGATTTCCAGCACCCACACAGTGGCTCACAACTATCCACATCTTCAGTCCCAAAGGATTCAGTGCCCTCTTCTGGCCTCCACAGATACTGCACATAGACAGTGTACAGATATACACACAGGCAAACAATCTAAACATCACCATCATTTCACAAGGATCTTGGTTCATCTTTTAAAATTCAAAAGCATTAGGAAACACAATAGTTGGTTCACAGTATAGGAAACTTTAAAAAAGAACCAGCCTAGAGCCAGGGAGATGGTTTAGTGGGTAAGAGTGCATGCTTGGTAAAGATCTGAGTTCAAATCCCCAGGGTGTGTGTGTGTGTGTGTGTGTGTGTGTGTGTGTGTGTGTGTGTGTGTTATCTGTAGTTCCAGCACTGAGGGGGCAGAGACAGTCAGATCCCTGAAGCTTGTGGGCTAGCCAGCCCAGATGAACCAGTGAGTTTCCAGTTGAGTAATATTTTGTCATTTGCCCTTCCCTAGCACCTCCAAGTATGTATTACATGTGGATGGTGGATGCATACATGCATGCACAGAGCTAGACTGGACACATGTCATAAAGCTCCTTAAAATATAAGCCTCTCAGCTGGGTGGTAGTGGTGCATGCCTTTAATCCCTGCACTCGGGAGGCAGAGGCAGGTGGATCTCTGTAAATTTGAGGCCACCCTGGACTATACAGCAAGTTCTAGGACAGGCTCTAAAACTTACACAGAGAAACCCTGTCTCAAAAAACAAACAAAAACAATACAAAACAAAACCAAAAAACCAAATAAACAAAAAACAACCCCAAAACAAAAACTCAAGTCTCTCTCTGCAGAGAAGGGGGAGGTGGAGGACCTTCTACCATGTAGTGGTATTGGCAATTTGAGAATCTGCCTAAGTGGGTGTCCTGGGACACACCTGTAACCCTGGCAAGTTAAGTCCAGATTCTTCTTTTGTTTTATTTTTCAGACAGATTCTCACTCACTGTGGATCTTTAATGGTCTAAAAAGCCTATGTATACCAGGCTGGCTTGAACTCAGAGATACATTTGCCTCTACCTACCAATCTGGAATTAAAGGTGTGCACAACCATGCCCTGCATAGCCTGAAGTATATAGTAAGACCTTGTCTCAACAAGCCCTTCAATAACCTTAAATATATTTTGGGGAACCCCAGGAGAAATGAAAACACTAGGATATTTGTCAATGTTACTTTCACACACTGAACACGACCTTGAGAAAAGTCAAGTGTGTTTGTCAATGATTTAGGTTTTACGTACAGCCTGTGGGTTGTGCACATTAGTTGTATTTAGTGTTCCATCATGGGGACAAGTGAACACACCACAGTCCTGTAAGTGGATGTCCTTGTTTTAGGATACAGGTTATAGTGGCTGCAACTGAGTCTCAACTAGTTCTGCTAAAAGCAAGGGATGGAGGCCCCACACCTGTGAGAAGTATGTGGCTGTTAACTGTTCATCTTTCAACTTCCATGTACGTTTAACAATTTAAAAAAGTGGGGAAAAGAAAAAGTGTCATTAAACAAACAAACAAACAAACAAACAACCCAAAAGCAACACTGGAGGTGGTCACTCAGGAACCTGCAAAGAACTGTTGTTCTTGCTGCCCTAAGGACAGGAACAAGCCAAACAGCCAACATCACAATCAAAAAGAAAACTAACAAATACACCTGAAACCCACATACATAGAACCCTGAAGGACACACCACCAACAGTGACAAGCAGCCCTTTGTGGGGCAGTGGGGTTATAGCTGCTCAGGCTAGTGGCAGGTGGCTCTTGTTAGGGCTAAGTACCAGGGGAAGGCAGTGATCACAGGCGGGCTGTGATTCCATCACCGGGGAGGCATATGTGTGGCTAGCTCTGTCATAGAAATGACTTCTACTGGGGGCTGGAGAGATGGCTTGGCGGTTAAGAGCAATCAATGGCTGTTCTTCCAGACAGCTTGAGTTCAAATGTCACGACCATCTACAGTGGGATCTGACGCCCTCTTCTGGCATAAAGCCATACATGCAGATAGAGTACTCATATACATAAAATAAAGCTTAAAAAGGGGGACGGGGGAAGGGAATGACTTCTATTATCTGAGAACTCTCCCAACTATGAATGTCCTCTTACTGAAGCCCCCAACTTGGGTCAGCCATGCTCTTCAAGAACTCCTCTTTCCAGTGCCTTCCAGAAGGTCTCACTTTTGAGCCTGGGTCTGCACTTGTGTAGGGCAGTGCCCGACACCCACAAAGGCTGGGATATTGGATGCGGACAAATGGTAACCCTCAGCACGGTGCCCAGCACACAGCACTGGCCTAGGAAGCGACAGCGTTCACGACCATTCGCCTCAGTCTGCTCAGAGCCAAGCAGTCTCGGTGTGTTACCTGATAGGCACACTTCCGGTGCAGTTTCTTCTGTTCCTTGTACCACTGCATAAGTTCTTTCATGAAGGTGATTGTCACTTTGCCATCCTCAAGCTTAGGCCCGCTGTATTCATCTTCAATGGCTGGTGCATGGACAAAGGATTAATTAGTGGCTTCAGCCATGGAGGGGCAAGAAGGGGAACCTGGCCTAAAGGGATGGGGTGAGGAGATGAGGCAATGAAGATTCCCATGATGCCGCAATGCTCCGAGGTCTTAGGGTCAGTCCACAGCTCCTACACTCCCTGACTCTCTGGCCAGTTCTAAGCAGTGGCTTCTTCCTTTGGTGCCTGTCCTCTGGAGAACTGTTTCCCTGCCCTTTGTCCCACATTCTAAATGAGTGGCTAAGAGGGTGATTGCCAAATAATCTCTCTTCAGATTCACAGCCCAGAGCACCTGGTGACTTTCAGGTGACATCAGAATGTGGGCCACTCCTCCTAGTCCTGTGCCTCCAACACACAGCATGGGGACTGCTACTAGGTCAAACTGCACAGTGGTGTGTCCATCAAAGGGATGGTGGGCACCATGGCTCCAGAAGGCAAAGTTCACTGTGAAGATACTCTGACCAGAAAAGATGACGACACACGCCCTGAATGATGAAGACCCTGACAGGTTGTGTTTGGGAGGAAGACATGCTAGCTCCTGTCACGCTCTCAGGAGGCAGGCCCTCAAATATAGCCTGGCTTCCCTAGCGACTCCTGGCTCCCAGGCTTCTTCAGTGGTGAGCAGATGGACTTCAGTCTGGTGGCACAATGGCTAATGTCTAACTCATGCCTAGTCTATGTAGACAAGTCCCTGAAAGTATACCGAGTCAAAGGCAGAGACCTGGAAGCTCCTAGAGTCTAGGAGGAGCCCAGGGAGGTTGCTGGAGGGCGGCTCCCATGTCCACATGCTTTCCTTCTGCAGCTCTTCATGCCGAGACTGTATAACAGACTGGTAAGCATCCTTCTGGGTTCTGTGAGTCACTCGACAAACTAATGAAACCTCAAGAGCGGACTGTGGGAGGCCTGATTCATACCCAGTGGGTCAGAGGCATGGTCAAAACAAATCTGGGACTTGGAACAAGCAATGCCATGGAAGCGGCAGGTTCCACATAAGTATGGCACATACATGCCTACTCACACGACATGATAATCAATGAAGGCTTTTCAAAAGAGTGTGTGTGTGTGGGGGGGGGGAAGCTTAAGGTCGCACCTCAGTTTGTCAGAACTGATTTGAATCAGAGCAATCTGACGATGGTACCCAGTACAGACTGAAGGGTCTGGTTACTGGTGGAGAAATCTGCACACGGTCTTGGTGACCAGGAGTCTGTGCTGACTGCTGAGTGAGATGAGGAAAAACTGCTCTGCTGATATACTGTCAGCACTAGTGTCAGAAGTAGAATTTGTTAGGATGGCCCTGGCTCACAGAAATGGGTCTAGAAGGAAGAAGATAAGAAGGGAAAGAAAAGAATCTGGCTTCTGGGTAGCCACGTGGTCACCCACTGTACAGGGCCACAGTTGCGCTGTGCGCTCTCCTAAGAAAATGTGATCTGCTCAATTTCCTGGTCAAAGCTTTCTAAGATGGCTAAAACTGCAGCAGAGTGTCGGGTCCGACGCTGGCCTGAGACCAACTTCAGCCTTCAGCAGCATCTGGGAGAAAGTCACACAGGGGCAACGGACAGCACCTGCAGGACCTCTGGTCACCAAAAATAAAAGAAAGGACTAGAGGAAGACCAAGACCCTTCTGAGAGCAGAGGGCCTGGTGTGAAGGAGTTGTCTGTGACTCCATTATTAGCCTCCCAAGGAGCCTTCCTGCAGTGGGTTCTGAAGGAAAATATGTAGGGCCCTGGCTGCCTCAGAGTTTTGCAAAGCAGAGGACATAAACACCAGGCCATGTGACAGTTAGTGCTAGTTGCCCACTTTACAGAGTCCAGAATCACCGGGAGATGGGCTCTGGGCATGTCTACAGGGGGATTACTGTATTAACTGAGGTTAGGGAAGACTTGCCAGTTGTGAGTGGCACCAGTCCCTGGCTGGGATCCTGGATCGTGAGAGCAATATGATCAGCTGCTTCAAGCTACTTGGCTTCCCTGCCATGATGGACTATACCCTTAAACTGTGGGCCAACGTCCTTTTTCTTACACCACTCAACAAGGTATTTTATCAAAGCAACAGGAAAAGAAACTAAGACAGACTTCTATGGAACAGCCTGCCTGGTGGGTCAACCAGAAGCTACTGTAATAGCTCACTTTGAATGGGAGTACCTGGCTCCCCCATCAGCACTGAGTGGAAGGATACCACAGAGGAGCAGCTGATTGGTTTCTCATGCAAGCCATAAGGGTTTGGTGTTAGCATGGACCCTCACTACCCCATGGAACTTTACAAAACCAGTTTAGAAGTTTTGCTAGATCTGGGCTCCCTATTCCTCTTGTAGGTCTGAGAGATGCTATTAAAAACATCAAGCAAATAAACTAGAACATGAAGAAAGAAGGAGGAGTTCATCTCAGGAAGGGAGAAGCGCTGAGGGTTACTAAAAAAATAAAACAGGGCCAGATGTGCTGGGGCATGCATGCAATCCTAAAACTTGGAAGGCTGAGGCAGGAAGATTGTAAGTCTGAGGCCTTCTTTATCTTCACAGTGAGAAAAGATGAATAAGAAAAATGAAGAGGAGGGACTGGCAAGGCGGCTCAGCAGGTCACCAAACCTGATGACCTGATTTGATCCCTGGGACCCACGTAGTGGAGACAGCTAGAGAGCTGGCTCTTCTCAGGTGTCCTCAGACTTCCACCCTCACCGTGCACTGACAATCATAACACCCTGGATATGAGAGCCCATGTGCACTGTGGTAAAGAGTGTGAAACTTGGGCTGAAGAGTGTTGGGGACTGACACACACACACACACACACATATACACACCCAAACCAAGAGAAAAATGCTCTCAATACAACATGTCATCACAGTTGGGATAGGGCAAGGGGCCTTTGCTAGAGCCGGAACATTAAGTGAGTCCACAGGTATCTGCTCTATTTATCCTTGTTTGGAAATGTTTAACCTTTCTAAAACAGAGATTACGGTAAGAAATCTGGTCTGGCTGGGTGATGGTGGCACCCTTTATTCCCACTTGGGAGGCAGAGACAGGTGGATCTCTGTGAGTTCAAGGCCAGCCTGGTCTACCAAGTGAGTTCCAGGACAGACTCAAAGGCTACACAGAACCCTGTCTAAAAAGAGGGATAAAAAAAAAAGAAATCTGGTCTGATATTGCCTCGAGTAACAGGCATATTAATAACAATAAAAGTTAGCAAGAATCAAGATTTAAAAAATGAAGATAGAGTAGGTGTCTTGGCTCAATGCCACCACTCTACCCGGGACTGCAAGCAGTAGATTAAAGAGTTAGAGGGCGATGAAGAGAAATCATAACGCCCTGGATACGAGAGCCCACGTGCACTGTGGTAAAGAGTGTGAAACTTGGGGCTGGAGAGTGTTGGGGACTCGCCTTGATAAAAACACCTCTTGCCAAGGAAGGGGCGTATGTACAGTGTACCTTGCTAGGCAATGTCTTCCCTGTTAAACAGAAGTGTGGAGTCCACACTCTGGCATGAACTGGGCATGCTGCCCAAGCCACCCAAGCCCACGCCATGTGCTGCAAGGACAAGAGGGCTAGCCTGGGCACATTTCTGTGCAGTGGCCCTAGGCACAGCCTTGACTGGGGCTTACAGCAAAGACTCTGGCCAGAAGAATTCAATGCGAAGGCTTTCTCTACTTTGCTGTGGACAGTGACTGAGGCTGTCCCTGTGCTGAAGGGCATAACCCACAACTTCTGGTTAGTCACTCCAGGAACAGCAGGTTCACAAGCAGCACCCAAGGCGGCGCTACCTGGAAAGGCAGGGAAGGACCCTCAGGAGCAGAGGACCTCTCCTCAAGGCTGACTCTGAGGAACTGGGAAGCAAGGGAACAGTTCTGCCTGGTAGCTAAGCAGTACCACAAACTAGACGATACTGAAACCATATCTGTACCTGTGCTGACACAGATTCTGGAGGAGGACAATGTAAACCTGGCCTGACAAAGGGTTGTTTATTTGGAACACAGACCAAGGAAGGTTGGAGGAGCTCACTGAAGCAGGAATGGTCGATGCCCATCAGCTGTTTCCTGATATCCCCAGTACTCATGCTAGAAGGCCACCTGCTCCAGGAAATGAGTGGACATGGGGGCTGCAGCATGGCAAAGATGGTGGAGTCTAGATGTGTCCATTCAGGTATAGCTCGACTACTGGTAGCTATGGGACAGAGTCCTGTGGAAGAACATCCTGAATAGCTGGTGAGCTGGGGTGATGCTGGTAGCCTTAGGAGCCTACAAATGGGCTGTGACAAGACTAGATGCGTACACTGTCTCTGGAGACTGTGGCTTTGCTTGCCCAGGTAGAATGGAAGACAAACGGCCAGAGCGTGCTCGGAAAACCAGAGGACAATGCACAGACAGAAGTGGGTGACAACTGTCACCTGTCCACACCAAACTACAGTACAGGACATAACATCTAAGCCCTGGCTGGCAGGGAGATACACTCCTTGGAGCCAGCTCACCAGAGAAGAGGTACTGGCACCCAAAGGACTGGCTAAGTGACTTACCCTTGAAACCCCTGCACTTGGGAAGTTGAGGCAGGAAGATTATTATGAGTTTGAGGCCAGCCTGGACTAGAAGTGAGGTCCTTTATGTCCTTGCTCCTCATACACACAAAAGCCCAGACTCACACACCTGAGAAAAACCAAAGGAGCCTGTGATTGGATCTGCCTCTGTCATCTGGAAGTTGGGGGTGAGGGGGTGCTGTGAGCACATAGCTCTTGTCAAGAGAGCCACATGATCCCACTGTTTTTTCCTATTCTTAGCCCCCTTCTCTGCTTCCAATGCTGAAGCACTGTCACAGAATACTGGAGTTGTGGCGGACTCTTAGGCATGGTACTACCTGTGTTTTTAAACCTTATGTCTGCACAAAACTCAAGTCCAAATGGATCAAAGACCAACATAAAGCCAGCCACACTGAACCTTATAGAAGAGAAAGTGGGAAGTACACTTGAACGCATTGGCACAGGAGACCACTTCCTAAATAGAACCCCAGCAGCACAGACACTGAGAGAAACAATTAATAAATGGGACCTACTGAAACTGAAAAGCTTCTGTAAAGCAAAGGACAAAAACGACAGCCTACAGAATGGGAAAAGATCTTCACTAACCCCACATCAGACAGAGGTCTGATCTCCAAAATATATAAAGAACTCGAGAAATTGGACACCAAAAGATCACATAATACAATAAAAAGAAAAAAAAAATGGAGTAGAGACCTAAACAGAGAACTCTCAACAGAGGAATCTAAAACGGCTGAAAGACACTTAAGGAAATGTTCAACATCCTTAGTCACCAGAGAAATGGAAATCAAAACAACTGAGATTTTATCTTACACCTGTAAGAATGACCAAGATCAAAAATACTGATGACAACTTATGCTGGAGAGGTTGTGGGGAAAAGGGAACACTTCTGCATTGCTGGTGGGAATGCAAGCTGGTACAGCTCCTTTGGATATCAGTAGGGCGATTTCTCAGAAAATTAGGAAACAACCTTCTTCAAGACCCAGTAATACCACTTTTGGGTATATATCCAAAGGATGCTCAATCGTGCCACAAGGACATGTGCTCAACTATGTTCATAGCAGCTTTGTTTGTCATAGCCAGAACCTGGAAACAACCTAAATGCCCCTCAATCGAAGAATGGATAAGAAAAATGTGGTACATTTACACAGTGGAGTACTACACAGCAGAAAAAAAAAAAGACAGCTTGAATTTTGCAGGAAAATGGATGGAACTAGAAAACATTATTTTGAGTGAGGCAACCCCCAGACACAAAAAGACAATTGTCACATGTACTCACTCATAGGTGGTTTTTAAGCATAAAGCAAGAAAGCCAGCCTACAAACCACAATCCCAGACAACTTAGCCAACAATGCGGACACTAAGAGAGACTTACATAAATCTAATCTACATGGGAAGTAGAAAGTATAAAAAGACAAGATCTCCTGAGTAAATTGGGAGCATGGGGACCTTGGGGGAGGATTGGAGAGGGGAGGGGAGAGGCAGGGAAGGGAGCAGAGAAAAATGTAGAGCGCAATAAATATCAAAATAAAAAAAGAAAGCAATAAATAAATAAACCTTCTGCTTGAATTCCTCAGGACCCAGTGGGAGCAGATAGTGCCCACACTCAGTAGGGAAAGCCAAGGATGACAGTGATTAAGGCCATGTCACTCACAAGACATGGTTTGGCACCATGGACCCTGACTGAGCCTAACTGGAGGGGAATGGACTAGAGCAGGGCATCTGTTAGGCTGTGACAAAAGAAAAATCCTGAGCCACCCCAACCTTAATCTAGGGATCCCACTCTTATAATTAAAATGGAGGGGAGAGGGCTACGGAAGGCAGGCAGCAGCTCTGATGACACCTACCTACATCCCCCACTGTCCTCTGGAACCCCGCCTTTACCCACCGAGTGTGACAGAGGATGAGTATGTAGGGTGTGGTATATGGCCAGGCCACTCACTCATGCTCTCGATGTCCAGAGAGTCCACGACAGAGCGTCTGTGCTCGTCGCCTGCGATGGCCCGCTCGAAGGCCTTCTGCTTCACAATCTTGCTGCACTCCTGGTACTTCATCTTGGCGTCCTTGTCATTAGGCTTCACTTTCACCACCTGGGCAGGAAGAGGGAGTGAAGAGGTGTCACACTGGAGGGCCAGCCACCTAGCCGGTGAGCCACCAGGGTCACTACAACTGCCTGGACAGCACGGGGCTGAAGAAAGGACAGAGTTAGACTACCCAAGGGTTACCACATGCTAGCGGGGCCACCCTGGACCTGTCATCTAGGACTCAGTTTTTACATCCCCACACAAGGTACACTGAACTGCCCCACAGGGTGGTTTTAGAGACCAGGGCATTGTGCCCTCACTAAACAACTCTGACCCTGTTAAAACCAAACAGGTGCCCAGCTGAGCACACAGGTCTTGGGCTCCCAGCACTGCCAGTGTCTTAGAGCAGCACGGATTCCTAACACCTTAATATCCCGAGTATAAAGTGGGGGTTTGTTGGAAGGACTGAGGGCCTTGGCACACAAGGGGGACTGTGCCAGTGAGCAGTTTGTTTCCCCTGGGGCTTTATGGGAAACTGAGCCTCTAATTGCTGTTTCCTCTGGTAACGGGACAGGAGACACAGTTCAAGTCCCAGCTTAGCCAGTGATGATGGGGGAGCCTGCAGTAGGTGAGCTGGCCTCAGTTTCCTCTCTGGGTTACCAGTGTCACCTCAGAGAGAGCTGTAAAAATGAATGAGGGAGCACTTTTAAAAGATCTAACACAGTGAGTTGTGCACAGGCAGCTTTGGGTCACAGCAGTAAAGAGAGCCTGCCTATACTGCTCTGTCCTGCTTCCCGCAAACCCAGATCCCAGGAGCTCAGACACAGACAGAGCTGGGTCAGGTGTACATGTCTGCCATCTCAGCACTTAGGAGGTGGAAGGAGGACAGATGTTCGTACCAGGCTAGCCTGGGCTACACAGTGAGACCGTGATCAACAGACTTCATCTCTGAGTCTTATCTTGGCTACCATAATTGTAATCAGACTCAGCCTGACCTGCTGTTGTTTAACAGTTTCCTAAGATTGGACCGTTCCATCTTACAGGGAAGCTCTTTTTTAAGCAGACTGGTAAACACCTCCAAATGACTTTAGGAAGTCCCTGAAACCAACCAGATTTACTAGGCCCCTCCCTGCCAGAGTAAGCAATAAAGACTGCTAAAAGTAGCCAAGCCACAAGGAAGACTCTGAGACCAGACCAGCTGCCTAGAAGAAACAGAAATCAGACAAGGTGCTTGCAAGAGGTTTAGACCAACTGAGGCATCTGGAAAGGACACTCAGCAACATGCTCACCTGCCTGCAGGCTGTACAGTGTGCTCCAGGTCCCCAGCTTTGTGAGCTGTCACCCATGCTAGGGTTGGCTTTGGTGATACAGCTGTCATTGAGTCATTTCTCCTCCTGTAAGTAACCCCTCATCCACACTTCTGTTATCCCCGATAAAACTCACTGGTTCCCCAAGTTGGACTGTGGAGGTACGGTCTGTTGTGGGATCCCTATCTGGGGTCAGTAGATATGTGTGCTCCCAAAAAGTTTTGTCACATACCTGTTGACCTATACAACCATCCTAAGATTGGGCCCTCTACAGCTTCTGTGCTATTAAAGAAGGAAGTCCTAGGGCAGGTCCTCAGAATGCTTCCCCCAGCTCCAAAGCTGGCTGAGTGAGTCAGAGTCTGGACAAAGACAACTGCTACTCCCTGCAGGTGCTTGGCCAACAGCAGGCTGTGCAGGCTCAGACTGGGCCACCTGCCAGACAGCTCCACTGGGGTGTGGGTGTGGCATCAAGCTTAAGAGCTGCCAGTTTTAGGCAGCCCTTGGAGCCCTTCCCAGGGAGAGGCAGAAAGGCCAGGTTCCCTCTGCTCCCCAGGATAAAGTCTACATGGCTTCAAGCCTGGCCCTCAAGACCCACCCTATTTCTCTGTGGCCTGGTACTGCCTCTCCCATAACTCAGGCTTTTGGTCACACTGCCCTTGTCCACACATTTCATTCCTAATTTCAACCTCCTTTCTGATCCTCTTTATCATGAAGCCTCCAGAAGGCCGAGGACAATGTCTTCCCATTTGAAGAGGCACTGGAGGGACAGAGCTGTGTCCTCAGCAGAGAATGAACGCCTAGTAAAGGAAGAAAGAGTGGCAAACACATCCCAGGAGCCAGACCCATCTTCAGGTGAGCTGCATGCTAAGAAGAAAGATGGAGCTGGGTGCTGCCATTATGGTGAGTGACATCCTCTGTATAGCTCGATGGGCTGGCCAGCACAATTCCCAATACACAGAGTGGTAAAGTTATTAACCCCAAAAGTCAAGGTTCTTTGCACTCCTGGATTAGTTTGTGTCACCACTCACATAAAGCCTAGTGCTTCCCTCCTGCCGCCCCCAGGACAGAGGCAGAGAGTAGTTCTCCAGGCTCTGGGTTCTGGCCTTCAGGGCATGTGTCCTGCTCAATCAAGATCCCCAGTTTCTAAAAAGTAGGGTGTGGTGCTAGGACACCACAGAAGTCTGGTGTGAGACTGTACTACCCCAGACCCAGCAGCAGCAGCAGCAGCAGGAATCAATTCCCAGGTCTGCAGTGCAGGTGCTGAAAAGATTGCTAGGTATGACCGACAAAAAGAGCTCCTCTCCTGAGGAAAGGTACAGTTTTACACTACAGGGCTCTTCGGGGCCCGAGACCCATCCCATCAGAACTAGATGCCACACTAGGACATCTTGTTCCTTTTTTTCCTCCTTTTTTTGAGACTACGTAGCCCAGGCAGGCCTTGAACTCACAGAGATTTGCTAGCCTCTAACTTCTCTCAAGTGCTGGGATTAAAGGCATGCATCGCCACACCTGGTCCATGGACATGTCTTTAAAAAGTGGCATCTGAAGCCAGGTACAGTAATGTGCCCAGTATTCCAGGGATTCTGGAAGCCCAGGTAGGACAATGGCTTTATCCCAGGAGTTCAAGGACAGCCTGAGTGTCACAGTTACTTTTTCAAAAGGCAAAACCAAGCAACAAACGATTCTATGTGGACTGCAACTGTGGCAATGCCCTGTGATGTTCATGTGGTTCAAGCAGACCCTGCACAGGGGAACAGGGATAGGGCAGGTGCATGTCATCAACCACGCTTCTGAAGAAATGAGATGTCCTTAAAAGCTGCTCTCTTCAGGGACTGAAGGTACGGCTCTGTGGCACAGCGCTTGATGTTTGTGAAGTAATTAGAACTAGATGAGGTTGTGAGGCTAGGCTCCCTTGAAAGGACTAGAGGCTTTATAAAAACAAAGAATAGGCTGGGTGGTGGTGATGCAAGCCTCTGAGGCAGAGGCAGGCTCATCTCTGTGAGTTCGAGGTCAACCTGGTCTACAGAGCAAGTTCCAGGACAGAGTCCACAGCTACACAGAGAAACCCTGTCTTGAAAAACCAAAAACCAAAACCAAACAAAAAACCTAACCACCCAACCAAACAAAAAAACCCCAGAAAGAACAGAATGGGAACATGGCTCAGTGGTAGAGCCCCTGCCTAGAATCCCCCAGTGAGGGACTGGGGGCATGGTTCAGCTGTAAAGTGCTTGCAGAGCCCCAAGTTTCCTCAGCATTGACAAAAATACAACAAATGGCACTGTCAGCTGTCAGGTTCACTGGTAGTCACTACTATAAGCCTTGGGACACATGTTTGGGAACTTGGACTTACTAGGATTGCAGAAGTTATTGGGGCATAATATACTCCATCATGACACCCACAGCAGACTCAAGGCAGTTCCACTATTACCCACAAGGCTCTACTGGCAATGAGGCTGGCAGTCCCCCCACCTGGGAGCAATCTAGAGCTTCAGTCATTCAGGCCTGCTGTGGATGCCAAGCAAAGCGCCCATACTTATCAGAACTGAGTACAATGGATACAGACCTGCAAGAACCAACAAAGGGCATTATGGTTTACTGCATAGACAATGAGATTTGGCCAGAGGAACCAGATGGTGCATCACATAGTAGAGATAGTACGTCAGGTAGCCCATTAGGGACAGCCTTATATACAACACACCTTTTCTCTAGTGAGTGAATCTACTACAACACCTCCAGCACCTGCTCAATGCAGCAGGTGGGTAAATCGCCAGTGCTAACAGCCCAGGGGCCAGCATGGTGCCAGGAACTTGCACTTATGCCCTGGTTAGGAGCCTGACTCAGGATAGGCTACCACCTTCTGGAATTCCTGAGAGACTGCAGGGGAGTGACCTGCCTTACCTCTCAACTTCAGTTTCTGCATCTGTAAATCCGGGATAACAGTGGTTTCTGCTGTGCAGGGGACCAGGGAGAAGAAATGACTTTCATGGCTTGAAGGTTGCTGGCATGTGAGTGCTGAGCTAAAGACTAACTCTGATTGTCCCTGTTTCTTTTGTATCACTCTATCAAGGGCATCAAAATGTGTTTCTAAGAAACACAAAGGTAAAGTCTATCATCAACCAAAAAAACCCCACAGGACCCTTAGTCAGGGTAGAGAGTAGAGGAAGACCACTGCGCTTCCCCCTCCAGGTCTAGGTCTGCAAGGCTGACTGTGTTCCAAGTGCATAGGAAAGAACAGTGAGAACCAATTGAGAAGTGACCCAGGAAGGGGCGGGCCCATGTGGAAGGGCTAGCTGGGAGAAGAGGGGGAAGTGTGGTAAAGGAGATTGACTGCTACTAAGAGTCCAAGGTGCCCCCAAGTGGGAGAGCAAACAAAGACACACCCAGGTCCTTGTGCTCGGCAATGTTCTGGCACAGGCCTAAAGCGGGGATGGAGGCCCATTTCACCGTGGGCTGCCTACTGAGGAACCCTGGAGAACATGGCTGATGCAGAGCCAAAGGTAGGCCCTCTCCATATTTACCCACTTGTTCAACCCTCACAATGACATTGCCAATGTAGGCCTATGTGTTCCCTGGTTACAGGTGAAGCCCAAGGCATTTGAAGTCACATACCTCGGTCTGAGCTGAGCTGGCCACCAACCTAGACATCCAGATCTTGGAGCCTGTGCCTTCACATTGTGCTCCAGTGGCTGCACACCTGACTCTAGCCCATAGGAAGAAACAGATGCTGGAGGCAGTAGAGAGCGTCTATGCTCATGCACGTTAACAAGGCTTTTTTTTACAGAAGGAGATGGAGAGCTGACTGCAGACAGTGCTCCTGGCTCAGCTATGGAGCTGGGTCCAGTCTCAGCTCATTCCTTCCACGTGACCTTGGAGATGGGTGTCTCCTTTGTACTCAGGGGTAGATTCACACAAACACAATGCTCACAGCTGTACTGAGCCCTACATGTGCATACTGAGGTTGAAAATGGCTGGAGACGCAGAGCCATGGGTTCATTTGTTCCAATCAAGGCCTGACCCACAGGCCAGGGCCTGGGTATGTCCTTCATGAATGTCAGCATCTTCCAGGAGGAAGTTTTGGGCGGAAGCTGCCATAAGACCAGCTTCTCAGGCTTGAAGGGAAAGGATCCTGGGTTCCTGCTGGGGTTTCCTGGCGCTGGGTGTGGCTCTACCTCAAGCTGGTTCTGCAGACGGCTATGGACTTCTCCCATCACTGTGGCATTCACAGAGCCTGGAGTACAGCTTGATGCAGTTGCCCACCATCCCCCCAGTCTCATGGAGAATGCAGAGTTAGATGCCAACCTTGGGAGCACTCACAAAAGAACCTATTCCTTACCCCCAAGTAAAGATGTTTCTGTGAGCCCAGAGCGGTAAAGACCCTGCCCTGGTCCTGTTCTCCCGTGAGGACCCTGCCTGTCTGTGGTTATTTATTCATTTACCCAGCCCTCTGGCCACTTTTATTCGCCACTGGAACAGAGCTCCAGCTGTTCAGGTGGTGGCCACTGCTCTTGTTACTGTATTCCAGATTAGGACATCAAGTGACAAAGGTGGGGACAGGGACCATGCTTTGCTTCCCTCCTCCATAGTTATCCTTCAGTACCCTTCACATTTTTGCCCTTTGCTAAGTGTCCCTTGACCTTGGCCTAAGTCTTTACTTGGTCTGACCCTAGGCCAGGCTGAGGGACCAGATCCCTCTTGCTTCAGGAATAGCTCCTCAGCCCTCTTGGGGCCCTGTGCACACAACAGAAAGAGTCCACAGCAAGGTAGGTAGTGACCCAATCTGTACTCAGAGCCCCTGAGCAGGAGCTGTGTGGAGGAGGAGAGATGCAGTCAAGGGTTACACTGGCTTCAATCCCAGCACTGGCACTTACCAGCTGGGGCCTCAGCCTCCTCACCTGTGTGACAGGGGCAATCTCCTTCCCACTCTGGGTGCCTACACTGACTCAGCAGTCAGTCTGTGTGAAGGGCACAGAGCACACCTGTACCAAGCGGATGCTCTGGCAGTCCCTACCGCTGTCATGACGACTGTCAGAGCACATCGCCTGTGGGCAGTGGTGGATGAGGAACTGTCATCTAGGTCCCCTTTCTCATTGTCCCTGGAGGCTGTCCCTCTATAGTGTGTCACCCTGCTCTATTTTCTTGGAAGCGCTACTCTGTACCTGCAGTCATTTTCCTTGCCCGCTCAGTGACACAGGGCTCCCACCTGCCACAGAATCTCAAGCTGTCAAAGGCCTGCATAGCCCTTGCTAATAACTGCCACCATTACTAATCACCACCACTAATAACAGCCACAGTAGTCACAAGGCTGAGCTATTATTGACCACAGACTATGTGCCCGCACTGCTCCAAGCATGTACACAGTAAAAACTCTCCTGCAGCCACCTGAGGCTGGGCCTGTTCTCAACACACAGGGGGCAAAGAAAGGTAGAGAAGCCAGGTGACTTGCCCAGGGTCACAGAGTGCATAAAGGCCGAGAGGTGGAACAGGAACTGGCTAGAGGCCTCATGGCCATTCTCTGGGTGAGCCCTTGTATAGAGGAGACACACAATGGCTCCTCCCTGTCCCTGGGGCACCCCCCCACATCCACCTAGCCAAGGTGCCGGGAGCTGGCCCATGCCCGAGGCCTGGCTCACCGTCTCGTAGTCACGTAGGGCAGCTCGGAACTTGCCCAGTGCCATGTTGCTGGCCGCCCGGCGGTAGTAGCCTTTGATGTACTTCTTGTCAAGTTCGATGGCCCGAGTTGCATCGCCCAATGCGTAGCCGTAGCACTCTGTGCGCAGGTAGGCCAGGCTGCGGTTGCCATAGTAGATGGCATTGCTGGGGTTCAACTCGATGGCCTGACTGTAGAACTTGATGGCGTTCTCGTAGTCCTTGGCTGTGGAGGAGGAGAAGGACATGAAGCCCTGTTGCCACAGGCAGGAATCTACCCTAGGCTGGTGGTCCTTGCTACAAAAGACTGGGGTTCAGCATGGAATCTGTCCCTTCTCCCTGTCCCTGATATCTGACTATATATAGACTAAGTCTTGAGGTTCAGACTAGTTTCCAGAACCTGAACCAATTCTATAGCAGCCTAGCAAAGCCCAGGTTGGGCGCTACTTTCATGACTCCAGGAAGCTTTCCCCAAGTCTCCCCAGGACTACAGGGACACGTCAGGGTGCCAGCGCCAGGCAAATTGAGACTGCCTGAGCCTGTGGCTGCCCAGGTGGCACAAGCAGGCAGGTCCAGAGATGGAGAGAATGGGAGGACAAAGGGAAGAAGCTCCTGAGGTTGCAAGGAGGACTGAGACCACCTGGTGCAGCAGGGGAGGGTAGGACGGACACCAAAGCAGTGGGGCTCTAAGTGTGGACGGACAAGGGTAACTCCCAGCCAAGGGCAAAAGGTCAGACTTTCCGTGAATTGAGCCCCAGCTGGGCCCTGAGCTCCCCACCAACCTGTGGGGTCCTCCCACCTCCACAGCTAAAGCACTAACTGGCAGTCACCTGACCAAGCCAGAGAAGTCTAGTTCAAGGTCAGAGTCCCAGTCTGTGCTGGCAGGTAGGCCTGACCTCTCCACCAGAGGGTTTATTAAACAACAGAACGAAGACCTTCAGCAGTCTAAGACCTGCCCAGGCTGGAGGACTGGAATGCAACAGAGGCCTCATGGCACCGAGGGAGAAAGCCCGTTTCCAGATGAAGGCTGCTCAAGTTCAGAGAAGGAAAGCCTATGCTTGAGGTCACATGGCAAGTGGCAGAAGGGAGTTCTTAGGCAGGCAGAAGTGGCAATCTCTCCATTCTCTCTCCCGCTCCCCCATGTGCCCTGGTGAGAGCCTGGGACAGCACCAGGCTCAGTCAATGGGAAGGTGGCCTGGCTCTCTTATAAGGCTGGGTGTACTCCGACAACTTAAACACCCTCTCTGTCCTTGAACTTCAGTTTCTTCCAAGAGCTTTCAACCTGGAGTGGGAGTTCCTGCTCTACCCCACTTCCCGGCCTTCAGAGCACTCAGGGACTTGGGTGTTATTTGCTCAACCCACACCTTAAGGATGGTGTCCAGCTCCCTTCCCCCAAGCTCCTGCCTTGTCTGGGATGCGCCCTCCAGGGACTATTGGTGTATCAAGGAGCCAGATCTGACCCCAGACAACTGTGACAGCGCTCAGGGCTCAGACAGCCTAAGGGCCTGATCCAAGTCCTCCACGAAAGGGGAAGGAAGCAACTGGCCAAGGAGAGAGGAAGAAAGAAGGAAGGAAGGCGGGGACTGAGGGCAGAGAGAGGCAGGGCTAGGGGTGCAGCTCAGCAGTCCTTCCTGGACTTCTGTCACAAGGTCCAAATGTCCCCTCAGGAAGCTCCATTTGACCTCCCGTCTGGGTGAGGCAATACCCTGCCCCCAGCTTCCCTGTCCCAGTCCTGCCACTCTGTGCCTTTCCTAGACTTGCAGGACCTAGAACTTCCCAGATGCCACCAAGGCAGGAAGATGAAGAGGGCAGCATAGTTCAGAGGGTCCCTCCTGGGAATGTCAGTGCCTCTGAGGGTTTCCTTGGTGTCCTGGTTGGGCTCCAGAGGCTGCTGATTGGTTAGTACTCAGTTGTTGGGGTGGGACTTTATCAAGTAGCACAGGGTGTGCAGTCTGGCACCTAGTGGTGCAGATTCCTAACACAAAAGTGCAGAGAGAGTCACTGGCTGGAGCTTTAGCCCCTCAGACCACTTGTCTGCATCCGAGAACCAGGCTGGGCTCAGCCTGACACACAGTCAAATGGAGGAAGGAAGAAAGAGTACAGGAATAACCTTGAAGGTGTCCACCAGCTGTACTCCAGCCTGGGGCCTTCCTTCAGCTGCAGCACTATGTCCCTCCAGGTATACTGAGGTTCAATTGCCCATCTGCGTTCACAGAGGAGCACCTGAACCACGATGAACCCTGGGTGAGCACAGCCTCCTTCCTCAGGGAGAAAGGGAAAAAGCAGAAGCTTCCTGAGCTAATCGTAGGGCTGAGCTCACAGAGGGACCCTCTGGTTGGAGGTAGGCCTTCTGAGTCCCCGAGACTCCCCCATCCTCCACAGAGTAACCCCTGCTTTCCACTGAGGCTAGATGAGCCTAACACGTGGGGAGGAAGGGGATATCCGCCTTCTGCTCACTCACTCTGACCTTGGGCAACAAGTTTCCCTCTGAGTCGGCTTCCTCTATTTAAACCACCACCCCCATGCCCCAGGCAGTTAGGCTCAGGAGTACCTGGCCACCAATGGGGCACAATGAAAGTCAGTAGCAATTATTCTTTTTATTGGTTATTATTGTAGCCTGAGCCTGGGGTTCTGAGCTTGCCGTTGCCTGCCCACAGGAGTGGGAGGCCTGGACCAGGAAGGGTACTATTCCTTCAAGCCAGTTCTTGGCCAGGCCCCTCTGGCTGCCTGCCCTGCCTCAGGTTCCTGATAGCCTGAATCTTGGGATCTGAGAGGTGGGGGTAGGGTGAAGAGTCCCTCCCCATGAATAACTCCTTCCCTTTCCCTAAGCAGCAGCCCAGTTTCTGGTTGCTTCTTACAGGACCCAGTAAAGGAAGGCCGTTAGGTCCAACCATTTCATAGCTGGGCCTGGTCACCTGGTGCTGGTAGCCTCCAAGCCTTCAAAGCCCTGCAAGCTCTGTACCGTCCCGACAGCATCTCTCACACCCATTAACTCCCCTCCCATTCTAGCAGCCCCACCCTACACTAAACTCTGCCCTCCCCAGCAGTCAGTCCTATTCAGCTCTCACTTCCTGCCCTCAAGTGTGTAGAAGGCACAAATCCAAACCAGCTTTAGTTCTTCAGAGCCTCAGCTTTCAACCACCTCCACTCTAGCCCCACTCACCTAGGTGCCAGGCTCCACTCACCTTTGGGTCTTGGCCAATGGCTACCCTCCCCCTCTCCAGGCAGCCAGCCTCATTTCCTCCCACAAGCATGGTCAGAGGCTCCACCCCCTCACCTGTCCTCCCCACCAACCTCCTCTCTTCAGTCAGGCCTCTGAATCCATTCTCAGCACAGTAGAGAGCACCAGTTCCTGTACCCAGAGCCAAGTGGCCCACTCTCTTAAAACCGTATCTCCTACCCTGAAGATGAATCTCTAAACCCACCTGGCCTAGAAGGCTTTACCCACTGCTCCCACTTCAACTCCCTCTCACTCTGAGACAGTCTTGCTATGTATTCCAGACTGCCACTCATCTCAAAATTCTCCTGCCTCAGCCTTCCCAGAGCTGGGATGACGGGTACAATGTCTGGACTTACCCCATGGGGGCCCCCTTTGTCTAGGATTCTAGATCTTTCTCACCCTCCCCCACCTCTAGCAGATCTGCCTCGCTAGGTCTAAACCTTTTGGGGGACCATATTTGGAATAGCATTCCTAGGGACCCCACCTTCTCCCTCTTTCTACCTGCTCCCACTTCCCCACTTCCCTTCAGAACTGAGACACTTGCCCTGTGGGAGCCCAGTTCCTCACTGGCAGCATTCACCTGCCAGGCTCTTCTGGGCTGGCTTTCTCATTCACAACTGCTCTGTCAACATTACCACCAGACCTCTGATGGTCAATGCCTGGGGCTAGGTGACCAGGCCTGTGGCACCTTTCCTGGTTTCCCTTCCATCTCACTCACTTCCTCAGCAGCTCTTTTTCCGTTTTAAACATGAAAATTCCATTCTAGGTTCTTTCTAGATCCCACTATGGTGACTTCATCCATTTCCCGGGAACCTCCAACCATAGGCTGGTCACACCCAAACTTTTCTCCAGTCCAGACTGGCCCATCTACCTACTCAATGTCTTTTTTTGGACAGCTGAAGAAATCCAAACTAGTCTTCGTAATAGCTTCGGCGACTTTGCCTGGTTGGGCCTCTTATCCTAATCTCATCTTGTATCAGCCTTCCTCCCCAACCCCAGCTGGCTCAAGCTCCAACTAAGCCAATCTGTTTTCATTCATTCTCCACCTCAGGGTCTTCCCTTTAGGCATTCCCTGACCCCACTCTCTAAAACAGACTCCAATGTGCATTCCCACTTTGTCACCTCGATCCAAAGTGCTCACCATAAGTTAGCAATTACTGGTTTTGCTTAAACCCAAGTCTTGTGTCTCATTCATTGCTACAGCCTCCGAGCCAAGCAAGCCCAGACCGTGGCACATGACAGTTAATGCAAATGTACTGAAGGGATGAATGAACGGACACATGTTCCTATACCTCACGCTTAACCCAAGATCACGCTTGGGCGAAGATCCTTTCCCGCTCCACCTCTACTCCCTACTCTTTCCCTCGGATCACCTCACATCGCCTTCCAATCTAATTATCTATTTCCATCCCCACAGTTCCCTTCTCTGTCGGGCCTTTCCTCCTCGGTTGGTCACCTCAGGTCTCCCCGCTCGGCAAGCGCCATCACTGCCCTAAACACATGTCACTATTTGGTAGCGCCCTCTTCAGGTCTGACCTCCACCTAGCATCTCTGTCCAGGTCTCACATTTAGCAGTACTCACATGTTGGTTCCCCGCTTGTCCCCTATCGTTTAGCAGAGCCTGCCTCAGTCTCCCCAGTGAGTAGCTTCTGCTCCGTACTCCACTTCTCTGTAGCTCTCCCCTGTCTGGCGTCCATCCTGAGCCTCCTCCTCGCACCAGGCTACTCGACAGTGCCTGCCCGGCACCCAGGCTACCGCTCCGCGTTGCCATGGTTCCCCGCGGGGCCTGGCACCCCCACGGCCTGGGCCGCTGTCCACCCTCCCTCAGCCCCGTCCGGGCCGGACGCACCTTTGAAGTAGTCGTTGGCCTGTGTCTTGAGATCCTCTGCCCGCTTCAGAGAGCCATCGGCCGGGGGTTCGTCCCGGGGGTGCTCGGCACACTCAGTCCGCTCGCCCTCCGCCATCGCCATGCCGCAAAGCGACCCCCACCCTGGCAACGGCCGCTCGCGGCACCAGGCCGAACCGTCGCGAAGGAGCGCCGAGTGACCGCCGCCGCTGCCGCACAAGTGTCGTAAAGCGCGGGCCCCAAAGGCACTCCTGACGCGCCTGCGCAGCGCCCCCCCCCCCCCCCCCCGCCGGAGAGCGCAGGGCGGACAAGGTGACCAGAGGGTATCTAGACGCCCCTCCTAGAAGGAGCCAATCCGAAAGAGGAGGGAGGGAGTGCTGGGGTTGGGGGTGGATGGCTGGGAGGGCGCCTGCTTCCAAAGTTAGTTCTGAGGCAGCAGAAGTTTCTTGGGTCTTAGAGACCCAAGATTCGTTTAGACTTGGTGACAGAGTTGCGAAGCCATCGGCGGGTGGGGCTGCTTTCAGGGCAGCACCCTGCCCAACTGGGAACCGGTTCCGGAGTTGGGTGCTGCCTGTTACTCTTGTGACCTTGAACAAGTTTCCCTCCTGTCGCCCCTGTGACCCTTCTGGAAAATGTGTAGTTCCTCAAGGAAACCAAATAAAGCTTGAACTTTGCAAATCAGCCTTTCTGGATTATTAACAGGGAGTCCCGGTTTTTCAAGTCTTGGGCAAATATCAGTTGTGTCGTGTTTGTTCTGGGTTCAACAAAAACATTTTTAAAATAATTTTTATTTTTTTGAGACAGGGTCTCACTATGAAGCCCTGACTGGCCTGGAACTTGCTGTGTAGACCAGGCTGGCCTTGGACTCAGAGATCTACCTGCCTCTGCCTCCCAAGTGTTGGAATCGAAGGCTTGCAGCATCATGTCAGGCCCCAGTACTATCTTTTAAAGGACCAGGGATGTAGCTCAGTTGGTTGAGTACTTGTCTAGCATCCTCCAGGCTTGAGCTCCATCCTCAGCACCACAAAACCAGGCTGAAAGATGTAATCTCTCTGTAATCTGAACACTTGGTACTCGGAGGCAAGAGGATCAGAATTTCAAGTTGGAGGTCGTGAGACCCTGTTGTAAACACAACCAACCACAGCAACTGAGTCTCTTAAATGACACTCAGGTTGCTGTCTTCATTTCCCTTGCCTGGATCACAGCTTCAGCCTCCTCGGATGCTTTACTTATGTTCCTCCTCCCTCCTCCAGTTTACCTTCCATATGGCAGTCAGAGGCATCTTGCTAGAACACTGTAAGGCTGGCAGCCGCCCCAGCCTTCCGTGGCTCCAACTCCTTAGAACACCCAAAATCTTTCTGATGGGAAGCCATGACGAGTCTGACCTCTGGCAACATCTCCAGACCACACTGCTGACTCCCTTTAGAGCTCACCCACCCTATCTTCCTAATTCTAGCTTCTTGAACTCCTGTCAGGCTAGACTCTGTAAATGCTTCCCTACCTCCACCCAGGCCACAACCAACAATCACCCTGGAAAGTAGGTGTTGTTGTCATGTCCATTTACATGTGAGGACACTGAAGTTCACAGGAATTTACTCCTGAAGAGTCTCACTGAAGGTCCGAATCGGAATCTAAGTCCCCAGCACTTAGTTCCTATTTGACTGCCTCTGCAGTGCCAGTGAAATCAGAGGATAGGGAATTTTTTTTTTTTTTTGAGGCAGTATCTGTTCTAATACATTCGAAATCCAGCTCAGACTTTTCCCGAGACTCTGTGGCCTTGGGCAAGCCATCACCCTCTCTGTTATTTCCTTTGTAAAGAGGAGATAGTCATGGGGCCTGTGCATAAATGCAGAGGTTTGAGAGAAGCCCGGCCTGAAGGCTCACGCTTGCAATCCCAGCTTTTGAGAGGCTGAGGGAGAAAGAGTCCATGGGTTTGAGGCCAGCTTGAGGCACATAGTGAGTTCCGGGTCAGCCTAGGTTATAGAGTAAGACCCTGCTTTGATCTCCCTCTCCCTCTTTCCCAGCTAAAATCTTCAACCCAATGCAAAGTTCATGTGAGTTCCAGGGCTTGACTGAGAGGTGAAGAGAAGTGCGCCCCATGTTGAGAACCTCACAGGTAGTCTGAGTTCAACAGAGTAAATAGGCTGGAACGAGGGGACTTCGGAAGGTTTAGAAGAACCTTCTCCAACTGGGGGAGGCAAGAATGGCTTCCTGGAGGAGTGTTGAACAGAGATCTGAAGTATGAGTTCGTTGAGCAAATGAGAGCATGGGGGAGAAAGACTTTTTCTAAGACAAGGTCCCACGTAGCTTCAGCTGGCCTTAAACTCAGCAGGCAGCTGAAGATTACCTAGATCTCCTAACCCTCCCACCTTCAGCTAGGAAGTGAGGGCATTATAGGTCATGCCTTCGTGCCCCGTTATATGATGCTGGGGAGGGAACCCAGGCCTTTGTGCATGCTAGCCAATCACTTTACCCACCAGGGTACTTCCTCGGGAAAGACATTCAGGGCAGCAAGTGCAACTACTTGAAAGAGGTTTTCTTGCCTGTGAGGAACAAGGGAGAGGGATAGAAGAGTGACACGTATAGAGACAAAACAGAACAGACACACCCTCCCACACAGGAACCTGCAGACTCACAGTCTCCCACGCAGACACAGACACACAGGCAGGCACGCGCGCGCGCGCACACACACACACACTCCTGGAACTGCTGTGCTAAACAGTCTCACACACATATGCAGGATCGCAACACCACACAGACATTAAAAAAGAAACCACAGTGCTGGGCTGGAGATGTAGATCGATTGGTAGAGTGCTCGACGAGCACACAACAAGCTCCGGATTCAATCCCCAGTACCAAATAAAACAGGTCTGGTGAAGCATGCCTGTAATCCCAGCACTAGGGGGATAAAGACAAGAGGATCAGAAGGTCTTGGCTACACAGTGAGTGAAGGGCCAGTCAGGGATATATAAGACCCTGAGTTAAACAAACAAACATAAGCAAACAAACTTCGCAGGCTACTGTGAAGCATCGGCAAGTAAAGATGCTGCCACCATGCCCAATGAACTGAGAGTCTGATGCTCAAGATCCATACGGTGGAAGGTAAGAACCAGCTCCTGCAAGTTGTCCATCGATGTTCACACATATGGCATGGCACCCACATCCCAACTCACACATGCGCGCACACACACACACACACACACACATCAGAGAGTAACATGGATGCCAAATGTGGTGGTGCACCCCTATTATCCCAATACTTAAGATGTGGAGGCAGATGGATCAAAGTTGAAGGTTATCCTTGGCTACATAGTGAGTTTGAGGCTAGCATGGCCTACAATAGTCTCTGACAAACAGCTAATGGATACCAGCTACATGGTGCACCCACACCCTTCAAAGCAACCCCACAGATGAGTCAACACACGTCTCTCTGGTGCCTACCAAGGCGAGGTCTTTATGCTGGTTTTGGAGACATTTTTGGGTTTCTGAGCCAGCATGGCTGGGTTGTGTCCTTCCTCTCTCCTACCCAGGACAGTTCCTTCCACTGAGAACCCACAAAACCCATGATAGGAGAGAAGGTTCACAACCTTTCCCCTGTAGCACCTGGACAGGCCACCTCTTGATAATGATCAAGTGGCGCCTTCCATAGAGTCATGAATGGGACAGAGAGGGGAGCGTTTTTCTGTGGAAGACCGAGAGTAGCACCATTGTAGAAAGGGAGCTGCGGGTAAGGAGGGTGCATAGCTGGTGGGAGACAGCTGAGGGGTCCTGCCCTCTCTCCTCACCCCAAGATAAGCAGCAAGGGCTGTGCGTGTGCCTGTGCGGCTGGATTACGGATTCCCCTAAGGAGAGGAGGGAGGCCAAGGTCTTTAGAGGCTTGGAGAAAAGTGCATACCTGAAGGCTTGGGGTGAGGAGTGAAAGAGATGCTAGGGTAGAGAATTTTTAGGGCTATGAGATAGGAGGGCCTTGAACATGAAGTTCATGAGCATAGGATCTGGAATGGGAAGACTTGAGAGTTAAGGGAAGAACTGGGACACGTACAACGAGGGCAGGAAGCCCAGAACAGAGCTAGATGATTAGATTTGGACCTAAAGAGTCAAGGGATATGAGGTCTTGGACCAAGAAAACCTCAGAGTGAATTCTAGATTCTACAACAAGAAACATTCTACAACAAACCCATTTGGAGGTTGCGTTCTAGAAACCGAAGAAGTAGGATCAGAAGCCAGAGGCCTAGCCCAGTGTTTTATGAGTAATGGTAGAATTAGAAAAGGCCTGGGAGAGGGAATGTGTCTCAGCTGGTAGAGTGCTTGCTCGTCATGCATACACAACTGGGTTTCATCCCTGGCACCACATAAGGTGAGTGTGATAGTGCACACGGGCAAGCCCAGCATTTGAGATGTGGAGGAGGATAGAGGATCAGAAGTTCAAGGTCAGCCTTGCCTACATAGTGAGTTGGAGGCCATCCTGAGCTAAGTGAAATCCTGCCGCCCCCAAGAACTCAAAAACTAAATTCTAGAATTCACAGAGATTTTTGGGATTTTACAATCTAGAATGAAAAAGAAGTGGTATCTAAGGTTTAGAACTAGAGAAATATATAAGGCAAAGCATCATCAGCTGATATTTTCAAGATGTGTTCTAGATTCAGGGTAATTTGAGTCATAAGATCTGAAGTCAGGAGGACTGGGCAACTGTGGCATCTAGAACCAAAGGAACTCACAGCATAAGGTCTAGAATCAGAAGAATTCTACAGAGGCTGAGTGTGGCTCAGTTGGTAGAGTACTTGCCTAGCATGCATGATATTCGGGGTTCAATCCCTGGCACCACACAAAACCAGGCGTGAGTGTAATCCCGGGACTTGGGAGGTGGGTGAGGTCATTCTTGACCATGTGGCAATTTAATGTTGAGTTTTGAGACACTGTCAAAACAACAACAAAATCCAGAAGGTTTTTCTTTTGTTGTTGTTTTGGTTTTTCAAGACAGGGCTTCTCTGAGTAGCCCTAGCTGTCCTGGAACTCACTCTGTATACCAGTCTGGATTCAACTCAGAGAGGTCTGCCTGTCTCTACCTCCCAAGGACTGAGATTAGTGGTGTGTACCACCACCCCCCAGCTTGATATTTGAAGCTCAGTTATCTGAGATCAGGGAATTCTGGAAGTTTCAAGTCTAGAGTTTGCATAGTCTAAAACCTGGGGATGGTGGAGGTAGTGAAATCTAGAACCCAAGAGATTGGGCACATGGTGTCTGGCTCCAGAAGAGCCAGCTCTAAGTTCAAGACGTAAAATTTGCTTTACCCTTCTTTACTGGGGGAAAGCAGTTCTTGAATTCTTGCGTGCAGAAACTTGGAGAGAAATCAGATAGGCATCGTGAGGTTTGGAACCAAAATGATCTAGAAATGAGATTTGGATTTGAAACCAAATATCTTACAGATGAGAAAGACTGGTACCTACCGGAAGTTTGGAGTTGTGGGCTCCAGAAAGAAGAAGGAATCGTAATTATAAGATCAACTGAACTCAGTCTCAAAGGCCTCAACTTCCTAGACACTTGGGAGGCTTAGGCAGAAGGGACTTGAGTTCAAGGCCTACCTTGAAAGAGTGAGTTCAAGGTTAGTCTGTGCTTTTGAACGGGAACCTGTTTCAAAACGAGAAATGAGGCGGTGGTGGTTCATGCCCTTAATCCCAGCACTTGGGAGGCAGAGGCAGGTGAATCCCTGTGAGTTCAAGGCCAGCCTAGTTCCAGGACAGCTAGGACTGTTTGTTACTCAGGGAAACCCAGTCTCGAAAAACAAACAAACAAAAAAACCAAAACCAAAACAAACCAAAAACAAAACAAAACAAAACAAAACAAACAAAAACAAAAACAAAAAAAAAAACCAAAAAAAAACCCAAAAAGCAAACAAGAAATAAAATAGGGAGCCGGGTGGTGGTGGTGCACACCTTTAATCCCAGCACTTGAGAGGCAGAGGTGAGCAGAATAACAGGTGCAAAGTCCTGGATTTAATCCTCAATACCACACACACACAACACAAAAACAGTCTGCAATGACAGGGAACAGAAGACATGGGAATCGCAGGGATTTTGAAGAAGTCTAGAAGCGAAGGATATTACAGGATAAGTTTTGTAGTAAGAGGATTCTGGTGGTTGTAGACTCTAGACCTAGAAAGCCTTACAGATGATGTAATTCAAACCACACTTTAAAGCACTGTGAGGTTTGAAAACAGACACAACTGGGGGCTGTGAGAGCCAGTCCAAGAAAGAGCTGAAGACTATGAGATCTGGCATTAGAAGGGTTTGAAGAAATTGTAGCAGACCATGGTGTAAGTGATGCAGTCTGGAGTCAGTGGGAAGTCAATGATAGCATAATCTAGAACCAGGGAATGTCAGAGAAGGCTAGTGGTCAAACAGTTTGGAACCAATGAAGACTAGAGGCAGCATAGTCTAGAATTAAAGATGTTCACAGATATAGTCTAGAGTAGCAGTTCTCAACCTGTAGGTTTCAACCCCTTTGGGAGTTGCATATCAGATATTCTGCATAGCAGATATTTACATGATTCATAACAATAGCAAAATTATAGCTATGAAGTAGCAACAAAAATAATTTCATGGTTGGGGTCACTACAATGTGAATAACTGTATTAAAGGGCTGCAGCATTAGGAAGACTGAGAACCATAGCTCTAGAACCACAGAAGATTGGAGGGCCTATACTCTAGAACCAGAGAAAAGGCAGAAAAGTGGCACAGTGTAGAACCATAGCGGGGTCATAAGGTGTGTATTTGAGAATCAGTTAAAGACCAGAGAATGTACAGACTAGGAATAGAGAAGGCTAGAGGTTGCATAGTCTAGAACTGAAAAAGACAGGAATAACACAGTTTAGAACCATGGAGGCCAGAGGCCACAGTGTCTATAACAAGGAAGGCCAGAGGCCATAAACCTAGATCCAGAGGAGACCAATGGTGGCACAGTTTAGATCCAAGGAAGGCCAGAGGCCTCACAGTCTAGAAACGGGAAAGGATGAGGGATATGGAGTCCATGGATTGTGCATTTTAGAAGGAATTAGAAACTCTAGAACCAGAGAGTCCACAAGCCTCTAGAACCAGGGAAGGCCCAAGGGCATACAATCTAGAACCAACAAAGACCAGGGGCTATGCGGTCTAGATACAAGGAAGGCCCTGGGTTTTGCTGTCTAGAACCGGGGAAGATGGAAAGTGGTACAGCCTAAGACCTGGGAAGGCTAGAGGTTGTACAGTCTACAAACAGTGAAGGTAGGAGTCAAGTATTCTAGATCCAGGAAAGGTTGGAGATTATGCATCTGCTGAGTAGAGGAAGTTGCTGGATATACCGAAAACAGGAAGATCACAAATGAAGACATTATTTAGGGTAGGTTGGTGCTGGTAGGAAGTCAGGAGCAGAAATAGCAGGCAGATTGGGTGGTAGCTTGGGAAGCTGAGACTCCACAAGTCGATGGGGGTGAGGTCTGACCCTGAGTCTACCCACCTTTGCTACCTACTGAGGAGGGGGACATCGTAGTCCCACATTGCTGCGAACCCTGAACAATGCAGAGTGCCCTAATGAATGATTGTGAGAAGGATAAAGTAAAGCTGAGAGAAGGAAAACAAAAGCAAACACAAAAACCAAAAAATGTGATTATGGTTGTCCAAACTCCATGGGGCCAGGATCAGAGGCAAATCCCTGATTCTTCCAACCCCTTATTCTCCCAAATAAAGCAGAGTCAGAGAAAGGGATAGTGAGGTAACCAACTATGGAGAATCCCAAGAGAAGTCCTGAGAGGAGGTGGAGGGGGTCACGCACCCCCTCCCAGAGGTCACTGAGCTGCAAATAATCCAAGAAGCCCCTGAATGGGTGAAGGCAGAGGGTTGGGGGGTCTGAGGTAGGACTGAGGCTGGCCGGGGGTGTTGGGGGGCACTCAGAGAAGAGAGGCCCCATCCTGGATGTGAGCTGCTGGTGTGGAGTGTGGCTGAGTCCTCTCTGGGGTAGAAGAAGGGATCTGGGAAGAAAGCTGACTCAGTGGGCCTGGGCCAAGCCTGCCGCTGGTGGGACGTAGTTCCTGGGCTGGGTAGTTTCCTCATGCTGGTAGAGAGAGAGCAGCGAGGGAGCTAGTCCTGCAGAAAAAGGGAAGGTCAATCAGGAGAGAATTAGCACCCAACTATATCTGCACCTGCATCTAAAAACAGGGAGGCATGCTGGCAAGATAGCTCAGAGGCTATAGATGCCTGCTGCAAACCCTGACAGGCTGAGTTCTGTCCTTAAAAGCCACATAATGGAGGGTGATAACAGACCACTGAGTTTGATCCTCAGGACTCACTTGAAGCTTTTGATCGCTGCAAGGTAAGATCACCATAAAAAGACAAACAAAGCTTTTGATGCAGCACAGTAGGATCACCATAAAAAGACAAAGGAGCCGAAGGCTGCAGAACCAGCACTGCCCCACCCTGCAGTCACAAGGGGAGGTGTTCCTTGAGCACTTACTATACAACAGTTCTTGGGTGGATTCTGTCCATGCAGCATCTCCATAAGTTCATTTCTCCAAACAGGTCCTCCAGTAAGAACTGTATTCGTAAGCTCCCACTGACAGTTAAGGGACTTGAGGCTTTATAGCAGCTGTGCCAAAGCCACGTGGCTGGGAGTTGCCTTGTGGGGTTACTTCAATTAGGTCAGGCTTCGAAGTGGAGCTCTCTCTGGGTCCACCCCAAGGGGTAGCCATGGTAAGTTCTTACCCTCCTTAGGGTCTTTCTTTCTCTCCACAGGACTCAGGAGAAGAGGGAAGGAAGGGCTATCTGATGGCACCCTCTGTACTTGATAGTTTTGTGTCAACTTGACATAAGCTAGAGTCATTTGAGGGGAAAGAACCTCAACTGAGAAAATGCCCCCATAAGATCGGGTTTTAGGAAAGCTTATAGGACATTCTCTCTCTCTCTCTCTCTCTCTCTCTCTCTCTCTCTTGTTTTGTTTTTAGAGACAGGGTTTCTCTGTGTTATCCTGAACTTGATCTGTAGACACGACTGGCCCTGAACTCAAATCCACCTGCCTCTGCCTCCTGAGTGCTGGGATCAAAGGTATGGGCCACTACCCGGCTATCGGACATTTTCTTAATTAATGATTGATGGGGAAGGGCCCAGCCCATGGTGGGTGGGGCTATCCCTGGGCTGGTGGTGGCTCAAGCTTTTAATCCCAGCACTGGGAAGGCAGAGTTCAAGGCCAGTCTTGACTGGCTCCAAAGCCTGTCTCAAACAAACAAAAAACCTCAAAAAAGAAAAGAAAAGGAACGGAAAACAAAAAAGTAAGCAGCTGGGCAAGCCATGGGAGCAAGCCAGTAAGCAGCACAGCACCCTCCACAGTTTCTGCATCAGCTCCTACCTCCAGGTTCCTGCTCTGCTTGAGTTCCTGCCCTGACTTCCCTCCATGATGGACTATAGTGTGGAAGTGAAATAAATCCTTTCCTCTCCAGGTTGCTTTTGGTCATGGTGTTTCATCACAGCAAAAATAACCCTAAGTTACCCTCCCTCGCCTACCCCTGAGATGGTTCCGTTCTTCTGTTAATCATTTGTGGAACCATCCAGAGTAGAAGTGACTTAAAGTTTCTGTATACCCAAGCTGTTGTGACTCACCCAAGGCCTCATGGGAATCCAGGAGTGGGGTTCTGGGATCCTGCTGGTTCCCTGGGAATTGTCGACCTTGCAGAAGAAAACTCTGGGAAGTTAGGGAGAAGGAGCTGTCACCATCAGCGCCAGCATTACCACCAATGTCATTATCAGTACCATGACATCATCACCAGCATCAGTAGCAGCTTCACTACTCTCATGATTAGCATCAACCACAGCACAGGATCTTTAGCATCATCAGCCCCATCTATATCACTTCTATCACTAGTATCAGCAGTACCATCACCGTCATTAGCATAATCACTCTCATCATCATCATCATCACCACCATCTGTATTATCACTCTCATCAGCATCATCACCATCAGTATTATCACTCTCATCAGCATCATCACCATCAATATTATCACTCCCATCAGCATCATCACCATCAGTATTATCTCTCTCACCAGCATCATCACCATCAGTATTATCACTCTCATCAGCATCATCACCATCAGTATTATCTCTCTCACCAGCATCAGCACCATCAGCACCATCACTCTCATTAGCATCGTCACTACCATCACTGTTTTCAGCAACAGCTCCATCATCATCATCATCATCATTATCATAACCACCACCATCACCTGTCTGACAAGACAGTATGGTGCAGCAGTTAACTGGAGTCTGGTGAGTACTAGTCATCCAAGAGACTTTGGGAAAAATCACTGTTCTAGATGCCCTCTGGGTGGTCCTCCCGCCTTTCCCTTCCTCTGTGACCCAAGAGGCTGATTCCATTGCTGTGCAATTTTGCTGTGTTTTCCTGCTGTACTCAGATGATGGACCACCCTAGCAGGTGGGAGGAGGAAGGTGGCATTCTAGCTGTTTGCCTGCTATGGTTGGCTATGTCCCACTCCGGAAGGCGTTAGGCCTTAATCCTAGGGGCTAGTGCTGGCCCTGATGCTGCAGCAGCCGTGGGCTTGCTTGCACTGTCCTCATACCATCCACAAGCTTGTTAACTTCTTCCCAGCATCCCATTTGGGTGTGCCACCGAGACGGACTGATAACGCTGCTTATCTTCCTCCATGTAATCTGTCTCACCATAATGACGGCATTAATTTATGTAAGCATTTCTCAAGACAGGGTTTCTCTGTGTAGCCCTGGCTGCCCTGGAACTCATTCTGTAGACCAGGCTGGCCTCAAATTTACAGAGATCCACCTGCCTCTGCCTCCTGAGTGCTAGGATTAAAGGCATGTGCCACCCTGACTGGCAATATTTGTTATTATGAAGCAATATTAAAGCATACTCAAAGGAATAAATAAGTTAATCTTGTGAGATACTTATTGCAGCCAGGATGAGCACACAGTAATGAAGAGCTATTGATATTATCACTCACACCCTTCATATGCAAACATTTCTTGCAGAACCTGGAACTGAGTTCTTTGGGAGATAGGGAGGTGTTAGACAGAGGCATTGTGGAAGTCATACAATCCAGGGTGGCTTTACCAAAAAAAAAAAAAAAAAAAAAAAAAAAAAACCCAAAACAAACAACAACCCAACCAACCAAACAAACAAAAAACAGATTTTGCTCATTGTGCAGAATAATGTTTATCTTGCTTTTTAAAAAAACTTTTGTTGCTAATTTTTTTTTAAAAATTATTTTTACTTTATATGTATTAGAGTTTTATCTGCATGTATGTCTGTGAGAGAGTGTCAGATCTTGGAATTAGAGACAGTTGTAAGCTGACATGTGGGTGCTGGGAATTGAACCTGGGTCCGCTAGAAGAACAATCAGTGCTCTTAACCACTGAACCATCTCTCTAGCCTCTCTTGCTTTGTTTTTTGAGACAGGATCTTACTATGTAGTTCATGCTGACCTCAATCTGCTAATCCTCCTGCCTCAGTCTTTCTAGCATTGGGGTTATGGGCGTGGCCACCACACTCAATGTTTATTCTTTAAACTCTGCAGTGGTACTCCAGATCCTAGGCTGTCTCATGTTGGAGTGGGACCACGGAAGCAGAGACGATTCCTCCTCATCCGACGAACTGCCTCATTCCTCTTGACCAACTTTGTGTCTCTTCTTAGTGATAGCTATGTATTTGCAAAGTCATTTCATGCCCATTAGCAGACTTAAGAGGATCCAGGTCCTGTCTGCAGCCGGACCACTGATACTTGTCTGACTTTCAGCCAGCCACTGGTCCTCTCTGGTTTTCCCATCTATGAAACACGGGTTTGAAACCTGCTAGTTTCAGAGCAGAACCTCCACCCCCAACTTCCTAGACCTACCAGGCTGAGGGGAGGCAATCGGAAGCTTCCAGGTTCCAGGCTGGGGGACCGCTTGGCGGGCTTTGTTTCCAGCTGCTCCATCCCTTTGTCCTCTGAGCTCTGGGCCAGGGCCCTGCAGAGACACAGGCAAGACTCAAAATACAACAAACCGGGGCAAGTGTTGGTACCCTTGTTGGAAGCCAATGGTCTTCCCAAACAAATGTTTAGTCCTTTACATACATGCCTACCAATCCACCTATCCACCCACCAACCATCCTCTTATTCGTCTGCACTGTGACCTAAGTTTCCACACATGAACCTTCATTCACCTTCTCCCCACCCCCATCTATCCATTCATCCATCTGCCATTCCTTTCCCCACTCATCCTATCCACCCATCCGCTCACCTATCTGTCCACTCATTCATCCAGCTATCATTCTATCTTCTTCTTCTTCATCTGGTGATCCACCTATACTTCCATTCATCTACTGATTAATCAACTCTCTTAAGACCCATCTAGCCATCCGTCCATCTATCCACTGATCTTTCCATTTGTCCTTCTCTCCACCCGCATATTCATCCATCCATCTAATCCCCATTCACCTCCAACCACCATTCACTCATCTGTTAATATTTTATCTATTCATTTATCCACTTACCTACTCACCAACCCATCCACTGAATTTTTCTCCATCTCACCATCCATCACCATCCATCTCACCATCCGTCCGTCTGTCCACCAATCCATCCATTCATCCATCCATCCGGATATCCATCCATCCATCTCCCCACAATGGCAATATAGGTCAGCACTAGAGAACCTGCCTAGAACCCATCAGTGAGGGGACTGGGGTTATCACTCAGTAGTTGAGCACCTAGAATCCCCTAGTGAGAGGCTGAGCTTTGTAACCTTAAACATGTGACTGAATGTATCCAGACTGGGGGATTCTAGGTAGAGGCTCTACCACTGAGCCACCTCCCCAAACCCTCACTGGGGATTCTAGGCAGGGGCTCTACCACTGAGTCACACCCCAAGGCCCTCACTGGGGTGCCTCAGGCAGGTGCTTGGTCAATTCTAGGCAAGTTCTCTACTGAAGAGCTATATTCCCAGCCCCAGTTTCTTCCCATTAAAACAAAAAGTGTCGCCCTCCTCTCTTAACAAAGTGTAGTAATTCATATGTAAATGTGTCCCAGTGATTGATTCCTGGCTGTAGTGGGAGTTGCGTAAGTGGGGAGAGCAGGAGGGGGCTCCAGTAGGGGGCTCCACGTAAAGGCTACAGAGGCTGCAATAAAAGTGGCGTATGCGAGGAAGGTGGAGGGCTTGGCTGGAGAGGTGGAGATGGGAAGCATGCTGAGGGATGGGGCTGATGCATGAGAGTGGGCAGGGATCTTCTATATGCCTGTGTTATATCCCTCACCTCTTCCGAGTTCCAGGCATTAGGGAGGCTGTAGTGGGATCCCCCCTGGAGGGGCTGGAGCAGTTCAGTCGTGGATCGCTCCCCCAGCGGGTCAGCAAGGAGGGCTCAGGGATGGGGGGCGACAGGCCGTGGAAGCTCCGAGCACGGGGTCTGCGGGCCACCCCAGGAGGTCTGCGGTGGGTCCTGGGCAATTGCTCGCTGGAGTTGAGCTGGAAGTCATCATCCATGGAGATGTAGGGAGCCAGCATCTCCAAGTCCAGAGTGTCAGGGTCCTGTAAGGGGGCAGGAGGGAGTTTATAACAGGGGCTACGGCTTGGGGTGGAGCAGGGGGAGGGTCCTCTGAGTGGTCCGCCTGAAGAGCCATTTTTCCTGCCCTCTCTCTCAAATGGGTACAAAGACTGTGTGCTAGTCAGCTCCTAAGGTGCTTCAACGATTCTCCTTGGGCACAGTCCCCTTCCACAGAGATCAATCAGTTGGCCTGGGTTTAAAAGAACAGGATGCTGTGTGTCCTTCCTATTTAGCTGGAGGGCATGACAGCTGTGGCAGCTGTCATTTGTGTCACTCTCTGTCTCTGTGTGTCTCTCTTTCTGTGTCTTTGTGTTTTTGACCATGTCTCTCCAGTTCTGCCAGTAGTCCTGCCTTTTTATCTCTCCCTTCTTTGTCTCTCTCTCTTCCTATCTCTCTGTATCTATTTCTTTGTCTCTGTCTCTTCTCACTCTATCTCTCTCCCCTTCTTCATCTGTCTCTTCTTAACCCCTGTCTCTCTGTCTTTGTATCCTTCATTTGTCCCTCTCCCTGTCTGTCTCCTTCCATCTTTCCCCTTCTTTGTCTCTGTGTCTCTCCAAGTGTCTTTGCTCCCTCACTGTCTTTCGTTGTCTCTGTCTCTATCTGGATGCCTGTTTTTCTGTCCCTCTGCCTCTGTCTCTCTCTCTCTTACCTTATCTGTTTCTGCCATTATCTATTTTTTTCTGTCTCCCTCTCTCTTCCCTTCCCTGTCCTTCTGTCTTCCCTTTCCTATCCCTGGTCAATGAAACAATGGTCTATCTATTCCATTGTCCATCAATCATTCTATCCATCCATCCATCCATCCACCATCCATCCACCATTCACCCACCCATCCATCCCATCACCCTTTTGTAAAGTCAGATAAACTGACTCCTCTAAGCCAGTACTCACCTGAGCTTTATTTAGATCTTTCTCCACAGTCTTGTTTTTCCTGGCAGTGGAGAGTCTGTATGCATTCTCTAAGCCCCCAAGCAACTGATCTGGGAGATCAGCCTGGAGGGAAAGAGAGCAGAAACACCAGAGATTGTGTCTGGAAATGTTCACAATTAAGATCTTGGCATGGAGGTAGGAGTTTTTAAACTGGAGCTTGCAGGGGATCAAAGAGCAATACAAGGGGCTGGAGAGATGGCTCAGAGGTTAAGAGCACTGGCTGCTCTTCTAGAGATCCTGAGTTCAATTCCCAGCAACTACATGGTGGCTCACAGCCATCTATAATGAGATCTGGTGCTTTCTTCTGGCTTGTAGGCATACATGGAGACAGAATGTTGTACACATAATAAATCTTTAAAAAAAAAGCAATACAAACAAAGGTGGTTTTGTTTGTTTGCTTATTTTTGTGTTGTTTTATTTTTTGCTTTTGTTTTTCTGAGACATTGTCATAATGTAGCTGGGGAGGGTTTAGAATTTAGGCTCTTCCTTCCTCCAGTTCCTAAATTCTGGGATTACAGGTGTGTCTCATTATTCTTGGTTCGTTCTATCTATCTATCTATCTATCTATCTATCTATCTATCTATCTATCATTTTGAGGCAGGTTCTGTGATGGGTAGCTTTGTCAACTTGCAACAACCTACTATCACCTAGAAAGAGGGATTGTCTACGTTGAATTGGCCTGTGGAGATGTCTGGAGATGTCTGTGGGTGATTGTCTTAATTAGTAAATTGAGGTAGGGGCTGGAGAAATTGCTTAGTGGTTAAGAAAATTTATTGCGCAGGGTGATGGTGGTACAAGCCTTTAGGAGGCAGAGGCAGGCAGGTATCTGAGTTCGAGGCCAGTCTGGTCTACAGAGTGAGTTCCAGTACAGCCAGGACTATTATATAAAGAAACTCTTTCAAAAAACAAAAACAAAACAAAAACAAAAACAAAACAAAACAAAACCACAACAAGAAAAAGAAAAAAAGAGACAATTTGTTGCTTTTCCAGAGGATCCAAATTTGATTCTGAACATCCACATGGTGGCTCAAAACTATCCAATAATTCCAGTTCTGGGGCTTCTGATGCCCTCTCTGGCTACCACAGGAACCAGGCACACATGTGGTACACATACATATACATGTAGACAAACACACACACACACACACACACACACACACACACACACACACACAATTTAAACTTAATTGATGTGAGAAGACCCAGCCCACTGTGGGTGGCAGACACCATTCCCTAGTTAGGGGTCCTGAACTGCATAAGCATAGGGAAATGATGCTGGGCACAAGAGAGCATACATCCATTCATTTCTCTTTGCTCCTGACTCTAGATGTAACATGACCTATTGTCTCAAGCTCCTGTCATTGTGGCTTCCCTGCAGTGATAAAATGAAACCTGAAATTACGAGTCAAAATAAACCCTTTTCCCCTGAGTTGCACATGAATGCAGATGCCCAGAGTTCAAAAGAGGTTGCTGGATTCTCTGGAGCTGGAATTACAGGTGGCTGTGAGCCATTCAATGTGGATGCTGGGACCCAAACTCTGGTGCTCTGCAAGAGCAAGCGCTCTTAACCACTGAGCCGTCTTTCCACCTCCCTTTGTCAGGACAGTTTATCACAGCAACAGAAATAAAACTAGAACAGGATCTCATTCCAGACTCATCTGGAACTCACTACATAGCTAAGGCTGGCCTTGAACTCAATCCTCCTTCCCAAGTACTGGGATCTTGAGTGTGTGCCACCGTACTTACCTTGTAACTTAGGTCTTAGAGAAACCCATCTCATCTCTGAGATGGAGACATGAGAACAGAGAACAGCAAGACTCAAATCAGAAGCCCAAGCAGAATGAGTTCTGTGTGCTCAGGGAGGTGACACTGCTTACCGGAAGAGGACTTTGGGGTCGACGCATAGCCTGTGGGGTGCTGGGGGTGGCGGCTATGGGATGCCCATCCAGAATGGGTGCCATAAGGCGGCGCAGATCTGGGCTACAGAAACGGCGAGGGTCAGCAGCCAGGGAGGCCTCACTCAGGGCCGGAGGGTGCAGGAAGGCCAGAATCCGGGGAGCAGGTGGGTCTGGAGGATGAACAGAACATAGTGAGATTACCGAGGGCTGAGGGCCAAACCCTGCTCTGCTGTGCTCAGCCTAGAGGATGATGGTGAGGATGGCCATTGTGTTTACTGTTCGAGAAGAATGGCCAAAAGGCCTCATTCTAGGCCATTTCACAATCAGATTGCTATGGAGCCTTGGAGGGTCCTTGGGGAAGGGCTCAGTGGTTGCAAACAGCATCTGGCCATTGCATTCCTGTGTGTTAAGACTGGCTGGAGCATGCACCTCACCCCCAAGGAGCAGGGAAGTGTGAGCGACAGAACCACAGTGGGAGGAAGAGAAGGCGACAAGAAGCTCATGCAATCACCTCACTCTTGGATGCAGGGATGACTGGAAGGAAAGGCACCCTAAGCAGAGAAACGGCACGGGGGAAGGCAGTGAACGGAAAGAGTGTGGCATGCCCCGAGTGCCGAGAGGAAATCAGTGTGGTTTAGTGGGCGAGTGACAGGAAGAGAGGCAGCAGACGGTCCCACAGGGCCTTGTCTGCCATGTGAAGGCATTTGACCTTTCTTCTAGGGGTCCTCAGGAAACAATGGCCTTGATCCATACCTAGACTGTTGCCAGGGATACCCTTCTGTGAGGAGGTACCCCGCTGAGGGGGTCTGCGAGTGTGTTGCTCTGTTTGTTCCAGGGACAGCACCACTCCTGTCTCTTCTACCCGGCTGTGGGGGAAGGGGGGAGCAGGAGAAAAAACAGAGGGAGTCAGAGAGTGTCCTTGCCCACCTTCCTGCCCAGGTGGCTGCTCTTCCATGTCTTCCTACAGAGGAATTATCATCTAGGAGTTAAAGGGAAGGGAATTTGCTGCTTTCTCACCAGGATTTATTTTGCTTGTTTTGAGATGAGTCTCGTGTAGCTCAGGCTGGCCTAAGTTAGGGATGGCTTTGAACTTCTGATTCTCCTGTCTTCAACTTCTGAGTGCTGGGCTTACAGGCACATACCACCATGCTCAGGTTATGGGGTCCGAGGATGGAACGTCAGAATTTGTGTATGCTAGGCAAGCATCCTACCAACTGAGCCACATCCTTGGCCCCTCAGAAATGCTTTTACTCCCAATCTGTAATGGCATCTATCTATCTATCTATCTATCTATCTATCTATCTATCTATCTATCTATGTATTTTTTTGTTGTGCACTCAGAACCTTATGCATGCTAGGCAAACCCTCCTCCAGGCTGCTCCTGCAGTGGTGTTAAAAAGAAACTTAAAGCCTGGAGTGGTGGAGCCAACACGTATTCCAGTACTTGGGAGGCTGAGAGGCAGTAAGTTTGAGAAGCTGGTTTGAGCTACTGCCATGAGACCCTGTCTCAACAAGACAAAATAAAACAGAATTTGTTGGGCTTGATGGCTGCTGCCTGTAATCCCAAGACTTTGGAGGCAGAGGCAGGAGGGTCAGGAGTTCAAGATCAGTCTTAGCTACATAGTGAATTTGATGTTGGTATGTTCTATAGAAAACTGTGTCTCAAAAAAACTTAAAAAAAAGCCAAACCCATATTCTTCATTACATTTCCAAATATGAAGAATTCATAGCTATATTTCTATGAATAAGCATTTATTTGAGAAGCTTCTATTCATAGACATCTCCATCCTCAAGGGAACAGGTTTATAAATACATCCTTTTTCGTCCCCCGCACCTCCCATCCCACAGTCTCTGGCTCTGGAGACAACCCTAATGCTGGCTGGGTAAATTGGCTTTGGAGGAGTGGATCTGAGGTTGAGGACCATGCATTCATTTGCATTTCATTAGCAAAAGCATCCCATAGGGCAGAACGCAAGTACATCTGGTGCTCCCAGCAGCTCCTGGAGAAGTTATGATTCTACCCTCACTAAGGCTATCCTGGGGTCGTACCAATTTAAGGTGGCCAGCTTTATCCCCCTGAAAGACAGAATGTACATAGTGACACGGGCACACACTTGGTACGCACAGACATAGAGGAATACCTGTATTTGGAGGAAAAGGACATGCACAAAAACTTCTATGCACTTTGTGTCATGTATATGCATGCAGACTGCATAGAGCTCATTCACTTATTCAGTCCACAGACACCTCTCAGTTAAGCATCACTACACAGAGGTTGAGAACAAGAACTCTGAAGCTAGCATCTTGGGTTCAAATCTCAGCTCTGCCATTTCTGACTGTGTGACTTTAAACGTGTGACTGAATGTCTCTGGACCGGTGTGCTCTAGGGAGGGGCTCTTCCACTGAGCCACACCCCAGCCCCTCACTGGGGGATTCTAGGCAGAGGCTCTACACCTGAGCCAAATCTCCAGCTGTTCTGAGAGATTATATGCAGGAGCTCAGCTCCTACCCCCCAACCCCTGCCATTTCCCCAGCCCCTCACTGGGCCATTCTAAGCAGGCGCTCTACTCCAGACTTTAGCAATTTGAATTCCTAAAGTGAAAATATGCAGCAATATGACATGTGGCAAGGATAGGGAGTACTGGGGTTCACATACTCTGCTGGAGGGAAGGCAGAATGGCGCAGCACTGTGAGAAGAGTTTTCAGTTCCTTAGAAAGTTCAGTTTTCATGGAAACATATGACCTCCGCATTCCCCTCCTAGATGCTTACCCAGGAGAAATGAAAATGTTCATTCTCACAAGATCCCACTTGAGAATGTTTATAACGGCTGTTTGTATAACCCCCCAAACAGGACACAGCCCAAAGTCCCCCAGCTGGCACATAGATAAACAAACAGTGGCTGATTCATTCTCCAGACCACTAGTCACCATGAGAAAGGAACTGTTGGTCTGGACCTAGTCAGCACTCAAGAGCCTGAGGCAGGAGGATTGCTATGAGTTTGATACCAGCTTGGCCTACATGAGAACCTATCTCAAAACACCAACAAATGTTTTTTGTTTTGTTTTTTTGAGATAGGGTTTCTCTGTGTAACAGCCCTGGCTGTCCTGGAACTCACTCTGTAGATCAGCTGGCCTAAACTCACTGAGATCTGCCTGTCTTTGTCTCCTGAGGGCGGGGATTAAAGGTGTGTGCCGCCGCCACCACCACCCAGCAAAATAAATATTTATTTATATGTGGATGGATTTTTGCCTGCCTATATGACTGTGCACCATGTATGTGCAGCACCCACAGAGGAGGATGCCTGATCCTCTGGGACTGTAGTTGCAGATGGGTGTGAGCCACCATGTGGGTGCTGGGAATTGAACCCAGGTCCTTTGGAAGAGCAGCCAGTGCTCTTATCTGCTAACTCATCTCTTCAACCTCTTCAACCCATTGATCTATCACCAATAATTTTTTTAAAAAAATTAGCAAGGGGCCCTGGTGGTGCATACCTTTAATCCTAACATTTGGGAAGCAGAGGCAGGTATATCTCTGTGAGTCTGAGGCCAGCCTGGTCTACATAGAGTTCTAAGACGGTCAAGGTCACTTAGAAGAGAAACCCTGTCTTGAAAAACAAAACTAAAAAAGAACACACAGAGGCATATGTGCATTCATATGGCCATGTGTGTTCCACACAGGCACACATGTACACTTCCTTATACACACACAAAGCACAGGTCTGCCAATGTATCCCTCTATACACATTACACCCTCTGCTCACCTGATCAGGAAGTGGACACAGATGATACTTTCTGACTGGGGGCCCCGTCCCCCTGACACCACTGTAGCCTGAGTCTGAGTCCACAGGTAGCCTCCAGTCCGGGCCAGAAAGCGATACTGTCCCGTTACTGCCTGGCCCTTGCTCAGCACTGGGGAAAGGGTGGATGGGGGTCAGTGTCTCAGCAGGGACACCTGAGGACAGAAAGCTCAGGAAGCTGGAATTAGGGATGAGAGGTCATAGAAGACAAAAATGCAGGCCCTAGCATTTGGGGTTCTGGGGGCAGGAGTCTCACAACACCCTGGGCTTTCTGTTCAGGAGATTGGGGATTGCTGTTAGGTGGGATCATGCAGCAGCTGGCTCTGGCCTGGGGACATGTTGGTCACCTACAAGTGTGGATGCTCCTGCTGACTGCATCAGAGTCCAGTGCATGGATGTATTCGTAGGCAGAACAGCCAATCAGGTCATCAGGGCTGTAGCCAGCGACTTCTGCGATCCTGTAGTAAAATGGAGAGGTACTGGTCAAGGCCCAGATGGAGGGAAAGGGCAGGTGTTACAGACAACAACAGCAACAGAGAGACAAGGGGAGGTAAGAAACAGAAAGAGTACGACAACTTAACACCTATAATAACAGCACTCAAGAGGCTGAAGCAGGATTGTGAGTTTGACTGTGAACTGAAATACAGCAAGGCCATATCTCAAAAAAACCAAGGGCTTAGGGCATGCCTTAGTGGTAGAGCCTAGAACCTTCCATTGAGGGGCTGGGGGTGTGGTTCAGGGGTAGAGCCTTTGCTAAGCATGTGTAAGGCCCTGCATTCCACCACCTGCACCACAATAATAAGTAAATAAGTAAATGAAAAAGAAATGAATTAGGTGTGTGTATACGACAGGGTAGAAAAGGAAGAAGCAGAGAAGATAAAGAAAATAATGGGAAAGAAGCATGAAGCTGGAGCAGAAACGACAAAAAGAAAGAATGAAAATCGTTATAGACTGAAAACGAGGCCCTTTTATTGTGCTCTGCACTGGGCGAAGCAAGGAGTGATGAGGACAATGGCAAATAACAGGCACTATTCTCCTACAGGACAGCTGAGGACATGGAGGTGCAGAGAGGCGAAGCTACTTGGGCAGTGTTACAGACCCAGGCTGGAAATCCAAGGCATCAGAACCTAGAGTCACTGCTTCCGAGCATGTAGCTACGTTGGCAGAGACTTTCCTAGCATGCACAGAGTCCTAGGTTCCAACCCCAGCATGCCTGTAATCCCATCCCTCGGGGAGGTAGAGGCAGGGAGGTTAGAAGTTTAAGGCCATTCAGAGACAGACAGGCACACAGGCAAGCAGGCACACAAAGAATTTGGGCAAAACCGGACACACACACACACACACACAGAGAGAGAGAGAGAGAGAGAGAGAGAGAATATGAATTTGGACAAAACCAAAGAGAGGAGATGGTGGGTGGGTGTGGTTCTGCACAAAGCCACTGCCCACCTCTCGTCGCAGTATGTGAACTTCATGTCCAGGCTGTGGCGGCTGAGAAAGGCCCCTCGGCCCAGAGGGGGCTCCAGACTGGATGGGTGGGGGATGGCTTCACAGATAAGCACCAGGCATTGCAGGGGAGGCTCGGAGCGAGGGCTCCCGGTGGGGGAAGTCTGCGCAGGGGGCTTGTAGGCCCTCATATGTCCTGAGCAGTGCAGCACCTTTGGGTGAAGTGGGGCGTTGTGAGTGTGAGTGCCTATCTCAGCCTTAGGCTACCCACAGGGCTGGGAGACCTGTGTCTGGGTCCCATAGGGAACCGGGGAGAAAAGATCCTTGATTATGGTCTTGGATCATCATTCCAACCCTCAGGAAACTTGGGAGACTTAATTCAGGAGGCTGAGAACCTTGCCATTCTAATGTCTGTCCCCGGGATACACAATTTCATACGGGCTCTAATACCCTATCGGACTCAGTCTGAAGGAGTTCCAGCAAATCTCTGAGCCCGGGAGACCCAAATCCAATAAGGAGTGAGATTTTCAGGGGTCAGACCCATCCCACTGAGACCAGTACCAGCCCACCTTCCAAGTGGCAGCTTTGAGGTTGAGCGTGCGCCCCCTGCTGGTGAGTGTGCTTTTCATGCGCAAGGAAAAGTGGCGCTCTGTGGGGGCTTCCAGCTTCTTCTTGGACAGACCTGGGAAGGCACGGAGAAGTGTTGCTAAGTGAATGTAAAAGTCTCCCCAGCTTCAGAGATGACTTAACGGTTACGAGCTGGTATTACTCTTATAGAGGACTTGAGTTTGGATCCCAGAATCTATGTCAGGCAGCTCACAACCATCTGTAACTCCAAAATCCACGTCTGGCCTCTGAAGTCACCTGCACTGTACAATCATCGCCCCACCCCTTAGCACCCTTTCCTTCGCTCCGCCTACTTAAAATAAAAATAAAATCTTTTTTTCTTCCTTCCATTTTTTTTTGGGGGGGGTGTCGGTGGTTGGGGGAGACGACAGGGTCTCCATGTAGTTCTGGCTGTCCTGGAACTCACTCTGTAGAACAGGCTGACCCTGAACTCACAGATATTTTCATGCCTCTCGAGCGCTGGGATTGAAGGCATGCACCGCTACACCTAGCAAAAATAAATCTTTGGGTTTTTTTGTTTGTTTGTTTGTTTGTTTGTTTGTAGTTTTGGAGCCTGTTCTGGAACTCTGGAACTCACTCTGTAGAGCAGGCTGGCCTCGAACTCAGAGATCCGCCTGCCTCTGCCTCCCAAGAGCTGGGATTAAAGGAGTGCACTACCACTGTTTGACTCAAAAATAAAATCTTTTTTTTTTTTTTTTTTTTGATTTTTCGAGACAGGGTTTCTCCGTAGCTTTTGGTTATACTCACAGAGATCCACCTGCCTCTGCCTCCCGAGTGCTGGGATTAAAGGCGTGTGCCACCACCGCCCGGCTTCAAAAATAAAATCTTAAAGTCTCCCCAGCCTCATCCCCAAAGCTGGGACCTGGAACCAGGAAGGGGAGCACCCAGGAAAGGGAGCATCCAGGGAAGGGAACACTCAGGAAAGGGAGTTCCCAGGGAAAGAAACACCCAGGGAAGGGATTACCCAGGGAAGGGATTACCCATGGAAGGGAGTACCCAGGGAAGGGAGCACCCAGGGAAGGGATTACCCAGGGAAGGGAGTACCCAGGGAAGGGAGCACCCAGGGAAGGGAGCACCCAGGGAAGGGATTACCCAGGGAAGGGAGTACCCAGGAAATGGAGCACTCAGGGAAGGGAGTACCCAGGAAATGGGGCACTCAGGAAATGGAGTCCCCAGGGAAGGGAGCACTCAGGGAAGGGAGCACTCAGGGAAGGGAGCAGTCAGGGCATGGGTAATTCTCTCCACTTTTCTCTATGCAGGTGTTCCAGATAGGGAGGGGAGGGCCGGGAAGTGGGGTCTGGGTTTACAGGGCACTCACTTGGCCTGGGGGTCAGGGCATCCTGGAGTTCCTCTTGGTCACAGGGATGAATGAAATCAAAGATACTGTGTCCGATGAGCTCCAGCTGGGGAAAGGGTAGGGTTTATAGTGGAGAGAAGACACACTGAACAGGACTCCTGGGCTGCTGACTCCTCCACCCTCTGCTTGTCACTTGTGCCCCAATCAGGAGTCTGGTTGAGGTCATCGGCCTCCTCAGTCACTCATTCACCCACTCCTTCATTCAGCAACCAGTTCTCAGCACCCAGTTCTTATTAGGAGCCTTCCTAAATGATTGGACAGATCATAGATGGATCCTTGCCTTTTGACGTTTACTGGGTGGTGGACATGCATGTGTGCATCTGGGGAGGCACCTGGGTAAGGTCACATGATGTGATACTAGTTTAAAGACAGTGGCCCTCGCCGGGCGGTAGTGGCACATGCCTCTTTAATCCCAGCACTTGGGAGGCAGAGGCAGGTGGATCTCTGTGAGTTCGAGGCCAGCCTGGTCTACAAGAGCTAGTTTCAGGACAGGATCCAAAGGTACACAGAGAAACCCTGTCTCAAAAAAAAAAAGACAGTGGCCCTGAATAGTTTCTTTGAGGAGATGACATTTGAAAAAAAGAAAAAAGAAAAGAAAATGTATTGGGCTGGATATGTGGCTAAGTGGGTAGCACACCTGTTTAATTCAGACTGGAGGGTGGATTTGACATCAGACACAGCATCTGGGCACTGTGTCAAGTACCTACAATTTCAGAAATGGGGATGTGGAGGAAGAAGGATGGGAAGTTCAAGGACATTCTCTGCCACATAGTGGGTTTGAGGTTAGCCTGGGCTATATGAAATGCTGTTTCAAAGGGAGGGAAAAAGCTCAATAAAGTAAGTGAAGTGAGTCTGTGGCTCTCTGAAGCAAGAGAATTCTTTTAAAATGGGAGTTGTGCAGGGTGGGGTGACCCCTGCCTTTAATCCCAACACTCAGAAGGTTGAAACAGGTGGATCTCTGTGAGTTCCAGGCCAGCCTGGTCTACATACTGAGTTCCAGGCAAGCTAAGGCTACAAGGCTACATAGGAAGACCCTGTTTCGAAGAAGAAGAAGAAGAAGAAGAAGAAGAAGAAGAAGAAGAAGAAGAAGAAGAAGAAGAAGAAGAAGAAAGAAGAGGAGGAGGAGGAGGAGGAGGGGAGAAAGGAAGAAGAGGAAGAAGAAAATAAAGAAAGAAGAAGAAAAAGAAAAGAAAGAAAGAGAGAGAAGGAAAGAAAGAAAGAAAAAAATGGATGGAGGAGAGATAGTTCACAGGTTAAGTGCACTTGCTGCTCTTACAGAAGACCTGAGTTCAGTTCCCAGAACTCATATCAGGTGACTGACAACTGCTTGTAATTCCAGGTTCAGGGGATCCAATGTCCCCTTCTAGCTTCTGATGGCACCTGTAATGCACATAATGCACAAACATATATGCAAGACCCACCTGTCATGCAGGTGACACACACACACACACACACACACACACACACACACACACAGAGTCAGGCCCCCCATGTACATAAAATAGATAAACTTTTACTAGTAATAAAAACAAATAAAAATAAAAACAGGAGTCACAAATGCAAAGGGTGAGTCACCCCTCCTGGGCAGTCAAAGAGTCTGTTACTTGTTTCAGTTTAGGAAATGAGCCTGGTACTGGGAGGAGGGACACAGATGAAAAAGCACCCATAGTGGGACCCAACCCAATGTGTTGGGCGACACAGTACTCTTCCAACAACACTCCTTATAGCTGGGTTTGAGAATTGGTTCTATCCCTCTCTAGTTTGGAACTTTGGGGGCAGTCATTCGTCTGACTCTGAGAGCTCACACTCACAGAGAAATTGGTACCAGGAGTGGGGTTATGCATCGGGGAGAAGGAACAGAGGTCCACTGTACAGCCATTTACATGAAAGAGAAAAAAGAACACAAACTTTCTTATACAGGGTTTACTTTAAGGATGAATTAAAGTTAGGTCTAGTCCCCCAATGTCTTGCTCAGCTCCTCTCCTCCCTCCTGAGGGGGTATCCAGTCCCTGCTGATCCCCTAACCTCTAGTCTTTCTCTATTCCCTTTATAAACTAAATATGATCTTACCTCTTGAGCAAACCTCCCCATTGTTTTGGCTTCTAAGGCTCCCCAGAGCTTTGGAGACAAACCTCACTGAACACACATTATCTACCTGTCAAACTGTCTGACCTTTTTTATCCCTCCCAACTTTTTCCACTGCCCTCTGTCCGTAATGAACTTAGTTATTTCTCCAGCTGCTCCATGTTCATCTCCCCTCTGGGCCTGTGCCTGTGCCGGCATGTACAGTCACGGTCCTCACTGCCCCTCTGCTCACAGCCTGACTGACTAAGTCAATCAGCTTTCAACTAAGATGTCCTTTCTTTTAAGCAGCCCCAAGTCCATCTCCTCCTAGGCTACGTAGGCCTCTCGGCTCCACATTTCCTACATCTAGGCTGCCCCGTCACAGCTTTGACCATCCTGTCTGGTGACATTCCTCTCTTCCCTCTGCCACTCTGTGAACTTCATAAAGGAAGAACTCAGGTTTTGGGGAACTGTCCCCCCAGCATTACCAGTAGGGGAGGAGCAGATACAGAGAAGGCAGCTCACCTGACTGAGGCCCAGGTGCTTGCTGACATTTTCCGACAGGTAAACCATGTCTCCCTCGGCGGTGAGCACCATGACGAACCCCTCGAGGGCCTTCAGGTAGCAGGCGTCCAGTGGCTCTCCCCCTGTTCCCACCTGGTTCCACTCCCCTGGTGCCCAAGCCGGCGGGGAGGGGGATGATGGGGCAGCTGTGGTCAGTCATGGATTCACCCTAGCTAGCTCCCCTCCATCTTCCCTCGCCCATATGAATTCATAGAAATGCTTAGGTGAGTGGGAGAAAATTCTAGGGACCTGAAATCCCAGAGAAGAGGGCCAGGCCACTACGCTTTGGAAACAGGAACACGAACTCCCAGAGGGGAGAAAATCCCCCAAGATTTAAGAGTGAACTGAGGAGTTGAACCTCAATGTGGCTTGGGGTCACTTGGAATTGTGGAGCTGTGAGCGAGTTTTCTGGAGTTCTTGGGGGAGGGGATGGATAGCCTGCAGATGGGCAGAATTCTAAAATGTCAGGACCTTCCGGAAGACAGAATTCCATTACGTTTTATTTATTTATTTCTTGTGCACGTGGAGGCCAGAGGACAGCTGACAGAATTATACAAGGGGCAAACTCCCCCTCTTCTATGGGACAAGGGGATTTAATGAGTAGATCCTCCATAATGCAACCTTTTCAAATCTCTAGGCGTCTCTCTCTCTCTCTGTGTGTGTGTGTGAGAAAGAGAGAGAGAGAAAGAGAGAGAGAGAGAGAGAGAGAGAGAGAGAACGCACACGTGCTTCCTCAGGTGGCTGCTAAGAGAATAAGAAATAGAACTAGAGAAGAGGACCAAGGATGAAGAGAGGCTTTCAAGGAGTTTTGGAAATATGGTTGTGAAGCCTCCTGGGGCAGGCAAGGATTGGCAAAGCATGGTGGCTATGTGAAATCGAGGCAGAAGGACCGAAAATTCATGTCTTGTTCAAGGCCCGTTTGAGTAACCTAGTAAGTCCCTGTGTCAAAATAAAATAGTCAAGAGGTTGGGTATGTGGTTCTGTGGTAGGATGCCTGCCTAGAATCCCCCAGTGAGGGGGATCTGGGGGTGGAGGGGGCGAGACTTTGTGGTGGAGTGCTTGGATACCACACCCCTTGGATTTAATATCCAGGATAGCAAAAAAAGAAACCAAACACATAAATTGGCGATGTGGTGGTGCATTCCTTTAATCCCAGCACTTGAAGGCGGGGTGAATGGGTGGGTAGGAGTAGGTAGGTAGAGCAGGCAGAACTCTGTGAGTTCAAGGCTAGCTTGGTCTGCATAGCAAGTTCCAGGCCAGTCAGAGCTACACAGTGAGATCCCGTCTCAAGAAAAAGAAACAAAAAATCAAAACCAAAAAATCAAGAAACAAAAAGAAAATAAACACAAAATTAAGTGGGTAGGAACTTTAGTCTCCCCCAAAGACCAAGCTTAAGACCTCAAGGGGCCTCCTTAGATCCTAAGGGGTGGGGCCTCCCAAGGGTCTATCTGAACCCAGGATTCCGATTGGTCCAGCACTAGAAGGGCGGTTCTTCGCTCGGAGAGCCGATTCTAGGGCCAGGGAGGCGGGAAAGGCTTCCCGGGGGCGGGGCCTCCGCATTGGGCAGAGGCGGGGCGCGGGGCGTTCCGTGCTCACCTGCAGCGCAGAGGCGGTGCATGCGCAGGTAGCTGATGGTGAGGCGCATGATGGAGGCCTTGTCCAGATGCGCGCTGACGCCGCGCGCGAAGGGCAGCGTGTGCGCCAGCTGGTACAGCACCTCCGTCTCCTGGCTGCGCCGGCTGCGCGCAGCATCCCGCGACTTCTCCTTCCGCAGCTCCGTGCTAGACCTGTGGAAAGGAAATTGTACGCGATAGGTCACATATGGGACGCCTCCACTTGGGGTTTCGGCGACATCGCTGGACCCCGGCAGCTTCTCCCCTTGAAACCCCTCTCCTTATCCCAAATTTTACCTGTTTTGGTCCCTGCCCATGTGGCCCTCCCTGCAGGGCCTTCCTCCAGGCTTCTCCCCCAGGGATGTGTGCCTAAGGCGTTCTGTCCTCTCTAGGATTTATCTGCAGCTCGTTTCCCAGAGCTAGAGACGCGCCGCCTGGGGGACAGGGAGGCCTCCCGGTGGGAGGGGGTGGTAGAGCTGGCCTGAGTCCAAAGGAGAGTTGGAGCACTTAGAGCCCGCAGCCTTCCAGGCTTCCTTTCCTCCGGGTTTCCTCTCCTCTGACAAGCCAAATCTCACAGAGATATCTCAAAGTCTAACGACACACCAAAGGGGCCTTAAGAGGGGCAGGGCCCCACCAAGGGTGACACAGCAAACCAACCCTGTATTCTGCCCAGCACCTCTACCCTTTAATACACTTCAAATGCCTGACTTCCGTGTGTGTGTGTGTGTGTGTGTGTGTGTGTGTGTGTGTGTGGAGAGAGAGAGAGAGAGAGAGACAGATCTCCATCTTTCATGAGTAATATTAATATCTACCACTTACTCATTTTTATAATTAGATCATTTTCCCTGTCAAGTGCCAAGCCAACCCACTTAAAACTCTGGGTGTAAACCGGGCAGTGGTAGCACACTCCTTTAATCCCAGCACTTGGGAGGCAGACGCAGGAGGATCTCTGTGAGTTCGAGGCCAGCCTGGTCTACAAGAGCTAGTTCCAGGGGAAGATCCAAAGCTACAGCGAAACCCTGTCTCGAAAAACCAAACCAAACCAACACTTGTTTAAAACAAACAAACAAACAAACAAACAAACAAACAAACCCAGAAAACCTGGGAGTAGTGGTGCATGCCTTTAATCCCAGCACTTGGAAGGTAGATCTTTGAATTCGAGGCCTGCCTAGTCTGCATGTCCAGGCCAGTCAGAGCTACATAGTGAGAGCCTGTCTCAATAACAAACAAGCAACCAACCAAACAGAATCCCAAACTTTATCTGACACTATAGTCTATTTGATAGGAGCTCCGTATGTTGCTCACCTGATCCTGTGCCTCTACCACCCAAGTGCAGGGATTATAGGTTCATGCTTCACACCTGACTCATATGTCTCTTTTTGATTTTTTCTTCTTTTACAAAAGGTATATTGTATCTAGTCTTATATTCAGTATTATTGATGCTTACAAGATTTCTAACCCACAAACTAGCAGTTGATCAGTCCTATGTGTTTGTCACATGTACTCAGCTGACCCTCATGGGAGCCCAAGGGAACTTTATTATTTGTCTGTCTGTCTGTCTGTCTGTCTATCTATCTATCTATCCATCCATCCAGGGTTTTTCTGTGTAACCGTCCTGGCTGTCCTGAAACTCACTTTGTAGACCAGACTGGCCTTGAACTCAGTGAAATCCCACCACCTTCCAGTATTTATTTATTTATTTATTTATTTATGGTTTTTCGAGACAGGGTTTCTCTGTAGCTTTGGTGCTGGTCCCGGAACTAGCTCTTGTAGACCAGGCTGGCCTCGAACTCCCAGAGATCCGCCTGCCTCTGCCTCCCAAGTGCTGGGATTAAAGGTGTGCGCCACCACCGCCCGGCTTATTATTTATTTTTATGTATTTATTTTATTTGGTTTTTCGAGACAGGGTTTCTCTGTGCATCCCTGGATGTTCTAGACTCACTCTGTAGACCAGGCTGGCTTCAAACTCACAGAGATCTGCCTGTCTCTTCCTCCCAAGAGCTGGGATTAAAAGCATGTGCCTTCTGCACCCAGTTATTATTCGAGACAGGGTCTCATGTAGCCTAAGCCCCGATGACCCTAGGCTTTTAATTTTGACTCCACCTCTTGAGTTCTGGGATTATACATCTATAGTCCTGTCACTATGCCTGGTGTTGACAGGGGAGAGGGAAAATTTAAAACCCACCTTGCAAAAGGGGAAACTGAGGCTCTGAAAGTTGAAGTCCTTTGCCCAAGAGATCACACAACCTGTACCTGACTGAGCCCAGTCAACTCCGTGTGATGCTGGCCCCCTACTCCAGGAAGCCGACTCTGGGACAAGAAACCGCCTTTTCTTAATCATCATCAATTCGGGGAGCAGAGGCTACTTACAGGGGCGGGAGTGGGGTGGGGAAGCCCATTAGTGCAAGGCTGTGTAAGGCCCTCAAGGGGGCAGGCTGTCCTAGTATTGGAGGAGCCAAGGGGGCGCCCCCATGAACTCCCTCTAGGCTGGTGGGGGCAGGGGCCTCAGTCCTGTCTGCCCAGAGGACATTCCGTCCTGTACTGTACTGTTCCAGCCCTGTTTGTCTTCCTGCCCAGAGGGTGGGGGTGGGCGGGCCTCACTGAGCTGGGGGCCCTAGGACAGAGGGAACTGGGAGAGAGAAGGGGGGAATGGGGTGGGGGTGGGGCCGGCGTCCCGCCTCCCAGGCAGCTGAGCTCTGTAACCCTACTCTCCAGGGCTAGGGTGGCAGGGTTTCTTCCTCCATAGAAGGAGCCAGCTGGTGGCTGTAGAGAGACCCTCCTTCCCCTCTCAGTCTGTTCTCCGGATGTTCTGAGGGGAAGTAAGGGCCTCTCGCTGACTTTCTGGCCTTGCTGTGAAACAGAGTGGAGGGGCTGCCTCTTCTGGGTCAGGGTTCCAGTTCAGACACCATTATTGCCCTTGCTGTGTGACTTTGGGCAGGTTGCTTAGCCTCCCTGGGCACAGTAATAGCCCCTACTCCTCCCCAAGGGGTGGTTTTTGTTTGTTTGGGTTTGGAGGCATGTGAGGTGGGTCTGGGAGACGAAGTCTCATTGTGTAGTTCAGACAGGCCTGAAACTTATGATCCTCCTGTCTCAACCCCTTTCCTGAGTGCTACAGTCATAGGACTGCATCACCATGACAGGTTCCTACAGCGGTCTGAAGATTAAATGAGTTAATATATGTCAGAGGTTTAGGAAGTGAGGCGTGGCGATTGGCTAGTGTAGTTTATGAGTCTCTTGTACCCTGGAGTAACCTATGGGCCTCTGAATGTGCATGCATGCAAGTATGTGTATGCTTGTGAGTGTGTAATCACACACCCAGCTCTTACACGGACGCCTCATCGTGATGAAATGACAGTGACAGTGTGTTGCACACTCAGAAGCAGAGTAGAGACACCCTCCCCCAGTCCAGTCTTACAACTATGACAGGCAGCAGAAGTGACGATCTCCCTTTAAAAATGTAGAAACAGTGCCAAGTCTGATTGATCACTAGAGTTCGGACCCTGAACCCACCTGGTGGAAGGAGAGAACGGACTCCTGCAAGGTGTCCCGGACTTTCACACACCCCCAAAGGCAAGCACGCAGCTCCTCCCCCATACACAGAAACAAAGTGTGATGTTTTTTTAAAAGGTAGAAATGGGGCCTGAGATGTATGTAGCTCAGTGAGTGGGTGGAGCGTTTGCCTCCAGGGTGGCACCGGCTTGCCACTCTGGCACTGAGGTGGGGACAGGAGGGTCAGGAGTTCATGGTCACCCCTGGATGTAGTGAGCTTGAGGTCAGCCTGTCTCAGATACAGAGGTTCAGAGCAATGACACCCCGTCCTGTGTCACTCAGGTGGTAATTCCTAGACTGTCCTCCCCATTCCTTCCTGTCTTCCCTGCTCAGTAGCTTCAGTTAAGTCCCACACCTACCCTGCACCCACTGTTACCTTTCTGCTTACATCTCAGAGAGGTGATAGAAATTGCCCTGCCTGAGGCCACACAATAATCCCTAGGGAATCAGGTCTGTTGACCTCTGGCACCTCACTGGATATGTGTGTGTGTGTGTGTGTGTGTGTGTGTGTGTGTTGTGTGTAGAGGCACATGTTTTCTCGCTGGGAGAGATTTGACCCCCATTATCCAAGACTTTTGAAGTGGGCACTCAGGGAAGGAAATCTTTGGGCCAAAATCACACAGCACAGAAGTGGGATTTGAACCCTGACTTATGGCCCATGTTCTAAAATGCTAATTCTTCAGGAGGGTCTGCCCACCAGCCAAGGGACCCTTGCCTGCTCCTTTCTGCCCGGGGTCTAAGTCTTTTCCTCCTGTCCCAGCATTGCTGCAGATCTTCCTAGCTGGCCCAGCACTGGTCCAACCCCTTGGCAGTGTGCCCAGCCTGGGACGTGCGCCTGGAACTTTGCCACCCTTACTCCGTGTTCTAGCTGAGAACAGAGGGTGTGGCCAAGAGGCCCAGGGTGAGGCCTGGGAAGGGGGACTTGGGGCCCAGTGGCCCCTTCGCCAAGGGAGAAAAGTCCCCATTTCTTTCCCCACCCGAAAGCTTAGGAAATTAGGGAGCCCCTTTCTCACATTCTGGGCTTCTCTTCTGACTCTCAGCTCGGTATTCGCGGGCTGGCAAAAACTGTAGAGGATTTGAGGTGTGGTGGAGACTTAGCTTTATATCTGGGGAGAGACCCCTTTTGATATTGCTTGGAGGTGAGCTGGCAGGCCAGGGGCCAAGGTTCGGGTGGGAGAAAGGACTTGGGGTAGGGGTCAGAGAGGAGCCTCTCTCACCTTGATCTAACTTGTTCTCAACAGTATGGTCATTTGGTTATTCGGTGGGATGCAGTCACCAGTCAGTCCTGTTTTTATGGGGAACCCTGCCTTCAGGTGGGTACTCAGGGCAATGTGTTCATTGTGAATTTTCCAAGACCCCCCCCCCAAAGGGTGAGATGGCTGAAAGCCGAAAGCTAGAAGGAAGAAGGTGCATGGTCCGGAGGGAACCACTTACCATCACCTAAGTCCCCTCCAATGCCAAGTGCCATCCTAGGGGCGCAGGAGGGGCACGGAGCTCGACCGGGAGGCGGGTGCGAGTTATTAGTGGGTGTGTGGCAGCACGAGATGACACCACAGGAAAGGGCTGGCCTTAGGTACCCAGGGGGTCATCTACTTCTGTTCAGAGGGGCCCCCTCACACAACCATAGGGGGCACTATCATGGGCAAGGCAAGGACTAGGCAAGAAGGGGTGGGGATGGAGTTCCCTGGTGGGTTCAGAGCCAGAAATTGGAACAGGAGAACGGGAAAAAGGGAGGCTGGGTGGGTTGAGGTGAGGGTAAAATCAGGGTGTAGAGAAAACCAATCAGACCTAAGAAGCCAGAGAGAAGGAACTGTGGCGAGAGTTGAGGGGTGCCTCAGTTTAGACAGGGACTGTCAAGGGTCTAGGGTAGTTTTCTGGGGTCCCCTGTGGCAACCTGGTAATGGTCCCTACGCCTTTGCACCTGTTGCAAGGTGAACACAGAATCCACTTCTTCCCAGGATGACCCCAGCTGTTCCCGGCCACAGGAGGGCGCTACTTCCCTCGCTTGATCAGACATGGCATCTCTCCCGAAGGATGTCCCTTAAATAGGGTTTGGGTGGGACCCTTCTCCCTCAATTACAGATTGGGTGGGGGCAGATGAATGAGACACAGAACCAGGCTTTGGGAAGTGGGTCAGGCTTGTTCCTTTGACATTGAAAAGGCGTGACTCTACTTTTTTTTCCCCCTTAAGTTGCCGTTTTGTTGAGACAAATTCTCTGTGTAGACCAAAGCGCTGGTCTGGAACTCGCCATGTAGGCCAGGCTGACTTTGATTTCCCAAGTGCTGGGTCCCACACCGCCCCTAACGAGTCATTCTTTCCGGTCATTTCTTGGGCAACTTGCAATTTGGGAGATTGTTATAATGGGCAGGATAAAGGTAATGTCTCTTTTGGAAGTCACAAGTGGCGTCTGACGGCCAAGAAAGACTCAATTCAGTAGCTTCGAGGAAAGTCTCTTTCGGAAGAGAGGCCACTGATCAAACACAACCACCTCCAATCCATAGGAATTTAGAGTTTCACTCCCAGCCCAAAAGGAGGATTGAACCCGGTGTATCAGGAAATCGCAGCTCACAACCCTAAAGCTGCTCCTGGGGAGGGGGCGGGACAGCTGGAGCTCTGGGGGTAAATCCCAGAACCTCTGCAACCCTCTAGTCGGAGGGTGCGTCGGGGATGTGTCCCCAGTCGCGCGCTCCAGAGTGTCCTCAACTTGAGCCACACCCCACAGATGAGGGGTTCCCCCACACCCCCTTCAAGGAGAGCCCCCAGTCCCCATCATTTTATCCCCAAAGCCCTGTACCTCATGCGCTGCAGCCCCAACGCCATGGCTCGCCTTTCGCGGATCCTGAGTCCTCGACGCCCCGCGCCCCCTCCCCTGGCCGTGTGAGCCCCCTCCCCAGCTCCGCCCCTGCCGTGCCATTGGCTACTCCTTGCCCAGCCCGTGACTTTGATTGGGAGGTGGGCTTGTTACTCCCAAGGAGGAGGCGGGACTAAAGGAGAAGACTAGGAACTCCAAGGGGGTGGAGGAATCCTGTGTAATGCACACCCCCAGCCACGCCCCGGCCTCAGACTTCCTTGGCAGTCCGGAGCCCACCGGGTGTGATTTCCCTCCAGTTTCTGAACTCCCATCCGTGCACTTCTGAACCACCCATTCGATTCACTCTGTTCTCCGCGTCCCATCTCCCACCGCTGTCTCTCCCTCTATTGCCACCTACAGTCGGGTCTCTCCACTCCCCCCCATCCACCCCCATCCTCTTTTCCCCTGTTCTTTTCTTAATGTACCAAGTCCCCACCTCTCCTCTCTACCCTTAACTCATCTCCACCCGTGTCCCACAAACCCTTGCTTTGCCATAACCCTTGTCATTCCACTGTGTGACCCCACTCTGCCCCCCCTCCGCCATGCCCCGTCCTTCTTCGTCCACCTCTTTCCACCCCACCCTGACCCCATGGCCTCTTTTAACTCCCTGTTCAGGTTCCCGCGGATGAATAATTAAGCTTCTGTCAAGTAAATATGCTTTAGCACCATCACACCCACTTGCAAAGGGAACAGAGAAACAAACGAGAGAGACGTGCGCAGTGACCACGGACAGGTGGAAGGCGGTACAGCCGGGTAAGGAAGGACGTTCCTGTGTAGGCTGGAGAGGGGGTGGGGCTCTAATGGACACCGGTGCAGGAGCAGTGTTCCTTCCGCGTGCAGGTTTGAGCGCACTCCAAACTGTGGCAGAAATGACTTTACTGTGTCTGAATTATTGGACAAGCTCCATTTTAGGACCTTTGCACATGCTGCAGCTCACTTTAGAGTGCTTTTCCTCTCAGTTAGAGGGTTTATTTAGTAGTTAAAAGCGCTTGCTGCCAAGCCTGATGACCAGCGTTCAACACCCAGGACCCACATCGTGGAAGGAGAGAACCAACTCCAGAAAGTTGTCCTTTGACCTACACACACACACACACACACACACACACACACACACACTAAAATGTAATAAAGTTTAAAATAAATGGTTTTCCTCTAAAAATCCACATGGCTCCCCACTTCAAACGAGTGACCTATTCTTTCTTTCTTTCTTTCTTTTTTTTTTTTTTTTGAGACGGGGTTTCTCTGTAGCTTTGGAGCCTGCCCGGTAACTCACTCTGTACACCAGGCTGGCCTCGAACTCACAGAGATTCCCCCTGCCCCTGCCTCCTGAGTGCTGGGACTAAAGGTGTACGCTGCCACTGCTTGACTCATTTTTAACTTTTCTTATCCATTCCTGCTCTTGCCGACTCCTATCATGTTCCCAGCTAGCCCCCATTCCTACTTTCATGTCTTCTTTTAAGAGGGAGAAAGGGGCAGGCCCTGTGCAGGTAGCCATGGTTGCTGTGTGTTCATTATGTAATAGCAACGTAGACAGAAGACAGCATTTTGGGACTCTTCCTTGTCTTCTGGTCCTTACAGCCTTTTCTTCGCCACTTTTCTTTGGTGTTGCCTTGGTCTTGGAGGGGAGGTGATAGAGATGTCTTGTTTAGTGTTGAGTACTAAGTACTCACTTACACTCAGCGATTTGGCCATTTATAAGTCTCTGTTTTAACTGTCACCTGCTTCCAGAAGAGGCTTATCTGGCCAAGGCTGAGAGCTGCGTTGGTCTGTGGCTATAAACAGAAATGTTTAGAAGGCAGTTTGACTTCATGCTTATCCAGGGAACCATCAGCAGTAGGTTCCCCCTGGAGACTATGACACCCATAGCTATGGATTTGTGGCCAGGTTTACAGTGCTATGGAACTCCCTGTGTGGATCGGGCCTCTTGGTCACCCCTGAGCATTTGTGGCCCCACTACAAATGCAGTGCGTAGACCTTGTCTTGCAAGCTGGGGCTGTAGGCTGCAGGGCCCACAGCTGGATGAGGTCGTTGGTGACTTTTCCCCTGAACAGCCTCTGGAGCACCAGCAGGAAGGAAGCTTCAGATCACTTTCAGCTTGACTTCTTTGTGTCTTCTGCAGCAGGCTCTTACTCTAGTTCTCATGGGTGCTAAGAGCAATGATACATCTATATCATTTGGGGAGCTTTTGAGGCTCCAAGATCAGCCTCCAGTACACCTATGGAGGTATCCTGGACCTGGTCCTGGGGTTTTTATTTAAAAACCATGACTTCTTGGAGCAGCATGGTCCACCATGTGGGGCATCTCTGTCCTAACTTCTTTTTGGTGGTGGGTGTGTTTGTTGTCACTTTTGCCCAGGCTGGCTGTGAATTAAGTTGTAGCGCACTAGTTCTCAACAATCCTATTATGACCCTTTAATACAATTCCTCATGTTGTGGTGACCCCCATCCATAAAATTATGGTTGCTACTCCATAACTGTAATTTTGTCACTGTTGTAATCCCTGTGAAAGGGTCATTTAACAAAGTGGTTGCGACTTTGTTTTTTTTTTTTTTTTCCTCACAGGTCGAGAACTGCAGTTGTAGAAAATGCCCTCAAACTCCTGGTTCTCTTGCCGTTGACCCTCAAGGGCTGGGAGTGTGCCATCACGCTTAGCTCCTTTTTATGACCCAGTTTAGGAGTCCTCAATACTTTGAAAGGATGTCCAGATGGAGCCAAACTCAGACGCAATGGAGCCCTAAACTAAGCCTGGTGTGCCCTCTGGTGGTGAGAGTTGGTATGACTCTGCCAATGCCTGTGCCCTGTTCTGTTCGGTTTTAAATATTTATATACATACTTCACATATTTTTAGAGAATTTATTTTACATTTTAAGATTTTTTCTAAAAAATATTTTTTTTGGAGGGGGAGGCTGGAGAGATGGTTTAGCGGTTAAGAACACTGGCTGCTCTTCCAGAGGACCTGGGTTCAATTCCCAGCTTCCATATGGCAGCTCACAACTGTCTGTAACTCCAGTTTTAGGACACCTGACATCCCCACACAGATTTTATATAGGTAAAACACCAATGCACATAAAATAAAAACATTATAAAAAGATTTTATTTTGCGGGGGACTCTGGAGAGATGTCTCAGCTGATAAAGATTCTTGACACTGAGTGTTATGACTATGGAGACCCAGAAATATGAGGCCTTTTCCACCATGACCAAAGGTTAGAGAGTTGGAACTTCTATTCTCTCAAGGTTATTGTCAACAAGTGCGGCTTATATCCAGGCTTTGTATTTCAGGCCTAGAGTGGTTCTGTTTCTACCCCAAACAAAAGATCTAAGGATCTACTGGGAGGTGGTGGCGCACGTCTTTAATCCCAGCACTTGGGAGGCAGAGGCAGGTGGATCTCTGTGAGTTCGAGGCCAGCCTGGTCTACAAGAACTAGTTCCAGGACAGGCTCCAAAGTCACAGAGAAACCCTGTCTTGGAATAACAATAACAAACAAACAAACAAACAAGTCTAAGGATCCAACTAAGTTCCAGTTCCCTTTATGGAGATAACTTTGGATTCCGCCCTGGGAGTGCTTTGCTCACAGAGTGTTTTGGTCTAGGGTGTGAATGTGACTTGTTTTGTTCTAGCTACAGAATATTTAACTACAGGTGTAGCCCCAAGACCTTCAACTGAGCTGTTCATTTCCTTGTATCGTGTTAATGCAGCTTTTTTTTTTTTTTTAAATCTTACTCCTATCTTTTGGGGTCGGGTATTTTAAGCAATCGGAAATTAAACGTGGGTGTCAATATTCACTGGAACTCCCTCCTGGTACTATCCTATGTGTTGTTCTTTTTTAAAAAATACTGCAAGATCCCCGAGGCAGTAGGCAGCAGAAATGCTGTAGGTCCCAAATGGTGGTAGCGGGCCATGTGGCCGCAGACAGCAGGCTCTAGGAGCAGCCAGTCCCAGGCAGAAATGGCTGCCGATCCCAGAGCGGTGGCCTGAGTGGTGGTGGCGGGCCATGTGGCGGCAGACAGCGGGCCCAGGGAGCAGCGAGTCCCAGGCAGAGACGGCTGCTGGTCTCAGAGCAATGGCTGGTCCCAGGCAGGGAGACACATGGCGGGCGGGCAGAAGACAGAAACATGGATAGACACGACAGGCAGGGTGAGGTTGAATGTTTATTCAGGGGGTTATGGAGGAGGAAGGGTGGAGGGGGGGACAGAGAGAGAGGGAGAGAGAGAGAGAGAGAGAGAGAGAGAGAGAGAGAGAGAGAGAGAGAGAGAGAGAGAGAAGAGGAGAAAGAGACAGAGAAGGGGAGAAGCAGAGAAGTGGGGAGAGAGGCAGAAGCGAAGCTGCCTCTCCGAGAGGAAGATGGAAAAGAGAGCGAACTCAGGCTGGAAGCTGAAGATCAGCCTGCCTCAGCGGATGGGGAGGGAGTGGGCGTGGCTTGTCTCCTAAAGGGACCAATACCATAACACTATGTTTTCTGTTTTATTATTTTCACTCATGTCTTCATCCTCTTTACTATTTTTCTGATCCCTTTGCCCCTACCATGGTTGAAACAGTTCACCAGTCCCTGAATACTTCCACATGCAATTCTTATGAAGAAGGACACTCTCCCCAAGGTAACCAGAAACCAACAGTTCCCATATGCAATTCTTTTTTTTTTTTTTTTTTTTTGTTTTTTTCGAGACAGGGTTTCTCTGTGGCTTTGGAGCAGTGCCATGGGTGTTTTTTTTTTTCTGTTCCAGGACATGCTCTAGAACTACAGCGAAACCCTGTCTCGAAAAAAACAAACAAAAAAAAATTGATTTTGTGAGCCCTCTTTCCCAGTAAACGCTTATCCTAGTTAGGATTATTATTGCTGTGATGAAACACCATGACCAAAGCAAGTTGGGGAGGAAACAGTTTATTTGGCTTACACATCTAGGTAACAGTCCTGAGGGAAATCAGGACAGGAACTCAAGCAGGGAAGGAACCTGGAGGCAGGAGCTTCTTATAGAGTCTCGGACCACCAGCCTAGGGATGGCTCCATTCACAATGGGCCCTCCCCCCTCAATCACTATTAAAGAAAATGCCCTTTAGCATGGGCCTATGAGAGCTTGCTCAGCCCCTTGCTTGAAGAGGGTGGTCCCAGTGACCTGGACCTAGACCTAGACAGATCAGCTCAGTTACCGATCACCCAGACCCACATCCTGGGCCTTGGGTTGGCCCATCCTAACTGTTTGGTTGGAAGCTTCACTCCAACTGCGGACATCTTTCTGTCAAAGAGTCTGGAATGTTTGGGTTGGGGGGTCACCCCAGTCTCAGGCATCCATGTGTCTGGGAGTTTGAAATGTTTGGGCAGAGGGCTCCTTTCCAGGCTCTCTCCTCTGGGAGTTGCCACAGTCCAGACTCCACCTCTGCGAAAGCCTACCAAATGGTAACCCCTCCCCAGAGAGACTCAAGGCCACTTCCACAAGGCATTTAAACTGCCCCCCAGAGAACGAACACACGATCTTCCCAGTCTTCCTTTTCCCTCTTCATGGTTTTTCTGGTCTTCCTTCCCATTTTCATTCCTGGGGGGGCCAGGAAGGTCACCTGGGAGCGCTGGCATCCATTAAACCTGGGCTTTTTCTAATTTGGGTTGATTTGGTCTGATTTGGATTACTGCATATGCAGAGAGGTTTGTTGGGCCATAAAAACTTTTCTTTTTCTTTTTTAAAAACATTTATTTATTATGTATACAATGTTCTGTCTGTATGCCTGCAGGCCAGAAGAGGGTACCAGACCCCATTACAGATGGTTGTGAGCCACCATGTGGTTGCTGGGAATTGAACTCAGGACCTTTGGAAGAGCAGGCAATGCTCTTAACCACCATAAAACTTTTCATCTGGAGGTTCTACTGAGAGGGCTGCTTTTTCCTACTGGCCCAGGGCTATGTGTTGGAAACCACCCTTCTTGCCTGCACCTGCTCTCTGATTAATAGATAATACCTGCTCTAAGATTGACTTCGTCTGGGTGAGTCCCCATTCCCAAGTCACTGCCATTAGGGCCCAGGGCCTCATTCTTTGTTAGGCTGTCTGTTGAAGTCATGGGCCTGTGCCGGGAGGTGTCTGACCCGACCAGGAGAGGCAAGGCAGGTCCTTGCCCCTGTGGGACTCCTTCAGATGGAGATGTCCTTCTAAGGAATTCCCCACACTGATGTGGGATTCCCCTTTGCATACTGTGAATTGAATATCATTGGTTAATAAAGGAACTGCTTTGGGCCTATAGCTCAGAGAGCTAGGCTGGGAAAACTAAATGGAATGCTGGGAGAAAGGAGGCAGAGTCAAGGAGAAGCCATATAGACACCAGAACTTTTCCTGGTAAGCTGCAGCCTTGTGGCGATACACAGATGAATAGAAATGGGTTAAATTAATATGTAAGAGTTAGCCGATAAGATGCTAGAGCTGATGGGACAAGCAGTGATTTGATTAATACAGTTTCTGTGTGATGATGGGGTGCCAGAGGCTATGAACCAGACCAACGACTCACAGCAATGAATATTTTATGAGTGGGGCTGATTGGACAAAAAGGTATATTGTGTGACACACCACAGCTTCAGATGCCATGCGAATAAATGACAGACAGAGGAGGAGGTGAAATACTATTGGTGGTTCCACCAGGCACTAGTGGGTGATCTCAATCCAGTGGTCACACAGGTGGTCCTGGTTACATGAAATGAGCCACAACTACAAAATTCAAAAGTTGTGAATCTGAGAAAATGTAGGGGTTGGAGAAGGGTGGGAAGATGGGGGTGAGGGAGAGGATAATCAGAATGCATCATACACACACACGAAAGCATCAAAGAGATAACTAATAAAACATGTTAAACATACGGTTTGCTCCACCGTCCAGCTGTTGTTCACCCTAAGAGTTAAACGCACTTTGATGTTCGTGGTTTCCTGCTCTCAGTCTCCAGCTTCTTACATTCTGGAACTTTCTTTTCTTTTGTTTTCTCACCATTGGTCAGAAAGTTCATATCACGCCAGAGTGCTGTAGCCAGGGTGGTCCCACATAGGCGCAGACCTCACAGGTGAGTCCAGGAAACTGCAGGGGATTCACTTCAACAAGCCCCGAAGGCCAAAATCCGCTGATGCCCAAGACCAGAAAGTTATGATGCAGTGTTTGTGTCTAACCCACTGTGGCTTTTGTCAGCCTGATACAAGCTAGTGTCATCTGGGAAGAGGGAACCTCCATTGAGAACATGCCCTCACCAGATAGGAGAATATAGTGTATGAAATCCTCAAAGAATAAAAAACAAACAAAAAAGAAAGAAGAGCTTCATATAGTCCAGGCTGACCTCAAACTTGCTATGTAGCTGAGGATGACCTTGAGTTCTTCATCCTCCTGTCTCCACCTCCCAAGTGCTGGGGTCACAGTCTGGTACAACCATTTCAGATTTTACGCCAGAATGGGAAGGTCAAACCCAGGGTTTTGTGAACGCTAGGCAAGCATGCTATCAACTGACTACATCCTTAGCTTCATTTAGTTTTTTGTGAGAAAGGTCTCAGGTAGTCCATGCTGGCTTTGAATTCCTGAATCTTCTGTCTTGCTTTCTAAGTGCTAGGATTACAGTAGAAATTCATAATGTATGATGAAATTTTGTTCATTAAAAAACATCATTTTAAAATTATGTGTATATGTGTGTGATACACACTTGAGTTTACAGGAGTCTAGAAGAGACCATTGGAGCCCTTGGAGCTGGAGTTACAGACAGTCATGCATCAACTATTGTGGGTGTTGGGAATTGAACTCAGGTCCTCTGGAAGAGCAATCAGTGCTCTCAACCACTGAGTCACCTCTCCAGCCCTCATTTGTTCTAAACCTTTAAAAATATTTTTGAGAATTTTATAATGTATTTACATATATATATACACACATATTTAAGTATATGTAATACACACATATATTTGGTTTTTTGAGACAAATTTCCTCTGTGTAGTCCTGGTTGTTCTAGAACTCACTCTGTAGACCAGGCTGCCCTCAAACTCGGAAATCTGTCTGCCTTTGTCTCCTGAGTGCTGGAATTAAAGACACACACCACTACCACCCAGCTATACAGTATATTTTGATGGTATTTACTTTTACATTTCTCCCTACTCTCTTCCAGATGCATCTGTACTTCCTTATTTCTTCAAAATTTGTGTCCTAAAAAAGCAAACCTCATCTGTTGGCATGCAAAAGGATTCCACAATAGTCCAGAATGAAGTATAACAAAGGTTTGTTTATTTGGGGATAAACTCACAGAAAGGGTAGCAATTCACAGTCCTATGGGATCGGAACTGAATCCAGCAGTCAAGAGACCCATGCATGCTTTTCATCTGCATTTATAGTATATGAGACCATACAAAGTGGGTTGGTATCTTAAAGGCTATTGGCTGAAGGAGTCTCCAAAGCACCCCTCCTTTGTCTAAATAAGAGAGTTCTAAGCCTAATACAAAACTATATACAATAAGAACAAATATCAAGTATTGTCCAGGGAAAAGAAGAGGAAAAACATACATAAAAATTAGAATGACAACCAGCTTGAACAATATCAAGCAAGAAACATGTGCTAAATGTTTTAATAATTATCTTATCCTAAAGAATAAAAGTCTTATATTAAAAATGGCTTGGCTAAGTCATGAGAGGAAAGTAAATATGACTATCTAGTCTTCAACCCCAAATACCTGAACAACAAATACCTGAAAAGGGAAATAATATTACTTGAGTAAACTTGAGTAAAGTGTAACCAAGCAACTTCCAAAAGGTGCAAGAGATGACAGTGACAACTGGCTATCTGACCAATCACCCAAAATCTCATTTGCAATGTTGGGGCAACCAACTTTGGCTAAGGCCTAGAGTATCTGACAGACAATTTTTAGAGGCAGGAAAATTTGAAAAACCATCTTACACCGTCTTGGCAAGGTTTGACAGCCTTTTTGCTTGTATCCTGCTTGTTCAGTCTGGACACTGTGCATTTTGTCAGTGATTGAGGCAGGGGAAGTTCTTTGCCCAAAGGACAGTTTTGCCAAGAAGAAAACAGCTCCAAGTGGAGTGTCTTTGATGCCCAAAATTTTCTCTGGAATAGATCAGTGCTGCCAGAAGTAATTGTGTCTTAAGTTAACAGAATCCTAAGTTATTTAAATGCCATATTATACAGTTCTTTGAAGTGTTTGAAGATTATCTATCTCTGCCCACCTCTTACTATTTTCTTAACCTCTCTGGGTACCCCAATTTAAACACACATATCTGAAGGTTCAAAGCTAACACCCACATATGAGAGACAGCATGTGTCTTTATGGTTCTGGGTTAGTTCACTCAGAATCACTATTATTTTTGACAGAGGGTCTCAAGTAGCTCTGACTGGCCTCTAACTCACTGTACACATAAGAAGGATGTTGAATCCCCAGTCCTCCTGCCTTCACCTACCAAAGTACCGAGATTACAGGCATGTACCACTGTGTCCAGTTTTTATTTTTCACTGATGCAATCCAGGGCCTCTTGTATGCTGGGCGAGTGCTCTATCAACTGAGCCATGTCCACAGCTCTGATTTTGCTCATTCTTAAAGCTGATGCCTAGCTAAGTGATGATGGGATTTTAATTCTACTCTTTTCCTTTTTGAAGATTTATTTTGGTTTTATGTGCATGACTTTTTGCTTGCGTGTGTGTCTGTGAACTACATATCTGCCCTGCTGGAAGATGCCAGAAGAGGACATCAGATCCTCTGCGACTGGAGCTATGGATGTTTATGGGCTACCATGTAAATATTGGGAGCTTAACTAGGGTTCTCTGTAAGAGTAATAGATTCTCTTTACCATTGAGCCATCTCTCCAGCACCCAAATCTACTTCACATAAGTACTGGGGACACTGTTTATTACTAAAATATCCCTCCCTTCCCATCTCAATCTGGGTGCCGCCTGATGTCCCATTTTAAGGTGCTCAAGTCCACAGCCTGGTCAGGCTATTGCCCTTATCTTTTATTTGCATAAATAAAAGCCATAGCCCAGAGTGTCCACTAGGAGGCAAGTTCATTCTGGCAGCTGAGCCATGTGTATGGTAGAGGAAAGCTTGGACTTTTGGCACTTGCAGTGTCTTTGTGAGAGGGGGTGGACAGGGTGACCAGTGTGAAGCCAGCCTCACCTGTGCCGTCCCTGGTCATTTCTAGGGATCAGGAAGTGATCATTGGTTCTGCCTGACCTCCCTGTTTTAAACACAGAGAAATTATGAAAACCAGGGTTCGGTGAGTCCCTGGCCACAATCGTCTGATTACTGAGATACTAGCAAGTGACTAGGTAGTGGGTGTGTATACAGCGTGGATGGCTAATGCTTTGGGTTGGATAATGGGAGGCTGTAAGTAAGGAAGCGTGTGGGCTTTGCTGCAGCTACAGTGGCTGTTTATTTGGCTCGTCATCTGCAAACTGCAGCTTCCTTTTGGTCACACATTGAAACAGTCACCTTAAACTCCCATTAAAACCTCATTAATCCTGATACCACCTTCTCCACTCATTGGTGGTTAGTTCAATGCATGATTCTTTTTAATATAATATTTTTATTGATTCTTTGGGAATTTCATATCATATATCTTGATTACACTCATTGCCCAGTTCTTTCATATCTGCTCCCCCTACCCTTGTCACCTTCCCTGAATAAAATGAAGAGAGTCCAGTTTGTGTTATCTATAAATTCACCAGAGTGTGGTCAAACTATCAGTGGCCCCCCTTAAATAGAATGGAGTCTTTCCCCTCCTGCTCCCCCACTGGAAGCCATCAATTGTGGAGAGCTACACTTTAGCATCCTTAATACACTTCTTAAGAGTTCTCTTTTGATGACTTGCTTTTTAGGCTGTAACTTATTTTTTTGGGTGGGGGTTGGGGAGAGAGTAAGGGTTGTCACTGAATCCTTCCATGTCCCTCTTTCTCAGCTTTGCAGCCATCAAGATCACTGCAAAGGCAGCTTCCTTGCTCTTTACAGTAGATGGGAGCATGGATCACGAGCTTCCACATGGTTTATGGTGACAGCACAGACTACAAACAAGGTTCTCAGCTATAATAGGGCCACAGACCCGGAGAAAGCCTGGACCACAGTCATGGCCTCAAGTGGCAGTGCAGATCATTCATGTGGTGGGCATCACATGGCTTCAGCCTGCAGCATAGACCACGGACATCTGTATGACCTTTGGTGGTTAACATGGTTCTAGACATCAACACAGACCCCAGATGCAACAGGACCTTGGACATAGACCTGGCCCTTGGTGGCAGCACAGATTTAGACATGGCCTCAGGTGACAGCACAGGACACTCACATCAACATAGCCCCTGGATATCAACATGGCTCCAAGCCGAGGCATAAATCACCCACATCTGAACGATGTTAGGTGGTAACATGGGCCACGTCCATTAATTCAGTCCCCGGCTGCATCAGGACCACTAAACACACATGGGCCTCAGTGGCATCATGAACCACAGTGATCCTTTGAGGAGGTCCAGTCCTGGAAAGTGAACCATTCCTTATCTTGGGCCTCCATCATTGCCCAGATCCATGGCAGTTCCGTAGCCTGGAGGTCTGTTTGGGGGCTGAGTCTGCATCCTCATAAGCTCCAGGCTTATGCACACGACCCTGTTAACCCCACTGGGCACAGACATGTTCCACCATTGACCTCAGCTCTCTCACATCTGTCACCACTGTCTTCACATCTCCAGACCCACCTTTCTCCATAGCACACCCCACTCGGCTCTTCTATCTTTCTCACCTCTCACCACATCTTCGTTCATTGTAGTGGCAGGTGGATCAGCCTGGCTGGCTTCCAGCCTATCTGCGTGGACCCACACGAGACAAGCGGGTCCAATTCCTGAGTCTTTAGGGATGAAGCCCCAGTGTTATTGGTACAGGGGGAAAAACACTGCCAATAAATATGCTTATCCTGAGGCTGGAGAGATGGTTCTGTGGCTAAGACAGTGGTTCTCAACCTCCCTAATGCTGTGACATTGGCTTTAATACAGCTCCTCATGCTATGGTGATCCCCAAGTATAAAATTATTTTATTGCTACTTCATAACTGTAATTTTGGTACTGCTATGAGTTATAATGTAAATATCTGATATGTGGATGGCCTTAAGTGACCCCTGTGAGAGGGTTGTTTGACCCTCCCAAAGGGGTAGTGACCCTCAGGCTGAGAAATGCTGGGCTTAGAGCATGCGTTGCTCTCACAGAGGACCTGAGTTTGATTCCCAGCAACTACATTGAGAGCCTAAAGCCACTTGTAACTCCAGTTGCAGGGGCCCCAAAGCCTCTTCTGGACTCTGCAGCCACCTTCCCCGACATGTGTGCACAACTCCCCATATACACATAATTAAAAATTAAATAAATAATAAAAACAAAACAAAAACCAAGCAAGAAAGAACAGAGAGGCAGAGCTTTGAAAGTGATTCTGTTCAACTCCAACCACAGGGGGGAGACAGAGTTCTTATCAATATCTCAGGGGCAGGACCATGAAGTAGGAACATATGGGGTATACCAGTACTACCCCGGGAGGTGAGCCTCTCTTTCTCATGGATGCAGCAGGTCAACCAGATGTCCAGGGATAGATTCTCTTCTTCCTCCTGGATGTGAATTGACCAGACATCTCAGTTGGACTCGTTTTTCTTCAGGTATCCTGAGAATAAATAGTCTAGAAGTGCTGAGACAGTTCTACTTGCTTGGAGAAAATTGCCTCCTGAGCAGGCTTGGGTTGGATTTCTTTTTTCCTTGTGGTTTCTTCAACTGTCCCAGTGGCAACACCCGCAGTTATTCTTGCAACAGCCAGAAGGGGCAGGATTTGAACCACTTTTTATTATGTTGGGCAGCTACTGAGGGCACGGCCAGAATTAGTAGGGGCTCTTCTCTATGTATCACTCCCAACTTGGGAAGAGAAATACGAACACACAAACTCTTGACCAATTAGCAGGTAGGCGATAGTAGACTTGAGTACCACAAAGAACTGAGGTGTTATGGATGACAGGGCACTGGGACTGAGCTGGTGTTGAGGGTTGAGGTTTTGTTGCAGTCTTGGAAATTTAATGTCTCTGCAAAATGTGTCCCAGACACCTTAAAGCAGTTTGCCATGGCAACGAGAGTGATATGAAAGAGGTAGGGAGTCATGGCAACACTGGACTGGGGCAACTGGTGAAAGGTGAGGTAAGGCTATAGGAGAAGCTGTAAGTGGAAGTTGTGAGCTAGCGCCAGGAGGAACACAGAACCAGCAATTCCCAAAGAGGCCAGCTTGGGTGACATCAAAGAGCCAGTAGGCCAAGGTCAAAGTCTGAAGCAGGAGATAAAGTAACAAGCAGAGGGGATGTTAAAGAGGTTGTGACCTTGGAGGAATTTTGAATCATCTCCCCTACCTCCCCTATTTCCAAGTGTCGAGCAATCAGGATATATTTTCTCTGGATTTTAATTGTGCTTACTGACAATGTTCATTTCCCACCTAGAATCCTGTGGCTTTGGGGTGGGTGATCCAATGAGGTGCTGGGCCATCAGCATTAATGTTCATTAATCATCCTCAGTGCTTTCAAACTTCAGACCTACAGAATGAGCTGTTCACTTGATTATGTGTGAATTATCCCAATAGAGGTGTCAACTTTGTTTGTAATCATGTGGGTGTCTTTCCTCTGTAGACACCCACCCTGTTTTTGAAAAAAATAATGAATTTTGTTTTATGTCTATGTGTGTATGCAGGTGCCCTTGGAGGCCAGAAGAGGACATAGAATTTGTGGAACTGGAGTTACAGGTAGTTGTGAGTCACTTGTGGGTGTTTCAAGTGGAACACTCGTCCTCTGCAAGAGCAGCAGGTGCTACTAACCACTGAGCCATATCTTCATCCTCCACTGCATTGGTTTGAAAGAGCATGGTCCCCATAGGCTCATATATTTGAATGTTTGGTTCTGCAGCTTGAGAAGGATTAAGAGGCATGACCTTGTTGGAGGAGCTTTCAAAAGCCCACACCAGGCCTAGTCCCACTCTCTCTTCTGTGTTTCTGTGGTGTTGGAGGTCCTTCTGTCTAAGTGTTGCTTTTATTGGTTAATGAATAAAGAAACTTCTTTGGGCCTATAGCAGGGCAGAACCAAAGTAGGTGGGGAAAGCTGAACTGAATGCTGGGAGAAAGAAGGCAGAGTCAGAGAGATGCCATGGAACCGCCAGAGAGGAAAGACACAAGCTGACAGCTAGAACCTTGCCAGTAGGCCACAAGCCTTATGAGAAAATATAAAATAATGAAAATGGATTAATTCTAGATGCAAGAGCTAGCTAGCAATATGCTTAAGTGATTGGCCAAACAGTGATTTAAATAATATAGTTTCTGTGTGATTATTTTGGGAGTCTGGGTGGCCAGGAAACAAACAAGCGGCCTCCTACAGCATGCCTGTGGATCAGACAGCTCTCAGCTCCAGCTCCAGTGCATGCTTGCCTGCCTCCATGCTGCCTGCCATGATGACCACGGACTAACTCTGACGCTGTAGGCAAGCCCCCATTTAATGGCTTTTATAGTTTGCCTTGATCATAGTGTCTCTTTACAGCAATAGAAAAGTTACAAGACACCCACCCACCATTTTTTTTTCAGACAGGATCTCTCCTAAATCTGGAGCTCACCTAAGCAAAGGATGACCTTGAACTACTGATCCTACTGCCTCTGCCTATTAAGTGCTCAGATTACAGGTGTGTGCCACCATGTCCGGTTTATCTAGTGCTGGGGATTGAATCCACTTGGGGCTTTGTGAATGTTAGGTGAGCATGCTGCTAATGAGCTATATCCCCAGCTTTCACTTTTGCATTTTAACTTACAATAATAATATTCATTTAGATCAATCCCACTGTCTCAGTGGGTGGGTGCACCCCCTTGCGGTCCTGATTTCCTTGCTCATGTTCTCCCTCCTTCTGCTCCTCATTTGGACCTTGGGAGCTCAGTCCGATGCTCCAATGTGGGTCTCTGTCTCTATCTCCATCCATCGCCAGATGAGGGTTCTATGGTGATATGCAAGATATTCATCAGTAAGGCTATAGGATAGGGCCATTTCAGGTTCCCTCTCCTCAGCTGCCCAAGGAACTAGCTGGGGACATCTCCCTGGACACCTGGGAGCTCCTCTAGAGTCAAGTCTCTTGCCAACCCTAAGATGGCTCCTTAATTAAGATATATACTTCCCTGCTCCCATATCCACCCTTCCTTTATCCCAACCATCCCATTCCCCCAAGCTCCCCCCATCCTCCCCTTCTCACTTTTCTCTCCCCATTTCCCCTTACCCCCATCCCACCCACCCCCAAGTTCCCAATTTTTGCCTGGCAATCTTGTCTACTTCCAATGTTCAGGAGGATAACTATATGTTTTTCTTTGGGTTCACCTTCGTATTTAGCTTCTCTAGGATCACAAATTACAGGCTTTGTTAGGATCTTTTATCTGAATTTACCGTGCCGAGAGCAGGATGTGTGGTGAAGCAATGCAGCCAAAGGATCAAAACAAGCCCAGATTGTATGTGTCTCACCATAAATGTAGCCCCAAGAAAACTGTGGTACTCAGGGAGGGTCTGGCTGATGGAACTATGGAATCTAACTAGAGGGAAGACTAAATACCAGAAAGTTCTGCCTCTAGATCATTGTCCTAGAATCCTTACTCCAGTTAAGTTGATGGAGAGTGGGCAGGGTTTGTAACCTGACATGTTAGAGCTAACAGAGAAGAATGATTTATCAATTGTCTGAGTCTTCTGGCTCATGGATCCAGCCAGTGTTCCATGAGAGCCACAGTTAGGCTAGGTCATATGGGCATGTCCTTCTGAGTCTTGGCATGAAGAGCACAGCTGCACAGGTGTCCAGGCCTGTAGCCAACTGTTCTGATGTCTTAGAGGCTTCACAGGAATGTCATGGTATGCAAGGGGGAATAGAAGACCCAGGTGCTCCTGATGACTATATATCTTCAGGGATTAAGTCTATTGAACACTCTTCTGTAGGTAAATAGTAACAGACATGACTGATGTGGACAGCCGTTCTGTCCTAATGTCAGATTCCTGATCATCTTTAGCCTACCTTATTTGCTATGGCAACAATCATTTACCATGTGTTCTATCACTGGGATATTGAGACACAGAAAACACAGTGGTCAAATTGGGCTCACAGAGTTTATGGCTGGCAGATGTGAAGCATTAGTTCTCTGTCTACAGCTACATATCCAGCGTCTCTACCTTGGAGGCCTTGTCAGATGTCTGTGGAGAGGGAGGAGCTGTCTTTCAGAGATGTTAATCTTGGTCATCTGCAGCTTGAGGGAGCATATTTTCTAGGTCATGAAAATAAATGAACAGTTAGAATCAACTCTAGAACTAAATCACCTGCCTCTCAAGAATTTCTGCTGAATTCCAGGACTCCACAGCCCACGTACTAGACAGGAAATCATGTGTTTTCTGGTGTGACACTGTCACTCCTGGAAGGTGAAGGACAGGGCTTTGCTTTGTCCCTTCCAATAGATCCTGCCTCTAACACAGGGACCTTCTGCTGAAGAAGTGACTGATTTCAAACAGCTTTAATATCTGTCTTTCATTATACTTCACTGTGCTCTTTAGAGAAGCAATCCTTTCAGGGATTAGTCTTAGAGCCTGAGTATTAGTAACAATGCTCTCCTATGGAGAGAGCAGAGTCTCATATTCCTAGGCCAGATCTGCCAAGCACACCTCTTTCAGGCAGTGTTATAGTAAGTTCTTGCACTCTACTTTCTACCAGTCAGATCTAGTTCTGAAAACATCTACCTCTGAAAATATCTATCAGGAAGGACTGGAGAGATGACTCAGTAGCTAAGAGCACTGGAATCTGTTGTAGAGGACCCAAGTTTAGTTCACAGCACAAGTATAGCAGCTTATAACCATCTGTAACTCCATTTCCAGGGGATCCAATGTATTCTTCTTATATATATGAAGTCAAATTATCTATACACATAAAAATTACAAGAAAGAAAACAGCCACCCACATTTCAGCACATTTCCCTGCATGGTCCACACCTATGGGAGACAGTGTACTATAGAACAGGGAGAAATAATGGTTCTGTTTCAAGCCCATCTGTATTCCATGCCCTCCCATCTCTTAGATCATTCTGAGACCCATTCTTTACCCTTTAAGCCCTGTACTTCATGTCAGACACCATCAAATACCTGGGAAGGTTGATCCATGTTATGGTCCAACCTTGGGTAGTTCCTAGCTGAGTACTAGGACCCCTCATAATCTCATGTGTGTGATTTCATCAAGTCCTGAGGACAGGCTGTGGATGCTTCTCAGGGACGTTCAATGGGAAGTCTTATTCTGTTCTATACATAGGACTTCTGTGAATAGCAAGGTATCGTAGGGCTCTGGACTAGGTTGAACAAGGGTGGTCAGTGCAGTTGAAGGAGCACAGCTTTCCATGGCTCAATGTAGGCAGTACCTCAGTAAGGACCAGGAGAGACAATGGGGCTCTGACTCCAGGTCCTAGATCTGTATCATCAAGCTCTGCAGCCCAGCTCACACATGACAAAGACCTCTCTCCCACAGCACAGGAGACATACCATCTCTGAGCACTCAGGTCCTCCTGAGTCATCTTCTGCCTGGTTCTCTAGGACAGGGACTGGAGGTAGGGCTTAGAAAGACCAACAATGGTCAAAAGAGGCCTTTGCTAGTACCAGAGGCCCCACAGGGGACGTCTTCTCCCTGTTATCTGCACAGCACTGATACCCAAGGCCAACATCACAAAGAACAATTCTAACCCCATGGAGGGTGAGAAGAGTGGCCTTAAAGCGTGAACCCGAGAGTCATAACACAACCTACCTGTTGTGGAAAAATGGTCAAGCCTCTCAGAATGTGACAGGCTGAAGCTGTCAGAGGGCAAGCAGACTCTCAATGTCACAATGGATTCAGGAACCAATGAGTGTGAACCCAGTGAGTGCCTCCCTAAGTGACCCATTGACTCTGAACATTACCTTGAGTAATTTCTATTTCATCATGGCTACAATTGCGTAAGTACAGAAGAGTAGAACTAGGACACTAGGTCTCTCTTGGGTTGGTGACATAGGCCCACAACACAGATGCCTAGGCTGACCAGGACCTCCTGGCCTAGTTCAAGCTCATGCAGCTTGGCCCAGCATTGAGCTAGAATGGGTTAGAAGGGTTTCTCCTGCCTAGAGAGGCTTAGGGTGATGGAGACAGGGGACAGCTCAGACTCAGGCTCAGTGCACATGTGAATGTGCAGAGGGGCTGTTTATGTGCTGCGCTCGAGATGGATCAGGACTTGTGCCTGCTGCATGAATACTCTTCTACTAATCTGCACCCCAGCTCTGGGTCCTGCCCAACTAAGTTTATAGCACAGCTCAGAGAGATACTATGGCCTTCTGAAGAAAAAGGATTGCCCTTCCCTCTGCTGACATCACATGTGCCTTTATTCTGTTTGCTCCAGATGGTCCAGATGTCCCGATCATATCCCACTCAAATATTCATTTTCATCCAGAGTCAAACCTCAACTTCTCCTTCTGTGCAGTCTCTAATCCACCTGCACAGCACTCTTGACTCATCAATAGGAAGCTACAGTCATCTTCCCAAGAACTCTTTATTCCCAACATCAATATTAATATGAGTGGATTCTAGATCTCCCAAGTCCATAACTCTGCCATTGGCCCCAATACAACTACAGTGAAGAAAATTACAGATCTTACAAGATCTCCTGAGTAAATTGGGAGCATGGAGACTATGGGAGAGGGTTAAAGGGGAGGTGAGAGGAAGGGAGCAGAGCAGAGAAAAATGTATAGCTCAATAAAATCAATACAAAGAAAAGGAAAAAAAAAGAGGGTCATATGATAATTAATTAAATGATTGTGCACATAGAAAGTCTGGCCGTATGTAAACACTCAGTAAATATAATTAACCATTAAAAAATTACAGGTCTTGGTAAGTAGATCCCTGAAATGATAGCTTCAAGCTTTGGGGTAAAGCCTTGGTTTTTATGGATAGATACAGTGGTACAAACAAATTCCAATCCTCTCATTAGATCTCAGCTATGATTATTTCTCTTCTCCTTACTTCTCTGGTTTCTCCTGGACTGGTCTTGAATGTGTTGGGGGCTTTGTTCCAGGGAGAGAGATTGTACTTTAGGTCAAGTATATTTTTCTTTCTGTCACTAATTCTTGCCTTCATGGCTCCACCATTTACTTTCGTGATCTCCATGACCCAGAAGGAACACCCAGTGCTTTGAACCATGTTCATGTTCTTTCACCCGAAATGCTCCCAGTTCCTGTCTTTTCTCACCTGATGATTGGCTTCTGCTCTGATTTCAGAAGAGGCAGATGTTGGAGATGCCTGGAAGGCCTGTCCTGAGTCAGGATGACTCTTATGGTTTGATGAGGCTGTTTCATTAGTTCTTCAGAGTGTAAGTGGTAGATGTCAGAGCATCTCTGGGCTGAGATGTGCGAAATGGGAAAAGTGAAACCCAGGGAATATGCCCCTGAGCTGAATCCTGGCTCTGAGTGTTCAGCTATGAGAGTCTGTGGACACCAGGACAAGTGAGAACTGTGGGGAACTGAGAGGACGCTTACTTGGATAATGCGGAATTTCCTATGGAGGAGGAGGACTTAGCAGTTTGAAATGGTGTCCTAGTTAGCATTTGTTGTCACCTTGATACAAACCAAGGTCACTTTGGTGAAAAAAGAGTCTAAACCGAGTAACACAACTGCATGTCTATGGTCTGTCTTTATCAGGTCAGACTGTGCACGTCTGTGACAGATTGTCCTAATTGATTCAGGAGGGACCAGGCCACTGTGGGTAGCACCATCTCTAAGCAGATCATTCTTGATTGTATAAGAAAGCTAGCTTGTCAGGCAGTGGTAGTGCAGACACCAGGTGTAATCCCAGGACTAGGGAGGCAGAGGCAAGTGAATCTCTGTGAGTTTGAGGCCAGCCTGGTCTACAGAGCAAGGTCCAGGACAATGAAGGCTACACACTAAAAACCTAAATAAATAAATAGATAAAGGAAAGCTAGCTAAGTGTAAGGAGAGAGCAGCATGCTTTATGCCTGGACCCTTTTCTCTCTCTTAAACTGCTGTTGCTGAGGGTATTTTTTTTTACCACAACAAGAGAAAGAAATAAGGAAGAGTAGAAGACTTATCCATTTAAATCATTATTCTCTGTACTAGAGAACACAGCCCCTCTGGAATCTATGGGTAAAGAGAAGGAAGGATTTAGACACCAGTGATGGGCCCAAACATGCATGTGCAGCCCATATGTTAGTACCCTCTCCTTTGAGTCTCCAGAGAAATGTCCTAGGACTTTTCTCTGAAACTTTCCTAGCACAGGGCTCCTCCTGAGGGTACCTATATTCTTCTATTTTGACTTTGTCAAGGGCTTCCCAGGAAACTCTGAAACCTTGCCTAGGCCTACTCTACCACTAGGAGTTCTGAAGAGCTCAGTGAGCAGGATGACAGGCCCCACATCCCCCCTGTGCTTAGGGTATTAGGCAGGCCACTTTTGACTTGCTGACCCGGCCTAGTGTAGCCCTAGGCATGAGATTGCAGTTCTCCAAGTGACCCCCAGGGGGCAGTATCAGAACACACATTCAAACCTCAGAAAATTGTTTCTCTTGCCTAGGAGACTCATTTCCATCCCTGCCTCTACTAATCCAGAGCTGCCTACCTAGACCCTGCTGTGACCTGTGTCTGAGAACATCTTTCTTTTGTACGGGTAACCTGAAAGCCCCTTCCTTCCTAGCATCTCCACAGTGGATGACAGGATTACCACCAGGGAATCACCAAGACAAAATGCAAAGGTGACCCAGTAAGATCAGGGAGGACTTGGGCTTATCCAACACACAGCTCAGCCAGCACGTAATGCTGAAGGCTGCCTTGAAGCCCTCCATAGAAAGAGGGAGCCCACAGTCCTCTCAAGGACACACAGGTCACCCCTACCACAACATTGAGATCATGGAATTCCTCACACAGCTGCTCCTGGGTCTCCCTCCCGAATCAGGAGTTTGACTCATGACATTAGCCATACAGGATTGGCCTTCATCCCTAGTCATCCCTCAGCTGGTCTCTTTCCAACCCTCAGAGACATCTCTGTCACCTTCCTGCTGGGAGTAAATCCCATCCTCCCAGAGCATGGAGAACATAGCGCAGCCTGGATGCTCATTTGGGAATCTGTGTCACAAGGACACGTAGGCAGGATGGAGCCTCTTTCTTGGATGCTGATAGACCCAGGGCCAGAACACAGCCTGTGCCAGCCCTGGGATGAGCCTCTGTTCTCTGAGAGCATGGGGATGCTTATCAGCATTGTTGCTCAATATGGTGCTTGGAGGAGAAACATAAACAGAAGTTGAGAGGGATGTGGGACAGCACCGGGAGTAGAAGGGACAGAGCAATGCCTTGGACACAGATCCAACAACCCTCAGCACATCCTGTTGTGGAAAATGCCTGTGAGGACACTCAGCTCAGCTGGAAGGACAGTAGAGCCTGGGGGCTGTGTTGAAACTGAAACTCTTCTCCTCAGAGGGAGAACTGCACAATAGGAAGAGAGATGGAGGTGTCCTCTGTGATTCCCTACAAGGGCTGCATGCTCTGGCAGGGGCTCCTGCTCACAGGTAAGTGTACCCACTCCCTGACTGTGGGTTGAGGGAAACTCAGTAGTAGCCTGGAGTCACCCAAGAGGACAGCTACCCGAGAGGGGACTTGAGGTTTCTCTTTGCAGTTATGGGGCAGAAGGTACAGCGAGGGAAGCGTTCTGAAGTGCTCAGTGGATAGGAGGTGATGAGGGAAGAGAAAAACTCCAATCACTCCCTATTCGGAGTGACTCTCTTGGCTGCCATGTTCTGAAGCCCGATGTCCCAGTCATGACAGGGTGACTCCATACATAAATCAACAGGAGTGAGCCAGTGAGATGGCTCAGTGTGGGAGACAAGACCATCTGAATTCACTCCTCAGTTCCCACATGTCAGATGGAGAAACAGACTCCTGCAGCCTCTTCTCTGCCCTCTGCACGGTTGCTCTGGCATGGTCCTACACCTGCACACACTGACCCGTGTGCCTCCAGAAATACACACATATAGTATATAAGTAAATTAAAAAATAAATCAAAGTTGAATATAATTATTACCATCACTCCAAACCATGACCTACATAGATGACACCATGGAGACACCCTTCCTTCCAACATTCCTCTGTTCCTTCTTTCTCTCCTTCTGTAAAGTTGTCTGAATCTTTTCCAGGAACTGAATCTTCCTAGAAGGTCACACTAATAATTCTTGTCCTCACAAAGCCCTGGTTCTAGCGGACTGGAAGTCAGTGGATCCAGAAACTGATGTCAGGGGTTGGCTGATAACACAAAGGGAACAGAGAAAAATCAGAAAATGAGGACCCTCTAGAGGAAAAGGAAGTTGCCAGTGAATTCCTCATACTAAATACTCTTTATGTGAGGAGGGATATGGGGATGCTGAAAGGGGAAGCCAGGGAGACAAGTGAGAAGATTATTTCATAGAGAGGACAAGACACCATCAGAGGCTCTGAGGGAATAGAGGCCATGTTGCTCACCTCCACCAAGGAGCGTGGTCACAGCCCTACCCACACACCTAAGTGATGATCACACCTCCTCAATATTGATTTTTCCCCTTTCCTTCTAGCCTTCCTTTTAAGCTGTTGTCATTCACCTGCCACTGCTGAAGTCACCATTGAATCAGTGCCGCCCAATGTGTTCGAAGGAGACAGTGTCCTTCTATATGTCCACAGTCTGCCAGAGAATCTTCTAGCCTTTGCTTGGTTCAAAGGGCTAACAAATATGAAATGCAGAATTGTACTCTATGAACTGAACAACAATTTAAGTTTGCCGGGGCCTGAATACAGCAGTAGAAAGACAGTCTACCACAATGGATCCCTGTGGATTTCCAATGTCACCCACGTGGACACAGGATTCTATACCCTACGAACCATCAGTTGACATTCAAGAATTGTGTCAATAACAACCATCCACCTCCCTGTATACAGTAAGTGACACATTCAAGAATTGTGTCAATAACAACCATCCACCTCCCTGTATACATTAAGTGGTTCTTTGTGAACGCTGGGTATTGAGTGGGATTTGTTCCACCGGACACACAGAATCGTCAGGTCTGGCCTGTGCCTACCTCCCCTCTGCATTGTGTCCCCATGTCGAGGTCTGAGAATTTAGTGCAGGACACATGTGGTGGAAAATAACTGCAGTGGACCAGAATCCTTGCAGACACGTGGATGCATGGTGGGTAGTCCAGCCAGGGATATCAGCCTTTGTCTAGCATTCTGGAGTTTTCACAGGAATGTGTCCTTGAGAAGACCTGAGGGACCAACATTGGGCCTGATTGAGGAAAATACTGGATCCTCAGGGAGAGGTGAACAACAGGATGCCCTGGCTCCAGAGTTCTCTCCCAGACTCAGCTTCAGGTATCCTGGAGAAGCATTTTGTGAAGGTTGGATTTTGACTTCCTTATGGTCAGGAACAGTGCTTTCTAGTACTCAAAGTCTTGTGCTGTCTGGAACCAGCCAGTGCACTGTCATGAGAGCCATGGTTAGACTAGGTCCTCCGGACATGTCCTCCAGAGACTCAGCATGGAGAGCACAGCTGGACAGGTGCCCAGGTCATTAATGAATTCTCCTGATGGGCTTATGAGACTTCAGAGGAAGGCCAGGGACACTAAGGAGAGGGACTGAGGACACAGGTCATCTTGGCAAGTTATTGTTCTCTCTGGTCGAGCTCAGGGAATTCTCTCCTGCAGGCAATGGACTACAGGCCCTGCTGAGATGGACAGTTTGCCAGATGTGAGCTGCAGTTCCCCTAGTGACCACTAGGGGAAGCATTGGGACACACAACAATACTCAGAAAAGTATTTCCCTAACCAGGAACTTATTTCCTGACTTTTGTTCCTGTCCCTACATCCTGGAGATCAGTGATACAGCATTCTCAGACCTACCGGCTGCTTCTGTGTGTGTGATCCACTGCCAGGGCTTCATATTCAGTTCCCAAAAATGTATTTCCTTTGGGAAAGATAGACTGTCTTACAGGAATCAGCTAGGCAGAAGCTCAAGCCACTCCAGAGGCCAGGGAGCACTTGAGCAGATCCATTAGACATCTCAGTAGAGGGAGTGCGAGCATTGTTGTGAAACCCTGCATGAGGTGATGGAGCCCAGAGCCCTCTTTGTAGCACTCAGGTCATCTCCTCCCACTCACCCAGGATGTGAGGCTCCTGACACATTTGCTCCTGGACCTTTGTCTTTGGTCAGCATCCCGGCTAAGGCCTGCAGTGAGACTGGATCGGCCCCCTTCTCCACGCATTACTCAGCTCTTCCTTTTGAGGCCTCACAGACATCTCTGTCACATCCCTGCTTAGAAGACATTGCATCTTTTTAGAGTGCTGAGTACACAGGGCAGACTGGGTTTCAGAGTCACACAGGGACTGCAGGGACTCCATCTTGTTTCTGACAGACCCAGAGCAGGACACAGCAGAAGGCAGCCCCAGGGTGAGCTGCTGTTCTCTCAGGACACAGGGATGCTCATCGGCCCTTTTGATCACTGTGTGGTGTGGAGGACTGAAACATAAAGAGAGACGTGGAGAGGGAGATGAGGCAACACTGGGAGTGGAGAAGGGTGGAGCATGGCTTTGAACAGAGACCCCGCCCACAGCCCATGGGACTCTGGGAGCTGCCCCTTTCTGAGAGGTGGCTCAGCTAGAAGGTGAAACGACCACCGATCTTGGGAGCTATGCTGGAGCAGAGGTGACACAGGACAGAGTGCCCATAGAGACAATGGAGGCACCCTCAGTGCCCCTCTGCAAAGTGTCCTGGACTCTCAAGAGCTTCTGCTCATGGGGGAGGAGATCACGAGTTGACAGTGTGTGAGAGGAGAGGACTCACCTACTGTCTGGAGTGTTCTAAGCTGGAAAAGTACCTGAGAGGAGTCTTGACATTTGTAGAGGAATAGCCAAAAGGCCAGATAGAGGCTCAGTTGTAGGAAGCTCTCAGAGCAAGAAATGGCAAGGGGTGGGGGGCTGATTGTTGCTACCCACAGTTATTTTCCCTGATCACAATATTCTGAAGACTGATGTTCTCAGCTAAGACTTCTCACACGAAAAACCAAGTGGTGTTGATCAGTGACATGGCTCAGGGGATACAAGCATTTGCCTCATTGTCTCTCCACCTGAGAAGCAAAGAATGCAATTGTCCTTTGATATCCACCTAGGTACCTGTCCTGCATCCACTCCCACACCTTGAGACATGCACTTGCATATAATCTCACACAAATACGAATGAGAACAAAAAAATCAAATCAAATGGAAAAATTCAGCTCTGGATCCACAAACCTATAAATGTCTTAAATAAATCCATGGGCATACAGGGTCCTGGGACATCTTTTACTCATTCATCAATTCTCCACATGTACCTGAGATTTTCTAGATAGTATTGCTTTCAAAAGTATAGGACAGATCTCAGTTGTCATGGAGCCCCAGTGACAGCTGACTGGAAGACAGATGAGTAGAGAAGTTAGAAGGTGAAGTCAGATATTGACTGGAACCCCAAGAGAAACAGAACAACAACAAAGTCAGAGTGAAGACACAGGGTCTGTAGGGGAAGAGGTTGGACAGCCATCACCCCAATACCATCCACTCTAAGTGTGAGCAGGGGTCTGATGGCAGTAAGCCAGGACAATCTTGACAACTGGAGAGAGACATATAGTGGAAATGACAAGTGTGGGGACACTGAGAACATGAAGGTCATGTGCAGCTTTCCACCAAATCGGACAGGGAGACACTTACAAGCTTAGGCTGAGCAATGGATGCACCTGCTCAGTGCTCCCTTTTGGCCAAGTACAAAGTCCCAATATTGATGGATCTCTCTCTTCCCTTCTAGCCTCCTCTTTCACCTGTGGGCACCCTCCCACCTCTGCCCAGCTCACTATCGAATCAGTGCCACCCAGTGTTGCAGAAGGGGCAAGCGTTCTTCTACATGTTCACAATCTCCCAGAGAATCTTCAACCCTTTTTCTGGTACAAAGGTGTGATTTCGTTCAACAATCTGGAAGTTGCTCGACACATAATAGCCACGAATTCAACTATGCCGGGCCCTGCACACAGTGGTCGAGAGACAGTGTACAGCAATGGATCCCTGCTGCTCCACAATGTCACCTGGAAAGACACTGGATTCTACACCCTATGAACTCTGAGTAGAGACCTGAAAATAGAATTAGTGCACGTGCAACTTCTCGTGGACTGTAAGTGATTCTCTGCGATAGGTCTGTGCCGGGCGGGACTTAGACACACAGGACTGTTGTGCCTGGCCTATGCCTGCCTTCCCTCTGTACTGCGTCCTCATGTTGGGGTTTGAGCGCTTAGTGCAGGAAACACATGGAGGGGACAGACAACTGTAGATTAGACTGCATCTCACAATTTCCTTGTATCAAGGAAGACCTTGATGGAAAGTAAGTCAGACTGAGACGTCAGAGTCAGCTCAGCATCCTGAGGTTCCGGCCATGCATGGGAGAAAGTATGGCAACCTTATATAGAGGTCAACATCAGAAAACCCTGGTCCCAGTCATCTACTACACAACTACGTGTGACCCTGGGAAGCGTTTTTGCCTGGTTTGGTATCTCACTTCCTTTCAAGCTGACAGGGAACAATGGGGGGCAGCTATGTAGACACAGGAGGGGAGAGTTACATGCAGAGAAATGACCCATTCAGGGTAGTGAGGGAATGGAGGTCATGCTGCCGGTCTCCTGCGAGTGGGCTGGTATGTATCTCTAGGATGAATGACAAATCCACCTGCACAGGATAGAGATTACCATCTTTCTGCCAACTCAGTGATCCCCACGTGAGGGCTGTTTCTCGTTTCTCTTCCAGCTTCCCTCTCTACGTGCTGCAACCCTCTCAGCTTTGCCCAACTCACTATAGAGCCAGTGCCAAGAAATGCTGCCGAAGGGGAAAGTGTTCTACTTCTTGTTCACAATCTTCCAGAAGATGTGAGAGCCTTTTCCTGGTACAGAGGAGTGTATAGCAACCAGATCTTTAAAATTGCAGAATACAGCAGAGCCACAAATTCCTTTACCAGGGGGCCTGTCCACAGCAGAAGAGAGAGAGTGTACCCCAATGGATCCCTCCAGCTTCGGGATGTTACTGAGAATGACTCAGGCTTGTACACACTTCAAAGTCTAAACAGATATTTGAAAACTGAAACGGCACATGTGCAATACCATGTGAACAGTAAATGAAAACCTGTCTCCCAACTGCTGGGTGTGGCTTGTCTTACGTCATACACCGGGCTGCCAGGACTGGGCTGTGCCTGCTTTCTCCTCCCAGTGTCCCCACACTGGGGCTCGGGCCCTTCCTGCAGAACACACATGGGGTAGACAAACTGCAGTAGGTCAGAATCCCTCACCTGTCTACCTGCAGAGAACGGAACCTGTGCTGGGCAAACTCAGCCCCAGGATGTCAGCCTCAGAGCAGACACTTGGAGCCCTCACAGGACACAAGGCCCTGGGACAGACTCTGTGGGAGTCAGACAGGCCCTGACTAAGGAAGCCATGGGATCCTCATAGAGACAGCAGGAAGCCCTGGCTACAAATCTCTGTCCCTAGCTAGACTCCAGATGACACTGGAGAGCTTTTCGACAGTACTTGATTTTTACCACCTGTTAGAGTTGACAGGGAACAAGGCCTTACTGCTATCTGAACAAGCCAGTGTGCTTCCATGTAAGCCACAGTTGGACTATATCACCTGAACATCTTCTTCAGAGACCCCCAAAGAGTATAGCTGGTTAGGTGTCTAGGCCATTAACTAACTCTCCGGATGGACTTATGTGACCTCAGAGGAAGCTTAGAGTCCTCAAGAGTGGAACAAAGGACACATGTCCACCTCGGATTTGCTTGTTCTCTGGGATCTAGAGCAGGAAATTTCTCTCCTGTAGGCAAATGGTGGCAGAGTTACTGAACTGGACAGAACCCAAACATGAGCTTTAGGTCCCCCAGTAATCACTAAACATCTATAGAAGTCTGCATAACACCCAGAAATGTATCTACAGGAGCCATGAACTTAATTGTATCCCCTATCCCCTCAGACCCGGAGGTCACTGACAGCCTTCTCAGACCTACTGGCTGCTTCCTATGTTTCTAAGTATACCACTCTACCAGAGGGTCCTGTGTTACCACCCTATCCTTCCGGCATCTGCCATGGGGAATTCACTTAGACAGAGGACAAATGCATCCCAGGAAGGCTATGGAAAGACCATAGGTACATCCTAGGAAGATGGAGGGTTCCTCTGAAACTCTTCCTAGGGTGATGGAAATGCCTATCTCTCTCCAGGACCCAGGTTACCTCCTGTTTCACACCCACATGAATCTCCTCACACAATTCCTGGGCTTCATGACAATGTACCCTGACTGGTGACTCCACTGTGAATGGGTCTGTCCTCTTTTCTAGGTATTAATCAGCTGGTCCCTTTTCAGCCTTCACAGACATCTATGTTACTTTCCTATGGAGATTAAATCTCACCTTCTCAGAACATCGAGAACCCAGGGCAGACTGGAAGCTCATCTGGCATTCTGCATCATATAGGACGCATTGGGAGAAGAGATCAGAGGCCAGCGCTGGAGTGAGCTGTTGTTGGTGCTTAGGTGGAAGGAAGGGGATGAGGGGAGGGAGTGGGAACTGAGATTGGTATGTAAAATGAAAAAAGATTGTTTTTTTAAAAAAATAAATAAAAGAGTAGATTCAATAATCTATGCTCTTATTTTATTATATCTCTATCTACTTTTTTCAAAACAAGAACCTTGATAGAGTGATTGAAGTTCTAGCAATAGCAATAAGACAACATAAGGGGATCAAGGGGATTTGTATTGGAAAGGAAGAAGTTAAGCTTTCGTTATTTGCAGATGATATGATAGTATACATAAGCGACCCCAAAAACTCTACCAAAGAACTCCTACAGCTGATAAACACCTTTAGTAATGTGGCAGGATACAAGGTCAACTCCAAAAAATCAGTTGCCTTCCTATACACTAAGGATAAAAAAAACAGAGAGGGGAATCAGAGAAGCATCACCTTTCACGATAGCCACAAATAGCATAAATATCTTGGGGTAACCCTGACCAAGGAAGTGAAAGATCTATTTGACAAGAACTTTAAGTCTCTGAAGAAAGAAATAGAAGAGGACACAAGAAAATGGAAGGATCTCCCTTGCTCTTGGATTGGGAGGATCAACATAGTAAAAATGGCAATTCTACCAAAAGCAATCTATAGATTCAATGCAATCCCCATCAAAATCCCATCAAAATTCTTCACAGATCTGGAGAAGACAATAATCAACTTTATATGGAAGAACAAAAAACCCAGGATAGCCAAAACAATCTTATACAATAAAGGAACGTCTGGAGGCATTACCATTCCTGACTTCAAACTCTATTACAGAGCTACAGTATTGAAAACAGCTTGGTATTGGCATAAAAACAGAGAAGTTGACCAATGGAATCAAATAGAAGACCCTGACTTTAACCCACAAACCTGTGAACACCTGATTTTCGATAAAGGAGCTAAAAGTATACAATGGAAAAAAGAGAGCATCTTCAACAAATTGTGCTGGCAAAACTGGATGTCAATCTGTAGAAAAATGAAAATAGACCCATATCTATCACCTTGCACAAAACTCAAGTCCAAGTGGATTAAAGACCTCAATATCAGTCCAAACACACCGAACCTGATAGAAGATAAAGTGGGAAGTACTCTACAACAGATGGGCACAGGAGACCACTTCCTACGTAAAACCCAAGCAGCACAGACAGTAAGGGCCTCATTGAATAATTGGGACCTACTGAGACTGAGAAGCTTCTGTAAAGCAAAGGACACTGTCACTAAGACAGAAAAGCAACCCACTGACTGGGAGAAGATCTTCACCAACCCTGCAACAGACAAAGGTCTGATCTCCAAAATATATAAAGACTCAAGAAACTAGACCGTAAAAGGCTAATCAACCCAGTAATAAAATGGGGCACTGAGCTGAACAGAGAATTCTCAACAGAAGAAGTTAAATGGCCAAAAGACACTTAAGGTCATGTTCAACTTCCCTAGCGATCAGGGAAATGCAAATCAAGACAACTTTAAGATAACATCTTACACCTGTCAGAATGGCTAAAATAAAAAACACCAATGATAGCCTTTGCTGGAGAGGTTGTGGAGAAAGGGGTACACTCATCCATTGCTGGTGGGAATGCAAACTTGTGCAACCACTTTGGATAGCAGTGTGGCGGTTTCTCAGGAAATTCGGGATCAACTTACCCCTGGACCCAGCAATACCACTCTTGGGAATATACCCAAGAGAGGCCTTATCATACAACAAAAGTATATGCTCAACTATGTTCATAGCAGCATTGTTTGTAATAGCCAGAACCTGGAAACAACCTAGATGCCCTTCAATGGAAGAATGGATGAAGAAAATACGGAATATATACATATTAGAGTACTACTCAGCAGTAAAAAACAAGGACTTCTTGAAGTTTGCAGGCAAATGGATGGAAATAGAAAACACTATCCTGAGTGAGGTAAGCCAGACCCAAAAAGAGGAACATGGGATGTACTCACTCATATTTGGTTTCTAGCCATAAACAAAGGACATTGAGCCTATAATTAGTGATCCTAGAGAAGCTAAATAAGGTCAATCCAAAGAAAAACATATAGGCATCCTCCTGAATATTAACCTTCATCAGGCGATGAAAGGAGACAGAGACAGAGTCCCACATTGGAGCACTGGACAGAAATCTCAAGGTCCAAATCAGGAGCAGAAGAAGAGAGAGCATGAGCAAGGAACTCAGGACTGCGAGGGGTGCACCCACACACTGAGACAATGGGGATGTTCTATTGGAAACTCACCAAGGCCAGCTGGCCTGGATCTGAAAAAGCCTGGGATAAAACCGGACTCACTGAACATAGCGGACAATGAGGACTACTGAGAACTCAAGAACAATGGCAATGGGTTTTTGATCCTACTGCACGTACTGGCTTTGTGGGAGCCTAGGCAGTTTGGATGCTCACCTTACTAGACCTGAATGGAGGTGGGTGGTCCTTGGACTTTCCCCAGGGCAGGGAACCCTGATTGCTCTTTGGGCTGATGAGGGAGGGGGACTTAATTGGGGGAGGGGGAGGGAAATGAGAGGCGGTGGCGGGGAAGAGACAGAAATCTTTAATAAATAAATAAATTTAAAAAAAATAAATGACTCACTTTTTCCTCAATCCTCCAATTCTGTCCCAAGCATCCAAAGCTGCTGTGCAGCATAAATCCAGGCTGTGGTCATTATATACTGCCTGCATGTCTATAGAAGGATAATCTCCTCCAAGAATTTGATCTTGGGAGATTTCCCCACTTCTAGCTTTAGTCTGTTGGTGTATGACATGAAGGAGGAAGAGATCACACCATAAGACAGCAAGCCAGACAGTGATTGGGGTCCCATGAGAACCATCTTAATCCCTCCCAAAGGCAGCACCCTCCATGATCAAGTTCCACCTCACATACCACATTGTCAAGGACCAGGTTTTCAATAACGACCCCTGGGGGGAACTTTCAAACCATAGCTCAACCACAAGTCAGTTTCTCTGTCATCTGCCTTAGGCTCCCTAATACGAAGCCTCCTCTATTTTGAAATGGGAATAAAACTTCTCTCACCACATTGCTATGATAAAAAGATAATAGACATAAAATAGTGTGGAAATTGTTTCTTCCTTTCCATAGTACAGTTCTTTATGATTTATTTTTATTTTCTGACTATGAGTGTTTGGCAGCATATGTGTCTGTGCATTGAGTGTGTCTGATGTCCATGGAAATGAGAAGTGGACATTAGATCTGGAGTAGTGGATGTGAGCTCCCATGTGGATTCTGAGAATGGAACCTGGGTCTTCTGCAAGAGCACCAGTGCCCTTCACCACTGAACCATTTCCCTAGCGCCATGGTAGTTCTTTTCCTAGCAAGATGTAAGGTTTTCCCTGTGATTCAACTGCCTACATGCAATTTAGCTGTTCCATGTTGACTATATTTCCCAAATGACTTTTAACATCAACTAGTCATGATTCTAAAATATGAGGAATAACAAACTGTCGTTTCCTGGAGTATAATGCTATAGTAGCTGTAGTGACAGCTTCCTCATGGCTGGATTCACGAGAGTCCAGCAGGGAAATTTCTGCCCTCACTCACCTTTCTGAAATGCAAGTTGGACCTACACTGGGTCACAGTAAAAGAAAGAGTAAGAATCCTGGTCACGTATTAGAGCCATTCCTTTTGACAATCTTTTAACATTACAGTAGAATGCTTTTAAAGGTAACGTCAAAGGCTGGAGAGAACACTTTGTGGTTAAGCACACTGACTGTTCTTCCAGAGGACACCAGGTTCAATTCCCAGCAACTACACTTGGCTCACAACCATCTATTACTATAGTTCCAGAAGATTCAATGCCATTTTCTGACTTCTGTGGGCAATAAGAAAAGATGGTGTACCCAGACACCCTGACAGACAAAACAACAATACACAGAAAATAGACGAATTCTTTTTAGGAAAAGCATAAAGGAGAACATCAGTGGTAGTCATTCTCTGTCCTTGCCTATCAGGATGGGTGTGTGGCCCCTGATGACTGAGAAGGAAATGCACATCCTCCTGACACTAACCCTCAGCCCCAGATCCAGGATATTATGGGCAAGAAGCATGTATTTTCATAGCTGACTCTTCAGTTGTCTTGGTCTTACTGGCACCCATATGAGAAGTATAAAGACCGACAATGGAGAGTGGCTAACTATGAGAGAATTTGAAATTAAAGGGGGATATGAAAAATACGAAAAATGGAAAAGAAGTATTCATTGCCATGGACGCCGTCTTCAAGATCCGATAAAGGCACGCTGGTGGTAGATAGCTGCGTGTTTCCTGGGTAAGATGGTGAATTAAATGGATACCTGCATTACAGGATTGCCCCACAGTTCTGCTCCCAGGTCGTTGTGTCACACTTGTTCTTCAACAGCTGAGTATCATGGGTCAGACCTGTAATCCCAGCACTTGGGGATGCTGAGACAGGAGAGTGCTCAGAGATCAAGGATGGCTTATACTCTGTAGTGAGTTCCAGGAGAGGTTACAGAGTGAGGCCTGCCTCAACTCCACCTACACAAAAATAAAAGTAAAAGAAGAGAAATCATTTTGAAATAAGTTCTTAGTTCTTCACTTTTATCAACCTTGTAAACTGGGAAAACCAGGAGGTTTCCTTGGTAGCTGAATCTATTTCTTATGATGTAGGGTACACAGATCTTTCTGGAATGTGTCTCAGATGGCCTATCCCTGTGTCATCCTCACAATAAAGGACAAAAGTTTTCTCATTGAGTATTGGCTGAGCTGCATCTAAAGCATGGGGAGTACAGGTGTGAGCCCCTGGCCAATGCAAGGCTGCACCTTCATACCCTACCTGCAGTTACTACTTGTGGAGGAGAAGAGTCTGTAGGAAATGATGCTGCAGCTAAGGGGTGGGATGGCTATTTCTGGCCTTAGGACTAAAAACCATGTCATGGAACAGTCTTCCCTGAGCTGGGTCATGGAGGACAGTTCTGACAATGTGTACAATGCAGCTATCTACACAGGGAAAGAAGAGTATAAGAAACCAGCCCTCAGTGTGTCTGGAAGCTGTGGGTGATCAAGTGGCTTCCCTTGTTTGAGCTCATGTGAAAATCACCAGGTCAGGAAAAGGGGATCTAAATGTTTCCTTGACTCATTGTGGGGCACATGGGGAGTAGTTTCGATGAAGACAGCTTGTATTTAACAAGGGTACATACAGACAAAAATATCGAGAAGGTGGTTAGAAATACCTCACTCACAAACTAAAAGCAAAGACTCTCCCATCATTAACTCTCTGTCTTTCAGGAAGGACATCTACCAGACCCACCTAGGATAAGGGGACAGGTAATTATTCTGTTCTGATGTCTCAGACTATTGTCTATAAATTGTTTGTTTTCCATCTCTGTGCCTTTGTAAGTTTGAAAATTGACAAATTTGTGTTTGATCAAATTTGATTTATTCTGTGGTGTTTATACAGTTGTGATTTCACAAGCATAAGAGGCCAGGGCTGCTTTGAGCATCAAAATACTTGAGATACAGGTGGGAACAAACATTGGGAGCCATCAAATAAATGATCTCTTCTGCTTTCAGAGGGAAAACCCAACAAGCCCAGAGTGAACAAAGAAGAACATAACTGCCCTGTGACCTTCTGCCATGATGTCTGAGGCCCTCATCTGAAAATTGTTAGTTGTTCATCTCTGGCATGTTACTTTTAAAATTCAGTGATAATAAAAATGGATTTTATCATATGGCAACAACCCATGTAATGGAACCTGTCTAAGAAGAATCATATGGTATCGTGTATGGAGATAGAATTCTGCTAACATCTGGGACAAGTGAATTATGACAGTGAAATCCTTGATTGAAGCTACCAGTCATACCAAAAGAGCTTCTAACCTATTGTCTCACCCCAGAATAACTGAAGCTGCCTGTCACATAGAAGCTTTTAATTCACCATCTTACCCAATAAACCTGGAAGCCATCTACCACCAGAATACCTTTATCAGATCTTGAAGACGACATCTATTGCAATGAATACTTCTTTTCTATTTCTCTGATTTTTCATATCCCCCTTTAATTTCAAATTCTCTCACAGTCACTCTCCATTGTCCATCTTTATACTTTTCATATGGGTGTCAGTAAGATCAAGACCAGCTGAAGAGCCAGCTATGAAAACACATGCTCTTGCTCATAATATCCTGGATCTGGGGCTGAGGGTTAGTATCAGGAGGATGTGCATTTCCTTCTCAGTTATCAGAGGCCACCCACCCATCCTGATAGGCAAGGACAGAAAATGACTACCACTGATGTTCTCCTTTATGCTTTTCCTAAAAAGAATTCGTCTATTTTCTGTGTATTGTTGTTTTGTCTGTCAGGGTGTCTGGGTACACCATCTTTTCTTATTGCCCACAGAAGTCAGAAAATGGCATTGAATCTTCTGGAACTATAGTAATAGATGGTTGTGAGCCAAGTGTAGTTGCTGGGAACTGAACCTGGTGTCCTCTGGAAGAACAGTCAGTGTGCTTAACCACAAAGTGTTCTCTCCAGCCTTTGACGTTACCTTTAAAAGCATTCTACTGTAATGTTAAAAGATTGTCAAAAGGAATGGCTCTAATACGTGACCAGGATTCTTACTCTTTCTTTTACTGTGACCCAGTGTAGATCTACTTTGCATTTCAGAAAGGTGAGTGAGGGCAGAAAATTCCCTGCTGGAGTTACCAGTTTTAAGATAACTTTTGTTACAGATTTTTAATCATACTCGATTTTTTAAAGAATAGTTTTAAAAATATTTAAATTTGTGAGGCTGTGTGACATTTGTGCTTATAAAATGTTTCATGTAGTAATGATAATATCTTTAAATAATAGTTTAAATTCTCATCTCAGGACTTACAGATTGTTCATGAGATATGGGTTAAAATCTCTATAATTTATAACAAAATTTGGCTTGAAGCAAATGAATAAAGACTTATACTAAGATTTCCATACATCATTGGTATATATATATATATATATATATATATATGTATATATATGCATATATATATATTTACTCCTATTTAAAATGCATATACACATATATGACTAAAATTTAACTATATAAGAGCTTATTTAATTACACATATATGTGCTTATAATTAAGATGCAAATATTTTTACAATTATATTTGTAAAATATAAAGGGTCTGGGTACACCATCTGTGGGGGGGGGGAGTTGCAAGGATTGAGACATGGAGGGAGGCTGCAACGCTGAAGGAAGAACAACATTTATTTTGCCCCAAGCTAGAGCCTTTTTATACCTTTAGGCTGGCCAGAGACATGCTGAGCAGCCACAAGTCAAGATCAGGGCAGAAGGCCAGAAGAACACAAACATCCTTGTTTATTTCAAGGAAGCTTAGCCATAGCTCAGGGGAGGAGGGCAGCCAGATCACAACCTGTGTGTCCCATGAATCCTCAATGTCTGTCCTCCTCACCCCCACAGCCTTTACCTCATAGTCCCAAGGTATGTTTGGGCGTCATTCAGCTGTGTCAGGGGCCCCCATGCTACTTTGCTGTGTGCTCCCATGTTGCCTCATTGTCTGCCCCCCTCTTGGACTGTTTGGGGCCCTCAGGCTGTCTCTGTGCCCCCCCCCCCGACTGCCTCAGTATCTCACTGGCCAACTTGGTGTAACCATGACTGCATGGATATCACCCGGGCTGTCTCAGTGTCACCATATGCTTCTTTCGTGTCCCCACAGCTGTCAATGTGTGGCCATAACTACGTCAGTGTGTCCCTGGTTGCCTTGGTGTGTATTCCTTTCCTTTACTGCTACCACAGAGCACCTCCCAGCTGCCTTGGAGTTCCATTGTGTTCTGTGTGGCGTGAATTGGATGAAGAAAGAGGTCACTCCAAAATGAAATCTTTCAGCTTGTAGCCTTGGTAGCAGCAAATGTTCAGCCTCTGATAGACTGAATCTCAAGCAGCAGTACAAAGGCATATTTACCAAATGTTACACAAAGTTGTTTTTTGGGCAAACAAGTTCGTCATACCAAAGCCCTTAATCTAATCTATGTGCTTTTCTATAGCATCACACCCCTTCTACTTTAGTTCTTATTATGTACCATTGGCAGTACCCAATAATCCAAGACCGTCAGGTACATCAGAAGCATCTGTGATCTCTTCTTTGAACCAGGCACTTCATTGTTATTGTGTACCAGTCTCTGAAACTCCATTAACAAAGTCTTTCCAGTCATTAGGGATAATTTTATTACAAACTGACCATGATTTTAACACTTGCTTCACAAAAGGTGAATGCTTGTTATAGGAGACTATTGCTTCCTTGAATCTCTTTAAATATAACAGTGGCACAGGAGTCCAGTTAGCTGTAGCAGAACCTTTGCCATTTGTCAGTTCTTGCAAGATTACTGGATATATTAAAGTTGGTTGTCTGAGAACCTTAGGCTATTCCTCTCTATTCTTTTTTTTTTTTTTTGGATTTTCGAGACAGGGTTTCTCCGTAGTTTTTAGTTCCTGTCCTGGAACTAGCTCTTGTAGACCAGGCTGGCCTTGAACTCACAGAGATCCGCCTGCCTCTGCCTCCCGAGTGCTGGGATTAAAGTATGCACCACCACCACTGTCTAGCACAGGTATTAAGTATTATAAGTCAATGACCATTTATGTTTGTTATACTCAAGTCAAACTAATCAGGTTCTTTAGATACATAGAGATTATATTCTGCATAGATACATAATCTTCAACCACTTCAAAGATTTGTAGAAAATGGCACTTAAATAACTTAGGGCTCTGTTGACCTGAGACACAATTGCTATTGGTAGCACCAATCTATTCCCGAGAGAATGTTGAGCACCAAAGACACTCCACTTGGAGCTTGTTTTCTTCTTGGCTACAACAGCCCCTTGGGCAAGAAACTGCCCATGCTTCGACCACTGACAAAGTACATGGTGTCTGGACTGGACAAGCAGGACACAAGAAAAAAGATGTCAAATCTTGCCCGGCTCCTCTCTATTCTTATAATGCAATGCTGAAATTAGTTGTTCATTAAATTATTCTGTCTGGATTTTAATCACTCTGTGATCTGTTTTATTAGATTTTTCTAAGGCCTATATCTTAGCAACCAGATTAATCAACTTGTTTAATGATAAGACACAAACCATAATGCTGACAATGTTTACAATTGACATTACATAAATCTAAGTTAGATATCCTCTCATTTATTCATTCCATTTTCAAACTGTCTAGTATATCATCATACAGAGACCCAGATCTCTCCATTGTAATGATTTCCCCCCCATTTTTAATGTGGAAAAAATCTCTCTCTTTAATTAATTCCTCTCCTTAAGAATTCAAATCTACCAAGGATGTTGATGAAAATGTGAGGTTGATTGCTTCTACATAGAACATTAAAAACCTGACTGGATTTCAAGGCAGTTATTTAGTTTGGCAGCAGTCCAAGAATAGTGCTGGGTGGGGGAGAAGAAAAGAAAGTAGAGCTGGGTGGAGCTGGTGCAGCTCTGGCGAAAGCCTCATGTGCAGCCCTAGCCTTTGTTGGTGGCTAAAAAGCCTCAGGCAAATAGTTTTTTTTTTTTTGTGAATTTTTACCTCAAATGTAAGGCATCAAATGTAGCATTAATAATAAAAACCCAGAGACAAAAAATTGGGGTTCAACCCGAAAACCGGAAAAGCAAGATAACCAAGTCACTAGAGAAGCCTTACTTCTACCAAAGGTGGTCAACTGCAAACTAACCAGACTAAGCCTCTCTCACCTCCAGTTTTATATTCCCTCTAGTGCTGGGATTAAAGGCGTGTGGCTCCCAAACACTGGAATTAAAGGTGTGAGCCACCACCACCTGGATTTGTTTCTGCATTGATCTCGTGTAGCCCAGGATGGCCTTGAATTCACAGAAATCCATCTGACTCAGTCTCCCAAACCCTGGAATTGAAGGTATGTATCTCCATTGCCTAACCTCTAGTGGCCTTAGCTTTGCCTCTGGCCTTCAGGCAAAATTTATTTATCAAAATACAAGTAATATACCATTACAGTTCCCACTGGGTACTAAGTTGGCTAAGGGTTACCACCCACAGTGGACTGTACCTTCACACTTCAATCAATAACTAAGTTAGTGCTGTATATATGTACCCTCAGAACAAGCTAATGGAAGAAATTTCTAGATGTTCTTCAGGTATTTCTAACTTGTGTCAGGTGACACAAACTAACCAACACACCTGTTGTACAACCTGGCTCATCAGGTTATTTTTTAGCAAGTTTTTCTTCTAGTTTCTATAAGTCAGATCAGTATTCACATGAACTTCAAGACAGATGTCTACATGGTCAATGTGTCTAAGAGAAGGGGTATTAATTCCCATGGTTAGAGGAAGTTCTGCTAGAAACCTTGTCCTGACCCTTCACATTTCTAGATCATTCTTAGAGTCATCCTTCATCCTTAGGGGACTAGTGGCTCATGTTAGTCATCATGAAACATCCAAGCAGCATGGCTTAGTTGTGGACCACTGAGGTGAAAGGAGGTCTGTTCCTGGTATCCTGGCTGAAGTGTCTGTTCACACATCAAGTCCTTAGGACAGGTTGTAAGGCTTCTCAGAGAAGTGCAATGGAACTCTCATCACCAACTACCTGTAGGACAACCTTAGACAGAAAAGCCTTGGAGGGTTTTAGCTCATGTTGAAGATAGGAGGTCAGTGTATCTGGAGGGACAAAGCACTTCATCCTACAAAGACACCTTTGGTCTGTCTACCATCAAGTTCTGTAGCTCAGTTCACACATCAAAAAGTCTGTAATGTATCCCCGCTATCTCTGAACCCTCAGATCTTCTTGCATATGACTGTGGTCAACCTTCCCATGTATATTCTTCAGGTTCTGGTTGGTAGGGAGGTTAGTGACCAACACTCATGGACACAGGCCCTTGCAAGGGTCAGAGGTCCCACACAGGGCAAGTTTCTCTCTGTTGTCTGTACAGCACTGTTACACACAACCACAAGCCTCAGTTTCAGCCTAGTGCAGGGCAAGAACATGCTAACATTAATACCTGAACCTGAGACTCAGGATATAACCCACCCTGTGGTAGATAAAGCCACAAACAAGTGTTGTTCTCACCATCATCAAAGAAGTTTGTTTTTTGCACTTATGGAAACTACCAAAGAAACCCAAAAACTTGTCCAAATGGCAAGATCAATGAAACACCATGGGTTTCATGAGTTGATCTATCTATATAATGCAACTCCCTTGTTTGAGGCCCAGGGAACATCACAGAAGAATATGTAGAAAGAATTTAAGAGCCAGAAAACCATGGCATCTTACATGAGATTGTGTTTTCTAAATATGACAGGATAGCTGCACCCGAGAAATATGAACCATATGGCCACCTAAGCAGACCTGAAAATGACAGCACCAATTGACATGGCGGCATGGATGGAGAAATCTCATGAGGTTCCAACCCTAAATCAAGAGCTACAGGCAATTACTGAGTACTGAGTAGGGAGAACCAGTATTCTCCAAGGATGAGTACCCCTGTAGGTCACCAACCCCAAGTGGTCAGATGTAAACACATACAGAGATGAGTAACACTAAATGGGGACAATTGATGATATTTACCTATTTATTATAAATATATATGTAATAATAAAAATTAAAGAAGAAGTCATGACAACATGGCCCGGGTTATTGCTAAAGACCATGTATGAGTCCATGGTCCTACAGTGGTTGTGGTCTGTGTTGATGTCCCTGGCTCATGTTGCTGCCATACCCATGGTCTTGGCTGCAACCTAAGACCATGTTAGTGTCCAAAGGTTGTGCTGCTGGCAGGGCCAGGCTGTTTTGGGTGGCCAGGGCTCTCAACTGGGCCATGGTATCATCTGAACCAGGGCTTCTGCAGAGGGCCATGTCTGGGTCTATGGCCCTACTGCAGCCTGGGTCTGTGTTGATGTCTATGGCTTCTTAGACCATCAGAGGCCATGCTGATTCTAGGAGTTTGGCCCACCACCTGGGGTCATATTGATGAACAGGGCCATGCTGTTGCAGGGGCCTTGTTATTCAGGGTCCATGGCCCTGCAGAGGTTAGGAATGGGCTTGTGTCTGTGGCTACAGTTGCCACTGAGGGCTTTGTGGATGCTCAGTGTCTAGATGGCCACCTGGGAGCATGTTGATACCTGGAGGTCATGTTGCTGCAGGGGCTATGGTGATATGGGTGGCCTGTGTTGGAACCACGCTTTATTGAGCCAGCTCTGCCCTTCACTGGCCCTGAGATGGTTGACCCTGCCTCTTTCTGAATACTGTAGCAGGAGAGTTGGCTCTACCCATCAGGGAGAGCTCACCTCTGCGCTTGGGAGAAATGGCCTCAACCCTTATGATAGGCATGCACCTCACCTGGAAAGTACAGGAGAGCTGACCCTGTGGTCGAGGATACAGGTGATCTGACTCTGAGAACATGAGAGCAGGAGAGCTGACCTCCTCTCATCTGCCATGTGATGGCATGGGTGAGGAAAAGATGCCCTTCTCCTTCAGCCCCTTTCTACCTGTGGCAACTGAGAGAGCTGGCCCCAGTGTATGAGACTGAGACACATAGCCATGTCCCACATCAGCTGCAGCACACAGAAGAGTGGGTCCTCCACTCTACCTGGGAAGTACCTTAGAACTCTGTTGTCAGGAACACAGGCAAGCCAGGTCCGAGTGCCTGAAGACAGGAGAGCTGACCCCATCATGCTGTGGGAAAATACTCTTGTACACTGTAAAGATTTGTCACTAGTTTAATGAAATGCTGATTGGCCAGTAGCCAGGCAGGAAATATAGGCGGGGCTACCAGGCTAGGACAATTCTGGGAAGAGGGAAGACAAAGACACAGTTACCAGCCAGACACAGAGGAAACAAGATGAGAATGCCTTACTGAGAAAAGGTATCAAGCCATGTGGCTAAACAAAGACAAGAATTATGGCTTAATTTAAGTTTTAAGAGCTAGTTAATAATAAGCCTGAGCTAAAAGGCCAAACAGCTTATAATTAATATAAGCCTCTGTGTGTTTCTTTGGGACTGAATGGCTATGGGACTGGGTGGAACAGAAACTTCTGTGCTACACCACCAAACACCATATGTTCCCTATAGGAATCAGAAGAGAGGGCCCTTTACTCTGCCTGGGAAAAACAATAGAGTTGACCCTGATGATGTGAGTGAGGGGGGCCCCTGATCCAAGGGCCTGACAGCAGGGAAATAGGTCCCACTCATTGCCGTAGGCTGCATTGGGTGGGCTAGCTGAGGCAGTGCTGGAAAGCTTTCCTGTGTAGTGATGAGGAGGGAAAGCTAGTGAGCTGACAAACCCAGCTACCACCTAGGCCCAGAACCAGGGCTATGAGTTGGCCCACCCCAGCATCTATGAGCTTGGAGCATGTGAAGGGGACAAACCTACAGATCCAAAGCAGCAGTATCTCCATGACATAGGACAACAACAGGCAATCCAAGAAGAGCCTCAGTGAGAGTCCACTATCAGTAGTGTAGCAGAAACTAGAGGCCTTAAGACAGACCAATGACCCAAGGCAATGAGCACTTGCAAGTAAAGATGAATGGAATTAAGGGCAAACTGTGTGACTAAATGGGTCACACTGCAGTTTCCACAACAAGATTATTTTTTGTTCTTGTTTTATTTGTTTTTGAGCTTTCTTTTAAATTTAGTTTTGTTTTGGGGGATGCTCGCAAGGGCCATGGGTGGATGTGAGGAGGCAGGGAGATAAGTGGGATCAGAATGCATGATGTGAAATCCACAAAGAATAAAAGATCAGAAGGAGAGGTCATGAAGATGAGAGGGAATGGAAGGCATGGGGCCGGAGATAGAATTGGGGGGTGGGTAAGATGATGCAAATAAAATAAGCATGTAGAAAACTCTTAAAAAATACTTCTAACAGATCTGACCCTGTAAACAGGGATTCAGGTGAGTCAGCCCTGAGGGCATGAGAGTGAGACAGTAGAAATTGCCTTTCCCACCCGCAGTGTGGTGGTGAGGGTGAGGGAATGACGCCCTAACCCCTCACCTCTGCCAACTGCAGCAGACAAGGGAGTTGACCCTCCCCTTTACCAGCTGCAGCACTCGGGGAATCAGGCTCTGCACCCTGTCTGGGCAGCACAGTAAGCCTTGTTGATAGGGGTGTGGGTGAGCTGCCTGGAGAACGTGAGCATGGGAGACTGGCCCCACCCCTCATTTGTTATGTGGTGTCTGGGGCAAAGGAGAATTGTTTCCCTCCTTCCGGCCTATGGTGGGTGGGAGAACTGGCCTGAGGTCATGAGAGCAGAAGAGCTAGCCCTTGCCCCTCACCAGCTGCAGCAGTAGGGAGTGTGGCCCTTGGACCTCACCTGGGCAATACAGTAGAGCTGACTTTGATGGTGCAGGTTTCGGGATAACTGGCCTGTTGACGAACCCTGCAACTACCTGGGTCTAGAACCAGGATGTTGGCCCACCCCAACATCTACCCCATCTATGATCTGCTGGAGCATGTGGAGGGGTACATCCTGCAGACCCAAAGCTACAGGATTCCCATGACACAGGGCCACAGCAGGATAGCCAAGAGGAACTCCAGTGAGGACCCAGTAATGATGGCATAGCAGAAACCAGAGGCCTTGAACCAGACCAATGACTCTTTGCAACGAACACTTGCAAGTAAAGATGTATGGATAAAGGGATATAGTGAGTGACTTACTGCGTCACACTACAGCTTCCAGGATGAGATTTTTCTTTATTTCTTTTCCTTTTCTTTTATCACCCCCCCTTTTTTTTCCTCTTAAATTTTATTTCATGTTAGGAGGGAGGTTGCAAGGGTAGAGACTGGATTAGAAGGGGCAGGGAGGCAAATGAGATCAAGATGCATTATGTGAAAGACACAAAGAACAAAGAATAAATAAAAAGACAAAAACACTTGAAAAAACATTTGAAAAAGAGTAGAAATAAGAGAGAGGGAGAGAGGTGGGAGGAATGAGAGAACAAGAAACAGCTTCCATGAGGCTGGTCATGGAGGGAGGCCAAAAAGCCTCTTCTGAGGGCACTCTCCATTTCTGGGCAACACCATTGAGCAGTCTTCTCCCACATCTCGGAGCAGAGGAAAGGTCTGATCTTTTATAGCCTCACAGGGGCAGGTGGAGTTTCACACTGCATTTTGTTCAGTGTAGTGAATGTGACAAGGAATACGGAGGAACCAGGTGTTGTAAACTGAGAGTTGTCAGGTCACAGCACAGACAGCTTCTACTCCCTGTCCTAGAGGAGCTGCAGGAGATGTGGTCTGCCTAAGGCTGTGCGAATCTGGCCTGTGCAGACCTGTGTCCTAACATAAAGATGCCGAGACCATGACTTGGCAGTGGGGGTAAACGTAGAGAATGGCTGGAGTCTTCTAAGATAAGAGCTTGAGAGGGGACTCAGGTTATGCACTTGTGTTGGTGTAGGTGGGGTAGAGGGAGACAGAGGCTCATCAGCAGGAAGTTCTGAGTGAACAGGATGTGGAAGGAGAGGGGAAAGCCTACTCCGAGTTATCACCTTTGGCCATTGTATTCTGAATACTCTTGCTCCCAACTATGGCAAGGTGACTGTCAAAATAAAATTTAGACCTGGGTGGCCACTGAGATGACTCAGTGGGTAAAGGCAGTTGTGTCAAGGTAGTGTTGCTGAGTCAATTCCTAGAGCCTACGGTGGAGGGAGAGAGCCAACTTCCTCATCTCCTTTAACTTCATATACGTGAAGTGTCTTTCCCTCAGCCATTGACGTACACATGTGTAAACACACATAGATGTTTGTTCTCACTCTCACATACATAAAAAGACTGTGGTAATAGTCCATCATGAGACTTCCTCAAAAGGCCATGCCCTGGTATATTCATTCATTCATTCATTCATTCATTCATTCATTCATTCATCCATCCATCCACAGGTGTCTGAGCCTTTCCAGTACCTTGGCCTTCCCAGAAAGAAGCTAAATTCTGTCCCCTCAAAGCTCAAGTTGCCATGAACTGGAAGGCAGGCTGGCATCCAGAAGGTGAAGTCAGGGGTGGACTGGAATCCAGTTAATCACATATGGAGATTGAGGATGGACACAACTGCTAAGAGCACAGGGCACAACTTTCCACCATATGCAAAGGGAACATGATGCCTCTTTCTTCCCTTCTAGCCTCACTTTTACCTAATTTTTAAAAAGCAATTTTAAATGTCTATCTATATTTAGGGGTGTTTTGTCTGCATGTGTGTCTGAGTACTACCTGTCTGCGTGCAGAACCTGCAGAGCTCTGAAGAGGGTGTCGAATCTCCCAGAAATGTAGTTACAGGCAGTGGTGAGCAGCCATGCGGGTGATGGGAATTGAACCCAAGTCCTCTGAAGGAGCAGCCAGTGCTCTTACCCAATAAGCCTTCTCTCCAGCTGCTAGCCTCTCTATTAACATTTTAGCGCCATCCTTGTACTTCTCCGCTCACTATAGAATCACGGTTCCACAATGCAGCAGAAGGGAAACCATCTATCTGTTCTTAATCTACCAGAGAATGCTGAGACCTTTCACTGATATAAAGTGGTAAGTGTGGTTAACAGCCATGAACTAGAACAGTGTGCAATAGCTACCTATCTTAGAGTGCTGGGGCCCACACACACTGGCAGAGTGACAATGTGTACTAATGGGTCTCTGCTGCTCGGGAATGCCACCCACAGGGACACAGGGCTTTTCACCCTACAAACCTGAAATACAGAGGTTGAAGCTGAAGGAACACATGTGCATCACCATGTAAACAGTCCATGGTTCTTCGTGCCCTCCTGGTAGCAGGTGGGGTTGTGTCAACTTTACACACACAGGAATGTCAGTTCTGGACTGTACTTAATACCTCTCAGTAATTTTTGGTCTTATTGGGGTTTGGGTATTTAGTGCAGGGCACACCCAGTCTGGACAAACGGCAATATCAGAAGCTTTGGTGTGAATTCGCCCTGCTGAAAGGAGGATGTGTGGTGGAGTAACACAGTCACAGGATCAGAACAAGTCCTGATGGTTTGGGTCTCAACAGAAAGACCTTGGGACTCAGGAAGGGTTTGGCTATGGGAAATACGGAACCATATTAGAGCGGGGAACCATTGGAAGTCCTGGTTCCAGATCATTGTCCTAGAATCCTGACTCTAGGTGAGCCGGGGAGTGTGGGAAACTTTAGAATCTCACCGGCTAGACCCAAACAGAGAAGAATGATTGATCAGCTGCCTGAATCTCCTAGCTCATGGAACCAGCAAGTGCACTACCAAGAGAGCCACAATTAGGCTAGGTCACCTGGGCATGTCCTTCTGAGTCTCAGCATGGAGAGCACAGCTGTGCAGGTGTCTAGGCCCTTAACCAACTGTTTTGACGGGCTTATGAGACTTTACAGGAATGTCAGAGTCCCCAAGGGGAGGAATAGAAGACACAGGTGGTCCCAATGACTCCATGTCCTCAGGGATTAAGTGTAGCAAATTGTCTCCTGCAGGTAAATAGTAACAGAAGCTGCTGATCTGGACAGCTGTCCTGTCTCAGTGTCAGGGCCTTGTTCATAGTTAAAGCCACATTATAGATACTGCAACATCCATTTGTGATGTGTGTTACCCTGAGAAACTGAGACATAAAAACATAGTGGCCGTGGATGGTAGATGTGACAATCTGCAGCCAGGCGTCTGGTGTTTCCGTCTTGGAGGCCTTCGCAGGTGTCTGTGGATTGGGGAGGAACCTGTTCTTCACAAATGTTAGTCTTGGTCATCTTCAGCTCAATGGGACATATTGTCTAGGACATGAAAACCAATGGACAGTTAGGTTTGACTCTAGAACTAAGCCATCCGCCTCTGGACAATTTCTGCAGAATTCTAGGACTCTGAAGCCCATGTATTGGACAGGAAATCATGTGTTTCCTGGTGAGCCTCTGTCACTTCTGGAAGGTGAAGGACAGGGCTTTGCTTTGTCCCTTCCAATAGATCCTGCATCTAACACAGCACTCTCTCTGCTCAGAGACTCACCGAATTCACACAACTGTAGTTTCTCATGATGTAGTCTCTCATCAGACTTCATCGAACTACATAGAGAAATAATCTCTGGAGTCCGTGCGGCGGCGCTCCGTGACAGGTTCAGTCTCTCACGCGCCTCCCATCCAGTGCCGCCACGACGCCCAAGAGGAAGGGTAGCGCCTATGGAGCAGCGAAGGCGGAGCCCAAGCGCCGCTCGCTCTGCGAGGCTGTCGGCCAAACCCGCCCCTGCTAAGGTGGACGGGAAGCCGAAAAAGGCCGCGGGAAAGGATAAGTCATCGGTTAAAAAAATGCAAGCGGGACCTTAACTAGCTGAAGCAAATAAACGTGCAGTGGGGAAGAAAAAAAAAGTGCAAGCGAAAGGGAAGCGGGGAGCAAAGGGCAAACAAGCTGAAGTGGCCCACCAGCAAACCACGGATCTGCCCGCACAGAATGGAGAGACGGAAAACCAGAGTCCAGCCTCTGAAAGAGAAGAGAAAGAAGCCAAGTCCGACTAACCATCCATCTTGTCTATCAGTGTCACCGCCTCCCTTCTTGTACAATCCAGAGGAATATTTTTTATCAACTATTTTGTAAGTGCGAGTTTTTTTAGTAGCTCTAGAAACGTTTTTAAAAGGTGGGGAGAAATCCTGCCTCATCCCATTTTTTAAGTGTAAATGATCTTTTTTTTTAATTTTTTTTAATTTTTATTTATTTATTTATTAAAGATTTCTGTCTCCTCCCCACTGCCACCTCCCCTTCCCTCCCCCTCCCCCCGATCAAATCCCCCTCCCTCAACAGCCCAAAGAGCAATCAGGGTTCCCTGCCCTGTGGGAAGTCCAAGGACCACCCACCTCTATCCAGGTCTAGTAAGGTGAGCATCCAAACTGCCTAGGCTCCCACAAAAAACCCCAGCAGCACAGACAGTAAGGGCCTCATTGAATAAATGGGACCTCCTGAGACTGAGAAGCTTCTGTAAAGCAAAGGACACTGTCGCCAAGACAGAAAGGCAACCCACTGACTGGGAGAAAATCTTCACCAACCCCGCAACTGACAAAGGTCTGATCTCCAAAATATATAAAGAACTCAAGAAACTAGACCGTAAAAGGCTAATCAACCCAATTATAAAATGGGGCACTGATCTGAAGAGAGAATTCTCACCAGAAGAAGTTCAAATGGCCAAAGGACACCTAAAGTCATGTAAATGATCTTTTTAAGAGGTTTTTTGCTGGTGATTTTTTGGTACAACCAGAAAATAGCAGGATACTGAATCAGGAGAGACTGTGATTGTCTCGGGGGTCACCATAACATTCCGTAGAGGGGGCTAGTTTTATATCCTACAACACAAAGCATATACTAAGTGGTAATTTGGAGTCTCAGTCGTGCGTTTGTGTCTGGAATATTTTCCGTTATATCCCGTGTCGTGTTTCGTAGAACTGTTGGCTAAAAACCCACTCCTCGGTCGTTGCCCTGTCAGGACTGTCTGCCCACGACAGTCCGTTTTCCTAACAAGTGTAACAGTGTGCTGTGAAACATTGAACTTTAGAATGTGTCCTGTGCGTGCCATACAATGGTGAGTCAGTGGAATTGAGGATTGTGAGCATTTGATTGTTATGTAAGGTCTTCGGGAAGACTTGCCAAGTTTGGGGATGGAATATCACTTGGAATAAGTTCAAAGAGAAACAACACATGGCTCTTTTGGGTACGTGGACACAAAGTATGACTCCTCAGAGTTTGGGTACATGTTTTAAGAATTGGAATGTCTGTGTACTTTATGCCTCAACCAATAAAATCTCTGTTTTGAAAGAGTAAAAAAAAATTAAAAAATAATAATCTCTGCAGGGATTGACCTTATATCCTGGGTAGTAGTAACAATGGTCTTTTATGGAGAAAGTTAGAGTTATTGCACAATTCAAAGAGATATTATGACCTTCTACAGACCAGGATTTCTCTTTCCATATGCTGACATCACATATGGCTCTATACTGTTTGCTATAGTTATTCCAGATGTCCTGCTCTTATTCCCCTCCACACTATTCATTTCCATACAGGGTAAAGCCTCAACCTCTTCTTCCATGCAGCCTCTCACCCACTTTTACAGTACTTTTGGCTCATCGATGGGAAGCCACTGTCATCCTCCCAAGAACTCCTTATGCCCAACATCATCCCCCATGTCCATAACTCTGCCATTGATCTCAATGGGACTACAGGCAAATGGATCTCTGAAATGTTATCACTGAGTTTTGGGGTGAGACCTTGGTTTTAGGAATAGACACAGGATCTAATTTCTAGCCAATGTCCATGGGCTCATGTTCTTGTACCCAGCTGCCCACAGTCCAGAAACTAATGTTTAATGATGCTGTTTCATTGAGTCTTCACAATGTCACTGCATATCAGAAATTTCCCTGGGCTCAGGTCCTGTACATGTGAAAAGCGAACCCAGGGCAGGTCCAGTTTTGAGGGTCTATAGACACCAGGACTTGTGATGACCGTGGAAAACAGTAACAGACTCTCAGTTGGAGAATGGGTAGCTTCCTGTAGAGTCTTTCTGTGGAGGAGGAGGACTTAGTAGTTTGAAACAGTGTTCTAGTTAGCATTGACTCTCAGCTTGACACATCTCAAAGTCACCTGGGGGAAAAAGAATCTTAACTGCATAACTGTCTTTATCAAGTTTGTCTGTGGGCATATCTATGCGCGTTTGTCTTAATTGATGCAGGAGGGCCCAGGTCACTGTAGGCAGCACTATCCCTAGGCAGATGGCCTTTGATTGTATAGAAACCTTGCTAAGTATAAGATAGAGCTGCCAGCAAATGAACCATTAAGCAACATATTTGCTGCCTTGACTTCTTTCAGAGCTACACTGTGACCCAAACCCTGGGATGAGCTGTTGTTCTCTGAGGGCATGGGGATGCTTATCAGTCTAGTTGTTCCTGTGTTGCTTGGAGGAGAAAAATAAAGGGAAGTTGAGATGGATGCCAGAAGCACTGGGAGTGGAAGAGAAAGAGAGAGAGAGAGAGAGAGAGAGAGAGAGAGAGAGAGAGAGAGAGAGAGAGAGAGAGAGAGCAGTGTGGACTGGATTCTCTGAAGTGCTCCTGTCTGGGAAGACGCTCAGCTCAGAGGGAGGAAGGACAGCAGAGACCAAGGGCTTTGCTGAAGCTGAAGCTTTTCTCCTCAGAAGGAGGACTTCACAGTGGGAAGAGAGATGGAGGTGTCCTCTATGATCCTCTGCAAGGGCTACATTCCTTGGCAGGGGCTCCTGCTCACAGGTAAGTGTACACACTCTCTGACTGTGGGTTGAGGGAAACTGAGTAGCTGCTTGGAGTCTCCTAAGAGGGACAGGATGCTGAGGGGAGACTAGGGATTTCTGTTTGCAGCCATGGGGCAGAAGGTACAGTAAGGGACAGAGGCTCAGCAGCCCGAAGCTCTGAGAGGATGGGAAGTGATGATGGTAAGAGACAAGCCTCCAACACTCCATATTCACATTCACTTACATTGTCTGCAATGTTCCGAAGTCTGATGTCCCCAACAATGACATGGTGACCCTCCAAATAGAAATCAAACAGGGATGGGCCAGTGAGATGGCTCAGTGTGTGGAGACATGACAACCTGAATCCAGTCCTCAGTTCCCACAGGGTAGATGAAGAGAACAGACTCCTTCAGGCTCTTTAATGTCCTCCACATGTGTGCTGTGGCACAGCCCTGCACATGTGCACACTGAAACATGTGCCTTCGAAATACACACATAATGTAAATAAGTAAACATATAGTATATAAGTAAAAACAATTAAATCTTTTTCGTTTTGTTTTTCTTTTTTGATGTTTTAAGCATGATTTTATTTTATTTTTTTGTTTTTAATTTATTTATTTATTTTTCTTTTTTTATCTTTCAAAGTAAAGCTTTTTTTTTAGTTGTTGAAAAAAATTTCCGCCTCCTCCCCATTTCCCATTTCCCTTCCCCTCCTCCCACACATTGCCCCCTCCCCCCACTGCCTTCTTCCTCTCCCCTCCCCCCCACTCCATTCCCCCTCCCTCTCGAGAATGAAGAGCAGTCCAGATTCCCTGCCCTGCGGTAAGTCCAAGGTCCTCCCACTTCTATCCAGGTCCAGGAGGGTGAGCATCCAAACAGGCTAGGCTCCCACAAAGCCAGTTCATGTATTAGGATCGAAACCAAGTGCCATTGTCCTTGGCTTCTCATCAGCATTCATTGTCCACCATGTTCAGAGAGTCCGGTTTCATCCCATGCTTATTCAGTCCCAGTCTTGCTGACCTTGGTGAGCGCCCGATATCAGTTCCACTGTCACAGTGGGTGGGTGCACCCCTCGTGGTCCTGACTTCCTTGCTCATGTTCTCCCTCCTTCTGCTCTTCATTTGGATCTTAAGAGCTCAGTCCGGTGCGCCTATTTGGGTCTCTGTCTCTATCTCCATCCATCGCCAGATAAAGGTTCTAAGGTGATATGCAAGATATTCATCAGTATGGCTATAGGATAGGGTCATTTCAGGTTCCCTCTCCTCAGTTGCCCAAGGTACTATCTGGAGACATTTCCCTGGACACCTGCGAGCCCCTCTAGAGTCAAGTCTCTTGCCAACCCTAAGGTGGCTCCCTTAATTAGGAGATATATTTCTCTGCTCCCGTGTCCACCCTTCCTTTATCCCAAACATCCCATTCCCCAAACTCCCCCAATCCTCCCCTTCTCATGTTTCTCACCCCAATTCCACTTAGCCCCATGCCACCTCACCCCTAAGTTCCCAGTTTTTGCCCGGCAATCTTGTCTACTTCCCATATCCAGGCAGATGACTATATGTTTTTCTTTGGATTTACCTTCTTATTTAGCTTCTCTAGGATCACAAATTATACGCTCAATGTCCTTTATTTATGGCTAGAAACCAATTATGAGTGAATACATCCCATGTTCATCTTTTTGGGTCTGGGATACCTCACTCAGGATAGTGTTTTCTATTTCCATCCATTTGCATGCAAAATTCTCAAAGTCATTGTTTTTTACCGCTGAGTAGTACTCTAAAGTGTATATATTCCACACTTTCTTCATCCATTCTTCCATTGAAGGGCATCAAGGTTGTTTCCAGGTTCTGGCTATTACAAATAATGCCGCTATTAATATAGTTGAACAAATGCTTTTGTCATATGATAGGGCATCTCTTGGGTATATTCCCAAGAGTGGTATTACTGGATCTTGGGGTAGGTTGATCCCGAATTTCCTGAGAAATTGCCACACTGATTTCCAAAGTGGTTGCACAAGTTTGCATTCCCGCCAGCAATGTATGAGTGTGCCCCTTAGTCTACAACCTCTCCAGCAAAGGCTATCATTGGTGTTTTTGAATTTAGCCATTCTGACAGGTGTAAGATGTTATCTCAAAGTTGTTTTAATTTGCATTTCCCTGATCGCCAAGGAGGTTGAGCATGACTGTTGAAATTGGGGCGCGGGATTGTGTCCCCAACTCCCCAGCCGCTTGGCTAGCTTATGCCCGAAATAACAACACACAAACTGTATTCATTTAAATACTGCTTGGCCCACTAACTTCAACCTCTTAACCCATTCCTAATCATCTATGTAGGCACCCCAAGGTGCGCTTACCGGGGAGATTCTAGCCTACGTCCATCTTGAGTCGGAGCTTCATGGCGAGTGTGCCTCAGAGAGCCGAATCCTGTCCGCCCGCGAGAGAGGAGCCTGGCTTCTCTGAGCGGAGCTGCATGATTCTCTGAGCTCACTTCCTCTTCCTGTCCGCATACTATTCTTTTTACTCCACCCACCTATGTTCTAACCTATAGGACCAGCCAAGCAGTGTCTTTATTTTAACCAATGAAATCAACAGATTGATAAACAGATTGATATGACACTCCCACATCACTTCCCCTTTTTCTGTTTAAACAAAAAGGAAAGGCTTTAACTTTAACATAGCAAAATTACATAAAACAGTTATCAAGTAAAAATTACAATAATCTTTATCATAACTAAGGAAAAGTATAACTATAACTAACTATTCTTAATTCCATCAAAGACTCCAGAAAGATACAATATTACCTAAGTAAACAAGAAAAAAGCAACTTTCAAACTCTAGAAATGACAGAGACATCTCGCTGCCTGGACAGTCACCCAAAGTTCCTCTGTACTGTTGGGGCATCCGTCTTCGGCCTACAGGCCCATAGTTTTCAGCAGACATTCCACAAAGCAGGAAATTTCAAAGGCAGTCACTATCTGCTTGTTCTGAAGAATGTCTTGCAGACTCTTTCATGAATCAGGAACCCCGAAAGATCATCTCACCTTTAGGCAAGTTCAGTAGTCCTCTCTCTGTGGGTTCTCTGTGTCCAGTTTATGCAATAGTCCAGGCAAGAGCAGTTTCTTGCCCAAATGGCTATCAAACTCCATAAGGATCCTCTTCGATGCCCATCTTCCTCTTAAAATAGATTGGTGCTGCCAGGAGCAGATGTGTCTCATTGTCATGAAAAGTCCTAAGTTATTAAAACATTTAAAATACCATATTCTATAATCTTTGAAAAATATGAAGAATGCCTATCTAAAATATATCTATGTACATCTAGAAAATCTTAACTAACATATTAACTAACTTATCTTAACTAATCTATTAACAACCTATATACATTACATTTTTAAATGAACTACACAATCATAATACCTTAATCAAGATCAGAAATACAGATACATATAACAAAATTGACCTTAAATTTAAATCACTAAAGCAAAATCCATATCAATGTAAATTATTCATACCTATACCATTTCCCCCTTTAAATGTAAAAGAACACTTATAAACCATATTTGGGAACATGGGCGCAGTTATCTCTCCAAACTGCTTCCTGCTGAATGGGGGCGTCGTTAATTAGGTCTTTCATGGTATAACCTGTGTGCTAGTTTCATCTCAGTTGGCAGTTGAGCGAAGCAATTTTCTGAAGGCATTCACAGCAACCCTTCAGGAGGGCGTGGTCCATCATACCATATCCGAATAGAAGAAATGAACAGGATCTCGTCCTCTGTGAAAACAAAACAAGAAACTCCTTTCCAAAGTATTTTGTCCTTAGATCCAAATTCCAAAGTCAAGACATTTTCACAATATCTGTGTTGGGTTAGTTTAGCAGCATTTATAATCAAATATCTTTTAGCAGCTCTTGCTCCTTCCTCAGCATTCAAACAATTCAAACAGAGCATAATAGCATACAGTATCAAGATTCTCTGTGTATTTTCCATCTTTGTGTGCTTTATTTTAACCTCTATTTCGTTTATTTTTACTTTTAACTTTTTGAGCGTATATCTTTGACCTGGAATAGCTCTGTAGACCAGGCTGTTCTTGAATTCTCAGAGATCCGCCTGTCTTTGCCTCCCAGGCATTGGGATTAAAAGTGTATGCTACCACACCTTGAACTCACAGAGAACTGTTTGTCTCTGCCTTCTAGGCACTGGGATTAAAGGCGTGTGCTACCACACTTTGAAGTCACAGAGGTGAATCTCCCTCTGCATCCCAAGTGTTGGGATTAAAGGCGTGTACTATCACAACCAACTTCTCTTTTTCTTCCAATTTTTTTTTTACTCTTAAGAACTTACTTTTAGCTTGCATATATTTTTAACACACTGTAAACCATTTAAAAATTTTCTTTATCTTTGAATCTCTTTTTACTGTATCTCTCTCTGTTTTTCTGACCACATAGGTCTTTAATTTACCAAGCAATCTCAGTAGGATTAAAGGCGTGGCTTTGCCAGCTAGATCCAGTCCATTCCTTAGCTTTCTGCCACTCCAAACTTTTGGCTGAGGTATCGGCCAGAGCTGCCTTCAGTGCCACAACTCTACAGTGTTTCAAGGTCCTTGTCAGCAATTAAGCTGCAACAGACAACACTCAGGTCCTCTCTCTGTAGCCGGCCCTCCTGCCTCAAACAGTCAGAGTTGCCCTGGCAGGATGGCCCAGAAAGCTGACATTTTTAAACGGTGCAGCTTTTTTTCCTACTATGGCTGAAAACCAAAAAGCATGCATTCAGCTTTTCATCAATACCGTTTCAGTGTTTCGTGGCAGGACCTCTTAATGAGCTGCAGGGTTTTGCAGCTGAAGCTGAGTCAGGAAGCCTGTCTTAAATGAGGCCCTTGCTTACCTCTAGCAAGCAGAGTAGAACTGAGAAACTGCTGCTACCAAGAAAACATGCTTTACTCTTTCCCAAGCTTTCTTAGACTTTCTGTGGATTCAGTTGTCCACACGTTGGGCAACCATCTGTTGAAATTGGGGCCCGGGGTTGTGTCCCCAACTCCCCAGCCACTTGGCTAGCTTATGCCCGAAATAACAACACACAAACTGTATTCATTTAAATACTGCTTGGCCCACTAACTTCAACCTCTTAACCCATTCCTAATCATCTATGTAGGCACCCCAAGGTGCGCTTACCGGGGAGATTCTAGCCTACGTCCATCTTGAGTCGGAGCTTCATGGCGAGTGTGCCTCAGAGAGCTGGATCCTGTCCGCCCGCGAGAGAGGAGCCTGGCTTCTCTGAGCGGAGCCGCATGATTCTCTGAGCTCACTTCCTCTTCCTGTCCGCATACTATTCTTTTTACTCCACCCACCTATGTTCTAACCTATAGGACCAGCCAAGCAGTGTCTTTATTTTAACCAATGAAATCAACAGATTGATAAACAGATTGATATGACACTCCCACATCACATGACCTTAAGTGTCTTTTGGCCATTTGAACTTCTTCTGTTGAGAATTCTCTGTTCAGTTCAGTGCCCCATTTTTTAATTGGGTTAATTAGCATTTTAAAGTCTAGTTTCTTGAGTTCTTTATATATTTTGGAGATCAGACCTTTGTCTGTTGCAGGGTTGGTGAAGATATTCTCCCAGTCAGTAGGTTGCCTTTTTGTCTTAGTGACAGTGTCCTTTGCTTTACAGAAGCTTCTCAGTTTCAGTAGGTCCCATGTATTCAATGTTGTCCTTAAAGTCTGTGCTGCTGGGGTTATACATAGGAAGTGATCTCCTGTGCCCATATGTTGTAGAGTACTTCCCACTTTCTCTTCTATCAGGTTCAGTGTGTTTAGACTGATATTGAGGTCTTTAATCCATTTGGACTTGAGTTTTGTGCATGACTATAGATATGGATCTATTTTCATTCTTCTACAGGTTGACAACCAGTTGTGCCAGCACCATTTGTTGAAGATGCTTTCTTTCTTCCATTGAATACTTTTAGCTCCTTTATCAAAAATGAGGTGTTCATAGGTTTGTGGGTTAAAATCCGGGTCTTCTACTCTATTCCATTGATTGACTTCTCTGTTTTTATGCCAATACCAAGCTGTTTTCAGTACTGAAGCTCTGTAATAGAGTTTGAAGTCAGGGATGGTAATGCCTCCAGACGTTCCTTTATTGTATAAGATTGTTTTGGCTATCCTGGGTTTTTTGTTTTTCCATATAAAGTTGATTAATGTCCTCTCAAGATCAGTGAAGAATTTCGATGGGATTTTAATGGGGATTGCATTGAATCTATAAATTGCCCTTGGTAGAGTTGCCATTTTTACTATGTTGATCCTCCCAATCCAAGAGCAAGGGAGATCCTACCATTTTCTGGTATCCTCCTCAATTTCTTTCTTAAAGAAGACTTAAAGTTTTTGTCAAATAGATCTTTCACTTCCTTGGTGAGAGTTACCCCAAGATATTTTATGCTATTTGTGGCTATGGTGAAAGGTGATGCTTCTCTGATTTCCCTCTCTGCTTCTTTATCCTTTGTGTATAGGAGGGCAACTGATATTTTGGAATTGATTTTGTATCCTGCCACACTACTAAAGGTGTTTATCAGCTGTAGGAGTTCTTTGCTGGAGTTTTTGGGGTCACTTATGTACACTATCATATCATCTGCAAATAATGAAAGTTTAATTTCTTCCTTACCAATTCGAATCTTTTTGATCCCCTTATGTTGCCTTATTGCTATTGCTAGAACATCAAGCACTATATTGAAGAGGTATTGAGAGAGTGGACAGCCTTGTCGTGTTCCTGATTTTAGTGGGATGGCTTTGAGTTTCTCCCCGTTTAGTTTGATGTTAGCTGTCGACTTGCTATAAATAGCTTTTATTATAGTTAGGTATGACCCTTTTACCCCTAATCTTCTAAGACCATTATCATAAAGGGATGTTGAATTTTGTCAAATGTTTTTTCAGGATCTAATGAAATGATCATATGGTTTTTTTCTTTCAGTTTATTTATATGGTGGATTACATTGATAGATTTGCGTATGTTGAACCAGCCCTGCATCTCTGGGATGAAGCCTACTTGATCATAATGGATAATTTTTCTAATGTGTTCTTGGATTCGGTTTGCCAGTATTTTGTTGAGGATTTTCGCATTGATGTTCATGAGTGAGATTGGCCTGTAATTCTCTTTCGTGGTTGAGTCTTTGTGTGGTTTTGATATCAGGGTAACTGTAGCTTCATAGAAGGAATTTGGCAATGACTTTTTTGTTTCTATATTGTGAAATACATTAAGGAGTATAGGTATTAGGTCTTCTTGGAAGTTCTGGTAGAATTCTGCATTGAAACCGTCTGGTCCTGGGCTTTTTTTGGTAGGGAGGTTTTTTAATACCAACTTCTAATTCTTCGTGACTAACAGGTCTATTTAGATTGTTCACCTGGTCCTGGTCTAACTTTGGTATATGGTACTTATCTAAGAAAGTGTCCATTTCTTTAACATTTTCCAATTTTGTGGCATACAGGCTTTTTTAATAAGATCTAATGATTTTCTGAATTTCCTCTGTGTCTGTGGTTATGTCTCCCTTTTCATTTCTGATCTTGTTAATTTGTGTATTCTCTCTCCGCCGTTTGATTAGTTTGGATAGGGGTTTATCAATCTTGTTGATTTTCTCCAAGAACCAGCTGATGTGGGAGTGTCATATATCAATCTGTTGATTTCATTGGTTAAGTAATAAAGAAACTGCTTGGCCCTCATAGGCTAGAACATAGGTGGGTGGAGTAACAGAACAGAATGCTGGGAGGAATAGGAAGTGAGCTCAGATGCAGGGCGGCTCCTCTCAGAGACAGACACCATGCCGCTGTGCTCCATTGCAGATGGGTGAAGCTCTGACCCAGGATGGATGTAGGCTAGAATCTTCCCAGTAAGACTGATGCTACACAGATTATAAGAGATGGGTTGATCGGGATATGAGAATTAGCCTGTAAGGGGCTAGAGCTAGTGGGCCAAGCAATGTTTAAAAGAATACAGTGTCCGTGTAATTATTTCGGGGCATAAGCTAGCAGCGGCCATGGTGCTGGGGACTCAGCCCCGCTGCTCCTATTACAACAACCAGCTTTTTGTTTCTTGTTTTGTTTTTCAAGGTAAGATTTCTTTGTAGCTTTGGGGCCTGTCCTGGAACTAGCTCTGTAGATCAGGTAGGCCTCTAACTCACAGAGATCCATCTGCCTCTGCCTCCCGAGTGCTGGGATAAAAGGTGTGAACCACTAGCACCAGGCTAAAAAAATTAAATCTTGCTGGGATGTGGTGGTGCACGCCTAAGGAGGCAGGAAGACCTATGTGAATTTAAGGCTAACCTCGTCTACAAAGTGAGTTTCAGGACAGCCATAACTGTTACACAGAGAAATCCTGTCTCAAAACCGCCCCCCCCAACTTAAAAAATTAAATCTCACTTGAGTATAATTATTATCATTTGCTCCCACCCCGAGATCTATGTAGATAAATCCACAGAAGCACCTTCCTTTCTTTATTCCTTCATTCTTTCTGTTTTTCCTCTCTCCATTGGTGTCTGAATCTTTTCCAGGAACTGAATCTTCCAGAAGGTTACACTAATAATCCCTGTCCTCACAAAGCCCTGGTTCTAGTGGACTGGAAGTCAATGTATCTAGAAACCAATGTCAGGGGTTGACTGATAACACAAAGGGAACAGAGAAAAATCAGAAAGTGAGGACCCTATAGACGGGGAGGAAGGTGCAGTGACTTCTTCACATCAAATACTCTTTATGTGAGGAGAGATATGGGAACACTGTGGGCAGGGTGCAGACATATGATTGAGAAGATGGTTCCCTAGAGAGGAAAAGACACCGTCAGAGCCTGAGGGAATGGAGGCCATGTTGCTCACCTCCATCAAGAAGCGTGGTCACAGCCCTACCCACACACTTAAGCTGAATCACGATCACATCTGCTCAGTATTGATGCTTTTTCTCTCTTACCTTCTAGCTTCCCTTTTAACATACTGGTATCTACCCACCACTGCCCAAGTCACCATTGAATTAGTGCCACCCAACGTGTTCCAAGGAGAAAATGTCCGTCTAGAGGTCCACAATCTGCCAGAGGACTTTCTAGCCTTTGCTTGGTACAGAGGGGTGACAAACATGAAACGCGGAATTGCAGTCTATGCCAAAAGAAAAGGTTTAAATGCAACGGGGCCTGCGTACAGTGGTAGACAGACAGTGTACAGTGATGGATCACTGCTGCTCCAGCGTGTCATCCTCAAGGACACAGGATTCTACACCCTACGAGTCATAAGTAGACAAGGAGAAATTATATCAACAACATCCATGTTCCTCCATGTGCAGAGTAAGTGGTCTTTTGTGAACTCTGGGAGCCGTGTGGGGTTCATTCCACTGGACACACAGAATCGTCAGGTCCGGCCTGTGCCTACCTCCCCTCTGCATTGCATCCCTATGTTGGGGTCTGAGAATCTAGTGCAGGACACACATGGTGGAAAATAACTGCAGTGAACCAGAGCCTTTCATTTAACCTCACATTGCAGATGATGGATGCATGGTGATCATGGTAACTCAGTCTGGGATCTCAGCCTTTGTCTAGACTCTTGGGGTTCTCACTGAAAGGTGTCCCTGAGAAAGATCTTGAGGGAATCAATCTTGGGCCTGGCTGAGGAAAACATGGGATCTACAGAGAGAGGTGAGCATCAGGACACTCTAGCTCCAGAGCCCTGTTCCGGACTCAACTCCAGGTATCCTGGAGAAGCATTTTAGAAAGGCTGGATTTTGACTTCCTTATGGTTGGGAACAGTGCTTTCTAGTACTCAAAGTCTTGTGCTGTCTGGAACCAGCCAGTGCACTGTCATGAGAACCATGGTTAGACTAGGTCCCCCGGACATGTCCTCCAGAGACTCAGCATGGAGAGCACAGCTGGACAGGTGCCCAGGTCATTAATGAACTCTCCTGACGGGCTTATGAGACTTCACAGGAAGGTCAGGGTCACTAAGGAGAGGGACTGAGGACACAGGACATCTTGACAAGCTATTGTTCTCTCTGGTTCAGAGAATTCTCTCCTGAAGGCAAATGGCTACAGGCTCTGCTGCAATGCACAGCTCCCCAGCTGTGAGCTGTGGCTTCCCCAGTGATCACCAGGGAGAGCTTCAGAACACACAGTCAACAGTCAAAAGTATTTACCTGAACCAAGAACTTGTCTTGTTATCTGGTTCCCACCCATGTCCCTACATACCCCAAAGTCACTGAAACAGCCTTTTCCAAACTATTGGCTGATTCCTGAATCTGCTACACTCCCAGGAGATAATGTACATTCCCCTCTTGATGTATTTCCTTTGGGAAATATAGCATAGCCAAGGGAAATCACCTAGAGAGAGGTCCAAGGTGAAGGCGTAAGTCATGAACAGTGCCACACCAGTTTGGAATTATGATTAATAGGGTGGTATTTATTTAAAGAGGAAAAAAACTTACAGATCACGGTCACAGACAACAGCCCTCTGCGCAACCAGGAAGGAGTCTAGTCGCGGAAGGAAGTAGCTGCTTTTTAAAGGGAGAGAAACCACGCCCCAATGGGCTGGTATCTCAGCAGCTATTGGTTGGAGGGGCGGAAGGACCTCCCACAACACCTCCCCCTTTTGTTTAAGTAAGAGAGTTCTAAACCTACTACGAAATTATATACAATAAGTACAAATATCCTATTCTAACTAGCTTAGGTCTTGTATAATAATTAACTTGGCCAAGTCATGAGAGAAAAGTAACTACATTTATATAGTCTTCAACCCCATCGAAGATCTGAGAAGGGAAATAATGTTACCTGGGTAATTAGGAAGTTCTGTAAAACAACTTCCAAAACATGCAACAAATCACAGGGACAACTAGCTACCTGGGCAATCACCCAAAGTCACATTTGCAGCATTGAAGCAACCAACTTTGGCTAAGGCCTAACATAACTGACATACCATTTCCAAAGGCTAGCAACTTTTCAAAACTATTTTACCCTGTCTTGGCAGGATATGACAGTCCTGTTTTATCCATTGATGCACACTCTGTGTCTCTGTCAGTGGTTGAGGTATGGGCATTTCTTTGCCCTAAGGCCAGTTCTGCCAAAAAGAAAGGCTCCAGGTGGAGTGTCTTTGGTGCTCAACATTCTCTCGGGAATAGAGCGGTGTTGCTAGGAGCAATTGTGTCTCCCTACCACAAAACTCTGAGTTAGATTAAAGGCCATTTTCTACAGCTCTTTGAAGATTATCTATCTATACTGAGTATAATCTCTATATATCTAAAGAACGTGATTAGTCTAATTATAAATGACAAACTTAGATGACTATTAGTCTATATAATTCTCAATATCTATCTAACTTAAAGACTAAGACAATAAACATCTATGTAACAAATGAGGATAATGACCTCCAAATATAAACACTGTACAAATAAACATTGCAATATGGTAAATATATATCAATACACAAACAATATATAAGTATCTTAATCAGAGGTAGAAATGTACACTGCAATATGGTAAATATATATAATATATATCAATACATGTCAATACATAAAAAATATTTTAAACAGAGGTAGAAACATGCATGCATACAATAGTCAATATAATTTAACTTTGTATCAATATACAAGAATCAATACCAATATATTTGTCTAAAAATAGTAACTCACAATTACAAATCTATTATCCTATCATCCCTCTTTTTTTTTCAAAATGATCCCTGAGCTTATAAAATTCCTCCCCCAACCTCCCAACCCCTAAATGATGTCCCTAAACCCAGGTGCAAACTTTTCTGGGAGAGGGGACGTCGTCCTCTATAATTACTTCCAGCTGTCATGGGGACGACGTTCTTTCTGGGGGATCCTGTGAAAGTAAAATGATGGTTAAATTTCAAGATCAATGTCTTTTAAAATTGCAAATAGTCTCTGAGTATTTTGTGGAGGTCTGGCCAGAATGTTGTACAAGATGTGCACCATTTCAGCTAACCAAGTTGGGATCTTCTTGTGCAGCTGGTACCCAAAATAGGTCTTGTAGTAGCGCTATCAGTATCATAACATCATATCAACCAGGTAGTGTTGTTGTTATGGGGCCCCATCTTCTTCCTGGAAACTTCGAATGTCACTTCAGGAAAGACTCATTGTTTATTGTAAAAAACTTAAACATTAATCATATATATATATATATATATATATATATATTCAATGAAAGGCATGATAGATATATTCAATGAAAGGTATGATAGATATGAGGAAAGGCAAAGATGTTGTCTAAACTCATATTTCTTTCTGTCCCATATCATGGCTCTTGACATGAGACAGAAACTCCAGAAACTCTGGGTTTTTCTATTACTAACAGGCTTGGAATTGGAGAGGGACTGAGCCAGAGTCCAACTTCAAAACCAGCTCTATAAATTTAGAAATATGGTTTAATATATTTTACTTACGCAACCCATTCAGTTTTCTTGATATTTCCTATTGGGCAGGTATTTTTCTATCTGTCAGTATCCAAACATCCAGGGTCCCTTGAATTTTTCAAAGATGAGTGTTTTCCTGTGGAGATAAGAACAGAACCCTGCACCCATTCTATATGTTTTTCTTACCACTTGTATGAATATCACCATTGTGGATGAGTTGTCATTTCTCCTTTCCAAGAGGTTTCTCCTCTTCAAATCAAAACTTTATTAATTTTGATGGTATCCACAATTTTTCTTCTCCTATGGAAACAAGAGCAAAACCCCTTCCCCAACGTAGCACATCTCCTGGCTTCCATTGAGAGGTCAGCACATCTTTGAAATAAATTGGTTGATTTAGTTCAGCAGACTTTTCCATTATCCAATGTCTTTCTGCTGCTGTCGTTCCTTTCTCATTAGCATTAAGAAAATTCAAGGTTAATAAAGCATTATGTAATCTATTTCTGGGGGTATTTTCGGTCCCTTTCTGTTTGTTCAGCATATCCTTTATAGTACGATTTGATCTTTCTATGACTGCCTCACCTGTAGGATTATTTGGTATACCTGTAATGTGTTTTATATTATAATAATCAAAAAAGCATTTCATTTTCTTAGATACATATGCTGGACCATTATCTGTCTTTATTTGTGCAGGTATACCCATGATGGCCATAACTTCCAATAAATGTGTGATTACTGAATCAGCCTTTTCTGAGCTCAGGGCAGTAGCTTATTGAAAACCTGAATACGTGTCTATGGTGTGGTGTACATATTTTAATTTACCAAATTCCATAAAGTGGAACACATCCATCTGCCAGATTTCATTTCTCTTAGTACCCTTTGGGTTACTCCCTGCAGGCAACGGTGTTTGATTATAGAAAGAACAAGTAGGACATCTCTTTATAATGTCCTTTGCTTGTTGCCAAGTAATGGAAAATTCTTTCTTTAGGCCTTTACTATTGACATGATGCTTTTTATGAAATTTTGAGGCCTGCAACACGCTTCCAATCAATAATTGATCAATCTCAGCATTGCCTTGTGCTAGAGGACCAGGCAGACCTGTATGGGACCAGATGTGTGTTATGTACATCGGACAAAGCCTGTTCCTGATTATGTCTTGTACCTGGATAAACAATGAAGTCAACTCTGTGTCATCTGGTATAAATTTGGTGGTTTCAATATGCAAGATAACTCTTTCTGCATATTGTGAATCTGTAACTATATTAAGAGGTTCTTTAAAATCCCTTAGCACCATAAGAATGGCATACAATTCTGCCTTCTGGACAGAATTATAAGGACTTTGTTCTACCTTACTCAATTCATTTGACTTGTAACCTGCTTTCCCTGATTTATTCGCATCAGTATAGAACGTACGGGCTCCAGTTATTGGAGCATCACGTACAATTTTAGGAAGAATCCAAGAAGTTCTTTTTATGAGGTTAAGTCTACCACTTTTGGGATAGTTGCTATTAATTTCTTCCAAAAAATTAGCCCAAGCTCTTTGCCATGGTTCATTGTCTTCCCATAACTTTTTTATTTCTTCAGTAGTAAAAGGCACTATAATTTCTGCTGGGTCTATACCTGCTAGTTGACAAAGTCTCAGCTTACCTTTTATAATTAATTCAGAGACTTTTTCCACATAAGTTTTTAATTTTTTGCTTGGTTTATTAGGTATAAATATTCACTCTAAAATAATATCTTCCCTCTGCATTAGAATCCCTGTAGGAGAAATTCTGGAAGGCAATATGACTAGGATGCAGCTAAGATTTGGGTTCACCCTATCCACATGTGCCTCCTGTAATTTTTCCTCAATCATTGTCAGTTCCTTTTCTGCTTCAGCTGTCAGTTTTCTGGGACTATTCAAATCTCTATCACCATCTAAGGTTTTGTTTAAATGAACTATTAGATCAGGTGTTATCCCAACAGCTGGTCGTAGACTGGAAATGTCTCCCAACAATCCTTGGAAGTCATTAAGAGTCTTTAACCGATCTCTCCTAATTTGTGCCTTTTGCGTTTTAATTTTTTCTAACCCTATTCTGTAACCTAGGTAATTAATAGAATTTCTTCTTTGAATCTTTTCAGGGGCAATTTGTAATCCCCACCTAGGCAAGACTTTCTTTTCTTTTTTTTCAAGTTTTTACATTATATATATATATATATATATATATATATGAAAAAGAAAAATTACAAGAAAGGTTTACGAAATAAAATGTCTATATTCATTGTTCTTGAGTTCTCAGTAGTCCTCATTGTCTCTATGTTTTTTCCCAAGACCAGTTTTATCCCAGGCTTTTTCAGACCCAGGTTAGCTGGCCTTGGTGAGTTCCCGATAGGACATCCCCATTGTCTCAGTGTGTGAGTGTACCCCTCACAGTCCTGAGTTCCTTGCTCATGCTCTCTCTCCATCTTCTCCTGATTTGGACCTTGAGATTTCAGTCCGGTGCTCCAATGTTGGTCTCTGTCTCTGTCTCCTTGAACAATGGCAATGGGTTTTTGATCCTACTGCATGTATCGGCTTTGTGGGAGCCCAGGCAGCATGGATACCCACCTCACCAGACCCGGACGGAGGTGGGTGGTCCCTGGACTCCCCACAGGGTAGGGAACCCTGATGGCTCCCAGGGCCAAAGAGGGAGGGGGACTTTATTAGGGGAGGGTAGGGATAGGCAAGACTTTCTTTACTTCTTCAAACATCCTTTCTAAAGTATCTTTATTTGCATCAGATAACAAGATGTCATCCATGTAATGATAACTTATGGACTTGGGGTATTGTTTACAAATTATTTCCAATGGCTTACTTACAAAATATTGGCACAATGTAGGACTATTGAGCATACCCTGTGGGAGGACAGTCCATTGATATCTCCTAGTAGGCTGAGAATTATTATAAGTAGGCACCATGAAGGCAAATTTTTCTCTATCCTTTTTCTGTAACGGTATAGTGGAAAAACAATCTTTCAAATCAATAACTATAAGAGGCCATCATTTTGGTAATAGGAAGGCAAAGGAATTCCAGATTGTAGTAGGCCCATAGGTTGAATTACTTTGTTGACAGCTCTTAGATCTGTCACCATTCTCCATTTACCAGATTTCTTTTTTACAACAAACATAGGAGAATTCCAAGGGCTGGTTGAATCTTCAATATGGTGAGCATCTAGTTGCTCTTGCACCAGCTGTTTCAATGCCTGCAATTTATCTTCAGCTAGAGGCCACTGTTTGATCCATATTGGCTTCTCAGTTAGCCATTTTAAAGGTAGGGCTGTTGGTACCTCTAAAGGTTTGGTATTTGCTGTATGTTCTTGTACAGCCTGAATGGCTGGTGACCTTTTTCCATAATACCTCATCATATCTTTCCCAGAATTATGAGTTCCTGGAACTACAGGAATGTTAATCTGGGTATTCCATTGCTGTAGAAGGTCATGGCCACATAAATTTATTGCAATATTGGCTATATATGGCCTTAGCCTTCCTATTTGTCCTTCAGGCCCTATGCATTCAACCCATCTTGTGCTTTGTTTTACATGAGATGGGGTTCCAATTCCCAGAAACTGAACATCTACCTCTTGAAGAGGCCAATTCGGATGCCAAGATTCTGGGGTAATGATACTTACATCCACACCTGTGTCTAATAAGCCTTCAATAAAAGTGCCATTTATACAGACTCTTAGCTTTGGTCTTTGGTCGTTAATAGAATTCTTCCAAAATATACGTTTACTCTGTCCTACTGGGTTTTTTGACTCATCTTCCACACGTAATTCATCATTTAGACCAGTATTACTTTTTACAGTAGAAATTGGAGCTTTTAATTTTCTTGGTGAGGCACGTTCTCCACTGTGACTGGGAATGACTGGGCCACTGTTGGCTTGGGGGCCTGCAAGAGGCCCCTCAAGCTATTGGGTAGCCTTGTTTGTCTGTTGTTGACCTGCATTCGTTGGACCAATGACGGCCTTTACCGCATCTCCTACATATACCTGAAGGCCTACGTCTCCTATTTTTGTCATTCCCAGAGGAGATATTTTTCTAGAAATTCTGTGCCTGCAATCCCTTTTCAGATGTCCTAATTTACCACAATTAAAACACCTGGCAGTTTGATGTCTCCTCATTGCTGTGGAAATTGCTTCCCCTACCCAAGATTCATCATTATAGCTAAACGTCTCAACATTCACTGTATGCTGAATTCATTCATCCATAGGTGCTGATCTAGACTTTAAAGGCCCAATTATCTTTTTGCATTCTATGTTTGCATTCTCAAAAGCTAGAGATTCAAGAAGTATTCGTCTAGATTCTGGGTCTGTTACCCCTATGTCCAGAGCCTTAATTAATCTTTGCAAAAAGTCAATAAAGGGTTCTCTCTGTCCCTGCCTAATTCTGGTATATGATTCAACCCTTTTTCCTGGATCTTGTATCCTATTCCAAGCATTTAAAGCTGCTTGGTGACATAGACACAGTACTTCATTGTCATAAAGAGCTTGGACCTGTGGATCAGCATATTCTCCTGCACCAAGAATTTGATCTTGGGAAACCTCGACACCTTTTGCTCTTCCTTGCTGTTCCATATGTTTGGATTCTTCTCTGAAATAAATTCCAAACATCAAGGAAGGTCCCTTATCTAAAACTGCAGACACTAACTGATGGAAATCATAGGTGGTAGCTCTAGCATTAGAAGCCCAAGTCCTTATCATTTCCTTTACATATGCATTGTGCAAGCCAAAATCAACAATAGCCTGTTTAATTTCTTTTAGATCATTCATTGCTATTGGTGTCCATCTAGCTTCTCTGACTCCCTTTGAGCCTTTAGAAGTTGATGCTTTGTCAGAATTAAGTATAGGGTATGTCGCTAAAACCCTGGGTAAGCCAGTTCTAATAGCTGGTGTTGGCATTGTATCCTGTCCTTGTACCTTATTACTCTGTTCACCAGCTCCAATCATTTCTTCAATTATTTCAAGTCTTTTTATTATTGTCTTTATTATTGCCTCTTTTGAATCCTGAATCTCCTGACCTGCATGAGTTTCTAGGTAAGATAGTATGGTTCTTGGGAGTGCCATATTCTTCCTAAATGATAGAATATGCAAAAGAATACTAAGACCTAGTAATCAGTAAATTAAGTTATCCTCATAGTCATATAAACCTTGCATGATAAAACCCATTGTTTTGGTAGCCAAAACAGTGAAATTCATGTTGGAAACGAAAACAGCCATATTACCTCTTATCCAGCAGGTGGCGCTGTTACCAAGTCGCAACGAAAACGGAGTCCTGTTTCAGGCCTAGTATTTGTTAAAAACTGGGAAATGCAAGTTGCTCAACAAAGTAAATGTAATTAAATCAATTCTGTACACAGAACCATAAACACAGAATCCAGGGGTAGAGAAGAGTAACCCCGAAGCCATGTATGCCTCCACATGACAGAGTCACCCTGAGGGGTCGTAGCTTTCGGCAACCACGTGCTCTGGTTCACACTGCTTAAGAGCTGTACTTTCAAAAGAGATTTAAAATGACTCAGAAAAGAGCAAACCACACAGGCAGAGACTACGCAGGCCTGTGGAGTTTAAATCCACGTGGGAAGGCAGACGATAGGGTGCGTGGGGATTTGAAGTCAATTTGAGGTGTCTAAAGGGAAAATATAAAGAACTGCAGCAAGAAAAGCCAGTGCGTGATATATCAAACGTCTGGCTCCACGCACAAGGCACAAGCCACAAGGCTGCCACAAGGCACAGGCCAGGGAGGGCTTGCGCCAAGCCGAACTCATGGCCGGCAGCCAAGTGGGGGAAGCAGAGGTCCTAAAAGCCAAACGTTCAGATGAAGGCATAAGTCATGAACAATGCCACACCAGTTTGGAATTATGATTAATAGGGTGGTATTTATTTAAACAGGAAAAATACTCACAGATCACCGTCCCAGACAACAGCCCTCTGCGCAACCAGGAAGGGAGTCTAGTCGCGGAAGGAAGTAGCCGCTTTTTAAAGGGAGAGAAACCACGCCCCAATGGGCTGGTATCTCAGCAGCTATTGGTTGGAGGGGCGGAAGGACCTCCCGCAACACCAAGGCATTTATAAATGCCAGGGAGTACATGGGCAAACCCATTACACAGCTCAGCATAAAGAGGAAGTGTGAGCATTGTCATAAAATTGTGCATGAGGTGATGGAGCCCAGAGCCCTCTTTAGAGTGACTCAGGCCACCTCTTCCCACACACTTAGGGTGGGAGACTGCTGACACACCTGGTTCTTGGTCTTTGTCCCAGGTCAGATCCCTGGCTGGTGACTGCAGTGAGAATGGATCTGTCCCCTCCCTGCACATCACTCAGCTGTTCCTTTTGAAGCTCTCACAAACATTTCTGACACCTCACTGAGAGCAAGTTCCATGTTTCTAGAGTATTGAGGACATAGGGCTGACTGGGTGCCCAGCTGCGTTTCTGTGTCACTCAGAGAGTGCAGAGACTCCATCTTTCATGCTGATAACCAAGGCCAGGACACAGCAGAGGGCAGCCCCACAGTGAGCTGCTGTACTCTCAGGGAACAGGGATGCTTATCAGCCCTTTTGATCACTGTGTGGTGTGGAGGACTGAAACATAAAGAGAGAAAATTTAAAAAAATGTGGGTTAGTACAGAGAGTAAGGGGGCGGAACAGTGTTTTGAATAGAGAACCCCACAGCCTATGGAACTCTGGGAGATGCTCCATCCTGGGAGGAGGCTCAGTTCACATGAGGGAAGGAGAGTAGAGCTTGGGAGCAGACTTGCCACAGAAGGATGACAGATCAGGCCACAGAGACTAGGGAGACACCCCCTGTCCTCTCTGCAAGGGGTCACTGACTCTCAGAGACTCCTGCTCACAGGTGAGGAGACCACAGTTTGACTGGTCTACTGTCTGGAGTCTCCTAAGTGGGACAAGGACCTGAAAGGAGTCTCGGGATTTGTAGGGAAGAAGACACAGGGAAGTCCAGAGTCTCAGCAACAGGAAGCTCTTCGTGAACAAGAAAAAATAAGGGGAAGTGAAGGCGAGATTGTTTGTACCCAAACTTAATCACTATGACCAAAATAATCTGAGGATTGGTGTTGACACTTATGACTTCCTAAATAAAAAACCAAACTGGTGTTGATAAGTGACATGGCTCAGGGGATATAGACATTTGCCTGATGACCTGTGAACCAAGGATCACAAGTTGCTGCTTGACCTCCACGTAGGTAGTGTGTCTTGTACCCACCTCTACATCCCGAGACATGACCTCCAACGTAGGTAGTGTGTCTTGTACCCACCTCTACATCCTGAGACATGACCTCCATGTAGGTAGTGTGTCTGGTACCCACCTCTACATCCTGAGACATGACCTTGCACACAAACTGACACACAAATATAATAAGTAAAAGAAAAAAATCAGGGCATATGAAAGCATGCGTCACTGTATTTCCACACCTATGAATTTCTTAAATAAATTCATGAGCATACAGGCTTTTGGGATATCATTCATTCATTCATTCTCCACAGGTATCTAGTTTTTTTTTTCTAGGCAGATTTACTTTAAAAAAGGTAAGACAAATCCTGTCTCTCACAGTTCTCCACTTCTCTTTGACTAGAAGAGAGAGCAGATAAAGAAAGCTCGAAGGAGAAGTCAGGTGTTGACTGGAATTCAAGAGGAGCAGAACAGCAGCAAAAAGAGTCAGTGAGTTAAGATGCAGGGTGTGTAGGGAAGAGGTCAGGGAGGCATCACTCCAACCCCAACCTACACTGATGTGAGCAGGGATATGAGGGCAGCAAGCCTGGGCCATGTTGATAACTGATGAGAGAGTACCATACAGAGGACATGACACATGACACATGACACATGAGGGAACTTGGAGCGAATAGAAGCTATGTGCAGACCTCCACCCAGTAGGACAGGGAGATGCTCACCCACAAGCCTGGGCTGAACTATGGACATACCTGCTCATTTTACCTAAATACAAAGGTTCAAATAGTGATGGATATTTCTCTTCCCTTCTAGTCTCCATTTTAACCTGTGGGGGCCGTACCACTTCTGACCAACCCACTATTGAAATAGTGCCATCCAACGTTGCAGAAGGGACAAATGTTCTTCTACTTGCTCGAGATCTCCCAGAGAACCTTCAATCCTTTTTCTGGTACAAAGGTGTGATTTCATTCATCACCTACGAGATTGCCAGACACGCCATAGACAAGAATTCAAGTTTTCCTGGCAGTGCACACAGTGGTAGAGAGACAGTGTACAGCAATGGATCTCTGCTGCTCCACAATGTCACCTTGTATGATATTGGATTCTACACCCTAAAAACTGTGACTAGAGATATGAAACTAGAATTAATACATGGGTATCTACAGGTGAATGGTAAGTGATTCTCCGTGATCATTCTGTGCTGGATGAGACTTAAGACACACAGGATTGCTGTGCTTAGCCTGTTCCTGCCTCCCCTCTGCACTGTGTCCCCATGTTGGGGTTTGGGCATTTAGTGCAGGAAACACACGGTGGAGACAGACAACTATATATCAGACTCCATCTCATGCTTCCCTTTGTATCAAGGAAGTCCTTGATGGAAAGAAACTCAGCTTAAGATGTCACAGTCAACTCAGTCTCCTGAGGCTTAGCCATGCATATGAGGAAACCATGGCAATCTCACACTCACAGAGAGGTGAATATGAGCCATCTGCTACTCAACTACATGTGACCCTGGAAAGCGTTTGCCCGGTTTGGTATCTCACTTCTTGTCAGAGTTGACAGGGAACAATATTTTTGGCCATGCATGTGGAACTGTGGCATTTATTAGCTCTGAATGTGAGAGACTCATAAATGAAAACCCAGAAATTGATGGAGAGAGAACAGAGGAGTACTGCTTACTGGCTCACTCTTCATGGCTTGCTCAGCCTTCTAATTATAGCTCCTAGAACCTCTAGCTCAGGGCTGGACATATGCTTATTGGGTTGGACTTTTCCATATCCACCACCAATTAAAAAATGTCCTACAGTTTTCCCAACAGGTCAGTCTCCTTGTGGCATTTTTATTTGATAGTTCCTATGTGAAACTGACTCTTGCTAGTGTCAAATTGACAAAAAGCTAGACAACCTAGTTTCTGAGCCTTTCCCAATGCCTGTGCCTGCAAAGAAGGCCATAGTGCTCTTGTCTTCACTCAGTGCTAGTCCCAGGGGCTGGAGGACAGAGCAGCAAGGACATATAGAATGTGAAGTAAGAGGTTGAATGCAGCCGTAAAGGAAATAGGGAAAAAAGAAAGTGAAGATCCAGGTTTTGTAGAGAAAAGGTCAGGGGAGGCATCATCTCAAAACTCAGTGTACATGAGTGTGAGCAGTTTGACCGAGGGCAGGGAGGAGCAGTTGTGTAGACACTCGAGGAGAGAGTTCCAAGCAAAGAAAACTATACTTTTAGAGTACTAAGTGAATGGAGGTCGTTTGCTGACCACCCTCCCCCCCCCCAAAGTGGGATATACATGCGTACACCTACATCTCTAGGCTGAGTGGTGAGTCCATCTGCTCAGGACAGAGGTCGTTTTCTTTCCACCATGTACCTGGAATGCCTTCTTCTCTTCTTATTTCCAGCCTCCATTTCTACTTGCTGCAACACTCTCAGCTCTGCCCAACTCACCGTAGAAACAGGGTCACAGCATGTTGTTAAAGGGCAAAACATTGTTCTCCTTCTTCATAATCTGCCAGAAGATCTACTAGGCTTTTCCTGGTACAAAGGACTGTATACCCTTCAGCCCTTTAAAATTGTGACCTATGACAGAGCTATGAATTCCATCACCTGGGGGCCTGTCTCCAACAGAAGAGAGATGCTGCACACCAATGGATCTCTGCTGCTCCAAGGCATCACTAAGAAAGATGCAGGAATGTATACGATACTTACCTTAAACAGAGATTTACGAATTGGAACCATATATGTGCAACTTCATGTGAACAGTAAGTAATTCTCTATGGCTTCCAGCTTCTGGGTGTAGCTTATCCTACTTAATATACTGAACTGTTGGACTGGGATGTGTCTGCTCTCTCCCCGACTGCATTGTGTCTTCACACTGGGGTTTGGGTCCTTACTTCAGGACACACACAGGATAGACAAACTTCATTAGATCAGAACCACTCCCCTATATTTAATGACAGAGCGGAGGACCTGTACTGGGTAAACTCAGTCCTAGGATGTCAGCTGAAGCATAGACACGTGGAGCTCTCACTATGCACACTTGGAGCTCTCACTATGCACACTTCCCCAGCAGAACTCTGGGAGTCAGGCAGGCCCTGGCTTAGGAGGTGGTGGGATCCTCACAGAGAGCACCAGGAAGCCATGGCTGCAAATTTCTGTCCCTGACTGGACTCCAGATGACACTGGGGAGCTTTTTGACACTTCTTGGTTTTGACTTTCTGTTAGGGCTGTTAGGGGAAAAGGTTTTACTGACTGTCTAAGTCCTGTAGAGTGGAACCAACTGTGTACTGCAATGACATCTGCTGATTGGCAGGGTACCTGGCATCTCCTTCTGAATCTCAGTGGCAGGTGCTGGGACATAAGCAAACTGTTCTGAAGGGTTTAGGAGATGTCACAGGAAGGTCAGGGTCCCCAAGTGGCAGCGGGGGGTGGAGGGGGATGACGACAGAAGAGACAATTCTCCTGGCAGCTCCCTGTCCTCAGGGGTCCAGCCTAGGGAATTTTCTCCTGCAGACAAAGAATAAAAGATGCTGATAGCTCCCCTATCCCAGGTCAGGTTTATATCCATTGCTCATATCTAACCTTAACTTGTAGATATGGCAATGATCATTTTAACTCTTATCCTATTATAGGGATACTGAGGCAGAGCAAGCTCAGTGTCTGAATCAGGGTCACGCAGGCCATGGCTGGCATAGTACAAGATATGACTATAGTCACAGTTCTCACTTAACTACCCTGGAGGCTTTAGTAATTGTGAGCTACAGAGGGCTGGCTGAGCTTTCTGAAGGACTACTGTTTTTTTTTTTTCATTTTGTCCACTCATCTGTTTCTTTGCAGAGCCTGTGACAGAGCCCTTTCTGCAAGTCACTGACACCACCGTCACAGTACAGAGTTCTGTGGTTTTCAGTTGCCTCTCAACTGACACTAGAATCTCCATCCGTTGGCTCTTCAATAACCAGAGTCTGCAGCTCACAGAGAGGATGACTCTGTCCCCAACAAAGTGTGGACTCAGCATAGATCCTGTCAGAAGGGAAGATGCTGGATACTATAAGTGTGAGGTGTCCAACTCATTCAGTTCGGAGACCAGTCTTCCAGTCAGGCTGATGGTGAAGAATAAGTGACCTCTCCTCTCATATTACAGCAGAATGGGGACATTTCTTCATAGATGGGGTGCAAAATGGAGAAAAGTTATGTGGCAAAAATTGTCACTTACCATTCAGAATGGTACAGCCAGCATGGTGACTCATGCCTGAAACCCTGGGGTAAACGTATACACAAGGACAGGGCAGGATTCAAAGTGAGACTCAGTCTCCAAAAAATAAAGGCATCAATATGGCAATCAATACTGCAAAGGGGTTAAGAGCGTAGGTTGTGAATCAAAGATATATCTAACCTTCAGAATCAGTGGGAGTTAAGTTCAGAAACTGCCTCAAATTCTGGATGCTCTGAGTCTCCTGTTTTTTTTTTTATTGGAAAAAAAAGAAATTTCTGCCTCCTCCCCGCCTCCCATTTTCCTCCCCCTCCTCCCCCTCCCCCCACTCCTTCCCCTCCCTCTCCAGAATGAAGAGCAGTCAGGGTTCCCTGCTCTATGGAAAGTCCAAAGTCCTCCCCATCAATCCTGGTCTAGGAAGGTGAACCTCCAAACTGGGTAGGCTCCCACAAAGCCAGAACATGAAGTAGGATAAAAGCCCGGCACCATTTTCCTTGGCTTATCAGCAGCCCTCATTGTCCGCCAAATTTAGAGAGTCCGGTTTTATCCCATGCTTTTTCAGTCACAGTCCAGCTGGCCTTGGTGAGCTCCCAATGGATCAGCCCCACTATCTCCGTGGGTGGGTGCACCCCCTGTGGCCCTGACTTCTTTGCTCATATTCTCCCTCCTTCTGCTCCTCATTGGAACATTGGGAGCTCAGTCTGGTACTCCAGTGTGGGTCTCTGTCTCTATCTCCATCCATCGCCAGATGAAGGTTCTATAGTGATATGTAAGATATTCATCAGTATGGCTATAGGATAGGGTCATTTCAGGTTCCCTATCCTCAGCTGCCCCAGGAACTAACTGGGGACATCGCCCTGGGCACCTGGGAGCCCCTCTAGGTCCAAGTCTCTTGCCAACCCTAAGATGGCTCCCTCAATTAAGATGTGTGCTTCCCTGCTCCCCCAACCAACCCTTCTTTATCCCAATCATCCTGTTTCCCCAAGCTCCCCCCAACCTCCCCTTCTCAATTTTCTCTCCCCATCTCCCCTTACCCCCCTCCCACCACACCCTCAAGATCCCAATATTTTGCCCGGCAATCTTGTCTACTTCCCATAACCAGGAGGATAGCTATATGTTTTTCTTTGGGTTCACATTCTTATTTAGTTTCTTTAGGATATCAAATTATAGACTCACTGACCTTTATTTATCTCTAGAAACCAATTATGAGTGAGTACATCCCATGTTCATCTTTTTGGGTCTGGGTTACCTCACTCAGGATAGTGTTTTCTATTTCCATCCATTTGCATGTAAAATTCGCGAAGTCATTGTTTTTTACCGCTGAGTAGTATTCTAATGTGTATATATTCCACACTTTCTTCATCCATTCTTCCATTGAAGGGCATCTAGGCTGTTTCCAGGTTCTGGCTATTCCAAATAATACTGCTATGGACATAGTTGAACAAATGCTTTTGTCATATGATAGGGCATCTCTTGGGTATATTCCCAAGAGTGGTATTGCTGGGTCCAGGGGTAGGTTGATCCCGAATTTTCTGAGAAACTGAAACACTGATTTCCAAAGTGGTTGCACAAGTTTGCATTCCCACTAGCAATGGATGAGGGTACCCCTTCCTCCACAGCCTCTCCAGCAAAGGCTATCATTGGTGTTTTTGATTTTAGCCATTCTGACAGGTGTAAGATGATATCTCAAAGTTGTTTTGATTTGCATTTCCCTGATCGCTAAGGAGGTTGAGCATGACCTTAAGTGTCTTTTGGCCATTTGAACTTCTTCTGTTGAGAATTCTCTGTTCAGTTCAGTGCCCCATTTTTTAATTGGGTTAATTAGCATTTTAAAGTCTAGTTTCTTGAGTTCTCTATATATTTTGGAGATCAGACCTTTGTCTGCTGCGGGGTTGGTGAAGATCTTCTCCCAGTCAGTAGGTTGCCTTTTTGTCTTACTGAGAGTGTCCTTTGCTTTACAGAAGCTTCTCAGTTTTAGTAGGTCCCATTTATTCAATCTTGCCCTTAATGTCTGTGCTGCTGAGGTTATACATAGGAAGCAATCTCCTGTTCCCACCTGTTGTAGGGTACTTCCCACTTTCTCTTCTATCAGGATCAGTGTGTTCAGATTGATATTGAGGTCTTTGATCCATTTGAACTTGAGTTTTGTGCAAGGTGATAGATATGGGTCTATTTTCATTATTCTACAGGTTGACATCCAGTTGTGCCAGCACCATTTGTTGAAGATGCTTTCTTTCTTTCATTGTATACTTTTAGCTCCTTTATCGAAAATGAGGTGATCATAGGTTTGTTGGTAAAAATTCGGGTCTTCTATGCGATTCCATTGGTCGACTTCTCTGTTTTTATGCCAGTACCACACTGTTTTCATTACTGTAGCTCTGTAATAGAGTTTGAAGTCAGGGATGGTAATGCCTCCAGAAGATCCTTTGTTGTATAGGAGTGTTTTGGCTATCCTGGGTTTTTTTGTTTTTCCATATAAAATTGATTATTGTCCTCTCAAGATCTATGAAGAATTTTGATGGGACCTTGATGGGAATTGCATTGAATCTATAAATTGCCCTTGGTAGAATTGCCATTTTTACTATGTTGATCCTCCAAATCCAAGAGCAAGGGAGATCCTTCCATTTTCTGGTATCCTATCAATTTCTTTCTTCAATGCCTTAAAGTTCTTGACAAATAGATCTTTCACTTCCTTGCTTAGAGTTACCCCAAGATATTTTACGCTGTTTGTGGCTATCGTGAAAGGTGATGCTTCTCTGATTTCCCTCTCTGCTTCCATATCCTTTGTGTATAAGAGGGCGACTGATTTTTTGGAGTTGATCTTGTATCCTGCCACATTACTAAAGGTGTTTAACAGCTGTAAAAGTTTTTTGGTGGAGTTTTGGGGGGTCACTTATGTACACTATCATATCATCTGCAAATAACGAAAGTTTAACTTCTTCCTTTCCAATTTGAATCCCCTTGATCCCCTTATGTTGTTTTATTGCTATTGCTAGAACTTCAAGCACTATATTGAAGAGGTATTGAGAGAGTGGACAGCCTTGTTGTGTTCCTGAGTTTAGTGGGATGGCTTTGAGTTTCTCTCCATTTAATTTGATGTTAGCTGTTGGCTTGCTGTATATAGCTTTTATTTTATTTAGGTATGATCCTTGTATCCCTAATCTCTCCAAGACTTTTATCATAAAGGGATGTTGAATTTTGTCAAAAGCTTTTTCAGCATCTAATAAAATGATCATATGTTTTTTTCTTTCAGTTTATTTATATGATGGATTACATTGATAGATTTTCATATATTGAACCAGCCCTGCATCTCTGGGATGAAGCCTACTTGATTATAATGAATAATTTTTCTAATGTGTTCTTGGATTCGGTTTGCCAGTATTTTGTTGAGGATTTTTGCGTCGATGTTCATGAGTGAGATTGGCCTGTAATTCTCTTTCCTGGTAGAGTCTTTGTGTGATTTTGGTATCAGAGTAACTGTAGCTTCATAAAAGGAATTTGGTAATGACTCTTCTGTTTCTATATTGTGAAATACATTAAGGCGTATAGGTATTAGGTCTTCTTGGAAGTTCTGGTAGAATTCTGCATTGAAACCATCTGGTCCTGAGCTCTTTTTGGTAGGGAGGTTTTTGATAACAGCTTCTAATTCTTCGCCACTAACAGGTCTATTTAGATTGTTCACCTGGTCCTGGTTTAACTTTGGTATATGGTATTATCTAAAAAAGTGTCCATTTCTTTTACATTTTCCAGTTTTGTGGCATACAGGCTTTTGTAGTAAGATCTAATGATTCTCTGAATTTCCTCTGTGTCTGTGGTTATGTCCCCCTTTTCATTTCTGATCTTATTAATTTGCATATTCTCTCTCTGCCGTTTGATTAGTTTGGATAGAGGTTTATCAATTTTGTTGATTTTCTCCAGGAACCAGCTTTTTGTTTCATTGATTCTTTGGATTGTTTTCTGTGTTTCTATTTTGTTGATTTCAGCCCTCAGTTTGATTATTTCCAGTCTTCTACTCCTCTTAGGTGAGTCTGCTTCTTTTTTTTCTAGAGCATCCAGGTGGGCTGTTAGGTCTCCAATGTGTGCTCTCTCTGTTTTCTTTAAGTGGGCACTTAGTGCTATGAACTTTCCTCTTAGGACTGCTTTCATAGTGTCCCATAAGTTTGAATAGGTTGTTTCTTTATTTTCACTGAAGTCAAGGAAGACTTTAATTTCTTTCTTTATTTCTTCCTTGATCCAGGTGTGGGTCAGTAGTTGACTGTTCAGTTTCCATGAATTTCTAGGCTTTCTGGGGGTAGCATTGTTGTTGAATTCTAACTTTAACCCATGGTGATCTGATAAGACACAGGAGGTTACGAATATTTTTTTGTAACTGTGGAAGTTTGCTTTGTTACCGAGTATGTGGTCAATTTTCAAGAAGGTTCCATGAGCTGCAGAGAAGAAGGTATATTCTTTCCTATTTGGGTGGAATGTTCTATAGATGTCTGTTAATTCCATTTGATTCATTACCTCAATTAATTCTCTTAATTCTCTGTTAGGTTTCTGTCTGATTGACCTGTCCATTGGTGAGAGAGGAGTGTTGAAGTCTCCTACTATTAATGTGTGCGGTTTAATGGCAGCCTTGAGTTTTAGCAATATTTCTTTTATGTACGTGGGTGCCTTTATATTAGGGGCATAGATATTCAGGATTGAGACTTCATCCTGATGAATTGTTCCTGTTATGAGTATAAAATGTCCCTCTCCATCTCTTCTGATTGATTTAAGTTTGAAGTCAACTTTGTTGGAAATTAGTATGGCCACACTTACTTGTTTCTTAGGTCCATTTGCTTGATAAACCTTTTCCTATCCCTTTACTCTAAGTAGGTGCCTGTCTTTGTGGTTGAGGTGTGTTTCTTGTAAACAGCAGAATGTTGGGTCCTGTTTTTGTATCCAATCTCTTAGCCTGTGCCTTTTTATAGGTGAGTTGAGTCCATTGACATTAAGTGATATTAATGACCAGGGGTCGTTAACTCCGGTCACTTTTTTAGTAGTAGAGTTTGTGTGTTTCCCTTCTTTGAGTTGTGCTGGTGAAGGGTCTCTAGATGTTTTAGTTATTGTGGTCATTGTTGGGCTCCTTGGTTTGTTATTTTCCTTCTATTACTTTCTGTAAGGCTGGATTTGTGGCTACGTATTGTTTAAATTTGTTTTTATCCTGGAAAAGTTTGTTTTCTCCATTTATAGTGAACGAAAGCTTGGCTGGGTATAGTAGTCTGGGCTTGCAAGCATGTTCTCTTAGCTTCAGCAGTACATCTATCCAGGACCTTCTGGCTTTCATGTTTTCCACAGAGAAGTCAGGTGTAAGTCTGATAGGTTTACCTTTATAAGTAACTTGACCTTTTTTCTTTGCAGCTCTTAGTATTCTTTCTTTATTCTGTATGTTTTGTGTTTTTATTATTATATGGCGACGAGATGTCTTTTTTTTTTTTTTTTGGTCCAGTCTATTCGGTGTTCTGTATGCTTCTTGAACCTTCAAAGGAATATCTTTCTTTAGTTTGGGAAAGTTTTCTTCTATAATTTCATTAAATATATTTTCTGGACCGTTGAGTTGTACTTCTTCTCCTTCTTCTATCCCAATTATTCTTAGGTTTGGTCTTTTTATTGTGTCCCATATTTCCTGAATGTTTTGTGATGAGAATTTGTTGGTTTTGCTGTTTTCTTTGATCAGTGTGTTTATTTTCTCTATGGTATCTTCAGTGTCTGAGATTCTTTCCTTCATCTCTTATAATCTGTTGGTAGTACTTGTCTCTGTAGTTCCTGTTCATTTACCCAGAATTTCCATCTCCATCCTTCCCTTGGTTTGTGTTTTCTTCATTACTTCCATTTCATTTTTCAAGTCTTGAACCGCTTCCCTTATCTATTTCATTGCTTTTTCTTGTTTCCCTTGGTTTTCTTGGGTATCTTTGAGCAATTTATTCATTTCCTCTACCTTTTTGTTTGTAATCTCTCATTGTTTATGGCAGTTTTCACCTCCTGTTTAAGGTCTTCTATTATTTTCATATAATTCACTTTTGAGTCGATTTCTTCTAATTCTTCTGGAGTGGGGTGTACAATTCTTCTTATTTCGGGATCCCTGGATTCTGGTGATGTCATGTTGCCTTTCAGGTTGTTGGAGGAATTCTTGCATTGGTGCTTTCCCATCTCTTCCTTCAAATGGAGCCAGGAGAGGTCTGGTGTCTTGGTCCAGTCTTTGCTGTGACTGACTCTCTGAGTGTATCTCTTCAGTGTAGAAGTAGGAACCGTCCCGTCCAGATGGAACCCCTCAGCATACAGCAGGGCAGGGTTTGGGGGGTGCTAGGGGGCTGGTTTTTGCGTAAGAAGGACAACCCTGCAGAAGGAGCTGGGGGAGGGGGGTTTGTGCTCTCTTCTGGGACAATCAGTCTCTGGATAGCACACACTCACCTGTCCTGATGGAACTCCTCAGCACCTAACCAGGTCTGCCTGGTCGCCCAATGTTCCGGGGACAAAAGGAAGAACGTGGCAGGCAGCGCGGAATCCAGGAGAGCACAGGAGACCCTGGAGCACAAGCTGAAGGTGCCTGGGATCCCTTACAGGGCACCTTGAGGCCTGCCCGATAGGCTGGCACTCACCGCTCTGGCTGAGTCGCCTTAGTGTAGGAGCTTAAAACTGTTCTTGAGCACTGGTCCTAGCATACAGCAGGGCAGGGTTGGGGGGAGGAGGGCTGGGGGGCTGGAATGAACTTAAGAAAGACAGCCCAGCAGAAGGAGGTGGGGGAGGAGGGTTAGTGCTCTCTTCCAGGACAATCAGTCCCTGGATAGAACGCACTCACCCATCCTGATGGAGCTCCTCAGCACCTAACCAGGTCTGCCTGGTCGCCCAATGATCCGGGGACAAAAGGAAGAACGTGGCAGGCAGCGCGGAATCCAGGAGAGGACAGGAGACCCTGGAGCACAAGCTGAAGGTGCCCGGGCTCCCTTACAGGGGACCTTGAGGCCTGCCCGATAGGCTGGCACTCACCGCTGTGCCCGAGTCGCCTTAGTGTAGGAGCTTAAAACTGTTCTTGAGCACTGGTCCTAGCATACAGCAGGGCAGGGTTGAGGGGGGGGAAGGAGTGCTGGGGGGCTGGAATGTGCTTAAGAAAGAAAGCCCAGCCTGTATTAAAAATTTATACATCCTCTCCTCCTCCCATTTTCCTCCCACTATCCCCACTCCCAGTCCTCCTCCCTCCAGTCAAAAGAGAAGTCAGGGTGCCCTGCCCTGTGGGAAGTCTAAGGCCCACCCCCTCCATCCAGGCCTAGGAAGGTGTGCATCCAAACAGATTGGGCTCCCAAAAAGCCAGTACATATGGTAGAATCAAAACCCAGTGCCATTATCTTGGCTTCTCTGTCAACCCTCATTGTCAGCCACATTCAGAAAGTCCAGTCTGATCACATTTTCGTTCAGTCCCAGTCCAGCTGGCCTTGGTGAGCTCCCATTAGATCAGTCCCACCGTCTCAGTGGGTGGATGCACCCCTCACGGTCCTGACTTCCTTGTTCATGTTCTCCCTCCTTCTGCTCTTCATCTGGACCTTGGGAGCTCAGTCCTTTGCTCCAATGTGGGTCTTAGTCTCTATTTCTATTCATCGCCAGATAAAGGTTCTATGGTGATATGCAAGATATTCATCAGTGTGGCTATGGGATAAGGCCAGTTTAGGCACCTTCTCCTCTACTGCCCAAGGACCTAGCTTGGGACATCTCCTTGGACACCTGGGAACCCCTCTAGAGCCAAGTCTCTTGTCAACCCTAAAATGGCTCCCTTAATTAAGGTATCTTCTTCCCTGCTCCCATATCCACCCTTCCTCCATCTCAACCATCCCATTCTCCCAAGCTCTCCCCAATCCTCCCCTTTTCCCTTCTCTCTCACCATCTCTCCTTCACCCCACCCCACCCCCAACCCCATGCTCCCCACTTTTGTCTGGCGATCTTGTCTACTTCTAATATCCAGGAGAATAAATACATATTTTTCTTTGGGTTCACTTTCTTATTGAGCTTCTCTAGGATCCCGAATTATAGGCTCAGTGTCCTTTGTTTATGGCTAAAATCCACTTACAAGTGAGTACATACCATATTCATCTTTTTGGGTCTGGGTTATCTTACTCAGTAAAGTTCTTTTTTAAATTCATTTATTTATTTATTATGTATACAATATTCTGTCTGTGTGTGTGCCTGCAGGCCGGAAGAGGGCACCAGACCCTATTACAGATGGTTGTGAGCCACCATGTGGTTGCTGGGAATTGAACTCAGGACCTTTGGAAGAGCAGGCAATGCTCTTAACCTCTGAGCCATCTCTCCAGCCCCAGTAAACTGTTTTTTATTTCCATCCATTTGCATGCAAAATTCAAGATGTCATTGCTTTTTACCACTGAGTAGAACTCTAATGTGTATATATGCCACACCTTTTTTTTATCCATTCTTCCATTGAGGAGCACCTAGGTTGTTTCCAGGTTCTGGCTATTACAAATAGTGCTGCTTTGAAAGAGTTGAACAAATGCTTTTGTAGTATGATTTGTTATCTCTTGGGTATATTCCCAAGAATGGAATTGCTGGATCCTGAGGTATGTTGACTTCCAGATTCCTGAGAAACCACCACACTGCTTTCCAAAGTGGTTGCAAAAGTTTGCACTCCCACCAGCAATGGATGAGTGTACCCCTTACTCCACAACCTTTCCAGCAAAGGCTATCATTGGTGTTTTTTATTTTAGCCATTTTGACAAGTGTAAGATGGTATCTTAAAGTTGTCTTGATTTGCATTTCCCTGATCGCTAAGGAAGTTGAGCATGTGGTGGTTTAGATTAAAGCAGACAAATTGTGATAAGTTTATACAACTTTAATGCAAAGACCAGACTCACGCAACCAGGGTTCCTGCAGAGCGAGCCCAATTTATCAGTAAACATTCACCCGAGGCAAGCCCACCCCCAATGGGTGGGCTTATCCCTACACTTAAGTGTCTTTTGGCCATTTGAACTTCTTCTGTTGAGAATTCTCTGTTCAGCTCAGTGCCCCATTTTATAATTGGGTTGATTAGCCTTTTACAGTCTAGTTTCTTGAGTTCTTTATATATTTTGGATTTCAGACCTTTGATGCAGGATTGGTGAAGATCTTCTCCCATTCAGTAGACTATTTGTCTTAATGACAATGTCCTTTGCTTTACAGAAGCTTCTCAGTTTCAGGAGGTCCCATTTATTCATTGTTGCTCTTATTGTCTGTGCTACTGGGGTTATATGTGGAAGTGGTCTCCTCTGCCCATGTGTTGCAGACTACTTCCCACTTTCTCTTCTATCAGGTTTAGTGTGGTCAGATTTATATTGAGGTCTTTAATCCATTTGGATTTGAGTTTTGTGCATGGTGATAGATATGGTTCTATTTTCATTCTTCTACAAACTGACATTCACTTATGCCAGCATCATTTGTTAAAGATGCTTTCTTTCTTCCATTGTATACTTTTAGCTCCTTTGTTGAAAATCAGGTGTTCATAGGTTTGTGGATTAATATCTGGGTCTTGGATTCAAATCCATTGGTCAACATCTCTGTTTTTATGCCAACACCAAGCTGTTTTCTTTACTGTAGCTCTTTAATAGAGTTTGAAGTCAGGGATGGTAATGCCTCTGGAAGTACTTTAATTGTATAGGATTGTTTTGGCTTTCCTGGTTTTTTTGTTTTTCCATATAAAGTTGATTATTATTCTCTCAAGGTCTGTGAAGAATTTTGTTGGGATTTTGATGGGGATTGCATTGAATCTATAGATTGAATTTGGTAGAATTGCCATTTTTACTATGTTGATCCTACCAATCCACAAGCATGGGAGATCCTTCCATTTTCTGGTATCCTCTTCAATTTCTTTCTTCAAAGACTTAAAGTTCTTGTCAAATAGATCTTTCACTTCCTTGGTTAGAGTTACCTCAAGATACTTTATGCTATTTGTGGCTATCGTGAAAGGTGATGTTTCTCTGATTTCCCTCTCTGCTTATTTGTTCTTTGTGTGTAGGAGGGCAACTGATTTTTTGGAGTTGATCTTGTATCCTGTCACACATTACTAAAGATGTTTATCAGCTGTAGGAGTTCTTTGGTAGAGTTTTTGGGGTCACTAATGTACACTATCATATCATCTGCAAATAATGAAAGCTTGACTTCTTCTTTTCCAATTCTTATCCCCTGGATCTCCTTTTGTTGTTATTGTTATTGCTAGAATTTCAAGCACTATATTGAAGAGATATGGAGAGAGTGGAGAGCCTTGTCTTGTTCCTGATTTTAGTGGAATGGCTTTAAGTTTCTCTCCACTTAATTTGATGTTAGCTGTTGGCTTGCTGTATATAGCTTTTATTATATTTAAGAATGAACCTTGTATCCCTAATCTCTCCAAGACCTTTATCATAAAGGGATGTTGAATTTTGTCAAATGCTTTTTTTCAGTGTCTAATGAAGTGATCAGATGGTTTTTTCTTTCAGTTTATTTATATGATGGATTACGTTGATAGAGTTTCATATGTTGAACCAGCCCTACATCTCTGGGATGAAGCCTACTTGATCATAATTGATATTTTTTTCAATACGTTCTTGGATATGGTTTGCCAGTATTTTATTGAGAATTTTTGCATCGATGTTCATCAATGAGATTGGCCTGTAATTCTCTTTCTTGGTTTAGTATTCATGTGGTTTTGGTATTGGGTAACTGTAGCTTCATAAAAGGGGTTTGGCAATGACTCTTCTGATTCTATTTTGTGGAAATACATTAAGGAGTAAAAGTATTAGCTCTTCTTGGAAGTTCTGGTAGAATTCTGCATTGAAACCATCTGGTCCTGGGCTTTTCTAGTAGGGAGGTTTTTGATATCAGCTTCTAATTCTTCGCGACTTACAGGTGTATTTAAATTGTTCACCTGGTCTTGGTTTAACTTTGGTATATGGTACTTATCTAAATAATCCCTATTTCTTTTACACTTTCCAATTCTGTGGCATACAGGCTTTTGTAGTAAGATCTAATGATTTTCTGAATTTGTACTGTGTCTGTGGTTATGTTCCCCTTTTCATTTCTGATCTTATTAATTTGCGTGTTCTCTCTCTGCCGTTTGATTAGTTTGGATAGAGGCTTATCAATCTTGTTGATTTTCTCCAAGAACCAGCTTTTTGTTTCATTGATTCTTTGGTCTGTTTTCTGTATCTATTTTGTTGATTTCAGCCCTCAGTTTGATTATTTCTGGTCTTCTACTTCTCCTGGGTGAGTCTGCTTCTTTTTTTCTAGAGCTTTCAGGTGGGCTGTTAAGTCTCTAATGTGTGCTTTCTCTTTTTTTTTTTAATGTGGGCACTTAGTGCTATGAACTTTCTTCTTAGCACTGCTTTCATAGTGTCCTATAGGTTTGAGTATGTTGTTTCTTTATTTTCATTGAATTCAAGGAAGACTTTAATTTCTTTCTTTATTTCTTCCTTGACCCAGGGGTGGTTCACTAGTTGACTATTTAGTTTCCATAAGTTTGTGGGCTTTCTGGTGGTACAATTGTTGAATTCTAAATTTATTCCATTGTGATCTGTTAGTACACAGGTGGTTACTACAATTTTTTTGTATCTATGGATGTTTGCTTTTTTTTTTTTTTTTTTTTTTTTTTACAAATTATGTGATCAATTTTTGAGAAGGTTCCATGCAATGCTGAGAAGGTATATTCTTTTCTCTTCGGGTGGAATGTTCTATAGATGTCTGTTAAGTCTATTTGGTTTATTACATCTGTTAGTTCTCTTATTTCTCTATTAAGTTTCTGTCTGGTTGACCTGTCCATTGGTGAGAGAGGAGTGTTGAAATCTCCTACTATTAGAGTGTGGGTTTTGATGTATGCTTTCAGTTCTAGTAATGTTTCTTTTATATGGATATTCAGGATTGAGACTTCCACTGTATTGTTCCTGTAATGAGAATAAAGTGTCATTCTCCATCTCTTCTGATTGATTTTAGTTTGAAATAAATTTTGTTAGATATTAGTATAGCCACACCCACTTGTTTCTTTTATCTAACGGATTGGAAAGCCTTTTCCCAACCCTTTAAACAGAGGTAGTGTTTGTCTTTGAGTTAGAGGTGTGTTTCTTGTAAAAGCAGAATGTTGCATCCTGTTTTTGTATCCATTTTCTTAACCTGTGCCTTTTTATAGGTGAAGTGTGTCCATTGATATTAAGTGATATTAATGACCAGTGGCTGCTAACTCCGGTTATTTTTTCTGGTTGTAGTGTTTGCGTGTTTCCCTTCTTTGAGTTGTGCTGGTGGAGGGTTGTTAGATGCTTGTGTTTATGGTTTAGTTTGTGGTTTTCCTTCTATCACTTTCTAGAAGGCTGGGTTTGTGGCTACATATTGTTTAAATCTCTTTTTGTCCTGAAATATCTTGCTTTCTCTATCAATGGTGAATGCGAGCTTTGCTGGATATAGTAGTCTGGGCTTGCATCCATGGTCTCTTAGTGTCTCTAGCACATCTGTCCAAGACCTTCTGTCTTTCCTGGTTTCCATTAAAAATTCAGGTGTAATTCTGATAGATATCCCTTTATATGTTACTTGACCTTTTTCTCTTGCAGTTCTTAATATTTGTTCTTTATTCTGTATGTTTTGTGTTTTGATTATTATATGGTGAGGGAATGCTCTTTTTTGATCCACTCTATTTGGTATTCTGTATGCTTCTTATACCTTCATAGGAATATCATTCTTTAGGTTGGGAAAAATTTTTTCTATAATTTTGTTGAATATATTTTCTGGGCCTTTGAGCTGTAATTCTCCTTTTTCTACTTCTATCATTCTTAGGTTTGTTTTTTTTTTTTTTCACGGTGTCCCAGATTTCCTGGATGTTTTGTGTTAAGAATTTGTTGGATTTGTTATTTTCTTTAATCAATGAGTTTATTTCCTTTATAGTATCTTCGGTGTCTGAGATTCTTTCTTCTATCTCTTGTATTCTCTTGGTTATGCTTGTCTCTGTAGTTCCTGTTAGTTTACCCAGATTTTCCATATCCAGCCTTCTCTCGGTTTATGTTTTCTTCTTTATCTCGATTTCATTTTTCAAGTCTTGAACTGTTTCCATTACCTGTTTGTTGCTTTATCGTGGTTTTCTTGGCTATCTTTGAGAGATTTATTCATTTCTTCTACCTTTTTGTTTGTCCTCTCCACTTCTTTACAGCAGTTTTTCACATCCTGTTTAAGGTCCTCTATTATTTTTCATAATGTTATGTTTAAAGTTGATTTCTTCTACTTCTTCTGGAGTAGGTTGTTCAATTCTTCTTCTTGCATTATCCCTGGATTCTGGTGATGTCACGTTGCCTTTCAGGTTGCTGGAGGAATTCTTCCATTGATGCCTGCCCATCTCTTCCTTCAAATGCAGCCAGGAGAGTCTTGGTCCAATCTTTGCTGTGAATGACTCTCTGGGTGGATCTCCTCAGTGCAGGAGCAGGAACTGTTCCTGGGCCACAGACCAGTCTGGATGGATCTCCTCAGCACAGGAACAGGGACTCCTAGGTAGTCCAAGGACCCCTGCAGACAAAAGGGTGATCTTGGGGGGAGGGCAGGGTCATGTGGAACAAAGAAAACCCTGCAACAAAAGTTGAAGGTGCACTGCACTCCCTTGCATGGACCTTCTGGCCTGCTGGGCTGTCAGACACTCATCCCTCTTGGTGGATAGCCTTAGTGCAGAAGCAGGAACTGTTCTTGGTTCAAGGACCTTGCAGACAATAGGGCAGGCTTGGGGGAGGCAGGGTGGTGTGTAACAAAGAAGCCCCTGCAGCAGGACCTTAGGGGGCCCTGTGCTCCCTTCTCAGACTATCTGACCCAGGATGGCACACACTCACCCTTCTGGATGGAATTCCTTAGCACAGAAACAGGGTCACCCGGTAGTCCAAGGACCCTGCAGACAAAAGGGCAAACTTGGGGGGAGGGCAGGGTTGTGAGGAACAAAGAAGACCCTGCAGCAGAAGCTGAAGGTGCCCTGCACTCCCTTTGCGGGGACCTTCCGGTCTGCTGGGCTGGCAAACATTCACCCCTCTCATGAAATTTTTTGTATTTCTTTTCTTTGAAGAGTGCACTTAAGTCCACGTGGAGAGCCGATCTGAAACAACTCAAAACCAAAATTTATTTATCTGCCTGACGAGTTAGAGTGGGTGTGGGAGGGGTCACTTTGAATCAGACCAACTCTGCCGCTGTGGCGGTTTGTGTTGCAAACCGCAGGCAGGGAGGGATTTAAAGTGGCACCCGGAAGTGTACTGTGAGCCTGGGAGCGCTAGGGGCTAGCTAGCGGCCGGCTAGTGAGCGGAACATAGCGCCCACTGTGGGCGGCTCGGGGAGGGGGTGAGGGGGGGGCGGGGAGTCGCTGCTGGGACACGCAGCGTGGTGGCCCGAGACCAGAGCCTGTACCGGGAGCTGAGGGCTGAGACCGCTGCAGTGGGCGCGCAGCTGCAGGCAGCTCTGGCGGGCCCGCGTGGGGGAGGTGCGCGACCGCCCAGGACCGCTGTGGGCGCAGCAGGCTATGGGGCGGGGGCAAATCTGCCACAACGTTGGACGCCAATTGAAGGCGGATTTAATTAATTCAGACAAATAGTGATAAGTATATATACAACTTTAATGTAAACAAACTCACGGACACCAAGGTTCCCACGGAGCACAGGAGACAGGAAGGGGCCCGCAGCTTCTGCGTGCCTAATTTATCATTCAACCTTCGCCCGAGGCCACCCCGCCCACAAAATGGGTGGGCTTATCTCTACACTTTTTTTTTTTTATCTCTTTTCTATGTTCTCTTAAATTTTATTTTATTTTATATTAGGATGGAGGCTGCAGGGGTAGAGGGTGGAATAAAAGGGACAGGGAGGTGAATGAGATCAAGACACATGATGTGTAAGCAGATAGAATAAAAATAAATAAAAAGAAAGAACACTTTAAAAAGCATTTGAAAAAGAGTGAAAATAAGAGTGAGATAGGGAGAGTTAAAGAATTAGAAATAGCAGCCATGACACTGATCATAGAGGTCGGTCAAGAAGCCTCTTCTGAGAGCACTCTCCATTTCTGAGCAAAATTATTGAGCAGTTGTCTCTGGATTTGTAGCACAGTGGAAAGGGCTGATCTTTAACTTTATAGGGGCTGAGCAACGTTTCACACTGAAAGTTTATTTCAGTGTAGAGGAAGTCACAAGGAACACGGAGGAGCCAAATTTTGTAAACTGAGGGTAGTTGAGCCACAGCTGAGACAGCTCCTACGCTCTGTCTTAGAGTGAGCTACAGGAGATGTTTTCTTGACTAAAGCTGTGTCCTAACAAAGGTGCAGAGACCATGATTTGACAGTGGAGGTGAACTCAGAGAATGAATGGATTCCCCTAAAATAAGAGCTTGAGAGGGGATTAGGGTTTATGCTGTGTTGGTGTAGATGAGGCAGAGAAGGATAGAGGCTCATCAGCAGGAAGTTCTCAGTGAACAGTATATGGGGAGGAGAAGGGGAAAGCCTACTTCAAGTTCTTATCATTGCCATTATATCCCGAAGACTGATGTTTTCACCTAAGACAGGGTGACTGTCCTAATTAAAATCAGGCCAGGGTGGGCTACCTAGATGGCTCATTGGGTAAAGACACTTGCACTTAGTCAGTTTCTAAGTTTCACAAGGCTAGTGTCAAGTTCCTCATCTTCAACCTCCATAATGTATGTTATCTTTCCCTCATTGATATATGCATTTGCAAACATACATCTATGTTTGTTCTCTCTCTGACATACACAAAGACTGTGGCATTAGGCTATTTATGTTGTCTATCAACATGAGATTCCCTCAAAAGGCAGTGTGCTATTATGCTCATTCATTCATTCATTCATTCACTCATCTGTTCATTCAAAAGTGTCTGAGCCTTTTCAGTACCTTGACCTTCCCCAAAAGAAGCTAAATTCTGTCCCCTAAAGCTCAGGTTACCATAAACTGGAAGGCAGACTGGCATCCAGAAGGTGAAGTCAGGGGTGGACTAGAATCCAGTTAATCACATATGGAGACTGAGGATGGACACAACTGCTAAGAGCACAGGGCACAACTTTCCACTGTATGTAAGGGGTACAAGATTCCTCTTTCTTCCATTCTAGCCTCACTTTTACTCCTTTAAAAGAAAATTTAAAAGTTTATCTATTTACTGGTGTTTTGTCTGCATGTGTGTCTGACTACAACATGTGTGCAATGCAGTACCTGCAGAGTCCTAAAGAGGGCGTCAGATCTCCCAGAAATGTAGTTACAGGCAATGCTGAGCAGCCATATGGGTGTTGGTAATTGAACTCAAGTCCTCTGAAGGAGCAGCCAGTACTCTTAACCAATAAGCCTTCTCTCTAGCTGCTAGTCTCACGTTCTTTCTCCCCCTGCTCTGTTTTTATTTAAATAACATTTTTCATTTATTTTATCTACCAACCAGTTTACCCTCCTTCCTTTTCTCCCATCTCCCTTTTCCCCATCTACCTCTTTCTTTTCCTCCAGATTCATTCAGAAAGGGACAGGCCTCCCATGGGCTTGCACAAAGCATGGATCATCAAGTTGAGGCAGGGTTGAACTCCTCCCCTCATGCTGAGGCAGGCCATGTAAACCAGCATGGGGAACAGGTTGCCAAAAGTCAGCTAAGCACCAGAGGTCCTGCTCTCACTGTTAGAAGCCTTACTAAGACACCCAGCTATGCGATTGTCACACACATGCAGAGGACATAGGTAGGTCAGTCCCAGGCAGGTTTCCTGACTATTGGTCCAGAGTCAGTGAGCTCCTGTGAGGTCAGGTCAGCTGTCGCTGTGGGTTTCTCCAACAGGACCCCTGGCTAGTACAATCCCTCCTCCTTTTCACAAGACTCAGGGGGCTCTGTGCAGTACTCATCTATGGATCTCTATGTCTGCTTCCATCAGTTACTGGATAGAGTATCTCTGATGGCAATTAGGAAGTCAGCAATTTGCTTACAGTAGATGGCCAGTCTAGGTACTGTCTCCCTCATTGCTGGGAGTCTTAGTAGGGGTCATCCTTGTGGGTGCCTGGGGGTTTCCCTAATCCTGAAATGTCTACCCATCAACATGTCTCTTTTGTTACTCTCCCCCTCCATCCTGCCTCCAAACTGCTAACCCATTCCCTCTAGTTTGCATCTCTTCATTCCCTAGTCCCCACTACCAGTTTACTGAGGATATCTCTTCTATTTCCCCTTCCCAGGGGAATCCATGCATCCCTCTTTGGGCCCTCCTCTTTATCTAGCCTCTTTGGGGCTGTGGATTATAAGTTGGTTATTCTAAACTTTACTCTTAATAATCACTTATGAATTAGTACATACTACATTGGTCTTTCTGGGTCTGGGTTACCTCACTCAATGATTTTTTTTTCTGGTTCTATCAATTTGCCTGCAAATTCCTTGAGGTCATCACTCTTTTTAAAAATTGACTAATTATTTATTAATTAAAAATTTCCACCTCCTCCCTTCTCCCATTTCCCTCCCACTCCCCCCACTCTCCCTTCCTCTCCCTCTCCAGTCCTAAGAGCAGTCAGGGTTCCCTGCCCTGTGAAAAGTCCAAGGTCCTCCCCCCTCCATCCAGGTCTAGGAAGGTGAGCATCCAAACAGACTAGACTCCCACAAAGACAGTCCATGCAGTAGAATCAAAACCCAGTGCCATTGTCCTTGGTTTCTCAGTCAGCCCTCATTGTCAGCCACATTCAGAGAGTCTGGTCTGACATGCTCCATCAGTCCCAGTCCAGCTGGCCTTGGTGAGCTCCCATTAGATCAATCCCACCGTCTCAGTGGGTGGACATACCCTTTGTGATCCTGACTTCCTTGCTCATGTTCTCCCTCCTTCTGCTCCTCATTTGGACCTTGGGAGCTCAGTCCAGTGCTCCAATGTGGGTCTCTGTCTCTATCTCCATTCATCGCCAGATGAAAGTTCTATGGTGATATGCAAGATATTCATCAGTGTGGCAATAGGATAAGACCAGTTTAGGCACCCTCTATTCTGCTGCCCAAGGAACAAGCTGGGGGACATCTCCTTGGACACCTGGGAACCCCTCTAGAGTAAAGTCTCTTGCCAGCCCCTAAAATGGCTCCCTTAATTAAGATATCTACTTCCCTGCTCCCATATCCACCCTTTCTCCATTCCATCCATCCCATTCCCCCAAGGTCTCCCCAATCCTCTCCTTCTCCCTTCTCTCTCCCCATCTCCACTTACCCCCACTCCCATGCTCCCAACTTTTGCCTGGCAATCTTGTCTACTTCCAATATCCAGGATGATAACTATATGTTTTTCTTTGGGTTCACCTTCTATAATTTGTGATCCTAGAGAAGCTAAATAAGGAGGTCATCACTTTTTAAGCTGAGTAGTACTCCATTGTGTGAATATACCATGTTTTCCCTATCCATTATTCAGTTGAGGGACATCTAGGTTGTTTCTGGGTTCTGGCTATTATGCATAATACTACTATGAAAATAGTTGTGCCAGCGTCCTTGTGGTATGAATGCATAACCTTCAGGTGTTTGCCTAAAACTGATATAGCTGGGTCTTGAGGTAGACTGATTCCCAGTTTTCTAAGAAAATGTTATACTGTTTTCCAAAGTGGCTAGCCTTACTTTCAACCTTTTTGTTCCATCTCAGTAAAGCTCATTGCAATATGGAATCACTGGAATCACTGTTGCACAATGCAATTGAATGGCAAAATGTCTATTTGTTCTTTTTTTTTTAGAGATTCACAAATAAATTGTTTTTATTTATTTTTTTGAGTCTAAGGATATGTTACTTTATTTTTTCTTTCTTTTTTATTTTTTTAATTAATTTATTTTTTAATTTATTTATTTATTGAAGATTTCTGTCTATTTGTTCTTAATTTATCAAAGCATACGTAAGTCTTTGATACAGAGCGGTAACTTTGGCTAACAGCTATCAACTGGTACGGTTTGTCATAGCCACCAACCAAATTATTATGTGGCTTGCACACAGTGGCAGAGCGACAGTGTTCACCAATGGATCTCGGCTTTGGGAATGTCATCCAGGTGTATGCAGGATTTTTCACCTTACAAATCTGAAATACTGAGATTTAAACTGAAGAACATGTGTATCACCATAGAAACAGTCCATCAATCTTTGTGACTGCTGGGTTGTATTTGGGGTTGTGTCCACTTTGAACACCCAGGAATGGTTTGAGCATTTAGTGCAGGACACATACAGTGTATACGAACTGCAGTATCAGAATATTTGATGTGATTTAAGCCTCCTGAGATCAGGATGTGTGTGTGTGTGTGTGTGTGTGTGTAACATAAGCGTGGATTGTGTGGGTCTCAATGTACATATAGGCCCAATAAAAACCTTGGGAGTCAGGGGAGGTTCTGGTTAAGGAAACTATGGAATCTTACTGGAGCGGGCTCGGGGAGATGACCACTAGGAGGTTCTAGCTCCAGAACATTGTCCCAGAATCCTGACTCCAGGTAAGCTGGGGAGCGTGGACAGGCCATGAGAGTCACATTTAGGCTAGGTCACCTGGGCATGTTCTTCTGAGTCTCAGTATGGAGAGAATAGCTGCAGACGTGCTCAGGCTCTTAGTCAATTGTTCTGACGGGCTTATGGGACTTTATAGGAATGTCATGGTCTCCAAGGGGAGGAATAGAGGATACAGGTGCTCCTAAGGACTCTATGTCCTCAGGGATTAAGTGTAGCAAATTGTCTCCTGCAAGTAAATAGTAACAGAAGCTGCTGATCTGGACAGCTGTCCTGTCCCAGTGTCATGTCCCTTCATATATCCCTTATAGGCATAGTAACATTAATTTTTGATGTGTGGTATCACTGGAAAAATGAGGCACAGCAAATACGGCGGCCATGTGAGGCTCACAGCATCCATGCTTGGCAGACATGGATCACAAGCTATCTGCCTGCAGCCAGGTGTCCACTGTCTCCAACCTGGAGGACTTCTTAGTCTCTGTTTTTCAGAGATGTTAATCTTGATCATTCACAGCTTGAGAGGACATATTGTCCAGGACGTGAAAGCCAATGGACAGTTAGATTTGACTGTAGAAATAAGTCACCTGCCTCTGAAGAATTTCTGCAGAATTCCAGCGCTCTGCAGGCCAGGAACTAGACAGTGAATCATGTGCTCTCTGGTGTGATACTATCACTCTTACTGGACGGTGAAGGACAGGGCTTTGTTTTTTCCCTTCCGATAGGTCCTGCATCTAACACAGGGCTCTCTATTTTCAGGGAGTCACTAATTTCAAACAGCTTTAGCATCTGTCTGTCAACATAGCTCTTTGTGCTCTTTAGAGAAATAATCCTTCCAGAGATTGGCTTTAGATCCTGGGAATTACTAACAGTGCTCTCATGGAGAAAGTCAGTGTCCCATATCCATAATCCAGATATGTCAAATACACCTGTCCCCTCCAGTTAGAGTTCCTGTAAGTTCTTGCTCTCTACCTTCTACCAGTCAGATCTGCCTCTGACAACTTCCACCTGAGAGGACTACAGAGATGGTTCAGTGGTTAGAACACTGGATGTTCTTGTAGAGGACCCAAGTTTAGTTTCCAGGATACACAGAGCAGCTCATAACCATCTGTTGTTATAGTTCCTGGGGATCCAATGCCCTGTTCTGGCTTATGGGAGCCCCAGGCATACTCGTGGTGCACAGCTATACATGAAGCCAAAATAACAACATACATATTACTTTTAAATAAAAATTCAAAGAAAGAAAAGAGCCACCTGTGTATAAGGAAATATAACTGTATGGTCCTCTCCTGTGGGAGACAGGGCATTATAGGCCAAGACAAATAATGGTTTTCTTTGAAGCTCGCTTGTACCCCACACCTTCCAGATCATTCTGAGACACTTACTTTGCCTTTGGGAACCCAGTGTCTCATGTCAGTCACCATCAAACACTTGGAAATATTGGTCCTTTCTGTGGTCCTGCCTGGGTAGTTAGCTGAAATAAGGCCTGCTCCTGGTCTCATGTGTAAGATTTCTGTACAGACATCGAGTCCCGAGGACAGGCTGTGGATGCTTACTAGGGAAGTTCTATGGGAAATGTTATTCTGTCCTATCTGTAGGACATCCTTGAACAGCAAAGCCTTGGAAGGCACTGGCTCAGGATGAGCAGTGGAGGTCAGTGCAGCTGGAGAAACAAAGCTTTCTGCAGTTCCTGGAGGCCATGGGTCAGTGAAGACCAGGAGAGAAATGGGGCATCTGACTCCAGGTCCTAGGTCTGTACCATCAAGCTCTGCAGTTCAATTCACACATGGCAAAGACATTTCTCCCATACAGCACAGGAGACTGCCATCTCTGAGCACTAAAGTCCTCCTACATCTGCCTGTGAGACATCTGGCTGGCTCTCTAGTTAAGCGTGAGCCAAAGAAAGAGGAACAGGCAGCATGTTTTCTGCCCTGACTTCCTTCAGTGCTACATGATGGCCCAGATCAGAAAGAAAATGGACCCTTACTCTAACTGTTGTTGCTTTATCACAGCGTGAGAAAGAAACAGAACAGCATATGACACGGAAGGGCAGAGAACACGTTCATTTGAATCAATGTTCTTTCTACGAAAGAAAAGACTTTTCAGCTCCTGATGGGCAAGGAGAAGGAAGGATTTAGACATCAGTCACAGGGCAGAAAAATATGCTATCCCACACTGGCATCCTGTCTTTTGACTCTTGAGAGAAATTTCCAAGGACTTTCCTCTGAATTTTTCTGTGGAGGATGCCTAGCCTGTGTGTACACTATTTCATCTTTAGTCAAGGACTTCCCAGGAAACTCTGAAACCTTGCCTACGCCTACCCTACCCTAGATGGAATTAGGAGTCCTGAAGAGCACAGTGAGCAGGATGACAGGCCCCACATTCCCCCTGTGCTGAGGGTATTAGGCAGGCCACATTTGACTTGCTGACCTTGCCTGCTATAGCCCTAGCATGATGTTGCAGTTTTTCCAGTGATCCCCAGGGGGCAGTATCAGGACACCCCTCAACAATCAGAAAATTGTTTCACTGAGTTATGACCTTGCCTAGGAGACTCATTTCCATCCTTGTTGCCACTAACTCAAAACTCCCCACCCAGAGCCTGCTGTTACCTACGTGTTTGAGAACACCTTTCTGTATGGGGATTGTGAAGGTCCTCTCCCTCTTCATTTCTCATAGATGATTTCACTAGGGAATCACTTAGACAAAGAGCAAAGGTGACCCAGGAAGATCAGGGAGGACTTAGGCTCATCTAACACGCAGCTCAGCCAACATGTAATGCTGAAGGTTGGCCTTGAAACACTCCATAGAAAAAAAGAACCCACAGTACTTTCTAGGACACATAGATCACTTCTGTCCCAACATAGTGGACATGAAATTCCTGGGCCTCTCTCCTGGATCAGGAATTTGACTGCTGACATCAGTGATGCAGGATTGATCTTCATCCCTAGTCATCACTCAGCTGCTCCTTTTGCAGCCCTCAGAGTCTGTCCCCTTCCTGCTGGGAGTAAATGCCACCTTCCCAGAGCACTGAGGATGCAGGGAAGACTGGGTGCTCAGCTGAATCTCTGTGTCACGAGGATGCATAGGCAGGATGGAGGCTCCTTCTTTGGTGATGACATACCCAAGGCAGGTCATAGCAGTTGTCAGCCCTGGGATGAGCTGTTGTTCTCTGAGGGCATGAGGATGCTTATCAGCATTGTTGTCCAGTGTGTTGCTCTGAGGTGAAACATAAGGAAAGAAAAGCTGAGAGGGTTGCAGAACAGCACTGAGAATGGAAGGGACAGAGACCCCACCACCCAGAGCCCACTGAACTGTGGAAAGTGCTCCAGCCTGGGAGGTAGCTTGTCTCAGGAGGAAGGACAGCAGAGTCTGGGGACCAGCTGTATTGGAGCTAAAGCTCTTCTCATCAGAGGGAGGACGACATTGAGAGAAGAGAGATGGAGGTGTGCTCTCTGATTCCCTGCAAAGGCTGCACCCCTTGGCAGGGGCTCCTGCTCACAGGTAAGTGTTCCCACTCTCTGACTGTGTGGGGGACGGGAACTCAGAGGCAGCCTGGAGTCTCCTAAAGATGAAAGACACCCTACAGGAGATTTGAGGTTTCTGTTTGCAGTTACAGAGCAGAAGGTACAGTGAGGGACAGAGGCTCAGCAGCCTGAAGCTCCCAGAAGACAGGAGGTGATGGAGGAAGAGAGAAGCCTCAAACACTCCCCGTTCAAAGTCAGTTATATTGGCTGTAATATTCTGAAGTGTGATTCTCCAAATAGAAATCAAACAGGGGTGGGCCAATGAGATGGCTCAGTGTGGAGACATGACAACCTGAATTCAGTCCTCAGCTTCCACAGGGTAGCTTCTTCTCTGCAGGTTCTTCTCTGCCCTTCACACAGGTGTTGTGTGCACCCACACATGGGCACACTGAGACACTTTTGTCCATGCAGCTGCTGTGGCATACAACCACACTTGCACACACTGAAACAGATGCCTTCACAGAGACACACATATAGTACATAAGCAAATATAAAACAATCACACTTGAGCCGGGCGATGGTGGTGCATGCCTTTAATCCCAGCACTCGGGAGGCAGAGGCAGGCGGATCTCTGTGAGTTCGAGACCAGCCTGGTCTACAGAGCTAGTTCCAGGACAGGCTCCAAAGCCACAGAGAAACCCTGTCTCGAAAAACCAAAAAAAAAAAAAATCACACTTGAGTATAACAATTGTAATTTGATCTAAGATGGGGAACTATGTAGATAACCCCATGGAGACATATTACTCCTATCCCTTCCCCCCTCCCTCCCTTCCTCCTTTCCTCCTTCTCTCCATTCCCTTCTTCCTTCTTTCCTCTCTCCACGTCTACCTGAATATTTTTCAGGAAGTAAACCTAAAGAGGTCACACTAATCTCTGTTCTCACAAAGTCCTGCTTCAAGTGAACCTGATCTCTGAGCATCCAGAAAATCAAGTCATGGGCTGACTGGAGCACACAGGGAACAGAGAAAAAAACTCAGAGTGAGAACTCTCTAGGGAAGTCAGAGAGGCACTGCTCCTCACACCAAATATACTATGTGAGGAGGGATATGGGGACACTGTGTGTGTGTGTGTGGGGGGGGTCAGCTGAACCCGAGTACAGAATTCCACAGAGAGCAAATAATAGGCTCTGGGGGAATGGAGGTCATGTTGCTCACCTCCATCAGTGAGGTTGGACATATCCCTAAGGTGAGTAGTGTCACCCCTGCTCAATATTGGTGGTTTTTCTCTGTTCCCTTTTAGCCTTCCTTTTAACCTGTTGGCACCTGCCCACCACTGCCCAAGTCACCATCGAATTAGTGCCGCCCCAAGTGGTTGAAGGAGAAAACGTTCTTCTACATGTTCATAATCTACCAGAGAATCTTTTAGCCTTTGTCTGGCACAAAGGGGTGAGGAATATGAGCCTTGGAATTGCACTATATTCACTGGCCAAGGGTTTAAGTGTGACAGGGCCCATATACAGTGGTAGAGAGACAGTGTACAGCAACGGATCCCTGCAGATCCACAATGTCACCCAGAAGGACACAGGATTCTACACCTTTCGAACCATAAATGGACAAGTAGGAGTTGCATCAATAACAACCACGTACCTTCACGTGTACAGTAAGTGATTCTTGGTGAACTCTGGGTGCTGGGTGGGGCTCATTCCATTGGACACACACAGAAATGTCAAATCCAATCTGTGTCTATTTCCCCTTTGCATGTGTCTCCCTGTTGGAATGTGAGCATTTAGTGCAGGACACACACGGCGGAGCATAATGGCAATAGCCGAGAATCCTTCATTTGACCGTACTTTGCACACAGTTAAATGTGTGGTGCATAATTCAGCCAAAGGTATCAGCCTTTGTTTTGACTCTAGGGGTTCTTAGCAGGAATGTGTCCCTGAGAAAGACCTAGTGATGACTGCAGTCAGAATGGATCTGTCCCCTTCCCCAGGCATCACTCACCAGTCCCTTTGAAGCCTCACAGACATCCCTGCCACCTTCCTGCTAAGAGGATATTTCATCTTTTCAGAGCATTGAGAACTCAGGGAAGACTGGGTGCCCAGATGGGTTTCTGTGTTCCACAGGGAGTGCAGAGGCTCCCTCTTAGCTCTGACAGACTTAGGGCCAGGACACAGCAGAGGCAGCCCCAGGGTGATCTGTGTTATATTAAGGCACAGGGATGCTCATCAGTCCTTTTGATCACCATGTAGTCTGGAGGACTGAAACATAAGGTGAGAAGTAGAGAAGGTTATGGGGCAGCACTGAGAGTAAGAGGGCAGAGTAGTGTTTTGAAAAGAGAACACCCACAGCCCATGGAACTCTGGGAGATGCTCCTTTCGGAAAGGAGGCTCAGCGCAGATGAGGGAAGGACAGCTGAGCTCATGTGTCACAAGGGGAGGACAGACGAGGCCACCGAGACTAGGGATGTAGCCTTGTATCCCTCTGCAAGGGGTCACTGACTCTCAGGGACTCTTGCTCACAGGTGAGGGGAACACAAGTTCACAGTGTGAGAGGAGAGGACTTCCAAAGACTGTCTTGAGTCTCCTAAGGGGGACAAGGACATGAGCGGAGTCTTGGAGCTCATATGAGTGAAGACCCAGGGAAGTCCAGAGGGTCAGCAACAGGAAACTTATTCTTATCCTTGTTGAATATGAAAAAGTAATGGGATGGGGGATTGTTCTTACTCAAACTTAATCAATATGACTACAGTATTCTAAAGACTTATGTTTTCAGCTTGGTGTCCCAAAGAAAAAAATTCAGCCGTTTTAAATCAGGGATGTGGCTCAGTCGGCATAAGCATTTGCTTCATTGTAAAACTGAGACTAATGAACACAAGTCCTCTGACCTCTACCTAGGGACTGTGTACTGCACCTACTCCCACACCTTGAGGCATGCTCTTATACACAAACTCACACACAAATATAAATGAGCCATAAAAATAAAAGCAAATGGAAAAATTCAACTCTATATTCCAAAGTTTATAAATTTCTTAAATAATCCATGGGCATACAGGGTCCTGCAACTTCATTCATTCTCCAAAGGTGTTTGAGTTTTTCTAGGCACCATTTCTTTAAAAAATATAAGACAAATCCAGGCTCTCACAATTGCCTAGTACTAGTGGACTGGAAGTAAAGAAAACTAGAAGGTGAAGTCAGGTGTTCACTGGAACCACAAGAGAAAAAACATAAACAACAGAAGTCAGAGAGTCAGGTGTCAAGGTCTGTAGGGAAAGAGGTCAGGGAGACATGTTCCCAATACCAGTCTACACTGAATGTGAGCAGGGGTCTGAGGGTAGTGAGCCGGGGCCTTGTTGACACCTGAGCAGAGAGTGGCATACAGAGGAAATGACAAGTGCAGGAATATTGAGAACATGGAAGTCAGTACGCGACAGGAAGACACTCACCCACACACCTAGGATAAGTTATGGACAACCTGCTTAGGATACAGGGTCTTAGCCAAATACAAAAGTCCAACTATTGAATGATTTCTATCTTCCCTTCTAGCCTCCATTTTGACCTGTGGCCGCCCCACCTCTTCCCAGCTCACTATTGAATCAGTTCCACCCAGCGTTGCTGAAGGGGAAAGTGTTCTTCTAATGGTTCACAATCTCCCAGAGAATCTTCGAGCCCTTTTCTGGTACAAAGGAGTGACTGTGTTCAAGAACCACGAGGTTGCTCGGCACATAATAGGCAAGAATTCAAGTGTGCTGGGCCCTGCACACAGTGGTAGAGAGACCATGTACAGCAATGGATCCCTGCTGTTCCAGAATTTCGCCAGGAATGACACCGGATTCTACACTCTACGAACTCTGACCACAGATCTGAAAGCTGGAGTAGCCCATGTGCAACTACAGTTGGACAGTAAGTGATTCTTGTGATCATTCAGTGGGTTGAGTTTAGACACACAGGACTCTCTTGCCTGACTTGTGCATAACTCCACTTTGTACTGTGTCTCCATGCTGGTGTTTGAAGATTTAGTGAAGGACAATCATGCTAGAGACAAGCAGCTATAGATCTGGCTCTTGCCCTGACTCCACCCTCAGAGAGGAATGTGTGTGTGTGTGTGTGTGTGTGTGTGTGAGATGGGAAAGGGCAAGTCAGTGCATCAGACTCAGTCTTGTCTTTGGGTTCTCACCAAGAACATGGTACTGAGAAGGACCCTGTTGGCATCAGGCATATCTTGGGATTATCAGAGAGAGGTGAGCCCCAGAAAGCCCTGGTTCCAGACCTCTCTCTCACGTTTGATTACAAGTGACCTTGGGGGGTATTTTTCCGGGTTTGGACTCTTACTTCCTTATGGAGATGAAAGGGAAAACGGTTTTTGGCTGTCCATAGTTCATAAACCAACTAGTGCATTGATTTGAGAGCCGCATTCATGCTATCTCACCTGGGCACCTCCTTTGGAGGCTCAACATGGAGGGCAGAGCTGGATAGGTGCCTAGGTTATCAGCCAACTCTTCTGATGGGCTTTTGAGAATTCACAGGAAGATCAGGTCCCCAAGATAAAGAACAGAGGACACAGGTCCAGCCCAGGGAATTCCTTCAAGAAGTCAAATAGTAAAAGGATCTGATGATCTTGGCATCTCTTAGGCACGAGTTACAGTCATCCTATTGCTAATATCTCACAGTCAAACCCTGAGATGCTGGTTTCCTGGAGAAGATGATAGAAACTTGTGTGATTTCCATTTCTTTCCCAAAAGACCCAGAGAGCCCACACACAAGGCCATTCTGACCTACTGGTGCTTCCTTTGTCTGAGAATAGTACTATGCTAGGGGAGCACGTTCAGCCTCCTTCCTTCTAGCATTTTTCACAGGGAAAGAGAGAGTGACCACAGAGGAGTTACCAAGCAAAGGATGGAAACACCCCTAAAATGTCAAGGCAGACCTGAACTATACCTAAGTCGACAAAAGAGGCTGGAATTCAGGTTTCCACTTGAAACTCTCCACAGAAGGGTGAGACCACACCTCTCCAGGACACAGGGGACCTCCACATACAGGACTTGAATCTCCTGATACAGCTGCTCCTGGATGTCTGTCCTGGATCAGACCTTGAACAGTGACACTGGTGATAATCACTGAGTGTCTTTCCTCTGACATCACTCAGATGGTCCCTTTCCAGCCCTCACAGACATCTGCTACCTTCTGGATGAGAGCAAATTCCACCTCCTGAGCACACTGAGGACTTGAGGACAACCAGGTTCACAGCAGAGTTTCTGTGTCAAAAAGGATGTATAAGAAATGGGAGGATGGAAGGAGGTGGAAATTTTTAATAAATAAAAAAATTAAAAAAGGAGAGAGTCCTCCTCTTTGGTGCTACAGAGCCAAAGCCAGAGATACAGCTGAGGTTAGCTTTAGGGTGAGCTGTTAGACTTTGGGGCACAGGGATGATAACTGGCAGGTTGTGTTTGGTCTGGAGGACTGGAACATAAAGAAAGAGATCAGAGTAGAGAAACACCAAGCAATGTCAAGGAAAGGAGACAGCAGTGCCTTGGACAGGGATCCACCCACAGTCCATCCTGGGTCTGGGACAGCAGAGTTGACTCTGGGAAGAGGAGCTGACTCTGGGACTGCAGAGTGTAGTAGCAGTGCTGGAACTGAAACTCTTCTATGTCCTTGGAGCATGGCACATGAACCAGAGTCTATGGAGCTTCATTGTTCCTCCCTCCAAAGGGCACCATGGACAAGGGCTAGTCTCATAAGTGAAGAGAGAATTGACTGCAGTGTGTGGGAGTGGGAAGCTCAGGTCCTGGCTGAAGTCTCCAAGGAGGACAAGAGTCTGAAGGAGAATCAATGAAAAGACAAGATTCTCCTTCAGACTCTTGTCCTCAGTGGAGATGACACAGAGGTGGACAAGAGGCCAGCAGCAGGAAGTTCTCAGTGAACAGGAAATGGTAAGGGGTAGGGATGAACACCAGATTGTTCTCTACTCAGTGGTGATCGTGTTGGTTACTATATTCTGAAGAAAGATGTTCCCAACTATAATAGCATGACACAGAGAAGAATCTGACCTGGGTGGGTCAGTGAGGTGTTTCAATGAGTGAAGACAAATTCTGTCAGGTCCAGTAACCTGAGTTTAATCTTCCATTCCATGTGATGGAAAGAGAGAACCCTCTTACTCCTCAAAGTTGTCCTTTGCTTCATGTATAAATACTGTGGCACAACCTGGCCGTATATACATATATGTAGTAATACACACGTGTTCACAACTGCATGCATTCACACAAACATAAAATGGAAATAGTTGTAAAAAATTAAATCAAACTAGGGTATCCATGTGGTGATATTTTGTTTGTGATTTAACAAATGAAGCTTGCCTGAAAATCAGAGTGAGGAGCTAAGCCACTAGTTAGCCAAGGAGACCAGGTAGTGATGGTACACATCTTTAATACTAGCATTTGGGAGGCAGAGGCAGACAGATCTCTGTGAGTTCAAGTTTACCCTGGTCTACACAAGATTGATCCAGTCTCAGAGAGAAACAGAACTCATATCTTGGATCCCAGCACTTGGGATCACTTGCTTTTAATCCCAGTACTAGGGGGTGGAGATAAGAGTGATATGGCTGGGCAGAAGAGGAATATAAGGTGGGAGAAGACAGAAGCTCAGAGCATTCATGCTGAGGATTCTTAGAGGCAAGACTGCCCATTCAGTTTGAGGATTTGGTAGAGGCTGAGAGTGTCATAAATAAAACCCTAGACATGCTGGAAATTGGAATATTGGTTGTTTGTTCTCATGTTCAATCATTCATTAATTCTCCACAGGTGTCAGAACCTTTTCTAGGTAGCATGCCTTCAAAAAAATGAGATTAACCTTGGTCTTAACAAAAGCCTATTCCAAGCGGACTTCAAGATGGGCCATAAAATAAAGCTTGAATGTGAAGTCAGGTGCTGATTGGAGCCACAAGAGGAAAGAACATAAATAACAGAAAGTCAGAGAGTCAGGTGTCAAGGTCTGTAGGGAAACAAGCCAGGAAGTCATCCCCCAACACCAATCTACACCAAATGTGAGCTGGAGTTCGAAGGCAGCAAACCAGGGCCATGTTGACAACTGAGCAGATAATGCCATACAGAGAAAATAACAGGTATGGGGACATTGACTGCATGGAGGTCATGTGCTGACCTCCACTCAGTAGGACAGGGAGACACTCACACACCTAGGCTGAGCAATGGACATACCTGTTCAGGATACAGGGCCCCAATTTAGGCAAATACAAAAGTCCTAGTATTAATGATCTTTCTTCCCTTCCAGACTCCCATTGTAGGCATCATCTTACCTCTTCCCAGCTCACTATTGAATCAGTTCCACCCAGCGTTGTGGAAGGGGAAAGTGTTCTTCTAGTGGCTCACAATCTCCCAGAGAATCTTCGAGCCATTTTCTGGTACAAAGGAGTGACTGTGTTCAAGAACCATGAGGTTGCCCAACACATAATAGGCAAGAATTCAAGTGTGCTGGGTCCTGCACACAGTGGTAGAGAGACGGTGTACAGCAATGGATCCCTACTGCTCCAGAATTTCACCAGAAATGACACTGGAATCTACACTCTACGGACTCTGACCACAGATCTGAAAGCTGGAGTAGCCCATGTGCAACTACGGTTGGACAGTAAGTGATTCTTGTGATTATTCAGTGCCATGTGGCGTTTGAACACACAGCACTGCCTTTCCTGTGCATAGTGTCCCTATGTTGATGTTTGAGCACATAGTGGCAGACACACATGATGAAGACAAGGAGTAAAAGAGCATACTTTATTATCTAACATCCCCTGTATCAAGAAAGCCCTGGACACAAAGTAACTCAGTCTAAGACATCAGATTATGTCCAGTCTCTTGGGGATCTAAACTCACATTTCAGTAAGAAAGACCATGTAGGCATCAGGCAGTTGCTGCTTGAGGAAATCATGGCATCTTAACAGGAAGCCTTGGCCACACTTCTCTATCCTAAGCTCAACTACTAGTGATCATAGGAACATTTCGCCAGGGCTAGACTATTCATGCCTCTCAGAGCTGGTTGGATAGAGGAGCAGGGAATCTCAGAGCTGAATGGGAGCAATGGTTTTTGGCTGTCCATGTCAGACTGAGGTAATTATTTTCTCCTAACATGAGTTTCATAAATAAAATCTAGCGACTGTTGCAGAGACAGTGGAGGAGTGATTCCTATTAGTTTGTTCTTCATTGCTTGCTCAGCCTGGTCTTTTATAGCACTCTGGAGTACTTAGGACAAGAGTAGAACTGCTTTTAGGGGGTGGACCCTCCTACATTAGTCACCATTTTAAAACATTGTACTATAGACTTGCCCACAGATCAATATGGTGGTCGCATTTTCAATTGAGTCCTCCCCTTTCAAACCACCTGTACCTTGTGTGACATTAACATAAAATCAGTCATCTTAGTATCTAAGTATTTTTTAATATATAAGCTTTGCAAGAGTATCCAACATCTCCTGGCCTTCACCCAGTCCTAGACTTGTGGACTTCGGGGAAGAGCAGTAAGGGCATCTAGAAGGTGGAGTCAGGGATTGAAACCACAAAGGAAACTTAGGGAAAATATGTAGAATGAAGTTGTGTGGTTTGTGGAGGAAAAGTTCAGAGAAGGCATAATCTCAAACTCAGTGTGCATGAGTGTGAGCAGTGCTTGACTGAGGGGAGGGAGGGTCAGCTATGGAGAGACTCCAGGAGAGAGGTCCATGCAGAAGTGACATATTAGGGGCACTAGTGGAATGCAGGTAATGTTGACATCGACCAGGAAGATTAGACATAGCCACCCATGCATCTTTCGGCTGAATGATGAATCTACCTTTTTAGGATGAAGGTTGCTACCTTTCCATCAAGCACAATGATCTTTGTGCTGACTGTTTCCCTTTTGTCTTTCAGCATCCCTTTCTACATGCTGCAACCTTTTCACTTCTGTCCAACTCATGATAGAGCCAGTGCCACAGAATCCTGTTAAAGGGGAAAGCATTCTTCTCCTTGTTCATAATCTGCCAAAAGATCTGCGAACCTTTTCCTGGTACAAATCATTTTACAGCACCCAGAGTTTTAAAATTGCAGAATACAGAGGAGCCATGAATTCCATTACCTGGGGGCCTGCCTACAGCAGAAGAGAAATAGTGTACATCAATGGATCCCTTCTACTACAGGATGTCACGGAGAAAGATGCAGGATTCTACACACTACAAACTTTAAACAGAGATTTCAAAACTGAAAACACACATATACAATTCCATGTGTACAGTAAGTAATTCTCTTTGGCTCCCAGCTGTTGGCTGTGGCTTATCCTACTTCATACACTGAACTGTCAGGATTGGGCTGTGCCTCCTCTCTCCCCCACTGCATTGTGTTTGGACTTTTACTGCAGGACATGCATAGGGTAGATAAATTTTAATTCAGCAGAACCCCTCACCTGTCTTTATCTGCAGAGAGGAGGTCCTGTGCTGGGTAAACTCAGCCCTAGAATGTCAGCCTTAGCACAGACACTTGGAGCTCTCAGTATGCACATGTCCCCAGAAAGACTCTGTGGGAGTCAGGCAGGTCCTGGCTAAGAAAGTCATGGGATCCTCACAGAAAGCACCAGGAAGCCCTGACTGAAAATCTCTACCTGTGGCTAGACTCTAGATAATACTGGGGGAGCTTTTTTGACTTCCTGTTAGAGCTGACAGGGAACAAGGCTCTATTGGTATTTGGAACCAACTAGTTCTCAACTGTCATGAGAGCTAAGGTTAGCTTAGGTCACCTAGATATCTTCCTCAGAGACAACACAAGGAGAGACTAACTTGTCAGGTGCCCAGTCATTAAATAACTGTCTTGATGGGTGATGGAATTATGAGACTTCACAGGAAGGTGAGGGTCCCCAAGGGGAGTAACAAAGGACAGATGTTTTTTTTTTTTTGCAAGTGATTGTCCTCTGTACTCCAGCCCTTGAATGCTCTCCTGCAGGAAAGTAGTAATATTTCCTCTAGTAATCATTAGGTGACTAGAGAAGAACACACAATCAATAAATACTTCAAAAATTATTTCCAGGAGCCATGAGCTTAATTGTAGCCTACATTCCGACCATGTCCGTATGGATGTGGAGGTCACCGACAGTTTTCTTAGACCTATTGGTTGCTTCCTGTGTTTCTAAGCATGAATCTCTGCCAGAAGATCCTATGTTATTACCCTCTACCTCCTGGCACATCCCATGAGGACTTGACCTAGATAGATGTCAGCTACATCCCCACACAGACATTGAGAGATCCAAGGCACAGCTCAACCATCACAGGAAGATGGAGGGTCCCCCTGAAATCCTTCCTAGGATGATGGAGCCTCTGCTCTCTCTCCAGGACTCAGGTCACCTCCTGTTTCACATCCTCATGAATCTCCTCCTGGGTTTTATGACAATGTATCTTGACTAGTGACTCCACTGAGAATGGGTCTGTCCTCTCTTCAAGGCATCACTTAGATGGTTCCTTTATAGCCCTCAAAGTCATCACTGTCACCTTCTTGTGGGGAGTAAATGCCAACTTTTCAGAGCATTGAGAACACAGGGGAGACTAGGCACTCAGCTAGGATTCTGTGTCATAAAGGACACATTGGGAGAACAGAGCAGAGACAAGTCCTGGGGTAAGCTTTTGTCCTAGGGCACAGAGATGACTATCAGCCTTGTTGCTCACTGCATGTTATAGAGGAATGAAAAATATATAGAGAATCTGACTGTGACACCAGGCAGGACTAAGTGTTTAAGGGACAGAGCATGGTCTTGGAAATCATCCTGACAACAGCCAGTATGTCAGCATTAACCTGAGATATGTGCCTGCCTGTTAGAAGGCTGAGCTCAGAGGAAGGAAGGCTGTAGGGATCGAGGGCAGTGCTGGAACCAAAGGTGTTCTTCACAGAGGGAAGGCAGAGCAGGAAGCAACCTCCATGAAGGTGCACTGTGCATTTCTCTGCAAAGGGTGCAGCCCCTGGTAGTGGCTGCTGCTCACAGGTGAGGAGAATACAGTCTGATAGTATGTGGGGGAGGGGAGCTCAGAGTCTGACTGGAATCTCCTAAGGGGGAAAACCAGGAAAGGCTCCCTCAATTTGTCCCCTGACTTCCATGTAGGTGCTGTTATCTGTGTCCATCCCAACACACAGGATGGCATCCACCTGCTCCTGCACAAACACCCACACTCATACCCACTCACACCCACACACCGACTCCCCACACATGCACAAGTTCGTGTAAGCTGGAGTTGTATCTGGTGTCAGTAGCTCCACACATGAACATTTCATAAACACCTGGACATGCAAATCCATGGACATTTGATCTTCCATCTGCTCTCATGTATCTGAGCCTGAACCGGCATTCAGCCTTCCAGAAAAATCACATTAGTTTTCCTAACAAGGGCCCGACTCTAGTGGACTGGAAGACAGACCAGGAGGCCTATCTTTAAGTGAAGTCAGGGGTTGACTGCATCCAGAGAAGAGAGAGATGTAAGGGGCCAGAAGGTGAAGACTGGGAGCCCGTAGAGTGTGAGGTCAGGGAAGGCATCCTACCTCCATGTTTTCTGAGTGTGAACAGGCATGTGAGAACAGTGAGTGTGTAAACATGTGTGGAGACAGTTCTCCACATAGGAAGTGATGCATTCAGGTGCACAGAGGTCATGGAGGTCATTTGCTTACTTTCCCCCTCTGAGTTTGACAAACACTTTCATCTACCTCAGCTGAGTGATTACTGAGCTTCTCAGTAACCAGGCCCCTTCTTTTCATCAAAGATAAAGGTCTCAGTATTGATTTGTCTCTCTTCCCTTGTACTTTCCCTTTTTAGACTGCAGGCTTCCTCCCATCACTGCCCAGCTCACTATCCAGTCAATGCCACCAAACGCTGTTGAAGGGAAAAACATTCTCCTAGTTGCTCATAATATCCCAGAGAATCTCCGATCATTTGTCTGGTACAGAGGGGCAACCACTGTCAACAGACACAGAATTGCACAGAATGTTATAGCCACTAACAGAAGCCTGCTGGGGCCTGCACACAGTGGTAGAGAGGTTGTTTACCCCAATGGATCTCTGCTGCTCCACAATGTCACCCAGAAGGACACTGGATTCTACACCCTAAGAACCTTAAATACACAGTTGGAAACTCAAGAAACACAAGTGTATCTCCACATATACAGTAAGTCATTCTTTGTGACCTCTGTTTCTGGTGGGGTTGATTTCCCTGTGCATACCAGGACTCTCCATTGTGGAATGACTGTGTCCTCTTTACATTTTGTCTCCACATTGGTTGGGGTTTGAACACTTAGTGCAGGATGCACATTGGGTAGACATAGTAATGGAGACCAGAATCCTTCACCTGACTCCACCTACAGAGGATGTCAGTCAGCCTCAGAATCTTGAGGCTCTCACCATGAACATGGCCTTGAGCAAGACACTATGGGAGTCAGGCGTGAACTATCTGGGAAACCATGGTTTTATTACAGTGAGGGACTCTGGAAGCTCTGACTCCAGACCTGTGTTTCAGGCTCAACTCCAGGTGATCACTGAGAGCTTGTTTCCAGTGCTAAAATTTACTTCCTGCTGGAGCTGACAGGGAACAAGTCTTTACTGACTGTCCAAAACCCACAGAGTGTAAAACCAGCTGTGCATTGCCACTGCAACTGTAGTTACGCATGTCATCTGGGCTTCTCCTACTCATAAATCTCAGCACACAGGTGCAAGGATGCAAGTCAATGCTTCTGATGTGCTTAGGATACTTCAAAGAGGGTCAGGGTCCCCAAGGGGAAGGACAGAGGAGAAAGTTATTTCAGGCAGCTGCTTTTCCTCAGGGATCTAACCTAGGGAACTGTCTCCAGCAGGTAAATAGTAACTGGTGCTTCTGACAGGAGAAGCTTCCCTATCTCAAGGGCAGGCCATTGCTCATATCTAAATGACTCAAAGATACAACGATCATGTATTTTGTGCACTAGTGAAGGGAAACAGAGTCCCAGGAAACGCAGATTGAATCAGGGTCACACAGGTCATGGGTGACAGATCCAAACCACAAGAAATCTGTCTGTTGTCATAGCGTGCATGTTTCCACCCTGCAAGTTTTATTAAGTGTCTGTCGATTACAGAGGGGCTGATTGAGATATCTGAAGGGCTATTGTCATTTTTTTTTTCTTCACAGAGCCTGTAACACAGCCTTTTATCCGAGTCACCAATACCAAACCTATAGTACAAAGCTCTGTAGTTCTCACCTGCCTCTCAGCTGACACTGGTATCTCCACCCGATGGATCTTCAATAACCGGAGTCTGCAGCTCACAAAGAGGATGACGCTGTCCATGACAAAGTGCCAACTCAGAATAGATTCTGTAAGGAGGCAGGATGCTGGAGAGTATCAGTGTGAGGTCTCCAATCCAGTCAGTTCGAAGACCAGTCTCCCAGTCAGGCTGGTCGTGATGAATGAGTGACCTCTCTCCTTTTATCTTACAGCAGAGTGGATGCATTTTTATCAATGGGGTACAATAAGGAGCAAAGTTTTGTGGTGAAAATGATCAGTTACTACTCAGGTAAAGCCAGCATGTTGACTTATGATTGTAATTCTGGGATAAAGGTGTATCCAAGGACAGGCCAAGACATCAAGAGAGACTTATTTAAAAAAAGAGAGAGAGACTTATTTTCTAAAAGTTAAGAAGACGTTAATATAGTAATCAGAATTGCAAAGGAATTAAGAGCTTAGGTTGTGTATCAAATACAGATAATTTTCAGAATCTGTGAAAATCAATTTCATGAGCCCTAATACTTCTGGATGTTCCAAGACTCTTGTTAACATTGTGTAGTATTTGTATGGAGATACATGCATCCTCTTACGCGTTCAAATGTGTTCCATGTATAACTGATTCACATCATACCAGTGCTGGCTCAGCACCAGTCGTCCGTGTGAAGTGAGGGACAGTGACAGGAGAAGTGACTGCTCTTCTTCCCTGTGTACATAACTGTTTACTAAATAGTTTTGACCCACAGTTTGTTTGTTGCACAGAAGTGAAAAACTATGGCAAAAGACTGAACTGGACTGTTCTGTTCCTGTCATTTATAGGGTGGCTTTTGACAAGATTCTTTTTCCTGTTAACATTTTCTGAGACATATACGGGATTTCTCATTTGGCCATTTTGAAGTTTGCAAATAAATGACATTTGCACATTCATATTTTTATATGGTGGTCATCATTTTCCATCCCCAAAGCATTCCTAATCTAGTCCCATTCCCTCCAGCCCTGTGAAACCCCATATATTTATTTCTCTATGCATGTGACAACATAGGACACTTAATTGTTTGTGGTCAATATTAATTTACAGAAGTTTGTTATAGAGGCCACTTGTTCATTTCCCGGCCACCCAGACTCCCAAAATAATCACACAGAAACTGTATTAATTAAATCAGTGCTTGGCCTATTAACTCTAGCTTCTTATTGGCTGCTCTCACATCTTAATTTAACCTATGTCTATTAATTTGTGTATTGCCATGTGGCTGTGGCTTACTGGCAAGGTTCTAGCACACTTGTTCCTGGCAGCAGCTACATGACATCTCCCTGACTCTGCCTCCTTTCTCCCAGCATTCAGTTTAGTTTTCCCCACCTAGCACTTTTCTGCCTTGCTATAGGCCAAAGAACTTTCTTTATTAACCAATGGTATTCACAACAGACAGAGAGAAATCCCATATTACCTCCCCTTTTCTGTCTAAAGGAAGATTTTAATGGCTTTGTGGGAGCCTAGGCAGTTTGGATGCTCACCTTACTAGACCTGGATGGAGGCGGGTGGTCCTTGGACTTCCCTCAGGGCAGGGAACCCTGATTGCTCTTTGGGCTGACGAGGGAGGGAGACTTGATTGGGGGAGAGGGAGGGAAATGGGAGGCAGCGGTGGGGAAGAGACAGAAATCTTTAATAAAAAAATAAATTAAAAAAAGAAAAACTAACTATCAAGCAAGACTTACAGTTATATTTATATTTACTTTATCTTTTATCATAACTAAGGAAAATTATAATTATAACTATCTATTCTTCAACCCCATCAAAGACTCCAGACAGATATAATATTGCCTAAGGAAACAGGAACTGTATTGTAAGAAAATTCCAAACTCTAGAATTGACAGAGACATCTCACTGCCTGGACAGTCACTCAAAGTTCTTCTGTATTATTGGGGCATTCAATATTTTCCATGAAGCAGGAAATTTGAAGTTATGTTTTGCCTTGTAGTGGCAAAGTTCATCAGTTTCTTTCTTCTGTGTCCTGAAGAATATCTGGCAGACTCTTTCATGAAGCAGGAACCCCGAAGGATCATCTCACCTTTAGGCCAGTTCAACAGTCATTTCTCTATGGGTTCTGCATGTCCATTCAAACAGCATAACATCAAGCAGTCCAGGCAAGAGCAGTATCTTGCCAAAATAGCTAACAAACTTCATAACAAGCCTCTTTGATGCCTGTCATATTTTTGAAGTAGATTGCTGCTGCCAGGAGCAAATGTGTCTCATTGTCATGAAAAGTCCTAGTTCTTAAAACATTTTAAATGCCATATTCCATAGGTCTTTGAAAGGTTTGAAAAGTATCTATCTAACTAAAATATATCTGTATATATCTAGAAAACCTAACTAACATGACTACATGCTTGACTATTATAGATGACTTTCTATTAACCTATATTTCTTTTATTTATTTATTTTATTGAAAAAAATTTCCACCTTCTCCCCGCCTCCCATTTCCCTCACCCTCCTCCCACTCCTCTTTCCATCCCCCCACTCCTCTCCCCCTCCCTCACTAGTCTGAAGAGCAGTCAGGGTTCCCTGCCCGGTGGAAAGTCCAAAGTCCTCCCCCATCCATCCTGGTCTAGGAAAGTGAACATCCAAACTGGCTAGGCTCCCACAAAGCCAGAGCATGAAGTAGGATCAAAACCCAGTGCCATTGTCCTTGGCTTTTCAGCAGCCCTCATTGTCCACCATATTCAGAGAGTCCGGTTTTATCCCATGCTTTTTCAGTCACAGTCCAGCTGGCCTTGGTGAGCTCCCAATAGATCAGCCCCACTGTCTCTGTGGGTGGGTGCACCCCTTGTGGTCCTGACTTCTTTGCTCATATTCTCCCTCCTTCTGCTCCTCATTGGGACATTGGGAGCTCAGTCTGGTGCTCCAGTGTGCGTCTCTGTCTCTATCTCTATCTCTATCTCTATCTCTATCTCTATCTCTATCTCTATCTATCGCCAGATGAAGGTTCTATGGTGATATGCAAGATATTCATCAATATGGCTATAGGATAGGGTCATTTCAGGTTCCCTATCCTCAGCTGCCCCAGGAACTAACTGGGGACATCACTCTGGGCACCTGGGAGCCCCTCTAGGTCCAAGTCTCTTGCCAACCCTAAGATGGCTCCCTTAATTAAGATATGTGCTTCCCTGCTCCCCTATCCAACCTTCCTTTATCCCAATCATCCCGTTTCCCCAAGTTCCCCCCAACCTCCCCTTCTCACTTTTCTCTCCCCCTCTCCCCTTACTCCCTCCCACCACACCCCCAAGATCCCAATTTTTTGCCCGGCAATCTTGTCTATTTCCCATAACCAGGAGGATAGCTATATGTTTTTCTTTGGGTTCACCTTCTTATTTAGCTTCTTTAGGATATCAAATTATAGACTCACTGACCTTTATTTATCTCTAAAAACCCATTACGAGTGAGTACATCCCATGTTCCTCTTTTTGGGTCTGAGTTACCTTACTCAGAATAGTGTTTTCTATTTCCATCCATTTGCATGCAAAATTCGCGAAGTCATTGTTTTTTACCGCTGAGTAGTATTCTAATGTGTATATATTCCACACTTTCTTCATCCATTCTTCCATTGAAGGACATCTAAGTTGTTTCCAGGTTCTGGTTATTACAAATAATGCTGCAATGAACATAGTTGAACAAATGTCCTTGTCATATGATCAGGCATCTCTTGGGTATATTCCCAAGAGTGGCATTGCTCGGTCCTTGGGTAGGTTGATCCCGAATTTCCTGAGAAACCTCCATACTGCTTTCTAAAGTGGTTGAACAAATTTGCATTCCCACCAGCAATGGATGAGTGTACCCCTTTCTCCACAACCTCTCCAGCAAAGGCTATCATTGGTGTTTTTTATTTTCGCCATTCTGACACGTGTAAGATGGTATCTTAAAGTTGTCTTGATTTGCATTTCCCTGATCGCTAAGGAAGTTGAGCATGACCTTAAGTGTCTTTTGGCCATTTGAACTTCTTCTGTTGAGAGATCTCTGTTCAGCTCAGTGCCCCATTTTATAATTGGGTTGATTAGTCTTTTACGGTCTAGTTTCTTGAGTTTTTTTTTTTTTTTTTTTTTTTGGAGATCAGACCTTTGTCAGTTGTGTGGTTGGTGAAGATCTTCTCCCAGTCAATGGTTTGCCTTTCTGTCTTAGTGACAGTGTTTTTTGCTTTACAGAAGCTTCTCAATCTCAGGAGGTCCATTTATTCAATGAGGCCCTTACTGTCTGTGCTGCTGGGGTTAAACGTAGGAAATGGTCTCCTGTGGCCACGTGTTGTAGAGTATTTCCCACTTTCTCTTCTATCAGGTTCAGTGTGTTCGGACTGATATTGAGGTCTTTAATCCACGTGGACTTTAGTTTTGTGCAAGGTGATAGATATGGGTCTATTTTCATTCTTCTACAGATTGACATCCAGTTTTACCAGCACAATTTGTTGAAGACGCTCTCTTTTTTCCATTGTATACTTTTAGCTCCTTTATCGAAAATCAGGTGTTCATATGTGTGTGGGTTAAAGTCAGGGTCTTCTATTCGATTCCATTGGTCGACTTCTCTATTTTTATGCCAATACCAAGCTGTTTTCAATACTGTAGCTCTGTGATAGAGTTTAAAGTCAGGGATGGTAATGCCTCCAGAAGTTCCTTTATTGTATAAGATTGTTTTGGCTATTCTGGGTTTTTTGTTTTTCCATATAAAGTTGATTATTGTCCTATCAAGATCAGTGAAGAATTTTGATGGGATCTTGATGGGGATTGCATTGAATCTATAAATTGCCTTTGGTAGGATTGCCATTTTTACTATGTTGATCCTCCCAATCCAAGAGCAAGGGAGATCCTTCCATTTTCTGGTATCCTCTTCAATTTCTTTCTTCAATGCCTTGAAGTTCTTGTCAAATAGATCTTTCACTTCTTTGGTTAGAGTTACCCCGAGATATTTTATGCTGTTTGTGGCTATTGTGAAACGTGATGCTTCTCTGATTTCCCTCTCTGCCTCCATATCCTTTGTGTACAGGAGGGCAACTGATTTTTTGGAGTTGATCTTTTATCTGGCCACATTACTAAAGGTGTTTATCAGCTGTAGGAGTTCTTTGGTGGAGTTTTTGGGTTCGCTTATGTACACTATCATATCATCTGCAAATAACGAAAGTTTAACTTCTTCCTTTCCAATTCGAATCCCCTTGATCCCCTTATGTTGTTTTATTGCTATTGCTAGAACTTCAAGCACTATATTGAAGAGGTATGGAGAGTGTGAACAGCCTTGTCGTGTTACTGATTTAAGTGGGATGGCTTTGAGTTTCTCTCCATTTAGTTTAATTTTAGCTGTCGGTTTGCTGTAAATAGCTTTTATTATATTTAGGTATTACCCTTGTATCCTTAATCTCTCCATGACTTTTATCATAAAGGGATGTTGAATTTTGTCAAAAGCTTTTTCAGCATCTAATGAAATGATCATACGGTTTTTTCTTTCAGTTTATTTATATGGTGGATTACATTGATAGATTTTCGTATGTTGAACCAGCCCTGCATCTCTGGGATGAAGCCTACTTGATCATAATGGATCATTTTTCTAATGTGTTCTCGGATACGGTTTGCCAGTATTTTGTTGAGGATTTTTGTGTCGATGTTTATGAGTGAGGTTGGCCTGTAATTCTCTTTCTTGGTTGAGCCTTTGTGTGGTTTTGGTATCAGAGTGACTGTAGCTTCATAAAAGGAATTTGGCAATGACTCTTCTGTTTCTATATTGTGAAATACATTAAGGAGTAAAGGTATTAGGTCTTCTCAGAAGTTCTGGTAGAATTCTGCATTGAAACCATCTGGTCCTGGGCTTTTTTTGTTAGGGAGATTTTTGATAACAGCTTCTAATTCTTCACGACTGACAGGTCTATATAGATTGTTCACCTTGTCCTGATTTAACTTTGGTATATGGTATTTATCTAAAAAAGTGTCCATTTCTTTTACATTTTCCAGTTTTGTGGCATACAGGCTTTTGTAGTAAGATCTAATGATTCTCTGAATTTCCTCTGTGCCTGTGGTTATGTCTCCCTTTTCATTTCTGATCTTATTAATTTGCATATTCTCTCTCTGCCGTTTGATTTGTTTGGATAGGGGTTTATCAATTTTGTTGATTTTCTCCAGGAACCAGCTTTTTGTTTCATTGATTCTTTGGATTGTTTTCTGTGTTTCTATTTTGTTGATTTCAGCCCTCAATTCGATTATTTCCAGTCTTCTACTCCTCCTAGGTAAGTCTGCTTCTTTTTTTTCTAGAGCTTTCTGGTGGGCTGTTAAGTCTCCAATGTGTGCTTTCTCTGTTTTCTTTAAGTGGGCACTTAGTGTTACGAACTTTCCTCTTAGAACTGCTTTCATAGTGTCCCATAAGTTTGAGTAGGTTGTTTCTTTATTTTCATTGAATTCAAGGAAAACTTTAATTTCTTTCTTTATTTCTTCTTTGATCCACGTGTGGGTCAATAGTTGACTGTTCAGTTTCCATGAGTTTGTAGGCTTTCTGGGGGTAGCATTGTTGTTGAATTCTAACTTTAATCCATGGTGATCTGATAAGACACAGGAGGTTACGTATATTTTTTTGTAACTGTGGAAGTTTGCTTTGTTACTGAGGATGTGGTCAATTTTCGAGAAGGTTCCATGAGCTGCAGAGAAGTGGGTATATTCTTTCCTATTTGGGTGGAATGTTCTATAGATGTCTGTTAAGTCCATTTGATTTATTACCTTCATTAATTCTCTTATTTCTCTGTTAGGTTTCTGTCTGATTGACCTGTCCATTGGTGAATGAGGATTGTGGAAATCTCCTACTATTAGTGTGTGCAGTTTGATGGCAGCCTTGAGTTTTAGAAATGTTTCTTTTACATATGTGGGTGCTTTTATATTAGGGGTATAGATATTCAGGATTGAGACTTCATCCTGATGAATTGTTCCTGTTATGAGTATAAAATGTCCCTCTGCATCTCTTCTGATTGATTTAAGTTTGAAGTCAACTTTGTTGGAAATTAGTATGGCCACACCTGCTTGTTTCTTAGGTCCATTTGCTTGATGATAAACCTTTTCCCATCCCTTTACTCTAAGTAGGTGCCTGTCTTTGTGTTTGAGGTGTGTTTCTTGTAAACAGCAGAGTGTTACATCCTGTTTGCGTATCCAATCTCTTAGCCTGTGCCTTTTTATAGGTGAGTTGAGTTCATTGACATTAAGTGATATCAATGACCAGTGGTTGTTAACTCCGGTCACTTTTTTAGTTGTAGAGTTTGTGTGTTTGCCTTCTTTGAGTTGAGCTGGTGAAGGGTCTCTAGATGTTTGAGTTATTGTGGTCATTGTTGGACTCCTTGTTTTGTGATTATCCTTCTATTACTTTCTGTAAGGCTGGATTTGTGGCTATGTATTGTTTAAATTTGTTTTTATCCTGGAAAATTATGTTTTCTCCATTTATAGTGAATGAAAGCTTGGCTGGGTATAGTTGTCTGGGCTGCTAGCATGTTCTCTTAGCTTCTGCAGTACATCTATCCAGGACCTTTTGGCTTTCATGGTTTCCATAGAGTAGTCAGGTGTAAGTCTGATAGGTTTACCTTTATAAGTAACTTGACCTTTTTTTCTTTGCAGCTCTTAATATTCTTTCTTTATTCTGGATGTTTTGTGTTTTGATTATTACATGGCGAGGAGATGTTTTTATTTTTTGGTCCAGTCTATTTGTTGTTCTGTATGCTTCTTGAACCTTCAAAGGAATATCTTTCTTTAGGTTGGGAAAGTTTTCTTCTATAATTTTATTAAATATATTTTCTGGATCATTGAGCTGTACTTCTTCTCTGTCTTCAATCCCAATTATTCTTAGGTTTGGTCTTTTTATTGTGTCCCATATTTCCTGAATGTTTTGTGATGAGAATTTGTTGGTTTTGCTGTTTTCTTTGATCAGTGTGTTTATTTTCTCTAAGGTATCTTCAGTGTCTGACATTCTTTCTTCTATCTCTTGTAATCTGTTGGTAGTACTTGTCTCTGTAGTTCCTGTTCGTTTACCCAGATTTTCCATCTCCATCCTTCCCTCGGTTTGTGTTTTCTTCATTACTTCCATTTCATTCTTCAAATCTTGAACCGCTTCCCTTACCCGTTTGATTGCTTTTTCTTGCTTCTCTTGGTTTTCTTGGGTGTCTTTGAGCGATTTATTCATTTCCTCTACCTTTTTGTTTGTCATCTCTAATTGTTTATGGCAGTTTTTCACCTCCTGTTTAAGGTCTTCTATTATTTTCATATAATTCACTTTTGAGTCGATTTCTTCTAATTCTTCTGGAGTAGGGTACACAATTCTTGTTTCGGGATCCCTGGATTCTGGTGATGTCATGTTGCCTTTCAGGTTGTTGGAGGAATTCTTGCATTGGCGCCTTCCCATCTCTTCCTTCAAATGGAGCCAGGAGAGGCCTGGTGTCTTGGTCCAGTCTTTGTTGTGACTGACTCTCTGGGTATATCTCTTCAGTGTAGAAGCAGGAACCGACCCGTCCAGATGGAAGTCCTCAGCACCACAACTCGGATGCCACTCTGGGTGGGTAGCTCATCCAGATGGAATTCCTCAGCACCTAAACAGGTCTGCCTGGTAGTTCAAAGATCCGGGGACAAGAGGAAGGACGTGGGAGGGGAGGCAGTGCTGGGTCCAGGAGACCACTGGAGACCCTGGAGCACCAGCTGTAGGTGCCCGAGCTCCCTTACAGGGAACCTTGAGACCTGCCTGGAAGGCAGTCGCTCCCTGCTCTGTGTGGGTAGCCTTAGTGTAGGAGCTTAAAACCTGTCTTGGGCACTGGTCCTAGCTTACAGCAGGGCAGGGTTGTGGGTGGGGTGCTGGGGGGTTGGGTCGTGCCTAAGAAAGACAGCCCTGCAGAAGGAGCTGGGGGAGGTGGGTTTGTGCTCGCTTCTGGGACACACCGCCCCTGGATAGCAGACATTCACCCGTCCAGATGGAACTCCTCACTCATCTCTAATTGTTTATGGCAGTTTTTCACCTCCTGTTTAAGGTCTTCTATTATTTTCATATAATTCACTTTTGAGTCGTTTCTTCTAATTCTTCTGGAGTACGGTGTTCAATTCTTCTTGTTTCGGGATCCCTGGATTCTGGTGATGTCTTGTTGCCTTTCAGGTTGTTGGAGGAATTCTTGCATTGGCGCCTTCCCATCTCTTCTTTCAAATGGAGCCAGGAGAGGCCTGGTGTCTTGGTCCAGTCTTTGCTGTGACTGAATCTCTGGGTGTATCTCTTCAGTGTAGAAGCAGGAACCGACCCGTCCAGATGGAACTCCTCAGTACCACAACATGGACGCCTGGTAGTCCAATGACCCACGGACAAAAGGGGGAACTTGGGGGGGCAGGGCGGGGGCAGTAGAACACAAGAAACCCTCCCCCACAAGCTGAAGGTGCGCCTGCTTCCTTTCCGGGGTCCTTGAGGCCTTCCCGGTAGGCAGGCACTCACCGCTTTGGGTGGGTAGCCTTAGTGTAGGAGCTTAAAACTGGTCTTGAGCACTGGTCCTACCATACAGCAGGGCAGGGTTGGGGGGTGGGGTACTGGGGGGTTGGGTCATGCCTAAGAAAGACAGCCCTGCAGAAGGAGCTGGCGGAGGGGGGTTTGTGCTCTTTTCAGGGACAATCTGCCCCTGGGTAGCACACACTCACCCATCCATATGGAACTCCTCAGCACCTGAACAGGGCCGCCTGGTAGTCCAATGATCCGGGGACAAAAGGAAGAATGTGGGAGGCAGGGCGGGGTCCAGGAGACCACAGGAGACCCTGGAGCACCAGCTGAAGGTGCCCGGGCTCCCTTACAGGGGACCTTGAGACCTGCCCGGTAGGCAGGTACTCACCACTCTCCCTTCCTTCTTTCTTTTCCTTTATTCTAGTTGTTGAATGTTTCCCAGGAGATAAAATTTCCAAAACAGCCACATTAATCCCTATCCTCATAAGGCCTTGTCTCTTGTGGAACTGACATCAGGTATCTGCAAGATGAAGTCCTGGGTTGACTGGAATTATAAAGTGGACAGAGAAAAAAGTCAGAAAGGGAGGATTCTCCAGAGGAGTTCAGAAAGGCATCACAAAATATTCTATGTGAGGAGTGATATGGGGACACTTACGGGGGAGGCAGACAGACACCTGAGCAGAGGATTCCTAAGGGAGTTGGTCATACAGTGTGAGGCTCTGAGGGAATGAAAATCTTGTTGCTCACAAAGAAAGATGGACACATTTCTTTCCCCCCATCTAAGCTGAGCAATGGTCAAATAAACTCAACATTGATGGTTTTTCTCTGCTTCCTTCCAGCCTCCCTTTTAACATGCTGGCACCTGCCCACAGCCGTCAAAGTCAGAATTGAATCTGTCCCACCCCAAGTGGTTGAAGGAGAAAACGTCCTTCTTGTAAATGGTCTGCCAAAGAGTTCTGAAGTTTTCGTCTGGTCCAAAAGCGTGGAAAATATGGACCATGGAATTGGAATGTATTTCCTGGAGAAAGATGTATGTGTACCAGGGCCTTTTCAGAGTGGTAGAGAGACACTGTACAGCAATGGATCCCTGCTGCTGAGAAATGTCACCAAGAAGGATACAGGATTCTATATCCTACGAATCTTAAATAGACATGTATTTATTGTGTCAACAGCAACCATGTACCTTCACATCCACAGTAAGTGATTCTGTGAATTTTGGGTTCTGGGTGGATTTTATTTCACAGGACACACACAGTAGAGTGGCCTGTGCCTCCCTCCCCTGTGCACTGCAACCCAATTTTGTGCTTTGAGTATTCAGTGCAGGATATGTACAGTGTAGAGTAATGACAATAGATCACAGTCCTTCATTTGACTTCATTTGACAGGCAGGTGGACAGATGGTGGGTAAGTCAGTTTAGGATAACAATAACAGGCTATGTCTAGACTCCAGGGCTTTTCAAAAGAGTGTGTCCTTGAGAAAGGCCCCAAAAGGAATCAACATTGGGTGCTTACTTCCACCAAGAAGGACAGGGAGAAACTCACATACCTAGGTTGAGCAGTGGACACGGGGCTTCATCCTAGTCAAATCCAAAAGTTCAAATTTGGTTGGATCTCTCTCTTCCCTTCTAGCCATCTTTTGGATTTGTGGGCGCCATGCCACCTCTGCCCAACCTACTATTTTTTTTTAATTTTTTTAAAATATTTATTTATTATGTATACAATATTCTGTGTGTATGTCTGCAGGCCAGAAGAGGGCACCAGACCTCGCTACAGATGGTTGTGAGCCACCATGTGGTTGCTGGGAATTGAACTCAGGACCTTTGGAAGAGCAGGCAATGCTCTTTACCACTGAGCCATCTCTCCAGCACCCCAACCTACTATTAAATCAGTGCCACCCTGCATTACTGAAGGGGGGAGTGTTCTTCTAATCGTTTACAATCCACCAAAAAATGTTAAAGCCCTTGCCTGGTTCAAATGGTTGACTATGTCCGAGAATCTTGAGGTTGCCCGATATATACCAGGCAGGAAAGCAACTGTGTGGGGACCTGCATACAGTGGCAGAGAGACGTTGCACAGTGATGGATCCCTGCTCCTTCATGGTGTCACCCAGAAAGACCCTGGACTGTACACTCTAGCTATTCTGAGAACAGATTTGAGAAGTGAAGAAGCACAGATACAACTCCAAGTCCACAGTAAGTGATTCTCTGTGATTGTTCAGTATCTGGTAGACCTTAGACATACAGGACTGCCATGGCTGGCCTAGCTGCCCTTCTCCTCTATATTGTGTTCCCAGGGGGAGATTTGTGCACTTAGTGTAGGTCACACTAGTAGAGACAAATGGCCATATATGAACTTCTATCTTCAGAGTCCATCTGCATCAAGGAAGACATTGATGGAAAGCAACTCTGTCTCAGATGTCAGATTCAGACCAGTCTCTTGCTAATGTAGATCAGGGAGCCCTGAATTCTGTCATCTTTCTAAGACTGGACTAAAGTGACACAGGGGAGCATTTTCTAGTGCTCTATTCTTACATCCTTTCACGGCTGATAGGGAAAATGGTTTTAGAACATCCATGTCAAACTAGGGTATTTATTAGCTCCAAATTTAGAGTGTCTTGAATAAAATCCAGGTACAGAGACCATGGCAGAATGCTTCCTTTTGGCTTGCTCTTCATGCTTGCTCCAACAACTCTCTTATATCACCCAAGATTCCTTGCCCAATGCTTGAACTACCTGTATTAGTCTGAATTCTTTTGCATCAATTCCAAATTTAAAAATATGTCCTGTGTCCTGTAGCTTTGTCCACCAGCCAATCTGGTGGTGGAGTTTTCAACTGAGACCTTTTCTTGCCAAATGACTGTAGCTGTGTCAAGTTGACATAAAACCATTCAGCTTATTACTCAAGCATTTTAAAAACCTGAACCTGCCTTGAAGATCAGACTGCTCCCCAGGTTCCACATAGCCCCAAACCTAATGGATACTTGACAGAGCAAGCGCATCTATTATTGAAGTCATGGGTTGAGTGTTGCTTCAAAGTAAAAAAAAAAAAAAGAAAAATCCTACAACGTGAATTTTCCAGGCCTGTTGAGTTCAGAGGAGTCATCATCTCGAACCCCAGTGTTCATGTGTGTGTGCAGTGTCTGAGGGCAGTGAGGGAGCAGCCATATACACAACCCAGGGGCAGTTCCATGCATAGGACACGACTGTATCAGGGGCACTGTTGGAAAGTAGGAGGTCATGTATCTACTCTCTATTAAGTTGGATACACACACACACACACACACACACACACACACACACACACACACACCCCTGCAACTCTAGGTTGAGTGATGAATCCATCTGATCAGGATGGAATTTAACATCTTTTCACCAAGAACAATGATCCCCATGTGATGGCTTTTTTTTTCTCTTTCCCCCCAAGCTTCTCATTCTCAGTTCTGCAACCCTTTCACTTCTTCCCAACTCAGGATCCAACCGGTGCCTCGCTATGCAGCTGAAGGGGAAGGCATAGTTCTCCAAGTTCATAATCTTCCAGAAGATCTGAAAGCCTTTTCCTGGCATAAATCAAAGTATAGGAACCCATTACGTAAAGTTGTAGAATACAGGAGAGCCACGAATTCCATCATCTGGGGGCCTGAAGTCAGAAGAAGAGATATAGTGTACAATAATGGATCCCTGATGCTCCAGGATCTCACTGAGAAAGATGCAGGAATCTACACACTAGCAGTTTTAAACAAAGATTCCAAAATTGAAAAGCATACGTGGAATTTTATGTAAAGAGTTAGTGACTCTCTATGGTCTCCAACTGCTTGAAGAGTCTGATCCCACTTCATACACTAACATGTCAGGACTGGGCTGTTTTTGCACTCTTCTCCACTGCATTGTGTCCCCGTACTGTGGTTTTGGTCTCTACTGCACGACACACATGGGGTAGATAAACTGTAACAGATCAGAACCCCACAATTGTCTTTTCTTACAGAAAGGAGGAACTTTCGTACAGAAAGGTATAAACTCAGCCCCAGGATGTCAGCTTCAGTCCAGACACCTGGAGCTCTCACCATGCACATGACCCAGAAAGATTCTGTTGGAGTCAGGCAGTCCCTGAATAGTTAAATCTTAGTGTCCCCACACTGAGAACCAGAAAGCCCCAACTCCACATCTTTGCCCCAGGCTGGACTCAAGGTGATGCTGGGGAGATTTTTGCAGCTGTTTGTCTAGATTTTCATCAGAGTCACAGGGAACAAGGTTTTACTGACTGTCCAAGTCATGGGACCTATGATCCTAAAGTGTAAAACCAGCTGTCTACTGCCATGACAGCTGCAGTTTGGTCGGTCACCTGTGCATCTCCTTTTCATATGACTCAGTGGACAGGTGTCTGGGCCATTAGCCTAATGTTCTGAAGGGTTTATGAGACTTCACTGGAAGTTCAAGGCACCAAGGGAAGAAATCGAAGAGGTAGTTACTCCCAATTTCTCCTTCACCTCAGGAATCCAGACTAGGGAATTGTTTTTCAGTTAAATAGTAACAGATGCTGTTGATGTCACTAGCTTCCCCATCCAAGCTCAGACCATTGCTCATAACTAAGCTTAACTCATGGACATGGCAAAGATCGTGCATTGTGTGTCCTATCCCAGTGAAATGGAGACACAGGAAACAGTGCCTGAATCAGGGTCCTACAGTCCCTGGGTGGGAGATCCAATCTTCAAGCTATGTGTCTAACCACAGCTCCAAATTCTTCCCCCTGGAAAATTTATAAAGTCTGAATTAAAGAGAGCCTGGTTGGACTCTATGGATGACTGCCATTTGGTATTCTCTGTTTCTTCACAGAGTTTGTGACACAGCCCTTTGTGCATATCAGTGACAGCACAGTCACAGGAGGTACATCTGTGATCTTCACTTGCATTTCACCCGACACTGATGTCTCCATACGTTGGATCTTCAATAACCAGAGTATGCCTCACCTAGGAAGGATGACTCTGTCCCCAACAAAGTGTGGACTCAGACTAGATCCTGTCAGGAGTGAGGATGCTGGAGAATACAAGTGTGAGGTCTCCAACCAAGTCAGTATGAAGACCAGTCTCCCAGTCTCTTGGCCGTGATGAGTGAGTGACCTCTCCTCCCATTCCAGGGTAGAATGCTGACATTTATTTAATCAATGGGTACAAATGTAGAAAAATTATGTGGTGAAAATGATTAGGTACTACTCAGGTTTAGTCAGCATGGTGACTCACGCCTATAGTCCTGGAATACATGTGTGTACAAGGGAAGGCCAGGAATTCTAGTGATGTTGTCTTAAATAGAAATAAAGATATCAACATGGTAAACAAAAATCTAACACTTCAAAAGCTAAGATTATGTTTCAAATATATAACAATCTCTCAGAATTCATGAAAACTAATTTCAGGAGCCCTAAAGCTTTTGGATGCTCTAAGTCTGCTCTGAAAGTGATGCATTGTTTTCTTTGAGAAACACATCCTCTCATATGATCAAACACATTCCTCGTTTCACTAGTTTACCTAAACCCAATGTGCCTGCACACCAGCCAGCCATGTGAAGTGAGGAAGAGTGGCAGGAGAAGGGTCTGTCTATTTTCACTGTGGTCATCGCTGGTTTCTAAACAGCTTTGATCCATTTTGTTTGATGCATAGAAGTAACATCCTTCACATAAGGGCAAATCACACTGTTTTCATCCTGAAAGTGGCCTTCACAGTGGGATTTTGAACATAAGTGTTTTTCTGTTAATATGTATTTCTTTCCTTTTTATTTTCCTCTCATATATTACATACTGACCACAGTTACCTCCTCCACCCACTCCTTTTTTAATTCTACTTTCCCTCCACCCCAGATCCACTCCTCTTCTCTTTCCCTTCAAAAATGATAGGGATATCTACAGAACATGGCATATCAAGTTATGTTAGACTTGCCACCATCCCTCATATCAGAGCTTAGAGAGGCAACCCAGTAGGAAGAAAAGGGTCCAAAGGCCGGCAAAAGTGTCAGAGATGTCCCCTATTTCCACCTTTAGGAGTTTCCGAAGAATCTGCATTACCATAACTTATACTCTAAGGCCCTAGCTCAAACCCATACCGGGTCTATGATTATCACTTCAGTCTCTGTGATCCTCTATAATCCCTGTTCAGTTGTTTCTGTGGTCCATGTGTTTATGGTATCCTTGACCTCTCTGGTTCCTATGATCCATCCTTCCACTATTCTTTGGGGTTCCCCAGGTTCTGCCAAATGTTTGTCTGTATATCTCTGCATCTGTTTTCATATTTTTCTGGATGATGGTTCTCTGATAACCATTAGGCTGGACACTGATCTTCTAGTAGAACAAAAGTTCATTAGTAAGTATTTCATTGAAATATATTTCTAGTCATGTTTGTTTCTTTCCTCAGTTTCTGGGCTGTCCAGCTTCTGTCTGGTTCCTAGCCATCCAGTCAAGGTCAGGTCTGGCCTCCCTCTTATGGCATGGGCTTTAATTTGGATCAGTTATTAGTTGGCCAACACAACAAGTTCTTTTCAAATGTCCTGTATATATTTCAGGAAGGACAGATTGTAGGTCAATGTTTTGTGGCTGGATTGGTATCCCAGTCCCTTTGTTAGAGTCTTCTGTGGTTACAGTAGATGACTGGTTCAGGTTACCTATGCCTCACTAGTAGGAGTCTTTACTAGGGTCACTCTTGTAGCTTCCAGGGAGATTCCACCTGCTCCTATCCCAACCTGCCCACCTACATCCACAAATCTTTTGTATTTCTTCTTCTGTGGGAGATACAGTTGTCCTAAATTGAGTCTTCCTCGTCACTTAGCTTCTCAATGCATGTGACCAAACAGGGAATCTATTGGTTTTTGTGCAATATTAGATTACAGTAGTAGAGCTCAGATGGTTGTGTTTGTTCACCAGTTCCAGAAACTACTGTATAATCTTTAGGATTAAAAAAATATGCTCATGTTATCTGCAGGTCTATTATACACACAATTATTTGTCCAAATTTCATTTATTTGAGCTGTGTAATTGTTTTGTCTAGGACATCTAAGAGAATACTGAAGAAAAGTGGCCACCACAGCATCCTTTTGTTGATTCTGTTTTTAGAATGAAAGTTATCTGTGTTCCCAGTGAGTACTGAGCTGGCAGTGGTTTTTCACATGTTCCTCCAATGCACTGGCCTCTCGTATACCCTTCATTTGTCTGTTTTCATCATTAAAAATTTTTACTTTTGTCAAACTTCTTTATTGATTCAGTCTTTAGAGTTATTCATGTCATCTGTATTGTGTTTCATCATGTATCCATCTCTGTAGGTTCTGGGCTTCTGGGTATTTGTCTGTTTCATGTAAGTCACTATTACCCCTATCACTGTTGAGTAGTCATGAAAATTTTAGTAATCTGAAAAATTGACAGCAAATTCTCAAATTTTATTACCAGTGTTAATAGTGTTACTAATTTAAATAAACCTTTATCCAATTAATGTTTGAAATGCCATTAATTACTTTGAAGAATGAACATTTTTTCCTTTTATTGAAAATATATTATTATTATTATATTTATTTTTACTTAAAAATAAAATTTCCACCTCATTCCCTCTTCCCATTTCCCCTCTCCCCTACCCCCCTCTCCTTCCCCCTCCTTCCCCAGTCCAAAGAGCAGTCAGGGTTCCCTGCCCTGTGGAAGCCCAAGGTCCTCCCTCTCCATCCAGGTCTAGAAAGGTGAGCATTCAAACAGACTAGGCTCCCACAAAGCCAGTTCATGCAGTAGAATCAAAACCCAGTGCCATTGTCCTTGGCTTCTCAGTCAGCCCCCCCTTGTCTGCTATGTTCAGAGAGTCCAGTTTGATCATATGCTCCATCAGTCCCAGTCCAGCTTGCTTTGGTGAGCTCCCATTGGATCAGCTTCACCGTCTCAGTGGGTGGGCACACCCCTTGCAGTCCTGACTTCCTTGCTCATGTTCTCCCTCCTTCTGCTCCTCATTTGGACCTTGGGAGCTCAGTCCAGTATTCCAATGTGGGTCTCTGCCTCTAGCTTCATCCGTCGCCAGATGAAGTTTCTATGATGATATGCAAGATATTCATTAGTATGGCTTAAGGATAGGGCCATTTCAGGCCCCCTTTCCTCAGCTGTCCAAGAATCTAGCTGGAAACCTGGGTACACCCCTAGAGTCCAGTCTCTTTCCAACCCTAAAATGGCTCCCTTAATTAAGATATATACTTCCTTGCTCCCATATCCACCCTTCCTCCATCCCAACTGTCCCATTCCCCCAAGCTCTCCCGATCCCCCCTTCTCACTTTTTTCCCCATCTCCTCTTACCCCCACCCCACCCTGAAATTTCCAATTTTTGCCTGGCAATCTTGTATCCTTCCAATATCCAGGAGGATAACCATATGTTTTTCTTTGGGTTCACCTTCTTATATAGCTTCTCTAGGATCATGGATTATAGGCTCAATGTCCTTTGTTTATGGCTAGAATCCACTTATGAATGAATACATACCATATTCATCTTTTTGGGTCTGGGTTACCTCACTCAGGATAGTGTTTTCTATTTCCATCTATTTGCATGCAAAATTCAAGATGTCATTGTTTTTACTGCTGAGTAGTACTCTAATATGTATATATTCCACACTTTCTTCATCCATTCTTCCATTGAAGGACATCTAGGTTGTTTCCAGGTTCTGGCTATTACAAATAATGCTGCTATGAACATAGTTGAACAAATGCTCTTTTAGTATGATAGTGCATCTCTTGGGTATATTTCCAAGAGTGGTATTGCTGGATCCTGGGGTAGGTTGATTCCGAATTTCCAAAGAAACCACTACACTGATTTCCAAAGTGGTTGCACAAGTGTACATTCCCACTAGCAATTGATGAGTGTTCCCCTTACTCCATATCCTCTCCAGCAGAGGCTATCATTGGTGTTTTTGATTTTAGCCATTCTGACAGGCATAAGATGGTATCTCAAAGTTGTTTTGATTTGCATTGAAAATATATTATTTTATATTGAGTTTTACATTTTTCTCTGCTCCTCTTCCCACTTCTACCCTCCATGATTCAACCCTACCCAAGGTCCCTGTGCTTCCAATTTATGTAGGAGATCTTGTCTTCTCATGTAGATTAGATCTATGTAGGTCTCTCTTAGTGTCCTCATTGTTGTCTAAGTTCTCTGGGATTGTGGTTTGTAGGCTGGCTTTCTTTGCTTTATTTTTAAACCACCTATGAGTGAGTACATGTGATAATTGTCTTTCTGTGTCTGGGTTACCTCACTCAAAATAATGTTTTCTAGCTCCATCCATTTTCCTACAAAATTCAAGATGTGATTATTTTTTTCTGCTGTGTAGTACTCCACTGTGGATACGTACCACATCTTCCTTATCAGTTCTTCAGTCTAGGGGCATTTAGGTTGTTTCCAGGTTCTGGATATGGCAAACAATGCTGCTATGAACATAGTTGAGCACATGTCCTTGTGGCACGATTGAGCATCATTTGTATATACACTGAAAAGTGGTATTAATTGGGTCTTGAGGAAGGTTGTTTCCTAATTTTTTGTGAAATCACCACACTGACATCTGAAGGTGTTGCATCAGCTTGCATTCCCACCAGCAATGCAGAATTGTTTCCTTTTCCCCACAACCTCTCCAGCATAAGTTGTCATCAGTGTTTTTGATCTTGGCCATTCTTCCAGGTGTAAGATGGAATCTCAGAGTTGTTTTGATTTGCATTTCTCTGATGACTAAGGATGTTGAACATTTCATTAAGTGTCTTTAAGCCATTTTAGATTTCACTGTTTAGGTCTGTACTCAATTTTTTATTGAATTATTTGTTCTTTTGATGACCAGTTTCTTGAGTTCTTTGTATATTTTGGAGATTAGACCTCTGTCGATGTGGGGTTAGTGAAGATCTTTTCCCATTCTCTAGGCTGTCGTTTTGTCTTGTTGACTGTGTCCTTTGTTTTAAGAAGCTTTTCAGTTTCAGGAGGTCCCATTTATTAATTGTTTCTCTCAGTGTCTATGCTGCTGGGGTTATACTTAGGAAGTGATCTCTGTAGAATGAACAGCAGACTGCGTTCCTGCCGACCGGCTCTTGGCCACTGTCTAGTTTTACCCAAAATAATTACACAGAAACTGTATTCTTTTAAACACTGCCTGGCCCATTAGTTTCAGCCTCTTATTGGTTAATTCTCACATCTTGATTAACCCATTTCTATTAATGAGTGTAGCACCACGAGGTGGTGGCTTACCAGGTAGGATCTTAACCTGCGTCCATCTTGGAGAGGAGAGCTATAGCATCTGTCTCACTTCCCTTCCTCCCAGCATTCTGTTCTGTCTACTCCACCTATCTGAGCTGCTGTTCTGTCAAAGGCCAAGCAGTTTTTTTATTAATTAACCAATGAAAGCAACAGATAGACAGATGACCCACCTACATCATTTCCCCTTTTTCTGTTTAAAAAAGAAAAGCTTTCACTTTAACACAGTAAAATTACATATAGCAAAACAGTTATAAAGCAAGAATTACAGTCACATTATTTATATCTATTTTATCTTTTATCATAACTAAGGAAAACTATAACTAACCATTCTTCAACTCCATCAAAAACTCCAGAAGGATATAATATTACCTAAGCAAACAAGAAATAAGCAACTTCCAAACTCGAGAAATGACAGAGACAACTCGCTGCCTGGACAGTCACCCAAAGTTCCTCTGTACAGTTGGGGCGTCCATCTTCAGCCTTCGGGCCCATAGTATCCAGCAGACTTTTCCATGAATCAGGAAATTTCGAAGACAGTTCAGTCACTTTCTGCTGTGTCCTACAGAATGTCTCACAGACTCTTTCATGAATCAGGAACCCCAAAAGAATGCAGCCCACAGCTCCTTCTACAGAGCACCTGTGCCAATGTGTTCAAGTGTACTTTCCACTTTCTCTTCTATAAAGTTCAGTGTGGCTGCCTTTATGTTGAGGTCTATGATCCATTTGGACTTGAGTTTTGTGCATGGTGATAGATATCGGTCTATTTTCATTCTTCTACATGTTGATATCTAATTATGCCAGTACCATTTGTTAAATATGCTTTCTTTTTTCCACTTGATATTTTTTGTTTCTTTATAAAAAAATCAGGTGTTTGAAGGAGTGTGACTTAATATCTGGGTCTTCTATTTGTTTCAGTTGGTCTTCTTGTCTGTTTTTATGCCAATATCAGGCTGTTTTCAGTACTGTAGCTCTGTAGTAGAGTTTGAAGTCAGAGATTGTGATGCCTCCAGAAGTTCTTTTATTGTACAGGTTTTTTTTGGCTATCTTGGGTTTTTTCTTTTCAGTATGAAATTGAGTACCATTCTTTTGAGGTCTGTGGAGAATTTTGCTGGGACTTTGTTGGGCATTGCTTTGAATCTGTAGATTGCTTTTGGTAAGATTGCCATTTTTACTCTGTTAATTTTGCCTACCCAAGAGCATGGGAGATCTTTCCACTTACTTGTGTCTTCTTCAATTTCTTTCTACAGAGATTTACAATTCTTGTCATACAGGTCTTCGACTTGTTTGGTTAGAGTTACTCCAAGATATTTATGGCTATTGTAAAGTGTGTTGTTTCTCTGATTTCTTTCCCAGCCCCTTTATTTTCTGTGTACAGGAGGGCTACTGATTTTTTCAGTTAATCTTGTATCCTGCTACATTACTGAAAGTGTTTTTGAGTTGTAGAAGGTCCTTGGTAGGATTTTTGGGATTGCTTATGTAAACTATCATATCAGTAGCAAAAAGTGTGAGACTGACATCTTCTTTTTTGATTTGTATCCCCTTGATCTCCATTTGGTGTCTTATTGCTCTATCTAGGACCTCAAGAACTATATTGAATAGATATGAAGAGAGTGGACAGCCTTGTCTTGCTCCTGATTTCAGTGGAATCACTGGAAGTTTCTCTCCATTTAGTTTGATGTTGGCTGTTGTCTTGCTGTATATTGTGTTTATTATGTTTAGGTATGTTCCTTGTATCTCTGCTCTCTCCAAGACCTTTATCATGAAGGGATGTTGTATTTTGTCAAAAGCTTTTTTAGCATCCGATGAGATAATCATGTCATTTTTATTTTTCAGTTTGTTTATATGGTGGATTACTTTGGCAGATTTTCATATATTGAACCATCCCTGCATCCCTGGGATGAAGCCGACTTGATCATGTTGATTGATGGTTCTGATGTGTTCTTGATTCTATTTGCCAGTATTTTATTTAGTATTTTTACATCAATGTTCTTGAGTGAGATTGGTCTGCAATTCTCATTCTTAATAATGTCTTTCTGTGGTTTGGGTATCAAGGTAATTGTAGCCTCATAAAAAGAGTTTGGCAATGTTCCTTCTGTTTCTATTGTGTGGAATAATTTGAGGAGTATTGGTATAAGTTCTTCTTTGAAAGTCTTGTAGAATTCTAAGCTGAAACCATCTGGTCCTGGGCTCTTTTTGGTTGGGAGACTTTTGATGACTGTTTCTATTTATTCATTAGTTATAGGTCTGTTTAATTTGTTTATCTGGTCTTGATTTAATTTTGGTAAGTGATATTTATCCAGAAAGTTGCCCATTTCCTTTATGTTTCCAATTTTGTGGAGTACAGGTTTTCGAAATATGACCTGGTGATCCTCTGTATTTCCTTGTGTCTGTTGTTATATCCCATTTTTCATTTCTGATTTTGTTAATTTGGATATTCTCTCTCTGCCTTTTTGTTAGCTTAAATAAAGGTTTGCCTATTTTGTTGATTTTCTCAAAGAACCAGCTCTTTGTCTCATTGATTCTGTGTATTGTTTTCTTTGTTTCTATTTGTTGATTTCAGCTCTCAATTTGATATTTCCTGCCATCCAGTTCTTTTAGGTGAGTTTGCTTCTTTTTGTTCTAATGTTTTCAAATATTCTGGTAATTCACTAGTTTGGGAATTTTCCATCTTCTTCATGTAGGCATTTATTGCTCTGAACTTTCCTCTTAACACTGCTTTCATTGTGTCCCATAACTTTGGATGTGTTGTGTGGTCATTTTCATTGAATTTTAGGAAGTCTTTAATTTCCTCCTTTATTTCTTTCTTGACCCATTGATGATTCAGGTGAGTGTTGTTTAATTTTCATGTGTTTGTAGGCTTTCTGGAATTAGTATTACTCTTGACTTCTAGTTATAAAGCATGGTTATCTGATAAGATACGTGGGGCTATTGTAATTTTTTTTTGTATTTTTTGAGTTTTTTTTTTCAGAGTATGTGGTCATTTTTGGGAAGGTTCCATGAGATTCTGAGAAGGGCTATCCCTTTTATGTTTTATTTTATAGTTGTTTGTTAAGTCCATTTGAGTCATAACACCTGGTAGTTCCCTTATTTCTCTGTTAATTTATTGTCTGACTGCCCTGTCCAGTGGTGAGAGTGGAGTGGGAGTGTTGAAGTTTCCTACTCTTAGTGTGTGGGGTTTAATGTATGGTTTAAGCTTTAGAAGAAGTGTTTCTTTTACATATGAGGGTGCCCTTGTGTTTGGGGCATAGATGCTCAGTATTGAGATTTCCTTTTGATGGATTATTCCTGTGACTAATATGAAATGACCTTTTTTGTGTCATTTGACTGTTTTTAGCTTGAAGTCTATTTTATTAGATCTTAGGATAGATCTTTGGAAATCAATGTGGCAGTTTTTCAGAAAATTATGAATCAATATACCTCAGGACCCACCTATGCCAATCTCAGGCATATACTCAAAGGATGTGCAATCCTACCGCAAAGACACTTGCTCAACTATGTTCACAGAAGCAGTATTCATAATAGCAAGAAACTAACAACAACCTAGATGCCCATTAATTAAGAATGAGTAAAGATAATGTGGTAAATGTGGTATATTTACACAATGGACCATTACTCAGCAGTAAGTAACAATGACATCATGAACTTTGAAGACAAATGGATGGAAGTAGAACAAAACATCCTGAGTGAGGTCCATAAAGACAAAAACACTATGTACCCATTCATAAGTGGTTATTAGATGCAAAGCAAAGTATAATGAGGCTACAATTTCCAGCCCCAGAGAAACTAGATATTAGAAAGGACTATAAAAGGGACACATGTATTGCCCTGGGAGGGGAGATATGAGATCTGCTGGGCAAAGTGGGCATAGGCAATAGAGAGGAGGAGATGAGGAATGTGAACATGAAGGATCATGATGGTCGATTTGGGGGAAGGAGGCCGAGGGAGAGCAATGAAAGCAATATCTTGATAGAGAGGACCATTATGGTGTTAGGGAGAAACTTGGTACCCTCAAACCTCCCAGGAATCCAGGATGCTCTCAGTAAAGGCTCCTAATGATAGTGGAGGGAGTACCGGAACTGAACTTCTTTTTTTTCTTTTTAAAAATATTTTATTTATTTATTATGTATAAAATATTTTGTCTGCATGTATGCCTGCAGGCCAGAAGAGGGCACCAGACCTCATTACAAATGGTTGTGAGCCACCATGTGGTTGCTGGGAATTGAACTCAGGACCTTTGGAAGAGTAGGCAATGCTCTTAACCGCTGAGCCATCTCTCCAGCCCCACTTTATTATTCTTGAAAAATACTAAATTATCTAATGGAGATGAAAGAGGAGTATATGGGGATAGAAGGGGGTGGAGGGAGGGAGTAGGAGTAGAGTAGGGAGGGGAAATGGAGGTTGGTATGTAAAATAAGTTTAAAAATTTAATAAAATATTTTATGTGTATTCTATTTTTGGCTTCATGTATATCTGTAATCACAAGCATGGCTGGTGCTCATAGATGCCAGAAGAGGACATTGGATCCCCTGGAAGTGGAGTTATATATGTTTATGAGCTTCCATGTGTGTGCTAGGAGCTGTACTTTGCTCCTCTATGATGGCAATCATTGCTTTTAACCATTGAGACATAACTCCAGCCATCCTAGGTGGATGTTTTCAGAGGCAGATCTGACTGGTAGAAGGTAGAGAACTAGAACTTTCTAGAACCCTAGTTGAAAGGAACAGTTTTGTTTGTCAGATCATGACTACAGATTTGGGATGGTTATTTATTCCATATGAAACCACTGTTACTAAATCCTGTGATCTAAAGCCAGTCACTGTAAGGGTTATTTCTACAAAGAGCACAATAGGGTAAGATGAGAGGCAGATGCTAAAGTGGTTTTAAATGAGACTTCTTCAACAGAAAGTTCCTGTGCTAGATAAAATATCTACTTGAAGGGACAAATAAAGATATGTGTTTTACCTTCAATATTAGCCATTATGACACACAAGAAAACACATGATGACCTACCCAGAGGGGTGAGTGTGTGCCTGCATCGCCAGAAGGTTCCTGGAAGAAAGTGCAGGCTACCTCCAGCTTCTGCTGCAGGAGCTTCTTTGTTACACACCAACCTGCCCTCCCCCAAGTTTACCCTTTTGTCTATGGGGTCCTTGGACTTCCAGGAGTCCCTGTTCTTGTGCTGAGGAGTTCCATCCAGATGGGTGAGTGTGTGCCATCCCTGGGCATACTACTCTCCAGTTCTTGCTGCAGGAACTTCTTTGTTCCACATGACCCTGCCTCCCTCAAGCATGCCCTATTATCTGGGAAGTCTTTGGCCCAGGAACAGTTCCTGCTCCTGCACTGAGGCTTTCCACCTAGAGGGGTGAGTGTCTGCCTGCAGGCCAGAAGATTCCCAGAAGGGAGTGCAGGGTACCTCCAGCTTCTGCTGCAGGGGCTTCTTTGTTACATATGACTCTGCCCTCCTTCCAAGTTTGCTCTTTTGTCTGCGGGGGTCCTTGGACTTCCAGGAGTCCCGGTTTCTGTGCTGAGGAGATCTATCCAGACTGGTGAGTGTGTGCCATCCCAGGGCAGACGGTCAGGGAATGGAGCACAGTGCCCCTCCAGCTACTGCTGCAGGGGCTTCTTTGTTCCACATGACCCTGCCTCCCCAAAGACTGCCCTATTGTCTGTGAGGTCCTTGGCCCAGGAATAGTTCCTGCTCCTGCACTGAGGAGATCCACCCAGAGAGTCAGTCACAGCAAAAATTGGATGGAGATGCCAAGACTCCCCTGGCTATATCTGAAGGAAGAGATGGGCAGGCACCAATGCTAGAATTCCTCCAAAAACTTGAAAGGCAACATGAAAACACCAGAATCCAGGGATCATGCAAAAAGAAGACTTGAACACCCTATTCCAGAAGAAGTAGAAGAAATCGACTTTAAACATAACATTATGAAAATAATAGAGGACCTTAAACAGGACATGAAAAACTGCTTTAAAGAAGTGGAGAGGACAAACAAAAAAGTAGAAGAAATGAATAAATCTCTCAAAGATACCTAAGAAAACCAAGAAAAAGCAATCAAAAAGGTAATGGAAACAGTTCAAGACTTGAAAAATGAAATGGAGATAATGAAGAAAACACAAATCATAGGAACGCTGAATATGGAGAATCTGGGTAAACAAACAGGGACTACAGAGACAAGTTTAAGCAACAGAATACAAGAGATAGAAGAATCTCAGACGCTGAAGATACTATAGAGGAAATAAACTCATTGATTTAAGAAAATAACATATCCAACAAATTCTTAACACAAAACATGCAGGAAATCTGGGACACCATGAAAAGACCAAACCTAAGAATAACAGGGGTAGAAGAAGGAGAAGAATTACAGCTCAAAGGCGCAGAAAATATATTCAACAAAATTATAGAAGAAAACTTTCCCAATCTAAAGAAGGATATTCCTATGAAGGTACAAGAAGCATACAGAACACCAAATAGACTGGATCAAAGAAAAACATCCCCTCACCATACAATAATCAAAACACAAAACATACTGAATAAAGAACAGATATTAAGAGCTGCAAAGGAAAAAGGTCAATAACATATAGAGGGAAACCTATGAGAATTACACCTGACTTCTCAATGGAAACCATGAAAGCCAGAAGGTCTCAAATAGATGTGCTGCAGACACGAAGAGAACATGGATGCAAGCCCAGACTACTATACCCAGCAAAGCTTGAATATACCATTGATGGAGAAAGTAAGATATTCCAGGACAAAAATATATGTAAACAATACATAGCCACAAACCCAGCCTTTAAGAAAATACTAGAAAGAAAACCACAAACTAAGGAAACCAAAAACACTCATAATAACACAGACATCTGACAATCCTCCAACAGCACAACTCAAAGAAGGGAAACACACAAATACCTCCACCAAAAAAGATAACCAGAGTTAACAACCACTGGTCATTAATATCACTTAATATCAATGGACTCAATTCACCTATAAAAAGGCACAGATTAAGAGAATGGATACAAAAACAGGATCCAATATTCTGCTGTTTACAAGAAACACACCTCAAACTCAAAGACAGACACTACCTCAGAGTAAAGGGTTCAGAAAAGGTTTTCCAATCAATTGGACCAAAGAAACAAGCGGGTGTGGCTATACTAATATCTAACAAAACTGATTTCAAACTAAAATCAATCAGAATAGCTAGAGAAGGACACTTTATTCTCATAACAGGAACAATAGATCAGGAGGAAGTCTCAATCCTGAATATCTACACCCCTAATATAAAAGCACCTACATATTTCAAAAAACATTACTAGAACTCAAAACATACATCAAACCCCACACTCTAATAGTAGGAGATTCTAACAATCCTCTCTCACCAATGGAAAGGTCAACCAGACAGAAACTCAACAGATATAAGAAAACTAACAGATGTAATGAACCAAAAGGTCTTAACAGACATCTATAGAACATTCCACCCAAACAAAAAAGAATATATCTCTTCTGAGCATCTCAGGGAACCCTCTCAAAAATTGATCACATAATTGGCAACAAAGCAAACATCCATAGATACAAAGAAATTGTAGTAACCACCTGTGTACTATCGGATCACCATGGAACAAAGTTAGAATTCAACAACAATTCTAACCCCAGAAAGCCTACAAACACATGGAAATTGAATAGTCAACTACTGAACCACCCCTGGGTTAAGGAAGAAATTAAGAAAGAAATTAAAGTCTTCCTTGAATTTAATCAAAATAAAGAACAACATACCCAAACCTATGGGATACTATGAAAGCAGTGCTAAGAGGAAAGAAAGTACATAGTACTAAGTGCCCACATAAAGAAAACAAAGAAAGCTCACATTAGAGTCTTAACAGCACACCTGAAGGTCTAGAAAAAAAGAATCAGACTCACCCAGGAGGAGTAGAAGACTGTAAATAATCAAACTGAGGGCTGAAATCAACAAAATAGAAACACAGAAAACAATCCAAACAATCAATGAAACAAAAAGCTGGTTCTTGGAAAAAATCAACAAGATTGACAAACCCCTATCCAAACTAATCAAATGGCAGAGAGAGAACGCCAAATTCACAAGATCAGAAATGAAAAGGGGGACATAACCACAGACACAGAGGAAATTTAGAGAATCATTAGATCTTACTACAAAAGCCTCTATGCCACAAAATTGGAAAATGTGAAAGAAATGATTACTTTTTTGATAAATACCATATGCCAAAATTAAATCAAGACCAGGTCAACAATTTAAATATACCTTTATGTCACAAGGAATTAGAAGCTGTCATCAAAAACCTCCTTACCAAAAAAAAGAAGCACAGGACCAGATGATTTCAGTGCAGAATTCTACCAGAACTTCCAAGAAGAGTTAATACCTATACTCCTTTGAAGGTGGTTTGAATTAATACAGACAAATTGTTATAAGTTTATACAACTTCAATGCAAAGAAAAGACTCACGCAACCAGGGTTCCCGCGGAGCACAGAAACAGGAAGCAGGGAAGGGCCCGCAGCGTCTGCGCACCCCATTTTATCAGTAAACATTTGCCCGAGGCAATCCTGCCCCCAATAGGCGGGCTATCCCTATATCTCCCCCTTTTTGTCTAAATAAGACAGAACTAAACCAAATACAACTATAAACAATAATAACAAATAATAAATATAACAAACAATATTTAGAACAAAAGTTTTACCAGACATTCTATCTCAAGGAGTCTAAATAATGTAGAGAGTAATTACAATTATTTAATCTTCAATTCCATCAAAGATGTGAGAAGGGAATAAATATTACTTAACAAATGAGAGATATCCAAAATGTGCAACAAATGACAGAGACAACTGACTACCTGGGCAATCACTCAAATTCTTGTTTGCAATGTTGAGTCAACCAACTTTGGCTAAGGCCTAACATAACTGACATGCCATTATCAAATGCAAGAAACTTTCTTAGAATTATCCTATCCTGTCTTGGAAAGATAAGACATTCCTGTTTCATATCTTTGTCAGTAGTTGAGGTATGGGCTTTTCTTAACCCAAAGGCCAGTTCTGCCAAGAAGACAAGTTCCCAGTGGAGTGCCTTTGGTGCTCAACGTTCTCTCGGGAGTAGAGTGGCGTTGCCAGGAATAATTGTGTCTCGTTGGCACAGAATTCTAGGTTAGATTAAAGGCCATTTTCTACAGCTCTTTAAAGAGGTTGAAGATTATACTATCTATACTAAATATAATCTCTATGTAACTAGAAGTCCTGAATAACCTAAAAATAAACATGACAAACATGTAATTCTCAATACCTATCTAACTTGAAGACTAAGAGAATAAACAACTGTGCAATATATGAAGACAATGATCTTCATCTGTAAACAATGTCATTACATATCAAATGTAAACAATGTTATTACATAAATAGTATCAGAGGTAGAAATGTACATTGTGCTATGGTAGATGTATCAATATAATATAAGCATACTCTTATACAAAAATAGAGGTAGGAACACTCACATACAATATTCAATATATCAATATACAGGAAACAGTACCAATACAATTTTCTAAAAAAAGTAACTCACAAATACCAATCATCCCATCAAACCAGTTAATTCCCCCCCCCCTTTTAACATACGCCTAATTCCATAAAACATCTCTTCATCCCCTCAACCCCAAACCAACCACTAAAAGATGTCCCTAACCCTGAGGGCAAACTTTGTTGGGAGAGGGAACGTCGTCCTCTAAGATTGCTTCAAGCTGACATGGGGGCAACATTCTTCTTAGGGGCTCCTGTGAAAGCAAATGATGGTTAAATTCCCAAATTAACCTTTGGTCTAAAAAAATTGTAACTAGTCTCTGTGTGTTTTGAGAAGGTCTGGCCAGAATGTTGTCAAAAATGTGCACCATTCGAAATTGTCTCGTGCAGTTGGTACCAAAAAACAAGTCTAATATTAGCGCTTAAAAAAGGAAAAAAAGCCGGGCGGTGGTGGCGCACGCCTTTAATCTCAGCACTCGGGAGGCAGAGGCAGGCGGATCTCTGTGAGTTCGAGACCAGCCTGGTCTACAAGAGCTAGAGCCAGGACAGGCTCCAAAACCACAGAGAAACCCTGTCTCAAAAAAACCAAAAAAAAAAAAAAAAGGAAAAAAAATAATCATGATGTCATAAAAACCAGATTGAGTTGATGTTGTGGGGCCCCATCTTCATCCTGAAAACTTCAAAAATTACTGTAGGAAAATTTGTTGTTTGTTATGGGAAATTTAAACATTAACAACAAGGACACATGCTGACATATAAAGAAAGACACATATGAGGAAAAGCAAAGAAAGTTTATCAAGTATATAATTATTCTTATTCTGTCCCATTTCATGGCTCCTGATCTGAGACAGAAACTCTGAGATATCTCTTATCAACAGGCTTGGAATTGAAGAGGGACTGAGCCATAGTCCAACTCCAAAACCAGCTATACATATTTATAAAGAAGTATTCAAAAAAATATAGATATACATATGAAAAATCAATACTTACTGATCCTTAGTGGGTTGTAACTATTTTCCATCCATCAATAATTAAATATTCAGGGTCCCTTAAATTCTTTGAAGATCAGTATTTACCTGTGGAGATAAGAAAAGAACCCTGCCCCCAACCTATTTGTATTCCTTACCATCATTATGCTCGCCATGCTTGTGAATGAATTGTTATTTATCTTTTCCAAATGGCTTCTCTTCTTCATACCGACCCTTTATTAATTTTGACGGTATCCACAATTTTTCCTCACCTGTGGAGATAAGAGCAAAACCCCTTCCCCAATGCAGCACATCTCCTGGCTTCCATTGTGAGGTTAGCAGATCCTTGAAATAAACTGGTTGATTTAGTTCAGTAGATTTTTCCATTATCCTATGTCTTTCTGCAGCCGTTGTTCCCTTCTCATTAGCGTTAAGAAAATTCAAGGTTAACAAAGCATTATGTAACCTATTTCTGGGGGTGTTTTCCACCCCTTTCTGTTTGTTCAACATATCCTTTATAGTTCTATTTGATCTTTCTATGACTGCTTGACCTGTAGGATTGTATGGTATACCTGTAACATGCTTGATATTGTAATAGTCAAAAAACCATTTCATTTTCCTAGAGACATAAGCAGGACCATTATCTGTCTTTATCTGTGTAGGTATACCCATGATAGCCATGACTTCTAATAAATGAGTGATTACTGAATCAGCTTTTTCTGAACTTAAAGCAGTTGCCCACTGAAAGCCTGAATAAGTGTCAATTGTGTGGTGAACATACTTCAATTTGCCAAACACTGCAAAGTGGAACACATCCATCTGCCAGATTTCATTCCTATGGGTGCCCTTTGGATTAGCCCCTGCTGGCAGTGGCGTTTGGTTATAGAAAGAGCAAGTAGGGCATTTCTTTACAATCTCCTTAGCTTGTTGCCATGTGATAGAAAACTCTTTCTTCAAACCTTTGCTATTAACATGATGTTTTTCATGAAATTCAGAGGCTTGTAGCACACTACCAATCAATAATTGATCAATATCTGCATTACCTTGTGCTAGAGGACCTGGCAGACCTGTATGGGATCAGATGTGTGTTATGTACATAGGGCAAAGCCTGTTCCTGATCAAATCTTAAACCTGGATAAACAATGAGGTTAGTTCTGTATCATCAGGTATAAATTCAGCAGTTTCAATATGTAAAATAACTCTTTCTGTGTATTGTGAATCAGTAACTATATTAATAGGTTCTTTAAAATCCCTTAGCACCATAAGAATGGCATATAATTCTGCCTTCTGGACAGAATCATAAGGACTTTGTTCCACCTTACCCAAGTCTTCTGATTTGTAACCTGCCTTCCCTGTTTTATTGGCATCAGTATAGAATGTACAGGCTCCAGTTATTGGAGCATCACGGACGATTCGAGGAAGGATCCAAGAAGTTCTCTTTATGAAGTTAAGCCTCTTGCTTTTTGGATAGTTGTTATTAATGTCTCCCAAAAAATTAGCACAAGCTCTTTGCCATGGTTCATTATCTTCCCATAATTTCTTTAGTTCATCAGCAGTGAAAGGCACTATAATTTCTGCTGGGTCTATGCCTGCTAGTTGACAAAGTCTCAGCTTGCCTTTTATAATTAACTCAGAGACTTTTTCTACATAAGTTTTCAGTTTCTTACTTGGTTTATGTGGTAAAAAGATCCATTCCAAAATAATATCATCTCTCTGCATTAAAATTCCTGTAGGAGAAATTTTTGATGGTAATATGATGAGAATACAATCGAGCTCTGGATTCACCCTGTCCACACGTGCTTGTTGTAATTTTTCCTCAATCATTGTCAGTTCCTTCTCCGCTTCAGCTGTTAATTCTCTGGGACTGTTTAAATCTTTATCACCTTCCAAGGTTTTGTTCAAATGAATTATTAGATCAGGTGTTATCCCAATAGCTGGTCGTAGACTGGAAATGTCTCCTAGCAGTCTTTGAAAGTCATTAAGAGTCCGTAGGCGATCTCTCCTAATTTGTGCCTTTTGTGTCTTAATTTTTTGCAAACCTATTTTATAACCTAAATAATTAACAGAATCTGCCTTCTGTATCTTTTCAGGAGCAATTTGCAATCCCCATTTAGGTAAAAGTATCTTTATTTCTTCAAACAGTCTGTTCAAGGTATCCATGTTTGGATCGGATAACAAGATGTCGTCCATGTAATGGTATATTATAGATTTGGGAAATTTCTTGCGTATTATTTGCAATGGTTGGTTCACAAAATATTGGCACAAGGAGGGGCTATTTAACATACCCTGGGGGAGGATGGCCCAGTGGTACCTCTTGGAAGGTTGAGAATTGTTGTAAGTAGGCACTGTGAAGGCAAATTTTTCTCTATCTTCTTTTTGTGAAGGTATAGTGAAAAAAACAATCCTTTAAATCAATAACTATAAGAGGCCATCCTTTTGGTAATAAAGAGGGCAGAGGGATTCCAGATTGCAGAGGGCCCATAGGTTGAATAACCTTGTTGATAGCTCTGAGATCTGTCTCCATTCTCCATTTACCTGATTTTTTCTTAACCACAAATACAGGAGAATTCCAAGGGCTGGTAGATTCTTCTATATGTCCAGCATCCAATTGCTCTTGTACCAGCTGTTCTAAAGCCTGTAATTTTTCCTCAGCTAGAGGCCATTGCTTTGTCCATATTGGTTTCTAGTCAACCATTTTAGAGGTAAGGCTGTTGGTATCTCTGAAGGGACTTCAATTGCTTGTTCTTGTACGGCCTGAATGACCGGTTTTCTCCGTTTGTAATATCTTTTAATATTATTTTCAGAAATATAGGCTCTAGAAGTAGCAGGAATGTTAATTTGGGTATTCCATTGTTGTAATAGGTCACGAACCCATAAATTCATTGCAATATTGGCTACATATGGCCTTAATTTTCCTACTTGTCCCTCAGGCCCTATACATTCAACCCATCTCATGATCTGTCTTACTCGAGATAGGGTTCCAATTCCCAGGAGCTGAACATTTACATTCTGAAGAGGCCAATACGGATGCCAAGATTCTGGGGTAATGATACTTACATCAGCACCTGTGTCCAGCAGGCCAGTAATAAAAATGCCATTTACACACACTCTCAGCTTAAGTCTTTGATCATTTATAGAAGTTTGCCAAAACACACGTAACTCATCTTTCTGATCATTATTGTTTGTAACAGTAGGCATGGGGTTTCCTAATTGTCCTGACGAGGCACATTCTCTGCATAAACTGGAAATGACTGAACCATGTTTGCCATGGGGGCCTGTGAGGCCCCCCTCTCAAGTTTCCCGTCTGTATCAGGTTGCCTTGTCTATCCCTTGTAGATCTGCATTCATTCGTCCAGTGTCTGCCCTTTCCACATCTTCTACATAAACCTGAAGGCTGAGTCCTCCTATTTCTGTTATTTCTAGAAGATGCATTATTATTATTTCTGAAAATCTGTTGTTTACAATTTCTTTTCATATGACCCATTTTGCCACAATTAAAACATTTGGTATTCTGGAGTCTTCTTTTACCATTGGAAATTGCTTCTTCTACCCATGCTTCAGTGCCATAATCAAATGTATCAACATCCAGTGTATGTAAGACCCATTCTGCCAAGGGTGCTGATCTGAACCTTAAAGGCCCCAAAATCTTTTTGCATTCCACATTTGCATTTTCATAAGCCAAAGTCTAAATCATTATACGCCTTGTGTCTGGATCAGATATCCCTATTTGCACAGCCTTAGTAATTCTTTGTAAAAAATCACTAAAGGGTTCTCTCTGACCTTGTTTAATGGTGACAAATGATTTCGTTTTCTGTCCTGGGTCTTGTACCCTGTCCCAAGCCCTTAAGGCTGCTGTAGTGCACAGGAAGAGTGTGTTTTCATCCAAATTAGCTTGTTCTTGAGGGTCAGAAAAGAGTCCTTCACCTAGAATTTTATCTAGGGAAATGTCACTTCCCTTCACCTTTTCTTGCTGTTCTAAAAGTCTAGCCTCTTGCCTGAATAAGCATTTCCATTTTAATTGTGGCCCACTCTCAAGGACTGCAGAGGTCAGTTGAAACAAGTCAGAGGGGGTAGCTCTGCTATTGTGGCCCAAGATTTTAGCATCTTTTTAACAAAAGAGGCATGCATCCCAAAAGTCATGACAGCCTGTTTAATTTCTTTGAGATCATTCATATGGACAGGCTCCCATGTATCTTCCTTGATGACCCTAGGGTTTCTGGAACCAATCACCTTCTCTGTTGTTATTACTGGAAAGGCAGGTGAAGCTGTAGGTAGAGCTTTGTGGAAATTGTCCCGGAGGGATTTACCCACAGATGTAGTTAAAATTTGCCTTTCTACCGTTTGTTCTTCTTCATCAGAATTTAGAAATTCCTCAATCTTTTCAATTCTATTCACCATTGCCTTCTGCAATGTCTGAATCTCCTGTCCAGAATTATGTTCCAAAGCCTTCATTGAGGATTCTAAAGTATGAAGTTTGTCCATTAGAGATAAGTTTTCATCTTTGGACATAATTTTTATGGCATAAACCGTGCCTTCTTGTATTGACAATCTTTCTGCCAATCTGTCATAAGCTTTAGACAAAATCCGATTGTCACATTCAGCAGTTTTGATTCTCTCAGTTAATGCTTCAGTTCCTACAGAAAGGAACTGGAGCTTACGATCCAGATCAGCTGTTCCCTCTTCCATAGTAATGAATTTCTCCTTAATATCAGCCTGTACCTTTTTTAAATATTGCTCAGTTGATCGAGTCATGTTAAACAAAGATCTGTTCTCTTCCTGGAGCACTTCAAGCTGATTCTTGAGAAGATCATTGTCATGCTTAATAATTTTTAGACATTCAACCTCTGCCTTAAGAATCCTGGATTCGTCTTCAATAGTTTTTAGACGTGCAGTTTCTGCCTTAAGAATCCTGAATTTGTCTCTTAAAGACTCTATTTTGCTGTCAAACCATTTAGTGCCTAGGAAAATTACTAATCCCAGAAGAATCCATAGATGTGGGGTGCTAGACACCTCTTGTAAGATCTCCCACATGGCACACTGAAAAAGACTGTTAAAGTCCTGAAAGGTAATATTCTCAGATATTTTATTTATAAAAGAAAAAAAAATTTTTTTTACCTGCAATGATTGGTTCCTGCCAGAGGTGGCGGAAGAGTCCACTTGAGCCCATGTGGAGAGCCAGTCTGAAACAACTCAAAACCAAAATTTATTTATCTGCCTGAGGAGTTAGAGTGGGTGTGGGAGGGGTCACTTTGAATCAGACCAACTCTGCCGCTGTGGCGGTTTGTGTTGCAAACTGCAGGCAGGCAGGGAGGGGTTTAAAGCGGCACCTGGAAGCGTGCTGTGAGGCTGGAAGCGCTAGCGGCTAGCGAGCGGCCGGCGGGCAAGCGGAACAAAGCACCAGCTGCTGGCTGCTTGGGGGGTGGGGAGACGCGGCTGGGATGCGCAGCATGGTGGTTGAGCGCAGCACGGTGGTTGAACGGCCGACCGGGAGATATGGGCTCCGAGTGGCCCGGGACCCGCGGGCGGCTCGGGAGCCGCAATAGGTGCTGTGGATCAGCGGTGGCCTCGGTGCTGCCCGGGCCGGGCTTGGTGGGGGGAGGTGCGCTGTGGCAACCGCAACCGCCAGGGACCTGCTGTGGGCGCCGCGGGCTACCCCCTTGATTACAAATGCTTCCCGAGCTCCGGCAACTAATCCAGCTCACAAAGGCTGGCAAAGATCGAGCTCCCCGTGCTGGGGCGGGGGCAAATCTGCCCCAACGCTGGGCGCCAAACGAAGGCAGTTTGAATTAATACAGACAAATTGTTATAAGTTTATACAACTTTAATGCAAAGAAAAGACTCACGCAACCAGGGTTCCCGCGGAGCACAGCAGGAAGCAGGGAAGGGCCCCTGCAGCCTCTGCGTGCCCCATTTTTATACATTGCCGAGGCAATCCGCCAGAGACTGCGCAGTGCTCTGCGTGTCAGATTTGGTTGTAACTTGGATGAAAAGAGTTTCTATGCCGCATGCTCAGTTTCAGAATTAAACTGCTGACTGCGGCTCCAATGTGGACTTGCTGTATGCCTGGAACTGTGGCTCAGGGGCACCAAATAGATCTGAGGCAGGAGCGACTACTCCATGCTAAACTGTGCTGACCTCAGTCAGGAACTACCATAATTACAATAATAATAGCGCAATTAAGGTTTAGACTTGGCAGGCTACAGGCGCAACTTAAGTTTTAAAGAAGTGCTTAACATTTTAAGAAATGCTCCTGGATAGTAAAAAAATGTTATAGATTCACAATAAAACAGATTCAGACTTAAAAGACCACTAAATGAGTCACAATGTTGGATGAATGTACGTAGGCTTAAGAGAGAGAAGAAAAAGAATATAGAGAATAAAGTTAATGGTTTAAAAAAAAAGGTAAAGTCTTTAAAGAGACAGAGTACAGAAGTTATAGATTAAGAGAAATAAAGAAAGATAAGCCATGTAAAAATGGAAAATTCACAGAGGGTCTGGATTATGTACATTGTGTTTTCTTTAAAATTTTTGACTGTGAAGGAGCTAAGTACAGAGAGACATGTCATTATATGGGCTGCCAACTGGAACCAGAATGGATATCATGAGGGTATTGTTGTTCTTTTTTAAAAAATACTGCAAGATCCCCGAGGCAGTAGGCAGCAGAAATGCTGTAGGTCCCAAATGGTGGTAGCGGGCCATGTGGCGGCAGACAGCAGGCTCTGGGAGCAGCCAGTCCCAGGCAGAAATGGCTGCCGATCCCAGAGCGGTGGCCTGAGTGGTGGTGGCGGGCCATGTGGCGGCAGACAGCGGGGGCCCTGGGAGCAGCCAGTCCCAGGCAGAGACGGCTGGTCTCAGAGCAATGGCTGGTCCCAGGCAGGGAGACACATGGCGGGTGGGCAGAAGACAGAAACATGGATAGACACGACAGGCAGGGTGAGGTTGAATGTTTATTCAGGGGGTTATGGAGGAGGAAGGGTGGAAGGGGGGGGGACAGAGAGAGAGGGAGAGAGAGAGAGAGAGAGAGAGAGAGAGAGAGAGAGAGAGAGAGGAGAAAGAGACAGAGAAGGGGGGAAGCAGAGAAGTGGGGAGAGAGGCAGAAGCGAAGCTGTCTCTCCGAGAGGAAGATGGAAAAGAGAGCGAACTCAGGCCGGAAGCTGAAGATCAGCCTGCCTCAGCGGATGGGGAGGGAGTGGGCGTGGCTTGTCTCTTAAAGGGACCAATACCATAACATTCCCAGGTCTTCCTTATAATAAAAAGCAGATTAGATCTCTTAAAACGACCAAAACCATAACAGGTATGACTTCAGAATTTGGGTCTAAGGATATGATGCTTCGGAAAGGGTCTTCTTTTGTTTTCACAGAGGACCAGACCCTATGGATTTCTTCTATTCCGATATGGTATGATAGACCACGCCCTCCTGAAAGGTTGCTGTGAACACCTTCAAAAAATTACTTCACTCAACTGCCAACTAAGATGACCCTGGCACACAGGTTACACCACGAATGATCTAATTAACGACGCCCCCATTCAGCAGGAAGCAGTTTAGAGAGAAAAAAACTACGCCCAAGTTCCCAAATACTGTTTATAAATGTTCTTTTACATTTAAAGGGGGATATGATATAGATATAAATAACTTGCATTGGTGTGGATTTTAAGGTCTATTTTGTTATATGTATATGTATTTCTGATATTGATTAAGGTATTGTGATTATGTAGTTCATTTTTAAAATGTAATGTATAATTAAAAAATATAGGTTGTTGATGAATAATCATCAATAATAGTCAAGCTTGTAGTCATGTTAGATTTTCTAGATATATTTCAGTTAAATAGGCATTCTTCATATCTTTCAAAGACTGCAAAATATGGCATTTAATGTTTTAATAACTTAGGGCTTTTCATGACAAGGAGACACGTCTGCTCCTGGCAGCACCAATCTACTTTGAGAGGAAGATGGGCATTGAAGAGGCTCCTTATGGAGTTGGATAGTCATTTGGGCAAGAAACTGTTCTTGCCTGGACTGTTGCATAAACTGGACACAAAAAACCCGCAGAGAGAGGACTGCTAAACTTGCCTAAAGGTGAGATGATCTTTCGGGGTTCCTGATTCATGAAAGAGTCTATGAGACATTCTGCAGGACACAGCAGAAAATGACTGAACTGTCTTTGGAATTTCCTGCTTCATGAAAATGTCTGCTGGATACTATGGGCCTGAAGGCTGAAGACAGATGCCCCAACGGTACAAAAGAACTTTGGGTGACTGTCCAGGCAGAGAGATGTCTCTGTCATTTCTAGAGCTTTTGATTTCTTGTTTACTTAGGTAGTTTTATATCCTTCTGGAGTCTTTGATGGAGTTGAAGAATGGATAGTTATAGTTTTCCTTAGTTATGATAAAAGATAAAATAGATATAAATAATGTAACTGTAATCTTGCTTGATTACTGTTTTGCTATATATAATTTTACTATTGTTAAAGTTAAAGCCTTTCTTTTTTGTTTAAACAGAAAAAGGGGAAATGATGTGGGAGTGATTTCTTATTAATAAAGAAACTGCTTAGGCCCATTGATAGGCCAACCCTTAGGTGGGTTGAGTAAACAGAACAGAATTTTGGAAAAAAGAAGCTGAGTCAGGAGTCGCCATGATGCTCCCACGCCAGGCAGATGCAGATTAAGATCATTCCTGGTAAGCCAGCTCGTGGGCTACACAGAATATTAGAAATGGGTTAGATTAATATGTAAGAGCTAGCCAATAAGAGGCTGGAACTGATGGGCCAGGCAGTGTTTAAAAGAATACAGTTTCCATGTAATTATTTCGGGTATTAAGCTAGCCATGTGGGTGGCCAGGTGCCAGGGACACAGCCCTGCCGCTCCTCATACTACACTCCTTAATGTATTTCACAAAATAGAAACAAAAGCGTCATTGCTAAACTCTTTTTATGAAGCTACAGTTACCCTGATACCAAAACAACACAAAGACTCAACCAAGAAAGAGAATTACAGGCCAGTCTCACTCATGAACATCGATGCAAAAATTCTCAATAAAATACTGGCAAACCAAATCCAAGAACACATAAAAAATTATCCGTTATGATCAAGTAGGCTTCATCCTAGAGATTTTCAACATATGAAAATCTATCAATGTAATCCATCATATAAATAAACTGAAAGAAAAAAACCCCACATGATCATTTCATTAGATGCTGAGAAAACATTTGACAAAATTCAACACCCCTTTATGATAAAGGTCTTGGAGAGATTAGGGATACAAGGTTCATACCTAAATATAATAAAAGCAATATACAGCAAGCCGACAGCTAACATCAAATTAAATGGAGAGAAACTCATAGCCATTCCAGTAAAATCAGGAACAAGGCAAGGCTGTGCACTCTCTCCATATCTCTTCAACATAGTGTTTGAAGTTCTAGCAATAGCAATAACACAACATAAGGGCATCAAGGGGGTTTGAATTGGAAAGAAAGAATTCAAACTTTTGTTATTTGCAGATGATATGATAGTGTACATAGTGTACATCAACTGGGTGTGTTCTGAATTGACTGTTCCAACCCTTATATGGGCAAGAAATAAAATAAAATGAAATAAAACATTTTAAAAATCATGTATCTATCTGGATGTTGTTCAAAATAGCAAAGATCCATTGGTGCACATTGTCTCTCTCCCACCGTGTACATGAATCAGTAATCTTTAGTGGATAGCTTTATAGCTCTGAGGGTGCATGTCTATCAACCACAGTTACCACTTTTTATCAGTAAAAGTTTCTTTAAAATGATAAAAGTTAAAAAGCTTTTATCTTTTTTACTTCTACTGTCATTCCCTGGCACACTAATAACAAATGTAACAGTGAAAAGTGGTGTCACATGCCTTTAATCCAAGCAATCAGGAGGCAGAGGCAGGTGGGTCTCTATGAGTTTGAGGCCAGCCTCAGTAATAGTGTCATGCCCAGGACAGCCAAGGCTGTTGTAAGAGGCTGCTTGTTTGTTCCTGGCTGCCCAGACTCCCAAAACAATCACTCAGAAACTATATTGTTTAAATCACTGCTTGGCCAATTACTTAAGCATATTGCTAGCTAGTTGTTAGATCTAGAATTAACCCATTTTTATTATTTTATATTTTACTACAAGGCTTGTGGCCTACAGGCAAGGTTCTAACTGGCAACTTGTGTCTTTCACCTCTGTCAGCTATGTGGCATCTCTCTGACTCTGCCTTCTTTTTCTAGCAGTTAGTTTAGTTTTCCCAGCCTAGCCCTGTTCTGCCATTCTTTAGGCTCAAAGCAGTTTCTTTATCTATTAACCAATAAAAGCAACACATTTGGTATTCCACTGACTCTGCCTACTCTCTCACTCTCTATCTCTTCTAGCCTGGCTATATTCTGTTAAGCCATTGGCTGAAAACAGCTTCTTTATTAACCAATTAAAGCAACACATATACAGAAGGCCTTCCCACATAACAAGGCTGCACAGAGAAACTGTGTCTTGAAAAACTAAGAGAAGAAAGAATATTCTGACCTTCAGTTGTGTGTGCAACAGTGATTGTATAGTGAGTTCAACAGTATGCAGAGGGTAGCAGCAGCTCTGGAAAAGAATTTCTAATCAAATGGGCATTAGAAATAAGCTGGTGTAGCTATTCTAATAGCTGCCAAAATAGACTTCAAACTAAAATTAATCAAAAGAGATGAAGGACGTTTCATCTGAATCCATGAAGAATAAAATCCATTAAGATGAAGTCTCAATTGTAAAATCTACCAAATACAAGGGTATGCACATTTGTAAAAGAAACATTACTAAAGCTTAAATCACAATCAAACCCCATAGAAGTGGAATGGTGGGGGCATTTTGGGAGTGATTTGGAAGTGTACTACAGTTGAATCTCTCTGGAATCTACAAGAGTGACCCTAAGAATCCTAGTAGTGAGGCATAGGTAACCTGAACCAGCCATCTTTGACAACTACAGAAAACCTGTAGCAGTAGGACTGGGGCAAAAATCCAGCCACGAAATAGTTGACCTACAATCTATTCTTCCTGAAACGTGTACTGGGGCAATGGGGGAACAGATTTTGTGGGATTGGTCTACAAATAACTGGTCCAAATTAAAATTCATGCTTTGAGAGGAAGCCCTGACCTGATACTGCCTTGGATGGCCAGGAACCGGAGACTGGACAGATAAGAAATTCAGGGTAGAATCAAACATGACACGGAAAACATTTCAATGAAATGATTACTTAATAAAATTCTGTTATACTACTAGATCAGTGTTCAGCCTAAAATTCATCAGTGAGGCATCCTCCAGCAACATATGGGAACAAATGCATAGACTTACTGCCAAACACTTGGCAGCGCCTGGGGAATCCCATAGAATAGAGGAAGGAAGAATTGAAGGAACCAGATGAGTCAAGGACACCATGAACACATGGAACACAAAAACAATTAGCAAGGCTTATAAAGAATCACAGAGACCGAGGTGATAATCTTTGACCTTACATGATTTGAGCTAGGACCTTAGCATGTAAGTTTTGTTTTTTTTTTGTTTTTGAAAGGAAAGTATAATTTATATGTACAACCGATAACCTGATACAGAAGAGGGGATTGGGACAACCCAGGAGTGGGAGCGAAGAGACTGGGACAGGGGCAGCAAGGAGGAAGTGGGGGTTCCCCATGCAAACTGCCGCTCCCTGGCCCCTCCGTGGAGGGGAATGTGCCCATATCTCCCTAGCCTGTTAGCCACTATGTTTCTCTGGTCCCACAGGCAAGGTAGTCTCCTGACTAGGCGCCTGGCCTGACCTACTCAAATTTAGTCTGTATCCAGGCCTTGAGGAGGGAGGATTTAAGTCCCCCAGAAACCTGAGCCCCAGAGTGGGGGGTCTTCCCCCATGTGTGGCCCTCTGTATTCTCTCCCACCCTTTCTAGGGTTCCTAGAACAGGTTGGGAAGCTCCTCTTTGGCTTGGGGGATTATCACCCAACCGTTACTCTTTGGGGGTGGGGGGGAGTCCGTGGTCCTTGGTCCCTAGGGAGGAGAAAGGTTCCTAACGCAAGATGCTGGTACACACAAGGTGACTGAGCCACTAAACAGCGCCTTTATTCTGAGGATGAACAGCAGTCAGCTCCCTCTCTTGCAGCTGCACCCTCCATGTAGAAGAGGCAGCCACCTCTCCTCTCCACTTCTTTCTCCCGGTGCTATTTCCATCCCTCTGTAATGAAGTCCCCTCCTCTCTGTTATTAGCCAGGCAAGGCTAATCCCCCACTTTGGCAGGAGGCGGAGGTGGTACTGCAGGAAAGGACTGGGGAGGTGCCACCTCTTCCCTCCCAACAATCATTTAGTGGGAAGCTGTGTATTTGGTGTGGGGAGTAAGGGTACTGGAAGACCCCGCTAACCATCTCCCACCCCGACTTCTTCACACCAGCACAGTCTTCAAGGTTTGGTGGGAAAGGTGTGTGGAGGTGGAGAGAGATAGGGGTCCTTCTTGAAGGGAGAAGTTATAGAGGGGCAAAAGGGCTCCTAGCTCAGCGGTGGCCCAAGGGGTGGGGAGGGTGGAAGGTTGGCAGCAGGCCCTAAGGCCTGAGATGTGGGTCGGCTCCGGGGCGGGGCTTAGGTGAAGGGCAGGCCTGAGACCCAGTCAGTCGTCTATACAGATCACCTCCCCTGCTCGGGGCTCCTTCCGATCCAGCCGATCCAGCCCGTCTGACACCAGCGCCCCCATCATTTCCTTCTCTTTCTTCACCAGCACTGGAGGGCCATTGGTGGTGGCTGTGATGAAGGACCCTGCAGGCACCTGGCTGTAATTGGCGCCTGCGGCGGCCAGGGCCCCTACGGGTGCGGCGCTGAAGGCTGCCCGTATCCCGGTGGAGTGGCATAAGGACCGGGGGGGGGGGGAAGACCGGTGTGGGGTGAGGCTCTGTGCCCTTGCTGGCCAGCCGGCTGAGGATGCTGCGCTCGGACATCTGAAGGCGGGCTGCGATGGGGGGTATTCGGGACAGCGTGGCTGGCAGGCGGGTCACATCCGCCTTCATGTCGCTCAGCAACTCCTCCAGCTGGTTCAGAAGCAGCGTTGTGGGCCCTCCCCCGCGCGGGGCCACCGCGGCCCTTACCCTTGTGCAGGACGGCGTTGGCTGGCTTGTTCCCTGCCAGCGACTCCTTGGAGAGGTGCTGGTGGCTCTCGGCTAGGCACTCGGCCTCGGCAAAGCCGGCGTGGAGGGCCATGGCGGGGTGCGCCAGCTCCTGTGACAGGTTCAGGTAGGCCGCCTGCCGCAGCTGCTCCTCAATCACCAGCACCTGCTCCAGGAGCTTGAACCTCCGGGCCAGGAATTTATTTTTCATCTCCAGGAAGTTCCCCTTATTGGCTTCAGTTTTGAATGGTTCATTGATAATGGCGAACTGAGCATCGTTCTGGATGTCTTGCCACCTGGCATAGCCATGAAGGACGATCCCAGCCAGGAGCCAATAGTCATGTCTTCGGTGCCAGATTTCGTTGAGCTTCCCCGAGGAAATAGCTGCCTTCTCTTCATTCTGCCACAGTGTGTGAAGCTCTCTCTTGCCCAAATCCCCTGTTTCCCCCTCCCGCCTCTCCCTGTGTTCCTGTACATCCAACGGTTTCTCCTCCCCCCTTTCTGCTGGTGTTGGCTCTGAGGCGGACTTCTCTCTGTCTCCTCGGTACCCAGGTTCAGGCTCCACCTCTCCAGTCACCCCTGGTGCTTCATCCTCTAAGAGAATCTTCCTTGGTTCTAGCCGTTCTCCAAGTGATGGGGCTGGGCTGGGAGAATTAACCTCTGTCTCCATCTTTTCCCCCATCCTGCTATTCTTCTCTGGCTTCTCTTCTGGGTTTTCAGTGTCATCCTTCTCCAGAGGTGTCTGTATCCCATCTCCTTTCTCACTCGGAGCGGGAGTAGCAGGTTTAGAGGTGCAAGGACTGTTGGTTGTAGACGCCTCGGAGGTGGTGGGAGATGTTTTGGTTGGGGAGGAAGCCCTGGAAGAGCGCTTGGAGTCAGCACTGGGATCAGACATGAGCTCCGGCATTGACCAGCGTCCATTGATGTGCTCAAACTCTTGTACCTTCTTCTTGACGAGAGACATGACTCCAATGCGGGTCAACACCTGCTGGCGGATCAGCCCCTCCCGAGGGACCCCATCGGCAAAGGTTTGCGCATGAACAAAGACACATAGGCCTTAAACTCTTTCTCGGACTTGCCCCTCAGGTCCCGCACTAGCCACTGGGTGGTGAAAGCGTCCTATGGCGGCATCCCCCAGCGCACCACAGCGTTAAGGAACGCCTTCCGCTGTCGGGTATTGAATCCCAGTACCTCAATGTTCCCCCCAACTCGAGCCAGCAATGGAGGCAGTGGCTTGTCCTTTTCATTTCGGAGCTGCCTCTTTGACTGTCGACGCCCTTCAGGAAGCTCATCGAAGTCCTCATCCTCCTCCTCCGACCCCATTGAGTATTCTGACTGGTTATCTTGATCCTCCTGAGTGGCATCATTGTAGTTAACCTGCTTTCGAACCCGCTTGCCCTTGCCTAGGTTTCGGGCAAGGTCTTCTTGCTGCTGCTCATAGTGATGCCTCAGCAGCTTCTCCCAGTAGTCGGGATCCACATTCTCCTCCTGCTTGATGATATCTCGCTCGATCTCCTCAATCTTGTCTTCTTTACGCACAACATACTGTGCCACCTTGAAGGAGCTGAGATACTCATTCATGTTCTGTACATCAGTATCCTCGGTTGCATCCTGGTTCCGGTCCAGCAGTCGAGCGATGGCTTCGTTGTCATAGTGGATCACACTGCTATCTTCCTCCTTATTCTCTCCCTCTTTTTCGTCCTTGAATAGCTCCTCAGTGCCAAATTTGAGGATGTCTCCAGCTCCTGCTTAGACATGGAGCTGGCCTTGGAGCCCAGGCCTGGCTGCACCACCCAGATGCGTCAGCATCATTTTCCTCTTCGCCACCTGTGTGATCCTTTCTTCCACAGACGCTCGGGTCACAAAACGGTAAATCATCACCTTGTTGGCCTGGCCAATCCGATGGGCTCTGCTGAAGGCCTGGATGTCATTATGGGGGTTCCAATCAGAATCAAAGATGATGACAGTGTCAGCTGTGGCCAAGTTGATGCCCAGGCCCCCAGCTCGGGTGGACAGGAGGAAGCAGAATTGTTGGGCACCAGGAACATTAAACCGATCAATGGCCTCCTGCCTAAGGGCGCCAGTGATGCCGCCATCGATGCATTCGTACTTGTAGCCTTCATAGTCTAGGAAGTCCTCCAGAAGGTCTAACATCTTGGGCACCTGTGAGAAGATGAGCACTCTGTGTCCTTGCACCTTCAGCTTTCTCAGCATCTTCTGCAGCAGCATAAGCTTCCCTGATGACTTAATGAGTGCCCCACCCTCATAAGCCCCGCTGGGCAGTTTTGGAGACTCCATGGCAGCCACAGGGAAGAGGTACGGGTGGTTGCAGCACTTCTTAAGGTCCATCATGATGTTCAGCAGGGACACCTGGTTCCAGCCGCCTCGTGAATTCAAGGCCTCAAAATTTCGAGTTAGGGTGTACTTGTAGTATTTCTTCTGCATGGGGCTGAGCTCCACTCAAACAATGAGCTCCGTCTTGGCCGGCATGTTCTTCTTCTTTTTTTTTTTATTGGAAAAAAAAAAGAAATTTCTGCCTCCTCCCCGCCTCCCATTTCCCTCCCACTCTTCCCTCTCCTCCTCCCCTCCCCCCACTCCTCCCCCTCCCTCTCCAGCCTGAAGAGCAGTCAGGGTTCCCAGTGGAAAGTCCAAAGTCCTCCCCCCTCGATCCTGGTCTAGGAAGGTGAACATCCAAACTGAATAGGTTCCCACAAAGCCAGAACATGAAGTAGGATCAAAACCCGGTGCCATGGTCCTTGGCTTCTCAGCAGCCCTCATTGTCCACCAAATTCAGAGAGTCCGGTTTATCCCATGTTTTTTCAGTCAGAGTCCAGCTGGCCTTGGTGAGCTCCCAAAAAATCGGCCCCACTGTCTCCATGGGTGGGTGCACCCCTTGTGGTCCTGGCTTCTTTGCTCATATTCTCCCTCCTTCTGCTCCTCATTGGGACTTTGGGAGCTCAGTCCAGTGCTCCAGTGTCGGTCTCTGTCTCTATCTCCATCCATCGCCAGATGAAGTTTCTTTATTTATCTCTAGAAACCAATTATGAGTGAGTACATCCCATGTTCATCCTTTTGGGTCTGGGTTACCTCACTCAGGATAGTGTTTTCTATTTCCATCCATTTGCATGCAAAATTCGCGAAGTCATTGTTTTTTTACCGCTGAGTAGTATTCTAATGAATATATATTCCATACTTTCTTCATCCATTCTTCCATTGAAGGGCATCTAGGTTGTTTACAGGATCTGGCTATTACAAATAATGCTGCAATGAACATAGTTGAACAAATGTCCTTGTCATATGATCGGGCATCTCGTGGGTATATTCCCAAGAGTGGCATTACTGGGTCCATGGGTAGGTTGATCCCAAACTTCCTGAGAAATCGCCACACTGCTCTCCAAAGTGGCTGCACAAGTCTGCACTCCCACCAGCAATGGATGAGGGTGCCCCCTTTCTCCACAGCCTCTCCAGCAAAGGCTATCATTGGTGTTTTTGATTTTAGCCATTCTGACAGGTGTAAGGTGATATCTCAATGTTGTTTTGATTTGCATTTCCCTGATCGCTAAGGAGGCTGAGCATGACCTTAAGTGCCTTTTGGCCATTTGAACTTCTTCTGTTGAGAATTCTCTTTTGAGATCAGTGCCCCATTTTTTAATTGGGTTAATTAGCATTTTAAAGTCTAGTTTCTTGAGTTCTTTATATATTTTGGAGATCAGACCTTTGTCTGTTGCGGGGTTGGTGAAGATCTTCTCCCAGTCAGTGGGTTCCCTTTTTGTCTTATTGACAGTGTCTTTTGCTTTACAGAAGCTTCTCAGTTTCAGTAGGTCCCATTTATTCAATGTTGCCCTTAATGACTGTGCTGCTGGGGTTATACCTAGGAAGCGATCGCCTGTGCCCATCTGTTGTAGGGTACTTACCCACTTTCTCTTCTATCAGGTTCAGTGTGTTCAGATTGATATTGAGGTCTTTGATCCATTTGGACTTGAGTTTTGTGCATGGTGATAGATATGGGTCTATTTTCATTCTTCTACAGGTTGACATCCAGTTGTGCCAGCACCATTTGTTGAAGATGCTTTCTTTCTTCCATTGTATACTTTTAGCACCTTTATCGAAAATGAGGTTTTCATAGGTTTGTGGGTTAAGATCCGGGTCTTCTATACGATTCCATTGGTCGACTTCTCTATTTTTATGCCAATACCACACTGTTTTCATTACTGTAGCTCTATAGTAGAGTTTAAAGTCAGGGATGGTAATGCCTCCAGAAGTTCCTTTATTGTACAAGATTGTTTTGGCTATCCTGGGTTTTTTGTTATTCCATATAAAGTTTATTATTGTCCTTTCAAGATCAGTGAAGAATTTTGATGGGATCTTGATGGGGATTGCATTGAATCTATAAATTGCCTTTGGTAGGATTGCCATTTTTACTATGTTGATCCTCCCAATCCAAGAGCACGGGAGATCCTTCCATTTTCTGGTATCCTCTTCAATTTCTGTCTTCAATGCTTTAAAGTTCTTGTCAAATAGATCCTTCACTTCTTTGGTTAGAGTTACCCCAAGATATTTTATGCTGTTTGTGGCTATTGTGAAAGGTGATGCTTCTCTGATTTCCCTCTCTGCTTCCATATCCTTTGTGTATAGGAGGGCGACTGATTTTTTGGAGTTGATCTTGTATCCGGCCACATTACTAAAGGTGTTTATCAGCTGTAGAAGTTCTTTGGTGGAGTTTTTGGGGTCGCTTATGTACACTATCATATCATCTGCAAATAACGAAAGTTTAACTTCTTCCTTTCCAATTCGAATCCCCTTGATCCCCTCATGTTGTCTTATTGCTATTGCTAAAACTTCAAGCACTATATTGAAGAGGTATGGAGAGAGTGGACAGCCTTGTCGTGTTCCTGATTTACGTGGGATGGCTTTGAGTTTCTCTCCATTTAGTTTGATGTTAGCTGTCGGTTTGCTGTAAATAGCTTTTATTATATTTAGGTATGACCCTTGTATCCCTAATCTCTCCAAGACTCTTATCATAAAGGGATGTTGAATTTTGTCAAAAGCTTTTTCAGCATCTGAAGAAACGATCATATGGTTTTTTTCTTTCAGTTTATTTATATGATGGATTACATTGATAGATTTTCGTATGTTGAACCAGCCTTGCATCTCTGGGATGAAGCCTACTTGATCATAATGGATAATTTTTCTAATGTGTTCTTGGATACGGTTTGCCAGTATTTTGTTGAGGATTTTTGCGTCGATGTTCATGAGTGAGACTGGCCTGTAATTCTCTTTCTTGGATGAGTCTTTGTGTGGTTTTGGTATCAGAGTGACTGTAGCTTCATAGAAGGAATTTGGCAATGACTCTTCTATTTCTATATTGTGAAATACCTTAAGGAGTATAGGTATTAGGTCTTTTGGAAATTCTGGTAGAATTCCGCATTGAAACCGTCTGGTCCTGGGCTTTTTTTGGTAGGGAGGTTTTTGATAACAGCTTCTAATTCTTCGCGACTGACAGGTCTATTTAGATTGTTCACCTGGTCCTGATTTAACTTTGGTATATGGTATTTATCTAAAAATGTGTCCATTTCTTTTACATTTTCCAGTCTTGTGGCATACAGGCTTTTGTAGTAAGATCTAATGATTCTCTGAATTTCCTCTATGTCTGTGGTTATGTCCCCCTTTTCATTTCTGATCTTATTAATTTGCAAATTCTCTCTCTGCCGTTTTATTAGTTTGGATTGGGGTTTATCAATTTTGTTGATTTTTTCCAGGAACCAGCTTTTTGTTTCATTGATTCTTTGGATTGTTTTCTGTCTTTCTATTTTGTTGATTTCCGCTCTCAGTTTGACTATTTCCAGTCTTCTACTCCTCCTAGGTGAGTCTGCTTCTTTTTTTTCTAGAGCTTTCAGGTGGGCTGTTAAGTCTCCAATGTATGCTTTCTCTGTTTCCTTTAACTCGGCACTAAGGGCTATGAACTTTCCCCTTAGGAATGCTTTCAAAGTGTCCCATAAGTTTGAGTATGTTGTTTCTTTATTTTCATTGAATTCAAGGAAGACTTTAATTTCTTTCTTTATTTCTTCTTTGATCCAGGTGTGGGTCAATAGTTGACTGTTCAGTTTCCATGAGTTTGTAGGCTTTCTGGGGGTAGCATTGTTGTTGAATTCTAACTTTAGTCCATGGTGATCTGATAAGACACAGGTGGTTATGGATATTTTTTTGTAACAGTGGAAGTTTTCTTTGTTACCGAGGATGTGGTCAATTTTTGAGAAGGTTCCATAAGCTGCAGAGAAGAAGGTATATTCTTTCCTATTTGGGTGGAATGTTCTATAGATGTCTGTTAAGTCCATTTGATTCATTACCTCCATTAATTCTCTTATTTCTCTGTTAGGTTTCTGTCTGATTGACCTGTCCATTGGTGAAAGAGGAGTGTTGAAATCTCCTACTATTAGTGTATGCGGTTTGATGGCAGCCTTGAGTTTTAGTAATGTTTCTTTTACGCATGTGGGTGCTTTTATGTTAGGGGCATAGATATTCAGGATTGAGACTTCATCCTGATGAATTGTTCCTGTTATGAGTATAAAATGTCCCTCTCCATCTCTTCTGATTGATTTAAGTTTGAAGTCAACTTTGTTAGGAATTAGTATGGCCACACCTGCTTGTTTCTTAGGTCCATTTGCTTGATAAACCTTTTCCCATCCCTTTACTCTAAGTAGGTGCCTGTCTTTGTGGTTGAGGTGTGTTTCTTGTAAACAGCAGAGTGTTGGATCCTGTTTGCGTATCCAATCTCTTAGCCTATGCCTTTTTATAGTTGATTTGAGTCCATTGACATTAAGGGATATTAATGACCAGTGGTTGTTAACTCCAGTCAGATTTTTAGTCATAGAGTTTGTGTGTTTGCCTTCTTTGAGTTGCGCTGGTTAAGAGTCTCTAGATGTTTGAGTTATTGTGGTCATTGTTGGACTCCTTGGTTTGTGATTGTCCTTCTATTACTTTCTGTAATGCTGGATTTGTGGCTACGTATTGTTTAAATTTGTTTTTATCCTGGAAAATTTTGTTTTCTCCATTTATAGTGAACGAAAGCTTGGCTGGGTATAGTAGTCTGGGCTTGCATCCATGTTCTCTTAGCTTCTGCAGTACATCTATCCATGACCTTCTGGCTTTCATGGTTTCCATAGAGTAGTCAAGTGTAAGTCTGATAGGTTTACCTTTATAAGTAACTTGACCTTTTTCCTTTGCAGCTCTTAATATTCTTTCTTTATTCTGTATGTTTTGTGTTTTGATTATTACATGGCGAGGGGATGTTTTTATTTTTTGGTCCAGTCTATTTGTTGTTCTGTATGCTTCTTGAACCTTCAAAGGAATATCTTTCTTTAGGTTGGGAAAGTTTTCTTCTATAATTTTATTAAATATATTTTCTGGACCATTGAGCTGTACTTCTTCTCCTTCTTCTATCCCAATTATTCTTAGGTTTGGTCTTTTTATTGTGTCCCATATTTCCTGTATGTTTTGTGATGAGAATTTGTTGGTTTTGCTATTTTCTTTGATCAGTGTGTTTATTTTCTCTATGGTATCTTCAGTGTCTGACATTCTTTCTTCTATCTCTTGTAATCTGTTGATAGTACTTGTCTCTGTGGTTCCTGTTCGTTTACCCAGGTTTTCCATCTCCATCCTTCCCTCGGTTTGTGTTTTCTTCATTACTTCCATTTCATCCTTCAAGTCTTGAACCACTTCCCTCATCTGTTTGATTGCTTTTTCTTGCTTCTCTTGGTTTTCTTGGGTAATTTTGAGCGATTTATTTATTTCCTCTACTTTTTTGTTTGTCATCTCCAATTGTTTATGGCAGTTTTTCATCTCCTGTTTAAGGTCCTCTATTATTTTCATATAATTCACTTTTGAGTCGAATTCTTCTAATTCTTCTGGAGTAGGGTGTACAATTCTTCTTGTTTCGGGATCCCTGGATTCTGGTGATGTCATGTTGCCTTTCAGGTTGTTGGAGGAATTCTTGTATTGGCGCCTTTCCATCTCTTGCTTCAAATGGAGCCCAGAGAGGCCTGGTGTCTTGGTCTAGTCTTTGCTGTGACTGACTCTCTGGGTGTATCTCTTCATTGTAGAAACAGGAACCAACCCGTCCAGATGGAACTCCTCAGCACAACAACTCAGATGGCAACCCTGGAGCACCAGCTGTAGGTGCCCAAGCTCCCCCACAGGGAACCTTGAGACCTGCCCAGAAGGCAGGTACTCCCCGCTCTGGGAGGATAGCCTTAGTGAAGGAACTGAAAACCGTTCTTGAGCACTGGTCCTAGCAAACCGCAGGGCAGGGTTGGGGGTGGGGTTTGGTGCCGGGGGATTGGGTCGCGCCTAAGAAAGGCAGCCCTGCAGAAGGAGCTGGGGGAGGGGGGTTTGTGCTAGCTTCTGGGACACACCGCCCCTGGATAGTAGACACTCACCCATCCAGATGGAATTCCTCAGCTCCTAACCAGGGCCGCCTGGTAGCTCAAAGATCCGGGGACAAGAGGAAGGCGGTGGGAGGGAACGCGGTGTCCAGTAGACCACCGGAGATCCTGGAGCACCAGCTGTAGGTGCCCAAGCTCCCCCACAGGGAACCTTGAGACCTGCCCAGAAGGCAGGCACATCCCGCTCTGTGTGGATAGCCTTAGTGAAGGAAGTTAAAACCGTTCTTGAGCACTGGTCCTAGCAGGCCGCAGGGCAGGGTTGGGGGTGGGGTGGGGTGCTGGGGGGGATTGGGTCGTGCCTAAGAAAGGCAGCCCTGCAGAAGGAGCTGGGGGAGGGGGGTTTGTGCTAGCTTCTGGGACACACCGCCCCTGGATAGAAGACACTCACCCTTCCAGATGAAATTCCTCAGCTCCTAACCAGGGCTGCCTGGTAGCTCAAAGATCCGGGGACAAGAGGAAGGAGGTGGGAGGGAGTGCGGGGTCCAGTAGACCACCGGAGATCCTGGAGCACCAGCTGTAGGTGCCCAAGCTCCCCCACAGGGAACCTTGTGACCTGCCCAGAAGGCAGGCACTCCCTGCTCTGGGTGGATAGCCTTAGTGAAGGAACTTAAAACCGTTCTTGAGCACTGGTCCTAGCAGGCCGCAGGGCAGGGTTGGGGGTGGGGTGGGGTGCTGGGGGGGATTGGGTCGTGCCTAAGAAAGGCAGCCCTGCAGATGGAGCTGGGGGAGGGGGGTTTGTGATAGCTTCTGGGACACACTGCCCCTGGATAGTAGACACTCACCCGTCCAGATGGAATTCCTCAGCTCCTAACCAGGGCCGCCTGGTAGCTCAAAGATCCGGGGACAAGAGGAAGGAGGTGGGAGGGAACGCGGTGTCCAGTAGACCACCGGAGATCCTGGAGCACCAGCTGTAGGTGCCCAAGCTCCCCCACAGGGAACCTTGAGACCTGCCCAGAAGGCAGGCACTCCCCGCTCTCGGCCGGCATGTTCTTAAAGACATCTGCCTTGAGTCTCCGCAGCATGTGTGGCCCCAGTAAATTATGTAGTTTCTTAATCTGGTCCTCTTTGGATATGTCAGCGAACTCCTCCAGGAAGCCCTCCAAGTTCTTAAACCTCTCAGGAGTGAGGAAGTTCAAAAGGTGGAAGAGCTCCTCCAGGTTATTCTGCAGCGGGGTCCCCATAGGCAATAGCTTATGATCTATCTTATAGCCATTGAGGACCCTGAAAATCTTGGACTGGTTGTTCTTGAGTCGATGAGCTTCATCCACCATAAGACAGGCCCAGCGGATGGAGCCAAGCACTGCCTGATCGATGGTGATCAGCTCGTATGACGTCAGGAGAACATGGAACTTCACCTGAGCCTCTCTCTTCATCTTAAAAGCCTTCTTCCCGCCTTTGATGGCGTTGTCCTCAAAGGAGAACTCATTCTCTCGGATAATGGCCCGGCTCTCCTTGTCCTCCGTGTATGTGACCACATAGAACTTGGGTGCCCACATTTGGAACTCCCGCTCCCAGTTGATGATGGTGGAGAGTGGAGCACTCACCAGGAAGGGTCCTTTGGTGTGGCCCTCCTTGTAGAGTGAGTAGAGAAAAACGATGGTTTGGATGGTCTTGCCTAGGCCCATCTCATCAGCCAGAATGGTGTCAGTGCCTTGGGCCCATGAGAAGCGCAGCCAGTTCAGCCCCTCCAGCTGGTACATGTGCAGCGTGCCTCCTGTGGCTGTGATGAACCGTGGTTGGGTCTCATATTTCACTGTTGGATCATTAGTAGGTGAGCTGGGAGGCCCATCTCCCTGCAGCTCCTTCTTCTTATACTTTCGAGGCTGTGCAGGGTCCTCTCCCATAATTAGCTCACGATGTCTCCAGTAGCTTTGTTTATGGTCTTCATATTCAGGGATGTTCATCTCATCCTCCTCCCATGTAGACTGGTCATAAGGCAAATCCTTCCATTTCACAAGATAATGGTAATTCCCCTTTTTATCCATACTGTGGTTGATGATGCGGTGGACGGTCATCCACTCTGGCTTGATGCCAAACCGGTAGTACTTCTCCTCCATCTCAGCATAGTGAGGGTCCTTCACCTTGCACTTGTCGCTCTTCCTGTCATCCTCACCAGAGCCATAGTCCAGGGGTGGCGGCTCATCCATGTCATTTTTCCGTTGGTAGTTGCGATACATTACCAAGTGGAAGATTTCCAGCTGAAGCTCCTTGGCCCAGGAGCAGTGCCAGTAGGACAATCCCACCCATTTGACAAAGAACTCTCGCTCTGATCTGCTTTGAAGAGGACGAGGGGGTGGGACGTCTGGATTCCCCTCTGTTTGCTGGGGTGCTGGCATTGCAACAGGTGGCTCACCCCATAGCCAATGCAAGATCTTCTGAACATGGCCCTTTAGCACAGGACATGTACATCGTGAGCACAGCCATTCACCGTTGGGGATGTCAGGCAGTGGGGGGGGGGTTCAGACAGTGGATGTGGTAGGAGGAGATGCAAGCATCGCAGCACAGCAACTCCCCACCATCCTTGCACACTCGGCAATACTCCATGTGATCGTCCTCTTCCTCCTTCTCTCCTTCCTCCCCCTCCTCTTCATACTCTTCCTCCTCCTCCTTGGCCTCCCATTGTACCTCTTCCTTCTCACAGTGGGGACAGCTCCATTTGCCCTCAGGAGCCCGGTCAAGCTCAGGGTCAAGGCAGACGAGGTGGTAGGCTCGAGGGCAGGTGTCGCACAGAATAATTTCCCCACCCTGCTGGCACACCTCACAGTAATCCTGGTGATCCGTCTCAAAGCCATTAACCTCCTCCTCCCCGGCCACCTTCTTCTTCTTCCTTCCTGGCCGGCCTCCCTTCAGTTTCTTGGCACGGACAGGGCCTGAGGCACTATGGACGCTACCACTGTCCAAGTCTGACTCCTCAGCTTCTGGATCCGGGCCCTCATCGCTCTGGAAAGCATACGAGCCTGCCTTCTTCCTCTTGCCACCCAGCAGCCCCAGCTTGATTTTGAGTGGTGCCATCTTCTTCCCTCAAAGCTTCTTGCGTCCATTAGGTACTCGGGGGTTCTTATTCCGCCTCTTGTGGCCTGGACCTTTGCCCTCTTTGGTTTTGGCTCTTCTGATAGGTGGGGGCTGGATTTCAGGAGCAGGGGGTGGTGGGAGGGCGGGGGGGGTCCAGATAGTGCTAGGGGGTGGCTGGGGAGACAGCAGCTGACACCTGCTCGGCTAGAGCTGCTGCCGCCGCTGCCGCCACCACAGCAGCTGCTGACCCTTTGAAGGGGTTATTGGCGCTGAACTCTCTCCACTTGGCCCCCAGGATGGTCATCATCTTCGACATTGGGATCTTGGGATTCTTCTTAGCAATTAGGGGCCTCATGAACTGACTGAAGGCTTTATAGTTGGTAAGTGTGTGGTAGTCCTCCTCGGAGAACACATGCTCCACATCCTCCAAGCCCCAGGTCAGAAGCAGCGCAGCTGATGACTTCTCTTCCACCTGCTTTTGCCCCCCATCTCCTTCTCCCCCTTTCCTCCTCTTTGTCTTTTTCTCTTTTTTTTCTCGGTGCTTCCTTCTTCGTTTCCGACCTGGTCCAGTTCCATATTTGCTGCCTCCACTCTCTGACTTCTCCTGGTACTCATCTCGCTCTGAGCCAAATTCCTCTTCACTGTCGAGCTTCTTGCGTTTCCGGGGTTTGCCTGGCTTGTTTTCCTTCTGCTTTTTGGGTCCTCGCTTTCTCTTCTTCACACCCAATGCTGAAGGCAGCAGCTGGATATCATCCTTATCTGGCGGCGGGGGCGGTGGCGGGAAGAGGTGGCAGCTGGGGGGCCTGTGGCGGTCGCGGGCCCGGCCATGGCCCGGCCCGCGCCCGAGTACTCCCTCTTCCTCCTCCTCCTCATCGTCCTCGTCGGCTGCCGCCTCCTCCCCCTCCCCCTCCTCCTCCTCCTCCTCCTCCTCGTCGCCCTCTTCTTCCTCCTCTTCTTCCTCCTCCGACACCACCATCTCCTCCTCCTCCTCGTCCCTCAGAGGGGAAGTCATCCTGTGGCTCTGCCCCCCAACCCCCCCCATCGCCCGCCCGCCTCCCCCACCACTACCACCACCACCTCCTCCTCCTCCTTAGCATGTAAGTTATGGTAATGCAGATGGCTATTCTTCTGGAACTCTTAAAGGTAGAATAGGAAGACACCATTGACTCTTTTGCATGCCATTGGACCCCTTTCTTCTTACAGGATTGCCATTCCCAGTTCTGATATGAGGGATGGTGGCAAGTTTAATATAACTTGCTATGCCATGTTCTGTGGATATCGCTGGAAGCCTGCTCATTATTTAAAGGCAAAGATGAGTGGCTCCGAGGTAGAGGTGAAATGAGGTCTAGGGAGGTGGAGAGAAGGGAACTGTGTTGGTGATGTAATATGAGAAAATGTAAAAGGAAGAAATACACATCAACAAGAAAGAAGACTCAGGTGCAAGGTGCCGCTGTGAATGCCACTTTCAGGGTGAAAAGTGTGTGATCTGCCCTTAGGTGAAGCATGCTACAACTGTGCATTTAGAAACCAGCGATGTCCACAGTAAATCATGGACAGTCCATTCTCCTGTCTTCACTCTTTCTCACTTCACATGGATAAATGGTGTGCGGGCAGCATTGAATTTAGGTGAGTTAAAAAGAAAATGTATGTGAGTATAGAAGAGGGTGTTTTTCCTCAATGAAAACAATGCTCCATTTTCTTTCCCTTTTTATGCTTATATCCATTTTATTTTATTTTATTTTTATTTATTGAAAAAAAAATTTCTGCCTCCTCCCCACCTCCCATTTCCCTCACCCTCCTCCCACTCCTCCCCCCTCCCTCTCCAGCCTGAAGAGCAGTCAGGGTTCCCTGTCCTGTGGAAAGTCCAAAGTCCTCCCTCCTCAATCCTGGTCTAGGAAGGTGAACATCCAAACTGGGTAGGCTCCCACAAAGCCAGAATATGAAGTAGGATCAAAACCCAGTGCCATTGTCCTTGGCTTCTGAGCAGCCCTCATTGTCCGCCAAATTAAGAGAGTCCGGTTTTATCCCATGCTTTTTCAGTCACAGTCCAGCTGGCCTTGGTGAGCTCCCGATGGATCAGCCCCATTGTCTCTGTGGGTGGGTGCACCCCTTGTGGTCCAGACTTCTTTGCTCATATTCTCCCTCTTTCTGCTCCTCATTGGAACATTGAGAGCTCAGTCCGGTGCTCCAGTGTGGGTCTCTGTCTCTATCTCCATCCATCGTCAGATGAAGGTTCTATGGTGATATGCAAGGTATTTATCAGTATGGCTATAGGATAGGGTCATTTCAGGTTCCCTATCCTCAGCTGCCAAAGGAACTTACTGGGGACATCGCTTTGGGCACCTGGGAGCTCATCTAGGTCCAGGTCTCTTGCCAACCCTAAGATGGCTCCCTTAATTAAGATATGTGCTTCCCTGTTCCCCTAACCAGCCTTCCTTTATCCCAATCATCCCGTTTCCCCAAATTCCCCCCAACCTCCCCTTCTCACATTTCTCTCCCCTTTTCCTCTTACCCCTCACCCACCACACCCCCAAGATCCCAATTTTTTGCCCGGCAATCTTGTCTACTTCCCATAACCAGGAGGATAGCTATATGTTTTTCTTTGGGTTCACCTTCTTATTTAGTTTCTTTAGGATATCAAATTATAGACTCACTGACCTTTATTTATCTCTAGAAACCAATTATGAGTGAGTACATCCCATGTTCATCTTTTTGGGTCTGGTTTACCTCACTCAGGATAGTGTTTTCTATTTCCATCCATTTGCATGCAAAATTGGAAATGTCATTGTTTTTTACCGCTGAGTAGTATTCTAATGTGTATATATTCCACACTTTCCTCATCCATTCTTCCATTGAAGGGCATCTAGGTTGTTTCCAGGTTCTGGCTATTACAAATAATGCTGCTATGAACATAGTTGAACAAATGTCCTTGTCATATGACCAGGCATCTCTTGGATATATTCCCAAGAGTGGCATTACTGGGTCCATGGGTAGGTTGATCCCGAATTTCCTGAGAAACCGCTACACTGCTTTCCAAAGTGGTTGCACAAGTTTGCATTCCCACCAGCAATGGATGAGGGTACCCCTTCCTCCACAGCCTCTCCAGCAAAGGCTATCATTGGTGTTTTTGATTTTAGCCATTCTGACAGGTGTAAGATGATATCTCAATATTGTGTTGATATGCATTTCCCTGATTGCTAACGAGGCTGAGCATGACCTTAAGTGTCTTTTGGCCATTTGAACTTCTTCTGTTGAGAATTCTCTCTTCAGATCAGTGCCCTATTTTTTAATTGGGTTAATTAGCATCTTAAAGTCTAGTTTCTTGATTTCTTTATATATTTTGGAGATCAGACCTTTGTCTGTTGCGGGGTTGGTGAAGATCTTCTCCCAGTCAGTGGGTTGCCTTTTTGTCTTATTGACAGTGTCCTTTGCTTTACAGAAGCTTCTCAGTTTCAGTAGGTCCCATTTATTCAATGTTGCCCTTAATGTCTGTGCTACTGGGGTTATACCTAGGAAGCGATCGCCTGTGCCCATCTGTTGTAGGGTACTTCCCACTTTCTCTTCTATCAGGTTCAGTGTGTTCAGATTGATATTAAGGACTATGATCCAAGGTCTTTGATCCATTTGGACTTGAGTTTTGTGCATGGTGATAGATATGGGTCTATTTTCATTCTTCTACAGGTTGACATCCAGTTGTGCCAGCACCATTTGTTGAAGATGCTTTCTTTCTTCCATTGTATACTTTTAGCACCTTTATCGAAAATGAGGTGTTCATAGGTTTGTGGGTTAAAATTCGGGTCTTCTATACGATTCCATTGGTCAATTTCCCTGTTTTTAATGCCAATACCACACTGTTTTCATTACTGTAGCTCTGTAATAGAGTCTGAAGTCAGGGATGGTAATGCCTCCAGAAATTCCTTTATTGTATAAGATTTTTTGGCTATCCTCATTTTTTTTTGTTTTTTCCATATAAAGTTGATTATTGTCCTCTCAAGATCAGTGAAGAATTATGATGGGATCTTGATGGGGATTGCATTGAATCTATAAATTGCCTTTGGTAGGATTGCCATTTTTACTGTGTTGATCCTCCCAATCCAAGAGCAAGGGAGATCCTTCCATTTTCTGGTATCCTCTTCAATTTCTTTCTTCAATGCCTTAAAGTTCTTGTCAAATAGATCTTTCACTTCCTTGGTTAGAATTACCCCGAGATATTTTATGTTGTTTGTGGCTATCGTGAAAGGTGATGCTTCTCTGATTTCCCTCTCTGCTTCCATATCTGCGGCCAACTCCCTGACCAGCAGGAAAGAACAGCCACCAGACGAGGATTCTTCCCAAATCACGCTTTATTGGAGCCTCTTTGGTTGAAGGGAGAGCAGGAATCGAGGGGCCCCAAGCTCTGAGCTGCAGCTGTTTATATAGGGAGTCTGCCTAGCAACCTTTGATACTTTGACTGCTTTTCTGGAGACCCACCGGCCGGAAAGAAAGCAGAAGAACATCCCTGTCAATTACAGACCTCAAGGAAGTTCCCCTGCCTGTCAGGGACAGTGTGGGCAGCTAGATCACAACAACTCACCCTGTTTTCTGGTGGAAGAACTGCAACCTTAATATGGAGTTATTTATCAAGCAAGGCCGGGGCCAAATGCCATCTTGTAATGGCAGCCACTCAAACTGGCTCCCAGCACATATCCTTTGTGTATAGGAGGGCGACTGATTTTTTGGAGTTGATCTTGTATCCGGCCACATTACTAAAGGTGTTTATCAGCTGTAGGAGTTCTTTGGTGGAGTTTTCGGGGTCGCTTATGTACACTATCATATCATCTGCAAATAACGAAAGTTTAACTTCTTCCTTTCCAATTCGAATCCCCTTGATCCCCTCATGTTTTCTTATTGCTATTGCTAAAACTTCAAGCACTATATTGAAGAGGTATGGAGAGAGTGGACAGCCTTGTCGTGTTCCTGATTTAAGTGGGATGGCTTTGAGTTTCTCTCTGTTTAGTTTAATGTTAGCTGTCAGTTTGCTGTAAATAGCTTTTATTATATTTAGGTATGACCCTTGTATCCCTAATCTCTCCAAGACTTTTATCATAAAGGGATGTTGAATTTTGTCAAAAGCTTTTTCAGCATCTAATGAAATGATCATATGGTTTTTTTTCTTTCAGTTTATTTATATGATGGATTACATTGATAGATTTTCATATGTTGAACCAGCCTTGCATCTCTGGGATGAAGCCTACTTGATCATAATGGATAATTTTTCTAATGTGTTCTTGGATACGGTTTGCCAGTATTTTGTTGAGGATTTTTGCGTCGATGTTCATGAGTGAGATTGGCCTGTAATTCTCTTTCTTTGTTGAGTCTTTGTGTGGTTTTGGTATCAGAGTGACTGTAGCTTCATAGAAGGAATTTGGCAATGACTTTTTTGTTTCTATGTTGTGAAATGATGTGGGAGTGGTTTCTTATTAATAAAGAAACTGCCTAGGCCCATTCATTAGGCCCACCCTTAGGTGGGTGGAGTAAACAGAACAGGATTCTGGGAGAGAAAAGCTGAGTGAGGAGTCTCCATGATTTTCCTACCAGAGGCAGAGGCAGGCTAGAATCTCCCCGGTAAGCACACCTTGGGGTGCTACACACCTTATAATAAATGGGCTAGTCCAGGTGCAAGAGCTAGCCAATAAGAGGCTGGAACTAATGGGCCAGGCATTGTTTAAAAGAGTACAGTTTCCGTGTAATTATTTTGGGGCATAAGCTAAGCCATGCGGGCGGTCGGGTACAGGGTCACAGCCGCGCCGCTCCCAATTACTACAGTGAAATACCTTAAGGAGTATAGGTATTAGCTCTTCTTGGAAGTTCTGGTAGAATTCTGCATTGAAACATTCTGGTCCTGGGCTTTTTTTGGTAGGGAGGTTTTTGATAACAGCTTCTAATACTTTACAACTGACAGGTCTATTTAGATTGTTCACCTGGTCCTGATTTAACTTTGGTATATGGTATTTATCTAAAAAAGTGTCCATTTCTTTTACATTTTCCAGTTTTGTGGCATACAGGCTTTTGTAGTAAGATCTAATGATTCTCTGAATTTCCTCTGTGTCTGTGGTTATGTCCCCCTTTTCATTTCTGATCTTATTAATTTGCAAATTCTCTCTCTGCCGTTTGATTAGTTTGGATAGGGGTTTATCAATTTTGTTGATTTTCTCCAGGAACCAGCTTTTTGTTTCATTGATTCTTTGGATTGTTTTCTGTGCTTCTATTTTGTTGATTTCTGCCCTCAGTTTGATTATTTCCAGTCTTCTACTCCACCTAGGTGAGTCTGCTTCTTTTTTTCTAGAGCTTTCAGGCAATGCACCATTTTCTAAGCAGTCTCCAAGCATCCAAACTTCGAGGGCTCCTGAAATTAGTTCCTATGGGTTATGAGGGATTACAATATATTTGACCCATAACAAAAGTTCCTAAAGTCTTTGGATTTTTGTTTATCATATTGATGTCTTTATTTTCCTTTTAAGACAACATCACTTTTTTCTTGGTCTTTTTTTGTACCCATGTGTATACCAGTATTATAGGTATGAGTCACCATACTGGCTGTATCTGAGTAGTAACTAATCATTTTCAACACATAGTGTGTCTCCATTTTGTACCCCATTGATAAAGAAATATCTATACTGTGGTGTGGGATGAGAGCAGCGGTCACTCACTTATGATGACCCCAGGAAACTGGGAGACTGGTCTTTGAACTGACTTGGTTAAAAACCTCACACTGATACTCTCCAGCATCCTCACTCCTGACAGGATCTATTTTGAGTCCACACTTTGTAGGAGACTCAGTCATCCTCTCTGTGAGCTGAAGATTCTTCTTATTGAAGATCCAACGGATGGAGACATCAATGTCAGGTGAAATGCAGGTGAAGATCACAGATGTACCTCCAGAGACGGTGGTGTCAGTGATTTGCACAAAGGGCTGTGTCACATTCTCTGTGAAGAAACAGAGGAGAATACCAAATGACAGTAGTCCACAGAGTAAACCAGATCCTCTTTAGTTCACACTTTCTAAAGCATCCAGTGGGGAGAATTTGGAGCTGTGACTATAGACATAACTTGTGGTTTGGAATTGCCACTCAGGAACTGTTTTACCCAGATTTAGGCACTGTTTTCTGTGTCCCAGTTTCCCTGTAATAGCACACATAGTGCCTGGTCATTGCTGTGTTCATGAGTTGAACTTAGTTCTGAGCAATGATCTGAACTTGGGGTGGGGGAGCTGCTCACATTAGTAGCATCTGTTACTGTTTACTTGCAGAAGAGCATTCCCTAGGTTGGACCCCTCAGGGTGAGGGATCTGGAGCAGCTGCCTCCTCAGTTTCTTCCCTTTGTGCCTTGACCTTCCTGTGAAGTCTCATCAGCCCATCAGAGCAATAGGCTAATGGCCCAGAGACCTGCCCACTGAGCCTCAGAAGGAGGTGCACAGGTGACCTACCTAACTGCAGCTCTCATGGCAGTAAACATCTGATTCTACACTCTATGGGACAGTCAGTAAAGCCTTGTTCCTTGTTGGTTGTAACAGAAAATCTAACCAAAACAGTGACATAAACTTTCCACTGTCACCTACTGTTCAGCCAGAGGCAAAGTTTTGGAGTCCAGGCTGACAGCCTCTGTGAGGACCCCATGGTTTAACTATTCTGGGACTGACTGACCCCTCTTTCTGAGGACATGTGTATGGTGAGAACTGCAGTTGACATCCTGGGGCTGAGTTTACACAGCACAGTTCCTCCTTTCTGTATGGAAAGGCAAGTGTGGGGTTCTGATCTATTACAGTTTGTCTAGGCGATATGTGTCTTGCAGTAGAGACCCAAATACCAGTGGGTGAGGACACAGTTCAGTGGAGGAAAGAACAGGCACAACCCAATCCTGACAGGTTATTGTATGAGGTGGGATCAGACACTTCAAGCAGTTGGAAACCATAGAGAGTCACTTACTTTTTACATATATTTCCACGTATAGTGTTTCAATTTTGAAATCTTTTTTTAAAACTGTTAGTGTGTAGATTCCTGCATCTTTTTCAGTGATATCCCTGAGTATCAGAGATCCATTATTGTATCCTGTCTTTTTAATTCTGTGTTCAGGCCCCCAGGAGATGGATTTTGTGCCTCTGGTGTATTTTAAAATTTTAAAGACCGGAGTTCTGTTTGTTGCCTTGTGCCAGTAAATGGCTTTCAGATCTTCTGGAAGATTATGAACTTGAAGAACTACGTCTTCTCCTTCAGCTGCATAGCGAGGCATCGGTTGGATCATGAGTTGGGAAGAAGTAGAAGCGAAAGGGTTGCAGAACTGAGAATGGGAAGCTGAAGGGAAAAGAGAAAAAAAACCATCACATGGGGATCATTGTGCTTTGTTAAAAGATGGTGAACTCCATCCTGAGCAGATGTATTCATTACTCAACCTAGAGTTCCAGGTATGTGTGTTTCTCTTCCTCTTAAAGCAGGACTGAAACATGACCTCCTTCTTTCCAACAGTGCCCCTGAATGTGTCATGTCCTCTGTGGAACAGTCTCTTTGGGTGTCTACATGGCTGCTCCCTCACTGCCCTTAGTCAGATACTGTACAGACTCATGAACACTGACATTTAAGATGATGCCTCCCCTGAACTCAACAGACCTGGAACTTTCACTTTCTAGGTATTTCTTCTGTTTTTTTGAAGCACATTCAACCCCTGACTTCACCTTATAGAAGCAATTCCTGTTGTGCCATACAGCCCTCAGGTCTGGGACTGTATGGGGGCTTGCAGCAGTCTGACCTTCAAGGCAGGCTCCATTCACTAAAGGCTTGGCCACTAGGCTCATCTCATTGTTTTATATCAACTTGACACCAGCTACAATCATTTTTCAAGAAAAGAACTCAGTTGAAAATGCCACCACCAAATTGGCCTTTGGGCATAACTTTAGTACAGTTTTTAAATTGGGGCTGTTTTAAGAATTTAGACCAATGCAGTCAGTTTAAGCCCTGGGCTGGACTCCTGGGTGACATAAGAGAGCTGATTGTGCAAGCAAGAAGAGCAAGCCAACAGACAGCAGTCCACCATGGTCTCTGTACCAGGTCCTGGATTTTAGTTATGACAATCTCAGTTGTAAGCTAATAAATGCCACAGTTTGACATGGGATTCTAACAGCATTGTTCTCTATCAGTTTTGAAAGAATTAAGAGAAGAACAATAGAAAAATGTTCTCCTGGGTGACTTCACTCCAGTGTTTAAAAATGACAGTATTCAGAGCTCCCTAGTCTAGAGCTCAAGAGATTGGGCTGACTCTGACATCTTAGGCTGAGTTACTTTCCATCAAGGTCTTCCTTGATGCAGGTGGAGTCAGATGACGGAAACTGATCGATCTATGGCCATTTGGCTCTACCAGTGTGTCCTTCGCTAAGTGCTCAAACCTCAACATGGGGACGCAGAAGAGATGCTAGGCCAGCCATGGCAGTCCTGTGTGTCTAAACTCCACCCAGCACTGAACAATCACAGAGAATCACTTACTGTCCACCTGGAGATGCACTTGTGTGTATTCACTTCTTTTATCTGTTGTCATAATTTTTAGAATGTACAAACCACAGTCTTTCCGAGTGACACGATTAAGCAGCAGGGATCCATCACTGTGCAATGTCTCTTTGCCACTGTATGCAGGTCCCCACAGAGTTTCTTTCCTATCTTGTATAAACCGGGTGGCCACAATATTCTTGAAGTCAGCCATTCCCTTGAACCAGACAAAGCCTAAAATATTCTCTGGTGGATTGTGAACGAGTAGAAGAACACTTCCCCCTTCAGCAATGCTGGGTGGCACTGATTCAATAGTGGTCTTTCCAAGGGTAGCAAGGCGTCCGCACTTCCAAACGAAAGCTAGAAGGAAGAGACAAACCCATCAAAACTGGAAGTTTTGTATTTGACTAAGATAAGGCTTTCTGTCCTGAGCAGCTGTGTCCCTTGCTCAGCCTATGTTTCTGGGTGAGTTTCTCCCTGTCCAACCAAGCTTACGGCTGACTGCTCACACTTACAGTGGATTAATTAGTATTGTGTCTTCACTCTCTGGCTTTGTTGCTGCTCTGTTCCTCTTAGGTCTGTAGCCAACAACAGAATTCATCTTTCAGCTTTTTTTTTCTTCAAGTCCACTAAAATTGGAACATCATAATAAGAAGCACAAGTTTTCTTGGCTTTCTTCTGTTCATATGTCTGACTTTGTCAGATAATGAAGCAAATGCCTGTTTATATTGGATCATGTTAGTGATCCACACCAACTTGAATTTTTATTCAGACCATCAAGCTGAGAGCATCAGTCCTCAGAATATTGTGGTCATGAATACGAACTTGATGGAAGAATAATGTCTCCCCCACTCTTACTGTTTTATATTCGATGAGGATATCTTAATGCTCGGCCTCTCTCCCACTCTGTATCTTTTGCCCTACAAACACTGAGGCTCCTCTCATGTCCTTGTGCCACTCAGAAGACTCCACAGTATGTCAGTCCCTCCTCGCATACACTGGTCTCATCTGTGAGAAGAAGCCCTGGCATGTGGTGACCTATTTCAGAGGTGTACAGAGACGACCTCCATTGTCTCAGTCATCTGATCTGTCTCTATGAGGAACTTCTGCTCCACCACAGCTCCCAAGCTCTGCTGTTCTTGCCCCTTCTCAGCTGAGCCTCTTCCAGAAAGGAGCTCTTCCCAGAGTCTTATGGGCTGAGGGTGGGTCTGTTTTCAAAACATTTCCTTTGTGGTTTCAGTGCTGCCCCACGTTCCTTTCCCATTCTCTCCTCTAGAAGAGAGTGAGAGTCAAGGCTACTGACCATCCCTGTGAGGAGAGATAATAGCACCTGACTCAGGAACTGCACTCTGCTATGTGCTGGTCTAGGCTCTGGCCGCTTGAAAAATGAAAAAATCTGCATAACTGTGTGACAGTTTCTTAACCCAGCTGGGCATCCAATCTGCCTCGTTTTCAATTCTCTGGAAACATGGAATTTGCTCTCAGCAGGAAGGTGATAAAACTGCCCTAGAGGTACAAAGGGACCAGGTGTTTGATGTGTGTAGAAAAAAATGATTCTATTCTCCCTAGACTGACTATCAGTCTAGTTTCTGGCTGAGGTCCAAGTCACAGGATGTGTCATTTGTCATGAGTCTCAGATCTTGGGTGTGTGGGAGGAGGTGATTCTGGGAAAAAGGCTGCTAGATCCTTCAACCTGTAAATGATTTTCGACATGATTCTCCCTCTTCCTTTGTTTGCTGAACTGTATAATGGGATTGCCCATGTGATCGATGGTCTTTCTGAGAGACCTTGAACCTCTGTCTAGTTGATTCCCCTTGGATACCATGGCTTTTCCAAGCGAAATACATGAAGAGAGAACATGGTCTCCCGGCAGTGTAGCAGACACATTTAATAGCCAGTAGCTCTGAGAATGTTGAGACAATGATTTTCTGGTCTGTAAAAATGGGTGAAACCAGGTTACTAGGATAGTTCCTGGTTTAGGCAAGTATTTTTCTGCCAGTTCATTGTGTATCCTGATGACATCCCTGGTGATCACCAGGGGAACTACAGCTCATGTCTGTAAAGCTGTCAGATCGGCGTAGCCTGTAGCCATTTGCCTGAAGGAGAGAATTCCCCTAGTTGGACCTAGAGGACAAGCCCTTGTAAGAAGAATCTGTGTCCTGAGTCCCTCTCCTTGGGGACCACAACCTTCATGTGAATTCTCACATGCCCAACAGGACAGTTAGCTAATGGCCTGGACACCTGTTGAGCTGTTTCCCTACTGACTCTGTGAAGAAGATGGCCAAGGGATGAAACCCAGCCAAGGCTCTCAGGACAATGCACTCTCTAATCCCTCACTTCACAAGACATCGACTACCACGGAGCACTTTTCCCTGCCTTCTAAAAGCCAAAGTCCAACACTTAGAAAATGCTCCTCATGGATACCTGGAGTTGAGTCTTGGACAGAGGTCTTGAGCCAGGGTGTCCTGGTGCTCACATCTCTGAGGATTCTATGTTTTCCTCCACCAGGTACAATGCTAATTCCCTCAAAGTCTTTCTCAAGGAAACAAACCTGTGAGAATCCCTAGACTCTAGACAGAGGCTGTATCTTTGGCTGAGTTACCTACCATACATCCACCCGTGTCAAAGTGAAGTCAAATGAAGGATCCTGATCTCTTGTCATTATTCTCCACCATTTGTTTCCCACATTAAATGTTCAAACCCCACCATTGGGATACAATGCACAGGGAAGGAAGGTAAGCAGAGACCACTCTCCTGTATGTGTTCAGTGAAATGAACCTCACCTAGCTCACAGAGTTCTCAATGAATCACTTACCGTGCACGTGGAGGTACATGGGCATTGTTGATATAAATTTTCTTCCTCTAGTATAGATTCGTAGGGTATAGAATCCTGCATCCTTCTGGGTGACCTTTTCAAGAAGCAGGGATCCATTGTGATATATTATCTCTCTCCCGCTGTGTATAGGACCTGGCATACTTAAATTTTGGTGCAGTACATACAGTGCAATTTGTTGTTTCTTTTTCCCCAGCCCTTTGAACCAGGTAACGTCTATAATATCCTTTGGCAGATTTTGGACAAGGAAAAGGACGTTATCTCCTTCGGCCACTGGAGTTGGCAGTAATTCAATGGTCACACAGGAAGTGGAAGACAGGTGCCAGGAGGTTAAAAGGGAGGCTATAAGGGAATTGAGAAAAAGCACCAATATTAAAGAGGTATGATCATCTCTCATTTTGGAGTGTAAGTAGGACTGTGCAAACCACCCTTGTTATACATTAACACCATGATTTTCCTTGATTTAGAGTGTCAGAGTGTGTCATTTACCTTCTCAGGAATTCTCCGCTCAGGTGTCTTCTTGTTCCCCCTGGGTGTCCATCATCCCACCTCACATAGATTATTTGGTGTGAGGAGCAATGCCTCTCTGAACTCCTCCTCTGTAGACTCTACACTTTCTGAATTTTTCTCTGATCCCTTTGTGATTCTAGTCAACCCCGGGTTTCTCATTGGATATGCTGACATCAGGATCGAGAATTAGGACTCTTTTAATTTTGTTTTTTTGAAACAGAGTTTATCTGTGTAGCTTTGACTTTCCTGGATCTTGCTATGTAGACCAGGCTGGCTTTCAATTCACAGAGATCCCCTGCTTCTGCCCCAAGAGTGCTGGTATTAAGGGCTGAAGTAGAACTGCCAGTTCAGAACCAGGGACATATAAGGGCAATATTATTCTGAATTTTTGGAAGGTTCAGTTCCTGGAAGAGCTTCAGACACAAATAAAGGAAAAATGGAAGGAAGGAAAGAGGAATGTGCCTCCATTAATTTCTCTTCATAGTCCCTAAGTTTGGAACTTATGACAGTACTTATATTTCAGTGTGAAATAAGTGATTTTATATTTACTAATTTAAATATATGTGTGCATTTGTGCAGGCTGCTGTCTTCTTGTGTACATCGGAAGATGTATGCCACAAATCTGTTTGAGGGGACATGTTCCAGGGTGTATATATGTGAGTTCTAACCAGAGCTCCTATGTGGATGGAAGATAGAGCCTGCAGGAACCTGTTCTCTCTGTCTACAGTGTGGGAGCAGAGGATTAGTTTCAGGTTACCATATCTTCACACACTGAAACATTTCACTAGCCCTCCCCTGTTTGATTTCTTTTTGGAGGGCCTTACTGTCACAGTTGGAAACATCTGTCTTCAGAACATTAGAGCCAATGAAATTCACTGTGACCTTCACTGAGGCTATCCACCCAGAGTGGGAAGTGCCTGCCTTCCGGGCAGGTCTCAAGGTTCCCTGTAAGGGAGCTTGGGCACCTACAGCTGTTGCTCCAGGGTTGCCGTCTGAGTTGTTGTGCTGAGGAGTTCCATCTGGACAGGTTGGTCCCTGCTTCTACACTGAAGAGATACACCCAGAGAGTCAGTCACAGCAAAGACTGGACCAAGACACCAGGACTCTCCTGGCTCCATTTGAAGCAAGAGATGGGAAGGCACCAATACAAGAATTCCTCCAACAACCTAAAAGGCAACATGACATCACCAGAATCCAGGGATCCCGAAACAAGAAGAATTTTACACCCTACTCCAGAAGAATTAGAAGAAATCGACTCAAAATTGAATTATGTTGAAAATAATAGAGGACCTTAAACAGGAGGTGAAAAACTGCCATAAACAATTAGAGATGACAAACAAAAAAGTAGAGGAAATGAATAAATCGCTCCATGATACCCAAGAAAACCAAGAGAAGCAAGAAAAAGCATTCAAACAGATAAGGGAAGCGGTTCAAGACTTGAAGAATAAAATGGAAGTAATGAAGAAAACACAAACCGAGGGAAGGATGGAGATGGAAAACCTGGGTAAACGAACAGGAACCACAGAGACAAGTACTATCAACAGATTACAAGAGATAGAAGAAAGAATGTCACACACTGAAGATACCATAGAGAAAAATAAACACACTGATCAAAGAAAACAGCAAAACCAACAAATTCTCATCACAAAACATTCAGGAAATATGGGACACAATAAAAAGACCAAACCTAAGAATAATTGGGATAGAAGAAGGAGAAGAAGTACAGCTCAATGGTCCAGAAAATATATTTAGTAAAATTATAGAAGAAAACTTTCCCAACCTAAAGAAAGATATTCCTTTGAAGGTTCAAGAAGCATACAGAACAACGAATAGACTGGACCAAAAAAAACCCATCTCCTCACCATATAATAATCAAAACACAAAACATACATAATAAAGAAAGAATATTAAGAGCTGCAAAGAAAAAAGGTCAAGTTACTTATAAAGGTAAACCTATCAGACTTACACCTGACTACTCTATGGAAACCATGAAAGCCAAAAGGTCCTGGATAGATGTACTGCAGAAGCTAAGAGAACATGGATGCAAGCCCAGACTACTATACCCAGCCAAGCTTTCATTCACTATAAAGGAGAAAACATAATTTCCCAGGATAAAACAAATTTAAACAATACGTAGCCACAAATCCAGCCTTACAGAAAGTAATAGACGGAAAAATCACAAACCTAGGAGTCCAACAATGACCACAGTAACTCAAACATCTAGTCACCCTTCACCAGCGCAACTCAAAGAAGGCAAACACACAAACTCTATGACTAAAAAAGTGACCGGAGTCAACAACCACTAGTCATTAATATCCCTTACTGTCAATGGACTCAACTCACCTATAAAAAGGCACAGGCTAAGAGATTGGATACGCAAACAGGATCCAACATTCTGCTGTTTACAAGAAACACAACTCAACCACAAAGACAGGCACCTACTTAGAGTAAAGTGATGGGAAAAGGTTTATCAAGCAAATGGACCTAAGAAACAAGCAGGTGTGGCCATACTAATTTCTAACAAAGTTGACTTCAAACTTAAATCAATCAGAAGAGATGGAGAGGGACATTTTATACTCATAACAGGAACAATTCATCAGGATGAAGTCTCAATCCTGAATATCTATGCCCTAATATAAAAGCACCCACGTACGTAAAAGAAACATTACTAAAACTCAAGGCTGCCATCAAACCGCACACACTAATAGTAGGAGATTTCCACAATCCTCTTTCACCAATGGACAGGTCAATCAGACAGAAACCTAACAGAGAAATAAGAGAATTAATGGAGGTAATGAATCAAATATACTTAACAGACATCTATAGAACATTCCACCCAAATAGGAAAGAATATACCTTCTTCTCTGCAGCTCATGGAACCTTCTCGAAAATTGACCACATCCTCGGTAAAAAAGCAAACTTCCACAGTTACAAAAAAATATTCGTAACCTCCTGTGTCTTATCAGATCACCATGGACTAAAGTTAGAATTCAAAAACAATGCTACCCCTGACTTCAAACTCTATCACAGAGCTACAGTAATGAAAACAGTTTGGCATTGGCATAAAAATAGAGAAGTCGACCAATGGAATCGTATAGAAGACCCGGATTTTAACCCACAAACCTATGAACACCTCATTTTCGATAAAGGTGCTAAAAGTATACAATGGAAGAAAGAAAGCATCTTCAACAAATGGTGCTGGCACAACTGGATGTCAACCTGTAGAAGAATGAAAATAGACCCATATCTATCACCATGCACAAAACTCAAGTCCAAATGGATCAAAGACCTTGGATCAAAGACCTTAATATCAATCTGAACACACTGAACCTGATAGAAGAGAAAGTGGGAAGTACCCTACAACAGATGGGCACAGCCGATCGCTTCCTAGGTATACCCTCAGCAGCACAGACATTAAGGGCAACTCTGAATAAATGGGACCTACTAAAAATGAGAAGCTTCTGTAAAGCAAAGGACACTGTCACTAAGACAAAAAGGCAACCCACTGACTGGGAGAAGATCTTCACCAACCCCGCAACAGACAAAGGTCTGATCTCCATAATATATAAAGAACTCAAGAAACTATACTTTAAAATGCTAATTAACCCATTTAAAAAATGGGGCACTGATCTGAAGAGAGAGTTCTCAACAGAAGAAGTTCAAATGGCCAAAAGACACTTAAGGTCATGCTCAATCTCCTTAATGATCAGGGAAATGCAAATCAAAACAACATTGAGATATCATCTTACACCTGTCAGAATGGCTAAAATCAAAAACACCATTGATAGCATTTGCTGGAGAGGCTGTGGAGAAAGGGGTACCCTCATCCATTGCTGGTGGGAATGCAAACTTGTGCAACCACTTTGGAAAGCAGTGTGGCGGTTTCTCAGGAAATTCGGGATCAACCTACCCCTGGACCCAGCAATCCCAATCTTGGGAATATACCCAAGAGATGCCAGATCATATGAGAAGGACATTTATTCAACTATGTTCATAGCAGCATTATCTGTAATAGCCAGAACCTGGAAAGAACCTAGATGCCCTTCAATGGAAGAATGGATGAGGAAAGTGTGGAATATATACAAATTAGAATACTACCCAGTGGTAAAAAACAATGACTTCGCGAATTTTGCCTGAAAATGGATGGAAATAGAAAACACTATCCTGAGTGAGGTAACCCAGACACAAAAGGATGAACATGGGATGTAATCACTCATAATTGGTTTCTAGAGATAAATAAAGGTCAGTGAGTCTATAAATTGATATCCTAAAGAAACTAAATAAGAAGGTGAACCCAATGAAAAACATATAGCTATCCTCCCTGTTATGGGAAGTAGACAAGATTGCCGGGCAAAAATTGGGATCTTGGTTGTGTGGTGGGAGGGGGGTAAGGGGAGAAGGGGAGAGAAATGTGAGAAGGGGAGGTTGGGGGGAACTTAGGGAAACGGGATGATTGGGATAAAGGAAGGTTGTTTAGGGGAGCCGGGAAGCACACATCTTAATTAAGGGAGGCATCTTAGGGTTGGCAAGAGACTTGGACCTAGAGGGGCTTGCAGGGGCCCAAGGCGATGTCCCCAGTTAGTTCCTGGGGCAGCTGAAGATAGGGAACCTGAAATGACCCTATCCTATAGCCATATTGATGAATATCTTGCATATCACCATAGAACCTTCATCTGGCGATGGATGGAGATAGAGACAGAGACCCACACTGGAGCACCGGACTGAGCTCCCAATGTTCCAATGAGGAGCAGAAGAAGGGAGAATATGAGCAAAGAAGCCAGGACCACAAGGGGTGCACCCACCCATGGAGACAGTAGGGCTGATCCATTGGGATCTCACCAAGGCCAGCTGGACTGTGACTGAAAAAGCATGGGATAAACCCGGACTCTCTGAATTTGGCGGACAATGAGGGCTGCTGAGAAGACAAGGACAATGGCGCCGGGTTTTGATCCTACTTCATGTTCTGGCTTTGTGGGAGCCTATCCAGTTTGGATGTTCAACGTCCTAGACCAGGATTGAGGTGGGAGGACTTTGGACTTTCCACAGGGCAGGGAACCTTGACTGCTCTTCAGGCTGGAGAGGGAGGTGGAGGTGTGGGGGAGGGGGAGATGTGGGGGAGGAGGGGGAGAGAAATGGGAGGTGGGGAGGAGGCAGAAATTTTTTTCCAATAAAAAAATATTAAAATAAAAATTAAATTCACTGTGAATATGAAGTCCTTCAGGCTTTTCTCTTACCATCATCACCCCCTGTCCTCTGAGAGCTTCAGGCTGCTGAGCCTCTGTCCCTCACTGCACTTTCTGCTCCGTGAGTGTACACAGAAACCTTGAGTCTCCTCTCAACATCTTGGTCTCTTTAGGAGACTCCAGCCTGCTTCCTAGTACCCCTTCCAACAGAGTCATAGATTAGATACCATTACCTGTGAGCAGAAGCCCCTCCCAGAGGGTACACCTCTTGCAGAGAAGCACAGAGAACTCCATCAAGTTTCTCACTCGTTCTCCCTCTGAGGAGAAAAATCTCAGCTCCAACACAGAACTCAGGCTGTGTTGTTCTTCCTCCTTCTGCTCTGAGATTCTTCTCAGACAGGAGCACTGTTACAGGATCCAATGGGTTGTGAGTGGCGGGGTTCGAGTCCAAATCAATGCTCAATCCCGTCCACTCTCAGTGTTGCCCTGCATCTCACTCAACTTCCCTTTATGCTTCTTCTCCAAGCAACATATTGAGCAACAAGGCTGATAAGCTTCCCCATGCCCTCAGAGAACAATGATTCATCCCAGGGCTGACACCTGCTGTGTCCTTGCCTTGGGTCTGTCAGCACCAAAGAGGGAGCCTCCATCTTGTCTATGTGTCCATATGATACAGAGACCAAGCTGAACACCCAGCCTACCCTGTGTTCTCAATGCATGGGAAGATGGTATTTACTTAATTCCTGCAAGTAGTTGACAGAGATGTCTCTGAGGGCTGGAAAGAGGCAGGCTGAGTGAGGACTAGGGATGAAGATCAATCTTTTATCACTAATGTCACAAGTCAAATTAATGATCCAGAAGAGAGGCCCAGGAACCATTGTGTGAAGAGTTTCATGTGCTCAGTGTTGGGGATGAGGTGACCTGTGTGTCTTTGAAAGGACTATGGGATTCTTCATTCTATTTTTCAGGACAACATTTTACCATTATGTGTTGGGTTTGCACATGTCCTCTCTGATTTTCCTGGGTCACCTTTGCTCTTTCCTAGATGATTCCTTGGTTGTAATCAAGTCTTCCTCTATGAGAGAGGACATGAGGGAGGAGACATTCATGGTACCCATACAGAAAGGTGTTCTCAGACAAAGGAAGGATACAGTACGTCAGAAAATGATCTAGGGAGGGAGTTTAAGGTTAGCAGGGACAGAGATGGAAGTCAGTCTGCTCAGGGAAAAAATTCTCAGATCATTGAGAATATGCCCTTCTAATATCCCCTGAAGATCACTGGAAGAACTGTAATTTCATGTCTAGAGCTACAGCAAGCAAGGTCAAAGAACCAAAGAAGAACTTCCCTGATATGTTCCGCACAGGTAGTGTGCAGGGAACATCACACCAATCACTGTGTTGTTCAGGACTTCTAATTTCTTCTTCTGTAGGATGGGTCTAGACAGGGTTTCAGATTTGTCCTGGGAAGACCTGGACTAATGTTGTAAGTAGTTTGAATCCAGAGGATGGGCATTCTCAGGAGGAGCCTTGTGCTCAGGAAATTTTGAAGGAAAGTTCTAGGACATTTCTCTTGATGTTAAAAGGACAGGGCACAGTTGTGCAGGACGGTGAATGCCTTTAATCCCATCATCACTCAGGGGACAGAGGCAGGTGAATTTCTTCTAGCCATCCTGGTTATGGAACAATGGAGTAGGAAGTCCTTCTGTCTATGTGTTACTTTCATTGGCCGAATAAAGAAACTGCCTTGGCCTTTTTTTTTTTTTATTTATTTATTTAAAAAAAAACACTTAGAGAGTTTCAGTGTGATTATACAAATTAAGGGCCCACTAGGATGCTTGATAGTTTGCCTTCTATTTGTTCCAACAAGTTCCACAGCTTATTGGCTTCAGGAGGGTAGCACTAGTCATGTCATTGCTGGGTCATGGTGGGTTACTGGTGTTAGTTCATCTGGAGGGTGTTCTTTTTCTTTCTTTTTCTTTATTTATTTATTAAAGATTTCTGTCTCTTATCCACCACCGCCTCCCATATCCCCCCCTCACCCAATGAACTCCCTCTCTCTCATCAGGCCGAAGAGCAGACTGGGTTCCTTGCCCTGTGGGAAGTCCAAGGACCTTCCACCTCTACCCAGGTCTAGGAAGGTGAACATCCATACAGCCTAGGCTCCCACAAAGCCAGTACATGCAGTAGGATCAAAATCCATTGCCATTGTTCTTGACTTCTCAGCAGTCCTCATTGTCTGCTATGTTCAGTGAGTCGGGTTTTATCCCATGCTTTTTCAGACCCATGCCAGCTGGCCTTGGTTAGTTCCCGAAAGAATATCCCCATTGTCTCAGTGTGTGGGTGCACCCCTCGCGGTCCTGAGTTCCTTGCTTGTGATCTTTCTCCTTCTGCTCCTGATTTGGACCTTGGGGTTGTAGTCCGGTGCTCCAATGTGGGACTCTGTCTCTGTCTCCTTTCATCGTCTGACTATATGTTTGTGTTCACCTTTTTTTTTTAGCTTCTCTAGGATCACAAATTATAGGTTCAATGTCCTTTATTTATGGCTAGAAACCAAATATGAGTGAGTACATCCCATGTTCCTCTTTTTGGGTCTGGCTTACCTCATTCAGGATAGTGTTTTCTATTTAGATCCATTTGCATCAAAATTCAAGAAGTCATTTTTTTTCTGCTAAGTAGTACTCAAATATGTATATATTCCATACTTTCTTCATCCATTCTTCTATTGATGGGCATCTAGGTTGTTTATAGGTTCTGGTGATTACAAATAATTCTGGTATAATCAGAGTTGAACAAATGCTTTGTAGTATTATTGGGTTTCTCTTGGGTATATTCCCAAGAGTGGTATTGCTGGATCCTGAGGTAGGTTCCGGTTTCCCGAGAAACTGCCACACTGATTTCCAAAGTGGTTGCACAAGTTTGCATTCCTACCAGCAATGGATGAGTGTTCCCCTTACTCTACATCCTCTCCAGCACTGGCTATCGGTGGTGATTTTGATTTTAGCCATTCTGACAGGTGTAAGATGGTATCTCAAAGTTGTTTTGATTTGCATTTCCCTGATAGCTGAGGTGGTTGAACATGACCTTAAGTTTCCTTTGGCCTTTTGAACTTTGTCTTATGAAAATTCTCTTTTCTGTTCAGTACCCCACTTTTTAATTGGGTTAATTAGAGTTTTCATGTCCAGTTTCTTGAGTTCTTTATATATTTTGGAGATCAGACCTTTGTCTGATGTGGTGTTGGTGAAGATCTTCTCCCATTCAGTAGGATGTCTTTTTGTCTTAATGACAATATGAAGGCGTAAGTCACGAACAATGCCACACCAGTTTGGAATTATGATTAATAGGGTGGTATTTATTTAAAGACAAAAAAACTTACAGATTACTGTCCCAGACAACACCCCTCTGTGCAACCAGGAATGGAGTCTAGTTGCCTGCGGAGCAGGAAGTGAAGAGATAGAGCAGAGGGAAGTAGCCATTTTTTAAAGGGAGAAAGACCATGCCCCAATTGGATGGCATCTCAGCAGCTATAGGCTGGAGGAGCAAAAGGACCTTCTGCAACACCTCCCCCTTTTGTTTAAGTAAGAGAGTTATAAACCTACTATGAAATATATACAATAAGTACAAATATTTTATTCTAACTAGCTTAGGTCTTGTATAATAAATAACTTGGCCAAGTCATGAGAGAAAAATAACTACATTTATATAGTCTAGTCTTCAACCACATCGAAGATCCGAGAAGGAAAATAATGTTACCTGGGTAATTAGGAAGTTCAGTAAAACAACTCCCAAATCATGCAACAAATCACAGAGACAACTACCTACCTGGGCAATCACCCAAAGTCACGTTTGCAGCGTTGAAGCAACCAACTTTGGATAAGGCCTAACATAACTGACATACCATTTCCAAAGGCAAGCAACTTTTCAAAACTATCTTACCCTGTCTTGGCAGGATATGACAGTCCTGTTTTATCCATTGATGCACGCTCTGTATCTCTGTCAGTGGTTGAGGTATGGGCATTTCTTTGCCCCAAGGCCAGTTCTGCCAAAAAGAAAGGCTCCAGGTGGAGTGTCTTTGGTGCTCAACATTCTCTCGGGAATAGAGCAGTGTTGCCAGGAGCAATTTTGTCTCCCTACCACAAAACTCTGAGTTATATTAAAGGCCATTTTCTACAGCTCTTTGAAGATTATCTATCTATACTGAGTATAATCTCTATATATCTAAAAAATGTGATTAGTCTAATTATAAATTACAAACTTAGATGACTATTAGTCTATATAATTCTCAATATCTATCTAACTTAAAGACTAAGACAATAAACATCTGTGTAACAAATGAGGATAATGACCTCCAAATATAAACACTGTACAAATAAACATTGCAATATGGTAAATATATATCAATACACAAACATTATATAAGTATCTTAATCAGAGGTAGAAATGTACACTGCAATATGGTAAATATATATAATATATATATCAATACAATATATGTCAATACATAAAAAATATTTTAAACAGAGGTAGAAACTTGCATGCATACAATAGTCAATATAATTTAACATTGTATCAATACCAATATATTAGTCTAAAAATAGTAACTCACAATTACAAATCTATTATCCCATCATCCCTCTTTTTTTTTTTCAAAATGATCTCTGCGCTTATAAAATTCCTCCCCCAACCTCCCAACCCCTAAATGATGTCCCTAAACCCAGGGGCAAACTTTACTGGGAGAGGGGACATTGTCCTCTAGAATTACTTCCAGCTGTCATGGGGGCGACGTTCTTTCTGGGGGATCCTGTGAAAGTAAAATGATGGTTAAATTTCAAGACCAATGTCTTTTTTTTAATTTATCTATTTTTTTTTATTGGAAAAAAAAAGAAATTTCTGCCTCTTTCCTGCCTCCCATTTCCTTCCCCCTCCTTCCCCTCCTCCCCTCTCCCCCCACTACTCCCCCTCCCTCTCCAGCCTGAAGAGCAGTCAGGGTTCCCTGCCCTGTGGAAAGTCCAAAGTCCTCCCCCCTCAATCCTGGTCTAGGAAGGTGAACATCCAAACTGGGTAGGCTCCCACAAAGCCAGAGCATGAAGTAGGATCAAAACCCGGCGCCATTGTCCTTGGCTTCTAAGCAGCCCTCATTGTCCGCCAAATTCAGAGAGTCCGGTTTTATCCCATGCTTTATCAGTCACAGTCAAGCTGGCCTTGGTGAGCTCCCAATGGATCAGCCCTACTGTCTCCATGGGTGGGTGCACCCCTTGTGGTCCTGGCTTCTTTGCTCATATTCTCCCTCCTTCTGCTCCTCATTGGAACATTGGGAGCTCAGTCCGGTGCTCCAGTGTGGGTCTCTGTCTCTATCTCCATCCATTGCCAGATGATGGTTCTATGGTGATATGCAAGATATTCATCAATATGGCTATAGGATAGGGTCATTTCAGGTTCCCTATCCTCAGCTGCCCCAGGAACTAACTGGGGACATCGCCTTGGGCCCCTGGAAGCCCCTCTAGGTCCAAGTCTCTTGCCAACCCTAAGATGGCTCCCCTAATTAAGATGTGTGCTTCCCTGCTCCCCTAAACAGCCTTCCTTCATCCCAATCATCCCATTTCCCTAAGTTCCCCCAACCTCCCTTTCTCACATTTCTCTCCCCTTCTCCCCTTACCCCCCTCCCACCACACCCCCAAGATCCCATTTTTTGCCCGGCAATATTGTCTACTTCCCATAACAGGGAGAATAGCTATATGTTTTTCATTGGGTTCACCTTCTTATTTAGTTTCTTTAGGATATCAAATTATAGACTCACTGACCTTTATTTATCTCTAAAAACCAATTATGAGTGAGTACATCCCATGTACATCCTTTTGGGTCTGGGTTACCTCACTCAGGATAATGTTTTCTATTTCCATCCATTTGCATGCAAATATCAAGAAGTCATTGTTTTTTACCGCTGAGTAGTATTCTAATGTGTAAATATTCCACACTTTCTTCATGCATTCTTCCACTGAAGGGCATCTAGGTTGTTTCCAGGTTCTGGCTATTACAAATAATGCTTCTATGAACATAGTTGAACAAATGTCCTTGTCATATGATCGGGCATCTCTTGGGTATATTCCCAAGATTGGGATTGCTGGGTCCATGGGTAGGTTGATCCCGAATTTCCTGAGAAACCGCCACACTGCTTTCCAAAGTGGTTGCACAAGTTTGCATTCCCACCAGCAATGGATGAGGGTACCCCTTTCTCCACAGCCTCTCCAGCAAAGGCTATCAATGGTGTTTTTGATTTTAGCCATTCTGACAGGTGTAAGATGATATCTCAATGTTGTTTTGATTTGCATTTCCCAGATCGCTAAGGAGATTGAGCATGACCTTAAGTGTCTTTTGGCCATTTGAATTTCTTCTGTTGAGAACTCTCTCTTCAGATCAGTGCCCCATTTTTTAAATGGATTAATTAGCATTTTAGAGTCTAGTTTCTTGAGTTCTTTATATATTTTGGAGATCAGACCTTTGTCTGTTGCGGGGTTGGTGAAGGTCTTCTCCCAGTCAGTGGGTTGCCTTTTTGTCTTAGTGACAGTGTCCTTTGCTTTACAGAAGCTTCTCATTTTTAGTAGGTCCCATTTATTCAGAGTTGCCCTTAATGACTGTGCTGCTGGGGTTATACCTAGGAAGCGATCGGCTGTGCTCATCTGTTTTAGGGTACTTCCCACTTTCTCTTCTATCAGGTTCAGTGTGTTCAGATTGATGTTGAGGTCTTTGATACATTTGGACTTGAGTTTTGTGCATGGTGATAGATATGGGTCTATTTTCATTATTCTACAGGTTGACATCCATTTGTCTCATCACCATTTGTTGAAGATGCTTTCTTTCTTCCATTGTATACTTTTAGCACCTTTATCGAAAATGAGGTGGTCATAGATTTGTGGGTTTTTTTCCTTTTTTTTTATTGGAAAAAAAACCCAATTTCTGCCTCATCCCCACCTCCCATTTCCCTCCCACTCGTCTCTCTCCTCCTCCCCTTCCCCCTCCTCCCTCTCCCTCTCCAGCCTGAAGAGCAGTCAGGGTTCCCTGCCCTGTGGAAAGTCCAAAGTCCTCCCCCCTCAATCCTGGTCTAGGAAGGTGAACATCCAAACTGGGTAGGCTCCCACAAAGCCAGAGCATGAAGTAGGATCAAAACCCGGTGCCATCGTACTCGGCTTCTCAGCAGCCCTCATTGTCCGCCAAATTCAGAGAGTCCGGTTTTATCCCATGCTATTTCAGTCAGAGTCCAGCTGGCCTTGTTGACCTCCCAAAGAATCAGCTCCACTGTCTCCACGGGTGGGCACACCCCTTGTGGTCCTGACTTCTTTGCTCATATTCTCCCTCCTTCTGCTCCTCATTGGAACATTGGGAGCTCAGTCCGGTGCTCCAGTGTGGGTCTCTGTCTCTATCTCCATCCATCGCCAGATGAAGTTTCTATGGTGATATGCAAGATATTCATCAGTATGGCTATGGGATAGAGTCATTTCAGGTTCCCTATCCACAGCTGCCCCAGGAACTAACTGAGGACCTCGCCCTGGGCACCTGGGAGCCCCTCTAGATCCAAGTCTCTTGCCAACCCTAAGATGGTTCCCTTAATTAATATGTGTGCTTCTCTGCACCCCTAACCAACCTTCCTTTATCCCAATCATCCCGTTTCCTCAAGTTCCCCCCACCCTCCCCTTCTCACATTTCTCTCCCCTTTTCCCCTTACTCCCCCTCCCACCACACCCCCCAAGATCCCAAATTTTTGCCTTGCATTCTGGTCTACTTCCCATAACCAGGAGGATAGCTATATGTTTTTCTTTGGGTTCACCTTCCTATTTAGTTTCTTTAGGATATCAAATTATAGACTCACTGACCTTTATTTATTTCTAGAAACCAATTATGAGTGAGTACATCCCATGTTCATCCTTTTGGGTCTGGGTTACCTCGCTCAGTATAGTGTTTTCTATTTCCATCCATTTGCATGCAAAATTCGCGAAGTCATTGTTTTTTACCGCTGACTAGTATTCTAATGAATATATATTCCATACTTTCTTCATCCATTCTTCCATTGAAGGGCATCTATGTTGTTTCCAGGTTCTGGCTATTACAAATAATGCTGCAATGAACATAGTTGAACAAATGTCCTTGTCATATGATCGGGCATCTCTTGGGTATATTCCCAAGAGTGGCATTGCTGGGTCCATGGGTATGTTGATCCCAATTTTCCTGAGAAACCGCCACACTGCTTTCCAAAGTGGTTGCACAAGTTTGCATTCCCACCAGCAATGGATGAGGGTACCCCTTTCTCCACAGCCTCTCCAGCAAAGGCTATCATTGGTGTTTTTGATTTTAGCCATTCTGACAGGTGTAAGGTGATATCTCAATGTTGTTTTGATTTGCATTTCCCTGATCGCTAAGGAGGCTGAGCATGACCTTAAGTGTCTTTTGGCCATTTCAACTTCTTCTGTTGAGAATTCTCTCTTCAGATCAGTGCCCCATTTTTTAATTCGGTTAATTAGCATTTTAAAGTCTAGTTTCTTGAGTTCTTTATATATTTTGGAGATCAGACCTTTGTCTGTTGCGGGGTTGGTGAAGATCTTCTCCCAGTCAGTGGGTTGCCTTTTTGTCTTAGTGACAGTGTCTTTTGCTTTACAGAAGCTTCTCAGTTTCAGTAGGTCCCATTTATTCAATGTTGCCCTTAATGACTGTGCTGCTGGGGTTATACCTAGGAAGCGATCGCCTGTGCCCATCTGTTGTAGGGTACTTCCCACTTTCTCTTCTATCAGGTTCAGTGTGTTCAGATTGATATTGAGGTCTTTGATCCATTTGGACTTGAGTTTTGTGCATGGTGATAGATATGGGTCTATTTTCATTCTTCTACAGGTTGCCATCCAGTTTTGCCAGCACCATTTGTTGAAGATGCTTTCTTTCTTCCATTGTATACTTTTAGCACCTTTATCGAAAATGAGGTTTTCATAGGTTTGTGGGTTAAAATCCGGGTCTTCTATACGATTCCATTGGTCGACTTCTCTATTTTTATGCCAATACCACCTTGTTTTCATTACTGTAGCTCTGTAATAGAGTTTAAAGTCAGGGATGGTAATGCCTCCAGAAGTTCCTTTATTGTATAAGATTGTTTTGGCTATCCTGGGTTTTTTGTTATTCCATATAAAGTTGATTATTGTCCTCTCAAGTTCAGTGAAGAATTTTGATGGGATCTTGATGGGGATTGCATTGAATCTATAAATTGCCTTTGGTAGGATTGCCATTTTTACTCTGTTGATCCTTCCAATCCAATTGCAAGAGAGATCCTTACATTTTCTGTTATCCTCTTCAATTTCTTTCTTTAATGCCTTAAAGTTGTTGTCAAATAGATCTTTCACTTCTTTAGTTAGAGTTACCCCGAGATATTTTATGCTGTTTGTGGCTATCGTGAAAGGTGATGCTTCTCTGATTTTCCTCTCTCCTTTCATATCCTTTGTGTATAGGAGGGCGACTGATTTTTTGGAGTTGATCTTGTATCCGGTCACATTACTAAAGGTGTTTATCAGCTGTAGGAGTTCTTTGGTGGAGTTTTTGGGGTCGCTTATGTACACTATCATATCATCTGCAAATAACGAAAGTTTAACTTCTTCCTTGCCAATTCGAATCCTCTTGATCCCCTTATGTTGTTTTATTGCTATTGCTAAAACTTCAAGCACTATATTGAAGAGTTATGGAGAGAGTGGACAGCCTTTTTGTGTACCTGATTTTAGTGGGATGGCTTTGAGTTTCTCTCCGTTTAGTTTAATGTTAGCTGTCAGTTTGCTGTAAATAGCTTTTATTATATTTATGTATGACCATTGTATCCCGAATCTCTCCAAGACTTTTATCATAAAGGGACGTTGAATTTTGTCAAAAGCTTTTTCAGCATCTAATGAAATGATCACATGGTTTTTTCTTTCAGTTTATTTATATGATGGATTACATTGATATTTTTTCGTATGTTGAGCCAGCCTTTCATCTCTGGGATGAAGCCTACTTGATCATAATGTATAATTTTCCTAATGTGTTCTTGGATTCGGTTTGCCAAAATTTTGTTGAGGATTTTTGCGTCGATGTTCATGAGGGAGATTGGCCTGTAATTCTCTTTCTTTGTTGAGTCTTTGTGTGGTTTTGGTAACAGAGTGACTGTAGCTTCATAGAAGGAATTTGGCAATGACTCTTCTGTTTCTATGTTGTGAAATACATTAAGGAGTACAGGTATTAGGTCTTCTCAGAAGTTCTGGTAGAATTCCACATTGAAACCATCTGCTCCTGGGCTTTTTTTGATAGGGAGGTTTTTGATAACAGCTTCTAATTCTTCGCGACTGACAGGTCTATTTAGATTGTTCACCTGCTCCTGATTTAACTTTGGTATATGGTATTTATCTAAAAACGTGTCCATTTCTTTTACATTTTCCAGTTTTTTTGCATACAGGCTTTTGTAGTACGATCTAATGATTCTCTGAAATTCCAATATGTCTGTGGTCATGTCCCCCTTTTCATTTCTGATCTTATTAATTTGCATATTCTCTCTCTGCCGTTTGATTAATTTGGATAGGGGTTTACCAATCTTGTTGATTTTTTCCAGGAACCAGCTTTTTGTTTCATTGATTCTTTGGATTGTTTTCTGTGTTTCTATTTTGTTGATTTCAGCCCTCAGTTTGATTATTTCCAGTCTTCTACTCCTCTTAGGTGAGTCCGCTTCTTTTTTTTCTAGAGCATTCAGGTGGGCTGTTAGGTCTCCAATGTGTGCTTTCTCTGTTTTCTTTAAGTGGGCACTTAGGGCTATGAACTTTCCCTTTAGGCCTGCTTTCATAGTGTCCCATAAGTTTGAGTACGTTGTTTCTTTATTTTCATTGAATTCAAGGAAGACTTTAATTTCTTTCTTTATTTATTCTTTGATCCAGGTGTGGATCAATAGTTGACTGTTTAGTTTTCATGAGTTATAGGCATTTTGGGGGTAGCATTGTTGTTGAATTCTAACTTTAATCCATGGTGATCTGATAAGACACAGGAGGTCACGTATATTTTTTTGTAACTGTGGAAGTTTGTTTTGTTACCGAGGATGTGGTCAATTTTCTAGATGGTTTCATGAGCTGCAGAGAAGAAGGTATATTCTTTCCTATTTGGGTGGAATGTTCTCTAGATGTCTGTTAAGTCCATTTGATTCATTATCTCCATCATTAATTCTCTTATTTCTCTGTTAGGTTTCTGTCTGATTGACCTGTCCATTGGTGAAAGAGGAGTGTTGAAATCTCCTACTATTAGTGTGTGTGGTTTGATGGCAGCCTTGAGTTTTAGTAATGTTTCTTTTACGTATGTGGGTGCTTTTATATTAGGGGCATAGATATTCAGGATTGAGACTTCATCCTGATGAATTGTTCCTGTTATGAGTATAAAATGTCCCTCTCCATCTCTTCTGATTGATTTAAGTTTGAAGTCAACTTTGTTAGAAATTAGTATGGCCACACCTGCTTCTTTCTTAGGTCCATTTGCTTGATAAACCTTTTCCCATCCCTTTACTTTAAGTAGGTGCCTGTCTTTGTGGTTGAGATGTGTTGTAAACAGCAGAATGTTGGATCCTGTTTGCGTATCCAATCTCTTAGCCTGTGCCTTTTTATAGGTCAGTTGAGTCCATTGACATTAAGGGATATTAATGACCAGTGGTTGTTAACTCCGGTCAGTTTTTTAGTCATAGAGTTTGTGTGTTTGCCTCTTTTAGTTGCGCTGGTTAAGAGTCTCTAGATGATTGAGTTATTGTGGTCATTGTTGGACTCCTTGGTTTGTGATTTTTCTTCTATTACTTTCTGTAAGGTTGGATTTGTGGCTACGTATTGTTTAAATTTGTTTTTATCCTGGGAAATTATGTTTTCTCCATTTATAGTGAATGAAAGCTTGGCTGGGTATAGTAGTCTGGGCTTGCATCCATGTTTTCTTAGCTTCTGTACTATATCTATCCAGGACCTTCTGGCTTTCATGGTTTCCATAGAGTAGTCAGGTGTAAGTCTGATAGGTTTACCTTTATAAGTAACTTGACCTTTTTCCTTTGCAGCTCTTAATATTCTTTCTTTATTCTGTATGTTTTGTGTTCTGATTATTATATGGCGAGGAGATGGTTTTTTTTGGTCCAGTCTATTCGGTGTTCTGTATGCTTCTTGAACCTTCAAAGGACTATCTTTCTTTAGGTTGGGAAAGTTTTCTTCTATAATTTTATTAAATATATTTTCTGGACTATTGAGCTTTACTTCTTCTCCTTCTTCTATCCCAATTATTCTTAGGTTTTGTCTTTTTATTGTGTCCCATATTTCCTGAATGTTTTGTGATGAGAATTTGTTGGTTTTGCTGTTTTCTTTTATCAGTGTGTTTATTTTCTCTATGGTATCTTCAGTGTCTGACATTCTTTCTTTTATCTCTTGTAATCTGTTGGTAGTACTGGTCTCCATGGTTCCTGTTCGTTTACCCAGGTTTTCCATCTCCATCCTTCCCTTGGTTTGTGTTTTCTTCATTACTCCCATTTTATTCTTCAAGTCTTGAATCGCTTCCCTTACCTGTTTGATTGCTTTTTCTTGTTTCTCTTAGTTTTTTTGGGTATCATTGAGAGATTTATTCATTTCCTCTACCTTTTGTTTTTAATCTCTAATTATTTATGGCAGTTTTTCACCTCCTGTTTAAGGTCCTCTATTATTTTCATACAATTCTTCTTATTTCGGGATCCCTGGATTCTGGTGATGTCATGTTGCCTTTCGGGTTGTTGGAGGAATTTTTGCATTGGCGCCTTCCCATCTCTTCCTTCAAATGGAGCCAGGAGAGGCCTGGTGTCTTTGTCCAGTCTTTGCTGTGACTGAGTCTCTGGGTGTATCTCTTCAGTGTAGAAGCAGGAACCAACCCGTCCAGATGGAACTCCTCAGCACCACAACTTGGACGCCTGGTGGTCCAATGACCCGCGGATAAAAGGGGGAACTTGGGGGGCAGGGCAGGAATGAGTAGAACACAGGAGACCCTGCCGAACAAGCTGAAGATGCGCGTGCTCCCTTTCGGGGGTCTTTGAGGCCTTCCTGGTAGGCAGGCACTCACCACTCTGGGTGGGTAGCCTTAGTGTAGGAGCAGAAAACGGTTCCTGAACAAATGACCTTGCTGAAAACGCAGGCTTGGGTGTGTGGGGGGGTCTTGTGTAAGAAAGACAGTCCTGCAGAAGGAGCTGTGGGAGAGGGGTTTTTGTTTTCTTCATGGACAATCTGCCCCTGGATTGCACACACTCACCAGTCCTGATGGAACTCCTCAGCACCTAAACAGGGCCGCCTGGTAGCCCAAAGTTCCGAGGACAAGAGGAAGAACGTGGGAGGCAGTGAGGGGTCCAGGAGATAACTGGTGACCCTGGAGCACCAGCTGAAGGTGCCCGGGCTACCTTACAGGGAATCTTGATACCTGCCCGGTAGGCAGGCATTCCCCACTCTGGGTGGGTAGCCTTAGTGTAGGAGCTTAAAACCGGTCTTGAGCACTGGTCCTAGCATTCAGCAGGGCAGGGTTTGGGGATGGGGTGCTGGGGGATGGGTCGTGCCTAAGAAAGACAGCCCTGCAGAAGGACCTGGGGGAGGGGGGTTTGTGCTCTCTTCTGGGTCACACCGCCCCTGGATAGCACATACTCACCCATCCAGATGAAACTCCTCAGCACCTAACCAGGGCCGCCTGGTAGCCCAAAGATCCGGGGACAAGAGGAAGGAGGTGGGAGGCAGCGCGGGGTCCAGGAGACAACTGGAGACCCTGGAGCACCAGCTAAAGGTACCTGGGCTCCCTTACAGGGAACCTTGATACCTGCCCGGTAGGCAGGCTCTCCCCGCTCTGCGTGGTTTACTCTTTTCTGAGTCGTTTTTAAATCTCCCTTGCAAGTACAGCTCTTAAGTGGTGTGAACCAGAGCACGCAGTTGCCGGTTGTGAAAGCTGCAACCCCTCAGGGTGACTCTGTCATGTGGAGGCATACACGGCTTCCGGGTTACTTTTCTCTACCCCTGGATTCTGGGTTAATGGTTCCATGTACGGAATTGATTTAATTACATTTACTTTGTTGAGCAACTTGCATTTCCCAGGTTTTAACAAATACTAGGCAGACCCTATAACAAGATCCCATTTTCATTTATTTATTTATTTATTTATTTATTTATTTATTTATTTAAGATTTCTGTCTTTTCCCCACCGCAGCCTCCCATTTCCCTCCCCCTCCCCCAGTCAAGTCCCCCTCCCTCTTCAGCCCAAAGAGCTATCAGGGTTCCCTGCCCTGTGGGAAGTCCATGGACCACCCACCTCCATCCAGGTCTAGTAAGGTGAGCATCCAAACTGCCTAGGCTCCCACAAAGCCAATACATGCAGTAAGATTAAAAACCCATTGCCATTGTTCTAGAGATCTCAGTAGTCCTCATTGTCTCTATGTTTTTTCCCAAGATGGTTTTAACCCAGGCTTTTTCAGACCCAGGCCAGCTGGCCTTGGTGAGTTCCCGACAGAACATCCCCACTGTCTCAGTGTGTGGGTGCACCCCTCGCGGTCCTGAGCTCCCTGCTCATGCTCTCTCTCCTTCTGCTCCTGACTTGGACCTTGAGATTTCAGTCCGGTGCTCCAATGTGGGTCTCTGTCTCTGTCTCCTTTCATCGCCTGATGAAGGTTAATATTCAGGAGGATGCCTATATGTTTTTCTTTGGGTTCTCCTTCTCATTTAGCTTCTCTAAGATCACGTATTAGAGGCTCAATGTCCTTTGTTTATGTCTAGAAACCAAATATGAGTGAGTACATCCCATGTTCCTCTTTTTGGGTCTGGCTTTCCTCACTCAGGATAGTGTTCTCTATTTCCATCCATTTGCCTGCAAACTTCAAGAAGTCCTTGTTTTTTATTGCTGAGTAGTACTCTAATATGTATATATTCCATACTTTCTTCATCCATTCTTCCATTGAAGGGCATCTAGGTTGTTTCCATGTTTTGGCTATTACAAACAGTGCTGCTATGAACATAGTAGGGCATATACTTTTGTTGTATGATAAGGCCTCTCTTGGGTATATTCCCAAGAGTGGTATTGCTGGGTCCAGGGGTAGGTTGATCCCGAATTTCCTGAGAAACCGCCACACTGCTTTCCAAAGTGGTTGCACAAGTTTGCATTCCCACCAGCAATGGATGAGTGTACCCCTTTCTCCACACCCTCTCCAGCAAAGGCTATCATTGGTGTTTTTTATTTTCGGCATTCTGACAGGTGTAAGATGGTATCTTAAAGTTGTCTTGATTTGCATTTCCCTGATTGCTAAGGAAGTTGAGCATGACCTTAGGTGTCTTTTGGCCATTTGAACTTCTTCTGTTGAGAGATCTCTGTTCAGCTCAGTACCCCATTTTATAAATGTGTTGATTAGCCTTTTATGGTCTAGTTTCTTGAGTTCTTTATATATTTTGGAGATCAGACCTTTGTCAGTTGCGGGGTTGCTGAAGGTCTTCTCCCAGTCTGTGGGTTGCCTTTCTGTCTTAGCGACAGGGTCCTTTGCTTTACAGAAGCTTCTCAGTCTCAGTAGGTCCCATATTCAATGAGGCCCTTACTGTCTGTGCTGCTGGGGTTATACGTAGGAAGTGGTCTCCTGTGCCCACTTGTTGTAGAGTACTTCCCACTTTCTCCTCTATCAGGTTCAGTGTGTTCGGACTGATATTGAGGTCTTTAATCCACTTGGACTTGAGTTTTGTGCATGGTGATATTTATGGATCTATTTTCATTCTTCTACAGATTGACATCCAGTTTTGCCAGCACAATTTGTTGAAGATGCTCTCTTTTTTCCATTGTATACTTTTAGCTCCTTTACAAGATCCCATTTTCGTCACGACTTGGCAACAGTGCCACCTGCTGGACAATAGGTAATATGGCAGTTTTCATTTCCAACATGAATTTCACTGTTTTGGCTACCAAAACAATGGGTTGTATCATGCAAGGTTTGTATGACTATGGGGATAACTTAATTTACTGGTTACTAGGTTTTAGTATTCTTTTGCATATTCTATCATTTAGGAAAAATATGGCACTCCTAAGAACCATACTATGTTTACTAGAATCTCATGCAGGTCAGGAGATTCAGGATTCAAAAGAGACAATAATAAAGACAATAATAAAAAGACTTGAAATGATTGAAGAAATTATTGGAGCTGGCGAACAGAGTAATAAGGCACAAGGACAGGATACAATGCTAACACCAGCTATTAGAACTGGCTTACCCAGGCTTTTAGTGGCATACCCTATACTTAATTCTGACAAAGCGTCAACTTCTAAAGGCTCAAAGGGAGTCAGAGAAGCTAGATGGATGCCAATAGCAATGAATGATCTAAAAGAAATTAAACAGGCTATTGTTAATTTTGGCTTGCACAATGCATATGTAAAGGAAATGATAAGGACTTGGGCTTCTAATGCTAGAGCTACCCCCCATGATTTCCATCAGTTAGTGTCTGCAGTTTTAGATAAGGGACCTTCCTTGATGTTTGGAATTTATTTTAGAGAAGAATACAAACATATGGAACAGCAAGGAAGAGCAAAAGGTGTCGAGGTTTCCCAAGATCAAATTTTTGGTGAAGGAGAATATGCTGATCCACAGGTCCAAGCTCTTTATGACGATGAAGCACTGTGTCTATGTCACCAAGCAGCTTTAAGTGCTTGGAATAGGATACAAGATCCAGGAAAAAGGGTTGAATCATATACCAGAATTAGGCAGGGACAGAGAGAACCCTTTATTGACTTTTTGCAAAGATTAATAAAGGCTCTGGACATAGGGGTAACAGACCCAGAATCTAGACGAATACTTCTTGAATCTCTAGCTTTTGAGAATGCAAACATAGAATGCAAAAAGATAATTGGGCCTTTAAAGTCTAGATCAGCACTTATAGATGAATGGATTCTACATATGATGAATGTTGAGACGTTTAGCTATAATGATGAATCTTGGGTAGGAGAAGCAATTTCCACAGCAATGAGGAGAAATCAAACTGCCAGGTGTTTTAATTGTGGTAAATCAGGACATCTGAAAAGAGATTGCAGCCGGGCGATGTTGGCGCACACCTTTAATCCCAGCACTCAGGAGGCAGAGGCAGGCGGATCTCTGTGAGTTCGAGACCAGCCTGGTCTACAGAGCTAGTTCCAGGACAGGCTCCAAAGCCACAGAGAAACCCTGTCTCGAAAAACCAAAGAGAGAGAGAGAGAGAGAGAGAGAGAGAGAGAGAGAGAGAGAGAGAGAAATTGCAGGCACAGAATTTCTAGGAATAATATCTCCTCTGGGAATGACAAAAATAGGAGACCTAGGCTTTCAGGTATATGGAGGAGATGCGGTAAAGGCCATCATTGGTCCAACAAATGCAGATCAACAACAGACAAACAAGGCAACCCGATACCATCGGGAAACTCCTTGCGGGGCCTCTCGCAGGCCCCCAAGCCAACAGTGACCCAGTCATTCCCAGTCACAGTGGAGAACGTGCCTCACCAAGAAAATTATAAGCTCCAATTTCTGCTGTAAAAAGCAATACTGGTCTAAATGATGAATTATGTGTGGAGGATGAGTCAAAATAATCCAGTAGGACAGAGTAAACGTATATTTTGGAAGACTTCTATTAACAACCAAAGACCAAAGCTAAGAGTCTCTATAAATAGCACTTTTATTGAAGGCTTATTAGACACAGATGCAGATGTAAGTATCATTACCCCAGAATCTTGGCATCCGAATTGGCCTCTTCAAGAGGTAGATGTTCAGTTTCTGGGAATTGGAACCCTATCTTGTGTAAAACAAAGCACAAGATGGGTTGAATGCATAGGGCCTGAAGGGCAAATAGGAAGACTAAGGCCATATATAGCCAATATTGCAATAAATTTATGGGGTCGTGACCTGCTACAGCAATGGAATACCCAGATTAACATTCCTGTAGTTCCAGGAACTCATAATTCTGGGAAAGATATGATGAGGTATTATGGGAAAAGGTCACCAGCCATTCAGGCTGTACAAGAACATACAGCAAATACCAAACCTTTAGAGGTACCAACAGCCCTACCTTTAAAATGGCTAACTGAGAAGCCAATATGGATCAAACAGTGGCCTCTAGCTGAAGATAAATTGCAGGCATTGGAACAGCTGGTGCAAGAGCAACTAGATGCTCACCATATTGAAGATTCAACCAGCCCTTGGAATTCTCCTATGTTTGTTGTAAAAAAGAAATCTGGTAAATGGAGAATGGTGACAGATCTAAGAGCTGTCAACAAAGTAATTCAACCTATGGGCCCACTACAATCTGGAATTCCTTTGCCTTCTCTATTACCAAAAGAATGGCCTCTTATAGTTATTGATTTGAAAGATTGTTTTTTTCACTATACCGTTACAAGAAAAGGATAGAGAAAAATTTGCCTTCACGATGCCTACTTATAATAATTCTCAGCCTAATAGGAGATATCAATGGACTATCCTCCCACAGGGTATGCTCAATAGTCCTACATTGTGCAAATAATTTGTAAGTAAGCCATTGGAAATAATTTGTAAACAATTCCCCAAGTCCATAATTTATCATTACATGGATGATATCTTGTTATCTGATTCAAATAAAGATACCTTAGAAAGGATGTTTGAAGAAGTAAAGAAAGTCTTGCCTAGGTGGAGATTACAAATTGCCCCTGAAAAGATTCAAAGAGGAAATTCTATTAATTACCTAGGATACAGAATAGGGTTAGAAAAAATTAAAACGCAAAAGGCACAAATTTGGAGAGACTGGTTAAAGACTCTTAATGACTTCCAAAGATTGTTGGATAACACCTGATCTAATAGTTCATTTAAACAAAACCTTAGATGGTGATAGAGATTTGAATAGTCCAAGAAAACTGACAGCTGAAGCAGAAAAGGAACTGACAATGATTGAGAAAAAATTACAGGAGGCACATGTGGATAGAGTGAACCCAAATCTTAGCTGCATCCTAGTCATATTGCCTTCCAGAATTTCTCCTACAGGGATTCTAATGCAGAGGGAAGATATTATTTTAGAGTGGATATTTATACCTAATAAACCAAGTAAAAAATTAAAAACCTATGTGGAAAAAGTCTCTGAATTAATTATAAAAGTTAAGCTGAGACTTTGTCAACTAGCAGGTATAGACCCAGCAGAAATTATAGTGCCTTTTACTACTGAAGAAATAAAAAAGTTATGGGAAGACAATGAACCATGGCAAAGAGCTTGTGCTAATTTTTTGGGAGAAATTAATAGCAACTATCCCAAAAGTGGTAGACTTAACCTCATAAAAAGAACTTCTTGGATTCTTCCTAGAATTGTACGTGATGCTCTAATAACTGGAGCTCGTACGTTCTATACTGATGCAAATAAATCAGGGAAAGCAGGTTACAAGTCAGATGAATTGAGTAAGGTGGAACAAAACCCTTATAATTCTGTCCAGAAGGCAGAATTATATGCCATTCTTATGGTGCTAAGGGATTTTAAAGAACCTCTTAATATAGTTACAGATTCACAATATCTAGAAAGAGTTATCTTGCATATTGAAACTTCTGAATTTATACCAGATGACACAGAGTTGAATTCATTGTTTATCCAGGTACAAGACATAATCAGGAACAGGCTTTGTCCGATGTACATAACACACATCCGGTCCCATACAGGTCTGCCTGGTCCTCTAGCACAAGGCAACGTTGAGATTGATCAATTTTTGATTGGAAGCATGTTGCAGGCCTCAGAATTTCATAAAAAGCATCATGTCAATAGTAAAGGCTTAAAGAAAGAATTTTCCATTACTTGGCAACAAGCTAAGGACATTATAAAGAGATGTCCTACTTGTTCTTTCTATAATCAAACACCATTGCCTCCAGGGAGTAACCCAAAGGGTACTAAGAGAAATGAAATCTGGCAGATGGATGTGTTCCACTTTATGGAATTTGGTAAATTAAAATATGTACACCACACCATAGACACGAATTCAGGTTTTCAATGGGCTAATGACCTGAGCTCAGAAAAGGCTGATTCAATAATCACACATTTATTGGAAGTTATGGCCATCATGGGTATACCTACACAAATAAAGACAGATAATGGTCCAGCATATGTATCTAAGAAAATGAAACGCTTTTTTGATTATTATAATATAAAACACATTACAGGTATACCAAATAATCCTACAGGTCAGGCAGTCATAGAAAGATCAAATCGTACTATAAAGGATATGCTGAACAAACAGAAAGGGACCTAAAATACCCCCAGAAATAGATTACATAATGCTTTATTAACCTTGAATTTTCTTAATGCTAATGAGAAAGAAATGACAGCAGCAGAAAGACATTGTATAATGGAAAAGTCTGCTGAACTAAATCAACCGATTTATTTCAAAGATGTGCTGACCTCTCAATGGAAGCCAGGAGATGTGCTACATTGGGGAAGGGGTTTTGCTCTTGTTTTCACAGGAGAAGAAAAATTGTGGATACCATCAAAATTAATAAAGTTTTGATTTGAAGAGGAGAAACCTCTTGGAAAGGAGAAATGACAACTCATCCACAATGATGTTATTCATACAGGTGGTAAGAAAAACATATAGAATGGGGGCAGGGTTCTGTTCTTATCTCCACAGGAAAACACTCATCTTTGAAAAATTCAAGGGACCCTGGATGTTTGGATACTGACAGATGGAAAAATACCTGCCCAATAGGAAATATCAAGAAAACTGAATGGATTGTGTAAGTAAAATATATTAAGCCATATTTCTAAATTTATAGAGCTGGTTTTGAAGTTGGACTCTGGCTCAGTTCCTCTCCAATTCCAAGCCTGTTAGTAATAGAAAAACCTAGAGTTTCTGGAGTTTCTGTCTCATGTTAAGAGCCATGATATGGGACAAAGAAATATGAGTTTAGACAACATCTTTGCTTTTCCTCATATCTATCATACCTTTCATTGAATATATCTATCATGCCTTTCATTGAATATATATATATATATATATATAGTCTATATGATTAATGTTTAAGTGTTTTACAATAAACAATGAGTCTTTCCTGAAGTGACATTTGAAATTTCCAGGAAGAAGATGGGGCCCCACAACAACAAACCTACCTGGTTGATATGACGTCATGATACTGATAGCACTACTACAAGACCTGTTTTTTGTACCAGCTGCACAAGATGATCCCAACGTGGTTAGCTGAAATGGTGCACATCTTGTACAACATTCTGGCCAGACCTCCACAAAATACTCAGAGACTATTTGCAATTTTAAAAGACATTGATCTTAGACCGGTTTTAAGCTCCTTCACTAAGGCTATCCACCCAGAGCGGGGAGTGCCTGCCTTCCGGGCAGGTCTCAAGGTTCCCTGTAAGGGAGCTTGGGCCCCTACAGCTGGTGCTCCAGGGTCTCCAGTGGTCTCCTGGACCCCGCGCTGCCTCCCACCTCCTTCCTCTTGTCCCCGGATCTTTGGGCTACCAGGCGGCCCTGGTTAGGTGCTGAGGAGTTCCATCTGGACGGGTGAGTGTCTACTATCCAGGGGCGGTGTGTCCCAGAAGCGAGCACAAACCCCCCTCCCCCAGCTCCTTCTGCAGTGCTGTCTTTCTTAGGCACGACCCAATCCCCCAGCACCCCACCCCCCAACCCTGCCCTGCGGTTTGCTAGGACCAGTGCTCAAGACTGGTTTTAAGCTCCTTCACTAAGGCTATCCACCCAGAGCGGGGAGTGCCTGCCTTCCGGGCAGGTCTCAAGGTTCCCTGTAAGGGAGCTTGGGCACTTACAGCTGGTGCTCCAGGGTTGCCATCTGAGTTGTTGTGCTGAGGAGTTCCATCTGGACGGGTTGGTTCCTGCATCTACACTGAAGAGATACAGCCAGAGAGTATGGGTTTTTTTTTTAATGACAGCTTCTATTTCCTCATGAGTTATAGGTCTATTTAAATTGTTTACCTGTTCTTGATTTAATTTTGGTAAATGGTATTTATCTAAAAACAAGTCCATTTCTTTCACATTTTCCAACTTTGTTACATATAGGCCTTTGAACAAGACATAATGATTCTCTGAATTTTCTCCGTGGCTGTTGTTATGTCCCCCTTTTCATTTTCTTATTAATTTGCACATTCTCTCTCTGTCTATTGATTAGTTTGGGTAGGGGTTTGTCAAACTTGTTGATTTTATCAAAGAACCAGCTCTTTGTTTCATTGATTCTTTGGATTGTTTTCTGTGTTTCTATTTTGTTGATTTCAGCACTCAGTTTGATCATTTCCAGTCTTCTACTCCTCTTGGGTGAGTCTGCTTCTTTTTTTTTCTAGGGCTTTCAAGTGTGCGGTTAAGTCTCTAATGTTAGCTTTTTCTGTTTTTTTTTTTTTTTTTTTTTTAATGTGGGCTCTTAGTGTAGTATGAGGAGCGGCAAGGCTGTGTCCCTGTACCTGGCCGCCTGCATGGCCCAGCTCATGCCCCGAAACAATCACACGGAAACTGCATTCCTTTAAACACCGCCTGGCCCACTAGCTCCAACCCCTTATTGGCTAGCTCCCACACCTGGACTAGCCCATTTCTGACAATCTGTGCAACACCCCATGGTGTGCTTACCGGGGAGATTCTAGCCTGCGTCTCTCTGGAGTGCGGGCATCATGGCGACTCCTTCTGACTCAGCTTCCTTCTCCCAGCATCCTCTTCTGTCTACTCCGCCTACATAATTTTCTGTCCTATCGGGGCCCAGGCAGTTTCTTTATTGAACCAATGAAATCAACAGATTGATATATGACACTCCCACATCATCTTAGTGCCATGTACTTTCCTCTTAGCACTGCTTTCATAGTGTTCCATAGGTTTGAGTATGTTGTGTCTTTATTTTCATTGAATTTAAGGAAGACTTTAAGTTCTTTATTTTTTTCCATTACCCAGGGGTGGTTCAGTAGTTGACTGTTCAGTTTCCATGAGTTTGTAGGCTTTCTGGGGGTAGATTTGTTGTTAAATTCTAATTTTATTCCATGGTGACCCAATAAGACACAGGTGGTTACTAAAATTTTTTTGTATCTGTGGAAGTTTGCTTTGTACTGAGTATGTGATCAATTTTTTAGAAGGTTCCATGAGATGCTGAGAAAAAGGTATATTCTTTCCTATTTGAGTGGAATGTTCTATAGATGTCTGTTAAGTCCATTTGATTCATTACCTCCATTAGTTCTCTCATTTCTCTGTTAAATTTCTTACTGGTTGACCTGTCCATTGGTGAGAGAGGAGTGTTGAAGTCTCCTACTATTAGTGTGTGGGGTTTGATGTCTTCCTTGTGTTCTAGTAATGTTTCTTTTACACATATGGGTGCTTTTATATTAGGGGCATAGATATTCAGGATTGAGACTTCCTCCTGATGAATTTTTTCTGTTATTAGTATAAAGTGTCCTTCTCCATCTCTTCTGGTTGATTTTAGCTTGAAGTCAATTTTGGTAGAAATTAGTATGGCCACACCTGCTTGTTTCTTAGGTCTATTTGCTTGATAAACCTTTTTCCATCCCTTTACTCTAAGTAGGTGCCTGTCTTTGTGGTTGAGGTGTGTTTTTTTTTGTAAACAGCAGAATGTTGGATCCTGTTTTTGCATCCATTCTCTTAACCTCTGTGCCTTTTTATAGGTGAATTGAGACCATTGGTATTAAGTGATATTAATGACCAGTGGTTGTTAACTCCAGTTATTTTTATCATTTCTGGGGTATTTATTCTTTTAGTAGGTTATTTAAAGTTTTCAATCAACATTATACAAAACATTATTAAGTTGTAAGGATTTAGATCAGTATGTTCCTTTAAAAATGTTTTCCAGAAAAGTTGATGAGGAATTATATTCCATTTGTAAGAATAGTAGCAAACTCCTGTCTACAGTAAGCACATTTTGCTAAGTCACTGGAGAAAGATTTTCATCCAATAATTGAATCTAAAACTGCCAGGGGTAAGGGAGGTGTTGCATTGACAAAGGTTGTCTTTGAACCACTCTGTGCTTCATTGTCCTTCAACCACACTGTCAAATTTCTTCACATTTAGAATTCACATTCTAGTGAGTAGCATTTAAGTACACTAATTGATTACACTGTAATTTCTGGCTAGACTCATATGAACAAAGAACTGTTACTGATGGCTCATTCGCAGAGTTATTCCCTTTTGTGTAGTTGGCTCAGAGATTTCCTCCAGATTTCTCGATCATCACATACACAGCTCTCCCACTGGCTATAAAATACTGCAGCAGCTTGTAGGTAATTGATCAGACAAGTGAACTGTAAAATATTCATTTTCTACTTCAACAGCTACATAAATCTCTTGGGAAGAGGATGAAAATATTGCTTATGCAATCAGGGTCAGTAGAGTAATAGCAAGTTTGCTGATAAGCAGGGGTCCGCTACAGAGCTAATACTTAATTCAGTGCCTTGCCAGAGACAGAGCAAGCAGCCTACTGTTGCCTAAAGCTACAAGTCTCATTATGCACCGAACCTGAGGCATCAACATCAGTGCCCCAGTCATGCTGCTCAAAGGATGGAGCTTCCTCTTTATTTAATCAGGTTCATCTCAGCATAACATGCCAAATAGCCAATTAATACTTAGCTAATGAAAGACCCCTGCTAAAAGCCTGCAGCCTATAGCAATGGTAATGCCATTTAAGCAAGGCTTGTACTGGTTACAGAGTTCAACTTTAGGCCAACTTATTTCCTACCAGCTAGCCGGCTCTCATGAGAACATCTTGTTTTCCTAGGAAAGCAGGATGCCTATAGTTGACATATACATCAAACTTAAAATATCAGCAGTTTACAGAAGAAACAATTCCCCCTATGAAGAATCCCATCTTAACTGCTGTAACAACATTTCACAAGGCCCTCTACAAACAAATGAGAGTGCAGAGTGAGGTCAGGGTGCCTGGCTGCAGAGCAAGATAAGGATATATCAGGACCTCTGGCATATTTATGGCATACATCTGTGCAGGGGAGAGCAGGATATATCAGGACCTCTGGCATATTTATGACGTACATCTGTGCAGGGGAGAAACTGAGACCCTAAAGAGGAATTTATGACCCTGAGAAGAAACGGGATCAAACAGTTATATGATATATACATGCCTGAGAACATGCCCTCAATTTCACCCCGGTATCACCTGGACCCCCATTCGAATCAGCCAATAGGAACTCTGTAACTATGCTTCTCGCTTTTGTACCCGCGCTTTTCGCTCTAGGACCCTATATAAACCCTTAGTTCCAGCCTGAGGGCGCTCAAGTCCTGAGAGACTTTGTGGCCCCAGGTACCTGGTATTTGAATAAACCTCTTGCTGTTTGCATCCGCGTAAGTGGTCTCGCTGCTCCTTGGGAAGGGTCTCCTCAGAGGGAAGACACTCCGTCTGAGGGTCTTTCACTACTGTAACCAACATGCTAAACACTAAATTGCTAATGAAATGAGAATGAAGGAAAGTAATTGTGCAAAGGATGCTGGGAATACAGGTTGACTAAATTTTTAATAGTGTCTGTATTTTTTTTGTTCCTCTTTTTTGTTTCTCTGCCAACTTTCACTTGAATGCCAAACTGGTTTAATTGGAAGTTGTCAGATGTAGACTCCATTCTGAATAGATAAGCCATGGCAAAAGTAGCACATGATTTAATTTTATATGTGTGTAGTTTCTATAGCGAATAAAGGCAATTGTAAATTGCTAAAAGGCAATTTGCCCTGCTTTTGTTTCGGTTCTACTCTTTTTTTTAATATGAAGAAAGATCATAACTTTGTACATTTCTTGACACATTTGATAATTAGAAAATCCAAACCATGACAAAACAAATAGAAATCAAATGGAGAAACTACCAGATAAGATAAGATAAGTAGGAAAGATACATGGTCAATATCAAGTAGATTGAAAGGTCTAGTAATGGGTTATAAAATGACAGTAAAAGATACATGTTAAAACAGCACCTCTAATAAAACTTGAGTGAGGAGGACAACCTTTCAGACCGGTGAGTGGGTGCCATCCAGGGCGGAGCAGAACAAATGGAGAAGGAGCACTGGCCCTTCCAGCTCTTGCTGCAGGGTCTTTGTTCCACACATCCCTGCCCCGAGCCCCAAGCCTGCCCTAGTGTCTGTGAGGTCCTTGGCCCAGGAACAGTTCCTGTTCCTGCACTGAGGCTGCCCATCCAAAGGGGTGAGTGTGCACCCACCCAGCCGGAGGGGAGTTCACGGAATCTCCAGCTCCTGCTGCGGGAGCTTCTTGGCTCCACACATCCTGTAAGTAATTAACATCACTTATTATCAATGGACTCAATTCACCAATAAAAAGGCATAGGCTAAGAGACTGGATACAAAAACAGGATCCAACATTCTGCTGTTTACAAGAAACACACCTCAACCACAAAGACAGACATCTACCCAGAGTAAAGGGTTGGGAAAAGATTATTCAATCAAACGGACCTAAGAAACAAGCGGGTGTGGCTATCCTAATATCTAACAAAATTGACTTCAAACTAAAATCAATCAGAAGGGATGGAGATGGACACTTTATACTCATATCAGGAACAATCCATCAGGATGAAGTCTTAATCCTGAATATCTATGCCCCTAATATGAAAGCACTCACTTATGTAAAAGAAACATTACTAGAACTCAAGGCAGACATCAAGCCCCACACACTAATAGTAGGAGACTTCAACACTTCTCTCTCACCAATGGACAGGTCAATCAGACAGAAACCTAACAGAGAAATGAGAGAATTAATGGAGGTAATGAATCAAATGGACTTAACAGACATCTATAGAACATTCCACTCAAATAGGAAAGAATATATATTCTTCTCAGCATCTCACGGAACCTTCTTGAAAATTGACAACATACTCCGTAACAAAGCAAGCTTCCACAGATACAAAAATTAGTAACCAGTATATGCTCAGCTATGTTCATAGCAGCATTGTTTGTAATAGCCAGAAGCTGGCAACAACCGAGATGCCCTTCAATGGAAGAATGGATGAAGAAAGTATGTAATATATACATATTAGAGTACTACTCAGCAGAAAAAAACAATGACTTCTTGAATTTTGCATAGAAATGGACGTAAATAGAAAACACTACCCTGATTGATGTAAGCCAGACCCAAAAAGAGGAACATGGGATGTACTCACTCATATTTGGTTTCTAGCCATAAATAAAGGACATTGAGCTTATAATTCGTGATCCTAGAGAAACTAAATAAGAAGGTGAACCCAAAAACATATAGGCATCCTCCTGAATATTAACCTTCATCAGGCGATGAAAGGAGACAGAGACAGAGACCCACATTGGAGCACCGGACTGAAATCTCAAGGTCTAAATCAGGAGCAGATGGAGAGAGAGCACGAGCAAGGAACTCAGGACTGAGATACACTGAGACAATGGGGATGTTCTATCGGGAACTCACCAAGGCCAGCTGGCCTGGGTCTGAAAAAGCATGGGATAAAACCGGACTTGCTGAACACAGTGGACAATGAGGACTACTGAGAACTCAATAACAATGGCAATGGGTTTTTGTTCCTACTGCACGAACTGGCTTTGTGGGAGCCTAGGCAGTTTGGATGCTCACCTTACTAGACCTGGATGGAGGTGGGTGGTCCTTGTACTTCCCACGAGACAGGGAATCCTGATTGCTCTTTGGGCTTACGAGGGAGGGGGACTTAATGGGGTGAGGGAGGGAAATGGGAGGCAGTGTTGGGGAAGAGGCGGAAATCTTTAATAAATAATAATAAAAAATAGTAACCAGCTATGTCTTATAGGATCACCATGGAGTAAAGTTAGAATTTAACAATAATTCTACCCTCAGAAAGCCTAGAAATTCATCGAAGCTGAACAGTCAGCTACTGAACCACCCCTGGGTCGAGGAAGAAATAAAAAAAGAAATTAAAGTTATTCTTGAATTCAACAAAAATAACGACACAACATACTCATACCTATGGGACACTATGAAAGCGGTGCTAAGAGGAAAGGTCATAGCTCTTAGGGTCCACAAAAAAAAAAATAAACAGGGAAAGCTCACACTGGAAATTTGACAGCACAGCTGAAAGCTCTATAGAAAAAAGAAGCAGACTGCTTGGCCAATCATTTAAGAATATTGCTAGCTAGTTGTTACATCTAGAATTAACCAATTCTTATTATTTTATATTGTACTACGTGGCTTATAGCCTACAGGCGAGGTTCCAACTGGCAACTTGCATCTTTTCACTCTGGTGGCTATGTGGTGTCTCTCTGACTCTGCCTACTTTTTTTCTATATCTTTTCCAGCCTGGCTGTATTCTCTTAAACCATAGGCTGAAAACAGCTTCTTTCTTAACCAATAAAATCAACGCATATACAGAAGGCCTTACCACATCACAATGCTGCACAGAGAAACTGTGTCTTGAAAAACTAAAAGAAAAAAGAACTAATAGAATATTCTCACCCTCAGTTGTGTGTGCAACAGTGATTGTATAGTAAGTTCAGCAGTATGCAGAGGGTACCAGAAGGTTAGGAAAAGAATTTCCAATCAAATGGACATTAGAAATAAGCTGGTGTAGCTATTCTAATAGCTACCAAAATAGACTTAAAACTAAAATTAATCAAAAGAGATGAAGAATCACATTTTATATGAGTCCATGAAGAAAACATCCATTAAGATGAAGTCTCAATTCTAAACATCTATATCCCAGATACAAGGGTATGCACACTTGTAAAAGAAACATTACTAAAGCTTAAATCATGCATCAAATCCCACAGTAGTGGAATGGTGGGGTATTTTGGGAGTGATTTGGAAGTGTACTACAGTTAAATCTCTCTGGAATCTACAAGAGTGACCCCAAGAATCCTAGTAGTGAGCCATTGGTAACCTGAACCAGCAATCTTCAGCAACTACAGAAAACCTGTAGCAGTGGGACTGGGGCACAATCTGGCCACGAAATAGTTGACCTACAACCTATTCTTCCTGAAACGTGTACTGGGGCATTGGGGGAACAGATTTTGTGGGTTTGGTATACAAATAGCTGGTCCAAATTAAAGTTTATGCTTTGAGAGGAAGTCCTGACTTGATACTGCCTTGGATGGCCAGGAACCAGAGGCTGAACAGACAAGAAATTCAGGGTAGAATCAAACATGACTGGAAAAACATTCCAATGAATTGATTACTAGTGAAATTCTGTTATACTACTAGATCAGTGTTAAGCCTAAAATTCATCAGTGAGGCATCCTCCAGCAACATATGGGAACAAATGCATAGACTTACTGGCAAACACTTGGCAGTGCCTGGGGAATCCCATAGAATAGAGGAAGGAAGAATTGAAGGAACATGATGAGTCAAGGACACCATGAACACATGGAACACAAAAACAATTAGCAAGGCTTATAAAGAATAACAGAGACCGAGGTGATAATCTTTGACCTTACATGATTTGAGCTAGGACCTTAGCATGTAAGTTATGGTAATGCAGATGGCTATTCTTCTGAGACATCATTGACTCTTTTGCTTGCCTTTGGATCCTTTTCTTCCTACAGGATTGCCAGTCCCAGCTCTGATATGAAGGATGGTGGCAAGTCTAATATAACTTGCTATGCCATGTTCTGTGGATATCCCTGGAAGCCTGCTCATTATTTAAAGGCAAAGATGAGTGGCTCCGAGGTAGAGGTGCAATGAGGTCTAGGGAGGTGGAGAGAAGGGAACTGAGTTGGTGATGTAATCTGAGAGATTATAAAAGGAAAGAAATACATATCAAGAAGAAAGAAGACTCAGATGCAAGGTCCCACTGTGAATGCCACTTTCAGGGTGAAAACAGTGTGATCTGCCCTTAGGTGAAGCATGCTACATCTGTGCATTCAGAAACCAGCGATGTCCACAGTAAATCATGGACAGTCCATTCTCCTGTCTTCACTCTTTCTCACTTCACCTGGATAAATGGTGTGCAGGCAGCATTGGATTTAGGTGAGTTAAAGAGAAAATGTATGTTAGCATACAAGAGGGTGTTTTTCTCAATGAAAACAATGCACCATTTTCTAAGCAGACTCCAAGCATCCAAAGTTTGAGGGCTCCTGAAATTAGTTCCTATGAGTTATGAGGGATTACAATATATTTGACCCATAACAAAAGTTCTTAAAGTCTTTGGATTTTTGTTTATCATATTGATGTCTTTATTTTCCTTTTAAGACAACATCACTTTCATTCCTGGTCTTTCTTTATACCCATGTGTATCCCAGTATTATAGGTATGAGTCACCATACTGGCTGTATCTGAGTAGTAACTAATCATTTTCAACACATCGTGTGTCTCCATTTTGTACCCCATTGATAAAGAAATATCTATACTCTGGTGTGGGATGAGAGCAGTGGTCACTCACTTATGATGGCCCCAGGAAACTGGGAGACTGGTCTTTGAACTGACTTGGTTGGAGACCTCACACTTGTATTCTCCAGCATCCTCACTCCTGACAGGATCTATTTTGAATCCACACTTTGTAGGAGACAGAGTCATCCTCTCTGTGAGCTGAAGATTCTTCTCATTGAAGATCCAACGGATGGAGACATCAGTGTCTGGTGAAATGCAGGTGAAGATCACAGATGTACCTCCAGAGACGGTGGTGTCAGTGATTCGCACAAAGGGCTGTGTCACATTCTCTGTGAAGAAACAGAGGAGAATACCAAATGACAGTAGTCCACAGAATAAACCAGACCCTCTTTAGTTCACACTTTCTAAAACATCCAGTGGGGAGAATTTGGAGCTGTGACTATAGACATAACTTGTGGTTTGGATTTGCCACTCAGGAACTGTTTTACCCAGATTTAGGCACTGTTTTCTGTGTCTCAGTTTCCCTGCAATAGCACACGTAGTGCCTGGTCATTGCTGTGTTCATGAGTTGAACTTAGTTATGAACAATAATCTGAACTTGGGGTTGAGGAGCTGCTCACTTTAGCAGCATCTGCTACTGTTTATTTGCAGAAGAGAATTCCCTAGGTTGGACCACTCAGGGTGAGGGATCTGGAGCAGCTGCCTCCTCAGTTTCTTCCCTTTGTGCCTTGACCTTCCTGTGATGTCTCATAAGCCCATCAGAGTAATAGGCTAATGGCCCAGACACCTGACCACTGAGCCTCAGAAGGAGTTGCACAGGTGACCTACCCAACTGCAGCTTTCCTGGCAGTAAACAGCTGATTCTACACTCTATGGGGCAGTCAGTAAAGCCTTGTTCCTTGTTGGTTGTAACAGGAAATCTAACCAAAACAGTGACATAAACTTTCCATTGTCACCTACTGTTCAGCCAGAGGCAAAGCTTTGGAGTCCAGGCTAACAGCCTCTGTGAGGACCCCATGGTTTAACTATTCAGGGACTGACTGACCCCTCTTTCTGAGTACATGTGCATGGTGAGAGCTGCAGTTGACATCCTGGGGCTGAGTTTACACAGCACTGTTCCTCCTTTCTGTATGGAAAGGCAAGTGTGGGTTTCTGATCTATTACAGTTTGTCTACCCCATGAGTCCTTCAATAGAGACCCAAACCCCAGTTGGGGGAGGACACAATTCAGTGGAGGAGAGAACAGGCACAACCCAATCCTGACAGGTTATTGTATGAAGTGGGATCAGACACTTCAAGAAGTTGGAGACCATAGAGAGTCACTTACTTTTTACATCAATTTCCACATATAGTCTTTCAATTTTGAAATCTTTTTTTAAAACTGTTAGTGTGTAGATTCCTGCATCTTTTTCAGTGAGATCCCTGAGTATCAGAGATCCATTATTGTATCCTGTCTTTTTAATTCTGTGTTCAGGCCCCCAGGAGATGGATTTTGTGCCTCTGGTGTATTTTACAATTTTAAAAACTGGAGTTCTGTATGTTGCCTTGTGCCAGTAAACGGCTTTCAGATCTTCTGGAAGATTATAAACTTGAAGAACTACGTCTTCCCCTTCAACTGCACAGCGAGGCACCGGTTGGATCATGAGTTGGGAAGAAGCGAAAGGGTTGCAGAACTGAGAATGGGAAGCTGTGATGGAAAAGAGAAAAAAGCCATCACATGGGGATCATTGTGCTTTGTGAAAAGATGGTGAACTCCATCCTGAGCAGATGTATTCATTACTCAACCTAGAGTTCCAGGTATGTGTGTTTCTCTTCCTCTTAAAGCAGGACTGAAACATGACCTCCTTCTTTCCAACAGTGCCCCTGAATGTGTCATGTCCTCTGTGGAACAGTCTCTTTGGGTGTCTACATGGCTGCTCCCTCACTGCCCTTAGTCAGATACTGTACAGACTCATGAACACTGACATTTAAGATGATGCCTCCCCTGAACTCAACAGGACTGGCACTTTCACTTTCTAGGTGTTTTCTTCTCTTTCTTTGAAGCAACACTCAACCCCTGACTCCACCTTATAGAAGCAATTCCTGTTGTGCCATACAGCCCTCAGGTCTGGGACTGTATGGGGGCTTGGAGCAGTCTGATCTTCAAGGGCTTGGCCACTAGGCTGATTGTTTTTATATCAGCTTGACACCAGCTACAGTCATTTTTCAAGAAAAGAACTCAGTTGAACATGCCACCACCAAATTGGCCTTTGGGCATAACTTTAGTACAGTTTTTAAATTGGGGCTGTTGTAAGACTTTAGACCAATGCAGTCAGTTTAAGCCCTGGGCTGGACTCCTGGGTGACATAAGAGAGCTGATTGAGCAAGCAAGAAGAGCAAGCCAATAGACAGCAGTCCACCGTGTTCTCTGTACCAGGTCCTGGATTTTAGTTATGACAATCTCAGTTGTAAGCTAATAAATGCCACAGTTTGACATGGGATTCTAACAACATGTCCCCTATCAGTTTTGAAAGAATTAAGAGAAGAACAGTAGAAAAATGTTCTCCTGGATGACTTTGCTCCAGTGTTGAGAAGATGACAGTAATCAGGGCTCCCTAGTCTAGAGCTCAAGAGATTGGGCTGACTCTGACGTCTTAGGCTGAGTTTCTTTCCATCAAGGTCTTCCTTGATGCAGGTGGAGTCAGATGACGGAAGGTGATCTATAGCCATTTGGCTCTACCAGTGTGTCCTTCACTAAGTTCTCAAACCTCAACATGGGGACGCAGAAGAGATGCTAGGCCAGCCATGGCAGTCCTGTGTGTCTAAGCCCCACCCAGCACTGAACAATTACAGGGAATCACTTACTGTCCACCTGGAGTTGCACTTGTGTGTATTCACTTCCCTTATCTGTTCTCAGAATTTTTAGAATGTACAATCCACAGTCTTTCCGAGTGACACCGTGAAGCAGCAGGGATCCATCACTGTGCAATGTCTCTTTGCCACTATATGCTGGTCCCCACAGAGTTTCTTTCCTATCTTGTATAAACCGGGTGGCCACAATATTCTTGAAATCAGCCATTCCCTTGAACCAGACAAAGCCTAAAATATTCTCTGGTGGATTGTGAACGAGTAGAAGAACACTTCCCCCTTCAGCAATGCTGGATGGCACTGATTCAATAGTGGTCTGGCCAAAGGTGGCAAGGCGTCCGCACTTCCAAACGAAAGCTAGAATGAAGAGAGAGATCCATCAAAACTGGAAGTTTTTTTTTTTTTTTTTTTTTTTTTTTTTGGTTCTCCTTATTTAGCTTCTCTAGGATCACTAATTATAGGCTCAATGTCCTTTGTTTATGGCTAGAAACCAAATATGAGTGAGTACATTCCATGTTCCTCTTTTTGGGTCTGGCTTACCTCACTCAGTATAGTGTTTTCTATTTCCATCCATTTGTATGCAAAATTCTAGAAGTCCTTGTTTTTTACTGCTGAGTAGTACTCTAATATGTATATATTCCAAACTTTCTTCATCCAGTCTTCCATTGATAAAAAAAAGAAAAACATATAGGCATCCTCCTGAATATTAACCTTCATCAGGCGATGAAAGGAGACAGAGAGAGACCCACATTGGAGCACTGGACTGAAATCTCAAGGTCTAAATCAGGAGCAGATGGAGAGAGAGCACGAGCAAGGAACTCAGGACTGAGACACACTGAGACAATGGGGATGTTCTGTTGGGAACTCACCAGGGCCAGCTGGCCTGGGTCTGAAAAAGCATGGGATAAAACCGGACTTGCTGAACACAGTGGACAATGAGGACTACTGAGAACTTAAGAACAATGGCAATGGGTTTTTGATCCTACTGCACGAACTGGCTTTGTGGGAGCCTAGGAAGTTTGGATGCTCACCTTATTAGACCTGGATGGAGGTGAGTGGTCCTTGGACTTCCCACAGGGCAGGGAAATTTGATTGCTCTTTGGGCTAAAGAGGGAGGGGGACTTAATTGGGGGAGGGGGAGCGAAATGGGAGGCGGTGGTGGGGAACAGTCAGAAATCTTTAATAAATAAATAAAAAAACTGGAAGTTTTGTATTTGACTAAGATAAGGCCTTCTGTCCTGAGAAACTGTGTCCCTTGCTCAGCCTATGTTTCTGGGTGAGTTTCTCTTTGTCCAACCAAGCTTATGGCTGACTGTTCACACTTATAGTGGATTAGTGTTGTGGCGATGCATGCCCAACCTCTTTCCTTATTGACCCTGTGTCTTCATTCTGGCTTTGTTGCTGATCTGTTCCTCTTGGGCATGTAGCCAACAACTGAATTCTGAATTCATTTTCCAGCTTTTCTTTTTTGTAACTTCAAGTTCACTCAAACTGGGACTTCATCATAAAAAGCACAAGTTGTCTTGGCTTTCTTTTGTTCATTTGTCTGAGTTTGTCAGACAATGAAGCAAATGCCTGTTTATATTGGATCATGTTAGTGATCCACACCAGCTTGAATTTTTATTCATACTATCAAGCTGAGAGCATCAGTACTCAGAATATTGTGGTCATGAATATGAACTTGAAGGAAGAATAATGTCTCCCCCACTCTTACTGTTCAATATTCGGTGAGGATATCTTAATGCTCAGCCTCTTTCCCACTCTGTATTTTCTGCCTTACAAACACTGAGGCTCCTCTCATGTCCTTGTGCCACTCAGAAGACTCCACAGTATGTCAATCCCTCCTCGCACACACAGGTCTCAGCTGTGAGAAGAAGCCCTGGCATGTGGGGACCTTTTTTAGAGGAGTACAGAGAGGACCTCCATTGTCTCAGTCATCTGATCTGTCTTCTTTAGGAGCTTCTGCTCCACCACAGCTCCCAAGCTCTGCTGTTCTTCCCCCTTCTCAGCTGAGTCTCTTCCAGAAAGGAGCTCTTCCCAGAGTCTTATGGGCTGAGGGTGGGTCTGTTTTCAAAACACTGCCCTTGTGGTTTCAGTGCTGCCCCAAGTTCCTTTCCCATTCTCTCCTGGTGTTTCTCTCCTCTAGAAAAGAATGAGAGTCAAGGCTACTGACCATCCCTGTGAGGAGAGATAATAGCACCTGACTCAGGAACTGCACTCTGCTGTGTGCTGGTCTAGGCTCTTGCAGCTTGAAAAATGGAAAATTTGCATAACTGTGTGACAAAGAAACCCAGCTGGGCATCCAATCTGCCTCGTTTTCAATGCTCTGGAAACCTGGAATTTGCTCTCAGCAGGAAGGTGACAAAAACTGCCCTCGAGGTAAAAAGGGATCTGGTGTTTGATGTGTGCAGACAAAAATAAATCTATTCTCCCTAGACTGACTATCAGTCTAGTTTCTGGCTGAGGTCCAAGTCACAGGATGTGTCATTTGTCATGAGTCTCACATCTTGGGTGTGTGGGAGGAGGTGATTCTGGGAAAAAGGCTGCTAGATCCTTCAACATGTAAATGATTTTCGACATGATTCTCCCTCTTCCTTTGTTTGCTGAACTGTATAATGGGATTGCCCATGTGATCGATGGTCTTTCTGAGAGACCTTGAACCTCTGTCTAGTTGATTCCCCTTGGATACCATGGCTTTTCCAAGGGAAACACATATAGTGGGAAGAGAGAACATGGTCTCCCGGCAGTGTAGCAGACACATTAAATAGCCAGTAGCTCTGAGAATGTTGAGACAATGACTTTCTGGTCTGTAAAAATGGGTGGAACCAGGTTACTAGGATAGTTCCTGGTTTAGGCAAGTATTTTTCTGCCAGTTCATTGTGTATCCTGATGACATCCCCGGTGATCACCAGGGAATTACAGCTCATGTCTGTAAAGCTGTCAGATCGGCGTAGCCTGTAGCCATTTGCCTGAAGGAGAGAATTCCCCTAGTTGGACCTAGAGGACAGGCCCTTGTAAGAAGAATCTGTGTCCTGAGTCCCTCTCCTTGGGGACCACAACCTTCATGTGAATTCTCACATGCCCAATAGGACAGTTAGCTAATGGCCTGGACACCTGTTGAGCTGTTTCCCTACTGACTCTGTGAAGAAGATGGCCAAGGGATGAAACCCAGCCAAGGCTCTCAGGACAATGCACTCTCTAATCCCTCACTTCACAAGACATCGACTACCAGGAGGCACTCTTCCCTGCCATCTGAAAGCCAAAGTCCAACACTTAGAAAATGCTCCTCATGGATACCTGGAGTTGAGTCTTGGACAGAGGTCTTGAGCCAGGGCGTCCTGGTGCTCACATCTCTGAGGATTCTATGTTTTCCTCTACCAGGTACAATGCTAATTCCCTCAAAGTCTTTCTCAAGGAAACAAACCTGTGAGAATCCCTAGACTCTAGACAGAGGCTGTATCTTTGGCTGAGTTACCTACCATACATCCACCCGTGTCAAAGTGAAGTCAAATGAAGGATCCTCATCTCTTGTCATTATTCTCCACCATTTGTTTCCCACATTAAGTGTTCAAACCCCACCATGGGGATACAATGCACAGGGAAGGAAGGTAAGCAGAGAGCACTCTCCTGTATGTGTCCAGTGAAATGAACCTCACCTAGCTCACAGAGTTCTCAATGAATCACTTACCGTGCACGTGGAGGTACATGGGCGTTGTTGATATAAATTTTCTTCCTCTAGTATACGTTCGTAGGGAATAGAATCCTGCATCCATCTGGGTGACCTTTTCAAGAAGCAGGGATCCATTGTAATATATTGTCTCTCTCCCGCTGTGTATAGGACCTGGCATACTTAAATTTTGGTGCAGTACATACAGTGCAATTTGTTGTTTCTTTTTCCCCAGCCCTTTGAACCAGGTAACGTCTATAATATCCTCTGGCAGATTGTGGACAAGGAAAAGGACGTCATCTCCTTCGGCCACTGGAGTTGGCAGTAATTCAATGGTCACATTGGCAGTGGAAGACAGGTACCAGGAGGTTAAAAGGGAGGCTATAAGGGAATTGAGAAAAAGCACCAATATTAAAGAGGTATGATCATCTCTCATTTTGGTGTGTAAGTAGGACTGTGCCTACCCTCCCCCCCCCCTTGGTTTACATTAGCACCATGACATTCCTTGATTTAGAGTGTCAGAGTGTGTCATTTACTTTCTCAGGAATTCTCCGTTTAAGTGTATTCCTAGGTCCCCCTCAGTGTCCATCATCCCACCTCACGTAGATTATTTGGTGTGAGGAGCAATGCCTTTCTGAACTCCTCCTCTGGAGACTTCACACTTTTTCATTTTTTCTCTGAACCCTTTGTGATTCTAGTCAACCCAGGGTTTCTCATTGCATATGCTAACATCAGTTTCAAGATCCAGGAATTTTTTATTTTTGGTTTTTTTGAAACAGGGTTTATCTGTGTAGCTTTGACTTTCCTGGTTCTTGCTATGTAGACCAGGCTGGCTTTGAACTCACAGAGATCACCTGCTTCTGCCCGATGAGTGCTGGGATTAAGGGCTGAAGTAGAACTGCCAGTTCAGAACCAGGAACTTATAAGGGCAATATTATTCTGAATATTTTGGAAGGTTCAGTTCCTGGAAGAGATTCAGACACAAAAAAAGGAAAAATGGAAGGAAGGAAAGAGAAATGTGCCTCCATTAATTTCTCTTCATAGTTCCTACGTTTGGAACTTATGACAGTACTTATATTTCAGTGTGAAATAAGTGATTTTATATTTACTAATTTAAATATATGTGTGCATTTGTGCAGGCTGCTGTCTTCTTGTGTACATCGGAAGATGTATGCCCAAAATCTGTGTGAGGCCACATGTTCCAGGGTGTATATATGTGAGTTCTAACCAGAGCTCCTATGTGGATGGAAGATAGAGCCTGCAGGAACCTGTTCTCTCTATCTACTGTGTAGGAGCAAAGGATTAGTTTTAGGTTACCATATCTTCACACACTGAAACATTTCACTAGCCCTCCCCTGTTTGATTTCTTTTTGGAGGGCCTTACTGTCACAGTTGGAAACATCTGTCTTCAGAACATTGGAGCCAATGAAATTCACTGTGAATATGAAGTCCTTCAGGCTTTTCTCTTACCATCATCACCCCCTGTCCTCTGAGAGCTTCAGGCTGCTGAGCCTCTGTCCGTCACTGTACCTTCTGCTCCGTGAGTGCACACAGAAACCTTTAGTCTCCTCTCAACATCTTGGTCTCTTTAGGAGACTCCAGCCTGCTTCCTAGTATCCCTTTCAACAGAGTCATAGAGTAGATACCATTACCTGTGAGCAGAAGCCCCTCCCAGAGGGTAAACCTCTTGCAGAGAAGCACAGAGAACTCCATCAAGCTTCTCACTCGTTCTCCCTCTGAGGAGAAGGATCTCAGCTCCAACACAGAACTCAGGCTGTGCTGTTCTTCCTCCTTCTGCTCTGAGATCTTCTCAGACAGGAGCACTGTTACAGGATCCAATGAGCTGTGAGTGGTGGGGTTCGAGTCCAAATCAATGTTCAATCCCGTCCACTCTCAGTGTTGCCCTGCATCTCACTCAACTTCCCTTTATGCTTCTTCTCCAAGCAACATATTGAGCAACAAGGCTGATAAGCATCCCCACGCCCTCAGAGAACAATGACTCATCCCAGGGCTGACACCTGCTGTGTCCTTGCCTTGGGTCTGTCAGCACCAAAGAGGGAGCCTCCATCTTGTCTATGTGTCCATGTGATACAGAGACCAAGCTGAGCACCCAGCCTACCCTGTGTTCTCAATGCTCTGGGAAGATGGTATTTACTTAATTCCTGCAAGTAATTGTCAGAGATGTCTCTGAGGGCTGGAAAGAGGCAGGCTGAGTGAGGACTAGGGATGAAGATCAATCTTTTATCACTAATGTCACAAGTCAAATTAATGAACCAGAAGAGAGGCCCAGGAACCATTGTGTGAAGAGTTTCATGTGTTCAGTGTTGGGGATGAGGTGACCTATGTGTCTTTGAAAGGACTATAGTATTCTTCATTCTATTTTTCAGGACAACATTTTACCATTATGTGTTGGGTTTGCACATGTCCTCTCTGATTTTCCTGGGTCACCTTTGCTCTTTCCTAGATGATTCCTTGGTTGTAATCAAGTCTTCCTCTATGAGAGAGGACATGAGGGAGGAGACATTCATGGTACCCATACAGAAAGGTTTTCTCAGACAAAGGAAGGATACAGTAGGTCAGAAAATGGTCTAGGGAGGGAGTTTAAGGTTAGCAGGGACAGAGATGGAAGTCAGTCTGCTCAGGGAAAAAATTCTCAGATCATTGAGAATATGCCCTTCTAATATCCCCTGAAGATCACTGGAAGAACTGTAATTTCATGTCTAGAGCTACAGCAAGCAAGGTCAAAGAACCAAAGAAGAACTTCCCTGATATGTTCCGCACAGGTAGTGTGCAGGGAACATCACACCAATCACTGTGCTGTTCAGGACTTCTAATTTCTTCTTCTGTAGGATGGGTCTAGACAGGGTTTCAGATTTGTCCTGGGAAGACCTGGACTAATGTTGTAAGTAGTGTGCATCCAGAGGATGGGCATTCTCAGGAGGAGCCTTGTGCTCAGGAAATTTTGAAGGAAAGTTCTAGGACATTTCCCTTGATGTTAAAAGGACAGGGCACAGTTGTGCAGGACGGTGAATGCCTTTAATCCCATCATCACTCAGGGGACAGAGGCAGGTGAATTTCTTCTAGCCATCCTGGTTATGGAACAATGGAGTAGGAAGTCCTTCTGTCTATGTGTTACTTTCATTGGCAGAATAAAGAAACTGCCTTGGCCTTTTTTTTATTTTTTACTTATTTATTTTAGAAAAAAAACACTTAGAGAGTTTCAGTGTGATTATACAAATTAAGGGCCCACTAGGATGCTTGATAGTTTGCCTTCTATTTGTTCCAACAAGTCCCACAGCTTATTGGCTTCAGGAGGGTAGCACTAGTCATGTCATTGCTGGGTCATGGTGGGTTACTGGTGTTAGTTCATCTGGAGGGTGTTCTTTTTCTTTCTTTTTCTTTATTTATTTATTAAAGATTTCTGTCTCTTATCTGCCACCGCCTCCCATATCCCTCTCTCACCCAATGAACTCCCTCTCTCTCATCAGGCCGAAGAGCAGACTGGGTTCCTTGCCCTGTGGGAAGTCCAAGGACCTTCCACCTCTATCCAGGTCTAGGAAGGTGAACATCCATACAGCCTAGGCTCCCACAAAGCCAGTACATGCAGTAGGATCAAAACCCATTGCCATTGTTCTTGAATTCTCAGTAGTCTTCATTGTCAGCAATGTTCAGAGTCCAGTTTTATCTCATGCTTTTTCAGACCCAGGCCCGCTGGCCTTGGTGAGTTCCCAATAGAACATCCCCATTGTCTCAGTGTGTGGGTGCACCCCTCGCGGTCCTGAGTTCCTTGCTCGTGATCTCTCTCCTTCTGCTCCTGATTTGGACCATGGGGTTGTAGTCCGGTGCTCCAATTTGGGACTCTGTCTCTGTCTCCTCTCATTGCCTTACTATATGTTAGTCTTTGGGTTCACCTTCTTATTTAGCTTCTCTAGGATTTCAAATTTTAGGCTCAATGTTCTTTATTTATGGCTACAAACCAAATATGAGTGAGTACATCCCATGTTCCTCTTTTAGGGTATGTCTTACCTCACTCAGGATAGTGTTTTCTATTTAGGTCCATTTGCATCAAAATTCAAGAAGTCATTGGTTTTTTTTTCTGCTAAGCAGTACTCTAATATGTATATATTCCATACTTTCTTCATCCATTCTTCCATTCAGGGGCATCTAGGTTGTTTATAGGTTCTGGTGATTACAAATAATTCTTGCTATGATCATAGTTGAACAAATGCTTTATAGTATTATTGGGTTTCTCTTGGGTATATTCCTAAGAGTGGTATTGCTGGATCCTGAGGTAGTTTCCGGTTTCCTGAGAAACCACCACACTGATTTCCAAAGTGGTTGCACAAGTTTGCATTCCTACCAGCAATGGATGAGTGTTCCCCTTACTCTACATCCTCTCTAGCATAGGCTATCAGTGGTGTTTTTGATTTTAGCCATTCTGACAGGTGTAAGATGGTATCTCAAAGTTGTTTTGATTTGCATTTCCCTGATCGCTAAGGAGGTTGAACATGACCTTAAGTGTCCTTTGGCCATTTGAACTTTGTCTTACGAGAATTCTCTTTTCTGTTCAGTACTCCACTTTTTAATTGGGTTAATTAGAGTTTTCATGTCCAGTTTCTTGAGTTCTTTATGTATTTTGGAGATCAGACCTTTGTCTGTTGCGGGGTTGGAGAAGATCTTCTCCCATTCAGTAGGATGCCTTTTTGCCTTAATGACAATATTCTTTGCTTTCCAGAAGCTTCTCAGTTTCTGTAGGTTCCATTTATTCATTGTTGCTCTTGTTGTCTGTGCTACTGGGGTTGTACGTAGGAAGTGGTCTCCTGCGTTCATGTGTTGCAGTCTACTTCCCACTTTCTCTTCTATCAGGTTCATTGCGGTCAGATTAATATTAAGGTCTTTAATCCATTTGGACTTGAGTTTTGTGCATGGTAATAGATATGGATCAATTTTCATTCTTCTACACATTGACATCCAGCTATGCCAGCAACATTTGTTAAAAAATGCTTTCTTTCTTCCATTGTATAATTTTGGCTCCTTTGTCAAAAATCAGGTGTTCATAGGTTTGTCGTTTAATATCCGGATCTTTGATTCGATTCCATTGGTCGATTTCTCTGTTTTTATGCTGTTACCAATCTGTTTTCATTACTGTAGCTCTGAAATAGAGTTTGAAGTCAGGAATGGCAACACCGCCAGAAATTCCTTTATTGTATAGGAACGCTTTGGCTCTCCTGAGTTTTTTGTTTTTCCATATAAATTTGCTTATTTTTCTCTCAAGGTCTGTGAAGGATTTTGTTGCGATTTTGATAGGGATTGCATTGAATTTATAGATTGCCTTTGGTAGAACTGCCATTTTTAATATGTTGATTCTACCTATCCAAGAGCATGGGAAATCCTTCCATGTTCTGTTGTACTCTTTCATTTCTTTCTTCAAAGCCTTAAAGTCCTTGTTAAATAGATCTTTCATTTCCTTGGTTAGTGTAACCCCCAGATAACTTAAGCTATTTGAGGCTATTGTGAAAGGTGAAGTTTCTCTGATTTCCCTCTCTGCTTCTCTATTCTTTGTATATAGGTGAGCTACTGATTTTTTGAGTTGATGTTGTATCCGGCCACATCACTGAAGGAATTTATCACCTGTAGGAGTACTTTGGAATAGTTTTTGGGGTCACCGATGTACACAATCATATTACTTGCAAATTAGAAAAGTTTGACTTCTTCCTTTCCTATTCTAATTTCATTGATCTCCTTATGTTGTCTTATTGCTATTGTTAGAACTTTAAGCAGTATGTTGAAGAGATATGGTGAGAGTGGACAGCCTGTCTTGTTTCTGATTTTAGTGGAATGGCATTGAGTTTCTCTCCATTTAATTTGCTATTAGCTGGTGGTTTGCTGTATATTGCTTTTATTATATTTAGATATGATCCTTGTATCTCTAACCTCTCTAAGACCTTCATCATCAAGGGGTGTCGAATTTTGTTAAATGCTTTTTTAGCATCTGATTACATGATCATATGTTTTTTTCTTTCAGTTTATTTATATGATGTATTACATTGATAGATTTTTGTATGTTGAACCATCCCTGCATCTCTGGGATAAAGCCTACTTGATCATAATGGATATTTTTTTTTGATGTGTTCTTGGATTCTGTTTGCCAGTATTTTATTGAGAATTTTTCCATTGATGTTCATGAGAGAGATTATTCTGTAATTTTGTATTTGGTTGAGTCTTCGTTTGGTTGTGGTTTCAGGGTAACTGTAGCTTCATAAAAGAGTTTGGCAACGACTCTTCTGTTTCTATTATGTGAAACACCTTTAGGAGTATAGGTATTAGCTCTTCTTGGAATTTCTGTTAAATTTTTGCATTAAAACCATCTGGTCCTGAGCTTTTTAGGTTGGGAGTTTTTTTTTTTTTTTTTTAATGACAGCTTCTATTTCCTCACGAGTTATAGGTGTATTTAAATTGTTCACCTGGTCTTGATTTAATTTTGGTAAATGTATTTATCTAAAAACATGTCCATTTCTTTCACATTTTTCAACTTTGTGACATAAAGGTCTTTGAACAAGACATAATGATTCTCTAAATTTTCTCCGTGGCTGTTGTTATGTCCCCCCTTTCATTTTCTTATTAATTTGCACATTCTTTCTCTGTTTATTGATTAGTTTGGATAGGGGTTTGTCAATGTTGTTGATTTTATCAAAGAACCAGCTCTTTGTTTCATTGATTCTTTGGATTGTTTTCTGTGTTTCTATTTTGTTGATTTCAGCCCTCAGTTTGATCATTTCCAGTCTTCTACTCCTCTTGGGTGAGTCTGCTTCTTTTTTTTCCTAGAGCTTTCAGGTGTGCGGTTAAGTCCCTAATGTTAACTTTCTCTGTTTTTTTTTTTTAAATGTTGGCACTTAGTGCCATGTACTTTCCTCTTAGCACTACTTTCATAGTGTTCCATAGGTTTGAGTATGTTGTGTCTTCATTTTCGTTGAATTTAAGGAAGACATTAAGTTCTTTATTTTTTTCCCTTACCCAGGGGTGGTTCAGTAGTTGACTGTTCAGTTTCCATGAGTTTGTAGGCTTTCTGGGGGTAGATTTGTTGTTAAATTCTAGTTTTATTCCATGGTGACCCAATAAGACACAGGTGGTTACTAAAATTTTTTTGTATCTGTAGAAGTTTGCTTTGTACTGAGTATGTGATCAATTTTTTAGAAGGTTCCATGAGATGCTGAGAAAAAGGTATATTCTTTCCTATTTGAGTGGAATGTTCTATAGATGTCTGTTAAGTCCACTTGATTCATTACCTCCATTAGTTCTCTCATTTCTCTGTTAAGTTTCTTACTGGTTGACCTGTCCATTGGTGAGAGAGGAGTGTTGAAGTCTCCTACTATTAGTGTGTGGGGTTTGATGTCTTCCTTGTGTTCTAGTAATGTTTCTTTTACACATGTGGGTGCTTTTATATTAGGGGCATAGATATTCAGGATTGAGACTTCCTCCTGATGAATTGTTTCTGTTATTAGTATAAAGTGTCCTTCTCCATCTCTTCTGGTTGATTTTAGCTTGAAGTCAATTTTGTTAGATATTAGTATAGCCACACCTGTTTGTTTCTAAGGTCCATTTGATTGAAAAACCTTTTCCCAAAGCTTTACCCTGAGGTAGTGTCTGTCTTTGAGTTTGAGGTGTGTGTCTTGTAAGCAGCAGATTGTTGGATCCTGTTTTTGCATCCATTCTCTTAACCTGTGCTTTTTTATAGGTGAATTGAGACCATTGGTATTAAGTGATATTAATGACCAGTGGTTGTTAACTCCAGTTATTTTTGTCATATTTGGGGTATTTATTCTTTTAGTAGGTCATTTAAAGTTTTCAACCAACATTATACAAATCATTATTAAGCTGTAAGGATTTAGATCAGTATGTTCCTTTAAAAATGTTTTCCAGAAAAGTTGATGAGGAAATATATTTTATTTGTAAGAATAGTAGCAAACTCCTGTCTACAGTAAGCACATTTTGCTAAGTCACTGGAGAAAGATTTTCATCCAATTATTGAATCTATAACTGCCAGGGGTAAGGGAGGTGTTGCATTGACAAAGGTTGTCTTTGAACCACTCTGTGCTTCATTGTCCTTCAACCACACTGTCAAATTTCTTCACATTTAGAATTCACATTCTAGTGAGTAGCATTTAAGTACACTAATTGATTATACTGTAATTTCTGGCTAGACTCATATGAACAAAGAGCTGTTACTGATGGCTCATTCGCAGAGTTATTCCCTTTTGTGTAGTTGGCTCAGAGATTTCCTCCAGATTTCTCGATCATCACATACACAGCTCTCCCACTGGCTATAAAATACTGCAGCAGCTTGTAGGTAATTGATCAGACAAGTGAACTGTAAAATATTCATTTTCTACTTCAACAGCTACATAAATCTCTTGGGAAGAGGATGAAAATATTGCTTATGCAATCAGGGTAAGTAGAGTAATAGCAAGTTTGCTGATAAGCAGGGGTCCACTACAGAGCTAATACTTAATTCAGTGCCTTGCCAGAGACAGAGCAAGCAGCCTACCGTTGCCTGAAGCTACAAGTCTCATTATGTACTGAACCCGAGGCATCAACATCAGTGCCCCAGTCATGCTGCTCAAAGGATGGAGCTTCCTCTTTATTTAATCAGGTTCATCTCAGCATAACATGCCAAATAGCCAATTAATACTTAGCTACTGTAACCAACATGCTAAACACTAAATTGCTAATGAAATGAGAATGAAGGAAAGTAATTGTGCAAAGGATGCTGGGAATACAGGTTGACTAAATTTTTAATAGTGTCTGTATTTTTTTTTTTGGTCCTCTTTTTTGTTTCTCTGCCAACTTTCACTTGAATGCCAAACTGGTTTAATTGGAAGTTGTCAGATGTAGACTCCATTCTGAATAGATAAGCCATGGCAAAAGTAGCACATGATTTAATTTTATATGTGTGTAGTTTCTATAGCGAATAAAGGCAATTGTAAATTGCTAAAAGGCAATTTGCCCTGCTTTGGTTCGGTTCCACTCTTTTTTTTAATATGAAGAAAGATCATAACTTTGTACATTTCTTGACACATTTGATAATTAGAAAATCCAAACCATGGCAAAACAAACAGAAATCAAATGGAGAAACTACCAGATAAGATAAGTAAGAAAGATACATGGTCAATATCAAGTAGATTGAAAGGTCTAGTAATGGGTTATAAAATGACAGTAAAAGATACATGTTAAAACAGCACCTCTAATAAAACTTGAGTGAGGAGGACAACCTTTCAGACCGGTGAGTGGGTGCCATCCAGGGCGGAGCAGAACAAATGGAGAAGGAGCACTGGCCCTTCCAGCTCTTGCTGCAGGGTCTTTGTTCCACACATCCCTGCCCCGAGCCCCAAGCCTGCCCTAGTGTCTGTGAGGTCCTTGGCCCAGGAACAGTTCCTGTTCCTGCACTGAGGCTGCCCATCCAAAGGGGTGAGTGTGCACCCGCCCAGCCGGAGGGGAGTTCACGGAATCTCCAGCTCCTGCTGCGGGAGCTTCTTGGCTCCACACAACCCGTAAGTAATTAACATCACTCATTATCAATGGACTCAATTCACCTATAAAAAGGCTTAGGCTAAGAGATTGGATACAAAAACAGGATCCAACATTCTGCTGTTTACAAGAAACACACCTCAACCACAAAGACAGACATCTACCCAGAGTAAAGGGTTGGGAAAAGATTATTCAATCAAACGGACCTAAGAAACAAGCGGGTGTGGCTATCCTAATATCTAACAAAATTGACTTCAAACTAAAATCAATCAGAAGGGATGGAGATGGACACTTTATACTCATATCAGGAACAATCCATCAGGAGGAAGTCTCAATCCTGAATATCTATGCTCCTAATATAAAAGCACCCACATGTGTAAAAGAAACATTACTAGAACACAAGGAAGACATCAAACCCACACACTTATAGTAGGAGACTTCAATACTCCTCTCTCACCAATGGACAGGTCAACCAGTAAGAAACTTAACAGAGAAATGAGAGAACTAATGGAGGTAATGAATCAAATGGACTTAACAGACATCTATAGAACATTCCACTCAAATAGGAAAGAATATATCTTCTTCTCAGCATCTTATGGAACCTTCTTGAAAATTGACAACATACTCCGTAACAAAGCAAGCTTCCACAGATACAAAAATTAGTAACCAGTATATGCTCAGCTATGTTCATAGCAGCATTGTTTGTAATAGCCAGAAGCTGGCAACAACCGAGATGCCCTTCAATGGAAGAATGGATGAAGAAAGTATGGAATATATACATATTAGAGTACTACTCAGCAGAAAAAAACAATGACTTCTTGAATTTTGCATAGAAATGGACGTAAATAGAAAACACTACCCTGATTGATGTAAGCCAGACCCAAAAAGAGGAACATGGGATGTACTCACTCATATTTGGTTTCTAGCCATAAATAAAGGACATTGAGCTTATAATTCGTGATCCTAGAGAAACTAAATAAGAAGGAGAACCCAAAGAGAAACATATAGGCATCCTCCTGAATATTAACCTTCATCAGGCGATGAAAGGAGACAGAGACAGAGACCCACATTGGAGCACCGGACTGAAATCTCAAGGTCCAAATCAGGAGCAGATGGAGAGAGAGAGAGCACGAGCAAGGAACTCAGGACTGCGAGGGGTGCACCCACACACTGAGACAATGGGGATGTTCTATCGGGAACTCACCAAGGCCAGCTGGCCTGGGTCTGAAAAAGCATGGGATAAAACCGGACTTGCTGAACACAGTGGACAATGAGGACTACTGAGAACTTAAGAGCAATGGCATTGGGTTTTTGATCCTACTGCACGAACTGGCTTTGTGGGAGCCTAGGCAGTTTGGATGCTCACCTTACTAGACCTGGATGGAGGTGGGTGGTCCTTGGACTTCCCACAGGGCAGGGAACTCTGATGGCTCTTTGGGCTGACGAGGGAGGGGGACTTGATCGGGGGAGAGGGAGGGAAATGGGAGACAGTGGCGGGGAGGAGGCAGAAATCTTTTTTTTTTTTTTTTTTTTTTTTTTTACCATTAATGATTTCCTTTAATGATGTCGCATTTTTTATATTTATTTATTTGAAAAATTACCGCCTCCTCCCCATTTCCCATTTCCCTTCCCTGCCTCCCACACATCTCCCCCTCCCCCCATTCCACTACCCCTCTCCCCCTCCTCCCCACTCCATTCCCCCTCCGTCTCGAGAATGATGAGCAGTCCAGATTCTCTGCCCTGTGGGAAGTCCAAGGTCCTCCCACTTCTATCCAGGACCAGAAAGGTGAGCAACCAAATAGGCTAGGCTCCCAAACAGCCAGTTCGTGTATTAGGATTGAAACCTAGTGCCATTGTCCTTGGCTTCTCACCAGCCTTCATTGTCCGCCAGGTTCAGGGAGTCCGGTTTCATCCTATGCTTATTCAGTCCCAGTCCCGGTGGCCTTGATGAGCTCCTAATAGATCAGATCCACTGTCACAGTGGGTGGGTGCACCCCTCGTGGACCTGACTTCCTTGCTCATGTTCTCCCTCCTTCTGCTCCTCATTTGGGTCTTAAGAGCTTAGTCCGGTGCTCCAATATGGGTCTCTGTCTCTATCTCGATCCATTGCCAGATGAAGGTTCTAAGGTGATACGTAAGATATTTATCAGTATGGCTATAGGGTAGGGTCATTTCAGATTCCCTCTGCTCAGTTGAGGCAGAAATCTGTAATAAATAAATAAAAAAAATTAGTAACCAGCTGTGTCTTATAGGATAACCATTGAAAAGTTAGAATTGAACAATAATTCTACCCCCAGAAAGCCTAGAAATTCATCGAAGCTGAACAGTCAACTACTGAACCACCCCTGGGTCAAGGAAGAAATAAAAAAAGAAATTAAAGTCATTCTTGAATTCAACAAAAATAAAGACACAACATACTCAAACCTATGGGACACTATGAAAGTGGTGCTAAGAGGAAAGTTTATAGCTCTTAGTGCCCACAAAAACAAAACAAAACAAAATAAACAGAATAAGCTCACACTGGAAATTTGACAGCACAGCTGAAAGCTCTAGAGAAAAAAGAAGCAGACTCACCCAGGAGGAGTAGAGGACTGGAAATAATCAAATTGAGGGCTGAAATCAACAAAATAGAAACACAGAAAACAATCCAAAGAATCAATGAAACAAAGAGCTGGTTCTTTGAGAAAGTCAACAAGATTGACAAACCTTTATCCAAACTAATCAATAGGCAGAGAGAGAATATGCAAATTAACAAGATCAGAAATGAAATGGGAGACATAACAAGAGACACTGAGGAAATTCAGAGAATCATTAGGTCTTACTACAAAAGCTTATATGCCACAAAGTTGGAAAATGTAAAAGAACGGACTTGTTTTTAGATAAATACTAGTTATTTTTATTGGTTTGCTTGTTTGTTTTGTTATTTGTTTTGTTTGTGGATGTTGGGGATTCAAATTCAATGTCTTCATGCTTACATATTACCTACTGAAATGTCTCCGTTGCTCCCTACCTTATTTTTTGAAATACAATCTCTCACTGGAACTTGCTAGTTCAGCTCTGTGGCTAGTCATAAACTCCTAGTGACAATCCTGCCCCTTCCCAGTGCTAGATTATAGGAGCAAATCATTGGAACTTATTTTCTGTATATATTGTAGATCTAAACTCAGACTTCAATGTTTAGACTAACCCATTTTCCCTGACCCTTCCCGTAAATGTTTAAGGATTACTGGGCTCATAAAGGAGAATTGCATTATTTTTTCATTCAGAAACCCGAGATTTTTGCCTTAGGATCTGGCACCAGAATTACTGTGGAATACCTGCTTTCAAAATCCATGTATTCTCAAAAAAAAAAAAAGCATAAGGGAGAGATGGTGTGGAAAAATCCAAAATATTCTATTTCTTAGTCCAGATGAGTTTTTCGAAACGAGCCACTCAGCCATAACATTGTCAGTGAACCATTTCATTTAGAAATCCAGTAAGAAAATGGCCTCCATCATCGTTCTCTATACCTTCATGGGATCCTCCTTACTGAACTCCCCACATACTATACAGATAGATAATAAATTCAGAGAAGTACTGGTATTTTCATTGCATGATATGAGGTTTGAGGATGTTGATTTTCCACTTACATAAAGTAGAGACATATGTATTTAAGGCAACAAAGGCAGGACACCAGTGTACTATTTACACACCAGATTTGATTAGTTTCAGCATTTTTTCCATATTGTACAACTGAAGATAATGCAGCAAATAATGTCAGTGAGATTGTTTTTCCACCTTTATTTTTCTTTCAGTCACTGGAATAGATAACTATCAATGCAATGGGAATCTTTAATGTTTCATACTTTTATGAATCTTTGCTTTGTAGGTACAATACTGTATTAATAGTTGAATAATATTTTTATTGATGCTTTCCTACTTTGGTAGCTTCTATATTTTATGTAATATTCATGTTTTTCTCAACAAAAAGTAATAGAATATTTACCTATTTTTCTTAAATAAAAAAGCCCAGGACCAGATGGTTTCAATGCAGAATTCTACCAGAACTTCCAAGAAGAGCTAATACCTATACTCCTTAATGTGTTTCACAAAATAAAACAGAAGAGTTATTGCCAAACTCTTTTTATGAAGCTACAGTTACCCTGATATCAAAACAACACAAAGATTCAACCAAGAAAGAGAATTACACACCAATCTCATTCATGAACATCAGTGCAAAAATTCTCAATAAAATACTGGCAAACCGAATCCAAGAACACATCAAAAAATTATTCATTATGATCAAGTAGGCTTCATCCCAGAGATGCAGGGATGGTTAAACATATGACAATCTATCAATGCAATCCATTATATAAATAAACTGAAAGAAAAAACCATATGATCATTTCATTTGATGCAGAAAAAGCATTTGGCAAAATACAACACCCCTTTATGATAAAGGTCTTGGAGAGATTAGGGATACAAGGTTCATACCTAAATATAATAAAAGCTATATACAGCAAGCTGACAGCTAACATCAAATTAAATGGAGAGAAACTTAAAGCATTTGCATAAAATCAAAAACAAGGCAAGGCTGTCCACTCTCTCCATACCTCTTCAACATAGTTCTTGAAGTCTAGCAATAGCAATAAGACAACATAAGTAGATCAAGGGGATTCGAATCAGAAAGGAAGAAGTCGAACTTTTGTTATTTGCAGATGATATGATAGTGTACATTAGCGACCCCAAAAACTCCACCAAAGAACTCCTACAGCTGATAAACACCTTTAGTAATGTGGCCGGATACAAGATCAACTCCAAAAAATCAGTAGCCCTCCTATACACAAAGAACAAAGAAGCAGAGAGGGAAATCAGAGAAACTTCACCTTTCACGATAGCCACAAATAGCATAAAGTATCTTGGGATAACTCTAACCAAAGAAGTGAAAGATCTATTTAACAAGAACTTTAAGTCTTTGAACAAAGAAATTGAAGAGGACACCAGAAAATGGAAGGATCTCCCATGCTCTTGGATTGGTAGGACCAATATAGTAAATATGGCAATTATAGCAAAAGCAATCTATAGATTCAATGCAATCCCCATCAAAATCTCAACAAAATTCTTCAAAGACCTTGAGAGAACAATAATCAACTTTATATGGAAAAACAAAAAACCCAGTATAGTGCAAACCATCCTATACAATAAAAGTACTTTTGGAGGCATTACCAAACCTGACTTCAAACTCTATTACAGGGCTACAGTAATGAAAACAGCTTGGTATTGGCATAAATACAGAGATGTTGACTAATGGAATCAAATCAATGACCTGGATATTAATCCACAAACCTATGACCACCTGATTTTTGACAAAGGAGCTAAAATTATACAATGGAAGAAAGAAAGCATCTTCAACAAATGGTGCTGGCATAACTGGATGTCAACCTGTAAAAGAATGAGAACAGACCCTTATCTGTCACCATGCACAAAACTCAAGTCCAAATGGATTAAAGACCTCAATATGAATCTGACCGTACTGAACCTGATAGAAGAGAAAGTAGGAAGTAGTCTGCAATACATGGTGCACAGGAGACCACATCATATGTATAACCCCAGTAGCACAGATAATAAGAGCAACAATGAATAAATGGCACCTCCTAAAACCGAGAAGCTTCTGTAAAGCAAAAGACACTGTCATTAAGACAAAAAGCAACCTACTTAATGACCTGATCTCCAAAATATATAAAGAAATCAAGAAACTACACATTAAATTTCTGAATAACCCAATTAAAAACGGGGTACTGAACTGAATAGAGAATTCTCAACAGAAATTCAAATGGCCAAAAGACACTTAAGGTCATGTTCAACTTCCTTAGTGATCAGGGAGATGCAAATCAAAACAACTTTGAGATACCATTTTACATTTGTCATAATGGCTAAAATAAAAAATACCAATGATAACCTATGCTGGAGAGGATGTGGAGTAAGGTGAATACTCATCCATTGTTGGTGGGAATGCAAACTTGTGCAACCACTTTGGAAATCAGTGTGGTGCTTTCTTAGGAAACTGGGAGTCAACCTACCTCAGGATCCAGCAATACCACTCTTGGAAATATACCCAAGAGATGCCAAATCATACTACAAAAGCATTTGTTTAATTATGTTCATAGCAGCAGTATTTGTAATAGACAAGAACCTGGAAACAACATAGGTGCCCCTCAACTGAAGAATGGATAAATAAGGCATGGCACATATACGTATTAGAGTTCTACTCAGCGCTAAAAAAAATGACATTTTGAATTTTGCATGCAAATGGATGGAAATAGAAAACACTTTACTGAGTGAGTTAGTCCAGCCCAAAACCAGGAATATGGTATGTACTCACTCATTAGTGGATTCTAGCCATAAACAAAGGACATTGAGCCTATAGCTCATGAGCCTAGAGGAGCTAAATAATGAGGTGAACTGAAAGGAAAACATATATTTATCCTCTTGGATATTGGAAGTAGACAAGATCGCTGGGCAAAAGTTGGGAGCATGGGGGTGGGGGTAGGTTGGAGAGAAGGGGAGATGGGGAGAGAGAAGGGAGAAGAGGAGGATTGGGGAGAGCTTGGGGGAATGAGGTGTTTGAGATGGAGGAAGGGTGGATATGGGATCAGAGAAGAAGATATCTTAATTAAGGGAGCCATTTTAGGGATGGCAAGAAACTTGACTCTAGAGGTGTCCCCAGGTGTCCAAGGAGATGTCCCCAGCTAAGTCCTTGGGCAGGTGAGTCGAGGGTGCCTGAATTGGCATTCCCCCATAGCCACACTGATGTATTTCTTGCATATCATCATAGAACCTTCATTTGGTGATGGATGGAGATAGTGACAGAGACCCACATTGGAGCTCCCAAGGTCCAGATGTGAAGCAGAAGGAGGGAGAACATGAGCTAGGAAGTTAGGACCGCAAGGGGTGTGTCCACCCACTGAGACGGTGCTCCTGATCTAATGGGAGCTCACCAAGGCCAGCTGGACTGGGACTGAATAAGCATGTGATCAGACTAGACTCTCTGAAATTGGCTGACAATGAGGGCTGACTGAGAAGCCAATGATAATGGCACTGGGTTTTGATTCTACTGCATGGACTGGCTTTTTGGGAGCCTAGTCTGTTTGGAGGCATACCTTCCTAGGCCTGGATGGAGGGGGGATGGCCTTTGACTTCCCACAACTCAGGGCACCCTGACTTCTTTTAAGACTGGAAAGTGAGGTGGGAGCAGGAGGGGCGAGTGGGAGGGAAATGGGAGGAGGGTAGGAGGTGGATATTTTTAGTAAATAAATAAAAAATACAAAAAAAAGATGAGGTGATGTTTGATTCTCCTTTGTATGTTGTGAATACAATTGGTTAATGGGTAAATAATCTGCTTTGGCCTGTGATAGGATAGACTATAGCTCTATGGGAAAAACTAAACTGAATGCTGGGAGAAAGAAGGCAGAGTCAGGATAAGCCATGTAGCCCCACAGGAGACAGATACCAGATGGAGCTTTTCTCAGTAAGCCACAGCCTTGTGGCAATACAGAGATTAGTATAATTGGGTTATATTAATATGTAAGAGCTAGCCAATAAGAAGTTAGAACTAATAGCCCAAGCATTGATTTAAATAATATAATTTCTGTGTGATTGTTTTGGGTATCTGGTTGGCTAGGAAATGGAAAAGCAGCCTCCTACAACAAATCAACTTATATCATCCTATAGAAAATACAAATTCACATGGATTAAAGACCTCAACATAAATTCAGATAAATTTAACCTGACAGAAGAGAAAATGTGAATCAGTCTTGCAGGCATTGGAAAAGGAAACTACATAATGAATATAACACCAGTAGCAGAGACACTGAGATCAAAAATCAATAAATGGGACTGTTTGAAACTGAAAACCTTCTTTAAGGCAAAAGACTTTGTTAATATGACAAAACAGCATCATACATAGTGGTATATCATCACCATATCCACATTTTACAGAGACTGATCTCCAAAATCTTTAAAGATCTCAAGAAAGTAGACATCAAAGTACCAAATTATCCAATTAATAATGTTGTACAGATTTAAACAGAATTCTCAACAGAAGAACCTAAAATGAGTGAGATGCACTTAAAGAGTTATTCAATATCCTTAGCTATCAGGGAAATACAAATCAAAATGACTCTGAGATAGGCTCTTACTCCTGCCAGAATGGCTAAGGTAAAAAACGCTAATGATAGCTCATGTTGGAGAGGATTTGGAGTAAGGGGAACACTCCTCCACTGGTGGTACGAGTGCAATTTTTTTTAAAATTTATTTTTCCATTAAAATATTTACACTTCCTCCCCTCCTCCCATTCCCCTCTAGCTCCCCTACCCACTCTCCTTTCTCCTCCTCCTTCCTTAAGAGGATTTCCTGTGGGAAATCCAAGGCCCTCCCCCCTTCATCCAGGCCTAGGAAGCTTTGCATCTAAATAGACTGGGGTCCCCAAAAGCCAGTACATGCAGTAGAAAGAAGTCCCAGTGCGTTTACCAGTGGCTTCTCAGCTCCCATTGTCAGCCACATCCAGAGAGTTCTGTTTGATTGCTTGCTCATTCAGTCCTGGTCCAGCTGGATTTGGTGAGCTCCCAACAGGTCAGGCACACTGAGTTGGTGGGTTGACCAACCCTTCTCGGTCCAGACTTCCTTGCTCATCTTCTCCCTTCTTCTGCTCTTCAACTGGACCTTGGGAGCTCAGTCTGTTGCTTTGATGAGAGTCTCTGTCTCTATCTCTTTGTCACCAGATGAAGATTCTATGGTGATGTTTGAGATCAGTGTGATAGTGGGGCAAAACCAGTTCAGGCACCCTCTCCTATGCCGCCTAAGGACCTAGCTGGGGACATCCCTGTGGACATCTGGGATCCCCTCTAGAGCCAAGTCTTTTGCCAACCCTAAAATGGCTCCCTTAATGTAGATATCTTCTTTCCTGCTCCTATATCTGCCCTTCCTCCATCTCTACCCTCCCACTCCCTCAAGCTCTCTCCAGTCTTGCTTTCTCCCTTCTCTCTCCCCCTCTTTCCTTCTCCCACCCCACACCCACCCCTACATTGTGGTAAATGTGGTACATTTACACAATGGAGCATTACTCAGTGATAAATAACAATGACATGAACTTTGAAGATAAATGAATGGAGCTGAAAGAAAAAAAAAAACATCCCGAGTGAGGCCCAGAAAGACAAGAACAGTATGTACCCAATCATAAATGGATATTAGATTCAAAGCAAAGGATAACTAAGCTATAATTCCCAGCCCCAGAGAAACTAGATATCAGCAAGGACTATAAAAGGGACACATTTATTGCCCTGGGAGGGGAGATACATGAGATCTTCTGGGTAAACTGGGCATAGGCAATAGAGAGGAGGGGATGAGGAATGTGAACATGAAGGATCACGATGGTCGATTTGGGGAAAGGAGAACAAGGGAGAGCAATGAAAGTGATATCTTTTTTTTTTTTTTTGATTTTTTCGAGACAGGGTTTCTCTGTAGCTTTGGTGCCCGTCCAGGAACTAGCTCTTGTAGACCAAGCTGGCCTCGAACTCACAGAGATCCACCTGCCTCTGCCTCCCAAGTGCTGGGATTAAAGGCGTGCGCCGCCACCGCCCGGCTGAAAGTGATATCTTGATAGAGGGGACCATTATGGTGTTATGGAGAAACCTGGTACCATAGAACCTCCCAGGAATCAAGGATGATCTCAGTAAAGGCTCCTAACCATAGTGGAGGGAGTACCTGAACTGAACTTCTATAATCAGATTGGCACCTACACTAATTGTCATCATAGACCCTTCATTCAGTAACTTACAGAAGCATAAGCAGAGATCCACAGGCAAGCCCTGGACTGAGCTCTGGGAGTCCAATTGAAGAATGGGAGAAGGGATTATATTGGCAAAGGGAGGCAAGATCATGATGGGAAAACCCAGAGAGACAGCTGACCTGAGCTTATGGCAGCTCATGGTCTAGTCCAACAGCTAAGGGGCCTGCATGGGACAGACTGAGACCTTATGCATATGAATGACAGCTGTGTATTTGGTTCTGTTGTGGGGCCCCTATATGTCACACCAGGACCTATCCCTGGTTCATGGGCTGGCATGTTGGAATATTTCCTATGGTGGAATGTCACACTCTGCCTTGATGTAGGAGGGAGGAGCTTGGTCCTGCCTCATCTTGATATGCCTTGCTTTGTAGATTCCCATAGGAGGTCTTACCCTTTCTTAACGGAGATGAAAGTGGAGTACATGGGGGTAGACGGGGGTGGAGGGAAGGAATAGGAATAGAGTAGGGAGGAGAAACTGTGGTTGGTATGTAAAATAAGTTTACAAATTTATTTAAAAATTTTTATGTGTATTATATTTTTGCTTTATGTATATCTGCAATCACAAGCATGCCTGGTGCTTACAGATGCTAGAAGTGGAGTTATATATATTTATGAGCTTCCATGTGCTAGGAGCTGTACTTTGCTCCTCTATGATGGCAATCATTGCTTTTAACCACTGAGACATAACTCCAGCCATCCCAGATGGATGTTTTCAGAGGCAGATCTGACTGGTAGAAGGTAGAGAGCTAGAACTTGCTGGAACCCTAGGTAAAAGGGACAGTTTTGTTTGTCAGATCATGACTACAGATTTGGGATGCTTACTTATTCCATATGAGACCATTGTTACTAAAATCTGTGATCTAAAGCCAGTCACTGCAAGGGTTATTTCTACAAAGAGCACAATAGGGTAAGATGAGAGGCAGATGCTAAAGTGGTTTTAAATATGAGACTTCTTCAACAGAAAGTCCCTGTGCTAGATACAGTATCTACTTGAAGGAACAAATAAAGGCATGTGTTTAACCTTCCAGTATTAGTCATTATGCCACACAAGAAAACACATGATTTCCTGTCTGGTATGTTTGCTTGGGGGCCTGGAAATTCTGCAGAAATTCTCCAAAGGCATGCAGATTAATTCTAGGGCAAAATATAACTGTCTGTTTGCTTTCATTTCCTAGATCATCATCCCCACTCCCTATTGATGATCAAGTTTAATGTCTCTGAAGACCAGCTCATTCCCTTCCACGGACATCTGAGAAGGCCTCCAGGGTGGAGACACTGGATATGTAGCTGTAGACATATAGCTTGTGCTTCACATTTGCTAGCCATGATCTGTGTGAGCCTAATTTGGTCACTGTGCTTTCTGTCTCTGTATTCCAGTGACATCACATGTGGTAAACGAGTGTTGCCATAGCAATACCTAAGTGCAAATAAGGCCCAGACATTGGGACAGAACAGCTGTCCATATCAGCCATATCTGTTACTACTTACCTATAGGAGAGCGTTCAGTAGACTTAGTCTCTGAGGACATGCAGTCATTAGGAGAGCTTGTGCTATCCATTCCTCTCTTTGCAGATCATGACATTCCTGTGAAGTCTCAGAAGCCCATCAGAACAGTTAGCTAAGGGTTTGGGCATCTGTGCAGCTGTGTTCACTAGGCTGAGACTCAGAAGGACTTGCCCACATGACCTTGCCTAAATGTGGCTCTCATGGCAACATTGGCTGGTTCCATGAGGTAGAAGATTTAGATAATTGCTAAATTATTCTCTGTTAGCACTAGTAGGTCAGATTCCAAGCATGTTCACGCTCTCCAAGCTCACTTGGAGGTGGGATTCTGTAAGAGTGACCTGGAGACAGGACTTTTTGGTCATCAATCCTCCTATATTAAAATTCTACAGTCCCATCTGCCTGACCCTTCCTGAATCACAAGATTTTCTTAGGGATGCGTTTATGTCTGGGCTTTTTTATCCTTTGGATGAGTTACCCCACCACACATCCTACTCTCAACAAGGTGAAATCAGTTGAAAGATTTAAACAATGCAGTTTGTATCAACTGGGTGTGTTCTGAACTGACTGTTCAAACCCTAATGTGGGTAAGAAATAAAATAAAATGACATAAAACATTTTAAAAATCATGTATCCATTTGGATGTTGTTCAAAACAGCAAAGATTCATTGGTACACATTGTCTCTCTGCCACTGTGTACATACAACAGTAATCTTTAGAGGATAGCTATTATACCTCTGAGGGTATATGCCTATCAACCACAGTTACCCAGTAAAAGTTCCTTTAAAATAATAAAATTTCCAGCTCCAGCATAAGTTGTCATCAGTGATTTTAATCTTGGCCATTCTTACAGGTGTAAGATGGAATCTCAGAGTCGTTTTGATTTGCATTTCTCTGATGACTAAGGATGTTGCACATTTTCCTTAAGTGTCATTCAGCCATTTTAGATTCCTCTGTTGAGAGTTCTCTGTTTAGGTCTGTACTCCATTTTTTTATTATTGGATTATGGGTTCTTTTGGTGACCAATTTGTCACTGTGGCAATTTCTCAGAAAATTACAAAAAACCTTCCTCAAGACCCAGCAATACCACTTTTGGGTATATATCCAAAGGATGCTCAATCGTGCCACAAGGACATGTGCTCAGCTATGTTCATAACAGCGTTGTTTTGTTGGGAGAGAGGGTCCCTTTGTTCTGTCCCAGCTGCCCGGCTAGCTTACGACTGAAATATTTACACAAAACTGTATTTATTTGAACACAGCCTGGCCCATTAGCTCTAATTTTTTTATTGGCTAACTCTTATATATTAGTTTAACCCATCTCCATTAATGTGTATTACCACATGACTGTGGCTTACTGGCAAGATTCTAACCAGAGTCCATCTCAGGCAGAAGAACCATGGCATCTGCCACTCTGTTCATTTTTTTAGCAGTTAGTTTTGTCTACTCTGCCTACCTAAGTTCTATCCTAACAAAAGGCCAAGGCAGTTTCTTATTTAACCAATGAAAGCAACACATAAACAGAAGGACCTCCTACACCATTGTTTGTCATAGCCAGAACCTGGAAACAACCTAAATGCCACTCGACCGAAGAATGGATAAGAAAAATGTGGCATATTTACGTAATGGAATACTACACAGCAGGAAAAATAATGACATCTTGAATTTTGAAGGAAAATGGATAGTTTAGAAAACATTATTTTGAGTGAGGTATCCCAGACAGAGAAAAATAATTATCACATGTACTCACTCATAGGTGGTTTTTAAACCTAAAGCAAAGAAAACCATCCTACAAACCACAATCCCAGAGAACTTAGACTACAATGTGGACACTAAGAGAGACTTACATAGGTTTAATCTACATGGGAAGGAGAAAAAGACAAGATCTCCTGAGTAAATTAGGATCATGGGGACCTTGGGTGAGGGTTGTAGGGGGTATGGAGAGACAGGGAGGGGAAGAGAGAAAAATGTAGAGCGCAGTAAAAATCAATAAAAATGATAAAATTTAAAAAGCTTTTTTCTTTTTTACTTCTACTGTTATTCCCTGTCACATTAATAACAAATGTAACAGTGAGCAGTGGTGTCAATCCACGCCTTTAATCCAAACATTCAGGAGGCAGAGGCAGGTGGATCTTTATGAGTTTGAGGCCAGCCTCTTCAATAGAGTGATGCCCAGGACAGCCAAGGCTGTTGTAGATGGCTGCCCAGACTCCCAAAATAATCACTCAGAAACTATATTATTTAAATTACTGCTTGGCCAATCACTTAAAAATATTGCTAGCTAGCTGTTACATCTAGAATTAACCTATTCTTATTATTTTATATTGTACTACGTGGCTTGTGGCCTACTGGCAAGGTTCCAACTGGCAACTTGCATCTTTTCACTCTGGTGGCTATGTGGTGTCTCTCTGACTCTGCCTACTTTCTCTCTATATCTTTTCCAGCCTGGCTGTACTCTCTTAAACCACTGGCCAAAAACAGCTTCTTTCTTAACCTATAAAATCAACGCATATACAGAAGGCCTTACCACATCACAAGGTTGCACAGAGGAACTGTGTTTTGAAAAACTAAAAGAAAAAAGAACTAATAGAATATTCTCACCTTCAGTTGTGTGTGCAACAGTGATTGTATAGTAAGTTCATCAGTATGCAGAGGGTACCAGAAGGTCAGGAAAAGAATTTCCAATCAAATGGACATTAGAAATAAGCTGGTGTAGCTATTATAATAGCTACCAAAATAGAATTAAAACTAAAATTAATCAAAAGAGATGGAGAAGCACATTTTATATGAGTCCATGAAGAAAACATCCATTAAGATGAAGTCTCAATTCTAAACATCTATGTCCCAAATACAAGTGTATGCACATTTGTAAAAGAAACATTACTAAAGCTTAAATCACAATCAAACCCCACAGAAGTGGAATGGTGGGGGCATTTTGGGAGTGATTTGGAAGTGTACTACAGTTAAATCTCTCTGGAATCTACAAGAGTGACCCTAAGAAACCTAGTAGTGAGCCATTGGTAACCTGAACCAGCAATCTTCAGCAACTACAGAAAACCTGTAGCAGTGGGACTGGGGCACAATCTGGCCATGAAATAGTTGACCTACAATCTATTCTTCCTGAAACATGTACTGGGGCAATGGGGGAACAGATTTTGTGGGATTGGTATACAAATAGCTGGTCCAAATTAAAGTTTATGCTTTGAGAGGAAGTCCTGACTTGATACTGCCTTGGATGGCCAGGAACCAGAGGCTGAACAGATAAGAAATTCAGGGTAGAATCAAACATGATTGGAAAAACATTTCAATAAAATGATTACTAATGAAATTCTGTTATACTGTTAGATCAGTGTTCAGCCTAAAATTCATCAGCGAAGCATAATCCAGCAACGTATGGGAACAAATGCATAGACTTACTGGCAAACACTTGGCAGCACCTGGGGAATCCCATAGAATAGAGGAAGGAAGAATTGATGGAACCAGATGAGTCAAGGACACCATGAACACACGGAACACAAAAACAATTGAGCAAGGCTTATAAAGAATCACAGAGACCGAGGTGATAATCTTTGACCTTACATGATTTGAGCTAGGACCTTAGCATGTAAGTTATGATAATGCAGATGGCTATTCTTCTGGAACTCTTTTTTTTTTTTTTTTTTTTGATTTTTCGAGACAGGGTTTCTCTGTAGCTTTTGGTTCCTGTCCTGGAACTAGCTCTTGTAGACCAGGCTGGCCTTGAACTCACAGAGATCCGCCTGCCTTTGCCTACTGATTGCTGGGATTAAAGGCGTGAGCCACCACCGCCCGGCTTCTTCTGGAACTCTTAAAGGTAGAATAGGAAGACACCATTGACTCTTTTGCATGCCCTTGGACCCCTTTCTTCCTACAGGATTGCCATTCCCAGCTCTGATATGAGGGATGGTGGCAAGTTTAATATAACTTGCTATGCCATGTTCTGTGGATATTCCTGGAAGCCTGCTCATTATTTAAAGGCAAAGATGAGTGTCTCTGAGGTAGAGCTGAAATGAGGTCTAGGGAGGTGGAGAGAAGGGAACTGTGTTGGTGATGTAATATGAGAAAATGTAAAAGGAAGAAATACACATCAACAAGAAAGAAGACTCAGATGCAAGGTCCCACTGTGAAGTTGAAAAGTGTGTGATCTGCCCTTAGGTGAAGGATGCTACATCTGTGCATTTAGAAACCAGCGATGTCCACAGTAAATCATGGACAGTCCATTCTCCTGTCTTCACTCTTTCTCACTTCACCTGGATAAATGGTGTGCAGGCAGCATTGGATTTAGGTGAGTTAAAGAGAAAATGTATGTGAGCATAAAAGAGGGTGTTTTTCTCAACGAAACAATGCACCATTTTCTAAGCAGACTCCAAGCATCCAAAGTTTGAGGGCTCCTGAAATTAGTTCCTATGAGTTATGAGGGATTACAATATATTTGACCCATAACAAAAGTTCTTAAAGTCTTTGGATTTTTGTTTATCATATTGATGTCTTTATTTTCCTTTCAAGACAACATCACTTTCATTCCTGGTCTTTCCTTATACCCCTGTGTATCCCAGTATTATAGGTATGAGTCACCATACTGGCTGTATCTGAGTAGTAACTAATCATTTTCAACACATAGTGTGTCTCCATTTTGTAGCCCATTGGTAAAGAAATATCTATACTCTGGTGTGGGATGAGAGCAGTGGTCACTCACTTATGATGGCCCCAGGAAACTGGGAGACTGGTCTTTGAACTGACTTGGTTGGAGACCTCACACTTGTATTCTCCAGCATCCTCACTCCTGACAGGATCTATTTTGAGTCCACACTTTGTAGGAGACAGAGTCATCCTCTCTGTGAGCTGAAGATTCTTCTCATTGAAGATCCAACGGATGGAGACATCAGTGTCCGGTGAAATGCAGGTGAAGATCACAGATGTACCTCCAGAGACGGTGGTGTCAGTGATTTGCACAAAGGGCTGTGTCACATTCTCTGTGAAGAAACAGAGGAGAATACCAAATGACAGTAGTCCACAGAATAAACCAGACCCTCTTTAGTTCACACTTTCTAAAACATCCAGTGGGGAGAATTTGGAGCTGTGACTATAGACATAACTTGTGGTTTGGATTTGCCACTCAGGAACTGTTTTACCCAGATTTAGGCACTGTTTTCTGTGTCTCAGTTTCCCTGTAATAGCACACAAAGTGCCTCGTCATTGCTGTGTTCATGAGTTGAACTTAGTTATGAGCAATGATCTGAACTTGTGGTCGGGGAGCTGCTCACTTTAGCAGCATCTGCTACTGTTTATTTGCAGAAGAGAATTCCCTAGGTTGGACCCCTCAGGAGGAGGGATCGGGAGCAGCTGCCGCCTCAGGTTCTTCCCTTTGTGCCTTGATCTTTCTGTGAAGTCTCATCAGCCCATCAGAGTAATAGGCTAATAGCCCAGACACCTGACCACTGAGCCTCAGAAGGAGTTGCACAGGTGACCTACCCAACTGCAGCTTTCCTGGCAGTAAACAGCTGATTCTACACTCTATGGGGCAGTCAGTAAAGCCTTGTTCCTTGTTGGTTGTAAAAGGAAATCTAACCAAAACAGTGACATAAACTTTCCACTGTCACCTACTGTTCAGCCAGAGGCAAAGTTTTGGAGTCCAGGCTAACAGCCCCTGTGAGGACCCCATGGTTTAACTATTCAGGAACTGCCTGACCCCCTCTTTCTGAGGACATGTGTATGGTGAGAGGTGCAGTTGACATCCTGGAGCTGAGTTTACACAGCACTGTTCCTCCTTTCTGTATGGAAAGGCAAGTGTGGGTTTCTGATCTTTTACAGTTTGTTTACCCAGTGTGTGTCCTGTAGTATAGACCCAAACCCCAGTGGGGGGTACACAATGCAATGCAGGAGAGTGCAGTAACAGCCCAAACCTGACAGGTTAGTGTTAGTGTATGAAGTGGGATCAGACACTTTAAGCTCTTGGAGACCATAGAGAGTCACTTACTCTTTATAAAAAATTCCCCGTATAGTCTTTCAATTTTGAAATCTTTGTCCACAACTATTAGTGTGTAGAGTCCTGCATCTTTCTCAGTGAGATCCCGGAGTATCAGAGATCCATTACTGTATAAGGTTTTTCTGATTCTGTGTTCAGGCCACCAGGAGATGGTATTTGTGTCTCTGTTGTATTTTACAATATTAAGGGTTGGAGCTCTATACGTTGCTCTGTGCCAGGAAAAGGCTTTCAGATCTTCTGGAAGATTATAAACTTGGAGAACTACGTCTTCCCCTTCAGCTGCATCGCGAGGCACCGGTTGGATCATGAGTTGGGAGGAAGTGAAAGGGTTGCAGAACTGAGAATGGGGAGCTGGCAGGGAAAAGAGAAAAAAAGCCATCACATGGGGATCACTGTGCTTCGTGAAAAGATGGTGAACTCCATCCTGAGCAGATGGATTCATCACTTACCCTAGGATTCCAGGTATATGTTTTTCTCTTCCTCTTAAAGCAGGGCTGAAACATGACCTCCTTCGTTCCAATAGTGCCCCTGAATGTGTCATGTCCTCTGTGGAACAGTCTCTTTGGGTGTCTACATGGCTGCTCCCTCACTGCCCTTAGATACTGTACAGACTCATGAACACTGACATTTAAGATGATGGCTCCCCTGAACTCAACAGGCCTGGAACTTTGACTTTCTAGGTTTTTTCTTCTGTTTCTTTGAAGCAACACTCAACTCCTGACTTCACCTTATAGAAGCAATTCTTGTTGTGCCATACAGCCCTTAGGTCTGGGACTATATGGGGGGCTTGCAGCAGTCTGATCTTCAAGGGCTTGACCACTAGGCTGATTGTTTTTATATCAGCTTGACACCAGCTAAAGTCATTTTTCAAGAAAAGAACTCAGTTGAACATGCCACCACCAAATTGGCCTTTGGGCATAACTTTAGTACAGTTTTTAAATTGGGGCTGTTGTAAGACTTTAGACCAATGCAGTCAGTTTAAGCCCTGGGCTGGACTCCTGGGTGACATAAGAGAGCTGATTGAGCAAGCAAGAAGAGCAAGCCAATAGACAGCAGTCCACCGTGGTCTCTGTACCAGGTCCTGGATTTTAGTTATAAAATCCAGTTGTAAGCTAATAAATCCCACAGTTTGACATGGGATTCTAACACCATTGTTCCCTCTTAGTTTTGAAATAATTAAGAGAAGAATAATAGAAAAATGTTCTCCTGGGTGACTTCGCTCCAGTGTTGTAAAGATGACAGTACTCAGAGCTCCCTAGTCTAGAGCTCCAAGAGAGTGGGCTGACTCTGACATCTTAGGCTGAGTTACTTTCCATCAAGGTCTTTCTTGATGCAGGTGGAGTCATAAAGGCGGATTTGAATTAAGTCAGAAGGATAATTATAAGGTTATACAGCTTTATTAACTCACGCAACCAAAAGTTCCCGCGCCGAACAGGAGAGAGCAAGCAAAACAAGGGCCGGCGCAGCGTCTGCACAACTTATTTATCAGTCAAAACCTGCCTCAGGCGAGCCCACCCACTAGGGGGGTGGGGCTCATCCCTACATCTCCCCCTTTTGTCTAAATAAGACAGAATTAAACCAAATACAACTATAAACAATAATAACAAAAAAGAAATATAATAAACAATATTGAGAACAAAAGTTTTACCAGACAGTCTATCTCAAAGAGTCTAACTAATATAGAGAGTAATTACAGTTATATAATCTTCAACTCCATCAAAGATCTGAGAAGGGAATAAATATTACTTAACAAATAAGAGATATCCAAAATGTGCCAAAAATAACAGAGACAACTGACTACCTGGGCAATCACCCAAATTCTCGTTTGCAATGTTGAGTCAACCAACTTTGGCTAAGGCCAAACATAACTGACATACCATTATCAGATGTAAGGAACTTTCTTAGAATCATCCTACCCTGTCTTGGCAAGATAAGACAATCCTGTTTCATAACTTTGTCAGTAGTTGAGGTATGGGCTTTTCTTAACCCAAAGGCCAGTTCTGCCAAGAAGACAAGCTCCCAGTGGAGTGTCTTTGGTGCTCAACGTTCTCTCGGGAGTAGAGTGGCGTTGCCAGGAGTAATTGTGTCTCATTGGCATAGAATTCTAGGTTAGATTAAAAGCCATTTTCTGCAGCTCTTTAAAGAGGCTGAAGATTATACTATCTATACTAAATATAATCTCTATGTATCTAGAAGACCTGATTAACCTAAAAATAAACATGACAAAATATAATTCTCAATACCTATCTAACTTGAAGATTAAAAGAATAAACTGTGCAATATATGAAGACAATGATCTGTGCAATATATGAAGACAATGATCTTCATCTGTAGACAATGTCATTACATAACAAAAGTAAACAATGGAAGGAGCTCACATTCAATATTGATATTACATAAATAGTATCAGAGGTAGAAATGTACATCGTATTATGGTAGAAGTATCAATCTAATATAAGCATATTCTTATACAAAAATAGAGGTAGGAACACTCACATTCAATATACAATATATCAATATACAGGAAACAGTCCGAAAACAATTTTCTGAAATCAGTAACTCACAAATACCAAACATCAAACCAGTTAATCCCCCTCTTTCTTTTTTTTTTTTTTTTTTTTTTTTAACATACCCCTAATTCCATAAAACATCCCCCCATCCCCTCAACCCCAAACCAACCATTAAAAGATGTCCCTAACCCTGAGGGCAAACTCTGTTGGGAGAGGGACGTCGTCCTCTAAGATTGCTTCAAGCTGACATGGGGCGACGTTCTCCTTAGGGGCTCCCGTGAAAGCAAATGATGATAAAATTCCCAAATTAACCTTTGACCTAAGAAAATTGTAACTAGTCTCTGTGTATCTTTAGAAGGTCTGGCCAGAGTGTTGTCAAAAATGTGCACCATTCGAAATTGTCTCGAGCAGTTGGTACCAAAAAACAAGTCTATTATTAGCACTTAAAAAGAAAGAAAAAAGAAAAAAAAATATGTATATAATCATGACGTCATAAAAACCAGATTGAGTTGATGTTGTGGGGCCCCATCTTCATCCTGAAAACTTCTAAAATTACTGTAGAAAAATTTGTTGTTTGTTATGGGAAATTTAAACATTAACAACAAAGACACATACTGACATATAAAGAAAGACACAGATATGAGAAAAAGTAAAGAAAGTTTACCAAGTATATAATTATTCTTATCCTGTGAGATATCTCTTATCAACAGGTTTGGAATTGAAGAGGGACTGGGCCAGAGTCCAACTCCAAAACCAGCTCTACATATTTATAAAAAAAGTGTTCAATAAAACATATAGATATGTATATATATAGAGTCAATACTTACTGATCCTTAGTGGGTTGTAACCATTTTCCATCCATCACTGAGTAAATATTCAGGGTCCCTTAAATTTTTTGAAGATCAGTATTTATCTGTGGAGATAAGAAAAGAACCCTGCCCCCAACCTATTTATGTTCCTTACCATTAGTATGCTCGTCGTCCTTGTGAATGAATTGTTATTTATCTTTTCCAAGTGTCTTGTCTTCTTCATACCGAACCTTTATTAATTTTGACGGTATCCACAATTTTTCCTCACCTGTGGAGATAAGAGCAAAACCCCTTCCCCAACGCAGCACATCTCCTGGCTTCCATTGTGAGGTTAGCACATCCTTGAAATAAACTGGTTGATTTAGTTCAGTAGACTTTTCCATTATCCAATGTCTTTCTGCGGCCGTTGTTCCTTTCTCATTAGCATTAAGAAAATTCAAGGTTAACAAAGCATTATGTAACCTATTTCTGGGGGTGTTTTCCACCCTTTTCTGTTTGTTCAACATATCCTTTATAGTTCTATTTGATCTTTCTATGACTGCCTGACCTGTAGGATTGTATGGTATACCTGTAACATGCTTGATATTGTAATAGTCAAAAAACCGTTTCATTTTCCTAGAGACATAAGCAGGACCATTATCTGTCTTTATCTGTGTAGGTATACCCATGATGGCCATGACTTCTAATAAATGAGTAATTACTGAATCAGCCTTTTCCGAACTTAAAGCAGTTGCCCACTGAAAGCCTGAATAAGTGTCAATGGTGTGATGAACATACTTCAATTTGCCAAATTCTGCAAAGTGGAACACATCCATCTGCCAGATTTCATTCCTATGGGTGCCCTTAGGATTAGCCCCTGCTGGCAGTGGCGTTTGGTTATAGAAAGAGCAAGTAGGGCACTTCTTTACAATCTCCTTAGCTTGTTGCCATGTAATAGAAAACTCTTTCTTCAAGCCTTTGCTATTAACATGATGTTTTTCATGAAATTCAGAGGCTTGTAGCACACTACCAATCAATAATTGATCAATATCTGCATTACCTTGTGCTAGAGGACCTGGCAGACCCGTATGGGATCGGATGTGGGTTATGTACATAGGGCAAAGCCTGTTCCTGATCAAATCTTGAACCTGGATAAACAATGAGGTTAGTTCTGTATCATCAGGTATAAATTCAGCAGTTTCAATATGTAAAATAACTCTTTCTGCATATTGTGAATCAGTAACTATATTGATAGGTTCTTTAAAATCCCTTAGTACCATAAGAATGGCATATAATTCTGCCTTCTGGACAGAATCATAAGGACTTTGTTCCACCTTACCCAAGTCTTCTGATTTGTAACCTGCCTTCCCTGTTTTATTGGCATCAGTATAGAATGTACGGGCTCCAGTTATTGGAGCATCACGGACCGATTCGAGGAAGGATCCAAGAAGTTCTCTTTATGAAGTTAAGCCTCTTGCTTTTTGGATAGTTGTTATTAATGTCTCCCAGAAAATTAGCACAGGCTCTTTGCCATGGTTCATTATCTTCCCATAATTTCCTTAGTTCATCAGCAGTGAAAGGCACTATAATTTCTGCTGGGTCTATGCCTGCTAGTTGACGAAGTCTCAGCTTGCCTTTTATAATTAACTCAGAGACTTTTTCCACATAAGTTTTTAGTTTCTTACTTGGTTTATGTGGTAAAAAGATCCATTCCAAGATAATATCATCCCTCTGCATTAAAATTCCTGTAGGAGAAATTTTTGATGGTAATATGACGAGAATACAATCAAGCTCTGGATTCACCCTGTCCACATGTGCATGTTGTAATTTTTCCTCAATCATTGTCAGTTCCTTTTCTGCTTCAGCTGTTAGTTCTCTGGGACTGTTTAGATCTTTATCACCTTCCAAGGTTTTGTTCAAATGAATTATTAGATCAGGTGTTATCCCAATAGCTGGTCGTAGACTGGAAATGTCTCCTAACAGTTTTTTGAAAGTCATTAAGAGTTCGTAGGCGATCTCTCCTAATTTGTGCCTTTTGTGTCTTGATTTTTTGTAAACCTATTTTATAACCTAAATAATTAACGGAATCTCCCCTTCTGTATTTTTTTCAGGAGCAATTTCCAATCCCCATTTAGGTAAAAGTATCTTTATTTCGTCAAACAGTCTGTTCAAGGTATCCATGTTTGGATCAGATAACAATATGTCGTCCATGTAGTGATAAATGATGGATTTGGGGAATTTCCTGCGTATTATTTGCAATGGTTGGTTCACAAAGTATTGGCATAAGGAGGGGCTATTTAACATACCCTGGGGGAGGACAGCCCAGTGGTACCTCTTGGAAGGTTGAGAATTGTTGTAAGTAGGCACTGTGAAGGCAAATTTTTTCTCTATCTTCCTTTTGTAAAGGTATTGTGAAAAAACAATCCTTTAAATCAATAACTATAAGAGGCCATCCTTTTGGTAACAAAGAGGGCAATGGGATTCCAGATTGCAGAGGGCCCATAGGTTGAATAACCTTGTTGATTGCTCTGAGATCTGTCACCATTCTCCATTTACCCGATTTTTTTCTTAACCACAAATACAGGAGAATTCCAAGGGCTGGTAGATTCTTCTATATGTCCAGCATCTAATTGCTCTTGTACCAGCTGTTCTAAAGCCTGTAACTTTTCCTCAGCTAGAGGCCATTGCTTTGTCCATATGGGTTTCTCAGTCAACCATTTTAAAGGCAAGGCTGTTGGTATCTCTGAAGAGACTTCAATTGCTTGTTCTTGTATGGCCCGAATGGCCGGTTTTCTCCGTTTATAATATCTTTTAATATTATTTTCAGAACTATAAACTCTAGAAGTAGCAGGAATGTTAATTTGGGTATTCCATTGTTGTAATAGGTCACGACCCCATAAATTCATTGCAATATTGGCTACATATGGCCTTAATTTTCCTATTTGTCCCTCAGGCCCTATGCATTCAACCCATCTCGTGCTCTGTCTTACTCGAGATAGGGTTCCAATTCCCAGTAGCTGGACATTCACATTCTGAAGAGGCCAATATGGATGCCAAGATTCTGGGGTAATGATACTTACATCAGCACCTGTGTCCAGCAAGCCAGTAATAAAAATGCCATTTACACATACTCTCAGCTTGGGTCTTTGATCATTTATAGAAGTTTGCCAAAACACACGTAACTCATCTTTCTGATCACTATTGCTTGTAACAGTAGGCATGGGGTTTCCTAATTGTCCTGACGAGGCACGTTCTCCGCTGGAACTGGAAATGATTGAACCATGTGTGCCATGGGGGCCTGTGAGGCCCCCCTCTCACGTTTCCCGTCTGTATCAGGTTGCCTTGTCTATCCCTTGTAGATCTACATTCATTCGTCCAGTGTCTGCCCTTTCCACATCTTCTACATAAACCTGAAGGCTGAACCCTCCTATTTCTGTTATTTCTAGAAGATGCATTATTATTATTTCTGAAAGTCCGTTGTTTACAATTTCTTTTCATATGACCCATTTGGCCACAATTAAAACATTTGGTATTCTGGTGTCTCCTTTTACCATTGGAAATTGCTTCTTCCACCCATGCTTCAGTGCCATAGTCAAATGTATCAACATCCAGTGTATGTAAGACCCATTCTTCCAAGGGTGCTGATCTTACCCTTAAAGGCCACAAAATCCTTTTGCATTCCGAATTTGCATTTTCATAAGCCAAATTTTCAATCATTATACGCCTTGTGTCTGGGTCAGGTATCCCTATTTGCACAGCCTTAGTAAGCCTTTGTAAAAAATCACTAAAGGGTTCTCTCTGACCTTGTTTAATTTTGACAAATGATTCTGTTTTCTGTCCTGGGTCTTGTACTCTATCCCACGCATTTAAGGCTGCTGTTGTGCATAGGAAGAGTGTGTCCTCATCCAGATTAGCTTGGTCCTGAGGGTCAGAAAAGAGTCCTTCACCTAGAATTTTATCTATGCAAATGTTACCTCCCTTCGCCTTTTCTTGCTGTTCCAAACGTCTAGCCTCTTGCCTGAATAAGCATTTCCATTTTAAATGCGGCCCGCTATCAAGTACCGCAGAACTGAGTTGCACCCAATCCATAGGAGTTGCTCTGCTTTTTGTTGCCCAGGATTTTAGCATTTCCTTAACAAAAGAAGAGTGCATCCCAAAAGTCATGACAGCCTGTTTAATTTCTTTGAGATCATTCATACGGACAGGCTCCCATATATCCTCCTTGATGACCTTAGGGTTTTTGGAACCAATCACCTTTTCTGTTGTTATTACTGGAAAGGCAGGTAGAGTCTTGTGGAAATTTTGCCGGAGGGATTTACCCACAGGCGTAGTTAAAATTTGCCTTTCTACCGTTTGTTCTTCTTCATCAGAATTTAGAAATTCCTCAATCTTTTCAATTCTATTCACCATTGCCTTCTGCAATGTTTGAATCTCCTGTCCAGAATTATGTTCCAAAGCCTTCATTGAGGATTCTAAAGTATGAATTTTGTCCATTAGAGATAAGTTCTCTTCTTTGGACATAATTTTAATGGCGTAAACCGTGCCTTCTTGTACTGACAATCTTTCCGCCAATTTGTCACAAGTTTTAGACAAAATTCGATTGTCACATTCAACCGTTTTGGTTCTCTCAATAAGTGTTTCAATTCCTTCAGAAAGTGACCGCTGGAATTTATTGTTTAAATCAGCTGATCCTTCTTCCATAGTAATAAATCTCTCCTCCATATTGGCCTTAACCTTTTCTAAATTTTGCTCAGTTACCAGAGTCTTATTAAACAAAGATCTATTCTCTTCCTGTAGAACTTCAAGCTGATTCTTGAGAAGATCATTGTCATGCTTAATAGTTTTCAAACATTCAACCTCTGCCTTAAGAATCCTGGATTCATCTCTTAAAGACTCCATCAAACTTCTGTTGTCAAACCATTTAGTGCCAAGGAAAATTACTAATCCCAGAAGAATCCATAGATGTGGGGTGCCAGACACCTCTTGTAAGATGTCCCACATGGCACACTCAAAAAGACTGCTACAGTCCTGAACAGTAATATTCTCAGACATTTTATTTATAAAGGAAGAAAAAAATTTTTTACCTGCAATGACTGGTTCCTGCCAGTGGTGGCAGATGAGTCCACTTGAGTCCACGTGGAGAGCCGGTCTGAAACAGGAACTCAAAACCAAGATTTATTTATCTGCGTGCCGAGCTTGCTTTGAATCAGCACAGGCAGGAAGGCTGGGTTTGATTCAAAGCAGCTGCTACAGGGCTGTCAGGCCACGGCACGCAAGGAGGGCCGGCGGGCAGGACTGAGGCCGGAGGCTGGGAGGCCCGCGCGGCTGAGCTGGCTACGCGCTCAAAGAGGCGGCAGGGGGCCGTGAGCTCCTAGCGGCTCGGGACCGCTGGCAGGGATCGCGGCAGGGTGGGCGAGCAGTGTGGGTTGCGGGGCGGGTGGCTAGGGAGTTCCGGCGTGGCGCGTGTCCCCACGCCCCTGTACTGCTTGGTGCAGCCTAGCGCCGCGACCAAGCGCACACGCCCGGGTCCGCACTGCTCGGATCAATCAGAGCCACGTGGGCGCCAAATAAAGGCGGATTTGAATTAAGTCAGAAGGATAATTATAAGGTTATACAGCTTTATTAACTCACGCAACCAAAAGTTCCCGCGCCGAACAGGAGAGAGCAAGCAAAACAAGGGCCGGCGCAGCGTCTGCGCAACTTATTTATCAGTCAAAACCTGCCTCAGGCGAGCCCACCCACTAGGGGGGTGGGGCTCATCCCTACAGAGTCAGATGACGGAAGGTGATCTATAGCCATTTGGCTCTACCAGTGTGTCCTTCACTAAGTTCTCAAACCTCAACATGGGGACGCAGAAGAGATGCTAGGCCAGCCATGGCAGTCCTGTGTGTCTAAGCCCCAGCTAAGCATCAAACAATTACAGGGAATCACTTACTGTCCACCTGGAGTTGCACTTGTGTGTATTCACTTCCCGCATCTGTTCTCAAGATTCGTAGTGTGTACAATCCAGAGTCTTTCTGAGTGACACGATTAAGCAGTAGGGATCCATCACTGTGCAATGTCTCTCTGCCACTGTATGCAGGCCCCCACACAGTTGCTTTCATATCTTGTATTAACCGGGTGGCCACAATATTCTTGAAGTTATCCCTTCCCTTGAACCAGACAAAGCCTAAAATATTCTCTGGTGGATTGTGAATGAGTAGAAGAACATTTCCCCCTTCAGCAACGCATCGTGGCACTGATTCAATAGTGGGCTGGTCAGAGGTAGCAAGGCGTCCACACTTCCAAAGGAAAGCTACAAGGAAGAGAGAGATCCATCGAAACTGGAAGTTTTGTATTTGACTATGATATGGCCTTCTGCTCTGAGCAGCTGTGTCCCTTGCTCATCCTAGGTTTCTAGGTGAGTTTCTCTCTTTCTTACCTAGTGGAATGCTCACACTTATAGTGTTAGGGCGATGCATGCCCAACCTTTTCTCCTATAGACCTGGTGTCTTCACTCTCTGGCTTTATTGCTGCTCTGTTCTTCTTGGGCCTGTAGCCAACAACTGAATTCTGAATTCATTTTCCAGCTTTTTTTTGTAACTTCTAGTTCACTCAAACTGGGACATCATCATAAAAACACAAGTCGTCTTGGCTTTCTGCTGTTCGTTTGTCTGAGTTTGTCAGACAATGAAGCAAATGCCTGTTTATATTGGGTCATGTTAGCGATCCACACCAGCTTGAATTTTTATTCAGACCATCAATCTGAGAGCATCAGTCCTCAGAATATTGTGGTCATGAATATGAACTTGATAGAAGAATAATGTCTCCCCCACTGTTACTGTTTTTAATATTCTACGAGGATATCTTAACGCTCAGCCTCTCTCTCACTCTGTATCTTCTGCCCTACAAACACTGAGGCTCCTCTCATGTGTGTGTGACTGTACTCTGCTGTGTGCTGGTCTAGGCTCTGGCACCTTGAAAAAGGAAAAATCTGCATAACTGTGTGACAAAGAAACCCAGCTGGGCATCCAATCTGCCTCGTTTCAATGCTCTGCAAACCTGGAATTAGCTCTTCAGGAGAAGGTAACATAAACTGTTCTCAAGGTACAAAGGAATCAGGTGTGTGATGTGTGCAGAAAAAAATGAATCTATTCTCCCTAGACTGACTATCAGACTAGTTTCTGGCTGAGGTCAAAGGCACAGGATGTGTCATGAGTCTCACATCTTGGGTGTGTGGGAGGAGGTGATTCTGGAGAAAAGTTTGTGAGATCCTTCAACCTGTGGATGATTTTCGACATGATTCTCCCACTTCCTTTGATTGCTGAACTGTATAATGGGTTTGCCCATGTGATCGATGGTCTTTCTGAGAGACCTTGAACCACTGTCTAGTTTATTCCCAATGGATACCATGGGATTCCCTCAGTGAACACATGAAGTGGGAAGAGAGAACATGGTCTCCTGGCAGTCTAGCAGACACATTAAATAGCCAGTAGCTCTGAGAATGTTGAGACAATGATTTTCTGGTCTGTAAAAATGGATGGAACCAGGTTACTAGGATAGTTCCTGGTTTAGGCAAGTATTTTTCTGCCAGTTCATTGTGTATCCTGATGACATCCCCGGTGATCACCAGGGGAACTACAGCTCATGTCTGCAAAGCTGTCAGATCAGCGTAGCCTGTAGCCATTTGCCTGAAGGAGAGAATTCCCCTTGTTGGACCTAGAGGACAGGCCCTTGTAAGAAGAATCTGTGTCCTGAGTCCCTCTCCTTGGGGACCACAACCTTCATGTGAAATCTCACATGCCCAATAGGACAGTTAGCTAATGGCCTGGACACCTGTTGAGCTGTTTCCCTACTGACTCTGTGAAGAAGATGGCCAAGGGATGAAACCCAGCCAAGGCTCTCAGGACAATGCACTCTCTAATCCCTCACTTCACAAGACATCGAATACCACGGAGCACTTTTCCCTGCCTTCTAAAAGCCAAAGTCCAACACTTAGAAAATGCTCCTCATGGATACCTGGAGTTGAGTCTTGGACAGAGGTCTTGATCCAGGGCGTCCTGGTGCTCACATCTCTGAGGATTCTATGTTTTCCTCTACCAGGTATAATGCTAATTCCCTCAAAGTCTTTCTCAAGGAAACAAACCTGTGAGAATCCCTAGACTCTAGACAGAGGTTATATCTTTGGCCGAGTTACCTACCATACATCCACCTGTGTCAAAGTGAAGTCAAATGAAGGATCCTCATCTCTTGTCATTATTCTCCACCATTTGTTTCCCACATTAAATGTTCAACTCCCCCCATAGGGATACAATGCACAGGGAAGGAAGGTAAGCAGAGACCACTCTCCTGTATGTGTCCAGTGAAATGAACCTCACCTAGCTCAAAGAATTCTCAATGAATAACTTACCTTGCACGTAGAGGTACATGGTTATTGTTGATACAAATTTTCCACCTCTATCATAGGTTCGTAGGGTATAGAATCCTGCATCCTTCTGGGTGGCCTTTTTAAGAAGCAGTGATCCATTGTGATATATTGTCTCTCTCCCGCTGTGCATAGGACCTGGCTTACTTAATTTTTTGTCCAGTACATACACTGCAATTTGTTGTTTCTTATTTCCCAGCCCTTTGAACCAGGCTACAGCTTTTATTTCATCTGGCAGATTGTGGATGAGGAAAAGGACGTTATCTCCTTCAGCCACTGGAGTTGGCAGTAATTCAATGGTCACATTGGCAGTGGAAGACAGGTGCCAGGAGTTTAAAAGGGAGGCTAGAAGGGAATTGAGAAAAACCACCAATATTAAAGAAGTATGATCATTTCTCTGTTTGGTGAGTAGTAGGACTGTGCCCACCCTATTTAGTAGACAGGAACAACATGACTTCCATTGACTCAGAGTATCTCAGTGTGCCATTAACTCTTTCAGGAATTCTCTGCTCAGGTGTCTTTTTAGTCCCCCCTCAGTGTCCATCATCCCTCTTCACGTAATATATATTTTTTTCCATTCAAAAATTTACACTTTCTCCTCTCTTTCTATTCCTTTTCCTGCTCCCCCACTTAACCCTCCTCCTTTCTCTTCCCTCCTTAAGAGAAGGCAGGGAACCCTGACCTGTGGGAAGTCCAAGCCCTCCCTACATTCCATAGAGTATTTGTTGTGAGGAGCAATGCCTCTCTGAACTCCTCCTCTGGAGACTCCACACTTTCTTATTTTTTCTATGATCCCTTTGTGATTCTAGTCAACCCAGGGTTTCCCATTGGGTATGCTGACATCAGGTTTGAGAACCAGGACTTTTTTATTTTTTTATTTTTGTTTTATGGGTCAGGTTTTATCCGTGTAGATTTGCCTGTCCTGGATCTTGCTATATAGACCAGGCTGGCTTTGAACTCACAGAGGTCACCTGCTTCTGCCTCCCGAGTGCTGGGATTAAGGGCTGAAGCAGAACTGCCAGTTCAGAACCAGGGACTTATAAAGACAATGTTATTTTGAATTTTTTGGAAGGTTCACTTCCTAGAAAAGAATCAGACATAAATAAAGAAAAAATGGAAGGAAGGAAAGAGGAATGTGTCTCCATGAATTTTTCTTCATAGTTCCTATGTTTGGGACTTATGACAGTACTTATATTTCAGTGTGAAATAAGTGATTTTCGATTTACTAATTTAAATATATGTGTGCATTTGTGCAGGCTGCTGTCTTCTTGTGTACATCTGAAGATGTATGCCCAAAATCTGTATGAGGCCACATGTTCCAGGGTGTATATATGTGAGTTCTAACCAGAGCTCCTATGTGGATGGAAAAGTAGAGCCTTTAGGAATCTGTTCTCGCTGTCTACTGTGTGGGAGCATAGGATTAGTTTCAGGTTACCATATCTTCACACACTGAAACATTTTGCTAGCCTCCCCAGTTTGATTTCTTTTTGGAGGGCCATACTGTCACAGTTGAGAACATCTGTCTTCAGAACATTACAGCCAATGAAATTCACTGTGAATATGAAGTGCTTCAGGCTTTTCTCTTGCCATCATCACCCCCTATCCTCTGAGAGCTTCAGGCTGCTGAGCCTTTGTCCCTCACTGTACCTTCTGCTCTCTGAGTGCACACAGAAACCTTGAGTCTCCTCTCAACATCTTGGTTTCTTTAGGAGACTCCAGCCTGCTTCCTAGTACCCCTTTCAACAGAGTCATAGAGTAGATACCATTACCTGTGAGCAGAAGCCCCTCCCAGAGGGTAAACCTCTTGCAGAGAAGCACAGAGAACTCCATCAGTCTTCTCACTCGTTGTTCTCCCTCTGAGGAGAAGAATTTCAGCTCCAACACAGAACTCAGGCTGTGCTGTTCTTCCTCCTTCTGCTCTGAGATTCTTCTCAGACAGGAGCACTGTTACAGGATCCAATGGGCTGTGAGTGGTGGGGTTTGAGTCCAAATCAATGCTCAATCCCGTCCACTCTCAGTGTTGCCCTGCATCTCACTCAACTTCCCTTTATGCTTCTTCTCCAAGCAACATATTGAGCAACAAGGCTGATAAGCATCCCCACGCCCTCAGAGAACAATGATTCATCCCAGGGCTGACACCTGCTGTGTCCTTGCCTTGGGTCTCTCAGCACCAAAGAGGGAGCCTCCATCTTGTCTATGTGTCCATATGATACAGAGACCAAGCTGAGCACCCAGCCTACCCTGTGTTCTCACTGCTCTGGGAAGATGGTATTTACTTAATTCTTGCAAGTAGTTGACAGAGATGTCTCTGAGGGCTGGAAAGAGGCAGGCTGAGTGATGACTAGGGATGGAGATCAATCCTTTATCACTAATGTCACCAGTCAAATTAATGATCTAGAAGTAGGCTCAGGAACCATTATGTGAAGAGTTTCATGTGCTCAGTGTTGAGTAAGAGGTGACCTGTGTGTCTTTGAAAGGACTATGGGATTCTTCATTCTATGTTTCAGGGCAACATTTTACCATTATGTGTTGGGTTTGCACATGTCCTTTCTGATTTTCCTGGGTCACCTTTGCTCTTTCCTAGAAGATTCCTTGGTTGTAATCAAGTCTTCCTCTATGAGAGATGACAGGAGGGAGGAGACATTCATGGTACCCATACAGAAAGGTGTTCTCAGACAAAGGAAGGATACAGTAGGTCAGAAAATGGTCTAGGGAGGGAGTTTAAGGTTAGCAGGGACATAGATGGAAGTCAGTCCTCTCAGGGAAAAAATTCTCAGATCATTGAGAATATGCCCTTCTAACATCCCCTGAAGATCACTGGAAGAACTGTAATATCATGTATAGAGCTACAGCAAACAAGGTCAATGAACCAAATAAGAACTTCCCTGATTTGTTCCACACAGGTAGTGGGCAGGGAACATCACACCAATCACTGTGCTCTTCTGGACTTATAATTTCTTCTTCTGTAGGATGGGTCTAGACAGGGTTTCAGATTTGTCCTGGGAAGACCTGGAGTAATGTTGTAAGTAGTGTGAATCCAGAGGATGGGCATTCACAGGAGGAGCCTTGTGCTCAGGAAATTTTGAAGGAAAGTTCTAGGACATTTCTCTTGATGGTAACAGATAGGGCACAATTGTGCAGGATGGTGAATGCCTTTAATCTCATCATCACTCAGGAGGCAGACGCAGTTGAATTTTTTCTAGCCATCCTGGTTATGGAACAATGGAGTAGGAAGTCCTTCTGTCTATGTGTTAGTTTCATTGGTCGAATAAGGAAACTGCCTTGGCCTTTTTTAAAATTTTTTACTTATTTATTTAAAAAAAAACACTTAGGGCTGGAGAGATGGCTCAGTGGTTAAGAGCATTGCCTGCTCTGCCAAAAGTCCTGAGTTCAATTCCCAGCAACCACATGGTGGCTCACAACCATCTGTAATGGGGTCTGCTGCCCTCTTCTGGCCTGCAGGCATACACACAGACAAAATATTGTATACATAATAAATAAATATTAAAAAAAGATCTAAAAGAGATTAAAAAAACACTTAGAGAGTTTCAGTGTGATTATACAAATTAAGGGCCCACTAGGATGCTTGATAGTTTGCCTTCTATTTGTTCAAACAAGTCCTACAGCTTATTGGCTTCAGGAGGGTAGCACTAGTCTTGTCATTGCTGGGTCATGGTGGGTTACTGGTGTTAGCTCATCTGGAGGATGTTCTTTTTCTTTCTTTTCCTTTATTTATTTATTAAATATTTCTGTCTCTTACCCGCCACCGCATCCCATATCCCTCCCACTCACCTAAAAAAATCCCCCTCTCTCATCAGCCTGAAGAGCAATCAGGGTTCCCTGCCCTGTGAAAAGTCCTCTTTCCAGGTCTAGGAAGGTGAACATCCAGATAGCCTAGGCTCCCACAAAGCCAGTACATGCAGAAGGATCAAAACCCATAGCTATTGTTCTTGACTTCTCAGCAGTCCTCATTGTCTGCTATGTTCAGCAAGTCGGGTTTTATCCCATGCTTTTTCAGACCCGGGCCAGCTGGCCTTGGTGAGTTCCCGAAAGAACATCCCCATTATCTCAGTGTGTGGGTGCACCACTCGCGGTCCTGAGTTCCTTGTTTGTGCTCTCTCTCCTTCTGCTCCTGATTTGGACCTTGAGATTTCTGTCTGGTGCTCCAATGTGGGACTCTGTCTCTGTCTCCTTTCATCTCCTGATGAAGGTTAATATCGAAGAGGATGACTATATGTTTTTCTTTGGGTTCACCTTCTTATTTAGCTTCTCTAGTATCATGAATTATAGGCTCAATGTCTTTTATTTATAGCTAGAAACCAAATATGAGTGAGTACATTCCATGTTCCTCTTTTTGGGTCTGGCTTGCCTCATTCAGGATAGTGTTTTCTATTTCCGTCAATCTGCATGAAAAATTCAAGCGGTCATTGTTTTTTTTTTTCTGCTGAGTAGTACTTTAATACTTATATATTCCATAATTTCTCCATCCATTCTTCCATTGAGGGGCATCTAGGTTGTTTATAGGTTCTGGTGATTACAAATAATTCTGCTATAATCAGAGTTGAACAAATGCTTTGTAGTATTATTGGGTTTCTCTTGGGTATATTCTTAAGAGTGGTATTGCTGGATCCTGAGGTAGGTTCCAGTTTCCCGAGAAACCGCCACACTGATTTCCAAAGTGGTTGCACAAGTTTGCATTCCTACCAGCAATGGATGAGTGTTCCCCTTACTCTACATCCTCTCTAGCATAGGCTATCGGTGGTGTTTTTGATTTTAGCCATTCTGACAGGTGTAAGATGGTATCTCAAAGTTGTTTTGATTTGCATTTCCCTGATCGCTAAGGAGGTTGAACATGACCTTAAGTGTCCTTTGGCCATTTGAACTTTGTCTTACGAGAATTCTCTTTTCTGTTCAGTACTCCACTTTTTAATTGGGTTAATTAGAGTTTTCATGTCCAATTTCTTGAGTTCTTTATATATTTTGGAGATCAGACCTTTGTCTGATGTGTGGTTGGTGAAGATCTTCTCCCATTCAGTAGGATGCCTTTTTGTCTTAATGACAATATTCTTTGCTTTCCAGAAGCTTCTCAGTTTCTGGAGGTTCCATTTATTCATTCTTGTTCTTGTTGTCTGTGCTACTGGGGTTGTACCTAGGAAGTGGTCTCCTGTGCTCATGTGTTGCAGTCTACTTCCCACTTTCTCTTCTATCAGGTTCATTGTGGTCAGATTAATATTAAGGTCTTTAATCCATTTGGACTTGAGTTTTGTGCATGGTAATAGATATGGATAAATTTTCATTCTTCTACACATTGACATCTAGTTATGCTAGCAACATTTGTTAAAAATGCTTTCCATTGTATAATTTTGGCTCCTTTGTCAAAAATCAGGTGGTCATAGGTTTGTGGATTAATATCCAGGTCATTGATTTGATTCCATTAGTCAACATCTCTGTATTTATGCCAATACCAAGCTGTTTTCATTACTGTAGCCCTGTAATAGAGTTTGAAGTCAGGTTTGGTAATTCCTCCAAAAGTATTTTTATTGTATAGGATGGTTTGCACTATATTGGTTTTTTTTTATATAAAGTTGATTATTGTTCTCTCAAGGTCTTTGAAGAATTTTGTTGAGATTTTGATGGGGATTGCATTGAATCTATAGATTGCTTTTGCTACAATTGCCATATTTACTATATTGGTCCTACCAATCCAAGAGCATGGGAGATCCTTCCATTTTCTGTTGTACTCTTTCATTTCTTTCTTCAAAGACTTAAAGTTCTTGTTAAATAGATCTTTCACTTCTTTGGTTAGAGTTATCCCAAGATACTTTGTGGCTATCGTGAAAGGTGAAGTTTCTCTGATTTCCCTCTCTGCTTCTTTGTTCTTTGTGTATAGGAGGGCTACTGATTTTTTGAGTTGATCTTGTATCCTGCCACATCACTGAAGGTGTTTATCACCTGTAGGAGTACTTTGGGAGAGTTTTTGGGGTCACTGATGTACATAATTATATTACCTGCAAATTACAAAAGTTTGACTTCTTCCTTTCCAATTCTTTTTTTTTTTTTGGAAAAAAAAAGAAATTTCTGCCTCCTCCCCGCCTCCCATTTCCCTCCCCCTCGTCCCCCTCCTCCCCCCTCATCCCCCTCCTCTCCCTCCCTCTCCAGCCTGAAGAGCAGTCAGGGTTCCCTGCCCTGTGGAAAGTACAAAGTCCTCCCCCCTCAATCCTGGTCTAGGAAGGTGAACATCCAAACTGGGTAGGCTCCCACAAAGCCAGAACATGAAGTAGGATCAAAACCCGGTGCCATTGTCCTTGGCTTCTAAGCAGCCCTCATTGTCCGCCAAATTCAGAGTCCGGTTTTATCCCATGCTTTTTCAGTCACAGTCCAGCTGGCCTTGGTGAGCTCCTAATGGATCAGCCCTACTGTCTCCTTAGGTGGGTGCACCCCTTGTGGTCCTGGCTTCTTTGCTCACATTCTCCCTTCTTCTGCTCCTCATTGGAACATTGGGAGCTCAGTCCGGTGCTCCAGTGTGGGTCTCTGTCTCTATCTCCATCCATCACCAGATGAAGGTTCTATGGTGATATGCAAGATATTCATCAGTATGGCTATAGATTAGGGTCATTTCAGGTTCCCTATCCTCAGCTCCCCAAGGAACTAACTGGGGACATTGATTTGGGCACCTGGGAGCCCCTCTAGGTCCAAGTCTCTTGCCAACCCTAAGATGGCTCCCTTAATTACGATGTGTGCTTCCCTGCTCCCCTAACCAACCTTTCTTTATCCCAATCATCCCGTTTTCCCAAGATCCCCCCAACCTCCCCTTCTCACATTTCTCTCCCCATCTCCCCTTACCCCCCTCTGACCACACCACCGGGATCCCAATTTTTGCCCGGCAATCTTGTCTACTTCCCATAACCAGGAGGGTAGCTATATGTTTTTCATTGTGTTCACCTTCTTATTTAGTTTCTTTAGGATATCAAATTATAAACTCACTGAGCTTTATTTATCTCTAGAAACCCATTATGAGTGAGTACATCCCATGTTCATCCTTTTGTGTCTGGGTTACCTCACTCAGGATAGTGTTTTCTATTTCCATCCATTTTCATGCAAAATTCGTGAAATCATTGTTTTTTACCGCTGAGTAGTATTCTAATGTGTATATATTCCACACTTTCTTCATCCATTCTTCCATTGAAGGGCATCTAGGTTGTTTCCAGGTTCTGGCTATTACAAATAATGCTGCTATGAACATAGTGGAACAAATGTCCTTATCATATGATCGGGCATCTCTTGGGTATATTCCCAAGAGTGGCATTGCTGGGTCCAGGGGTAGGTTGATCCCGAATTTCCTGAGAAACCGCCACACTGCTTTCCAAAGTGGTTGCACAAGTTTGCACTCCCACCAGCAATATATGAGGGTACCCCTTTCTCCATAGCCTCCCCAGCAAAGGCTATCAATGGTGTTTTTGATTTTAGCCATTCTGACAGGTGTAAGATGATATCTCAACGTTGTTTTGATTTGCATTTCCCTGATCGCTAAGGAGGCTGAGCATGACCTTAAGTGTCTTTTGGCCATTTGAACTTCTTCTGTTGAGAATTCTCTGTTCAGATCAGTGCCCCATTTTTTAATTGGGTTAATTAGCATTTTAACGTCTAGTTTCTTGAGTTCTTTATATATTTTGGAGATCAGACCTTTGTCTGTTGCAGGGTTGGCGAAGATCTTCTCCCAGTCAGTGGGTTGCCTATTTGTCTTAGTGACCATGTCCTTTGCTTTACAGAAGCTTCTCAGTTTCAGTAGGTCCCATTTATTCAGGGTTGCCCTTAATGTCTGTGCTGCTGGGGTTATACCTAGGAAGCGATCGCCTGTGCCCATCTGTTGTAGTGTACTTCCCACTTTCTCTTCTATCAGGTTCAGTGTGTTCAGATTGATATTGAGGTCTTTGATCCATTTGGACTTGAGTTTTGTGCATGGTGAAAGATATGGGTCTATTTTCATTCTTCTACAGGTTGATATCCAGTTGTGCCAGCACCATTTGTTGAAGATGCGTTCTTTCTTCCATTGTATACTTTTAGCACCTTTATCGAAAATGAGGTGTTCATAGGTTTGTGGCTTAAAATCCGGGTCTTCTATCCAATTCCATTGGTCTACTTCTCTATTTTTATGCCAATACCACACTGTTTTCATTACTGTAGCTCTGTGATAGAGTTTGAAGTCAGGGATGGTAATGCCTTCAGAAGTTCTTTTATTGTGTAAGATTGTTTTTGCTATCCTGGGTTTTTTGTTTTTCCATATAAAGTTGATTATTGTCCTCTCAAGAACAGTGAAGAATTTTGATGGGATCTTGATGGGGATTGCATTGAATCTATAAATTGCCTTTGGTAGGATTGCCATTTTTACTATGTTGATCCTCCCAATCCAAGAGCAAGGGAGATCCGTTCATTTTCTGGTATCATCTTCAGTTTCTTTCTTTAATGCCTTAAAGTTCTTGTCAAATAGATCTTTCACTTCTTTAGTTAGAGTTACCCCGACATATTTTATGCTGTTTGTGGTTATCGTGAAAGGTGATGCTTCTCTGATTTCCCTCTCTGCTTCCATATCCTTTGTGTATAGGAGGGCGACTGATTTTTTGGAGTTGATCTTGTATCCTGCCACACTACTAAAGGTGTTTATCAGCTATAAGAGTTCGTTGGTGGAGTTTTTGTGGTCTCTTATGTACACTATCATATCATCTGCAAATAACGAATGTTTAACTTCTTCATTTCCAATTCGAATGCCCTTGATCCCCTTATGTTGTCTTATTGCTAATGCTAAAACTTCAAGCACTATATTGGAGAGGTATGGAGAGAGTGGACAGCCTTGTCGTGATCCTGATTTAAGTGGGATGGCTTTGAGTTTCTCTCCATTTAGTTTGATGTTAGCTGTCGGTTTGCTGTAAATAGCTTTTATTATATTTAGGTATGACCCTTGTATCCCTAATCTCTCCAAGACTTTTATCATAAAGGGATGTTGAATTTTGTCAAAAGCTTTTCAACATCTAATGAAATGATCATATGGTTTTTTTCTTTCAGTTTATTTATATGATGGATTACATTGATAGATTTTCGTATGTTGAACCAGCCTTGCATCTCTGGGATGAAGCCTACTTAATCATAATGGATCATTTTTCTAATGTGTTCTTGGATTCGGTTTGCCAGTATTTTGTTGAGGATTTTTGCGTCGATGTTCATGAGTGAGACTGGCCTGTAATTCTCTTTCTTGGATGAGTCTTTGTGTGGTTTTGGTATCAGAGTGACTGTAGCTTCATAGAAGGAATTTGGCAATGACTCTTCTGTTTCTATGTTGTGAAATACATTAAGGAGTACAGGTATTAGGTCTTCTTGGAAGTTCTGGTAAAATTACACATTGAACCATCTGGTCCTTGGGTTTTTTTTGGTAGGGAGGTTTTTGATAACAGCTTCTAATTCTTCGCGACTGACAGGTCTATTTAGATTATTCACCTGGTCCTGATTTATCTTTGGTATATGGTATTTATCTAAAAAAGTGTCCATTTCTTTTACATTTTCCAGTTTTGTGGCTTACAGGCTCTTGTAGTAAGATCTAATGATTCTCCGAATTTCCTCTATGTCTGTGGTTATGTCCCCCTTTTCATTTCTGATCTTATTAATTTGCATATTCTCTCTCTGCCGTTTGATTAGTTTGGATAGGGGTTTATCAATTTTGTTGATTTTTTTCCAGGAACCAGCTTTTTGTTTCATTGATTCTTTGGATTGTTTTCTGTGTTTCTATTTTGTTGATTTCTGCCCTCAGTTTGACTATTGCCAGTCTTCTACTCCTCTTGGCCCATCTGTTTCTTTTTTATCTAGAGCTTTCAGGTGGGCTGCTAAGTCTCCAATGTGTGCTTTCTCTGTTTTCTTCAAGTGGGCACTTAGGGCTATGAACTTTCCCCTTAGGACTGCTTTCATAGTGTCCCATAAGTTTGAGTATGTTGTTTCTTTATTTTCATTGAATTCAAGGAAGACTTTAATTTCTTTCTTTATTTCTTATTTGATCCAGGTGTGGGTCAATAGTTGACTGTTCAGTTTCCATGAGTTTGTAGGCTTTCTGGGGGTAGCATTGTTGTTGAATTCTAACTTTAGTCCATGGTGATCTGATAAGACACAGGAGGTTATGAATATTTTTTTTGTACCTGTGGAAGTTTGCTTTGTTACCAAGGATGTAGTCAATTTTCGAGAAGGTTCCATGAGCTGCAGAGAAGAAGGTATATTCTTTCCTATTTGGGTGGAATGTTCTCTAGATGTCCGTTAAGTCCATTTGATTCATTACCTCCATTAATTCTCTTATTTCTCTGTTAGGTTTCTGTTTGATTGACCTGTCCATTGGTGAAAGAGGAGTGTTGAAATCTCCTCCTATTAGTGTGTGCAGTTTGATGGCAGCCTTGAGTTTTAGTAATGTTTCTTTTATGTACGTGGGTGCTTTTATATTAGGGGCATAGATATTCAGGATTGAGACTTCATCCTGATGAATTGTTCCTGTTATCAGTATAAAATGTCCCTCTCCCTCTCTTCTGATTGATTTAAGTTTGAAGTCAACTTTGTTAGAAATTAGTATGGCCACACCTGCTTGTTTCTTAGGTCCATTTGCTTGATAAACCTTTTCCCATCCCTTTACTCTAAGTAGGTTCCTGTGTTTGTGGTTGAGGTGTGTTTCTTGTAAAGAGCAGAATGTTGGATCCTGTTTGCATATCCAATCTCTTAGCCTGTGCCTTTTTATAGGTGAGTTGAGTCCATTGACATTAAGTGATATAATGACCAGTGGTTGTTAACTCCGTTCACTTTTTTAGTCATAGAGATTGTGTGTTTGCCTTCTTTGAGTTGCGCTGGTGAAGGGGCTCTAGATGTTTGATTTACTGTGGTCATTGTTGGACTCCTTGGTTTGTGATTTTCCATCTATTACTTTCTGTAAGGCTGAATTTGTGGCTACGTATTGTTTAAATTTGTTTTTATCCTGGAAAATTTTGTTTTCTACATTTATAGTGAATGAAAGCTTGGCTGGGTATAGTAGTCTGGGCTTGCATCCATGTTTTCTTAGCTTCTGCAGTATATCTATCCAGGACCTTCTGGCTTTCATGGTTTCCATAGAGTAGTCAAGTGTAAGTCTGATAGGTTTACCTTTATAAGTAACTTGACCTTTTTCCTTTGCAGCTCTTAATATTCTTTCTTTATTCTGTATGTTTTGTGTTTTGATTATTTTATGGTGAGGAGATTTTTTTTTTTTGGTCCAGTCTATTCGGTGTTCTGTATGCTTCTTGAGCCTTCAAAGGAATATCTTTCTTTAGGTTGGGAAAATTTTCTTCTATAATTTTATTAAATATATTTTCTGGACCGTTGAGCTGTACTTCTCTTTCTTCTATCCCTATTATTCTTAGGTTTGGTCTTTTTATTGTGTCCCATATTTCCTGAATGTTTTGTGATGAGAATTTGTTGGTTTTGCTGTTTTCTTTCATCAGTGTGTTTATTTTCTCTATGGTATCTTCAGTGTCTGACATTCTTTCTTCCATCTCTTGTAATCTGTTGGTAGTACTTGTCTCTGTGGTTCCTGTTCCTTTACCCAGGTTTTCCATCTCCATCCTTCCCTCGGTTTGTGTTTTCTTTATTACTTCCATTTCATTCTTCAAGTCTTGAACCACTTCCCTTACCTGTTTGATTGCTTTTTCTTGCTTCTCTTGGTTTTCTTGGGTATCTTTGAGCGATTTATTCATTTCATCTGCCTTTTTGTTTGTCATTTCTAATTGTTTATGGCAGTTTTTCACCTCCTGTTTAAGGTCTTCTGTTATTATCATATAATTCACTTTTGAGTCAATTTCTTCTAATTCTTCTGGAGTAGGGTGTACAATTCTTCTTATTTCGGGATCCCTGGATTCTGGTGATGTCATGTTGCCTTTCAGGTTGTTGGAGGAATTCTTGCATTGGCGCCTTCCCATCTGTTCCTTCAAATGGAGCTTGGAGAGGCCCGGTGTCTTGGTCCTGTCTTTGCTGTGACTGAGTCTCTGGGTGTATCTCTTCAGTGTAGAAGCAGGAACCAACCCATCCAGCTGGAACTCCTCAGCACTACAACTTGGACGCCTGGTAGTCCTATGACCCACGCACAAAAGGGGGAACTTGGGGGGCAGGGCGGGGATGAGTAGAACACAGGAGACCCTGCTGAAGAAGGTAAAGGTGCCTGTGCTCCCTTTCGGGGGTCTTTGAAGCCTTCCCAGTAGGCAGGCACTCACCACTCTGGGTGGGTAGCCTTAGTGTAGGAGCAGAAAACGGTTCCTGAGCAAATGACCTTGCAGAAAACGCAGGCTTGGGGTGTCTTGTGTAAGAAAGACAGCCCTGCAGAAGGAGCTGGTGGAGGGGGGTTTGTGTTCTCTTCAGGGACAATCTGCCCCTGGATAGCACACACTCACCCGTCCAGATGGAACTCCTCAGCACCTAAACAGGGCCGCCTGGTATCCCAAAGATCCAGGGACAAGAGGAAGAACGAGGGAGGCAGCACGGGGTCCAGGAGACCAGTGGAGACCCTGGAGCACCTGCTGAGGGTGCCCGAGCTCCCTTACAGGGAACCTTGATACCTGCCCGGTAGGCAGGCACTCCCCGCTCTGGGTGGGTAGCCTTAGTGTAAGAGCTAAATACCAGTCTTGAGCACTGGTCCTAGCATTCAGCAGGGCAGGGTTGGGGGGTGGGGTGCTGGGGGGTTGGGTCATGCCTAAAAAAGACAGCCCTGCAGAAGGAGCTGGGGCATTGGGGTTTGTGCTCTTTTCTGGGACACACCGACCCTGGATAGCACACACTCACCCGTCCAGATGGAACTCCTCAGCACCTAAACAGGGTCACCTAGTAGCCCAAAGATCCGGGGACAAGAGGAAGAACATGGGAGGCAGCGCGTGGTCCAGGAGACCACAGGAGACCCTGGAGCACCAGCTGAAGGTTCCCGGGCTCCCTTACTGAGAACCTTGAGATCTGCCCGGTAGGCAGGAACTCCCCGTTCTGTATTACTGTGTCTTGAGGAAGGGTTTTTTGTAATTTTTAGAGAAATTGCCACAGTGACATATTGGTCACCAAAAGAACCCATAATCCAATAAAAAAAATGGAGTACAGACCTAAACAGAGAACTCTCAACAGAGGAAACTAAAATGGCTGAAAGACACTTAAGGAAAATGTGCAACATCCTTAGTCATCAGAGAAATGCAAATCAAAACGACTCTGAGATTCCATCTTACACCTGTAAGAATGGCCAAGATTAAAATCACTGATGACAACTTATGCTGGAGCTGGAAATTTTATTATTTTAAAGGAACTTTTACTGGGTAACTGTGGTTGATAGGCATATACCCTCAGAGGTATAATAGCTATCCTCTAAAGATTACTGTTGTATGTACACAGTGGCAGAGAGACAATGTGTACCAATGAATCTTTGCTGTTTTGAACAACATCCAAATGGATACATGATTTTTAAAATGTTTTATGTCATTTTATTTTATTTCTTACCCACATTAGGGTTTGAACAGTCAGTTCAGAACACACCCAGTTGATACAAACTGCATTGTTTAAATCTTTCAACTGATTTCACCTTGTTGAGAGTAGGATGTGTGGTGGGGTAACTCATCCAAAGGATAAAAAAGCCCAGACTGTGTGGATCTCAACATAAACGCATCCCTAAGAAAATCTTGTGATTCAGGAAGGGTCAGGCAGATGGGACTGTAGAATTTTAATAGAGGAGGATTGATGACCAAAAAGTCCTGTCTCCAGGTCACTCTTACAGAATCCCACCTCCAAGTGAGCTTGGAGAGCGTGAACATGCTTGGAATCTGACCTACTAGTGCTAACAGAGAATAATTTAGCAATTATCTAAATCTTCTACCTCATGGAACCAGCCAATGTTGCCATGAGAGCCACATTTAGGCAAGGTCATGTGGGCAAGTCCTTCTGAGTCTCAGCCTAGTGAACACAGCTGCACAGATGCCCAAACCCTTAGCTAACTGTTCTGATGGGCTTCTGAGACTTCACAGGAATGTCATGATCTACAATGGGAGAAATGGGCAGCACAAGTTCTCCTAATGACTGCATGTCCTCAGGGACTAAGTCTACTGAACTCTCTCCTATAGGTAAGTGATGTGGGAGTGTCATATATCAATCTGTTGATTTCATTGTTTAAAATAAAGAAACTGCCTGAGCCCATTGATAGGCCAACCCTTAGGTGGGTGGAGTAAACAGAACAGGATTCTGGGAGAAAGAAGCTGAGTCAGGGAGTCGCCATGATGTTCCCACTCCAGACGAAAGCAGGCTAGAATCTCCCCGGTAAGCACACCTTGGGGTGCTACACAGATTATCAGAAATGGGCTAGTCCAGGTGCAAGAGCTAGCCAATAAGAGGCTGGAACTAATGGGCCAGGCAGTGTTTAAAAGAATACAGTTTCCGTGTAATTATTTCGGGGCATAAGCTAAGCCCTGTGGGCGGCCGGGTGCGGGGGAACACAGCCGGCTGCTCCTCTTACTACAAATTGGCGCCCAGACATGATAGGCTAAATCCACGTAAAACCTGAGAGGGCTTAAAAAGGACAGAGAGAGAATTTAAGACAGCTTTTTGATGTTTCTGGGTTGCTTACCGCAAAGAAATTGTCCTGACTCAGCAGCAGGAAATAACTGGCTGTTTTAAAATGCCAGCTTTCTGGGGTGTGCCGCCATTACGATCTCTGTCTGGCTCCTGGGGGAGACAGAGCTTTTGAATGGAGCATTTGGACTAAAGCTCTACGGCTTGCTTGATGGCAATGTGGACTGCTGTATGCCTGGAATTGTGCGCAGCTCAGGGGCACCAAATGGCTCTGAGGCAGGAGTGGCTCAGCTCAGCCATGATGAACTGAGCTGGTCTCAAGCAGGAACTACCGTAATTACTGTGATAACAGCGCACTTAAGGTTTAGACTTTACAGGACACAGGCAGTACCGTATTACCCCTAGATGGTGCAACTTAAGTTTTTAAGAAGTGCTTAACATTTTAAGAAATGCTCCTGGATAGTAAAAAAATTACAGATTCACAATAAAACAGATTCAGACAGACCACTAAATGAGTCACAATGTTGGATGAATGTACATAGGCTTAAGAGAGAGAAGAAAAAGAATATAGAAAATAAAGTTAATGGTTTAAAAAAAAGGTAAAGTCTTTAAAGAGACAGAGTACAGATAGTTATAGATTAAGAGAAATAAAGAAAAATAAGCCATGTAAAAATGGAAAATTCACAGAGGGTCTGGATTATGCACATTGTGTTTTCTTTAAAATTTTTGACTGTGAAGGAGCTAAGTACAGAAAGACATTTCATTATATGGGCTGCCAATTGGAACTAGAATGGATATCATGAGGATATGACTTCAGAATTTGGGTCTAAGGATATGATGCTTCGGAGAGGGTCTTCTTTTGTTTTCACAGAGGACCAGATCTTATGGATTGCATCTATTCCGATTTGGTATGATAGACCATGCCCTCATGAAAGGTTGCTGTGAACACCCTCAAAAAATTACTTCACTCAACTGCCAACTAAGATGACCCTGGCACACAGGTTACACCATGAAAGATCTGATTAACAGCGCCCCCATTCAGCAGGAAGCAGTTTGGAGAGAAAAAACTGTGCCCATGTTCCCAAAATATTGTTTATAAATGTTCTTTTACATTTAAAGGGGGATATGATATAGATATGAATAATTTGTATTGGTGTGGATTTTAAAGTCAATTTTGTTATATGTATATGTATTTCTGATCTTGATTAAGGTATTGTGATTGTGTAGTTCATTTTTAAAATGTAATGTATAATTAGGAAATATAGGTTGTTGTTAAATAATCGTAAATAATAGTCAAGCTTGTAGTCATGTTAGATTTTCTAGATATATAGAGATATATTTCAATTAGATAGACATTCTTCATATCTCTCAAAGATTGCAGAATATGACATTTAAAATATTTTAATAACTTAGGGTTTTTCATGACAATGAGACATGTCTGCTCCTGGCAGCACCAATCTACTTCAAGAGGAAGATGGGCATCAAAGAGGATCCTTATGGAGTTTGATAGCCATTTGGGCAAGAAACTGCTCTTGCCTGGACTGATGCATAAACTGGACACAAAGAACCCGCAGAGAGAGGACTGCTGAACTTGCCTAAAGGTGAGATGGTCTTTTGGAATTCCTGACCTATGAGAGAATCTATGAGACATTCTGCAGGACACAGCAGAAAGTGACTAAACTGTCTTTGGAATTTCCTGCTTCATGGAACTGTCTGCTGGATACTGTGGGCCTGAAGGCCGAAGATAGATGCCCCAACGGTACAGAGGAACTTTGGGTGACTGTCCAGGCAGCGAGATGTCTCTGTCATTTCTAGAGTTTTCTTATTTCTTGTTTAGTATTATATCCTTCAGGAGTCTTTGATGGAGTTGAAGAATAGATCCATAGTTGTAGTTTTCCTTAATTATAATAAAATATGAAGTAAATATAAATATTGTAACTGTAATTCTTATTTGATAACTGTTTTGTTATATGTAATTTTACTATGTTAAAGTTAAAGCCTTTCTTTTTTGTTTAAACAGAAAAAGGGGAAATGATGTGGGAGTGTCATATATCAATCTGTTGATTTCATTGGTTAAAATAAAGAAACTGCCTGAGCCTATTGATAGGCCAACCCTTAGGTGGGTGGAGTAAACAGAACAGGATTCTGGGAGAAGGAAGCTGAGTCAGGGAGCCGCCATGATGTTCCCATCCAGACAGAAGCAGGCTAGAATCTCCCCGGTAAGCACACCTTGGGGTGCTACACAGATTATCAGAAATGGGCTAGTCCAGGTGCAAGAGCTAGCCAATAAGAGGCTGGAACTAATGGGCCAGGCAGTGTTTAAAGAATACAGTTTCTGTGTAATTATTTCGGGGCGTAAGCTAAGCCATGTGGGCTGCCGGGTGCGGGGGGACACAGCCGGCCGCTCCTCTTACTACAGGTAAGTAGTAACAGATATGGCTGATATGGACAGCTGTCCTGCCCCAATGTCTGGGCCTTATTTGCACTTAGGTATTGCTATGGCAACACTCATTTACCACATGTGATGTCACTGGAATATTGAGACAGAAAGCACAGTGACCAAATTAGCTCACACAGATCATGGCTAGCAAATGTGAAGCACAAGCTATCTGTCTACAGCTACATATCCAGTGTCTCCACCCCGAAGGCCTTCTCTGATGTCTGTGAAAGGGACTGAGCTGGTCTTCAGAGACATTAAACAAAAGTTCTTAATGTCTTTGGATTTTTGTTTATCATATTGATGTCTTTATTTTCCTTTTAAGACAACATCACTTTCATTCCTGGTCTTTCCTTATACCCATGTGTATCCCAGTATTATAGGTATGAGTCACCATACTGGCTGTATCTGAATAGTAACTAATCATTTTCAACACATAATGTGTCTCCATTTTGTAGCCCATTGATAAAGAAATATCTATACTCTGGTGTGGGATGAGAGCAGTGGTCACTCACTTATGATGGCCCCAGGAAACTGGGAGACTGGTCTTTGAACTGACTTGGTTGGAGACCTCACACTTATATTCTCCAGCATCCTCTCTCCTGACAGGATCTATTTTGAGTCCACACTTTGTAGGAGACAGAGTCATCCTCTCTGTGAGCTGAAGATTCTTCTCATTGAAGATCCAACGGATGGAGACATCAGTGTCCGGTGAAATGCAGGTGAAGATCACAGATGTACCTCCAGAGACGGTGGTGTCAGTGATTTGCACAAAGGGCTGTGTCACATTCTCTGTGAAGAAACAGAGGAGAATACCAAATGACAGTAGTCCACAGAATAAACCAGACCCTCTTTACTTCACATTTTCTAAAACATCCAGTGGTGAGAATTTGGAGCTGTGACTATAGACATAACTTGTGGTTTGGATTTGCCACTCAGGAACTGTTTTACCCAGATTTAGGCACTGTTTTCTGTGTCTCAGTTTCCCTGTAATAACACACGTAGTGCCTGGTCATTGCTGTGTTCATGAGTTGAACTTAGTTATGAGCAATGATCTGAACTTGTGGTCGGGGAGCTGCTCACTTTAGCAGCATCTGCTACTGTTTATTTGCAGAAGAGAATTCCCTAGGTTGGACCCCTCAGGGTGAGGGATCTGGAGCAGCTGCCTCCTCAGTTTCTTCCCTTTGTGCCTTGACCTTCCTGTGATGTCTCATCAGCCCATCAGAGTAATAGGCTAATAGCCCAGACACCTGACCACTGAGCCTCAGAAGGAGTTGCACAGGTGACCTACCCAACTGCAGTTTTCATGGCAGTTAACAGCTGATTCTACACTCTATGGGACAGTCAGTAAAGCCTTGTTCCTTGTTGGTTGTAACAGAAAATCTAACCAAAACAGTGACATAAACTTTCCACTGTCACCTACTGTTCAGCCAGAGGCAAAGTTTTGGAGTCCAGGCTGACAGCCTCTGTGAGGACCCCATGGTTTAACTATTCAGGAACTGCCTGACCCCTCTTTCTGAGGACATGTGCATGGTGAGAGCTGCAGTTGACATCCTGGGGCTGAGTTTACACAGCACTGTTCCTCCTTTCTGTATGGAAAGGCAAGTGTGGGTTTCTGATCTATTACAGTTGTCCACCCCGTGTGTGTCCTGCAGTAGAGATCCAAACCCCAGTGGGGGGGGACACAATGCAATGCAGGAGAGTGCAGTAACAGCCCAAACCTGACAGGTTAGTGTTTGTGTATGAAGTGGGTTCAGACACTTTAAGCTCTTGGAGACCATAGAGAGTCACTTACTCTTTATAAAAAATTCCCCGTATAGTCTTTCAATTTTGAAATCTTTGTTCAAAACTATTAGTGTGTAGATTCCTGCATCTCTCTCAGTGAGATCCCAGAGTATCAGCGATCCATTACTGTATAAGGTTTTTCTGATTCTGTGTTCAGGCCCCCAGGAGATGGTATTTGTGGCTTTGTTGTATTTTACAATATGAACGGTTGGAGCTCTATACATTGCTCTGTGCCAGGAAAAGGCTTTCATATCTTCTGGAAGATTATAAACTTGGAGAACTACGTCTTCTCCTTCAGCTGCATTGCGAGGCACTGGTTGGATCTTGATTTGGGAAGAAGTGAAAGGGTTGCAGAACTGAGAATGCGAAGCTGGGAGGGAAAAGAGAAAAAAGCCATCACATGGGGGATCATTGTGCTTCGTGAAAATATGGTGAACTCCGTCCTGACCACATGGATTCATCACTTACCCTAGGGTTCCAGGTATGTGTGTTTCTCTTCCTCTTAAAGCAGGACTGAAACATGACCTCCTTTCCAACAGTGCCCCTGAATGTGTCATGTCCTCTGTGGAACAGTCTCTTTGGGTGTCTACGTGGTTGCTCCCTCACTGCCCTTAGATACTGTACAGACTCATGAACACTGACATTTAAGATGATGGTTCCCCTGAACTCAACAGGCCTGGAACTTTGACTTTCTAGGTTTTTTCTTCTGTTTCTTTGAAGCAACACTCAACTCCTGACTTCACCTTATAGAAGCAATTCCTGTTGTGCCATGCAGCCCTCAGGTCTGGAACTATATGGGGGCTTGCAGCAGTCTGATCTTCAAGGCAGGCTCCATTCATTAAAGGCTTGGCCACTAGGCTGATTGTTTTTATATTAGCTTGACATCAGCTACAGTCTGATGTGGGAGTGTCATATCAATCTTTTGATTTCATTGGTTAAAATAAAGAAACTGCTTGGCTGGTCCTATAGGTTAGAACATAGGTGGGTGGAGTAAACAGAATAGTATGCGGACAGGAAGAGGAAGTCAGGTCAGAACGCACACAGCTCCGCTCAGAGAAGCCAGCCTCCTCTCTCGCGGGCCGGAGGGGATCGCTTAGCTCTCTGAGGCATGCTCGCAATGAAGCTCCGACTGACCCAAGATGGACGTAGGCTAGAATCTCCCCAGTAAGCGCACCTTGGGGTGCTAACACAGAATATTAGAAATGGGTTAGACCAGGTGCGAGAGTTTGCCCATAAGAGGCTAGAGCTAGTGGGCCAAGCAGTGTTTAAATGAATACAGTTTGTGTGTTGTTATTTCGGGGATAAGCTAGCCAGGCAAACCGGGGTGTTGGGGACACAACCCCGACGCCCCAATTTCAACAATAGTCATTTTTCAAGAAAAGAACTCAGTTGAAAATGCCACCACCAGGCTATTGCGTGCCGGTCACCGCCCGCTGCGTGCCGGTCTTGCTGAACATAGAGACAGTGAAGACTACTGAGAACTCAAGAACAATGGCAATGGGTTTTTATCCTACTGCACGTATTGGCTTTGTGGTAGCCTATGCTGTTTGGCTGCTCACCTTACTAGACCTGGATGGAGGTGGGTGGTCCTTGGACTTCCCACAGGGCAGGGAACCCTGATGGCTCTTTGGGCTGACGAGGGAGGGAGACTCGATTGGGGGAGGGGGAGGGAAATGGGAGGTGGCGGTGGGGAAGAGACAGAAATCTTTAATTAATAAATAAATAAATTTAAAGAAAAAGAAAATGCCACCACCAAATTGGCCTTTGGGCATAACTTTAGTACAGTTTTTAAATTGGGGCTGATGTAAGAATTTAGACCAATTCAGTCAGTTTGAGCCCTGGGCTGGGACTCCTGGATGACATAAGAGAGCTGATTGTGCAAGCAAGTAGAGCAAGCCAACAGACAGCACTCCACTGTGGTCTCTGTATCAGGTCCTGGATTTTAGTTATGACAATCTCAGTTGTAAGCTAATAAATACCACAGTTTGCTGTGGGATTCTAACACCATTGTTCCCTATCAGTTTTGAAATAATTAAGAGAAGAATAATAGAAAAATGTTCTCCTGGGTAACTTCGCTCCAGTGTTGAAAAGATGACAGTATAAAGGGCTCCCTAGTCTAGAGCTCCAAGAGAGTGGGCTGACTCTGACATCTTAGGCTGAGTTACTTTCCATGAAGGTCTTCCTTGATGCAGGTGGTGTCAGATGACGGAAGGTGATCTATAGCCATTTGGCTCTACCAGTGTGTCCTTCACTAAGTTCTCAAACCTCAACATGGGGACGCAGAAGAGATGCTAGGCCAGCCATGGCAGTCCTGTGTGTCTAAACCCCAGCTAAGCATCAAACAATTACAGGGAATCACTTACTGTCCACCTGGAGTTGCACTTGTGTGTATTCACTTCCCGCATCTGTTCTCAAGATTCGTAGTGTGTACAATCCAGAGTCTTTCTGAGTGACATGATTAAGCAGCAGGGATCCATCACTGTGCAATGTCTCTCTGCCACTATATGCAGGTCCCCACACAGTTGCTTTCATATCTTGTATTAACCGGGTGGCCACAATATTCTTGAATTTAGCCCTTCCCTTGAACCAGACATAGCCTAAAATATTCTCTGGTGGATTGTGAATGAGTAGAAGAACATTTCCCCCTTCAGCAACGCATCGTGGCACTGATTCAATAGTGGGCTGGTCAGAGGTAGCAAGGCGTCCGCACTTCCAAAGGAAAGCTACAAGGAAGAAAGAGATCCATCGAAACTGGAAATTTTGTATTTGACTAAAATATGGCCTTCTGTCCAGAGCAGCTGTGTCCCTTGCTCAGCCTAGGTTTCTAGGTAAGTTTCTCTCTTTCCTACCCAGCTGACTGCTCACACTTATAGTGTTAGGGCAATGCATGCCCAACCTCTTCTCCTATAGACCCAGTGTCTTCACACTCTGGCTTTATTGCTGCTCTGTTCCTCTTGGGCCTGTAGCCAACACCTGAATTCTGAATTCATTTTCCACCTTTTTTTTTATCTTCAAGTTCAATCAAACTGGGACAGCATCTTAAGAAGCACAAGTCGTCTTGGCTTTCTTCTGTTCATTTGTCTGATTTTGTCAGACAATGAAGCAAATGCCTGTTTATATTGGATCATGTTAGTGATCCACACCAGCTTGAATTTTTTATTCAGACCATCAAGCTGAGAGCATCAGTACTCAGAAAATTGTGGTCATGAATATGAACTTGATGGAAGAATAATGTCTCCCCCACTCTTACTGTTTAATATTCGATGAGGATATCTTAATGCTCAGCCTCTCTCCCACTCTGTATCTTCTGCCCTACAAACACTGAGGCTCCTCTCATGTATTTGTGCCACTCAGGAGACTCCACAGTATGTCAGTCCCTCCTCGCACACACAGGTCTCAGCTGTGAGAAAAAGCCCTGGCATGTGGGGACCTTTTTTAGAGGAGTACAGAGAAGACCTCCATTGTCTCAGTCATCTGATCTGTCTTCTTTAGGAGCTTCTGCTCCACCACAGCTCCCAAGCTCTGCTGTTCTTCCCCCTTCTCAGCTGAGCATCTTCCAGAAAGGAGCTCCTCCCAGAGTCTTATGGTCTGAGGGTGGGTCTGTTTTCAAAACACTGCCCTTGTGGTTTCAGTGCTGCCCCAAGTTCCTTTCCCATTCTCTCCTGGTGTTTTTCTCCTCTAGAAAAGAGTGAGAGTCAAGGCTACTGACCATCCCTGTGAGGAGAGATAATAGCACCTGACTCAGGAACTGAACTCTACTGTGTGCTGGTCTAGGCTCTGGCAGCTTGAAAAATGGAAAATCTGCATAACTGTGTGACAAAGAAACCCAGCTGGGCACCCAGTCTGCCTCGTTTTCAATGCTCTGCAAACCTGGAATTTGCTCTCAGTAAGAAGGTGACAAAAACTGCCCTCGTGGTACAAGGGGACCAGGTGTGTGATGTGTGCAGAAAAAAATGAATCTATTTTCCCTAGACTGACTATCAGACTAGTTTCTGGCTGAGGTCAAAGGCACAGGATGTGTCATGAGTCTCACATCTTTGGTGTGTGGGAGGAGGTGATTCTGGAGAAAAGTCTGTGAGATCCTTTAACCTGTAGATGATTTTCGACATGATTCTCCCTCTTCCTTTGTTTGCTGAACTGTATAATGGGATTGCCCATGTGATCGATGGTCTTTCTGAGAGACCTTGAACCACTGTCTAGTTTATTCCCAATGGATACCATGGGATTCCCTCAGTGAACACATGAAGTGGGAAGAGAGAACATGGTCTCCTGGCAGTCTAGCAGACACATTAAATAGCCAGTAGCTCTGAGAATGTTGAGACAATGATTTTCTGGTCTGTAAAAATGGGTGAAACCAGGTTACTAGGATAGTTCCTGGTTTAGGCAAGTATTTTTCTGCCAGTTCATTGTGTATCCTGATGACATCCCCGGTGATCACCAGGGGAACTACAGCTCATGTCTGCAAAGCTGTCAGATCAGCGTAGCCTGTAGCCATTTGCCTGAAGGAGAGAATTCCTCTAGTTGGACCTAGAGGACAGGCCCTTGTAAGAAGAATCTGTGTCCTGAGTCCCTCTCCTTCGGGACACAAACTTCATGTGAAATCTCACATGCCCAACGGGACAGTTAGCTAATGGCTTGGACACCTGTTGAGCTATGTTTCCCTACTGACTCTGTGAAGAAGATGGCCAAGGGATGAAACCCAGCCAAGGCTCTCAGGACAATGCACTCTCTAATCCCTCACTTCACAAGACATCGACTACCAGGAGGCACTCTTCCCTGCCATCTAAAAGCCAAAGTCCAACACTTAGAAAATGCTCCTCATGGATACCTGGAGTTGAGTTGGGACAGAAGTCTTGAGCCAGGGCGTCCTGGTGCTCACATCTCTGAGGATTCTATGTTTTCCTCCACCAGGTATAATGCTAATTCCCTCAAAGTCTTTCTCAAGGAAACAAACCTGTGAGAATCCCTAGACTCGAGACAGAGGCTGTATCTTTGGCTGAGTTAACTACCATACATCCACCCATGTCAAAGTGAAGTCAAATGAAGGATCCTGATCTCTTGTCATTATTCTCCACCATTTGTTTCCCACATTAAGTGTTCAAACCCCACCATGGGGATACAATGCACAGGGAAGGAAGGTAAGCAGAGAGCACTCTCCTGTATGTGTCCAGTGAAATGAACCTCATCTAGCGCACAGAGTTCTCAATGAATAACTTACCTTGCACGTAGAGGTACATGGTTATTGTTGATACAAATTTTCCACCTCTATCATAGGTCCGTAGGGTATAGAATCCTGCATCCTTCTGAGTGACCTTTTCAAAAAGCAGTGATCCATTGTGATATATTGTCTCTCTCCCGCTGTTCATAGGACCTGGCTTACTTAATTTTTTGTCCAGTACATACACTGCAATTTGTTGTTTCTTATTTCCCAGCCCTTTGAACCAGGCTACAGCTTTTATTTCCTCTGGCAGATTGTGGACAAGGAAAAGGATGTTATCTCCTTCCACCACTGGGGTTGGCAGTAATTCAATGGTCACATTGGCAGTGGAAGACAGGTACCAGGAGGTTAAAAGGGAGGCTAGAAGGGAATTGAGAAAAACCACCAATATTAAAGAAGTATGATCATTTCTCTGTTTGGTGAGTAAGTAGGACTGTGCCCACTCTATTTAGTAGACAGGAACAACATGATTTCCATTGACTCAGAGTATCTCAGTGTGCCATTAACTCTTTCAGGAATTCTCTGCTCAGGTGTCTTTTTAGTTCCCCCTCAGTGTTCATCATCCCTCTTCACGTAACGTATATTTTTTCCATTCAAAAATTTACACTTCCTTCTCTCATTCCATTCCCTTCCCCCTTCCCCACTTAACACTCTTCCTTTCTCTTCCATCCTTAAGAGAAGCCAGGGAACCGACCTGTGGGAAGTCCAAGCCTCCCCTCCCCCCTACATTCCATAGAGTATTTGTTGTGAGGAGCAATGCCTCTCTGAACTCCTCCTCTGGAGACTCCACACTTTCTCATTTTTTTTTTCTCTGATCGCTTTGTGATTCTAGTCAACCCAGGGTTTCCCATTGGATATGCTGACATCAGGTTTGAGAACCAGGACTTTTTTATTTTTGTTTTATGAGACAGGTTTTATCTGTGTAGCTTTGACTTTCCTGGATCTTGCTATATAGACCAGGCTGGCTTTGAACTCACAGAGATCACCTGCTTCTGCCTCCCGAGTGCTGGGATTAAGGGTTGAAGCAGAACTGCCAGTTCAGAACCAGGGACTTATAAAGACAATATTATTCTGAATTTTTTGGAAGGTTCAGTTCCTATAAAAGAATCAAATGTGTCTCCATGAATTTCTCTTCATAGTTCCTATGTTTGGGACTTATGACAGTACTTATATTTCAGTGTGAAATAAGTGATTTTAGATTTACTAATTTAAATATATGTGTGCATTTGTGCAGGCTGCTGTCTTCTTGTGTACATCTGAAGATGTATGCCCAAAATCTGTATGAGGCCACATGTTTCAGGGTGTATATATGTGAGTTCTAACCAGAGCTCCTATGTGGATGGAAAAGTAGAGCCTTTAGGAATCTGTTCTTGCTGTCTACTGTGTGGGAGCATAGGATTAGTTTCAGGTTACCATATCTTCACACACTGAAACATTTCACTAGCCCTTCCCTGTTTGATTTCTTTTTGGAGGGCCATACTGTCACAGTTGGGAACATCTGTCTTCAGAACATTACAGCCAATGAAATTCACTGTGAATATGAAGTGCTTCAGGCTTTTCTCTTACCATCATAACCCCCGTCCTATGAGAGCTTCTGGATGGTGAGCCTCTGTCCCTCACTGTGCCTTCTGCTCTCTGAGTGCACACAGAAACCTTGAGTCTCCTCTCAACATCTTGGTTTCTTTAGGAGACTCCAGCCTGCTTCTAAGTTCCCCTTCCAACAGAGTCAGAGAGTAGATACCATTACCTGTGAGTAGAAGCCTCTCCCAGAGGGTACACCTCTTGTAGAGAAGCACAGAGAACTCCATCTAGCTTCTCACTCGTTCTCCCTCTGAGGAGAAAAATCTCAGCTCCAACACAGAACTCAGGCTGTGTTGTTCTTCCTCCTTCTGCTCTGAGATTCTTCTCAGACAGGAGCACTGTTACAGGATCCAATGGGCTGTGAGTGGTGGGGTTTGAGTCCAAATCAATGCTCAATCCCGTCCACTCTCAGTGTTGCCCTGCATCTCACTCAACTTCCCTTTATGCTTCTTCTCCAAGCAACATATTGAGCAACAAGGCTGATAAGCATCCCCACGCCCTCAGAGAACAATGATTCATCCCAGGGCTGACACCTGCTGTGTCCTTGCCTTGGGTCTGTCAGCACCAAAGAGGGAGCCTCCATCTTGTCTATGTGTCCATATGATACAGAGACCAAGCTGAGCACCCAGCCTACCCTGTGTTCTCACTGCTCTGGGAAGATGGTATTTACTTAATTTTTGCAAGTAGTTGACAGAGATGTCTCTGAGGGCTGGAAAGAGGCAGGCTGAGTGATGACTAGGGATTAAGATCAATCCTTTATCACTAATGTCACCAGTCATATTAATGATCTAGAAGAGAGGTTCAGGAACCATTGTGTGAAGAGTTTCATGTGCTCAGTGTTGGGTAAGAGGTGACCTGTGTGTCTTTGAAAGGACTATGGGATTCTTCATTCTATGTTTTAGGACAACATTTTACCATTATGTGTTGGGTTTGCACGTGTGTTCTCTGATTTTCCTGGGTCACCTTTGCTCTTTCCTAGATGATTCCTTGGTTGTAATCAAGTCTTCCTCTATGAGAGAGGACAGGAGGGAGGGGACATTCACAGTACCCATGCATAAAGGTGTTCTCAGACAAAGGAAGGATACAGTAGGTCAGAAAATGGTCTAGGGAGGGAATTCAAGGTTAGCATGGACAGAGATGGAAGTCAGTCTGCTCAGGGAAAAATTCTCAGATCACTGAGAATATGCCCGGCTAACATCCCCTGAAGATCACTGGAAGAACTGTAATTTCATGTCTAGAGCTATAGCAAACATGGTCAAAGAACCATATAAGAACTTTCCTGATACAGTCAGCATAGGTAGTATGCAGGGAACATCACTTCAATCCCTGTGCTGTTCAGGACTTCTAATTTCTTTTTCTGTAGGATGGGTCTAGACAGGGTTTCAGATTTGTCCTGGTAAGACCAGGACTAACGTTGTAAGTAGTGTGAATCCAGAGGATGAGCATTCTCAGGAGGAGCCTTGTGCTCAGGAAATTTTGAAGGAAAGTCCTAGGATACTTTTTTTGAGGTTTGAAGAACAGGACGCAGTTGTGCAGGATGGTGAATGCCTTATTCCCATCATCCCTCAGGAAGCAGAGGCAGGAGAATCTCTTCCAGCTAGCCTGGTTATGGAACAAGTTCCAAAATATTTGGTGTTACACAGAGAATTTCCATCTGGTAAAAAAAAAAAGTCACTTTTGTAGGGGGCTACACCTGCACTTTCTGGCCAATCAATGTTGTCTAAATCCTACCATCTCTTTCTAAATTTACCTTCTTGCCCAGAGGGTGCCGAGGGGGTTTGCTCTTGAGTACAAATCACTTTGATTCAAATAATTGTTTCTTCCCTATACACTGTTCTATGGTTCTTTCTCTTGGGGTGATAAAAACACCTGGAAAAAGAGCATTTTAGGAGAGAGAAAATTCTATTTCCCTTTTGGAGTTGTTTTATATTATATCACTAAAGGAAGTCAAGGCAGAAAACATGTTGCTTGCTGGCTCATTCACTGGCTCACACTCTGGATCATGCTTAGTTCATTTCTTTTACAACCAAGGATCATCTGCCCAGGTCAATTAGCACAATCACTCACAGAAATATACAGACTGACCTGATTTTCTTGAGACTCTGTTATTTGTTGTTTGTTTTTGCATCCTGATCACAGTTTCCCCTCCTTCCTCTCCTCCCTGAAGCATGATAATAAAATCTCAGAGACAGAAACTATGGTTCAACATGAATATCAGAAAAGCAAAGTAGCCAGCCACTGGCTCTTACCTCTATCTCAGTCCCAAATGGCAATCTTGCCCTCAGGAATCTCAGAATAAGACCTAGCCTAAGCGCTGTCTCTCACATTTTATAATCCTCTCTAGTTCTGGGATTAAGAGTATGCAGCACTACTGCCTGGTTTCTATGGCAAGCTAGTGTGGCTACTGGGATTAAAGATTTTTTCATTGTTACCTTGTCTGTAATGCTGCCCAATGTGGATCCTTGGGCAAGCTTTATTTATTAAAACATGAATGAAATGCCACTACATTTTCCCTTTCTGTCTAAAACAAAAAAGAATGCCACAACCAATATAAGAAAATCTATATATAATAAGCACAATGACTATATACATTATATACAGGAAATAAATATGTCAACAATATCTAGTCCATTTGCACTTGACAAATTCAGAGAAATACTCCATATCTATATGATTTTGTTGAGTCCAAAGTCTTGTACCTAATTCACTTTCTATCATAACTTGGTTTCTGTGCCAGGTAAACAAGGAGAACTATAATTATCTAGTCTTCAAATCCCTCAGAGACCCAAGAAGGAAATAATATTATGTACATAAACAAGAAGTGCATTGTAAGCAACTTTCAAAGTTCTAGAAAATCCAGAGCTATCTTGCTGCCTGGACAGTCACCCAAAGTTTTGTGTAATGTTGGGGCATCCATCTTCAGTCTATAGGCCCATAATATCTGGGAGACTTTTCAGAGAAGCAGGAAATTTGAAGTTCTGTTTTTCCTTGTTCTGACAAAGTTCATCCATTGCTTTCATCCTGCAGAATGTCTGGCAGTTTTTTTTTTCTGTGAATCACGAACCCTGAGGGACCATTTTGTCTTTTGGAAAGTATAGCAGTCACTTTTCTGTGGGTCTTACAAATCCAGTTCATAGATTATACCATTAAGCAATCAAGGCAAGAGCAATTTCTTTGCCCAAATTGCTATCCTAGTCACAAGTTTATTTAACGCCCATCAAATTCTCTGAAGTAATTGGTGCTGCCAGAAGCAGACTTGTCTTATTGTCATAAAAATGAAACATTGGGTTATTAAAACATTTCAAATGCCATATTCTGTATAAATCTGAAGTGCTTGAAGATGATATATCTATCTAAAATATATCTTTGTTTGACCTTGAAAACATACCTAATGTGACAATTTTGATTATACTAGGTGATTAACTACTAACCCACATCTCCTTATTATCCTAAACAGTTGGTAATAATAAGTTTCAAGGACTAGAAATTTGTGTTACATTATTAATTGAGTTGTATAGGTATTAAACCTTGAACAAGATTAAAAATGTATGTGTGACCTATACCCTGAGATCTCAGAGAAACTTTGGAGTACAGGCTGCAACTACACACAATGGTCCAAGGGGTGAGTGATCAGTTAGTCAGCTCGGGACCCCATTCTATAGGCCCTCGGTTGCTGGACACAACCCCAGGGCCATTCCCTACCTGCATCAGCTTCATTACCCAGCCAGCAGGCAAGCTTCCTGCAGTAGGTCTCTGTTTCTGTCTCCATCAGTTGCCGGATGAAGATTCTATGGTGACATTTAAGATAGTCATCAATCTGACTACAGGGCAAGACCAGTTAACTCATCCTCTCCACTATTACTTAAGGTCTTAGCACCCCTCAGGTTTCAGAACAGGATACTTACACCAAGCAAAACTGGCTAGAAGGGGTCTGAGGTTGAACCAATCAGCTCAGACATGTTTCCTTCTTGTATCTCTTTATTCTTCAATAAAGAGTTCACATTCCCCTCAAGGTTTTCAGTTTATATACATGTATGGACACAATTAGCAATTACTTAGGCAATAGCAATGATACCAATCATGGATTTCACATTTCAGGAAAACAGATAAATCTGACAAAGTGGGTGCCTCTTAGCTTACTATGTCTCAGAGGAGGCATGACTGAAGCTCCCCTGTAGTTACTGGGAGAATTAATTAAGGATTGGGGCTTTAAATCAGTCAAGAATTCTAAGAAGAGGAAAAATGAGGGATTTCATTTACTAACTACGTTTCCTAAGTGTAACTAGTTAAGCTAGAAGTTTGTAATTAATTAATGCAGTAAAATGAGAGATAAATACTTGGCAGTGCCATTGCACTTTCTGAGTTCTTCTGCTTCCTTCTGCTGCAGCTCAGGAAACAACTTTATGGTAACTATGGCAACCAACATGAATCATGGGAATAAAGCTATGATGCTTGATTTGCATTGGAATTTTTGCTAGCTGAATTAAAGGGAATTTCTTTGCGCTAGGTCAAGGTGAAAGCTGCAGCTATGTAGAATCCAGAGACTGCCCTTTCCAGACCCTGGTTAAGTGGCAAGGTGCCTGTTGGTTGCCATGTGAAAAGGAATTTCTTTTTCTGGGTCCGGGTTAGTGATCCAAGCTTTTTCCCTATATTTCTAGGGGTAAAGGCACAAACAGTTAATTTTTTAGATTAATATCTTGTGTCAAATGAAACTGAGGTGAATATCAGTACAGAATATTAATAGCTTATAGGGTAGAACAAAGGTCAATAGGTTAATTCTCCTGAATCAGCTGCTAAAGAATTCAGGGCTGCCCAGGCCTGCTTATCAATAAGGGCAGCCATGCTGTCTTCTACTCAGTGCCTGTCTTTTGAGGTTCTCATGTGGTCTATTTGCAAAACTCCTCTCTTTGTCAGATGTCCTGCAATAAAGGATAATTGTGGGTAATTATTTTTATATAGATTTGACTATTAGAACAAAGGTTTCTTTGATTGGGTGAATACTTTTACTCCAAGGCTCTACAGTGTGAGAAAAGTTCATCCAGCTACCAGAACAGAAAAAGTTATGCTCAATGAATGATTAATTACATTGCTGAGGATTTTTGGAATGAAACCCTCTATGGAAAGGGGGGTACACTATGACTTAACAAGGGTAATTTCATAAATGACAGTGACAGGTATTCAAAAGTCAGGTATTTCTGAAGCCCTACAAATGGGTTTCCTTACTGGATTCCTTCCATGAGTTAGTCTAGAGATTTTTAAGCTGTACTCTCACTATAAAGTCCTGTGGGCTTGCAGCAGAGAGTCGTACATATTCTAGGCAACAGGAAATGGTCTGTATGTCATAAAAGCAAAGATTTAGCAAAAAATACCTCAATACCCACTCCTACATTGATACACTTCTTCCAACAGGGACACACCTCCTAAGAGTATAATTCCTCTTGGATGCCATTTTATTTCAAACTACCATACTTGGTTAGAGGCACACTATGATATTTTCTATTTTTTGTGGGTACTGTGAAGGGGGTTTTAGCCCTGAGTTTTTCTTAGCCCATTATCATTTGTGTGAAGGAGGGCTACAGATTTTTAAGTTACTTTTGTAATCATCCACTTTCCTATAGGTGTATATCAGCTCTAGGGGTGCCCTGGTAGAATCTTGGGCCTTGGTTATGTAAACAATAATATCATCTGCCTTTAGGATACTTTGAGTTCTTCCTTTCTGGTTTTTCCCCTTGATATCTTTCAATTGTCTTGTTTCTCAATCTAAAACTTTAAGTACTTTCTTAAAAAGATACAGAGAGAGTTGACAGCCTTGTCTTGTTCATGATTTTATTGGAAGTGTTTTTAGGTTCTCTTCATATAATTTGATATTGGCTATTAGTTTGCTGTATATTGCCTTTATTATGTTTAGGTATGTCCCTTATATCCATATTCTCTCCAAGACATTTATCATGAAGGATTGCTATATTTGCAAAGGCCTTTCAGCATCAAATGAGATGATTACAAAGAGTTTCCTACTTTTAGTTTCATTATATGGTGGGTTACATTAACAGATTTTCTTATGTTGAACCATTTTAGATTCTCTGGAATTAGTTCCACTAGATCATATAGGATCCTTACTTTCTCCATATGATATTATTGTTACTAATACCCAGGATTTAAGGCCAATCCCCATTGCTTCTCTAAAGAGTACAATGAAGTTTTATGAGAGATAGATGTTAAACTTGTTTAAAACCAGTGCCTCCCTGAGCAGAACCGTAGGTTAATTTCAGAATCTTTTGCAAGGTTCAAAGCAAATCCCTGTCCTTCACCTTTCTGGAGTAGTAATAGCAGCATGCCAGAAAACACAGGATTTTTTGTCCAGTAGATGATCTTTGGAGTCCTGGGATTTAATAGAATTATCCGGAAGTGTTTTAGAGTCAAACTGAACTCTCCATTTGTTTTCACCTCATAAAACAGCCGTATTCCCAAGCTTTCAATGGCCAAGAATAACACCTGTGAAAAACAGCTGATCCTGCTACATATACACATGAGGAGGCTCCGAGGGTGTAGATACTAGATATGTGGTTGTACACATACAGATTGTCTGTCACCCATGGCCTGGGAGACAGATGTACACACTATGTTTTCTGCATCTCTTTCCAGTAATAACACACATTGTTAATGTATTTTGCCATGGCGATAAGGTAGTCTCAAATACAAACATGTCCCTGACACTGGGACAGGACAGCTGTCCAGATTAGCACCATCTGTTACTACTTGACTACAGGAAAGAATTTGCTAGACTTAATCCCAAAGGACCTGGAGCCATAAGGAGAACCTGTGGCTTCTGGTCCTCTTTTTAGGCTCCCTGATTTCCCTGTAAAGTCGCATACGCGCATACGCCCGTCAGAAGAGCTGGCTAAGGGCCTGGGCATTGGAGCAGCTGGGTTCTTCATAATGAGACTCAGAAGAAGATTCCCATTTGGCTAGTTGATGCTTAGGGACATTGTGTAGTCTTCTGGAGCTGGAGTTAGGTAACCTTGTGAGGCCTCTTCACATAGGTGCTTAGAACTCAACTCAGGTCCTCTGGAAGAGTAGCATGTGGTATTATACACTGGACCATATCTCTAGCCCTCCTTTATCATTATTTTCTTTTTTCCCTCTGTGGTCTCATTCAACCCCTGGGTTCACTTCCTGACTATCTGTCTGCATTCTGGTCAGCTGCAGCTAGGGCTTTGGGAGGGCAGAATGCCCTCGCTGTGTTTGAATGTTCCAAGTCCTAGAAATGGCTCAGACGCCTGCGAATGAATAGGAATGAGGGAGTTAATGAGTAAAGAATCATACAAGGGAACTTATTTGAAGGAATCTCATGTTGGTAGATAACAAAATAGATTAATGACATGGTTTAAGTTTTAATTTCCCATTACTTATGCATTTTAGATATGTGTGTGAGAGATAGTAGTAAAAACTTCTGAATTAAATCAGCCAATATACTTTACAGATATACTGGCCTCAGAATGGAAACCAGGACTTGTGTCATACTGGGGAAGGGATTTTGCTTTTATTTCCACAGGAGAAGAAAGGCTATGGATACCATCAAAGTTGATGAATATTTGACTTGAACAAGAGATACCTCATAATTAGAAGAGATGATATTTCATAAAATAGCATGGATGTTTAATCTTCCTACCTAGATTTAATCTACTACCCAAACTAGGTTGGTAGTTTAACCTACCTAGAAAACTATGAAACAGTTTTCACTTTATCAGATATAAAGAGAATGTTCCCCAAAATTAGGGTTGGTGAAGGATTGTGTTTCTGTCTTTTCAGAAGAATAAAGGTATCCAGATAAGGAATATGAAGACCACTGGAATAATGAGAGACCTGAAGAAAAATGACAAATTATCCAGAAAAAATGTCTCAAGAAAAGAGTAAATTGGCCCATTGGCATATCACATATCTAACAGGATAAAATTTCATAAATCTTTCCAAATGTTTGTTTCTGTGGTTTTCTACAGATATATAATGCCAGTGGTGTTTTTGTAGTTGCAGTAAAATTCAGGATTAAAGCTGGCTTTGAAATGTGCTAGACTTTGTTGACTCTCCATGGGAAGCCTTACCTTCCATGAGGAGTGGATGGGGGAAAGGTGGGAGGAGCAGGAGGACGGGAGGGAGTGGGAACTAGAATTGGCATGTAAAATGAGAAAAGATTTTTTTAAAATAGATAAATAAATAAATAAAATTTAAAAAACTGTCTTTGGAGTTGAAATGTGGCTCTCTTTTTCTCTAAATCCAAGCATGCTTACTAAAGTGAAATCCAAAATCTCTATCTCATGTCAGAAGAGCCACCTGATATGGGACATAAGAAAAAACAAATATTTAAGTACTATTTTATTGCCACTAATCTCATAATCCTTTGGTTTTATATTGTATCTTTAAAGCTTTTCTTAAGGCAAACATATTATCACAAAATTTATAAGATTAATATATATGTATTTTAAAGTTTTGTCATGATATTAATGGTCATTTTTGTACTCATTAATTCTAGGCAAAATCTTCATTTACCCTTCCTGTACATGATTTCAGGTTTGAGTCTCTATCAGTTTTTTTTGCATTTATTTCATGTTGAATTTATTCCCGTGCCATAAGTTTTTGTTTCTTCAGTTTCTTCTGGGATATCTTTTTCTTCTGTGCAACCTCCTCTTCTGGCTTTGGAACAATCTGTTCCTTTTCAGTGAGGATCATCTTGATGTGGCAGGGGGAGCTCATGTATGGGTTAATCCAGCCATGAGCTCTGTAAGTTCGTCTGCGCATCTTAGGTGCTTTGTTCACCTGGATGTGCTCAATGACCAGAGAGTCCACATCTAAACCCTTCAGTTCAGCATTGCTCTCTGCATTTTTCAGCATGTGCAGCAAAAATTCTGCACTCTTTTTTGGCACCGACCCTGTGTCCAGCCCCACTGTTTGGCCTGGGCGCACCTACCAACTCCACCATTGTACAGTCGGAATGGCACACACTGCTTCTTCAAAGTGACATCTTTCAGACACTTGGCGGCTTTTCGGATATGCATACCCTTGATGGCCTGGGCCGTTTCACGGGTGTTCTTAAAGTGAACCCGAAGGTTCGATCCTCTCGATTTGTATGATTTGGTAGGGTTTTCTGGGTCAAGAGAGTAGCAAACCATCTTCACGGGTCACCTTTGGCCACTTACAGGAAGAGTGAGTCTCTATCAGTTTTATGCAGTGAACCATGACCACACCAAACAGTGACCTTTGAATGATGAGGCCCCACAAAGATTCCTCCAGTACTATAATACCACTAAACTGAAAAATACCACCTAAAGATTGGCTTTCGACTACAAACTACTCAGAACAATTTTGAAATGGCTAGCTCATATGATCCAATCTCACAGACTACTTTAGTTAGGACTTGAGACAAGCCCATTACACAGAAACTATACAACAAGTGTGTAGAAGGAGCTGCGGCCGCTTCCCGCCGCCCTGCTCCTGAACGGCTAGCTTTACCCAAAATAATTACATGGAAACTGTATTCAGTTAAAAACTGCCTGGCCCATTAGTTCCAGCTTCTTATTGGCTAATTCTCACATCTTGCTTTAACCCATATTTGGTAATCTGTGTAGCACCACGAGGTGGTGGCATACCACGATAGATCTTAATCTGCATCAGTCTCAGAGAGGAAAAGCATGGCGACTGCCTCACTTCCCTTCTTCCCAGCATTCTGTTCTGTCTACGCGGCCTACCTAATTTTCTGTCCTATCAAAGGGCCAAGGCAGTTTTCTTTATTAACCAATGAAAGTAACACATAGACAGATGACCCTCCTCCACACAAGTGATAGAGCCACCTATCCCAGGACTTGACAACTAACCCCAAATTTTCTTTCCCAAATTTTCTTTCATATATATACCTATATATGTGTGTGTGTGTGTGTGTGTGTGTGTGTGTGCTTATTTTTCTTTTCAAAACAAGAACCCTGAATGTAATCTACTTTGTTTAGCTTTTTCCCTGACCATTACCAATAACAGCTTGTAACCAACCACTCTAAACAATGACAAACATTTATAACCCATTGAACTACCATTTTATCCCACTTACACCACCGCTTGGCAGGTATCATGTTCTTAAATTTACTTCCTGCAAGCCCAGACATCTATATCCAGCAAATTTTCCTTTCACCATTGATGGAGAAAACAAGATATTCTATGACAAAAACAGATTTAAACAATATGTATCCACAGATACAACCTTACAGAAAGCATTAGAAGAAAAACCTCAAGAAAAGAAAGCTAACACCAGCCACAATAACACAGACATGATAACCCTCCAACAACACAACTCAAAGAAGGGAAGCACACAAACACTATAACCAAAAGATAACCAGAGTTAAAAACCACTGGTTGTTAATATCACTTAATATCAATGGACTCAATTCACCTATAAAAAGCACAGGTTAAGAGATTGGATACGAAAACAGGATACAGTATTCTGCTGTTTAAAAGAAACACATCTCAACCTGAAAGACAGATACTACCTCAGAGTAAAGGGTTGGGATAAGTTTTTCCAATCAAATGGACCTAAAAAGCAAGTGGGTGTGGCTATTCTAATATCTAACAAAATTGATTGCAAACTAAAATCAATGAGAAGAGATGGAGAAGGACACTTTATAATCAAAACAGGAACAATTCATCAAAATGAGGTCTCAACCCTAAATATCTATGCCCCTAATATAAAAGCATGCACATATGTAAAAGAAACATTACTAAAACTCAAATCACACATCAAAGCCCACACACTAATAGTAGGATATTTCAACACTCCTATCTCACACCAATGGACAGATCAACCAGACAGAAACTTAACAGAGAAATAAGAGAACTAACAGATGTAGTGAATCAAATAGACTGAACAGACATCTATAGAACATTTCACCCAAACAGGAAAGAATATACTTTCTTCTCAGCATATCATGGAATCTTCTCGAAAATTGATCACATACTCACAAAGCAAACATCCACAGATACAAAAAAAAATAGAGTAACCACCTGTGTTTTATCATATTACCATGGAGTAAAGTTAGAATTTACCAATAATAGCACCCCCAGAAAGCCTACGAACCCATGGAAACTAAACAATCAACCACTGGACCACCACTGGGTCACAGAAGAAATAAAGAAAGAAATTAAAGTCTTCCTTGAATTCAATGAAAATAATGACACAACATACCCAAACCTATGTAACACTATGAAGGCGAAAGTTCATAGCACTAAGTGCCCACATAAAGAAAACGGAGAAAGCTCACAACAGAGACTTAACATCACACCAGAAAGCCCTAGAGAAAAAGAAGCAGACTCACCCAGGAGGAGAGGAAGACTGGAAATTATTAAACTGAAGTCGAAATCAACAAAATAGAAACACAGAAAACAATCCAAAGAATCAATGAAACAAAGAGCTGGTTCTTTGAGAAAATCAATAAGATAGACAAACCACCATCCAAACTAATCAAAAAGCATAGAGAGAATACTCAAATTAACAAAATAAGAAATGAAAAGGAGGACATAACAACAGACACTGAGGAAATTCATAGAATCATTATGTCTTACTACAAAAGCCTGTATGCCACAAAATTGAAAAATGTAAAAGAAATGGATAATTTTTTAGATAGAAACTATATACCAAAATTAAATTAATACCAGGTGAGCAGCAATTAAAGGCTCCTGGCCATCTCTCATTGTTCAGAACTTTGGTGACATTACTGATAAAGAATTGACCTTCACTCATAGTTATCATACATCTAGTCTCCCTCCCACCTTCAGAGACATCTGTCACTTTCCTCTTGGGATTAAATAAATACCATCTTCATAGAGCATTGAGAGCACAGGACAGACAGCATGCTCAGCTAGGTATTTTTGTCACAGGACACATAGTTATGATAAAGGCTCCCTCTGGTGTTAACAGACCTAAGGCAAGGACACAGCAGATATCAGCCCTCAGAAGAGCCATTGTTCTCTGAGGGTATGGGGATGCTTATCAGCATTGTTGCTCAATGTGTTCCTTGGAGGAGAAACATAAAGGGAAGTCAAGAGGGATACAGGGCAGTACTGAGAGTGGAGGGGACAAGGCAGTGCCTTGGACACATAATCTACCCCCAACAGCCCATTGTGTTCTGGGAAGTGTTCCTGTCTGAGAGGAAACCCAGCTCAGAGGAAAGAAGAACAGCAGAGACTGAGCTCCCTGCTGGAACTGAAGCTCTTCTCCTAAAGGGAGGATTGTGCAGTGAGAAGGGAGATGGAGGTGTCCTCTGTTCTTCTCTGCAGTGGGTGTACCTCATGGCAGGGGCTTCTGCTCACAGGTAAGAGTACACACTCTCCGACTGTGAGGGTAGAGAGAATCTCAGAAGCAGGCTGTAGTCTTCTAATGAGGGCAGGAACCTGAGAGAAGACTTGAGGTTTCTGTTTGAAGTCATGGGAAGAAGGTACAACGAGGGACCTTCTGTAATGAGGTCTGCTGCCCTCTTCTGGTCTGCAGACATACACAGACAGAATATTGTATACGTAATAAATAAATATTTAAAAAAAATAAAAAAAAAAGAAAATCATGTTGCTCACCAAGAAAGATGGACACATTTCTTTTCTCCCATCTAAGCTGAGCGATTGTCAAATAAACTCAACATTGATGGTTTTTCTCTGCTCCCTTCCAGCCTCTCTTTTAACATGCTGGCACCTGTCCACAGCCATCAAAGTCAGAATTGAATCTGTCCCACCCCAAGTGGTTGAAGGAGAAAACGTTCTTCTTTTTGTCAATGGTCTGCCAAAGAGTTCTAAAGCTTTAGTCTGGTCCAAAAGTGTGGAAAATATGGACCATGGAATTGGAACGTATTTCTTGGACAAAAACTTAAGTGTACCAGGGCCTTTTCACAGTGGTAGAGAGACAGTATACAGCAATGGATCCCTGCTGCTGAGAAATGTCACCAAGAAGGATACAGGATTCTATATCCTACGAATCTTAGATAGAAATGTATTTATTGTGTCAACAGCAACCATGTACCTTCACGTGCACAGTAAGTGATTTTGTGAATTCTGGGTTCTGGGTGGATTTCATTTCACTGGACACACACAGTAGAGTGGCCTGTTCCTCTTTCCCCTGTGCACTGCAACCCAATTTTGTGCTTTGAGTATTCAGTGCAGGATATGCACAGTGTAGAGTAATGACAATAGATCACAGTCCTTCATTTGACTTCTCTTTACAGGCAGGTGGACAGATGGTGGGTAACTCAGTCTAGGATAACAATAACAGGTTATGTCTAGACTCCCAGGGTTCTCAAAAGAGTGTGTCCTTGAGAAAGATCCCAAAGGAATCAACATTGGGTGCTTACCTCCACCAAGAAGGACAGGGAGTAACTCACATACCTAGGTTTAGCAGTGAACATGGGGCCTCATCTTAGTCAGATCCAAAAGTTCAAATTCGGTTGGATCTCTCTCTTCCCTTCTAGCCATCTTTTGGACTTGTGGGCGCCATGTCACCTCTGCCAAACCTACTATTGAATCAGTGCCACCCTGCATTACTGAAGGGGGAAGTGTTCTTCTACTCTTTCATAATCCACCAGAGAATATTAAAGCCCTTGCCTGGTTCAAATGGATGACTGCGTCCAAGAAACTTGAGGTTGCCCGATATATACCAGGCAGGAAAGCAACTGTGTGGGGGCCTGCATACAGTGGCAGAGAGACATTGCACAGTGATGGATCCCTGCTGCTTCATGGTGTCACTCAGAAAGACCCTGGACTGTACACTTTAGCTATTCTGAGAACAGATTTGAAAAGTGAAGAAGCACAGATACAACTCCAGGTCCACAGTAAGTGATTCTCTGTGATTGTTCAGTACCTGGTAGGCCTTAGACATACAGGACTGCCATGGCTGGCCTAGCTGCCCTTCTCCTCTATGTTGTGTTCCCAGGGGGAGATTTGTGCACTTAATGTAGGTCACACCAGTAGAGACAAATGGCCACAGCTCAACTTCCATCTTCTGAGTCCATCTGCATCAAGGAAGACATTGATAGAAAACAACTCTGTCTAAGATGTCAGAGTCAGACCAGTTTCTTGTGAATGTAGATCAGGGAACCCTGAATTCTGTCATCTTTCCAAGATTGGACTAAAGTGACACCGGGGCGCATTTTCTAGTGTTCTACTCTTACATCCTTTCAAGGCTGATAGGGAAAATGGAACATCCATGTCAAACTAGGGTATTTATTAGCTCCAAATTGAGAGTGTCGCGAATAAAATCCAGGTACAGAGACCATGGAGGAGTGCTTCCATTTGGCTTGCTCTTCATGCTTGCTCCAACAACTCTCTTATATCACCCAAGATTCCTTGCCCAATGCTTGAACTACCTGTATTGGTCTGAATTCTTTTGCATCAATTCCAAATTTAAAAATATGTCCTGTAGCTTAGCCCACCAGCTAATCTGGTGGTGGAGTTTTAAACTGAGACCTTTTCTTGCCAAATGACTGTAGCTGTGTCAAGTTGACATAAAACCATTCAGCCTATTACTCAAGCATTTTAAAGACATGAACCTGCCTTGAAGATCAGACTGCTCTCCAGGTTCCACATAGCACCAAATCTAATGGATACTTGACAGAGCAAGCACATCTATTATTGAAGTCATAGGTTGAGTGTTGCTTCAAAGTAAAAAAAGAAAAATCCTACAATGTGAAATTTCCAGGCCTGTTGAGTTCAGAGGAGTCATCATCTCGAACCCCAGTGTTCATGTGTGTGCAGTGTCTGAGAGCAGTGAGGGAGCAGCCATATACACACCCCAGGGTCAGTTCCATGCATAGGACACGACGGTATCAGGGGCACTGTTGGAAAAAAGGAGGTCATGTATCTACTTTCTACTAAGTTGGATACACACACACACACACACACACACACCTGCAACTCTAGGTTGAGTGATGAATCCATCCGATCAGGATGGAGTTTAACATCTTTTCACCAAGAACAATGATCCCCATGTGATGCCTTTTTTTTTTTCTCTTTTCCCTCCCAGCTTCTCATTCTCAGCTCTGCAACCCTTTCACTTCTTCCCAACTCAGGATCCAACCGGTGCCTCGCTATGCAGCTGAAGGGGAAGGCGTAGTTCTCCAAGTTCATAATCTTCCAGAAGATATGAAAGCCTTTTCCTGGCATAAATCAAAGTATAGGAACCCGTTTCGTAAAGTTGTAGAATACATGAGAGCCACGAATTCCATCATCTGGGGGCCTGAAGTCAGAAGAAGAGATATAGTGTACAATAATGGATCCCTGATGCTCCAGGATCTCACTGAGAAAGATGCAGGGATCTACACACTAGCAGTTTTAAACAAAGATTCCAAAATTGAAAAAGCATACGTGGAATTTTATGTAAAGAGTAAGTGACTCTCTATGGTCTCCAACTGCTTGAAGAGTCTGATCCCACTTCATACACTAACATGTCAGGACTGGGCTGTTACTGAGCTCTCCTCCAGTGCATTGTGTCCCTGCACTGGGGTTTGGGTGTCTACTGCAGGACACACATGGGGTAGATAAACTGAAATGGATCAGAACCCCACAATTGTCTTTTCTTACAGAAAGGAGGAACTTTCATACAGAAAGGTGTAAACTCAGCCCCAGGATATCAGCTTCAGTCCAGACACTTGGAGCTCTCACCATGCACATGACCCCGAAAGATTCTGTTGGAGTCAGGCAGTTCTTGGATAGTTAAATCTTAGGGTTCTAACAGAGAGAACCAGAAAGCCCCAACTCCACAACTTTGCTCCAGGCTGGACTCAAGGTGACACTGGGGAGATTTTTGCAGCTGTTTGTCTAGATTTTCATCAGAGTCACAGGGAACAAGGCTTTACTGACTGTCCAAGTCATGGGACCTACGATCCTAAAGTGCAAACCAGCTGTCTACTGCCATGACAGTTGCAGTTTGGTCGGTCACCTGTGTGTCTCCTTTTCCTATGACTCAGTGGACAGGTGTCTGGGCCATTAGCCTAATGTTCTGAAGGGTTTATGAGACTTCACTGGAAGTTCAAGGCACCAAGGGAAGAAATTGAAGAGGTAGTTACTCCCCATTTCTCCTTCACCTCAGGAATCCAGACTAGGGAATTGTTTTCTGCAGCTAAATAGTAACAGAAGCTGTTGATGTCACCAGTTCCCCCATCCCAAGCTTAGACCTTTGCTCATAACTAAGCTTAACTCATGGACATGGCAATGATCATGCATGGTGTGCCCTATTCCAGTGAAACGGGGACACAGAAAACAGTGCCTGAATCAGGGTCCATTAGTCCCTGGGTGGCAGATCCAAAACAAAATTTATGTGTCTAACCACAGCTACAAATTCTCCCTCCTGGAAGATCTATAAAGTCTGAACTAAAGAGAGTCTGGTTGGACTCTCTGGATGACTGCCATTTGTATTCTCTGTTTCTTCACAGAGCCTGTGACACAGCCCTTTGTGCATATCAGTGACAGCACAGTCACAGGAGGTACATCTGTGATCTTCACTTGCATTTTACCCGACACTGATGTCTCCATCCGTTGGATCTTCAATAACAAGAGTATGCCTCACCTAGGAAGGATGACTCTGTCCCCAACAAAGTGTGGACTCAAAATAGATCCTGTCAGGAGTGAGGATGCTGGAGAATACAAGTGTGAGGTCTCCAACCAAGTCAGTAGGAAGACCAGTCTCCCAGTCTCTTGGCCGTGATGAGTGAGTGACCTCTCCTCCCATTCCAGGGTAGAATGCTGACATTTATTTAATCAATGGGTACAAATGTAGAAAAATTATGTGGTGAAAATGATTAGGTACTACTCAGGTTTAGTCAGCATGGTGACTCACGCCTATAGTCCTGGAATACATGTGTGTACAAGGGAAGGCCAGGAATTCTAATGATGCTGTCTTAAAAAGAATTTAAAGACATCAACAAAAATCTAAAGCCTCAAAAGCTGAGCTTGTGGTTCAAATATATAACAATCTCTCAGTATTCATGAAAACTAATTTCAGGAGCCCTAAAGCTTTTGTATGCCCTAAGTATACTCTGAAAGTGATGCATTGTTTTCTTTGAGAAAAACATCCTCTCATATGATCAAACACATTCCCCATTTCACTACTTCACCTAAACCGAACGTGCCTGCACACCAGCCAGCCATGTGAAGTGAGGAAGAGTGGCAGGAGAAGGGTCTGTCTATTTTCACTGTGGTCATCGCTGGTTTCTAAACAGCTTTGATCCATTTTGTTTGATGCATAGAAGTAACATCCTTCACATAAGGGCAGATCACACTGTTTTCATCCTGAAAGTGGCCTTCACAGTGGGATTTTGAACATAAGTGTTTTTCTGTTAATATGTATTTCTTTCCTTTTTATTTTCCTCTCATATATTACATACTGACCTCAGTTACCTCCTCCACCCACTCCTTTTTAAATTCCACTTTCCCTCTATCCCAGATCCATTCCTCTTCTCTTTCCCTTCAAAAATGATAGGGATATCTACAGAACATGGCATATCAAGTTATGTTAGACTTGCCACCATCCCTCATATCAGAGTTTAGAGAGGCAACCCAGTAGGAAGAAAAGGGTCCAAAGGCCGGCAAAAGTGTCAGAGATGTCCCCTATTTCCACCTTTAGGAGTTCCTGAAGAATCTGCATTACCATAACTTATACTCTAAGGCCCTAGCTCAAACTCATACCAGGTCTGTGATTATCACTTCGGTCTCTGTGATCCTCTATAATCCCTGCTCAGTTGTTTCTGTGGTCCATGTGTTCATGGCATCCTTGACCTCTCTGGTTCCTATGATCCATCCTTCCACTATTCTTTGGGGTTCCCCAGGTTCTGCCAAATGTTTGTCTGTATATCTCTGCATCTGTTTTCATATTTTTCGGGATGATGGCACTCTGATAACCATTAGGCTGGACACTGATCTTCTAGTATAACAAAAGTTCATTAGTCAGCATTTCATTGAAATATTTTTTTCGGTTGTGTTTGTTTCTCTTCTTAATTTCTGGGCTGTCAAGCCTCTGTCTACTTCCTAGCGACCTAGGCAAGGTCAGGTCTGGTCTCCCTCTTATGGCATGGACTTTAATTTGTATCAGTTATTAGTTGGCCAATCCAACAATTTCTCTTCAAACATTACCCCTGTAAATATTTCAGCATAGACAATTTGTATATCAAATGTTTTGTGGCTGGATTGGTGTCCCAGTCCCTTTGTTAAAGTCTTCTGTGGTTACAGTAGATGACTGGTTCAGGTAACCTATGCCTCAGTACCTGGAGTCTTTATAGGGTCATTCTTGTAGCTTCCAGGGAGATTCCACTTGCTCACATCCTAACCTACCCCAATCCATCCACAAATCTTTTATATTTCTTTCTCGAAGGGAGGTACAGGTGCCCTAAATTGAATCTTCCTTGCCACTTAGCTTCTCTATGCATGTGACCAAACAGGGAATCTATTGTTTTGTGTGCAATATTAGTTTACAGTAGTAGATCTCAGATGGGTGTGTTTGTTCACAAGTTCCAGAAACTACGGTAGAATCTTTAGGATTAAAACAATACGTTCATGCCATCTGCAGATCTATTGTACACACAATTATTTGTCCAAATTTCATTTATTTGTGCTGTGTAATTTTTTGTTTAGGATATCTAAGAGAATACTGAAGAAAAGTGGCCGCCACAGCATCCTTGTAATGTGTTTCATTCATCCTTAGAATGAAAGTTATCTGTGTCCCCAGTGAGTACCGAGCTGGCAGTGGTTTTTCACATGTGCCTCCAATGCACTGGCCTCTCTTATACCCTTCATTTGTCTGTTTTCATTATTAAAAATTTTCACTTTTGTCAAATTTCTTTATTGATTCAGTTTTAAGATCTGTATTGTGTTTTATCATGTATCCATCTCTGTAGGTTCTGGGCTTCTGGGTATTTGTCTGTTTCATGTAAGTCACACTACTATTACCTCTATCACTGTTGAGTAGTCATGGAAGTTTTAGCAATCTGAAAAACTGATAGGAAGTTCTCAAATTTCACTACCAGTGTTAATAGTATTACTACTTTAAAAACAAAGTTCATCTAATTAAATATTGAAATGCCATTAATCACTTTGATGAAGGAACTTTTTCCCTTTTATTGAAAATATATTCTTTTCTCATACAATAAACACTGTTTATAGATTCCCCTCTCTTAACCCTTCTCAGTTCCTACCAACCTCCCTATCATTGGGGTCCACTCCCTTTCTTTTTCTCTTTAGAGAAGAATAGGACCCTAAGAGATAACAAAAAATTACAAAATCAAATATAATGATATGAAACAAAATTATCACATTGGTGTTAGACCTTGGCACCCAACAGGATCAAAAGTTTCCCAAGAGCAGACACAAGGGTTAGAAACTAACTTGCTCTCAGAGTCAGGAGTCTCATAAAAATACTAAACTAATAGCTGTAATATACCTGCATAAGACCTGATGCTGACTCATGTAGTCCCTGCTCATGCTGATATGGTAAAGGAACCTCTTCTCTGAGGACTAGACTTTATAGTACTTGAACATTGTATGAAAGCTGGCAACAGAGGAAAACAGTGATTTGTCCACTTCAGTTGTGATTCCTACGAACTACAGCAATTACCAGCATGAAAGATAACCCTATATGTTCAAGAGTGACCATTATCCCTGGAAGGTAATCAAAAACTGTGTAATAGGATGCCAGGCTGCTCAAAAGGAAGGAATCTTGACTGGTACTGGAATATAATCAACTGTACATGGATAGTGATTTTATAGATCCTAGAGGATATCTATAATGACCACTTTCCTAAGCCAGTTTAATTTCTAGGTTTATTTTAAATATATATCCTTATTCCCACAGGCAAGTGTAGCTCTAGCCCTACACTAAAAATGTGTTTTTTTTGCACAGAGGCCATCAAAGAAATGCAAAACTAATCCAAATGCAATAAACAATGGCTACTTTGTGTTATGTGTAGGAATATTCCCCATAGACTCACATGTTTGAGTGCTTAGCCCTTATGAAGTTGTACCAGCAGGAGGTGTGGCAAAACCTTCATTTTTATTTAACAGAAAAGGGGAAATGGTGTGGGAGGTCCTTATGTACATGTGTTGCTTTTTATGGTTAATGAATAAAGAAGTGGTCTTTTACCTGGCAGAGAAGAATAGAGGTAGGTGGGGAAATCTAAACTGAAAGTAGGAAGAAAGAAGGCAGAGTTAGGGGATATCATGTAGCCAAGCCAGAGACAGATGCTAGACAGAACCTTGTCAGTAAGCCACAGCCCTGTGGCAATACACAGATTAATAGAAATGAGTTAAATTAAGATGTAAGTGCTAGCCAATAAAGATAGAGCTAATAGGTCAAACAGTGACTTAATTAATACAGTTTCTGTGTGGTTATTTCAGGATTGAGTAGCCAGGAACAAACAAGTATCCTCCTATTACATAGCCCTATACTAAAAATGCCCTTTTCTGTAGAGAGGGCATCAAAGAAATCCAAGACTAATCCAAAAACAGTGAACAACAGCTGCTTAGAAATATGTATAGAAATATTCCCCATAGACTCACATGTTTGAATGCTTGGCCCTTATGAAGTTGTATCACCAAGAGGTGTGGCCTTGTTAGGGTGTTTGTACCCTTGTTGGAAAAGGTTTGTCACTGTGGATGCAGGCTTTGAAGTATCGTGTGGTCAAACTACCCCCAGTGTGTCATACTGTCTCCAGCTTCCTGTGGAGCAAGGTATGGAACTCTCAGCTCTTTCTCCAGCACCATGCCCACCTGCATGTCACCATACACCACCATACTTTTCACTATGATGGTAATAGGCTAAATCTTTGAAACTTTAGCCCAGCCCTGATTAAATGTTTTTCTTAGTAAGAGTTGTTGTCATGACCTTGGTGTCACTTCACAGCATTAAAATCCTAAGCAAGATAGATACCATGGTGTGTTCAGTCCTACCTGATCTATCTATAGCACAACTCCCTTGCTCTGGCACATCCTAGAAAAGAACTGGAAATACTGTCACAGGCAGAAGATCATGATGTCTTCTGTTAGATTGTGTCTTCTATATATTATGAGATAACTACACCCAAGAAAAGTCAACCATATGGCTGCATAAATAGACCTGAAAAATGATAACATCAATTGAAATTATAGAATACATGATGAAACCTCAAGAGTTTCCACTCCTACATAAAGATGTCCAGTAGTTAATGAGCTCTGAGAGAGGGAGAGTCAGTGTTCTTTAGGGATGAGACCCCTTAAAAATAATCTAATACCGCAAGGTCACCCGTGGACACATATACACATGGGCAATATTAAATGGACCTATCAAATTGTATTTATATCATTATTGATTTATACATAAATATGTTTTTAATAATTAAAGAAAAACCCATGAAGTTCAGAGGGTGTGGAAAGTCCCAAGAGGATGCCGAGTAGGAGAGGGTGGGATGGAAAGGATGTAATTCAAGCACAATGTGTATGTAGGAAATTCTAAAAAGTACTTTTAAAAACTTTAAAAGTAAACATAAGAGAGAGCTAGGGAGAGTGAGAGAATGAGAAATAGCTACTAAGAGAGTGATCATGATGGGAGGATGAGGAGCCTCTTCTAATAATCCCCTCCATTTCTTGGCAACATCTTGGATCAGTATTTTCTTGATGCCCAGGAGAAAAGAAAGGTCTGATATTTTATCATCCTTCAGCAGTGGTGGGGTGTTTTATACCATATGATGTAGTTCAGTGTAGTGTAAGTGAAAAGGAGCATGGAGCAGCCAGGTATTGTAAACTGTGATTAGTCAGGTCAAAGAACAGACAGTTTCTACACTCTGCCCAAGAGTAAGCTGCTCCCTTGCTCTTGAATTGGGAGGATCAACATATTAAAAATGGCAATTTTACCAAAGGCAATCTATAGATTCAATGCAATCCCCATCAATGTCCCATCAAAATTCTTCACAGATCTGGAGAAGACAATAATCAACTTTATATGGAAAAACAAAAAACCCAGGATAGCCAAAACAATCTTATACAATACAGGATCTTCTGGAGGCGTTACCATCCCTGACTTCAAACTCTATTACAGAGCTACAGTATTGAAAACAGCTTGGTATTGGCATAAAAACAGAAGTCAACCAATGGAATTGAATAGAAGACCCGGATTTTAACCCACAATCCTATGAACACCTGATTTTTGATAAAGGAGCTAAAATTATACAATGGAAGAAAGAAAGCATCTTCAACAAATGGTGCTGGCATAACTGGATGTCAACCTGTAGAAGAATGAAAATAGATCCATATCTATCACCATGCACAAAACTCAAGTCCAAATGGATCAAAGACCTCAATATCAATCTGAACACACTGAACCTATAGAGGAGAAAGTAGGAAGTACTCTACAACATATGGGCACAGGAGATTGCTTTCTATGTATAACCCTAGCAGCACAGACATTAAGGGCAACATTGAATAAATGGGACTTACTGAAACTGAGAAGCTTCTGTAAAGCAAAGGACACTGTCACTAAGACAAAAAGGCAACCCACTGACTGGGAGAAGATCTTCACCAACCCTGCAACAGACAAAGGTCTGATGTCCAAAATATATAAAGAACTCAAGAAACTAGACTTTAAAATGTTAATTAACCCAATTGAAAAATGGGGCACTGAACTGAACTGAGAATTCTCTACAGAAGAAGTTCAAATGGCCAAAAGACACTTAAGGCAATCATTGTTTTTAATCACTGAGACATAACTCCAGCCATTCCAGGTGAACGTTTTCAGAGGCAGATCTGACTGGTAGATGGTAGAGAGCTAGAACTTGCTGGAACCCTAGGTGAAGGGGACAGTTTTGTTTGGCAGATCATGACTACAAATTTGGGATGCTTACTTATTCCATATGAGACCATTGTTACTAAAACCTGTGATCTAAGGCCAGTCACTGAAAGGGTTATACAAAGAGCACAATAGGGTAAGATAAGAGGCAGATGCTAAAGTGGTTTTAGGTATGAGACTTCTTCAACAGAAAGTCCCTGTGCTAGATACAGTATCTACTTGAAGGAACAAATAAAGACATGTGTTTAACCTTCCAGTATTAGTCATTATGACACACAAGGAAACACATGATTTCCTGTCTGGTATGTTTGCTTGGGGGCCTGAAAATTCTGCAGAAATTCTCCAAAGGCAGGCAGATTAATTCTAGAGTAAAATATAACTGTCTGTTTGCTTTCATTTCCTAGACCATAATCCCCACTCCTTATTGATGATCAAGTTTAATGTGTCTGAAGACCAGCTCAGTCCCTTTCACAGACATCTGAGAAGGCCTCCAGGGTGGAGACACTGGATATGTAGCTGTAGACAGATAGCTTGTGCTTCACATTTGCTAGCCATGATCTGTGTGAGCCTAGTTTGGTAACTGTGCTTTCTGTCTCAGTATTCCCATGACATCACATGTGGTAAATGAGTGTGGCCACAGCAATACCTAAGTGCAAACACGGCCCCGACATTGGGACAGGACAGCTGTTCATATCAGCCATATCTGTTACTACTTACCTATAGGAGAGAATTCCCTAGACTTAGTCCCTGAGGACATGCAGTCATTAGGACAACTTGTGCTGTCGATTCCTTCTTTTGCAGATCATGACATTCCCGTGAAGTCTCAAAAGCCCATGAGAACAGTTGGCATATTCTTTTGTGTTTGGGTGAAATGTTCTGTAGTTTTCTGTTAAGTCCATTTGAGTCACAACATCTGTTAATTTTCTTATTTCTCTCTTAAGTTTCTGTCTGTTTGACCTGTCCATTGTGGAGAGTGGGGGTGTTAAACTTTCCTACTATTAGTGTTTGATGTGCAATTTAAGCTTTAGTAATATTTCTTTTGCATATGTGTGTGCCTTTTTATTTTGGGTATAGATGTTCAGGACTGAGATTTCATCTTGATGGATTCTTCCTGCGATGAGTATAAAGTGTCCTTCTCCTTCTCTTTTGATTGATTTTAGTTTGAAGTCTATTTTGTTAGGTATTAAGATAGCTACACCTGCTTGTTTCTTAGGTCCATTTGATTGGGAAATCATTCCTGTACCCTGAGGTAATTCTGTCTTTGAGGTTGAGGTGTGTTTCTTGTACATAGCAGAAGGAAGGATCATGCTTTTGCATCCCCTAGTCTCTGTCTTTTTATAGGTGTATCAAGTCCATTGATATTAAGAGATATTAATGACCAATTACTGTTATTTCATGTTATTTTTTGGTGGTAGTGTTTGTGTGTTTTCATTATTTGGTGTTTGCCGGTATGAAGTTACCTGTTGCCCGTGTTTTTGTGGGTGCAATTAGATGCCTTGGGTTGGAGTTTCCTTCTAGTACTTTCTGTAGGTTTGGATTTGTGGGTAGTTAATGTTTTGTCATGGAATTTCTTGTTTTCTCCATCGATGGTGATTGAACACTTTGCTTGATATAGTGGTCTGGGACGGTATCATTTTCTCTTGGTATCTCCAGCACATCTGTCCAGGAACGTCTGTCTTTCACGGTTTCCATTGAGAAATCAGGTATAATTTTGATAGGTCTGCCTTTATATGTTACTCAGCCTTTTTCCTATGCAGTTCTTAATATTTTTTCTTTATTCTGTATGGCTTATGTTTTGATTATTATATGGTGATGGGACTTTATTTTTGTTCCAGTCTATTTGGTGTTCTGTAAGCTTCTTGTACCTTCATAGGTTCCTTAGGTTGAGAAAGTTTTCTTTTCTTTTTTTTAAAAAAAATTCTAATAAGCATTTAATGATGTATATCTAAAATAATTTACATTTCTGTGTAATTATTAAAACACATCAAAATTAAAATATATAATAAAACAGTTACAACACCCCAGATGCCCTCTTTTATCTTCTCCTAGATAGTATTAACCAGAAAAAAACCGTTATTTCAACTTTCTTACTTAGATCAGTTTTGCCAGATCTAATTTTGTACAACTGAAATTATAATAGGATTGTATATTTGTATATATTGTATATTTGGCCTGGATACTTTTTAAATTAATTATTCCTGAAGAGCTTATTTTTTATTACTTAAAAAAAAAACCAATCTAATTCTCACTCCCTCCCCTCCTCCCAGTCCCCTCTTTCTCCCTTCACAGACCCTTCCACACCCCTCCAACACTAAGGGAGTGCCATGCACCCCACCCTGTGGAAAGTCCAAGGCCCTCCCTACTACGTCAAGGTTGAGCAAGGTTTACATCCAAAAAGAATAGAATCCCATGATGCCATTATATGCAAGTAGAGACATATCTCAGTGTCACTATTAGTGGCCCCTCAGTCTGCCCCAGCTGTCAACCCCCTTCAGAGGGGCTTGGTTTTTCCCATGCTCATTTACTCCCAGTCCAGTTGGAGTTGGTGGGCTCCCATTAGCTCAAGCAAACTGTCTCAGTGGATGACCCCCTCATGGTCTTGAATTCCTTGCTCATACTCTCACTCCTTCCACTCTTCAACTGGATCTTGGGAGCTCAGTCCAGTGCTCCAATGTGGGTCATTGCCTCTGTTCCCATCTGTTGTTAGACAAAGGTTCTGTGGTGATATTTAAGATAATCATCAGTCTGACTACAGGGATAAGGTCAGTTCAGACACCCTCTCCTCTATTGCTTAGGGTCTTAGCTGGGGTCATCCCTGTTGGTTCTTGGGCATTTTTCTAGAGTCAGGTTTCTTGCTTACTCCATAATGGCTCTCTCATCAAGACATCTCTTTCCTTATATCTTATATATGTCCTTCCTCCATCTTGACTATCCCATTCCCTCAGGTTCTCCTCAACTCCCCTTCTCCCCTTCCTTCTAACTCCTGCCACACTACTCCCAAATTTTTGACTGATTCCAATTTCCAGGTGGGTCTATATATGTTTTTTTTGGGTTCACCTTATTACTTAGCTTATATAGGATAATGTTTTCTAATTCCATCCATTTGCATGCAAAATTCAAGATGTTATTATTTTTTACTGCTGAGTATTACTCTAATGTGTAGATGTGCCACATTTTCTTTATCCATTCTTCAGTTGAGGGGCATCTAGGTTGTTTCCAGGTTCTGGCTATTACAAATAATGCTGCTATGAACATAGTTGAACAAATGATCTTGTAGTATGATTGGGCATCTCTTGGGTATATTCCCAAAAGTGGAATTGCTAGGTCATGAGGTAGGTTGCCTCCCAGTTTCCTGAGAAACCGCCACACTGCTTTCAAAAGTGGTTGTACAAGTTTGCATTCCCACCAGCAATGGATGCGTGTTCCCCTTGCTCCACATCTTCTCCAGCATAAGCTATCATTAGTGTTTTAGATCTTAGCCATTGAGACAGGTGTAAGATGGTATCTCAAAGTTGTTTTGATTTGCATTTCCCTGATAGCTAAGGAAGAAGAACATTTCCTTAAGTATCTTTTGACTATTTGATATTTTTTTCTGATGAGAATTCTCTGTTTAGTTCAGTACACCACTTTTTAATTGGGTTATTTGGAAATTTAATGTCTAATTTCTCAAGTTCTTTATATATTTTGGAGATCAGTCCTTTGTCTGATGTGAGGTTAGTGAAGAATTTTTTTTCCATTCAGTAGGCTGCCTTTTTGTCTTATTGACTGTATCCTTTGCTTTATAGAAACTTCCCAGTTTCAGGAGGTCCCATTTATTTATTGGTGCCTTATTGTCTGTGCTACTGGGGTTATATATAGGAAGTGGTCTGCTGTGCCCATGCATTGAAGATTACTTCCCATTTTTTTCTCTATCAGGTTCAGTGTGGTTGGATATATATTGAGGTCTTTATTCCATTTGGACTTGAGTTTTGTGCATGGTGACAGATAAGAATCTATTTTCATTCTTCTACAGGTTGATATCCAGTTATGCCAGCACCATTTGTTGAAGATGCTTTCTTTCTTCCATTGTATCTTTTTTTATTCTTTGTCAAAAATCAGGTGTTTGGGAACCACCGACAGGAGGCAGTGCGGTGAAACCACCTACGTGAGGTGACCGGGACTGGCACTGCCAGACAGCGCAGGTGGCCGGCGCTCAACAGATCGCCCCATGACAATTAAAGAGGTAGGCCTAGGTTGGCGAGGTTCCTGGCAAATGGGGAGACTGGTCTTGTTTCTGAAGACCCCTCTGAGGGGTGAGAGGGATCTTGGCCCCCGGCAGAAGCCAGAAATCAGAGCAAGGGCATTTTGTAAGAGGAGCCTCCGGCCAGCAGAGAAACCGCATCTTTAGGAGGAGATGGGCAGGCGCCAAAGTAAAAATTCACACAATAATCTGAAAAACAACATGAAAACACCGTAACCCAAAGATATTACAAAAGAAGGACTTGAACACCGTAACAAAGAAGAAGTGGAAAAAAATGACTTTATGAAAGCAATAGAGTCCCTTAAACAACATGTAAAAAACATCCTTATAGAAATGGATGAGAAGTATAACAAAAAGTTTGAAGAATTAAGTCAATACATACATGAGACCCTGGGAAACAAAGAAAAAACGAACAAACAGGTAATGGAAACAGTTCAAGAACTGAAAACTGAAATGGAAGCAAGGAAGAAAACACAATCTGAAGACCAGCTGGATATGGAAAATCTGGGTCAGCGAGCAGAGTCTACAGAAACAAGCATAATCAATAGAATACAAGAGATAGAAGAAGGAATCTCAGATTCAGAGGACACCATAGAGAAAATAAACGCACTGATCAAAGAAAACAGCAAAGCCAACAAATTCTCATCACAAAACATTCAGGAAATTTGGGACACAATAAAAAGACCAAACCTAAGAATAATTGGAATAGAAGAAGGTGAAGAATCACAGCTCAAAGGCCCAGAAAATATTTTTAACAAAATTATGGAAGAAAACTTTCCCAACATAAAGAAAGATGTTCCCTTGATCATTGAAGAAGCATACAGACACCAAACAGACTAGATCAAAGAAAAACATCCCCTCGCCATATAATAATCAAAACACAAAATATACAGGTTAAAGAAAGAATATTAAGAGCTGCAAAGGAAAAAGGCCAAGTAACTTATAAAGGTAAACCGATCAGACTTACTCCTGACTTCTCTATGGAAACCATGAAAGCCAGAAGATCCTGGATAGAGATACTTCAAAAACTGAGAGACCATGGATGCAAACCCAAACGTCTTTACCCAGCAAGCTAGTGTTCACTATCAATGGAGAAAACAAGACATTCCAGGATAAGAACAAATTTAAACAATACGTAGCCACAAATCCAGCGCTACAGAAAGTAATAGAAGGAAAATCGCAACCCAAGGAATCCAACATTGCCAACAACGACTACAATAAATCAGGCATCTAGAGAACCTTCACCAGCACAACTCAAAGAAGGACACACACAAACTCTACTACCAAAAACAATATAACCGGAATAAACAACCACTGGTCATTAATATCACTTAATATTAATGGTCTCAACTCACCTATAAAAAGGCACAGGCTAAGAGATTGGATACATAAACAGGATCCAACATTCTGCTGTTTGCAAGAAACACATCTCAACCACAAAGACAGGCATCTACTCAGAATAAAAGGATGGGAAAAGGTCTTTCAAACAAATGGCCCTAGTAAAAAAGCAGGTGTGGCCATACTAATTTCTAACAAAACTGACTTCAAACTAAAATCAATCAGGAGGGATCGAGATGGGCACTTTATACTCATAACAGGAACAATTCATTAGGACGACATCTCAATCCTGAATGTCTATGCCCCTAATATAAAAGCATCCACTTATGTAAAAGAAATATTAGTAGAACTTAAGGCAGACATCAAACCACACACATTAGTAGTAAGAGATTTCAACATACCTCTCTCTCCAATGGACAGGTCAAACAGACAGAAACCTAATAGAGAATTAAGAGAATTACTGGAGGTAATGAACCAAATGGCCTTAACAGACATCTATAGAACACTCCACCGAAAAAGGAAAGACTATACCTTCTTCTCTGCAGCTCATGGGACCTTCTCAAAAATTGACCATATACTCGGAAACAAAGGAAACCTCCACAGATATAAAAGAATATCAGTGTCCACCTGTGTCTTATGAGATCACCACGGATTAAAGTTAGAAGGCAACAACAATGCTACCCCCAGAAAGCTGACAAACTCATGGAAATTGAACAATCAACTACTGACCCACACCTGGGTCAAGGAAGAAATTAAGAAAGAAATTAAAGTCTTCCTTGAACTTAATGAAAATAAAGAGACAACATACTCAAACCTATGGGACATGATGAAAGCAGTGCTAAGAGGAAAGTTCATAGCACTAAGTGTCCACTTAAAGAAAACAGAGAAAGCATACATTGGGGACTTAACAGCACACCTGAAAGCTTTAGAAAAAAAAGAAGCAGATGTACCCAGAAGGAGTAGAAGACTGGAAATAATCAAACTGAGGGCAGAAATCAACAAAATAGAAACACAGAAAACAGTCTAAAGAATCAATGAAACAAAAAGTTGGTTTTTAGAGAAAATCAACAAGTTCGACTAATTAAACAACAGAGAGAGAGAACACGCAAATAAATAAAATCAGCAATGAAAAGGGGGACATAACCACAGACACAGAGGAAATTCAGAGAACCATTAGATATTACTACAAAAGCCTGTATGCCACAAGACTTGAAAATACAAAAGAAATGGACATTTTTTTTTAGATAAGTACCATATACCAAAGCTTAACCAAGACCAGGTGAACGATCTAAATAGACCTGTTAGTTTTGATAACTAGAAACTGTTATCAAAAACCTCCCCTCCAAAAAAAGCCCAGGACCAGATGGTTTCAATGTATAATTCTACCAGAACTTCCAAGAAGAGCTAATACCTATACTCCTTAGCGTATTTCACAATATAGAAACAGAAAAGTCATTGCCAAATTCCCTCTAGGAAACTACAGTTACCCTGATACCAAAACCACACAGAGACTCAACCAAGAAAGAGAATTACAGGCCTATCTCACTCATGAATATTGATGCAAAAATTCTCAATAAAATACTGGCAAACCGAATTCAGGATCACATCAGAAAAATTATCCATTACGATCAAGTAGGCTTCATCCCAGAGATGCAGGGCTGGTTCAACATACTCAAATCTATCAATGTAATCCACCATATAAATAGAATGAAAGAAAAAAAAAACCTATGATCATTTCATTAGATGCTGAAAAAGCATTCGACAAAATTCAACACCCCTTTATGATAAAGGTCTTGGAGAGATTAGGGATACAAGGGTCATATCTAAATATAATAAAAGCTATTTACCGCAAGCTGACAGCTAACATCAAATTAAACGGAGAAACTCAAAGCCATCCCACTAAACTCAGGACCAAGACAAGGCTGTCCTCTCTCTCCATACCTCTTCAATATAGTGCTTGAAGTTCTAGCAATAGCAATAAGACAACATAAGGGGATCAAGGAGATTCGTATTGGAAAGGAAGAAGTTAAGCTTTCGTTATTTGCAGAGGATATGATAGTATACATAAGCGACCCCAAAAACTCTACCAAAGAACTCCTACACCTGATAAACACCTTTAGTAGTGTGGCAGGATACAAGATAAACTCCAAAAAATCAGTTGCCTTCCTATACACTAAGGATAAGGAATCAGAGAGGGAAATCAGAGAAGCATCACCTTTCACGATAGCCACAAATAGCATAAAATACCTTGGGGTAACCTTGACCAAGGAAGTGAAAGATCTATTTGTCAAGAACTTTAAGTCTTTGAAGAAAGAAATAGAAGAGGACACCAGAAAATGGAAAGATCTCCCTTGCTCTTGGATGGGGAGGATCAACATAGTAAAAATGGCAATTCTACCAAAAGCAATCCATAGATTCAATACAATCCCCATCAAAATCCCATCAAAATTCTTCACAGATCTGGAGAAGACAATAATCAACTTTATATGGAAAAACAAAAAACCCAGGATAGCCAAAACAATCTTATACAATAAAGGAACTTCTGGAGGCATTACCATCCCTGACTTCAAACTCTATTACAGAGCTTCAGTATTAAAAACAGCTTGGTATTGGCATAAAAACAGAGAAGTCGATCAATGGAATCGCATAGAAGACCCGGATTTTAACCCACAAACCTATGAACACCTGATTTTTGATAAAGGAGCTAAAAGTATTCAATGGAAGAAAGAAAGCATCTTCAGCAAATGGTGCTGGCACAACAGGTTGTCAACCTGTAGAAGAATGAAAATAGACCCATATCTATCGCCATGCACAAAACTCAAGTCCAAATGGATTAAAGACCTCAATATTAGGCTGAACACACTGAACCTAATAGAAGAGAAAGTGGGAAGTACTCTACAACATATGGGCACAGGAGATCACTTCCTATGTATATCCCCAGGAGCACAGACATTAAGGACAACATTGAATAAATGGGGCCTCCTGAAACTGAGAAGCTTCTGTAAAGCAAAGGGCACTGTCACTAAGACAAAAAGGCAACCTACTGACTGGGAGAAGATCTTCACCAACCCCGCAACAGACAAAGGTCTGATGTCCAAAATATATAAAGAACTCAAGAAACTAGACTTTAAAATGCTAATTAACCCAATTAAAAAATGGGGCACTGAACTGAACAGAGAATTCTCAACAGAAGAAATTCAAATGGCCAAAAGACACTTAAGGTCATGTTCAACCTCCTTGGGGATCAGGGAAATGCAAATTAAAACAACTTTGAGATATCATCTTACACCTGTCAGAATGGCTAAAATCAAAAACACCAATGATAGCCTTTGCTGGAGAGGTTGTGGAGTAAGCGGCACACTCATCCATTGCTTGTGGGAATGAAAACTTGTGCAACCACTTTGGAAATCAGTGTGGTGATTTCTCAGGAAATTCAGGATCAACCTACCCCAAGACCCAGCAAAACCACTCTTGGGAATATACCCAAGAGATGCCCTATCATATCACAAAGGCATTTGTTCAACTATGTTCATAGCAGCAATATTTGTAAGAGCCAGAACCTGGAAACAGCCTAGATGCCCTTCAATGGAAGAATGGATGAAGAAAGTGCGGAATATATACATATTAGAGTACTACTCAGCGGTAAAAAACAATGACATCTTGAATTTTGCATGCAAATGGATGGAGATTTTTTTGATGTGTTTTGGGTTTGGTTTTCCAGAATTTTTTTGAGAATTTTTGCATAGATGTTCATGAGTGAGTTTGGTATGTAATTCTCTTTCTTGGTTGAGTCTTTGTGTGGTTTTTGTATTGGGGTAACTGTAGCTTCATAAAAAGAGTTTAGCAATGAGTCTTCTGTTTCTATTATGTGGAACACTTTGATGAGTATAGGTATTAGCTCTTCTGAAAGTTCTAGTAGAATTCAACACTAAAACTATCCAGCCCTGGGCTTTTTTTGGTTGAGAGGTTTTTATTGGTAGCTTCTATCTCCTCCTGGCCTATAGGTCTATTTAAATTGCTCATCCGGTCTTGATTTAATTTTGGTAGGTGGTATCTATATAAAAAATTGTCCATTTCATTTACATTTTCCAGTTTTTTGGAGTACAGATTTTTGTAGTGTGACCTAATGATTTTCTGAATTCTTTGAATTTCCTCAGTGTCCATTGTTATGTCCCCCTTTTCATTTCTGATTTTGTTAATTTGGATGTTCTCTCTCTGCCTTTTGATTAGTTTGGATAAGGGTTTGTCAATCTTGTTGATTTTCTCAAAGAACCAGCTCTTTGTTTCATCAATTCTTTGTATGGTTTTCTTTCTTTTTATTTTGTTGATTTCAGCCCTCAACTTGATTATTTCATGTCGTCTTCTCCTTTTGGGTGAGTCTGCCTCCTTTTTTCTAGAGCATCCAGGCATGCTGTTTGGTCAGTGATGTGAGTTTTCTCCATTTTACTCATGTGGGCACTTAGTGCTATGAACTTTTCTCTTAGCACTGCTTTCATAGTGTCCCATAGGTTTGGATATGTTGAGCCTTCATTTTCATTGAATTCAAGGAATATTTTAATTTCTTTCTTTATTTCTTCCTTTACCCAGGAGTGCTTCAGTAGTTGATGGTTCAGTTTCCATGAGTTTGTAGGCTTTCTGGGAGTAGTATTGTTGAACTTTACACCATGGTGATCTGATAAGACACCTCTCTATTAGACAGTGGAGCAGAACTGACCAGTGGTTGGTGCTGACCAGGCCACAATGTTATGGGCAACAGAGAGATGTCCCCATTACTCATCAGACCTCCAGTAGCATGAGCAGAAGAGAGATGACTTTACCCCCACCTCATGCCCATCAATGCCTGGGACAGGTGCAGGTACTGGCCCCAACATCATAAGAGTGAGAGGGCTGGTCATATCCCTCACCAACTGAAGCACTCTGAAGATTGGCCCCTGTGCCTCACCTTGGCAACACCATAGAGCTGATTCTAAAGGTAGAGTTGTGAGACCCCAAGTGTGTGAAATCAGGAAACCTGGCCCATCCCCCTGCTCATTGTTTCAAGAGGTCAATTGCCCCTAACTTCTTTTCAGGAGAATCTAAAACCAGGAGGGCCGCACAAATGTTTTGCAGACTCTAATAGATCACAGACTCCAGTTGAGATTACTATATTCAGCAAAAAATTTCAGTCTTAAGGAAGGAGGGGGTGGGAGGAGGGTGAGTGGGGGAGTGGGAGGGGAATGGGAGGAGGTGAGGAAGTGTAAATTTTTGAATGGAAAAATAAACAAAAAACTACAGTCACTGTAGATGGTGAAAACAGGATAGTTCTCGACAAAGTAAAATTTAAACCACCTCTACCTAAAAATGCAGCCCTAGCAAAGGAAAAGGCAATAAATGATCACACACACACACACACACACACACACACACACACACCATTATTAGCACTAGAATCCACAAAAAATAGCATGCTTTAACAATCACATCATTAATAGCACTCTTTATTGTAGTAGGAGCTACAGGTTGCATTCCTGCCGCCCCAGCTCCTGGTCGCCTGGCTAGCTTATGCCCCTAAATAACAACACACAAACTGTATTCTTTTAAACACTGCCCGGCCCATTTGCTCTAGCTTCTTACTGGTTAATTCTTTTTTTATTTTATTTTTTATTGAGAAAAGGAAAAAAAAACGTTTCTGCCTCCTCCCAGCCTCCCATTTCCCTTCCCCTCCTCCCACCCCTCTCCCCCAACCCCCACTCCTCTCCCCCTTCCTCTCCAGTACAAACAGCAGTCAGGGTTCCCTGCCCTGTGGAAAGTCCAAGGTCCTCCCCCCTCCGTCCATGTCTAAGAAGGGGAACATCCAAACTGGCCAGGCTCCCACCAAGCCAGAACATGAAGTAGGATCAAAACCCCGTGCCATTGTCCTTGGCCTCTCATCAGCCCTCATTGTTCGCCGTGATCAGAGAGTCCGGTTTCATCCCATGCCCTCTCAGACACAGACCAGTTGGCCCTGGTGAGCTCCCAATAGATCAGCCCCACTGTGTGAGTGGGTGGGTGCACCCCTCGTGGTCCTGACATCCCCGCTCATGTTCTCCCTCCTTCCGCTCCTCGTTGGGACCTTGGGAGCTCAGTCCAGTGCTCCAGTGTGGGTCTCCGTCTCTATCTCCATCTATCACCAGAAGAAGGCTCTATGGTGACATGCAAGATATTCGCCGGTATTGCTATAGGACAGGGTCACGTCAGGCTCCCCATCCTCACCTTCCCAAGGAACTAACTGGGGACATCGCCTTGGGCTCCTGGGAGCCACTCTAGGTTCAAGTCTCTTGCCAACCCCAAGGTGGCTCCCTTAACTAAGAATTGTGCTTCCCTGCTCCCCTATTCAACCTTCCTTTATCCTAATCATCCTGTTTCCCCAAGGTCCTCTAATCCTCCCTTTCTCACTTTTCTCTCCCCATCCCCGCTTATCCCCATCCCACCCCACCCCCAAGATCCCAATCTTCTCCCCGGCAATTTTGTCTACTTCCCATAGCCAAGAGGATAACTGTATGTTTTCACCCTCTTATTTAGCTTCTATAGGATCACCAATTATAGACTCCGTGACCTTTATTTATGGCTAGAAGAAAATTATGAGTGAGTACATCCCATGTTCATCTTCTTGGGTCTGGATTACCTCACTCAGGATAGTGTTTTCTATTTCCATCCATTTGCATGCAAAATTCGAGAAGTCATTGTTTTTTACCGCAGCATAGAACTCTAATGTGTATATATTCCACACTTTCTTCATCCATTCTTCCATTGAAGGGCATCTAGGTTGTTTCCAGGTTCTGGCTATTACAAATAATACTGCTATGAACATAGTTGAGATGAGAATTTGTTGGTTTTGCTATTTTCTTTGATCAGTGTGTTTATTTTCTCTATGGTATCTTCAGTGTCTGACATTCTTTCTTCTATCTCTTGTAATCTGTTGGTAGTACTTGTCTCTGTGGTTCCTGTTCGTTTACCCAGGTTTTCCATCTCCATCCTTCCCTTGGTTTGTGTTTTCTTCATTACTTCCATTTCATTCTTCAAGTCTTGAACCGCTTCCCTTATCTGTTTGATTGCTTTTTCTTGCTTCTCTTGGTTTTCTTGGGTATCTTTGAGTGATTTATTCATTTCCTCTACTTTTTTGTTTGTCATCTCTAATTGTTTATGGCAGTTTTTCACCTCCTGTTTAAGGTCCTCTATTATTTTCATATAATTCATTTTTGAGTCGATTTCTTCTAATTCTTCTGGAGTAGGGTGTACAATTCTTCTTATTTTGGGATCCCTGGGTTCTGGTGATGTCATGTTGCCTTTCAGGTTGTTGGAGGAATTCTTGTATTGGCGCCTTCCCATCTCTTGCTTCAAATGGAGCCAGGAGAGGCCTGGTGTCTTGGTCCAGTCTTTGCTGTGACTGAGTTTCTGGGTGTATCTCTTCAGTGTAGAAACAGGAACCAACCCGTCCAGATGGAACTCCTCAGCACAACTCAGATGGCAACCCTGGAGCACCAGCTGTAGGTGCCCAAGCTCCCTTACTGGGAACCTTGAGACCTGCCTGGAAGGCAGGCACTCCCCGCTCTGGGTGGATAGCCTTAGTGAAAGAGCTTAAAACCGGTCTGAGCACTGGTCCTAGCAAACCACAGGGCAGGGTTGGGGGTGGGGTGCGGGGGGATTGGGTCGTGCCTAAGAAAGGCAGCCCTGCAGAAGGAGCTGGGGGAGGGGGGTTTGTGCTAGCTTCTGAGGCACACGGCACCTGGATAGTAGACACTCACCCGTCCAGACGGAATTCCTCAGCACCTAACCAGGGCCGCCTGGTAGCTCACAGATCCAGGGACAAGAGGAAGGAGGTGGGAGGCAGCACGGGGTGCAGGAGAACACTGGAGATCCTGGAGCACCAGCTGTAGGTGCCCAAGCTCCCTTACTGGGAACCTTGAGACCTGCCTGGAAGGCAGGCACTCCCCACTCTGGGTGGATAGCCTTAGTCTGCTATGAACATAGTTGAACAAATGATTTTGTCATATGATAGGGCATCTCTTGGGTATATTCCCAAGAGTGGTATTGCTGGGTCCAGGGGTAGGTTGATCCCGAATTTCCTGAGAAACCAAAACACTGATTTCCAAAATGGTTGCACAAGAGAGCATTCCCACCAGCAATGGATGAGGGTACCCCTTCCTGTACAGCGTCTCCAGCAAAGGCTATCATTGGTGTTTTTGATTTTAGCCATTCTGACAGGTGTAAGATGATATCTCAAAGTTGTTTTGATTTGCATTTCCCTTATTGCTAAGGATGTTGAGCATGACCTTAGGTGTCTTTTGGCCATTTGAACTTCTTCTTTTGAGAATTCTCTGTTCAGTTCAGTGCCCCATTTTTTAATTGGGTTAATTAGCATTTTAAAGTCTAGTTTCTTGAGTTCTTTATATATTTTGGAAATCAGACCTTTGTCTGTTGCGGGGTTGGTGAAGATATTCTCCCAGTCAGTAGGTTGCCTTTTTGTCTTAGTGACAGTGTCATTTGCTTTACAGAAGCTTCTCAGCTTTAGTAGGTCCCATTTATTCAATGTTGCCCTTAATGTCTGTGCTGCTGGGGTTATACATAGGAAGCGATCTCCTGTGCCCATCTGTTGTAGGGTACTTCCCAATTTCTCTTCTATCAGGTTCAGTGTGTTTGGACTGATATTAAGGTCTTTGATCCATTTGGACTTGAGTTTTGTACAAGGTGATAGATATGGGTCTATTTTCATTCTTCTACAGGTTGACAATCTGTTGTGCTAGCACCATTTGTTGAAGAGGCTTTCTTTCTTCCATTGTATACTTTTAGCTCTTTTATCAAAAATCAGGTGATCATATGTTTGTGGGTTAAAATTCGGGTCTTCTATGCGATTCCATTGGTCGACTTCTCTGTTTTTATGCCAGTACCACACTGTTTTCATTACTGTAGCTCTGTAATAGAGTTTGAAGTCAGAGATGGAAATGCCTCCAGAAGATCCTTTATTGTAAAGGATTGTTTTGGCTGTCCTGGGTTTTTTGTTTTTCCATATAAAATTGATTATTGTCCTCTCAAGATCTGTGAAGAATTTTGATGGGACCTTGATGGTAATTGCATTGAATCTATAAATTGCCTTTGGCAGAATTGCCATTTTTACTATGTTGATCCTCCCAATCCAAGAGCAAGTCAGATCCTTTCATTTTCTGGTATCCTCTTCAATTTCTTTCTTCAACACTTTAAAGTTCTTGTCAAATAGATCTTTCACTTCCTTGATTAGAGTTACCCCAAGATATTTTATGCTGTTTGTAGCTATTGTGAAGGGTGACGCTTCTCTGATTTCCCTCTCTGCTTCCATATCCTTTGTGTAAAGGAAGGCGACTGATTTTTTGGAGTTGATCTTGTATCCTGCCAGATTACTAAAGGTGTTTATCAGCTGTAAATGTTCTTTGGTAGAGTTTTGGGGGTCACTTATGTACACTATCATATCATCTTCAAATAACGAAAGTTTAACTTCTTCCTTTCCAATTTGAATCCCCTAGATCCCCTTATGTTTTCTTATTACTATTGCTAGAACTTCAAGCACTATATTGAAGAGGTATGGCGAGAGTGGACAGCCTTGTCGTGTTCCTGAGTTAAGTGGGATGGCTCTGAGTTTCACTTCGTTTAATTTGATGTTAGCTGTTGGCTTGTTTTATATAGCTTTTATTATATTTAGGTATGACCCTTGTATACCTAATCTCTCCAAGACATTTATCATAAAGGGATGTTGAATTTTTCAAATGCTTTTCTGCATCTAATGAAATGATCATATGGTTTTTTTTTCAGCTTATTTATATGATGGATTACAATGATAGATTTTCGTATGTTGAACCAGCTTTGCATCCCCGGGATGAAGCCTACTTGATCATAATGGATAATTTTTCTAATGTGTTCTTGGATTCGGTTTGCCAGTATTTTGTTGAGGATTTTTGCGTCGATGTTCATGAGTGAGATTGGCCTGTAATTCTCTTTCTTGGTAGAGTCTTTGTGTGGTTTTGGTATCAGAGTAACTCTAGTTTCATAAAAGGAATTTGGCAATGACTCTTCTGTTTCTATATTGTGAAATACATTAAGGAGTCTAGGTATTAGGTCTTCTTGGAAGTTCTGGTAGAATTCCGCATTGAAACCATCTGGTCCTGGGCTCTTTTTGGTAGGGAGGTTTTTGATAACAGCTTCTAATTCTTCGCGACTGACAGGTCTATTTAGATTGTTCACCTGGTCCTGATTTAACTTTGGTATATGGTATTTATCTAAAAAAGTGTCCATTTCTTTTACATTTTCCAGTTTTGTGACATACAGGCTTTTGTAGTAAGATCTAATGATTCTATGAATTTCCTCTGTGTCTGTGGTTATGTCCCCCTTTTCATTTCTGATCTTATTAATTTGCATATTCTCTCTTTGCCGTTTGATTAGTTTGGATAGGGGTTTATCAATCTCGTTGATTTTCTCCAGGAACCAGCTTTTTGTTTCATTGATTCTTTGGATTGTTTTCTGTGTTTCTATTTTGTTGATTTCAGCCCTCAGTTTGATTATTTCCAGTCTTCTACTCCTCTTAGGTGAGTCTGCTTTTTTTTTCTAGAGCATTCAGGTGGGCTGTTAGGTCTCCAATGTGTGCTTTCTCTGTTTTTTTTAAGTGGGCACTTAGGGCTATGAACTTTCCCCTAAGGACTGCTTTCATAGTGTCCCATAAGTTTGAGTATGTTCTTTCTTTATTTTCATTGAATTCAAGGAAGACTTTAATTTCTTTCTTTATTTCTTCCTTAATTCAGGTATGGTTCAGTAGTTGACTGTTCAGTTTCCATGAGTTTGTACGCTTTCTAGTGGTAGCATTGTTATTGAATTCTAACTTTAATCCATGGTGATCTGATAAGACACAGGTGGTTACTAATATTTTTTTGTTACTGTGGAAGTTTGCTTTGTTACCTAGTATGTGGTCAATTTTCGAGAGGGTTCCATGAGCTGCAGAGAAGAAGGTATATTCTTTCCTATTTGGGTGGAATATTCTATAGATGTCTGTTAAGTCCATTTGATTCATTACCTTCATTAATTCTCTAATTTCTCTGTTAGGTTTCTGTTTGATTGACCTGTCCATTGGTGAGAGAGGAGTGTTGAAGTCTCCTACTATTAGTGTGTGCAGTTTGCTGGCAGCCTTGAGTTTTAGTAATCTTTCTTTCTTTCTTTCTTTTTTTATTGGAAAAAAAAGAAATTTCTGCCTCCTCCCCGCCTCCCATTTTCCTCCCACTCCTCCCTCTCCTCCTCCCCCCCTCCACTCCTCCCACTCCCTCTCCAGCCTGAAGAGCAGTCAGGGTTCCATGCCCTGTGGAAAGTCCAAAATCCTCCCCTCTCAATCCTGGTCTAGGAAGGTGAACATCCAAACTGGGTAGGCTCCCACAAAGCCAGAACATGAAGTAGGATCAAAACCCGGTGCCATGGTCCTTGGCTTCTCATCAGCCCTCATTGTCTGCCAGATTCAGAGAGTCCGGTTTTATCCCATGCTTTTTCAGTCACAGTCCAGCTGGCCTTGGTGAGCTCCCAATAGATCAGCCCCACTGTCTCAGTGGGTGGGTGCACCCCTCGTGGTCCTGACTTCCTTGCTCATATTCTCCATCCTTCTGCTCTTCATTGGGACCTTGGGAGCTCAGTCCAGTGCTTCAGTGTTGGTTTCTGTCTCTATCTCCATCCATCACCAGATGAAGGTTCTATGGTGATATGCAAGATATTCGTCAGTATTGCTATAGGACAGGGTGATTTCAGGTTCCCTATCGTCAGCTGCCCAAGGAACTATCTGGGGACATCGCCTTGAGCTCCTGGGAGCCCCTCTAGGTTCAAGTCTCTTGCCAACCCTAAGGTGGCTCCCTTAACTAAGAATTGTGCTTCCCTGCTCCCCTAACCAACCTTCCTTTATCCCAATCATCCTGTTTCCCCAAGTTCCCCCCAACCTCTACTTCTCACTTTTCTCTCCCTATCTCCCCTTACCCCCCTCCCAACACACCACCAAAATCCCAATTTTTTCCCGGCAATTTTGTCTACTTCCCATAGCCAAGAGGATAACTATATTTTTTCCTTGGGTTCACCTTCTTATTTAGCTTCTATAGGATCACCAATTATAGACTTCGTGACCTTTATTTATGGCTAGAAACCAATTATGAGTGAATACATCCCATGTTCATCTTTTTTGGTCTGTGTTACTTCACTCAGGATAGTGTTTTCTATTTCCATCCATTTGCATGCAAAATTCAAGAAGTCATTGTTTTTTTATTGCAGTGTAGTACCCTAATGTGTATATATATTCCACACTTTCTTCATCCATTCTTCCATTGAAGGGCATCTAGGTTGTTTCCAGGTTCTGGCTATTACAAATAATACTGCTATGAACATAGTTGAACAAATATCCTTGTCATATGATAGGGCATCTCTTGGGTATATTCCCAAGAGTGGTATTGCTGGGTCCAGGGGTAGGTTGATCCCAAATTTCCTGAGAAACCGAAACACTGATTTCCAAAGTGGTTGCACATGTTTGCATTCCCACCAGCAATGGATGAGGGTACCCCTTCTCCACAGCCTCTCCAGCAAAGACTATCATTGGTGTTTTTGATTTTAGCCATTCTGACAGGTGTAAGATGATATCTCAAAGTTGTTTTGATTTGCATTTCCCTGATCGCTAAGGAGGTTGAGTTTGACCTTAAGTGTCTTTTGGCCATTTGAACTTCTTCTGTTGAGAATTCTCTGTTCAGTTCAGTGTCCCATTTTTCAATTGGGTTAATTAGCATTTTAAATTCTAGTTTCTTGAGTTCTCTATATATTTTGGAGATCAGACCTTTGTCTGTTGCAGGGTTGGTGAAGATCTTCTCCCAGTTAGTGGGTTGCCTTTTCGTTTTAGTGACAGTGTCCTTTGCTTTACAGAAGCTTCTCAGTTTTAGTAGGTCCCATTTATTCTATGTTGCCCTTAATGTCTGTGCTGCTGGGGTTATACATATAAAGCAATCTCCTGTGCCCATCTGTTGTAGGGTACTTCCCACTTTGTCTTCTATCAGGTTCAGTGTGTTCGGACTGATATTGAGGTCTTTGATCCATTTGGACTTGAGTTTCGTGCATGATGATAGATATGGGTCTATGTAGGACCTCCCTTGCTCTTGGACTGGGAGGATCAACATAGTAAAAATGGCAATTCTACCAAAGGCCATTTATGGATTCAATGCAATCCCCATCAAAGTCCCATCAAAATTCTTCACAGATCTTGAGAGGACAATAATCAACTTTATATGGAAAAACAAAAAACCCAGGACAGCCAAAACAATCCTATACAATAAAGGATCTTCTGGAGGCATTACCATCCCTGACTTCAAACTCTATTACAGAGCTACAGTAATGAAAACAGTGTGGTACTGGCATAGAAACAGAGAAGTTGACCAATGGAATTGTATAAAAGAACTGAATTTTAACCCACAAACTTATGATCACCTCATTTTCGCTAAAGGAGCTAAAGGTATACAATGGAAGAAAGAAAGCATCTTCAACAAATGGTGCTGGCACAACTGGATGTCAACCTGTAGAAGAATGAAAATAGACCCATATCTACAAAGAGCATTCTTTTAGACACCCAGCAGATGTGAGAGTCCTCCTTTCAAATTCTTGGTCAAAGAGATAGTCCAAGAGATTTCCTGAACAATATAGGTTATTGCTATTGCTCTTGGTGACTGCCTAGAATTTAAAATCATTTTCTTATTATTGAAGATAAACTGCACTAATAGGACAAAAAGTTTTGAGGAGTCTAATGGATCTGACCAAGATAGCTTCTCCCTGAAAAATAGATTTTATAGTAATTGAAGTTTCTGTGAAACCTGGAAACAGAGGGAAACAATAGGTAGTCCTGCTCAGTTGTGAAGTCAACAAACCTCAGCAATAAACAAAACGTGACGATATCACCAAAGTTGCTAGAGTGGCACTTATATCTTGGAGGTAACAGACAATTGTCTAATTAGACTTAAGATCCCCTTGATAGGAGGGGAATCATTTCTGGTATTGGAAATACCAGACAACTACAATTGGCTAATAATGTCATTGATCCCAGAGGAGTACACACTATGGGCACTTTCTATACCATTATATTATCAAGGTAAATTTAAGTACACATTCTTATACATACAGCTAAGTGTACCTCCCATAGTCAACAACAAAGCCTCAATTTGCACATGTTGAGACCAGACCTAAAATTTGTGCAAATGTGTAGACCAATAGACATCACAGGATGTCCAGTCCCAATGATTTATCTGTGCCATTGTCCCCTTGTTTAGAATCAAGGATAATCTAAAGTTGAGGTGGAAAGATTGTAAGAGTCAGAAGGAGCAGCATGTCTACTGGTTTTCTTGTCAATGATGATCATAATTCCCAGTTATTTTCTGGACACTGATATTCTCAACTATGACAAGGTTTCCAGCTGAATGAAAATAATAGCAGTGGTACCACCAAATTAGCTCAGTGAGTAAAGGCACTTGCTTCCAAGGCTGTCATTCTACGTTCCGTCCCCAGATTTAACTTGGTATAAGGGGAGAACCAACTCACTCATGTCCTCTATCCTCCTTATATGTACAGTAGCATTTTCGTACCCATACACTGATGTATGCATTAGTAAACACACAATATTCTCTTTCTTTCATATAAATACACATGTATAGTGTGTGTAAAATGCAGAAGTAAGTGTTAAACTGTAATATTACCCTATTTATTATTTACTAACATTAGATTCCTTTAAAAGTTTGTGTCTTTGAATAATAATTCATTCATTGATTCATTCATTCATACATCCACAGATATCTCAGCTTATTCTAGGCACTGAATCTTCCCCAAAAACAGCAGGGATGTTCTGTCCTATCAAAACCTTTGTTGCAATGGACTAGATGGCACACAGTCATTTATGAGACAAAGTCAGGGATTGCCTACCTGTAGGAGGAAGGCCTGCTTGTTTGTCCCAGCCTCCCAGCTAGCTCAGCCTCAAAATAACCACATAGAAACTGTATTAATTAAATCATTGCTTGGCCCATTATCTCTAGTTTATTATTGGCTAGCTCTTATATTAATTTAACCCATTTCTATTAATCTGTGTATTGCCGTGTGGCAGTGGCTTACCGGGTAAAATTCCATGTCTGTCTCCATTGGATCCATGGCATCTCTCTGACTTTGCTCTTCTTTCTCCCAGCATTCAGTCCAGTCTTCCCTGCCTAACTAGGTCTGCCATATGAACAGGCTAAGGCAGTTTCTTTATTCATTAATGTTAATCACAGCACACAGAGGAGACTTCCACATCACCTACATCCATAAAGGGAACAAGGAAGAGAATGAGAAAGGGGTACATGAGAGATGACTCAGTGTTTAGTAGCACTTATTGCTGTTCCAGGCAATCTAAGATCAGTTCCCAGGGTTAATGTGAAGAGAAACCACAACTGTACTTAACTACATTTGCAGGGGTTCCATACAATCCCTGAACACTCAATAGTTAACTTGGCGTCTCCTCCTAAGTCTCAGCATAGACTCCCCCAAGTTGCACTTGTGTCCAGACCATTAGGTAATGGTTCTAATGGGCTTATGAGACTTCACAAGACAGTCAAGGTCCCCATGGGGAGAGACAAAGGACAAAGATCCTCTTTTTAACTGCATGTCCTTAGGGATTAAGTATAGTGAATTCTCTCCTACAGGCAAGTAATAACAGATGCCACTGATCCATGCAGCTGTTCTGTCCCAGTTTCAGGGCCTTTTTCATAAATGAGTCTACCTTATTGCCATGAAAACATGCATTCATCATGTGTATTGTCTTTGGGAAACTGAGACACAGAAACCCCAATGGTAGATCTGTTTAACACAGGACATGGGTATCAGACAAGCTGTCTGTATATAGCCATGTATACAGAGTCTTCAGCCTGGATACCTTCTCAGGTGTCTGTGGAGGCAGAGGAACTGTTTTTAAGAGATGTTAATCTTGGTCATCTGCAATTTGAGGAGATGTCTGTTCCAGGAAGTGAAAACAGGTGGCAGTAGATCTGACTATAGAACTAAACTATTTGCCTCAGGAGAATTTGTGCAAAATTCCAGGACTCTGCAACCAGCTGCTGGACAGGAAATCATGTGTTTTCTGGAATGCTGCTGCTACTAATTCAGAAAGGCAAAGGATAAGACTTTGTTATCTTCCTTCTAATGGATCCTGAATGTAATGTAGTGCTGTCCGGGAAATCGCTGTTTCAGACAACATTAGCTTCTGTCTCTAATCATACCTCGTTGTCCTCCTCAGAGAAGTCATCTTTTCAGGGATTTGACTGAGATCTTGAGTATAAGTATCAATGGGTCTTTCATGGGAAATATTAAAGTCCAAAACTCCTAACCTCGTACTTCCAAACACACCTCTATTTTCTTCTTATTTTTTAGATGCTTATTTTTATTTTTTTTGTATAACCATTATTTTATATTTTCAGAAATGTTCTCTTTTCTCATGTTTCTTTCTTTTTTTTAGTTGTTGAAGAAAAAAAATTCCCACCTCCTCCCCATTTCCCATTTCCCTCCCCCTCCTTCCACACACTGCCCCCTCACCCACTCCCATCCCCCCCTCCCCCCCCACTCTATTCCCCCTCCCTCTCAAGAATGAAGAGCAGTCCAGCTTCCCTGCCCTGTGGGAAGTCCAAGGCCCTCCCACTTCTATCCAGGTCCAGGAGGGTGAGCATCCAAACAGGCTAGGCTCCCACAAAGCCAGTTCATGTATTAGGATCAAAACCTAGTGCCATTGTCCTTGGCTTCTTATCAGCCTTCATTGTCTGCCATGTTCAGAAAGTTCAGTTTCATCCCATGCTTATTCAGTCCCAGTCCCGCTGGTCTTGGTGAGCTCCCAATAGATCAGTTCCACTGTCACAGTGGGTGGGTGCACCCTTGTGGTCCTGACTTCCTTGCTCATGTTCTCCCTCCTTCCGCTCCTCATTTGGATATTAAGAGCTCAGTACGGTGCTCCTATTTGGGTCTCTGTCTCTATCTCGATCCATCTCCAGATGAAGGTTCTAAGGTGATATGCAAGATATTCATCAGTATGGCTATAGGATAGGGTCATTTCAGGTTCCCTTTCCTCAGTTGCCCAAGGTACTTTCTGGAGACATCTCCCTGGACACCTGCGAGCCCCTCTAGAGTCAAGTCTCTTGCCAACCCTAAGGTAGCTCCCTTAATTAGGATATATATTTCTCTGCTCCCGTCTCCCAAAAATCCCATTCCCCCATCCCATTCCATTCCCCCAAGCTCCCCCAATCCTCCTCTTCTACGTTTCTCACCCCAATTCCCCTTAGCCCCATGCCACTTCACCCCCAAGTTCCCAGTTTTTGCCTGGTAATCTCGTCTACTTCCCATATCCAGGCAGATGAATATATGTTTTTCTTTGGGTTCACCTTCTTATTTAGCTTCTCTAGGATCACAAATTATATGCTCAATGTCCTTTATTTATGGCTAGAAACCAATTATGAGTGAGTACATCCCATGTTCATCTTTTTGGGTCGGGGATACCTCACTCAGGATAGTGTTTTCTATTTCCATCCATTTGCATGCAAAATTTGTGAAGTCATTGTTTTTTACTGCTGAGTAGTATTCTAATGTGTATGTATTCCACACTTTCCTCATCCATTCTTCCACTGAAGGGCATCTAGGCTGTTTCCAGGTTCTGGCTATTACAAATAATGCTGCTATGAACATAGTTGTACAAATGCTTTTGTCATATGATAGGACATCTCTTGGGTATATTCCCAAGAGTGGTATTGCTGGGTCCAGGGCAGGATGATCTCGAATTTCCTGAGAAACTGCCACACTGATTTCCAAAGTGGTTGCACAAGTTTGCATTCCCACCAGCTATGGATGAGTGTGCCCTTTACTCCACAACCTCTCCAGCAAAGGCTATCATTGGTGTTTTTGATTTTAGCCATTCTGACAGGTGTACGATGATATCTCAAAGTTGTTTTAATTTGCATTTCCCTGATCCCCAAGGAGGTTGAGCATGACTTTAAGTGTCTTTTGGCCATTTGAATTTCTTCTGTTGAGAATTCTCTGTTCAGTTCAGTGCCCCATTTTTTAATTGGGTTAATTAGCATTTTAAAGTCTAGTTTCTTGAGTTCTTTATATATTTTGGAGATCAGATCTTTGTCTGTTGCGGGGTTGGTGAAGATATTCTCCCAGCCAGTAGGTTGCCTTTTTGTCTTAGTGACAGTGCCCTTTGCTTTACAGAAGCTTCTCAGTTTCAGGAGGCCCCGTTTATTCAATGTTGTCCTTAATGTCTGTGCTCCTGGGGATATACATAGGAAGTGATCTCCTGTGCCCATATGTTGTTGAGTACTTCCCACTTTCTCTTCTATTAGGTTCAGTGTGTTCAGCCTAATATTGAGGTCTTTAATCCATTTGGACTTGAGTTTTGTGCATGGCAATAGATATGGATCTATTTTCATTCTTCTACAGGTTGACAACCTGTTGTGCCAGCACCATTTGTTGAAGATGCTTTCTTTCTTCCATTGAATACTTTTAGCTCCTTTATCAAAAATCAGGTGTTCATAGGTTTGTGGGTTAAAATCCAGGTCTTCTACTCTATTCCATTGATCGACTTCTCTGTTTTTATGCCAATACCAAGCTGTTTTTAATACTGAAGCTCTGTAATAGAGTTTGAAGTCAGGGATGGTAATGCCTCCAGAAGTTCCTTTATTGTATAAGATTGTTTCGGCTATCCTGGGTTTTTTGTTTTTCCATATAAAGTTGATTAATGTCTTCTGAAGATCAGTGAAAAATTTCGATGGGATTTTAATGGGGATTGCATTGAATCTATAAATTGCCCTTGGTAGAATTGCCATTTTTACTATGTTGATCCTCCCCATCCAAGAGCAAGGGAGATCCTTCCATTTTCTGGAATCCTTCTCATTTTCTTTCTTGAAGGACTTAAGGTTCTTGTCAAATAGATCCTTCACTTCCTTGGTTAGAGTTACCCCAAGATATTTTATGCTATTTGTGGCTATCATGAAAGGTGATGCTTCTCTGATTTCCATTTCTGCTTCCTTATCCTTTGTGTATAGGAGGGCAACTGATTTTTTGGAATTGATTTTGTATCCTGCCACGGTACTAAAGGTGTTTATCAGCTGTAGGAGTTCTTTGCTGGAGTTTTTGGGGTAGCTTATGTACACTATCATATCATCTGCAAATAATGAAAGTTTAATTTCTTCCTTACCAATTCAAATTCCTTTGATCCCCTTATGTTGTCTTATTGCTATTGCTAGAACTTCAAACACTATATTGAAGAGGTATGGAGAGAGTGGACAGCCTTGTCGTGTTCTTGATTTTATTGGGATGGCTTTGTGTTTCTCTCCGTTTAATTTGATGTTAGCTGTTGGCTTGCTATAAATAGCTTTTATTATAGTTAGGTATGACCCTTGTATTCCTAATCTCTCTAAGACCTTTATTGTAAAGGGATGTTGAATTTTGTCAAATGCTTTTTCAGCTTCTAATGAAATGATCGTAATATTTTTTCTTTCAGTTTATTTATATGATGGAGTACATTGATAGATTTTCATATGTTGAACCAGTCCTGCCTCTCTGGGATGAAGCCTACTTGATCATAATGGATAATTTTTCTAATGTGTTCTTGGATACGGTTTGCCAGTATTTTATTGAGAATTTTTGCATCGATGTTCATGAGTGAGATTGGCCTGTAATTCTCTTTCTTTGTTGGGTCTTTGTGTGGTTTTGGTATCAGAGTAACTGTAGCTTCATAAAAGGAATTTGGCAATGACTCTTCTGTTTCTATATTGTGAAATAAATTAAGGAGTATAGGTATTAGGTCTTCTTGGTAGTTCTGTTAGAATTCCGCATTGAAACCATCTGGTCCTGGGCTTTTTTGGTAGGGAGTTTTTTTTTTTTTTTTTTTTTTTTTTTTTTTTTAACAGCTTCTAATTCTTTGTGACTAACAGGTCTATTTAGATTTTTCACCTGGTCTTCGTTTAACTTTGGTATATGGTATTTATCTAATAAAAGTGTCCATTTCTATTACATTTTCCAGTTTTATGGCATACAGGATTTCGTAGTAAGATCTAATGATTCTCTGAACCTAGAGGGGCTCCCAGGTGCCCAGGGTGATGTCCACAGTTAGTTCCTTGGGCAGCTGAGGATAGGGAACCTGAAATGGCCCTATCCTATGGCCATACTGATGAATATCTTGCATATCACCATAGAACTTTCATCTGGCAATGGATGGAGATAGAGACAGAGACCGACATTGGAGCACCGGAATGAGCTCCCAACATCCCAATGAGGAGCAGAAGGAGGGAGAACATGAGCAAGGAAGTCAGGACCATGAGGGGTGCACCCACCCACTGTAACATTGGGGCTGATCTATTGGGAGCTCACCAAGGCCAGCTGGACTGGGACTGAAAAAGCATGGGATAAAACCGGACTCTCTGAACTGGCGGACAATGAAGGCTGATGAGAAGCCAAGGACAATGGCACTGGGTTTTGATCCTACTTTATGTTCTGGCTTTGTGGCGGCCTAGGCAGTTTGGATGTTCACCTTCCTAGACTTAGGTGGAGGTGGGAGGACCTTGGACTTTCCATAGGGCAGGGAACCCTGACTGCTCTTTGGACTGGAGAGGGAGGAGGAGAGGAGTGGGGAAAGAGGAGAAGAGTAGGAGTAGGGGGAGGGAAATGGGCAGCTGGGAGGAGGCGGAAATTTTTTTCAATAAAAAATAAAAAAAAGTTTCTTTATTTATCTCTAGAAACCAATTATGAGTGAGTACATCCCATGTTCATCCTTTTGGGTCTGGGTTACCTCGCTCAGGATAGTGTTTTCTATTTCCATCCATTTGCATGCAAAATTCGCGAAGTCATTGTTTTTTACCGCTGAGTAGTATTCTAATGTATATATATTCCATACTTTCTTCATCCATTTTTCCATTGAAGGGCATCTAGGTTGTTTCCAGGTTCTGGCTATTACAAACAATGCTGCTATGAACATAGTTGAACAAATGTCCTTGTCATATGATCGGGCATCTCGTGGGTATATTCCCAAGAGTGGCATTGCTGGGTCCATGGGTATGTTGATCCCAATTTTCCTGAGAAACCGCCACACTGCTCTCCAAAGTGGCTGCACAAGTCTGCACTCCCACCAGCAATGGATGAGGGTACCCCTTTCTCCACAGCCTCTCCAGCAAAGGCTATCATTGGTGTTTTTGATTTTAGCCATTCTGACAGGTGTAAGGTGATATCTCAATGTTGTTTTGATTTGCATTTCCCTGATCGCTAAGGAGGCTGAGCATGACCTTAAGTGCCTTTTGGCCATTTGAACTTCTTCTGTTGAGAATTCTCTCTTCATATCTGTGCCCCATTTTTTAATTGGGTTAATTAGCATTTTAAAGTCTAGTTTCTTGAGTTCTTTATATATTTTGGAGATCAGACCTTTGTCTGTTGCGGGGTTGGTGAAGATCTTCTCCCAGTCAGTGGGTTCCCTTTTTGTCTTAGTGACAGTGTCTTTTGCTTTACAGAAGCTTCTCAGTTTCAGTAGGTCACATTTATTATGGAGATAGAGACAAAGACCCACACTGGAGCACTGGACTGAGCTCCCAAAGTCCCAATGAGGAGCAGAAGGAGGGAGAATATGAGCAAAGAAGTCAGGACCACAAGGGGTGCGCCCACCCGTGGAGACAGTGGGGCTGATTCTTTGGGAGCTCACCAAGGCCAGCTGGACTCTGACTGAAATAGCATGGGATAAAACCGGACTCTCTGAATTTGGCGGACAATGAGGGCTGCTGAGAAGCCGAGGACCATGGCACCGGGTTTTGATCCTACTTCATGCTCTGGCTTTGTGGGAGCCTACCCAGTTTGGATGTTCACCTTCCTAGACCAGGATTGAGGGGGGAGGACTTTGGACTTTCCTCAGGGCAGGGAACCCTGACTGCTCTTCAGGCTGGAGAGGGAGGGGGAGGAGTGGGGAGAGGGGAGGAGGAGAGGGAGGAGTGGGAGGGAAATGGGAGGCGGGGAGGAGGCAGAAATTGCTTTTTTTTTTCTAATAAAAAAAAAGATATCTTTGATATATATATGTTGTCTTAGATTAGCAGTTTCCAGAATTAAATGTCTCTCTGCAATCAAAATTTCAAAGACAACACAATAATACACATAATCCAGACTGTCTGTGAATTTTCAATCTTTACATGGCTTGTTTTTACTTTATTACTTTTTCTATATGTTTAATATTTATTTTATTATCTTTATTTCTTTAATCTTTAACTGTCTATATTCTGTTTCTTTAAAGACTTTGTTTTATTTTCTATAAAAACATTTACTTCTTTTCATAACTCTCTGTATTCTTTTACTTCTCTCTCCCAAGCCTGTATACATTTATCCATTACTGTGACCCATTATAGGTCTTTAAAAAAAATCTGGATTTGTCTTTATTGCATATCTGTAATTATTTTCTGACCAGAAACACTTCTTCAAGTGCTAAGCACTTAACAATCTAAGCTGCTAAATTGCTAGGTTATATATGGTACTTTTGCTTGTCTTGCCATTTCAACATGGTTGAGCTCCTCACTGCTTCCCTTCTGAGAGCCTTGCATAGTGCCCCACTTTTAGGTACACAGCTAGTCCAAGTTGCCACCAAGCAAGCTACAGCATGCTTTTCAAAAACCCCATCCAAATGGCCAGTTTCCCAAAAGAGCAAGACTTTGTACTGGTAACAACACGCAACAGCCCAGAAATCAAGCATTTCAAAATCATGCTTTTTTTTTTTTTTTGCTGCCGCTGAGTCAGGAAAACATTTCTTAAAGGAGTTGCAGCATGCTGCCAACAAACAGGAAGACGCTGTGTTAAACTCTCTATTTTTGTGTCTTGAATTCCTTTCCAAGCCCTCTCAGGTTTTAAGTGGATTTTACTCAACCATGTTGGCACCAATTTGTTGCAAGGAGAGAGAGAGAGTGGCTACTTGTTTGTCCTCAGCCACTTAGCTCTTAAATAATCACAAAGAAACTGTATTAATTAAATCACTGCATGGCTCATTAGCTCTAGCTTCTTATTTGCTAACTCTTACATATTCAACCCATTTTAATTAATCTGTGTATCACCACCAGGTTTTGGCCTACCAGCAAAGTTTCAGCACATCTGTCTCTGGTGGTGGCTTCATGGCTTCCCACTGACTCCTCCCTTCTTTCTCCCAGCAATCAGTTTAGTTTTTCTTGCCTAGCTAAGTTCTACCTTGCTATAGGTCCAAAGCAGTTTCTTTATTCATTAATGGTAATCACAGTATACAGAGGGAAATCCCACATCATAAACTTGAGAAAATTCCCACTTGGAGATAAAATTAATCACAGGAAATTAAATTATATTAATTAGGGTTAGCATGCTAATATGGTTATATCCATAAGAAAAGATACACTTCTGAGAAAATACTTATGTATTTGAGGGACCAGCAGAAAAATTTCTCATATGTTCATGTACTAAAATTTAAACAATATACTTTGTTTCTAAATTGTTATAAATTATTGTAGCTCCAGAAGTATTAGTGTCCAGAAGTATTGTGAAATTTTGAAAAGTTCTCATGAAATAGCTAAGAACATCCAATGATGAAATATTTATGTCATAGGAAACTTTGTGGCAGAAAATCAAATAGAGCCAATATAAGATATATATTCAACCTAGTATCCTTTTGTACAAATTAAAATAAAAGCCTTCTTCTGATGCATTTAACATGATTGTTTCTAATGTACTGGATCTCAGGCCAGCCCTCTTCTCTGGTATTCTGTTCTTCACATTCTCATAGGCACTATGTTTTATTTGGTCAGTTTTTCCATAATTCTTTTTAAAATTTTAGTATAAATTGAATTATGAGAGTTTTCTTCACATGAGTCTTGTACACTCTTTCCAACTGGTTGACAGCAACAAGAGCAGGCTGCATTTGTGTGTGGCCTCACATAGCTTTGGTCATCAGTTTGTCACCCATTTTCCATACATCATAGAGCTAGTATTAGTATGTCATAACTGAGTTAGAACTGCTCTCTCCAGTTTAACTACCTGCTACCTTATTGTTGTCAAAAGTCCACTCTGTCTGCTCATCAATATTCTTCCAAAATACAGAATAAACAACTTTCATTTTATAAACTAGGAATACTGTAAAATTGCTTTGCTTCCCTTTTTCTTTTTTAAAAAGACACTATCTTTTTTCATTTTAAATAACAATCCCAGTTCCCACTCCCTCTTCTATCCATTTTCTCTAGATTCTTCCATACCACCCCATCCACTCCTCAGAGAGGTAAGGCACAGTGCTTTGAGGAAGGTACGAGCTCCTCCCTACTATATCTAGGCTGAGCAATGCATCCATCCAAAGAGAATGGGTTCCCAAAAGACAGTACAAGCAGTAGAGAAAAATCCTGGTGCCACTGCCAGTGGCCCCACAGTCTGTCCCAACCATAGAACTGTTACCCATATTCAGAGGGTCTAGTTTGGTCCTATACCAGTTCTTTCACTGTCTGGGTGGAGTTGGTAAGCTCCTAATTAGCTCAAGTAAAGTGTTTCCGTGGGTCTACCCATTATGGTCTTGATCTTTTTGCTCATATTTTCACTCCTCCACTCTTCAATTAGACATTGGGAGCTTGGCTCAGTGCTCTGCTTCAGGTCACTGCCTGTTTTCAACAGTTGCTGGATGAGGGTTCTATGGTGACATTTAAGATATTCATCAATCTGACTATAGGGCAAGGTCAGTTTGGGCATACTCTCCACTATTGCTTAGGATCTTAGCTGGGCTCATTCTTGTGGATTCCTGGGAATTTATCCAGTGCCATGTTTCTTGTTAGCCCCATAAAGACTCCCTCAGTCAAAATATCTCTTTCCTTGCTCTCCATCTGTGTCCTTTCTCCATCTAGGCTATCCTGTTCCCTCAAGTACTCCTCCTCCCTCTTCTTCTTCCCTTCCCCCTTCTTCCTTCCATTTGTCCCCTACCCCTACACTCCCAATTTTGTCACATGGTCTTGTCCATTTTCCCTTTCCAGGTAGATCAATATATTATTTTCTTAGGGTTCACTTTGTTACTTAGCTTCTCTAAGGTCAAAGAATATAGGCCCATATCCTTTGCTTTACAGCTACTATCCATTTATGAGTGAGTACATACCATGCTCATCTTTCTGGGTCTGGATTGCCTCACACAAAATGTTTTTCTAGTTTCATCCATTTGCATGTAAATTTCATGATGTCATTGTTTTTTACTGCTGAGTAGTATTTCATTGTGTAAATGTACTATATTTTCTTTTTTTTAATTAAAAGTATTTATTAATATTTTAAGTTGTCATACCACAAGGCTATCAACACATGACAGGGCTCATGTGAGCTTAACCAAGTCCATGCTAGAAAGAAGAAACCTTTACTCCTCCCCCTGCCACCTCCAGAGCTAAATAAATGCCCACCTTTATCCATTCTTTGGTTGATGGGTAACTAACTAGGTTGCTTCCAGGTTCTGGCTAATACAAATAATGCTGCTATGAACATAGTTGAACAAATGTCCTTGTAGTATGATTGAGCATCATTTGGGAATATGCCCCAGAGTGGAATTGCTGGGTCCTGAGGTAAGGTCAATTCCCAATTTTCTGAGAAACCGCCATACTGATTTCCAGAGTCATAGTACAAGTTTGTATTCACACCAGCAATGGAGGAACGTTTTATTATTCCACATCTTTTCTACATAAACTATCATTGGTGTTTTTGATCTTAACCTTTCTGACTAGTGTAAGATGATATCTCAGAGTCATTTTGGTTTGCATTTCATGATGACTAAGGATGTTGGACATTTCCATAAGTGTCTTTTGGCCTTTTGATATTCTTATGTTGAAAATTCTCTGTTTAGTTCTATACCCCATTTTAACTGGATTATTTGGAATTTTAATGTCTAATTTCTTGAGTTCTTTATATATTTTGGAGATCAGTCCTTTGTCTGATGTGGGGTTGGTGAAGATCTTTTCCCATTTAGTAGGCTGCCTTTTTGTCTTATTGACTGTGTTTTTTGCTTTACAGAAGCTTCTCAGTTTCAGGAGGTCTCATTTCTTTATTTTTGCTCTCAGTGCCTGTGCTTTTGGTATTATATTTAGGAAGAGGTCTCCTGTGCCCATGCATTGAAGGATGCTTCCCATTTTCTCTTCTATCATGTTCTGTGTGGTCAGATTTATATTGAGGTCTTTAACCCATTGGAACTTGAGTTTTATGCATGGGCATAGATATGGATCTGTTTGCATTCTTCTACCTCTTGACTGGTTATGCCAGTACCATTTCTTGAAGATGTTCTCTTTTTTCCAATGTATAATTTTAGCTTTGTCAAAAACTAGGTGTTCATAATTGTGTAGATTAATATCCATTGGTCAATCACTCTATTTTTATGGCAATACCAAGCTGTTTTCATTACTTTTCATTAGGTTGAAACTAATTTAATCATTAGTTTCAGGGATGGTGATGCTTCTAGAAGTTGCTTTATTGTAAAGGATTGTTTTGGTTATCTTGGGTTTTTCGTTTTTCCATATGAAGTTGATTATTGTTCTTTCAAGGTCTGTGATTTATTGTGTTGAGATTTGATGGGGAATTGCATTGAATCTACAGATTGTGTTTTGTAGGATTGCTATTTTATTATGTTGATTCCACATATTCAAGAGCATGGGAGATCTTTCCATTTTCTGGTTTCATCTTTAGTTTGTTTCTTCAAAGACTTGTTGAGTAGGTCTTTCACTTCTTTGGTTAGTGTTACCCCAAATAATTTATGCTATCTGTGGCTATTGTGAAGGGTGATGTTTCTCTGATTTTTTTCTCAGCTTCTTTATCATTTAGATATAGGAGGGCTACTGACATTTTTTTTTTGAGTTGATCTTGTATTCTGCCAAGTTATTGAAGGTATTTATCAGCTGGAGGAGTTCCCTGTTAGAGTTTTTGGGGTCCTTTGTATATACTATTATATTGTCTGCCAATAGTGAAAGTTTAATTTCTTCCTTTCCAATTTGTATCCCCTTGATCTCATTTTGTTGTCTTATTGCTATACCCAGAACTTCAAGAGCTATGTTGGATGTATATGAAGAGAGTTGACAGACTTGTTTTGTTCCTGATTTTAGTGGAATCATTTTGAGTTTCTCTCCATTTAATTTAATGTTGGCTGTCAGTTTGCTGTATACTGTTTTTACTATGTTTAGATGTGTTTCCCGTATCCCTGATCTCTCTGAGACCTTTAACATGAAGGTGTGTTGGATTTTGTCTAATACTTTTTCAGCATCTAATGAGATGTTCATATGTTTTTTTTCTTTCAGTTTATTTATATGGGAGATTACATTGGTAGAATTTTGTATGTTGAACCATCCCTGCATCTTTGGGTTGAAGCTGACTTGATCACAGGCATGTTTTGCAGCACTTTGTAGTATGACCTAATACTTCTTTAGATATCCTTGGTGTTTGTTGTTATCTCTCCCTTTTCATTTATGATTTTGTTGATTTGGATGTTTTCTGTCTGTTGGATAAGGGTTTATCTATCTTGTTTATTTTCTCAAAATAAACATCTCTTTGCTTCATTGATTCTTGGTACTGTTTCTTTGTTTCTATTTTGTTGATTTCAACCCTCAGTTTAATTATTTCCTGTCATCTACTCCTTCTGGGTGAGTCTGCTTCTGTTTTTTTTTTTATGTAGGCACTTAGTGTCTTTTTATAGGTGAATTGAGTCCATTGGTACTAAGAGATATTAATGACCAGTGATTGTTAATTCCTGTGATTTTTTGATTGTAATGTTTGTGTGTTTCCCTTCTTTGGGGTTTGATGGTGTGAGGTTATCTGTTACCTAAATTCTTTTGGGTATTATTGGCTTTCCTGGGTTGGGGTTTTCCTTCTAGTACTTTCTATAGGGCTGGAATATGAATATATATTGTTTAAATCGTCTTTTGTCACGGAATATCATGTTTACTCCATTGATGGTGATTTTAAAAGCTTTGCTGGGTATAGTAGTCTGGGCTTGCATCCATGGTCTTTTAGTGTCTGCAGTACATTTGTCCAGGACATTCTGGTTTTCATGGTTTACATTGAGAAGTCAGGATTAATTCTGATAGGACTGCCTCAATATGTTACTTGACCTTTTTCCTTTGCAGCTCTTAATATTCTTTCTTTATTCTGTATGCTTTATGTTTTGATTATTATATGGTGAGAAGATTTTTTTGTCTATTTGGTGTTCTGTATGTTTCTTGTACCTTCTTTGGGATATCCTTTTTTAGGTTGGGAAAATTTTCTTCTATGATTTTGTTGAATATATTTTCTGTGCCCTTGAGTTAGAGTTTGTCTTCTTCTATACATATTATTCTTAGGTTTGGTCTTTTCGTGGTGTCCCAGAATTGCTTTGACTTTCTCTTTATTTAATTTGATGTTAGCTGTCAGCTTGCCATGACCTCATGGTGATGCACAGATTAATGAAAATGGTTTAAATTCAGATGTAAGAGTTAGCCAATAAGAAGCTAGAGATAATGGGCCAAGCAGTGATTTAAATAAAAAAAACCCAAAAAAATTTAAAAAAAAGGTTTTGGAGAGATTAGGAATAAAAGTAACATATCTGAACATAATAAAAGCAATGTTAAAACAAGCTGACAGTCAACATCAAATTAAATGGAGATAAACTCAAAACAATCCCATTAAAATCAGAAACAATAAAAGACTGTCCACTGTCTTTATATTTATTCAATATAGTGCTGGCAATTCTTGCTGGGCAATAAGACAAAAATAGATCATGTGGCTACAAATTGGAGAGGAAGAAGTCAAACTTTTGTTATTGCAGAAGATATGATAGTATTCATAAATGACCCCAAAAATTCTATCAGGGAACTTCTACAGTTGATAACATCTTTAGTAATGTTGTCAGGGTTTCTGTCCTGCCTGGTTCCTACAGTCATTAAATTCCAAAGAAATCACACAGAGGTCTACATTAAATATAAACTGATTGGCCCATTAACTCAGGCTTCTTATTAACTCATATAACTTAAATTAGCCCATTATTCTTGTCTATGCTAGCCACATGGCTTGGTATTTTATTAAGTGAGGTAGTCACATCTTACTTCGTCTGTGGCTGGGTCATGATGCCTGCCAACTAGGACTTCCTTCTTTTCAGAATACTGCTGTTCTCATTGACCTGCCTCTATTTCCTGTCTGGTTGTCCCACCTACACTTCTTGCCTGGCTACTGGCCAATCAGTGTTTATTTAAAAATATAATTGATAGAGTACAGATCATTGTCCCACACCAGCAAGACACCAGAATAACTAAAAAAAACTGTAACCCTTCCATATACAAATGATAAAAAAATCTAAGAAAGGAATCAGACAGACACCACCCATTACAATAGCCATAAAGAATTGAAAATATCTTGAGGTAACTCTAACAAATCAAGTGAAAGACCTGTATGACAAGAACTTTAAGTCTTTGAAGAAAGAAATCAAAAAAGATGTCAGAAAATGGAAAGCTTTTCCATGCTCTTAGATAGGTAGGATCAACATAATAAAAATGGTAATCTTACCAAAAGAAATCGTAGACTCAATGCCTTTTTTGAGAGGGTACTCTCCATTTTTGGGCAACATCATTGAACAGTCTTCTCCTGATTTCTGGCACAAGAGAAACATCTGATCTTCTATAACCTTATAGGGTCAGAGGTAAATTTCATGATGTGTTTAATTCAATGTAAGGTATGTGACCAGGATCATGGAGGAGCCACGTGTTATAAACTGAGAGTAGTTAGGTCACAGCACAGATAACTCCTACATTCTTTTTCCAAGAGTGAGCTGCAGGATATGTAACCTAAGGCTGTGGGAATGTGGACTAGAGCTTCAAACATGTATCTTAACACAAAGTAGCAGGGACCATGTCTTGACAATGGATGAGAACTCAGAGTATGTCTGGAGTCTTGTAAGATTGAAGCTTGAGTGGAGACTAAGGTTTGTCTTTGTAACCAAAGGGAGAGGACAGAGAGGGACAGAGTCCCAGCAGCAGGAAGCCCGTGGTGAACTGGAAACAGTAAGGGAAGGTGAACCAGATAGTTTTCTTCCCCAGGTTTATTATCGTTGGCCATTATTTTCTGAAAACTGATGTTCCCATCTATGGCAGCATCTCCCTCTAAATGAAAATTAGAGAAGGGTGGGCCACAGAAATGGCTCAGTGTGTAAAGACACTTGCTGCCAAGGCTGTTATGCTGATTTCAATCCTAGATTCAATTTGGTGGAGAACAAACTCTCTCATGCCACCTAAGCTCCATATAAGTGCAGTAACATTTTCTGACTTTCCTCACCCATATACTGATGCATGCATGAGTAAACACACATATTCTCCCTCTCTCATGCAGATACCTAAAATTCATAAGTAACTGTAAATTAATAGTCAATCTGTGGCTTTTGCCTATTTTCTTATCTACCAACACAAGATTCTTTAAACCAGTGCCCTTGTATCATGATTCATTCTTTCGTTCATTCTTCCACTTGTGTGTGAGCCTTTCCAGGCACTGGAGCATCCAAAAACAGCAGCAGCATTCTGTCCTGCCAAAGCTCCAATTGCAATGCACCCAAAGGCAGACAGGAATTTGGCATCTAGAAAGTGAATAGGGATTGACTAGAACTTCAAAGGAAAAAAGGAAGAGAATGAGAAACGATGGCTGGAAACATGGCCCAGTGTTTAATACCACAAGGTGCTCTTCCAGAAGTCACAAGTTCAGTTCCCAGCACCTATGTGAAATGGCTTCACAAAGTTACCTAATTCCAGCTCCAGGGACTTCATCCAGTCCCTAGGCATTCACTAATCAACTGGACATCTTTTTCTGAGTATCATCATGTAGAAAACAGCTGTTCCTATATCCAGGCCCTTAGCAAACTGTTCTGATAGGCCTATAAAACTTTACAGGAATGTCAGGGGACCCTAATGGAGGGACAGAAGATATGAGACCACCTGATGGCTTCATGTCCTCAGGGATTGAGTCTAGCAAATTCTCTTCCGCAGGCAAGTAGTAACAGATGGTGCTCACTTGGACAGCTGTCCTGTCCCTGTGTCAGGGCCACGTTCATATCTGCGGCTTCCTTGTTACTATGGCAACATTCATTAACAATATGTGTTATTACTGGAAAGGAGACACATAATTACAGTGTGTACATCTGTCTCACAGACCATGGGTGACAGAGAAGCACGTATCTAGTGTCTTCACCCTGGTGACCTTCTCAGGTATATGTGAAGCAGGAGCAGCTGCTTTTCACAGACTCTACCTGATTTTGGCAATTGGCAGCTTGAGAAGATGTCTGCTCTATGAATTAAAAACAATGGAGAGTTAGCTTTGATTATAGACCTAACCTACCCACCTCTAGATAATTTCTGGAAAATTCTAGGACTCCATAGCCCAGTTATAGGTCAGGAAATTTTGTGTGTTTTCTGGCATTCTGCTATCACTACTCCAGAAAGGCAAAGGAAAGTTTTTTGCTTTGTACCTTCCAAAAGATCCTGCATACAACACAGGTCTCTCTTCTCAGGGAGTCAGTGATTTCAAGCTTTAGGGTCTTCCTGTCATTGTACCACATTGTACTCTTTAAAGCAAAAATAATTTTGGGGATTGGGCTTAGATTCTAGGTATTAGGAACAAAGGTCTCATATGGAGAATATTAGAGTCCTAAATTTCAAAACCATATCTGCCAAACACACCTGGCCTGTCCAGGCATAGTCACAGCAAGTTCTTGCTCACTGACTTCTACCAGTCAGATCTGCCTCTGAAAACATTTTCCTGTGAGTGCTGGAGAGGTGGTGCAGTGGTTAAGAACTCTTGTATCAGACCCAAGTCCTGTTTTCAGCAATCTGTGCCTTTTCATAACCAACCTGTTATTGCCATTTCCAGGGTATTCAATGCTCTCTTCTAGCTTATGGGTACATAGGGCATACTTGTGGTTCACAGATATATATGTTGTAAAAATAACCATACATGTGAAAACAAAGGAAAGAAGTAAGGAAGGAAGACATGAAGGAAGAAAGAAAGATAAAGTGAAAGAAATGATACAGCAAGCTGCCTTTCAGGAATAACCTTGCTATGGCTCTTACCTATACAAAACAGCATCACAAGCCAAGACAATTGTTCTTATTCAAGCTCACCTTTAACCTATTGTCTTCTCTCTCCTAGATCATTCTGTGACTCATCCTTTCATTTTGGGGATCCATGCCTCATCTCAGTCACCATCAAACACCTGGAAAGATTGGCCCATGTTGTGATCCAGTCTGGTCATTTTTAGTTGAATGTCAGACCCACTCTGGTCTCATGTGTAGGATTTCTAAGAATAAATCCTGAGAACTGTTTGTGGGTGTTTCTCAGGGAAGCTAAATAAGGAGTCATATTCTGTCCTCTTTAGGACTTCCTTAAACATCATTGCCTGGGAGGGCACTGGTCCAGGCCCAGCAGTGAATATAAGTCTACCAGGAGGGATACAGCACTCTTTGTTGCAAGGCAGGCAGTGACTTAGTGAGGTCCAGAAGAGAAAATGGACATCTGAATCCAGATCTTAAGTCTGTATCAGCAAGCTCTGTAGCTCATCTCATACATGTCAAAGAGAGTTTCTTCCTCACAGCAGAGGAGACCTACCATCTCTGAGTACTGAGGACATTCAGCATCTGACTGTGACTCATCTTCTGCCTAGTTCTCTAAGTACATGAATTGGGTGTGGATGTTAGAAAGACCAACCGTGATTGAAAGAGGTATTTCCAAGTGTCAGAGGTCATGCAAAGGACCATCTTCTCTCTGTTGTCTTTATAGCATTGTTACCCAAGCCACCATTAATGTAACAATTCTAACCCCATGGAGGTTGAGGATGTCAGCCTTAGAGCATGTGTACGAGTGTCAGAGTAAAACCTACCTGTGGGGGATAAATGGTCAAAGCCTCTTGGAAGGTGACAGGCTGAAACTGTGAGAGGGCAACTGGGATCTCACTTATTCTGTGTTATAACTGAAGCAAGGACCCCATGAGTGTGTAATCTGGAAATGAATGACTGCCACCCAAGGTGACCTGTTGCATGGAGAGTGGGCCTTTGTTCCATCCTGACAGACTGACTAGCTTACACCCAAAATAACCACACAGAAACTGTATTAATTAAATCACTGCCTGGCCCATTATCTCTAGCCTCTTATTGGCTAACTCTTACATCTTGATTTAACCCACTCCTATTAATCTCTATATCACCACAAAGTCATGTTTTACTGGTAAAGATTCAGCATTTCTGATTCTGGTGGCTCAATGGCAGTTCTCTCACTCTGCTTTCTTTCTCCCAGAATTCAGTTCTGTCTTCTCTGCCTACCTAAGTTCTGCCATATCAACTAGGCCAAGGCACTTTCTTTATTCATTATCCAATGAAAGCAACATACAAACAGAAGGAACTCCTACACCATTTCCCCTTTTCTGTTTAAATAAAAAGGAAGGATTTAACTTTAACATAGTAAAATTACATATAACAAAACAGTAATTAATCAAGAATCACAGTTAAAATATTTATATCTGCTTTATCTTTTATCATAACCAAGGGAAAACTGTAACTATAAATTCTTCAACTCCATCAACGACTCCAGAAGGATATAATATTACCTAAGTAAACAGGAAGTGCATTGTAAGTAACTTCCAAAACTCTAGAATTGACAGAGACATCTCACTGCCTGGATAGTCACCCAAAGTTTTTTATACCATTGGGGCATCCATCTTCAGCATACAAGCCCACAGTATCCAGCAGACTTTTCCATGAAACAGGAAATTTCAAAGACAGCTCAGTCACTTTTTTCTGTGTCCTGCAGAATGTGTCACAGACTTTTTTTTATGAAGCAAAAACCCCAAAGGATCATCTTACCTTCTGGCAACTTCAGCAGTCATTTCTCTGTGGGTTTTGCATGTTCAGTGAAGCAGTTCAGCAAGAGCAATTTCTTTCCCAAATGTCTAGCAAACTCCATAAAAAGCCTCTTCAATGCCCATCTTCCTCTTGAAGTAGCTGGTGCTACCAGGAACAGATGCATGACATGTCTTATTGTCATGAAAAGCCCTAAGTTATTAAAACATTTTAAATGCCATATTCTGTAGTCTTTAAAAGATATGAAGAATACCTATCTGAAATATATCTATGCACATCTAGGAAATATAACATGACTACAAACTTGACTATTATAAATGATTCTCTATTAACCTATATTTCTTAATTGTACATTACATTTTTAAATGAGCTACACAAACACAATACCTTAATCAAGATCAGAAATACATATAACAAAATTGACCTTAAATTTGTATCAATAAATCAAGATTTATACCAATGTAAATTATTCATATCTATATCATATTCTCCTTTAAATGTGAAAGAACATTTATAAACAATATTTGGGAATATAGGTGCGTTTTTTCTCTCCAAACTGCTTCCTGCTGTATGGGGGCACTATTAATCAGGTCCTTCATGGTGTATCTTGTGTGCTAGGTTCATCTCAGTCAGCAGTTGGGTGAAGCATTTTCTTTGTGGGGGTGTTCACAGCAACATTTCAGGGGGTCTTGTTCTGTGAAACCATATTGGTGTAGAAGCAATCCACAGGTTCTCATCTTCTGTGAAAACATAAGAAGCACCATATCCTTAGACCCAAATTCTGAAGTCAATATACCTTTATAATATACATGCTGGTTTACCTTAGCAGCACATACAATGAATTGTGTCTGTGTACTTAGCTCCTTGAAAGTTAAAAATCAAAGAAAACACAATAATATACAGAATCCCGAGACTGTGAATTTCACATTTTTACGTGGCTTATTTTTCTTTATTCCTTTTAATCTATCAATATTTGTACTACCTGTCTCTTTAAAGACTTTACCCTCCTTTTTAAAGCATTAACTTTATTTTATGCCACTGTATACTTTTTCTTCTCTCTCCTAAGCCTACGTATATTTATCTAACACTGTGACCCATTTAGAGGTCTTTTATATCTGATTCTGTCCAATTGTGAATCTGTAATTCTTTACTGTTTAGGAACCTTTTTTTCTTCTATTTTTTTATTGAAATAAAAGAAATTTCTGCCTCCTCCCCGCCTCCCATTTCCCTCCCCCTCGTCCCCCTCCTCCCCCATCCCCCAATCCTCCACCTCCCTCTCCAGTCTGAAGAGCAGTCAGGGTTCCATTCCCTGTGGAAAGTCCAAAGTCCTCCACCCTCAATCCTGGTCTAGGAAGGTGAACATCCAAACTGGCTAGGCTCCCACAAAGCCAGAACATAAGTAGGATCAAAACCCAGTGCCATTGTCCTTGGCTTCTCAGCAGCCCTCATTGTCTGCCAAATTCAGAGAATCTGGTTTTATCCCATGCTTTTTCAGTCACAGTCCAGCTGGACTTGGTGAGCTCCCAATGGATCAGCCCCACTGTCTCCATGGGTGGGTGCACCCCTTGTGGTCCTGACTTCCTTGCTCCCTCCTTCTCCCTCCTTCTGCTCCTCATTGGAACATTGGGAGCTCAGTCCGGTGCTCCAGTGTGGGTCTCTATCTCTATCTCCATCCATCACCAGATGAAGGTTCTATGGTGATATGCAAGATATTTGTCAGTATTGATATAGGATAGGGTCATTTCAGGTTCCCTATCCTCAGCTGCCAAGGAACTAGCTGGGGACATCGGCTTGGGCTCCTGGGAGACCCTCTAGGTTCAAGTCTCTTGCCAACCCTAAGGTGGCTCTCTTAATTAAGATGTGTGCTTCTCTGCTCCCCTAACCAACCTTCCTTTATCCCAAACATCCCGTTTCCCCAAGTTCCCCCCAACCTCCCCTTTTCACATTTCTCTCCCCTTCTCCCCTTACCCCCCCTCCCACCACACCCCCAAGATCCCAATTCTTTGCCCGGCAATCTTGTCTACTTCCCATAACCAGGAGGATAGCTATATGTTTTTCTTTGGGTTCACCTTTTTTTTTAAGCTTCTTTAGGATATCAAATTATAGACTCAGTGACCTTAATTTATCTCTAGAAACCAATTATGAGTGAGTACATCCCATGTTCATATTTTTGGGTCTGGGTTACCTCACTCAGGATAATGTTTTCTATTTCCATCCATTTGCATGCAAAATTCGAGAAGTCATTGTTTTTTACCGCTGATTAGTATTCTAATGTGTATATATTCCACAGTTTCTTCATCCATTCTTCCATTGAAGGGTATCTAGGTTGTTTCCAGGTTCTGGCTATTACAAAAAATGCGGCTATTAACATAGTTGAACAAATGTCCTTGTCATATGATCGGGCATCTCGTGGGTATATTCCCAAGTGTGGCATTGCTGGGTCCATGGGTATGTTGATCCCAAATTTCCTGAGAAACCGCCACACTGCTTTCCAAAGTGGTTGCACAAGTTTGCATTCCCACCAGCAATGGATGAGGGTACCCCTTTCTCCACAGCCTCTCCAGCAAAGGCTATCATTGGTGTTTTTGATTTTAGCCATTCTGACAGGTGTAAGATGATATCTCAATGTTGTTTTAATTTGCATTTCCCTGATCGCTAAGGAGGCTGAGCATGACCTTAAGTGTCTTTTGGCTATTTGAACTTTTTCTGTTGAGAATTCTCTCTTCAGATCAGTGCCCCATTTTTAATTGGGTTAATTAGCATTTTAACGTCTAGTTTCTTGAGTTCTTTATATATTTTGGAGATCAGACCTTTGTCTGTTGCGGGTTTGGTTAAGTTCTTCTCCCAGTCAGTGGTTTGCCTTTTTGTCTTAGTACAGTGTCGTTTGCTTTACAGAAGCTTCTCAGTTTCAGTAGGTCCCATTTATTCAATGTTGCCCTTAAAGTCTGTGCTGCTGGGGTTATACCTAGGAAGCAATCACCTATGCCCATCTGTTGTAGGGTACTTCTCAATTTCTCTTCTATAAGGTTCAGTGTGTTTGGACTGTTATTGAGGTCTTTGATCCATTTGGACTTGAGTTTCATGCATGGTGATAGATATGGGTCTATTTTCATTCTTCTAGAGGTTGACATCCTATTGTACCAGCACCATTTGTTGAAGATGCTTTCTTTCTTCCATTGTATACTTTTAGCACCTTTATCGAAAATGAGGTGTTCATAGGTTTGTGGGTTAAAATCTGGGTCTTCTATATGATTCCATTGGTCGACTTCTCAGTTTTTATGCCAATACCACACTGTTTTTATTACTGTAGCTCTGTAATAGAGTTTGAAGTCAGGGATGGTAATGCCTCCAGAAGTTCCTTTATTGTATAAGATTGTTTTGGCTATCCTGTTTTTTTTTTTTTTTTTTTTTTTTTTTTGGTTTTTCGAGACAGGGTTTCTCTGTTAGCTTTGGTGCCTGGCCTGGCACTAGCTCTTGTAGACCAGGCTGGCCTCGAACTCCCAGAGATCCGCCTGCCTCTGCCTCCCGAGTGCTGGGATTAAAGGCGTGCGCCACCACCGCCCGGCTATCCTGGTTTATTTCTGTTATTCCATATAAAGTTGATTATTTTCCTCTCAAGATCAGTGAAGAATTTTCATGGGATCTTGATGGGGATTGCATTGAATCTATAAATTGCCTTTGGTAGGATTGCCATTTTTACTATGTTGATTCTCCCAATCCAAGAGCAAGTGAGATCCTTCCATTTTCTGGTATCCTTTTCAATTTCTTTCTTCAATGCCTTAAAGTTCTTGTCAAATAGATCTTTCACTTCCTTGGTTAGAGTTACCCCGAGATATTTTATGCTGTTCGTGAAAGGTGATGCTTCTCTGATTTCCCTTTCTGCTTCCATATCCTTTGTGTATAGGAGGGCGATTGATTTTTTGGAGTTGATCTTGTATCTGGCCACATTACTAAAGGTGTTTATCAGCTGTAGGAGTTCTTTGGTGGAGTTTTTGGGGTCGCTTATGTACACTATCATATCATCTGCAAATAACGAAAGTTTAACTTCTTCCTTTCCAATTCGAATCCCCTTGATCACCTCATGTTGTCTTATTGCTATTGCTAAAACTTCAAGCACTATATTGAAGAGGTATAGAGAGAGTGCACAGCCTTGTCGTGTTCCTGATTTTAGTGGGATGGCTTGAGTTTCTCTCTGTTTAGTTTAATGTTAGCTGTCGGTTTGCTGTAAATAGCTTTTATTATATTTTGGTATGAACCTTGTATCATTAATCTCACCAAGACTTTTTATTATAAAGGGATGTTGAATTTTGTCAAAAGCTTTTTCCGCATTTTATGAAATGATCACATGGTTTTTTTCTTTCAGTTTATTTACATGATGGATTACATTGATAGATTTTCGTATGTTGAACCAGCCCTGCATATCTGGGATGAAGCCTACTTGATCATAATGGATAATTTTTCTAAAGTGTTCTTGGGTACGGTTTGCCAGTATTTGGTTGAGGATTTTTGTGTCGATGTTCATGAGTGAGATTGGCCTGTAATTCTCTTTCTTGGTTGAGTCTTTGTGTGGTTTTGGTATCAGAGTTACTGTAGCTTCATAAAAGGAATTTGGCAATGACTCTTCTGTTTTTATATTGTGAAATACATTAAGGAGTAAAGGTATTAGGTCTTCTCGGAAGTTCTGATAGAATTCTGCACTGAAACCATCTGATCCTGGGCTTTTTCTGGTATGGAGGTTTTTGTTAACAGCTAATAATTCTTCACGACTGACAGGTCTATTTAGATTGTTCACCTGGTCCTGATTTAACTTTGGTATATGGTATTTATCTAAAAAAGTGTCCATTTCTTTTACATTTTCCAGTTTTGTGGCATACATGCTTTTGTAGTAAGACCTAATGATTCTCTGAATTTCTTCTGTGTCTGTGGTTATGTCCCCCTTTTCATTTCTGATCTTATTAATTTGCATATTCTCTCTCTGCCGTTTGATTAGTTTGGATAGGGGTTTATCAATCTTGTTGATTTTCTCTAGGAACCAGCTTTTTGTTTCATTGATTCTTTGGATTGTTTTCTGTGTTTCTATTTTGTTGATTTCTGCCCTCAGTTTGATTATTTCCAGTCTTCTTCTCCTCCTAGGTGAGTCTGCTTCTTTTTTTTCTAGAGCTTTCAGGTCTTAAGTCTCCAATGTGTGCTTTCTCTGTTTTCTTTAAGTTGGCACTTAGTGCTATGAACTTTCCTCTTAGGACTGCTTTCATAGTGTCCCATAAGTTTGAGTATGTTGTTTCTTTATTTTCATTGAATTCTAGGAAGACTTTAATTTCTTTCTTTTTTTTTATTTGATCCAGGTGTAGGTCAATAGTTGACTGTTCAGTTTCCATGAGTTTGTAGGCTTTCTGGGGGTAGCATTGTTGTTGAATTCTAACTTTAGTCCATGGTGATCTGATAAGACACAGGAGGTTACGAATATTTTTTTTGTAACTGTGGAAGTTTGCTTTGTTACCGAGGATGAGGTCAATTTTCGCAAACGTTTCATGAGCTGCAGAGAAGAACGTATATTCTTTCCTATTTGGGTGGAATGTTCTCTAGATGTCTGTTAAGTCCATTTGATTCATTACCTCCATTAATTCTCTTATTTCTCTGTTAGGTTTCTGTCTGATTGACCTGTCCATTGGTGAAACAGGAGTGTTGAAATCTCCTCCTATTAGTGTGTGCAGTTTGATGGCAGCCTTGAGTTTTAGTAATGTTTCTTTTACGTACATGGGTGCTTTTATATTAGGGACATAGATATTTAGGATTGAGACTTCATCCTGATGAATTGTTCCTGTTATGAGTATAAAATGTCCCTCTCCCTCTCTTCTGATTGATTTAAGTTTGATGTCAACTTTGTTAGAAATTAGTATGGCCACACCTGCTTGTTTCTTAGGTCCATTTGCTTGATAAACATTTTCCCATCCCTTTACTCTGAGTAGGTGCCTGTCTTTGTGGTTGAGGTGTGTTTCCTGTAAACAGCAGAATGTTGGATCCTGTTCGTGTATCCAATCTCTTAGCCTGTGCCTTTTTACAGGTGAGTTGAGTCCATTGACATTAAGTGATATTAATGACCAGTGGTTGTTAACTCCGGTCACTTCTTTAGTCATAGAGTTTGTGTCTTTGCCCTCTTTGAGTTGTGCTGGTGAAGGGTCTCTAGATGTTTGAGTTATTGTGGTTGTTGTCTGATTCCTTGGTTTGTGATTTTCCTTCTATTACTTTCTGTAAGGCTGGATTTGTGGCTGCGTATTGTTTAAATTTGTTTTTATCCTGGAAAATTTTGTTTTCTCTATTTATAGTGAATGAAAGCTTGGCTGGGTATAGTAGTCTGGGCTTGCATCCATGTTCTCTTAGCTTCTGCAGTACTTCTATCCAGGACCTTCTGTCTTTCATGGTTTCCATAGTGTAGTCAGGTGTAAGTCTGATAGGTTTACCTTTATAAGTAACTTGACCTTTTTCCTTTGCAGCTCTTAATATTCTTTCTTTATTCTGTATGTTTTGTGTTTTGATTATTATATGGCGAGGAGATTATTTTTTTTGGTCCAGTCTATTCGGTGTTCGGTATGCTTCTTGAACCTTCAAAGGAATATCTTTCTTTAGGTTGGGAATGTTTTCTTCTATAATTTTATGAAATATATTTTCTGGACCATTGAGCTGTACTTCTCTTTCTTCTATACCTATTATTCTTAGGTTTGGTCTTTTTATTGTGTCCCATATTTCCTGAATGTTTTGTGATGAGAATTTGTTGGTTTTGCTGTTTTCTTTGATCAGTGTGTTTTTTTTTTCTCTACGGTATCTTCAGTGTCTTACATTCTTTCTTCTATCTTTTGTAATCTGTTGGTAGTACTTGTCTCTGTAGTTCCTGTTCATTTACCCAGATTTTCCATCTCCATCCTTCTCTCGGTTTATGTTTTCTTCATTACTTCCATTTCATTCTTCAAGTCTTGAACTGCTTCCCTTACCTGTTTGATTGCTTTTTCTTGTTTCTCTTGTTGTTGTTTTTTTTTTTTTTGGGGGGGGGTGTTTTTGATCGATTTATTCATTTCCTCTACCTCTTTGTTTGTAATCTCTAATTGTTTATGGCAGTTTTTCACCTCCTGTTTAAGGTCTTCTATTATTTTCATATAATTCACTTTTGAGTCGATTTCTTCTACTTCTTCTGGAGTAGGGTGTACAATTCTTCTTATTTTGGGATCCCTGGATTCTGGTGATGTCATGTTGTCTTTCAGTTTGTTGGAGGAATTCTTTCATTGTCGCCTTCCCATTTCTTCCTTCAAATGGAGCCCGTAGAGGCCTGGTGTCTTGGTCCAGTCTTTGCTGTGACTGAGTTTCTGGGTGTATCTTTTCAGTGTAGAAGCAGGAACCGACCCGTCCAGATGGAGCTCCTCAGCACCACTACAGTGATGCCTGTTAGTCCAATGAACCGAGGACTAAAGGGGGAACTTGGGGGGCAGGGCGGGGACGAGTAGAACACAGGTGACCCTGCCACACAAGCTGAAGGTGCGCGTGCTCCCTTTCGGGGGTCCTTGAGGCCTTCCCGGTAGGCAGACACTCACCGCTCTGTGTGGGTAGCCTTAGTGTAGGAGCAGAAAACTGTTCCTGAGCAAATGACCTTGCAGAAAACGCAGGCTTGCGGGGGGTGGGGGGGTCTTGTGTTTGAAAGACAGCCCTGCAGAAGGAGCTGGAGAGGGGGGTTTTGTGCTCTCTTCTGGGACAAACGGCCCCTGTATAGCACACACTCATCTGTCCAGATGGAACTCCTCAGCACCTAAACAGGGTTGCCTGGTAGTCCAATGATCCGGGGACAAGAGGAAGCACTTGGGAGGCAGCCCAGGTTCCAGGAGACCACTGGAGACCCTGGAGCACTAGCTGAATGTGCCTGGACTCCCTTACAGGGGACCTTGAGACCTGCCTGGTAGGAAGGCACTCACCGCTCTGGGTGGGTAGCCTTAGTGTAGGAGCTTAAAACCGGTCTTGAGCACTGGTCCTAGCATACAGCAGGGCAGGGTTGGGGGGTGGGGTGCTGGGGGGTTGGGTTGTGCCTAAGAAAGACAGCCCTGCAGAAGGAGCTGGGGGAGGGGAGGTTGTGCTCTCTTCAAGGACAATCTGCCCCTGAATAGCACACACTCACCTGTCCAGATGGAACTCCTCAGCACCTAAACAGGACTGCCTGCTAGCTCAAAGATCCAGGGACAAGAGGAAGAACATGGGAGGCAGCGCGGGGTCCAGGAGACCACTGGAGACCCTGGAGCACCAGCTGAAGGTGCCCGGACTCCCTTACAGGGGACCTTGAGACCTGCCTGGTAGGCAGGCACTCACTGCTCTCCCAGGAACACTTTTGCTTTGTGCTTTTCAAATGCTAAGATCTTAAGAATCTAAGCTGTGACAATCCTAGGTCAAATACAGGTACTGCGGGCTTGCTCCATCCAGCCCATCATGGTAGAGACACTTGTGCCTCTGAGAGACAAGCACACTGCCCCACTTCCAGGCACAAAGCTGATCCATGTTGCCATCAAGCAAGCTGCAACAATCAATCTGCTCACAAACCCCATCCAAATGCTCTATCTCCCAAAAAATTCAGAGGTTGTGCTGGCGGCACAGCCCAGAAACTGGTATTTCAAAACTGCCCCTTTATAGTAGACCTGATCCCACCACCTACCCAGGCAGGAAGAGCCAAACTACGGGCATGGTCTCAGCTACTTTACTCCCAACTTCGAGTGGGCACACAAACACCTGGGCCCACAAATGCTCCATAGCTGGAGTTTGCACTGGCGGCAGGGCACGGCTTTTTTTAAATGCTGCTATTGCTGAGTCAGGAAAATCTCTCTGTGGTATGCCACCAGCAAACAGCAAAAAGCTGTGTTAGACTCTGTTTTTTATGTGTGTCTAGAATTAAGCTCTTTCAGGTTTTAAGTGGATTTAATCCATCACGTTGGTGCCAAACTTGACCCATTCATTCTGAATATTAATTGTGAGTATTTTTTTTTCCTCATCACTATAATTGCCTACATGCAGAGAGTTAGAGCTGAGGCACTCACTATTGGGTATTGACACAGGCCCAACACAGAGACACCTAGGCTGGCCAGGGAGTCCTACATTAGCCCAAGCACATGCACTAACAATAGAAAATATCTTAGTGTAATTATAACCAAGTGTTGTGGTTTGAAAGAAAATGGCCCCCAAAGAGTGACACTATTTGAAGGTATGGCCTTGTTGAAGTAGGTATAGCCTTGTTTGAAGAAATGTGTCACTGTGGTGGTGGACTTTGAGATCTGTTTTGCTCAAACTTTACTTTTATGACCAAAAGATCATTTTCTGTTGCTAGGAAGATGTAAGTCTCTCAGGTACTTCTCAAGCCCCATATCTATCTCACACCACCAAACTCTCCACCATGATGACAATGGACTGAGCCTCTGAACGTAGTAGTGAGGTACCCCAATTAAACATGTTCCTTTATAAGAGTGGCCATGTTCATGGTTTCTCCTCACAGCAATAAACATCTTATCTAAGATACTAAGCAAGTCAAAAACCTTTATGAGAATAACTTCAAGTCTTTGAAGAAAAAAGTTGGAGAAGATATCCGATGATGGAAAGATCTCCCTTGCTTATGAGTTGGTGGGAATAAAAAATTGAGTATCTTACCTAAAGCAGTCTACAGATTCAATGAAATTCTCACCAAAATTCTCAAACAATTCTTTACAGAGCTTCAACGAACAATACTCTACCTCTTATGGAAAACCAAAAAACCCCAAGATAGCTAAAATAATAAAGGGACTTCTAGAGGTATCACCATCTTTGATATCAAGCTTGACTATAAAGTTATAGTAATAAAAACTATATTAATTGACATAGAAACAGACAAGTGGATAGGAGGTAAGGGGACAAAGTGGTCAGAGGGACTGGGAAGAGAGGATGAAGGGGAAATTGTCATCAGGATGCAAAAATAATAAATAAAGACACAAACCAAACAACAACACCAAAAAGGAAAATAGAGTCTCAGTCAACCAAGAGAAGTCAGGCTGTAAATTTCTGTAAATGATTGTCTTATTTGATACAGGAGGTCCCCGACCTCTGTGGGCAGCATTGTTCCTAGGCAAATGGTCCTTGGTTGTATAAGAAACTAGCTAATCATGAGCCAGAGTGGGATCCTGCAAATGAGCCAGCAAGCATCTTTTTTGTTTCCTTAACTTCAGTGCTACAATATAACACAGCCCCAGTAAGGAAATGGAATCTACCATTTCTCATAAATTCCTCTTTTCCAGGTGACAAAAACCCCAAGAGAAAGAAACATAGAACACAGCATAGGGAAGATGTAACTATTTGAAGCAATGTGAGTTGTATTCAAGAGAAAACTCCTTTCGCACTCTCAGAGCAAAGAGTAGGTAGGATATAGACAGCAGTGATTGGCCAGAAAGTGAATGTGCAGTTCCCTACATTAGTGTCCCCTTATTTTTTTTTTTTTTATCAGACAGGATTTCTCTGTAACCACAGCTGTCTTGGTACTTGCTCTCTAGAGCAGACTGTTCTGGATATAAGAAATCCTCTTTCCCCTGTCTCCTTAGTGCTTGAAGTAAAGTCTTTCACTGCATGCTCATCTGTATACTGTCCTTTTAATCTCAAGAGAAAAGTCCTTAGATTTCTTCAGAAGTTTCCTGAGCACAAAGCTCCTCTTGAGAATGCCCTTCCTCTGGATTCAGACTATTTCCAACTATAATTCAGGGCTTCCCAGGAGAAATCTGGAACCCTGTCTAGACCCATATTATAGTAGAAAGAATTAGGAGTCCTGAAGAGCACAGTGATGAGGATGACAGGCCCTGAATCCTACCTGTGCTAAAAGTATCAGGGTATTTCACATTTGGCTTCTTGACCTTGCCTACCGTAACCCTAGACATGGGGATTGGACTTCTCCCAGTGATTTCCAGAAGGGCAAAGCTGAGCATATGCTCAACGCTCCAAAAATTGTTTTCTTGAACATACTGCTTTCCATCTCTTTCCCTACTAATCTTGAGCTTCCTCCCTAGACCCTGCTGTGACCTACTGGCTCTTTCCTTTGTCTGCGAAAACCTTTCTCCATGGGGACTATGAAGTTATGCTCCCTCCTGGCATCTCTCAATGGGGAAGCCAAGATTAGCACCTGGAAATCATCTAGAAAAGGGCTGAGGTGACTCAGGAAAATCAGAGAGGACATGTGCACACCCAACACATAATGCTATAATGTAGTCTTGAAACCCTCCACAGGAAGAGGGAGCTTACAGTCCTTTCAAGAACACACAGGTCACCTCTTCCCCAACAATGAGCACAAGAAACTCCTCACACAACTGCTCTTGGGCTTCATTCCCGGAGAATTAATTTGACTGGTGACATTAGTGATAAAGCACTGATCTTCATCCCTAGTCATCACTCAGCTGATCGTTTTCCATTCCTCAGCGACATTTTTGTCTCCTTCCTGCAGTGATTACGTAAATACCTCATTCCAAGAGCATTGAGAACACAGGGTAGACTGGGTGCTCAGCATAGTCTCTGTGACAATGATGGAGGCTCCCTTTTTAGTGCTGACAGACCCAAGGCAAGGACACAACAGGTGTCATCCCTAGGATGAGCCATTGTTCTCTGAGGGCATGTGAATGCTTATCCGCATTGTTGCTCAATGAGTTGCTGGACTGAGAAACATAAAGGGAAGTTGAGAGGGATTCTGAGGGGGTGGAAAAGCTTGAGCAGTACCTTGGACTCAAACCCCACCACTCAAAGCACATTGGATTCTGGAAAGTGCTCCTGTCTGAGAGGAATCTCAGCCCAGAAGGAGGAAGAACAGCAGAGCTGTGTTCTGTGTTGGAGCGGAGACTGTACTCAGAGGAAGAACAGCAAGTGAGATTAATGGAGGGGTCCACTGTGCTCCTCTACAAGGGGAGTACTCCTTGGCAGGGGCTTCTGCTCACAGGTAAGGGTACCCACTTTCTCAATGTGGGGGGACTTCTGCTCACAGGTAAGTGTACCCACTTTCTCAGTGTGTTGGGGACTTCTGCTCACAAGTAAGTGTACCCACTTTCTCAGTGTGTGGGGGATTTCTGCTCATGGGTAAGAGTACACACTTTCTCAGTGTGTGGAGGACTTATGCTCACAGGTAAGTGTACCCACTTTGTCAGTGTGTTGGGGACTTCTGCTCATGGGTAAGTGTACCCACTTTCTTAGTGTGTGTGGGATTTCTGCTCATGGGTAAGTGTACACACTTTCTCAGTGTGTGTGGGACTTCTGCTCACAGGTAAGGGTACCCCCTTTCTCAGTGTGTGTGGGACTTCTGCTCATGGGTAAATGTACCCATTTTCTCAGGGTGTGGGGAGGGCCTTTCAGAGGTAGCCAGGAGTCTGATAAAGAGGACAGGATTTTAGGAGGAGACTCAAGGTTTCTGTTTGTAGTTATGGTGCTGAAGGTACAGTGAGGGACAGGGGCTCAGCAGCTTGGAGTTCTCAGGGGACAGGAGGTGATAATAGTAAAAGAAAAGCCTAAAGGACACCACATTCATAGTGGATTTTATTGGCTGCACTGTCCTTAAGACAGCCGTTTTCAACCATTACAGCATGACCTTTCAAATAGAAATCAAATTGGTGGGTCAGCAAGATGTTTCAGTGTGTAAAGATTTGACAACCTGAAAACAAATCTTAGCTCCCACACAGTAGATGGAGAGAACAGACACCTGCAGGCTCTACCCTGCCCTCCACATTGGTGCTGTGTCATGTACCCACACATGCACAAGTCTAACACACGTGCCCCCAAACAGATTTGTGACATCCATATTTATATTTGTCCAAGGAGTCAGCAGCCTTTACAAATACACACATAAATTCATGAAGTGTAAATTCATTTATTTTAACACCTGAATATAATTATTGCCAAAAGCTCCAAACCTGGGACTTATGAAGAAAAATCAATGGAGACACATTTCTCTTTCCATCCTTCCTTTTTTTCTTTATCCACTTGTATTTGGGTCATTTTCAGGAACTGAACCTCCCAAAATGTTTAGACTAATCCTGCCCTTACAAATTCCTGGTTTTGCTAGGCAGTGGTAGTTCAGCCTTGGGAATACAGGACTTGGGAAGCAGAGTAGATGATTTCTGAGGTTTGATGTCCAGCCTGCCTACAGAACAAGTTTTAGGACAGCCAAGGCCACAAAGAGAAACCCTGTCTCAAAAACAAAACAAAACAAAAATAAAACCCTGAAACTAAAACAAAAACCAAATCCAAAAACAAAAACAAAGAAACAAACAAAAAGCACTGCTTTTAGTGTATCTGATGTCGGTATGTCTGATGAAGTCATGAATTGACGAGAATCACAAAGGGAACAGACACAAAATCAGAACATGAACTCTCCAGAAGAGGAATTCAGAGCAGCATTGCTCTTTACATGAAGTACACTATATAAGGAGGGTTATGGGACACTGAGTGGGAAACAAGGCAGACACCTGAGCAGATAATTTCTAAGAGAGTTACTGACACACTCAGACACTCAAGGGAATCAATGGAAGTTATGCTGCTCATGTCCTCAAAGGAAGCTGGGCACAGCCCTACTCACAAAACAAAGCTGAGTGATGATCACACCTGCCTTATATTGGTTTTTCTCAATTCCCTTCTAGTCTCCCTTTTAAGCTCCTGGCATCTGTCCACAAATGCCCATATGACTATTGAAAAAGTGCCAGCCCTAGCTGCTGAAGGAGATGACATATTTTTCCATGTCAATGATCTGCCAGAGAATACTACAACCATAGCCTGGTTTAAAGGTCTAAGAAATACGACACAAGGAATTGGAGCATATGCACCGTTCTTAAATTTGAGTAGGCCAGGTCCTATGTACAGTGGTAGAGAGACAATATATCGCAATGGATCCCTGCTGGTAAAAAATGTCAACCCGACGGACACTGGATTCTATACCCTACGAACTTATAATAATCATGGAACTAGGACATCAATAACATCCGCATACCTCCAAGTGCACGGTAAGTGATTCACTGTGAACTCTGTGAGCTAGGTGAGGTTCATTTTACATACAGAAGAGTGGTCTGTGCCTAACTTCCCTATTCACTGTGTCCCTGTGTTGGGGTTTGAGCATTTGGCTCAGTATACAAATGATATACAATAATAGCAATAGATCAGAATGCTTCATTTGACTTTATCTTGCACACAGGTGGATGCATGATGGGTAACACAGCCAAGGATATCAGGCTCTGTATAGACTCTAGGGATTTTTACCAGGGATGTTTCCTTGAGAAAAACTCTGAGGGAATCAATGTTGTACTTGGCTGTGGAAAACATGGGATCCTCATAGAGGTGTGAGCACTAGCATGCTCTGCCGTCAGACCTCTGTCTCAGACACAACTTCAGGTGTCCATGAGAAGCATTTTATAAGTGTTTTGAATTCCTGATGGCAGAGGGCAGCAGTGTTCCCTCGTATTTAAAGTGTTGTGATGTGTGGAACTAGACAGAGTACTCTCATGAGAGCCTTGGTTGGGCTATATTCCTTAGCCAACTTCTTCAGAGAGTCAGCAGGAAATCATAGGTCAACAGCTGTCTAGGCCATTAACTAACTGTCCTGTTGGGCATATGAGATTTCACATTAAAGTCATGGTCCCTAAGGAGGAGGACTGAGGACACAGATTGTCCTGAAAAGTGTTCGTTTTCTGGGTCCAGCTTGGGGAATTCTCTTGGGAAATGGTTATTTTCGAGACAGGAGCTATATTTCTGCCAGTGATTGCCAGAGATGTCATCAGGACACGCAATGAACTGGCAGAAAAGTATGTGCCCAAACCAAGAACTTACGTTGTAGTCTTGTTCCATCCCTGCTTGTACAGACCTGGAAATCACGGTCACAGCGTTCTTAGACCTACTGACTGCTTAATGTGTCTGCTACATTGCCAGGACCATGTTCTGTTTTCCACTTTTTGTATTTCCTTTGGGAAAGTCATGGTATCCAAGGGGAATCAACTATATACAGGTCCAAGGCCACTCAGAAAGACCATGGAGCACAGGGGCAGAGTCATTATACAGTTCAACAAACAGAGGACGTGGAAACATGGTCTTGACAATTTTGCACAGGATGAAGGATCTCAGAGCCTTTTTTCTGGAGTCAGGTCACCTCCTCCCATACACCCAAGATGTGAAATTCTTGACAAATCTTGGGCCTTTGACCTCGGTCAGAACCCAGTCTGATGGTGACTCTAGTAAGAACAATTTTGTTCTTCACCTGGTACCTTTGTACTTCAAGGGCAGTTTTGTTCCCTTCCTGCTGGGCGCAAATTCCATGTTTCAGAGCAATGAGAACACAGGGAAGACTGGGCACTCTGCCAGGTTTCTTTGTCACACAGTTGTGTAGATTTTCCTTTTTTTGGTGCTGACAAGCCTAGGCCAGGGCACAGGAGTATGCAGTTCTAGGGTCAGCTTCTATTATCTCATGTTACAGGAATGGTCCTTGCCCTTGATTCTCACTCTGTTCTAGAGGAGAGAAACATAAGGAGAGAATGGGAAAAGAACATGGGGTAGCACTGAAAGTAGAGGGGAAAAGCCATGCTTTGAACACAGACCCACCCTCAGCCCAAGGGAATCTGGGAAGTGCTCTTTCCTGGGAAGAGGCTCAACTCATATGGGATATGGGGAAAGGGCAGCAGAGTTTAGAAGCTGTGCTGGAGCAGAAGTACCTCAGAGGGATGACAGATAAGTCTATGCAGATAATGAAGGCTTCCTCTGTACTCCTCTTCAAAGGTGTACCACATCACAGGTCACAGATGAGGAGATCAGGACTTGAAAGTGTTTGAGAGGAGAGTACTGACATATTATCTGGGGTTCCATGAGTGCCACAAGGACATGAAAGCAGTGCCAGTCTTTGTAAGGGGAAGATACAGAGTGGGAGAGAAGTTCAGGATTACGATGCTCTCATTGAATGTTAAAAAGTAAGGGAGGGTGCTACCTTACTCTTGCACAAAGTTAGTAAGCATGACCAGAATATTCTGAAGACTGGTGCTCTCAGTTTGATTGCCCCACCCCCCCAAAAAAATCAAGCTGGTGTGGATTATTGACATGGTCCCCTGGATACGTCTTTGCTTCATTGTCTGGCAAGCTGAGACCAATGAACAGAAGTCCTTTGACCTCCACTTAAGTACTGTGTCCTGACCCTCCCCCATGCCAAACCCTTTCACTACTCACACACTAGTATAACCTGTAAACAAGTGTAAAAAATTAAAGCAAATGGAATTACTAATACCGTATTCCTAACCTTTGAGTTTCTTAAAGTCTATATCTATATAGGGTTCTGAGACATCATTCACTCATTCTATTTCCCCATGAATCTGAGTTTTTTCTAGGCATCATTTTTTTAAAAAATAGGAGAAAATTTATGGTTTTTATGATGTCTCAGTTTGAGTGGACCTGAAGTAAGGAAAGCTAGAAGGGAAATCCAGATGTTGACTGCAACCTCAAGAGGAATAGAACAACAAAAGTAGGAGTGAAGTCAGAGTCAGTAAAGGAAGAGGTTGGACAGCCATCACCCCAACACCAATCCACTTTATATGAGATCAGGGATCAAAGCACTTCTTTCAAGTCCTTGTGCCACTCAGAGCAGGGCAGTAAGCCGGAGCACTGATGACAACTGGAGAGAGACATATAGTGGAAATGACAAGTGGGAACACTGAGAATATGAAGGTCATGTGTTGAGATCCACCAAGTAGAATAGGGAGACCGTCAACAACAAAATTAGGCTGAGCAATAGACACAGCTGCTCAGGACACAGGGCCTTTTTCTAGTTAAATACTAAAGGCTCAACTTAGGAGGATCTCTCTCTTCCCTTCTAGCTTTCGTTTGGAAGTGTGGGCGCCTTGGTACCTCTTCACAGTTCACCATTGAATCAGTGCCACCCAGCGTTGTTGAAGGGAGAAATGTTCTTCTACTTGTTCGTAATCCCCCAGAAAATATTGTAGAGTTTGTCTGGTTCAAAGGAGTGGTTGACTTCAAGAACATTTTGGGTATCCGAAATATAGCAGACAGGAAACCAACTGTATGGGGACCTGCATACAGTGGTAGGGAGAGGCTGTACAGTGATGGATCCCTGCTGCTTCATGGTGTCAGTCAGAAGGACCGTGGATTGTACACACTACGAATCCTGAGAGCAGATACAGGAAACGAAGAGGCACTAGTGCAACTCCAGGTGGAGAGTAAGTGATTCTCTTAGATTGTCCGGTGCTGGGTGGGGCTTAGACACACATGGCCTAGCCTCCCTTCCTTTTGCACTGTCTTCCCAGGTGGAAGTTTGAGTACTTAGTGTAGGATACCCATAGAGACAAATTGCTGTAGATCAGCTTTCATTTTCTGACTCCACCTGCAAAAAGAAAAAACCTGGAAAGTGAAAATTTTTGGGCCTGTTAAGTTCAGGGCAGGTGTCATCTCAAACCCATGTCTAGGAGTGTGTGTAGTATTTTATTGAAGGCGGTGAGGGAAAAGCTATGTAGACACCCAAGGGGGACAGTTCCATGTAGAGGATCTGACACTTTCAGGGGCACTTTTGGAAAGGAGGAGGTCATGTTTGTGCCCTTCATTAAGGGGCATAGACATATACCCACCTGCAAATATAGGCTGATTGATGAATCCATCTGCTCAAGCACAGTGATGACTTTTTTCTCTTTTTCCTCCCAGCTTATCTTTCTGTGTCCTGTAATCCTCTCACTTCTTCCCAACTCATGATCCAGCCATTGCCTCAGTATCCAGCTGAAGGTGAAAGCATATTTCTTCAAGTTCATAATCTTCCAGAAGACGTGAATGCCTTTTTCTGGTACAAATCAAAGAATAGGACGCCAGTCCTTAGAATTGTAGAATATGTCAGAACCATGGATTCTATCACTTGGGGACTTGCACACAAAAGAAGAGGAATGGTGTACTTTAATGGATCTCTGGTGCTCCACAATGTCACTGAGAAAGATGCAGGGATGTACACACTAGAAGTTTTAAACAAAAATTTCGATATTCAAAAAGCATATGTGGAATTTTCTTTAAAGAGTAAGTGATTATCTATGGTCTCCAACTGCTGGGTGTGGCTTTTGCTAACTTCATACACTGAACTGTCAGGACTGGGCTGTGCCTCCTCTTCCACCACTGCATTGTGTCTCCCACTAGAGTATGGGTCCCTACTGCACAACACACATCGTTTAGACAAACTGTAATAGATCAGAACACCTCCCCTGCAGAGAGGAGGACATGCACTGGGTAAATTCAGTCCCAGGATGTCAGTTCCAACACAGACACTTGGATCTCTCATCTTGCACATGTCCCCAGAAAGACTCCATGGGAGTCAGGCAGGCCCAGGCCGATGAAGTCATGGGGTCCTCACAGAGAGCACCATGAATACCTGATTCTAAAACTTTGCCCCGGGATTGGATACAGTATGATATTGGGGAGTTTTTTCTTTTTTGTAACTGTGTGTTTAGATTTTTTGTCAGAGACAACATGAAATGTGACTTTACCGATTGTATGAGTCATGGGACTGACTACCCCATAGAGTGTCGAATCAACTGTGTACTACCATGACAGCTGTAGTTAGTAGGTCACCAGTGCATCTCCTTCTCCTGAGGCTCAGTAGACAAGTATCTGGTCCATGAAAAGTCAAGGCACCAAGGAAAGAAACTGAGGAGGCAGTTACTCCAGATTCCTCCTTCATTTCAGGGGCCCAGCCTAGGGAATTTCTTTCTGTAGATAAATAGAACAGATGTTGATGATATGAGCAGTTCTCCATCTCAAGGTCAGACCATGGCTTGTAACTAAGCTTAGCTCACAGACATGGTCATGTTCACGCACTGTGTGTCCTATTATGGGGAAATGGAGATATAGGAAACAGTGCTTGAATCAGGCAATACAGTCCCTGGGTGGCAGATTAAAAGCACAAAATATGTCTATAGTCACAGTACAAAAATTTTCCCGCTGGTAGCTTTATAAAGTATGAACTAAACAGGGCCTGGTTGAACTCTCTGGATGACTCCCATTTGGTATTCTCCTCTGTTTCTTCACAGAGAATGTGACACAGCCCTTTGTGCAAATCACCAACACCACAGTCGCAGAACGTAGATCTGTGATCTTCACTTGCATTTCACCTGACACCGATGTCTCTATCCGTTGGATCTTCAATAAGGAGAATCTGCAGCTCACAGAGAAGATGACTCTGTCCCCAACAAAGTGTGGGCTCAGAATAGATCCTGTCAGTAGCACGGATGCTGGAGAGTATCAGTGTGAGGTCTCCAACCGATTCAGTTCGAAGACCAGTCTCCCAGTCTCCTGGCCGTGATGAATGAGTGGCCTCTCCTCTCATCCTACAGCAGAGTGGGGGCATTCGTTTATCAATGGAGTACAAAATGGAGAAGAGTTATGTGGTGAAAATGATTAGTTACTTACTATTCAGGTTCAGCCAGCCTGGTGACTCACCTCTATAATCGTGGGATACACGTGTATACAGGGGAAGGCCAAGAATTAAAGTGAGGTTGTCTTAAAAGGAAAATAAAGACATTAATATAGGAAACAAAAATTCAAAGGCCTGAAGAGCTTAGATTGCTGTTGAAATATATATATATATATTCCCTCAAAATTCGTGGGAACTAATTTCAGGAATCCTCAAGTTTTTGTATGCTCTGAGTCTGCTGTAAAAATGGTGCCCTGTTTTCATTGGGAAAAATATCTAATATGCTCAAATACATTCCCTGTTTACCTAATTTACCCAAGCCCAATGCTGCCTGAAGTGAGGAAGAATGACAGTCCCCCACTTGAAGTGAGGAAGAGTGACAGGAGAAGGGTCTGCCCGTGTTTCACTACGGACATGGCTGGTTTCTAAACAGCTTTGATTCTGTCTGCTTGATGTACAAATGTAAAATCCTTCATGTAAGTGCAGTTCATACAGTTTTCACCCTGAAATTATCATTCACAGTAGGACCTTGAGTCTTTTTATTGTTAGCACGCCTCTCTTTCCTTTTTTATTCTTCTCTATATATTACATACTGATCGCAGTTTTCCTCCCTTATCCCTAAATCCTACTTACTCTCTAACTCAGGCCCACTCATCTTCTGTTTCCCTTCAAAAACGAGCAGGCCTCCCAGGGATACCTACAGCACATAACTCTGTAAGTTATGTAAGAATTGCCACCATCCTTTGTATTAGAGCTGGGAGAGACAACCCAGTAGGAAGAAATGGATCCAGAGGGCAGGCAAAAGAGTCATACCCATCTACGTTACTACAACTTATATGCTGGTACCCTCGCTCAAACCCAGACACAGTCTAGGATTATAACTTCAGTCTCTCAATCCTCTATAAGCCCTACTTGATTGTTTGTGTGTTCTATGATTTCATGGTGTTTTTGACACCTTTGGTTCCTACAAACCATGCTTTCCCATTTCTGTGGGGTTGCCCGGTGTTTCCATGTGTTTGGCTATATTTCTCAGCATCTGTTCTTATTCATTGCTGGCTGATGCTGCTCTAATAACTATTAGGCTGTGCAGTTATCTACTAGTGTAACAGAATATCTTTATTAATAATTTTATTGAAATGTATTTACAGGCATCTTTGTGATTTTTTTCCCAAATTTCTGGGTTTTCAAGCCTCTGCTTCCTGACCATCCAGGCAGTGCCAGGTCTGAGCTCCCTTTCATGGAGTAGGCTTTAATTTTGACCAGTTATCGGTTGGTCAATCCCATAACTTCTTTTCCACCATTATCCTCAGTATATATTTCAGGAAGGACAGAATGCAGGTTGAATATTTTGTGCCTGGATTAGTGTTCCAGTCCCACTACTTGAATTCTTCTGTGGTTGTAGAAATGACTGGTTCAGGATACCTATCTCTCACTACTAGGAGTCTTTATTAGTGTCTCTTTTGTAGATTCCAGGGAGTTTCCACTGTAGTAGGTTTCCACATTGCTCCCCAAATACCCCACTGTTCCAGTTATTACTTCAAATACTCTCTTCTTCCATTCCATCTTCCCCCATCTAGTCACAAAATCATTTCTATTCTTCTTCCCAGTATGTTACATGGGTCCAACATGAGTCTTCTTTGTTTGTTGTATTACGAGTGGCGGGGCTGCATCCCCAGCACCCAGCCACCCGCATGGCTAGCTTATGCCCCGAAATAATTACACTGAAACTGTATTCTTTTAAACACTGCCTGGCCCATTATTGGCTAGCTCTTACATATTGACCTAACCCATTTCTAATAATCTATGTAGCCCACGAGCTGGCTTACCAGAAATGATCTTAACCTGCGTCTGCCTGGAGTGGGAGAATCATGGTGACTCTTTGACTCAGCTTCTTTCTCCCCGCCTCCTGTTCTGTTTACTCCATCCACCTAAGGGTTGGCCTATCAAAATGGGCCTAGGCAGTTTCTTTATTAATTAACCAATGAAAGCAACAGATTAGAAAGAAATCACTCCCACATCATTTGTTAGTTAGCTTCCCTATGCATGTGACAAAGTAGGACATCTAATGGGCTGTGTGCAATAATAGCTTACAGTAGTAGAGCTCACTTGGGTGTGTTTGCTCACCAGTTCCAGAAACTTCTGTAGAATCCTTCAGATTTTTAATAGATTAGATCATACCACCTGCAGATCTATTTTATAGTCAGTTAATTGTTCAATTTTTATTTATTTGTATTGCCTAATGTTATGTCTAGGGCATCAAAGAGAAAATACTGAATAAAAGTGGTCACTTCAGCATCCTTGTGTCCATCCTGGTCTTAAAGGATATCAGTGTCCCCACTGAGTACTGGGTTGACAGTGGTTTTTCATGTGTGCCCCTAATGCTCTGCCCTCTCTTCTACCCCTGGTTTGTCTGTTTTCATCATTTAAAATTGTTCATTTTGTCAAATATCTTTATTGACTCAGACTTAGGAGTTATTCATGGAATAATTTTTGTGTTTTTTTCAAGCTTCTATCTCTGTAGGTTCTGTGTTTCTAGGTATGTGTCTGTTTCATGTAACTTACTCTACAAATTACTCCCATCACTGTGAGTAGTCATAGAAATTTTGATAATGTGAAAAATATGTAGCAAGGTATCAAATTTCAGGTCTAGTGTTAATAATGTTTCTATTTTAAAAAGAAAGTTAATCTAATTTAAGAAAGTTAATGCTAATAATCACTTTGAAAAATGAACTTTTTTCCTTTTATTGAAAATGGATTCTTTTCTCATCCAATATATACTATTTATCATTTCCTCTCTCTCAGCACTTCGCATTCCTACCCACTTCCTATATCATGGGAATCCACTCCATTTCTTTCTCTTATTAGAGAAGAATAGGCCTCTAATAGATAATAACAAAACATCACAAAATAAAATATAATAACATGAAACAAAAACTGCCATGTTGATGTTGGGCTCTGCAACTCAGCATGAGCAAAAGAGTCCCAAGAGCAGACACAGGAATCAGAGTCTCGCTTATTCTCAGAGTCAGGAGTCTCATAAAATACTCAGCTAATAAGTATATAATAATTGAAAGAGACCTCTTGCCAATTCATACAGTCCCTGTTCATGCTTATCTGTATCAATGCAGAAAACTTTTCTCTGAGAATTAGACCTTATAACACTTGAAGATTCTATGTAAGATGACAACAAAGGAAGTCAATAAATTGTTCTTCCAATTTGTGATTCCTCCAGATTACAGCACAGATCAGCATGGCAAGATATACTTAAATGTTCAAGAGTTGTATTTATCCCTTGGAGGTAACCAAAAATGGTCTAATTAGACTTAAGGCTGCTCAAAGGAAGGAATCACAGCTGGTACTAGAATGCAATCAACAGTACATTAATGGGGTATTATGGATTTTTGAGAAGCACTTATAATGGCTACTTTCCTAAACAAGTTTAATTTCTAGGTTCATTCTAAAAAATGGCCTTATTCCCACAGACAAATTTAGCTTTAGCCCTACATTAAAGATGCTTTCTTTTTGCAAAGACAGAGGTCACAAAAGAAATTCAAAACTAATCCAAACACAGTGAACAATAAATAATTGATGGTATGTATAGGAATGTCCCCCATAGACTCATATATTTGAATGCTTGGCCCCTAGGAAGTTGCACTGCTAAGAGATGTGGCCTTGTTTGGGTAGGTGTGGGCTTGTTGGAGGAAGTTGTGCCTTTGAAAATAGACTTTGAAGTCGCAAATGGTCAAACTACTCTCTCGGTGACACTTAGTATCATTCTGCTGCCTGTGGATCTTGATGTGGAGCCTGCACGAAACCATGCTTTTTGCCACGATAGTAGACTAAACCTTCGAAACTATAAGTAATCTACAATTAGCTATTTTCCTTAGTAAGAGTAGCCATGGCCTTATTGTCTCTTTATAGCAATAAAACTTTAACTAAGATAGACACTATGGGGTGCCCAACCCTACCTGATCTATCTATAACACAATCCCCTTGTTTGAGGTTCACAACACATCTCAGAAGAGAATTTGTAATCCTGTAAGGGGCAGAAGACCTCCTGTCTACTGTGAAATTGTGTCTTATATATTTTATGTGGAAGCTAAACCCAAGAAAATTCAAACACCGTCAGCCACATTCAGAGAGTCCAGTTTGATCACATGCTCCATCAGTTCCAGTACAGCTGGCCTTGGTGATCTCCCATTAGATCAGTCCCACCATCTCAGTGCGTGGATGCACCCCTTGTGGTCCTGACTTCCTTGCTCATGTTCTTCCTCCTTCTGCTCTTCATATGGACCTTGGGAGCTCAGTCCAGTGCTTCTATGGAGAAGCCAGGACAATGGTATTGGGTTTTGATTCTACTGCATGGATGGGCTTTGTGGGAGCCTAGTCTATTTGGATGCTCACCTTCTTGGACCTGGGGGGAGCAGGGAGGACCTTGGACTTCCCATAGGGTAGGGAACCCTGACTGCTCCTTGGACTGAAGAGGGAGGAGGAGTAGGTATAGTGGGGGGAGGGGAGGGAAGTGGAAGGAGGTGGAAATTTTCAATAAAAAATAAATTAAAAAAAATTCAAGCATATGGCTGTGTAAATAGACCTAAAGAATGAAAACACCAATTGACATGCCAGAAAACATGGGGAAATCTACATAAAGATCTTCAGGTGATTAATGAGTTCTGAGAGAAGGAGAGTCAGTATTTTCCAGGGATGAGCTCTTGGTAAGTTGTCTGATGCCATGTGGTTAACCATAAATACATACACAAGTGAGCAACATTAAATGAAGCCATGCAATTATATTTATATATTTATTGCTTTATGCACAGCTATATGCAATAATAATAAAAAAATTAAATAAAAAGCCGAGCTTGAGTGGGAGTCCTAAGAGGAGGTAGAGTGGGATAGGGTGGGCTGGAAAGGATGTAATCTAAGCATAATATGTATGTAGAAAATTCCAAAAAAGTACTTTAAAAATTTAGAAAATAAGAATAAACGTAAGAAAGAACTATGGAAAATGAGAGAATGAGAAATAGCTACCAAGGGAGTGATCACGGAGGAATCTGAGGAGCCTCTGATAAGAACACCCTCCATTTCTGGGCAACATCCTGGAGCAGTTGTCTCTTGATCCCCAGAAAAATGGAAAGTTCTGATCTTTTATAATCTTGTAGCTGCGGTGAGATGTTTCACACCATGTGATGTAGTTAAGTGTAGTGTAAGTGACAAGGAGCATGGAGGAACCAGGTATTGTATACTGTGGGTAGTCAGGTCACAGCACAGACATCTTCTAAATTGTGTCCTAGCGTGAGGTGCAGGAGATGTGGCCTGATTAATGGTGTGGGTATCTGTCCTAAAGCTGCAGACCTGTGTCCTAACACAAAAGTAAGGTGACCATGCACTGACAGTAGGTAAAAGTAGGGGAACTCAGAGAATAGCTATAATTACCTAAGATAAGAGTTTGAGAGGGGATTCAGAGTTTGTACTTGTAGAGTACCTAGAGGGACCGAGGGGAGAACAGTTCAATAGCAAAAAGCTCTTGATGAGCAGGAAATGTTAAAAGGAGGGAAAATACCAGAATGTTCCCCACTCAAAGCTAATACCCATTGGATATTTTATTATGATGACTGAAGTTCCAAACTGTGACAGGGTGAGTTTCCAGATGAATTTCCAACCAGAATGGGCCCAAGAGACGGAGTAGTGAGTGCTTGCTCTATGGCTGACATGCTGAGTCAAACCCCATGTCCCACATAGTGGAGATATAGATCTAAATGCTTCATGTCTTCTAACAGCCATAATTGTACAGTATGATTTCCCCATGTGCAGAGCAAGGAAATGAGAAAGGATGTCTGGGGATATGGCTCAATGAGTAAGTACACTTTTTCCTCTTCCAGAAAACCGAGTTCAGTTCCCAGTACCAATGTTAGGTACCAATGTTGGCTTCTCAACCAACCTTCTGTAACTCCATCTCCAGGGTATTCTACAAAGTCCGCTGTCATAAGACGGCTCCTGAACACAGTTTATACAGAGCCATATGCATATGTAAAATAAAATATTTCTAATAAAATTAAAATGAGAAAGAGATGGCCCAGGCATTCTAGAGGAAGCATGTAGAGAAGGTATCTCCTACATACAAAATGCTCTTAACTGTGAGTACCCCTGAAAGCAGTTGGATTGAACCATAGAGATACCTAAGAATACAATCCCATACAGGGTAAATGACTTGTTTCATGAGCACTATTTGAAATGAGGTCATGCCACATTGCTTCTCTTCACCAGTTTCTGTAGAGCTACCCAGAAACTCCCACAAAAGCTAAGGGATGAACACACTTGCTTAGGTTAAGACCCAGTGTTCCATGAAATGCAAAGGAACCAAGATTCCTCTCTTTTCTTTTTCTGTTTTAAAAAGATTGGACACAATCTTTTTTATTAATTAATTTTTCATGCATTTCACAAACTGACCACAGTTTCCCCTCCCTCCTCTTGTGTAGTAAACCTGAATGTGGAATGCAAACCTACAAATGTTTCAACAGAAAACAGGAGCTCTAGGTCATCACGAATTCGGGGCCAGGTTTTTAAACAGCAAATTCTCAGCAGCTGAACTATGACTAATGTCCCGTAGTTTAGCACTGGGTTTTCAAAGAAGGTGACCAACTATTTATTCAGTGCCTTTCATGGATATATGAGTATTGTAAAATTCCATTTCTAGTGAGCTTTTAACTCCACTCCTATTTTTCGGTATTAAATTGACTATTCTACATAAACTTTAGCTGTTGCTCAGAAACATTTGAATCAGCGTGCTGCTATTGATCACATAGATTATTGAGGTATTTATGAGATTTTGGTAAGTATATAAGTTAATTTGGAAAGAACTAAAATCTTGATAGCCTTTCAATTCATGAACATGAAACATCTCTATTTATTTGAATCTGATATTTTGTTTCACCAAATATTTTCAGACATATGCATGTAAAGCCTGTAAATATTTCATATATGTTTTATTTTGTTCTATTATAACTGCCTTTGTTTTTAGCTGGAAATTTAATTGCTAGTTGCAAAAAAAATTGTTTATTGAGCAGGAGCTTGCATCCTGGTCTTGATGTAATTCCTTATTGTTATTCTAACATTTTAATGTCATTTTTGACTCTTTGATATTTTCTAAATAGAGTAAACATTTTAATTTAAATAACAACAATAAACTAACCAACTCCTCAATATATACATGTGTGTGTGCACGTACACACACTCGCACACACACACACACACACACACACACACACACACACGCACACATGCACACCTCCACTCCTGTCTTAAGGCAGGAACTCCCAGAAAGAATGTGAGTCAGAATTATAAGAGGCTGCTCTTCCCTTTGTCTTATGTTAAAGGAACAGTATCTTCTAACCCTTAATCACAACATTTCAGCTGAAGGTTGTATTCCAGAGCACCTATGGGATGTCACCAAAGTGCTGTCTATGGATTGGGTGGTGCACTCACAAAAGTTGGCAAGATTGCTTTTTATCTTAGACTTGTGTTGCTATGACAGGTTACATTGATTTTCTTTTCTTTTTTTAGTTTTCATTTATTTTTAAAAGAATTTTATAAGATTTGCTGATGTTCATGAGTGTTTTGCCTGCAGGTGTGTCTGTGTACTACCTGCATGTGTTGTTTGCAGGGTGCAGTAAAGACATTATATTCCCTAGAATTGGAGTTAAATGTTATAGTGAACCACCCTGAAGGTGCTGGAAATTCATTCCATGTCCTCTGAAAGAACAGCCAGTTCTCTTAACCAAGAAGCCTTCCCTTCAACTCCTGGCCTCCCTTTCAACCTGTCAGCACCCTCCTCATACTGCTGAACTCACGATAGAACCACGGTTTCGCAGAGAAGTTGAAGTTGAGAATATTCTATTGTTGTTTTGTTTTCATTTCTTTTCCAGACAGGGATTTTCTGTGTAGCCCTGGATGTTCTGGATCTCATTCTATAGATCCACATGCCCTTGATTCCTGAGTGCTGGTATTAAAGGCAAGTGCCACCACTGCCTGACATCCAACTGGTCTTAGTATATCTATGGAATAATGATAAAAGCGAAAAATTAAAATTTTTAATTTTTATCAACATAAAGTTTTACTGATAAAAAGGGCAACTTCGGATTATACTTATAGACACATACATCTGTAATAGCCAAAAACCAAAGCTTATTGATGTCTACACACAGTGGCAGAGACGATGTGCTCCAATAGAGTTTTGCTATTTCCAATTACATCCTGAGAACACATGATATATTTTTAATTTTTATTTCATTTTATTTTATTTTTAGCCCACATTAGTGTTTAAACAGTCAGTGCAGGCACATTCAGAGTAGACTAAGTGCAACGTCAAACATTTATCTGAAATCACCCTGCTAAGAGTTGATTATGTGTTGGGATAACTCAGCTAAAGTATCAGAACAAGTCTAGATTATGTGGATCTCACAATAAATGTAGCCCTAAGAAAGAAACCTTGAGACTCAGGGACAGTCTAGATGATGGAACTATGTAATTTTATTAGAGGGGAGATTAACCACCAGAATTTCCTGGCACCAGATCATTGTCCAAGATTCCTGGCTCCAGGTGAGCTGGGGAGTGTGGGCAGGCTTGGAATCTGACCTGTTAGAGCTAACAGAGAAAAATGCTTTACCAGATGTCTGAATCTCCTAGCCCATGGAACTAGTCAGTGTTTCCATGAGAGTCACAGTTAGACTAGGTCACCTGGGCATGGCCTTCTGAGTCTCAGCATGGAGAACACAGCAGTGTACACGTGTCAAGGTCCTTAGCCAACTGTTCTGAGGGGCTTATGGAACTTCACATGAATGTCAGGGTCTGCAAGGGGAAGGACAGAGGAAGTAGGTCTCTTGATGACTGAATGTCCTCAGGGATAAGTCTAGTGAACTCTCTCCTGTAGGTAAGTAGTAACAGACATGACTGATGTGGACAGCTGTTCTCTCCCAATGTCAGGTCCTTGTTCATATTTAGCCTACTTATTTCTGTGACAATATTCATTTACCATATGTGAGAATATTAGAATACTCAGACACAGAAAAAAACAGTGGTTAAATTGGTCTTATACAAGAAATAAATGGAAGATGTGTTGCATAAGCATCCTGCCTACAGTTACATATCCAGTATCTCCACTCCAGAGGCCTTCTCTGATGTCTGTGGAGGTGGAAGAACTGTTTTACAAAAACGTTAGTCTTTGTGATCAGCAGCTTAAGGGGATTCTGGTACTGGGAACAAAAACAAATAGTTCTGACTGTAGAATTAAGTCACTTGCCTCTGAAGAGTTTCTGCAGAATTTCAGGTCTCCCCAGACTACCTACTGGACAGTAAATGATGTGATTTCTTGTATGTTGCTATCTTTACATCTGGAAGGTAAAGGGCAAGGCATACATTTGTCCCTTCAAGTAGATACTGTATCTAGCAAGGGACTTTGCTGATCAGTTTTAGTGTTTGTCTCTCATCTTATCATATTGTGCTCTTTATAGAAATAACCCTTCCAGTGACCTGCCTTAGATCCTTGGTATTAGTAAAATGGTCACATATGGAATAAATAAGCATCCCAAATCTCTAGCCAAGATCTGTCAAAAATAACTGCCCATTTCAGCCGGAGTCCTTGCAAGTTCTTGCTCTCTACCTTCTACCCATAAGATCTGCTTCTGAAAACATTCACCTGGAATGGCTGTAGTGATGGCTCATTGCAGGCTAAGAACAAGGCAGTGGTTCTGTTTGAGTCTCCTTGTCTTCCATGCTGTAAGTACTACTGCTTATTTACTGTGATAGGTGTGGTGGTTTGAATAGGATGGCCCCATAGACTCATGTATTTGAACGCTTAGAGAATAGGGCATGGCAATATTAAAAAGCCTGTCCTTGATTTGGTAAGTATGGCCTTTTAGGAGAAAGTGTATCACTTTGCTGGGAGGCTTTATGGAATTATATGCTCAAGTTATGCCTACTGTAGTAAACAGTTTTTTTCCACTTCCTGTGTATCAAGATGTAGAACTCTCAGCTCCTTCTTTAACACTATGTTCTGCAATGGTGATAATGTGCTAAACCTCTGAAACTATAAGACAGACCTAATTAAATGTTTTTCTTAAATTAAGGGTTATAAGAATTGCATAGTCTTCAGGATCATAGAGAACTGAGTAATAAGGTGAGCCCTAAGAAAAGCATAGAGATCCACCTGGAAAGTCGAAATAGGCAAGACCACCTGACAAAATTGGGAGCATGGGGGTGGAGGGAAAAGGGAGGGTGGAAGGGGAAGAAGAAGAGAGAAGGGGAGGGGCGAGGAGAACTTGAGGGAATGGGATAGTTGAGATGGAGGAAGGACAGAGATGAGAGCAAGAAAAGAGATATCTTGATTGAGGGAACCATTATGGGGTTAACAAGAAACCTGGCTCTAGAGAAATTCTCAGAAATCCACAAGGATGACCCAAGCTAACACCCTAGTCAATAAAAGAGAGGGAACCTTTTCTTGGTATGAATTGGTGCAGTGCAACCAGATGTTAAAAAACAAAGAAAATAACAGAGCCATGAATTCCATCTCTTGGGGGCCTGAACATAGCAGAAGAGACGCAGTGTACACCAATGTATCCCTTCTGTTCCAGGGCACTGCTGAGGAAGAAGTATGATCATACACATTGGATACATTAAACAGAGATTTGAAAAATTGAAAGAACGCATGTACAACTACATGTAAACTGTACGTGATTCTCCATGGCAACCAGCTGCTTGGTATGGTTTATCCTACTTGATACACTGGAATGTCAGGATAGACTGTGCTTGATATCTCTTCCACTGCATTGTTTCCCCATGTTGTGGACTGGGCTCTTCCTGAGGGTCACACATAGGGTAGAAATAGTATAAAAGATCAGAATCCCACCTGTCTTTACCTGCAGGGAGGAGAACCTGTGCTAGTTAAACTCAGCCCCAGGATGTCAGCTGCGGTCCAGACACTTGGAGCTTTCACCACACACATGTACCCAGAAAGACTCTGTGGGAGTCAGGCAGTCTCTCACTGATGAAACCATGGAATCTTCAAAGAGAGGACCATGAAATTCTGGTTTCAAATCTCTGTTCCTTTCCTGGACTCCAGATGACACATGGGAGCTTTTTGTCACTGCATGGTTTTGACATCCTCTTAGAGCTTGTAGCAGACAAGGCTTTATCGGTTTGTGGAGCCAGCCAGCAACGATCATGAGAGCTTTGGTTAGGCTAGGTCGCCTGGATTATCTTCCCTAGAGGCACCACACAGAATATAGTTGGTCAGGTGACCAGACCATTATTACTGTCCTGATGGAATTATGTGACCTCACAGAATGTCAGGTTCCCTAAGGGGAGGAAAAAGGGACACAATCCCTCTTTGCAAGTGATTGTCTTCTGGTAGTCCAGCTCTGAAGTTCTCTCTTGCATACAAATAGTAACATAGGTGTGTAAGACCCTCACCCCTTTTTCTCAAAGGGGCAAGAAGAAATTTCCTAGCAGAATGTTTTCCCAGGAAGATAGTGACCTTCTCCTCTCCTACCCAGGAGATTCCAAGTAGAAGGTCACTTAGCCCAGCCAGCCAACCATCTGGTGATAAAGAAAACAAGGAAAAAGCTGACTTAGCAGGATGGGAGGGAGCAAGAGATCTTGCACCAGTACAAAAAGCAGCTTCAAAAAGTCTCTTTGTAGTTACACCTTTAGAAGCCTAACCCCACAAAGGAAACAAAACTCCTCTCTCTACCTTGCTACAGTGGGGTGTTGGGGACAGGGATTCCGAACATGTTTGTATTATGCTAATTAAACATTGCTTATTACAGTCCGGGCCTCTCTGGTGGTCTCTCTGGGGGTTGAAATCTGGGCACAACAGGTGCTGATCTGAACAGCTCCCAGACATGAGGTGTAGCTCCTCTAGTAATCATTAGGCAGCTATAGAAGGACACACAACACCTAGAAAAGCATTTCAAGGAGCCATGAGGTTAACTATATCCTAGCTTCTAACCTTGACCTGGAGGTCATTGACAGCATTCTCAGACCTACTGGCTGCTTCCTGTGTTTCTAAGCATACTACTCTACCAGAGAACCCTGGTTACAAACCCTTCCCTGCAGTAACCTACCATGGGATATTCATCTAGAGGTTAGCTACATCCCAGGAAAGACATGGAGAAATCCAAGGCATGGCTCCAACATTACAGGAAATTGGAGGGTCCCTCTGAAACTCTTCCTGTGCTGGTGTAGGACTCAGATCATCTTCTATTTCACATAAACCCTCCATGACAATTCAGCCTGAGTGGTGACTCCATTGAGAATGGATATGTCTCCTTTCCCAGCATCACTCAGCGGATCCCTTTCAAACTTTTGCAGACATGTCTGACACACTTCAGGCTCTACTTTCCATGTTCTCAGAAGTTTGTGAATATAGAGCCTACATGATGATCATCTAGATTTCTGTGTCATAAAAAAACATGTTCAGAGAACACAGCAGAGGGTAGCCTTTGGGTGAGTTATTGTCTTAGGGCACAGAGATTATTATAAGCCTTGTTGCTCATTGTATGGATTGAAAATATATAAAATTTTTTATATGAGACTATAAAGTATATAAAGAGAATTTTACTGGAACTCCATGGAAGACTAAGAATTCACGAGATAGAGTATAACTATGGGCACCGTCCTGACAAGAGTAAGCATTATCCTTAGAAATTATCTTGCCTGTCTAGAGGCTGAGCTCAGAGGGTTGAAGACTACAGAGGTTGCCAGAACTGTTGGAACAAAAGGTGTTCTCCATGGGGTGGGGAGAAGAGCAGGCAACAGCCTCCATTGTGGCTCACTGTATAGTTCCTTGCGTATGGTACAGCCCCTGGTATTGGCTCCTGCTCACAGGTGAGGAGGACCCTTTCTGATAATGTGTGGCAAGAGGGGAACTCAGAGACTGGGCAGAATATCCTAATGTAGAAAGATAGAAAATGTTGCCTCATGTTGTTCCTTGACTTCCATCTTTTAGGTGCTGTGATCTGCTTTCATTTATACACACAGGATGACATACACCTGCACAAACATCCACACTCATACACATTCACATCTTCCTGTCATTCCCCCACATGTGTAAGTTGATGTAATCTGGAATTGTAACTGCTTTCATTACCACCTGGACATGCAAAACCCTGGGACATTCATTCTTCCATCCTCCCACATGCATCTGAGACTGTCCAGGTATACCAGTCTTCCAGAAAGATCAAACTAATTTTTCCTAACTATTCCCCAGACATATTGGACTGGAAGAGAGACTAGGAAGCCCATCTTGAAGGGAAGTCAGGGGTTTGCTGCATAGAGTGAGAAGAGATCAAAATGTTCAGAGTGTAAGGACTGGGGATCTGTAGAGGAGGAGGTCAGTGAAGTCATCCCCACCATAATTTCAGATTGTGAGCATCCATGTGAGGACAGTGAGTGTGGAAGCACATGATGAGAAAATTCTACAGAGAAAGTGATACCGTGATGAGCACCGAGGTCATTTGCTTGCTTCCTTTGAGTTGGACAGACACTCCCATCCACCTTAGCTGAGTGATGCATCCAAGCTTCTTACTATACAGGGCCCTTCTTTCCTCAAAAGACAAAGGTCTCAATATTAATGAATTTGTCTCACTTCTCACCTGTTCTCCCTTTCAGCTTGCAGGTACACTCACACTACTGTCAGTTCATTATTGAATCAATGCTGCCAAACATTGTCCTTTCTGTTTTGCCTCTTGTAACAATGAGTGAGGGATAAGTCCATTTTTCCTGCTTTCACACCCTCGGGGGCTGCTGTACCAATCCTCTATCATTAGGACCAGCTCTATGGGGTTGCCCAGGTGAGATAAAGGGACAACTCTTCAGAGTGCTGCAAATGATGAGGGGTAGGGTCAGCCCTCCTTCTTTTATGGACCCAGGGCCAGCTCCTCCCCATCTCTGGTGGTAATGGTCATGAGGTAGGGAGAGGGCATCTCACCTTTGCCCATGCTTCTATATGTCTGATGAGTAATGGGGACAGTTCTCCTTTGATCATAACATTGTAGCTGTGTCACCCCCAGCTCACACCACTGGGAAAATCTTCTGTGCTGTCTAGCTGAAGGGCAGAGCCCATTTCATGAGTGCTGCAGCTGGTTACATGGAGGCTCAACTTCCTGTGTGTTGTAGCTGGGCTAAGGATCAGCTCCCTCACCATCTCAGCCTGTTCTCTTCCTCTTTCATCTCTTCATATATGCCTTGGTCCACAAGATCTGAACCATTCTGCCCCCCCCTTCCTCTCTCTCTTTCTCACACTATACTAGACCATACATCGGTTCACTCTAACAGTGCTCATCTGGCTGGTTCTTCAAGGTACTAGGAGGGCATTTTTTAATTGATGGGGTACAACAAGGACAAAAATTATGTGGTGAATATGATCAGTCACCACTCAGCTACAGCTAGCATTGTCTCTCATTCCTATATTACTTTGGCAAATGCCATGCATAAGAAAAAGCCAGGACATAACGACTCCATTTTTACAGGGGAAAAGAAGACATTTATGTATTAAACAGAATTGCAAAGCAGTTAATAGCTTAGGTTTGGATCAAATATATAGCTAATCCACAGAATACATGAATATTAAGTTCATGAACCCCCAAATTTCTGGATGCTCTAAGTCTCTTCTTAGCATGAAGATGAATGCATCTTTTCACTTACCCAATTATATTCTATGTATAACTGATTCATGTATCACCAATTATCCATTTCAAGTGAGGAAGAATTGACAGGAGAAAGGACTGCCCTCTTTCCCCATGGATATAGTTGGTTCCTAAATAGATTTGATCCATAGTTTGTTGGATGCACTCCTGTTAAAAAACATGGCAAAGGCTGACCCGGACTATTTCTGTCCTGAGAGTGGAGACTTCACATAAGATTCCTTTTCCTATTACAATTTTTTAAAGATGGATGGGGTTTCTGACTTTGCTCATTTTGAAATGGGCAACTAAGTGGCACGAATGCATCCATGCAATCATGTGGTCATCACCACTCTGAAAAACATTTTAAGCTTGTCCCATCATCTCCAGTGTATTTTTCTCTATGCATGTGACAAAACTGGATATCAAATTATGTTTATGGAAATACAGCTCACAAGGCTGTGTTTTCTCATGAGTTCTGTAAACTTCTTTAGCATCGTTAGTGTATCTCCAGATAACTTTATGTCATCTGAAGACATATTTTACATTTGGTCTATTGACTATCTTTCATTTTTTGTTTTGTTTAACTGTCTGTCTAGGACTTCTAAGAGGATAATGAACAGAAGTGGCCACGCAGCATCCTTGTGTTGATTCAGGACATAGAGGGAAAGCTCTCAGTGTCCCCACTGAATACAGACTTGACTCTGTGTTTTCATGTGTGCCCCTACTGTACTGCCATAGCATTCTATTCCTAGTTTGTCTGCTTTCATCCTTAACAACTGTTCATTTTACCTGGGTGGTGGTGTCACTTGCATTTAATCATAGTAAGATCTCTCTGAGTTTGAGGCCAGACTTGTCTACAAAGGGAGTTCCAGTATATCCATAGCTACACAGAGAAACCCTGTCCTAGAAAATGAAACAAAACCAAAAAGACATCATCAGTTTTGTGTTTCTTAATGTTTCTGTGCTTCTTGAAATGTGTGTTTTATCTGGGTCACTCAACATTTAGCAAATAACTATTGAGTATTCATGGAATCTTAGAATCTGAAAAATGAAATGTAAGTTGTCAAATTTCACTTCTAGTATTAGTGTTAGCCATTTGAAAACAAAGTTGATTTAATTAAAGTTTGTCAAAACTGTTAATCACTTCAAAGAGCAAACTTTTGTTTTTGGTCCATTGATTTTGTAAACTATTATTATTTAATTGTATCACTGTTCTAACCAACAGCAAGTCAAGTAGAGACCATGGAGGAATGATGCTTCCTGGAATAATCTCCATGGTTTACTTAGTTACCTTTTCCTTGTATAGCCTAGGATAGCCTGCTTGGAATGACGATATCCACAGTGCACTGGGTGTTCACACATCAATCTATAGCTCGTAAATGTTCCCCATTCATGCCCACAGGTCTAGTTGAAGGAGGCAGTTACTTGACATCCCCAGGAGTCTTCGGCTTGTGTAATGAGAAACAACTTAACCAGCACACATGTTGAACGCGCCAGGTACACCAGTTCAGTTTGAGAAAGTCATCACTCCTAGTTTCTATATGTCACATAGTCATTATCCATCTGAACCTCACTAAAGCTCTATACATGCTCTGCATGTTTGTGAGAAGGGGCAAAAATATCCATGAGAAAAGGTGGTTCCATCAGAAGTCTGCTCAAATCCTTAACATTCCTAGACCATTTCTAGAGTCATACTTATTTCTTAGGTGTCACGAGTCCCACGCTAAAGGCCATTTGTCATGTCCCATGTCCAGGTGACAACATCAGTCAGGTCCCACCCTGCTTATTGCTTATTCATCTGTGCTTGGAGGGAAGTATGAGGATTAGGAAAGAAATGGACAAGAGACAACTCATAGGTCTGGAGAGCATCTAGTAAATGCTAGGATTCATCTCAAGCTTATTTCTCATAGGCTTCATATACCCCAGTTCAGAAAGGAGGGGGAAGGCAAAAGACTTATTTACCAAGATTCAAAAAACAAACAAAATAATTACCTTCTTGATACTCAAAGCATATAGTAGCCACACCTTAGGTCAAACTTCATTTAATATAACCAAAGAGCAAGAATAGGTCTCAACTCTCTGACCTTTAGTCACAGTGGAATGAATTCACTTCTGTGGGCTCCCACACTTAGGTAGCCAGGGTCACATGCTAGTCATCATGATCCACTCCAGCAGAATGGCTCACGTTGTGGTCTAGCTGGACCACTGAATTGAAAAGAGGCCTGCTCATGTCTCCTGGTTGAGGTTTCTGTTCATACACCATGTCCTGAGAACTGGCTATGAAGCTTCCCATGGAAGCAACAAGTGAACTCTTATTGCCATCTACTTATAGGACTGTCTTAAACAGCAAATTTTGAAGGGAATTGGCCCACGCTGAGCATTGGTGGTCAGTGCCTTGAACTCACACAAATCCATCTGCCTCTGCCTCCCAATTGATAAGATTAAAGGCATGCACTATCACTGCTTGGTGAAGCTTTTTGTTTATTTATTATTTTGTTGATTTTAATTGAGCTCTACATTTTTCTCTGCTCCCCTACCTGCCTCTCCCCTCCCCTTCAACCCTCCCACAAGGTCCCCATGCTCCCAATTTACTCAGGAGATCTTGTCTTTTTCTACTTCCCATGTAGATTAGATCTATGTATGTCTCTCTTAGGGTCCTCATTGTTGTCTAAGCTCTCTGGGATTGTGATTTGTGAGCTGGTTTTCTTTGCTTTATGTTTAAAAATCACTTATGAGTGAGTAAATGCAATAATTGTCTTTCTGTGCCTGGATTACCTCACTCAAAATGATGTTTTCTAGCTCCATCCGTTTTCCTGCAAAATTCAAGATGTCGTTGTTTTTCTCTGCTGTGTGGTACATTGTGTAAATGTACCACATTTTCCATATTCATTCTTTGGTCAAGGGGCATTTAGGTTGTTTCCAAGTTCTGTCTATGACAAACAATGCTGCTATGAACATAGTTGAACACATGTCCTTGTGCATAATTGAGCATCCTTTAGATATATACCCAAAAGGGGTATTACTTGGTCTTGAGGAAGGTTGTTTCCTAATTTTCTGAGAAATTGCCACACTGACCTTCAAAGGGGCTGTACCAGTTTGCATTCCCATCAGCAATGCAGAAGTGTTCCCTTTACCCCACAACCTCTCCAGTATAAGCTGTCATCAGTGTTTTTGATCTTGGCCAGCAAATTTCTTCACAGACCTTGAAAGAACAGTACTCAAATTCATATGGAAAAGCAAAAACCCAAGATAGCCCAAACAATCCTGTACAATAAAAGAATTTCTGGAGACATCACAATCCCTGACTTCAAATTCTAATACAGAGCTAAAGTACTGAAAACAGCCTGGTATTGGCATAAGAACAGACAGGAGGACCAACAGAACTGAATAGAAGACCCGGATATTAATCCACACACCTTTAAACACCTGATTTTTGACAAAGAAGCAAAAATATCAAATGGAAAAAAGAAAGCATATTTAACAAATGGTGCTGTCATAACTGGATACCAACCTGTAGAAGAATGAAAATAGAGTCATATCTATCACCATGCACAAAACTCAAGTCCAAATGGATCAAAGATCTCTACATAAAGCCAGCCACACTGAAACTTATATAAGAGAAAGTGGGAAGTATACTTGAACACATTGGCACAAGAGACCACTTACCAAATATAACCCCAGCAGCACAGACATTGATAGAAAAATTAAAAAATGGGACCTCCCAAAACTGAAAAGCTTCTGTAAAGCAAAGGACACAGTCAACAAGACAAAATGACAGTCTATACAATGGGAAAAGATCTTCAGTAGCCTCACATCAGACAATGGTCTGATCTCCAAAATATACAAAGAACTGAAGAAATTGGTCATCAAAAAACCAAACAATCCAATAAAAAATGGAGTACAGACCTAAACAGAGAACTCTCAACAGAGGAATCTAAAATGGCTAAATGACACTTGAGGAAATGTTCAACATCCTTAGTTATCAGAGAAATGCAAATCAAAACAACTCTGAGATTCCATCTTATACCTGGGAGAATGGCCAAGATAAAAAACACTGAAGCGTTTTATTTTTATGATGTACATTTGTCAATTATTTTCATAATTCCTAGCAAATAGAGTCCTGTTCAGAAAGTTCTTTTTTTTTTACTTGAATCGTATAGGATTCTACCTACTTTTACTTCTAGTACTTTCAGTGTTTCATATTTCACATTGAGGAACATACCCTGGTGCAGAATATTTGATCACTCTGTGAAGACATCTGTTTTACCTTACATGCCTGAGGCACATTATGAATGGTTTAATAAAGAGCTGAGTGGCCAATAGCTAGGCAGAAACGGTGATGTTTGCCTTCCTAGGACAGAAAGAAACTCAGGTAAAGAATACGAAAGGTTGGGATTCACCAATTAGATAAGAGGAAGTAGGACATACAGTATGGAGGTGACGTAGTGAGTCATGTAGTAGAAGGTAGATAAATATGAATGGGTTAATTTAAGTTTTACTGGCTAGACTAATATTTCATAATGAATAATAAGTCTCTCTGTAATTATTTGAAAGCAGTCTGCCCAAAGATAATCTGACTACATTTGGTGCCCAAAACAGTACACATCTATCCAAGCATAGGACTTGCGAGCTGCTGATGTGTTGCTCAGTGGGAGAATATGTAGAGATGACAGTCTCTGAGTGGGTGGTGTAACTTCACAGAGATGGTCAGGTAGGCTTGAGTCCCTGATGGTGTCCATGTACCTAGGAGTCAACTTTCAAAGACCCAAGTTGAGTAGAGTAAGTTTCCAGCATCATGTGTGTATCAAAGCCAAAGAGGGAGTCTGCAGATGCAGAGAAGGGTTTTGCAAAATTTTCCCAGAGCCAGGGCATTCAGAAAGCCAGGTCTAGATTGAGAAAACCTCTGAAATGATACAGTATGCTTGAACATGGCAGAATATAGATTAATATAAATTGGTTAATTTAAGTTTTAAGAGATAGTAGGGAACAGACCTAAGCTAAGAACAACTTTGATGATTTAAAAGACATAAGAAGTCTCTATGGCATTACTTGGTAGCTAAAAGTCCAAAGAAAATTGACTGTAATGACCCATTTGAAGTCAATTTTAATGCAGGGTGATAGTTATTAGTCTAATTTCATTCTTCTACATGTGGACAATGCATTTTCCATTTGTGGAATGTCTCTTCTCCAATACATGTTTTTGACATCTTTGTCAAATATCATATGGATGCTATTTTGTGCACTCATATCTGACATTTCCATTTTTCCCATTACTCTTTATGTCTGTTTTTGCCACTATCATATGGTTCTTATGTTGCAAGGAGCCCCTTGTTTGTCCCGGCTTCCCAGAACAGAAACAACCACATAGAAACTGTATTAATTAAATCACTGCTTAGCCTATTAGCTCTAGCTTCTTATTAGCTAACTCTTATATATTAATTTAACTCATGTCTATTAATCTGAGTATCACCACGAGGTCGTGACCTACGAGCATGGTGTCTCTCCCCCCCCCCACTTCCTTCTCCCTACATTCAGTCCAGATTTCCCCACCAAAGTTCTGCCCAATCAACAGGCCAAGGCCATTTCCTTATTCATTAACCAATAAAAGCAACACAGACAGAAGGACCTCCCACACCATTCTTATTACTATAGCTCTGTAATATTTTGAAATGTGAAAATCTAATCCATCCAGCATTATTATTTTTGCTCAGGATAGCTCTGGCTACCTAGGATATTTTGCATTCCACATGGATTTTATGACCTTTTCCATTTTTTGTGAATAATGTTTTGGGGGTTTTGTTTGGGATTTCATTGAATCTGCAGATTAGCTTGTTAGAATGGTTATTTTTACAATAATAATTATACCAACCCAGCATGAGATACCTTTCCATTTTTGTGTCTTTCTCAATCTTTCTTCAGAGATTTAAAGTCTTCAATATATAGAGGTCTTACACCTCCATGCTTATCTTTATTATTATATTTTTTGAGGCCTCTGTGGATAGAAGTTTGACTATGATTTTTTTACTAGATATCAGTGGGGGAAAGAAAGCACTCATTTTTGTAATTTGGTTTTATATCCTGACACGTTACTGAAATTGTTGATTGCTTCTCAAAGTTTACTAGTGGAATTTTACATTCTTTTCTGTATAACATAATACCATCTGCAAAAAGTTTAATTTATTTTTCCTATTTGAATGACTTTAATTTCCTTCCTTTGTCTTATTTTTCCAGCCAGTACTTTCAGACAAATATTGAAAAGATGTGAAGATAGTGGAAAGTCTTGTGCTATTCCTGATTTTAAGGAGATTTTCCCAAGTGTTTCCAGCTTTCAGATGATGTTGCATGTGGCTTTATCATATGTAGTCCCTATTATATTGATGTTTAATCCCTCCAAGTTTATTGAATCCAGGACGTTTTCCATAAAGACAGATTAGATTTTGTCAAAGTATTTCTGTACATCTATTGGGATGATAATGTGGTTACATTAAAATGTGATTCATAAACCTGGTGAAACTATTCAACTGCAAGAAAAATGGATGCATAAAATTTGTATGCAAATGAGTGAAACCAGAAAATCCTGAATGAGGCAGCTGACACCAAGAAATATATCCATATGTATTTTAACGTGTTGTTCCCAGCTCTGAAACTTCAAATGGCTATACATAACCAGGAAGGTTAGAGAACTAGGAAAGTTAAAAGAGTTCATGGGCATAGGAGGAGTGGGGTACCAATGTTGTGAAGGGGAAATGGGCAAAGGTTTGGTCTTAATTGGGGATGGGGAATGAGTGCAATATAGAGGGAAAAGGCAGAGAGATAAATAACATAAGGATATTGGAAAAGTCATAGGGACTCATTATTTTATGTTTACCTAAAATTGCATAGTATAAAAGTATATAAATATAATATGTATTTCAATGAAGTTGTACTACTTGGGGTGAGAATGCTCCCCACCAAGAGTTATAGAGTTACAGAACTCACTACCAGGGATAAAAACCTCCATACAGATTGGTGGTAGACCAAGAGGTTTTCCACAAAATACAGGCTATTTCTGTTGACCTAGAACTTAAGCAAAACTCTTTATTGTTGAAGATATCCTGAATATATAGAACACAAGGTTTTGAGGAGTCCAGCTAGATTTGACCCAGAAGACTCCATACTGTGAACCTGGCCTTGTGGAACTTGATGTTTCTATGTAAGCTAACAACCAAGGGAAACAATCAGTAATCCTACTCAGTTGACCACAGAAATGACCAGCATGGTATGATATCCCCAAAGATCCTGAAGTTGCATTTATATCTTGGATGTCACCAGTATCTGTCTAATTAGAGTTGAGGTCTGCTTGACAGAAAATTATTTCTAGTATTAGACCCTAGACAAATCCATTTGGATAGTAAGTTCATACTTCTTAGAGGAGAACATACTATGGCCACTTTCTTAAACCAGTATATTTTCTCGGTAAATTTTAAACCCACATACTTATACCTACAGCTAAGTGTACTTTCCATAGTCATCCAGAAACCTCCATTTGCACAGATGGAGACCAGCAAAGAAATCCAAAACTTGTCCAAATACATAAAAGAACAGACACCACAAGATGTCCAGTCACAATTTATTTATCTGTATTAAAACCCCATCATTTGCAGCTGATGGAACATCTGAGTAGAGGAGTTGGATAGATCATAAGAATCAGAGGAAACAGAATGTTTATTGTGAGTTTGTGTGTTCTATATTTGACAAGGAACTGCACAAAGGATTCTCAACTATACAGCTGCCCAAACAAGACCTAAACACTTACAATACCATCTTATATGCCAGTGTGGATGAGGAAATCTCCCAGGACTCCACCCAGAATTAATGAACTATAGTATTTAATGAGTGCAGAGGGAAGATAAGCATTCTACAGAGATGATCCTATAATAGGTAATCTATTCCCAAATGGTCAGTCATAAGCATATACACATGAGCAATACAAAGTAGCCCAGCATATTGTATTTATATATTTATAAATTTTAAGAACACATTTAAAACCTGTAAAAATGAATGAAAATAAGAAAAGACTAGAGAGAGTCAAAGAACAAGAAATAGCTGCAATGGTAGTGATCATGAAGGGAGGCCTACAGAGCATCTTTTGAAAACAGTTTCCATTTCTGGGCAGCATCATTAAGCAGTCTTCTCCCAATTTCTGTCACCAGGGAAAGGACTGATTTATAATTTTATAGGGCTAGATGGCATTTTAACATATACATTTAGTTCAGTGTATAGTAAGGGACATGGAGAATGCCAGAGCTAGTTATAGAAAACTGGGAGTAGTCAGGTCACAGAACAGACAACTCCAACAATCTATCCTGTGCTGCAGGAGATGTTGTCTGATAAAGGCAGTAGAAACCTGGCCTAAACCTCAGACCTTTGACCGGTTAGGACAAAGTTTCAGAGACCGTGTTTTCACAGTAGACAGTAGGTGGGAAAATTGGAGTATCACTGAACTCCTCTAAGATAGGAACTTGAGAGGCTACAATCCAAAAGGAGAGGACATAGAGGAACAGAGGTTTAGTAGAAGGAAGTCCTTGGTGAACTGGAAAGACTAAGGGATGAAGGAACCATATTGTTTTCTTCTTAGAGTTTATTATTATTGGCCATTATTTACTGAAAATTGATGTTCCCAACTATTACAGGTTGTCCCTCTAAGTGAAAATCAATGCAAGATGGGCTATCAAGATGGTTCTATGGGTAAAGACACTTGCTGCCAAGGCTAACATGCTGAGTTCAATTCCTAGTTTCAACGTCATGGAATTAGAGAACTAATTCCCTCACTTTTCTTTTCTTTCAATATTTTTTTTGTTACTTAAAAAATACCAATCCAAATTCCCACTCCCTTCCCTCATCCAAGTCCCCCCTCTCCCTCCACAGACCCTCCTCACTATCCCTTCAAACTTAACCATGCACCCCACCCTGTGGAAAGTACAAGGCCCTCCCTACTACATCTAGATTGAGCAAGGTTTACATACAAAGAGAATAGGATCCCATGAAGCCGGTATATGCAAGTAAGGACACATCCCAGTGTCACTATCAGTGGCCCCCTCAGTCTGCCACAGCTGTCAACCCCCTTCAGAGGGGCTTGGTTGTTTCCATGTTTCTTCAAACCCAGTCCAGTTGGAGTTGGTGAGCTTTCATTAGCTCAAGCAAACTGTCTCAGTGGATGACCCCCTCATGGTCTTGAATTCCTTGCTCATACTCTCAATTCCTCCACTCTTCAATTGGAATCAGACAAAAATTTTCGAGCAAGGGGACAGGCAGTAGAGGTGGGGAGAAGGGGGGTTGAAGAGAATTTGAAGGAATGGGATGGTCAAGATGGAGAAAGGACAGATATGACAGCAAGGAAAGAGATATCTTGATTGAGGGAGCCATTATGGAGTTAGCAAGAAATCTGGCTCTAGAAAAATGCCCAAGAACCCACAGGGATGAACCCAGCTGAGACCCTAAGCAATAGAGGAGAGGGTGTTTGAACTGACCTTACCCTATAGTCAGACTGATGATTATCTTAAATATTACCATAGAACCTTCGTCCAACAACAGACGGGAACAGAGGTAATAACCCACACCAGAGTACTGGACTGAACTCCCTCAAATTTTCTGACCTCCATATATACACAGAAGAATTTTATTACCCATACATTGATGTATGCGTGAGTAAACACACACATATTCTTTCTGTCTCTCTCTTCACCTCTTCCCAATATATAAAATGCATAAGTAACTGTAGATTAAAAGTCAAACTATTGAATTAGCCCATTTTGTTATCTACTAACATGAGATTCCTGTAATTAGTGCCATTGAATCTTCATTTATTCATACACAGATGTTTGAGCCTTTTACAGGTGCTAAAACATTCCAGAACAGTGGGGGCAATTCTGTCCTCCCAAAGCCCTACTTGCAATGGACCAGATGGCAGACAGCCATCTAAAAAATGAATTAAGAGGTTGACTCAAACCAAAAAGGGAACATGGAAGAAAATGAGAAATGAGGGTTGGAGAAATGTCCCAATGTTTAATAGTGCATGCTTTTCTTCCAGAGTACCTGAGTTCAGTTCCTAGCACCTATATGAAGAGGATTCAAAACCTCATCTAATACCAGCTTTGGGTGATTCTCTACAGTTCTGGGTATCCACCAATCACCAGGGCATCTCCTTCTGAAAGTCTACATGGAGAACCCTGGTGCAATGTTGCACAGGCCGTTAACCAACTATTCTGATGGGCTTGTGAGGTATCACAGGACAGTCATGATCCCTAAGGGGAGGGACAGAGACCATGGGTTCTCTTGAAGACTCTATGTCCTCAAGTATTAAGTCTAGCAAATTCTCTCCTGCAGGTAAGTAGTAACAGATGGTGTTGATCTAGACAGATGTCCTGTCCCAGTGTCAGGGCCTTATTCATATTTGAAGCTACCTTATCACCATGGTAACATTCATTAACAATGTGTGTTATCACTGGAAAGGAGATAAGAAAACAAAGTGTATACACCTGTCCCACAGGCCATGGGTGATGACAGGCAATCTGTCTGTGTACAAGCACGTATCCAATGTCTTTACCCTGGAGGCCTTCTCAGATGTATGTGGCGCATGAGTGGCTGTTTTGCAGAGAAGTCAATTTTGGCCTTGGCCATTGGCAACTTGAGGAGATGTCTATTCTATGAAGTGAAAGCAAATAGAGAGTTCGATTTTACTCTAGATCTAAACTACTCACCTCTGGATAATATTTGCCAAATCTCAGGACTTCAAAGCCCACCTATTGTACAAAGAATTATGTGTTTTCTGGTATGCTGCCATCATTTCTTCAGAAAGGCAAAGGACAGGCACTGATTTGTTCCTTCCTAAAGATCCCTCATCAAACACAGGGCCCTCTCTGTTTAGGGAGTCACTGATTTCAAGCAATGTTGCTCAGGCTGTTAACCAACTGTTCTGATGGGCTTATGAGGTATCACAGGACAGTCTTTAAGAACTTGCTTCCTGGTTCATATTGGTGGCATGAATGGCTCTGGCTCTTTAAGGAGGTTCTGTTACAGAGCACTTAAATGGGGTTTGTGAGCAGAGTGCTACAATTTGCTTAGTTGTGACATAGACCCACTGTATCCCTGGAGCAGGGAAGAAGAGCATGGCTCACAGAGCTGGTGGTGAATTTACTTCTCCCATGTTGGACTGGGAGGAGCCCAAAGGCAAAGCTGCAGTGTTAGTCCCAGCTACGCTGCTTAGCACATTAAAAAGCACTTCTGGTCAAAAAAGCATTATAGATAAATAGGGAAGACAGATTCAGATGAAAAAAGATTTCTAAATGGGTCACAGTGTTGAATAAATACATGGCCTTAGGAAAGGGAGAGAAGAAAGAGTACAGACAGTCATAGATAAAAGGAATAAAAACAATAAAATTAATATTAAAAAGTAATAGAGTAAAAAAAGCCATGGATTAAGTACATTGTTGTGAGTTTTTTTGAATTTTTTGACTGTGAATGAGTTAAGTATAGAGAGACATTTCATAGTATGTTATGATTCTTTGCTCAGGCTTGATGTGGAGGGAGGGGTTTGGTCTTGCCTCAACTAAATATGCCAGACCTTGATGACTTCCCATGGGAAGCCTTACCCTTTCCGAAGAGTGGATGGGGTTGGTTGGGGAAATAGAGAAACTAGGTGAAGGGAAAGGGGGGGGGATTGTTTTTAGTATGCAAAATGAATAAAAAGAAAATGGTGTAAATACAATAGCATGTAGAAAATTCCGAAAAAAACTAAGAGCTTTTAAAAGGAGTGAAAAATAAGAGAGAGATAGAGAGAGTGAGAGAACAAGAAATAGTTGCCGTGAGACTGATCATGGAGGGAAACCAAGAAGCTTCTTTTGAGAGAGCACTCCCCATTTCTGGGTGTCAACATTTAACAGTCGTCTCCAGATTTCTGGCACAAGGGAAGGTTCATATCATCTATAACCTTATAGGGGCAGAGGTAAGTTTCATACCACATGTTTAATTCAGTGGAGTGTATGTGACAAGGATCATGGAGGACTCAGATGCTGTAAACTGAGAGTAGTCAGATCACACACAGACAGCTCCTACATTCTCTGTCCTACAATGAGCTGCGGGACATGTGACCTGCCTAAGGCTCTGGGAACCTGGGCTGAAGCTGCAAACCTGTGTCCTAACACAAAGTTGCAGAGACAATGACTAGACAGTGGATGTGAACTTGGAGTATGGCTAGAATCTTCTAAGACAGAAGTTGGAGAGGGAACTAGGTGTTTGCTCTTAAAACCAAAAGGGAGATGGAAGAGAGGACAGAGTTTCAGCAGCAGGAAACCCTTTGTGAACTGGAAATAGTAAGAGGAGGAAGTTCCAGATTGTTTTCTTCTTAAAGTTTTTTTTTATCATTGGCATTTTTTTTTCTGAAGACTGATATTCTCAACTATGGCAAGGTCACTCTCTAAATGATAATCAGAGAAGGGTAGACCACTAAAATAGCTCATTGGGTAAACACACTTGCTGCCAAGGCTGTCATGCCAGTTTAAATCCATAGACACAATTTGGTAGAAGTAGAGAACCAGCTCTCTCATGTCATCTAAGCTCCATATATGTCCAATAGCATTTTCTCACACATACACTAATGTATGTGTGAGTGAACACATATATTCTTTCTCATGCAGATACCTAAAATTCATAAGAACCTGTAATTAATAGTCAAACTGTGGCATTTGCCTATTTTCTCATCTGCCAACATGAGCTTCCTTCAAATCCATGCAATTGTATCAGCATTCAAACACCCATTCATTCATTCATTCATTCATTCCCACATGTGTGTGAGCCTTTCCCAAGCACTGGAACATCCTACAACAGCAGGAGCATTCTGTCCTCCCAATGCCCTAGTTGCAATGCATTTAGGTATATAGAATGTGAATTCAGGGGTTGACTAGAACTTCAAAAGGAAAAAGGAAGAGAATGAGAAAGGATGGCTGGAGAGATGGTCCAGTGTTTAATGCCACAAACTGCTCTTCCAGAAGACCTGACTTCAGTTCCCAGCACCTATGTGAGGAGATTTGGCAAGATTACCCAACTCTAGATGCAGGGTACTCTATCCAGTCCCTAGGCTTCCACTCATTAACTGGGCATCTTTTTTCCCCCTGAGTATCAGCATGGAAAACCCAGCTGCTCCAGTATTCAGGCCCTTAGGAAATTGTTCTGATGGGCTTATGAGACTTTACAGGGAAGTCGGGGAGCCCTAAGGGAGGGACATATGATTTGGTCCTCCTGATGGCTCCGTGTCCTCAGAGATTAAGTCTAGCAAATTCTTCTCTGTAGGCAAGTAGTAATAGATGCTGCTGATCTGAAGATCTGTCCTGTCCCAGTGTCAGAGTCATGTTTATATGTGAGGCAATGTTATCATCATGGTAACATTTATTTATTTATTTATTTATTTTGGTTTTTCGAGACAGGGTTTCTCTGTGGCTTTGGAGCCTGTCCTGGAACTAGCTCTGTAGACCAGGCTGGTCTCGAACTCACAGAGATCCACCTGCCTCTGCCTCCCAGAGTGCTGGGATTAAAGGCGTGCGCCACCACCACATTTATTAACAAAGAGACAAAGAAGCAATGTGTACAGACAAGCTCTCTGTGTACAAACTCATATCCAGTGTCTTTACTCTCAAGGCCTTCTCAAGTATATGTGCAGCAGGAGAAGGTGTTTTTCAGAGATACTTGGCCCTTGGCAGCTTGAGATGTCTGCTCTGTGAAGTTAAACAAGTGGAGAGTTAGTATTGACTCTAGAACTAAACTACCTATCTCTGGACAATTTCTGCCAAGTTTCAGGATTCCATAGCCCAGTTACAGGACAGCAAATCGTATGTTTTCTGGCATTCTGCTATCACTATTCTAGAAAGGCAAAGGAAAGTGCCTCCAAAAGATCCTTCAACTAACACACAGCTCTCTCTGCTCAGGGATTCACTGATTTCAAGCAACTTTCGGATCTGCTTGTCATTATACCTCATTATACCACTTTTTAGAGAAGCAATAATTTGGGGGATTGGGCTTAGATCTTGTGTGTTAAGAACAATGGGCACATATGGAGAACATTAGAGTCCTAAATTTCAAATCCAGATCTGAACAACAGCTGTCCTGTCCAGCCATATTTACAGCAAATTCTTCCTCACTACATTCTACCAGTCAGATCTGCCTCTGAAAACATTTTCCTGTCAGTTCTTTAGAGATGACTCAGTAGTTAATAACTCTTCTAGCAGACCCAAGTCCTGGTTTCAGTACTAATGATATCTCATAACCAATCTGTAATTTCAATTTCAGGGTATCCAATGCCCTATTCTGGCTGATGTGGACTTGTGGTTCACAGATATACATGCAGTAAAAAGAACCATATACATGAAAAGAAGAAAAGGAGGAAGAAAGAAAGAAAAAAGAAAGGAAGGAAGCAAAGCTAGAAGAAAGGAAGAACACAGTAACCTGCATTTCAGAAAATTCCTTGATATGGGTCATAACACTGCAAAACAAAGTATTACAAGCCAAGAAAAGTATTCTCTTTCCAACTCATCTTTAACTCATAATCTTCCCTCTCCTAGATAATTCTGTGACTCATCCTTTGATTTTGAGGATCCATACTTCATTTTAATCACCACCAAACACTTTGTTAAGATTGGTCCATGTTCTGATCCATTCATGCCATTTGTGTCTCATGTGTGAGATTTTTGTACACATAAGTCCTTAGAACTCTTTGTGGGTTCTTCACGATGAATTTAAGTAGGGAGCCTTATTCTGTCCTATTTGTAGGACTTCATTGAGCATCATTGCCTTGGAGGGCACTGGTCCAGGCCCAGCAGTGGATATAAGTACACCAGGTAGGACACAGCAGTCTTTGTTGCAAGTCAGGCAGTAGTTTAGTGAGGTCCAGTAGAGAAAATGGGCATATTAATCCAGATCCTAAGTCTGTATCATGAAACTCTATAGCTCAGCTCACGCATGGCAAAGACAGTTTCTCCCACATAGCGAAGTAGGCCTATTATCTCTGAGTCATTCAACAAATGACTGTGAGTCATTTTCTGCTTAGTTCTCTAAGTCCTAGGATTGGAGGAGGTTGTTAGAAAGACCAATACTTATAGAAAGAGGCCTTTCAAGTGTCAGAGCTCTCACAGAGGGTCATCTTCTATGTATTGTCTGCATAACACTGATACTCAAGTCACAATCACAATCAAAAATTCTAATCCCATAGAGGTTGAGGATGGTAGCCTTAGAGCATGTACACGAGTGTCAGAATAAAACTTACCTGTGGGGGATAAATGGTCAAAGCCTCTCGGAAGGTGACAGGCTGAAACTGTGAGAGGGCAATTGGATTGTCACTTATTCTGTGTCACAAATGATAAAGGACCCTTTGAGGGTGTAGTCTGGAAATGAGTGACTGCATCCAAAGTTGACCCATTCAGCCTGAAGGTTCCTCATCACTGTAATTGCCTACATACAGAGAACTAGAGCTGGGACACTCAGCAACTATTGGGTTTTGACACAGGCCCAATGCAGAGATACCTTGGTTGACAAGGGAATAGTGTTTTAGCCTGAGCACATGCACCTAGGCACAGATCTGAGAAATAATTGGCACAGGAAGACTTCTCTTTTCTAGATAGGCTTAGAGTGATGATGACAGGGGCATCTCAGACTCAGGATCAGTGCACATATGAGAGTCCAGTGAGAATTTTTGTGTGTTGTGCCAGTGATGAATCAGTGACTTGTGTATGCAACATGAGTACTCTTCTATAAATTCAACACAGCTCTGCTTAGGACCTGCTCAATTAAGGTAATAAAACAGATACTAGAGCCTGCTATACTCATGGATTTTCCTATTTCTTTGAAAGTACCACATGTGGCTTTCTTTAGTTTGCTCCATGTTATTCAGATAATCTGATCATAGCCCTCTCATAATCATTCATATCCAGCATCAAACCTCAACCTTTTCTGCAATATTGTCTCTCCCTCACAAGCATAGTGTTCTTGGTTTATCAACAGAGAAGCACAGATATCCTGCCAAGAGTTCTTTATTCTCAACATCATTAATAACACCTGAGGATCCTATATCTCCCTTGTTAAGAACTCAGCATTGGTGTCCATAGAACCAAAGTGAAAAACACTACTGGTCATGGGAAGTGGATTCCTGAAATGACAGCATTGAGCTATGGGTGAAGACTTGGTTTTATGGACAGATACAGAAACTAACCAAGCTTCTGTCATCATCATAAACAAATGCAGTTATGATTTGTCTTCCAGTTATGATTCTTTCTCCTTTCCTTGCATCTCGGATTTCTCTTACCTTACCTTAGACTGATATTGTCACACATTACAAACCACATTACAACTGGTGGGTTCCTCAAGGAGGGGGAAACTTTCCAGGTAGAGAGGATTTATTTAAGGTCAAATATATTTTTCTTTTGTCATTAACTCATGCATCCTCCTCCCCCATTTACTATCATAATTTCTATGATCCAGAAGAAACATCCAGAACGTTAAGCCATGTTCCTGTTCCTTTACCCCAAGTGCTTCTAGATCCTGTCTTATTTCAGCTGGTAATTGACTTCTGCTCTGATTCCTTTGGAGCCAGAAGAGTCATGTGATGAATGTACCTGGGAGGCCTGTTCTGTGTCAGGTTGAAACTTATGGTTTATGCTGCTCTTTCATTAACTCTTCACAATGTCTGTGGTGGAAATCACAGTGTCCCTGATATAAGTGTCTGGGAAGTTGAAAAAGAGACACTAAACATAGATGTTTGTAGTTGTACCCTGGCTCTGGTATGACACCAGCACATGTGATGACCATGGCAAGCAAAGAGGAACACACACTTGGAAAATGGGGAACTTTCTATAAAATCTTCCTATTGAGGATGATGACTTAAGACTGAAAGAGTTTCCTAGTTGGCATTAACTGTAACCCTGAGAGTGCCCAAAATCACCTTAGAGGGAAAAATAGTCTTGAGACACAGGCCACACTATTCAGAAAAACACATGAGTGATCTGCCTGCCTGCTGAAATGCAACACTCCCTAGAGTCTGTTCCCAAAGACCGATCCCACACAGTAAGCTGTACCATTTCATCAACTGCACTGCTTTTAGGCCCTGTTCCTATTTCTGGCTGACTTCCATTTCTGAGACATAGGCCACATTAATCAAAAGAAGATTTACAGGCTACACCATTAAGAAGAACAAAGACCTTCTGCTGCACCAAAGGTAAAGCTAACTTCCTAAGGATGAGCATGCAACCTCAATAGACTACTCACTACTAGATCCAAGAAAATAGTTGAAAAAAGATTTTCCAATCAAACCACCTAAGAATCAAGCTAGTGTAGCTATCCTAATATGTAACAAAATAGACTTCAAATCAAAATTAATCAAAAAATGGAAAAGGACATATCATATTCATTAAAGAACAAACCCACCAAGACAATATCTCAATTCTGAACCTCTTTACCCCAAACGGAAGATAATTCACATTTGTAAAGGTAACATTACTAAAGCTTATATATTACACATTGATCCCCATACACTAATTGTGGTAGACATAAATACCCCACTCTCACCAATGAACATGTTGTCCAGACAGAAAATAAACAGAAATATTTTTTCTCAGCATCACATGGATCATTATCCAAAATTGGCCATACATTTTTGTAACCAAAGCAAATCTCAATAGATACAAGAAAATTGATATAATCTCCTGTATCTTATCAGACCACCATGGATTAAAGCCAGGTTTCAACAATAACAGGAACAACAGAAAGCATATAAACCAATGGAAGCTGAAAAACTCTCCATAGAATTACAACTGAGTCAAGGAAAAAAAACAAAGAAATAAATTAAAGATTTCTTAAAATTCAATAAAAATGAATGCAGAATACATCCAAAGTTATGGAATACAATGAATGTGGTGCTAGGATGAAAGTTCATAGCACTAAGTGTCTTCAAGAATAAATTAGAGAGTTTTTATACTAGCAGCAGAACAGCACACCTGAAATGAAGATCAGATGAACAAGTTAAATAGATCTATACCCCACAAGGAAATAGAAGCCATCATTAAGTCTTGCAACCAAAGAAGCCCACGTATAGTGATTTTAGCACAGAATTCTACCAGGTTTTCAAAAGAGAGTTATTACCAATACTCCCCAAATTATTTTACAAAATAAAAGCAGAAGGAACATTTCCAAATTCTTCTTATGAGGCCACACTCACCATGATATCCAAAACACACAGAGACTCAATAATGAAAGAGAATTAGAGAACAGTTTCCTTCAGTAACATAGATGCAAAAAAATACTCTCTCACAAACATAATCCAAGGACACATCAAAAAGATCATTCAAAATTATCTAGTCAGTTTTACCTAAGAGAAAGTGGGATGGTTCAACTTATGAAAATCTGTCAAGGTTACCCACTATATAAACAAACTGAAAGAAAAAATCCACATGATCATCTCATTTGAGGGTGAAAAACCTTTTGAAAATATCTAACACTCCTTCGTGATAAATGTCTTGTAAAGAAAAAGGATACAAGGGACATATCTAAGAATAATACAGGCAATATACAGCAAAGCAATAGCCAACATCAAATTAAATGGAGAAAACCACTAAATCAGGGACAAGTCTAGATTGTTCACTCTTGAAATTTCCATTCAAAAGAGAACTTGAAGTTTTAGCTAGATCAATAAGGCAACTAAAGAGGTTCAAGTATATATAAATTGGAAAGGAATAGATCCACCTGGAAAGTCAAAATAGATAAGATCACCTTACAAAATTGGGAGCTTGCAGGTTGGGGGAGAGGGTGGGTGGAAGGGAAAGAGGAGGGCAAAAGTGGAGGAAGGGAGTAAGACATGAGGGAATGGGTTAGTCGAGATGGAGGAAGAACAGGGAGGAGAGTAAGGAAAGAGATATTTTGATCCAGGGAACCATTATGGGGCTAGCAAGAAATCTGCCACTAGAGTACTTCCCAGTAATCCACAAGATGACCCCAGCGAAGACCCTAAGCTATAGAGGAGAGGGTGCCTATACTAGTCTTGTCCTGTAGTCAGACTGGTGACTATCTTAAATATCACCATAGAATCTTCATCTAGCAACTGATGTATCAAATAAGACAATCATTCACAGAAATTTACAGCCTGACTTATTTTAGTTGATTGAGACTCTATTTTATTTATTGTTGTTTTTTGTTTCTTTCTTTATTACTTTTATATCCTGATCAGTTTCCCATTCATCCTTTCCACTCAGTCCCTTTGCCATATTTATCCCCTTACCACTCACTGATCAACCAATCTTTTTCTATGCTGATACAATATGGTTTTATTACTATAGCTCTATAGTAGAGCTTGAAAGCAGGGATGGTGATAGCTCCAGGAGTCCCTTTATTGTACAGGATTGTTTGAGTTATCTTGGGATTTTTGTTTTCCATAAGAAGTTGAGTGTTGTTATTTGAAGGTCTGTAAAGATTTGTTTTAGAATTTTGATGGGAATTGCAATGAATCTGTAGATTGCTTTCATTAAGATGTCCATTTCATTATGTTTATCCCATCAACTCATGAGCATGGGAGATCTTTCTCATGTCTGATGTCTTCTCCAATTTCTTTCTTCAAAGACTTGAAATTAGTTTCTTAAAGGGTTTTTACTTGCTTGGTATCTTTTTTTTTTAATTGGAAAAAAAAGGAAATTCTGCCTCCTCCCCGCCTCCCATTTCCCTCCCACTCCTCCCTCTCCTCCTCCCCTCCCCCCACTCCTCCCCCTCCCTCTCCAGCCTGAAGAGCAGTCAGGGTTCCCTGTGGAAAGTCCAAAGTCCTCCCCCCTCGATCCTGGTCTAGGAAGGTGAACATCCAAACTGGATAGGCTCCCACAAAGCCAGAACATGAAGTAGGATCAAAACCCGGTGCCATGGTCCTTGGCTTCTCAGCAGCCCTCATTGTCTGCCAAATTCAGAGAGTCGGGTTTTATCCCATGCTTTTTCAGTCAGAGTCCAGCTGGCCTTGGTGAGCTCCCAAAGAATCAGCTTCACTGTCTCCACGGGTGGGCGCACCCCTTGTGGTCCTGACTTCTTTGCTCATATTCTCCCTCCTTCTGCTCCTCATTGGGACTTTGGGAGCTCAGTCCAGTGCTCCAGTGTGGGTCTCTGTCTCTATCTCCATCCATCGCCAGATGAAGTTTCTATGGTGATATGCAAGATATTCATCAGTATGGCTATAGTATAGAGTCATTTCAGGTTCCCTATCCACAGCTGCCCCAGGAACTAACTGGGGACATCGCCCTGGGCACCTGGGAGCCCCTCTAGATGCAAGTCTCTTGCCAACCCTAAGATGGCTCCCTTAATTAAGATGTGTGCTTCTCTGCTCCCCTAACCAACCTTCCTTTATCCCAATCATCCCGTTTCCCCAAGTTCCCCCCACCCTCCCCTTCTCACATTTCTCTCCCCTTCTCCCCTTACCCCCCCTCCCACAACACCCCCAAGATCCCAAATTTTTGCCCGGCAATCTGGTCTACTTCCCATAACCCAGAGAATAGCTATATGCTTTTCTTTGGGTTCACCTTCTTAATTAGTTTCTTTAGGGTATCAAATTATAGACTCACTGACCTTTATTTATCTCTAGAAACAAATTATGAGTGAGTACATCCCATGTTCATCCTTTTGGGTCTGGGTTACCTCAGGATAGTGTTTTCTATTTCCATCCATTTGCATGCAAAATTCGAGAAGTCATTGTTTTTTACCGCTGAGTAGTATTCTAATGTATATATATTCCATACTTTCTTCATCCATTCTTCCATTGAAGGGCATCTAGGTTGTTTCCAGGTTCTGGCTATTACAAATAATGCTGCAATGAACATAGTTGAACAAATGTCCTTGTCATATGATCGGGCATCTCGTGGGTATATTCCCAAGAGTGGCATTGCTGGGTCCATGGGTATGTTGATCACAAATTTCCTGAGAAACCGCCACACTGCTTTCCAAAGTGGTTGCACAAGTTTGCATTCCCACCAGCAATGGATGAGGGTACCCCTTTCTCCACAGCCTCTCCAGCAAAGGCTATCATTGGTGTTTTTGATTTTAGCCATTCTGACATGTGTAAGGTGATATCTCAATGTTGTTTTGATTTGCATTTCCCTGATCGCTAAGGAGGCTGAGCATGACCTTAAGTGCCTTTTGGCCATTTGAACTTCTTCTGTTGAGAATTCTCTCTTCAGATCAGTGCCCCATTTTTTAATTGGGTTAATTAGCATTTTAAAGTCTAGTTTCTTGAGTTCTTTATATATTTTGGAGATCAGACCTTTGTCTGTTGCAGGGTTGGTGAAGATCTTCTCCCAGTCAGTGGGTTGCCTTTTTGTCTTAGTGACAGTGTCTTTTGCTTTACAGAAGCTTCTCAGTTTCAGTAGGTCCCATTTATTCAATGTTGCCCTTAATGACTGTGCTGCTGCGGTTATACCTAGGAAGCGATCGCCTGTGCCCATCTGTTGTAGGGTACTTCCCACTTTCTCTTCTATCAGGTTCAGTGTGTTCAGATTGATATTGAGGTCTTTGATCCATTTGGACTTGAGTTTTGTGCATGGTGATAGATATGTGTCTATTTTCATTCTTCTACAGGTTGACAACCAGTTGTGCCAGCACCATTTGTTGAAGATGCTTTCTTTCTTCCATTGTATACTTTTAGCACCTTTATCAAAAATGAGGTGTTCATAGGTTTGTGGGTTAAAATCCGGATCTTCTATACGATTCCATTGGTTGACATCTCTATTTTTATGCCAATACCACCCTGTTTTCATTACTGTAGCTCTGTAATAGAGTTTAAAGTCAGGGATGGTAATGCCTCCGGAAGTTCCTTTATTGTATAAGATTGTTTTGGCTATCCTGGGTTTTTTGTTATTCCATATAAAGTTGATTATTGTCCTTTCAAGATCAGTGAAGAATTTTATGGGATCTTGATGGGGATTGCATTGAATCTATAAATTGCCTTTGGTAGGATTGCCATTTTTACTATGTTGATCCTCCCAATCCACGAGCAAGGGAGATCCTTCCATTTTCTGGTATCCTCTTCAATTTCTTTCTTCAATGCTTTAAAGTTCTTGTCAAATAGAACCTTCACTTCTTTGGTTAGAGTTACGCCGAGATATTTTATGCTGTTTGTGGCTATTGTGAAAGGTGATGCTTCTCTGATTTCCCTCTCTGCTTCCATATCCTTTGTGTATAGGAGGGCGACTGATTTTTTGGAGTTGATCTTGTATCCGGCCACATTACTAAAGGTGTTTATCAGCTGTAGAAGTTCTTTGGTGGAGTTTTTGGGGTCGCTTATGTACACTATCATATCATCTGCAAATAACGAAAGTTTAACTTCTTCCTTTCCAATTCGAATCCCCTTGATCCCCTTATGTTGTCTTATTGCTATTGCTAAAACTTCAAGCAGTATATTGAAGAGGTATGGAGAGAGTGGACAGCCTTGTCGTGTTCCTGATTTAAGTGGGATGGCTTTGAGTTTCTCTCCATTTAGTTTGATGTTAGCTGTCAGTTTGCTGTAAATAGCTTTTATTATATTTAGGTATGACCCTTGTATCCCTAATCTCTCCAAGACTTTTATCATAAAGGGATGTTGAATTTTGTCAAAAGCTTTTTCAGCATCTAATGAAATGATCATATGGTTTTTTTCTTTCAGTTTATTTATATGATGGATTACATTGATAGATTTTCGTATGTTGAACCAGCCTTGCATCTCTGGGATGAAGCCTACTTGATCATAATGGATAATTTTTCTAATGTGTTCTTGGATACGGTTTGCCAGTATTTTGTTGAGGATTTTTGTGTCGATGTTCATGAGTGAGATTGGCCTGTAGTTCTCTTTCTTGGTAGAGTCTTTGTGTGGTTTTGGTATCAGAGTGACTGTAGCTTCATAAAAGGAATTTGGCAATGACTCTTCTGTTTCTATATTGTGAAATACCTTAAGGAGTATAGGTATTAGGTCTTCCTGGAAATTCTGGTAGAATTCCGCATTGAAACCGTCTGGTCCTGGGCTTTTTTTGGTAGGGGGGTTTTTGATAACAGCTTCTAATTCTTCGCGACTGACTGGTCTATTTAGATTGTTCACCTGGTCCTGATTTAACTTTGGTATATGGTATTTATCTAAAAAAGTGTCCATTTCTTTTACATTTTCCAGTCTTGTGGCATACAGGCTTTTGTAGTAAGATCTAATGATTCTCTGAATTTCCTCTATGTCTGTGGTTATTTCCCCCTTTTCATTTCTGATCTTATTAATTTGCAAATTCTCTCTCTGCCGTTTGATTAGTTTGGATAGGGGTTTATCAATTTTATTGATTTTTTCCAGGAACCAGCTTTTTGTTTCATTGATTCTTTGGATTGTTTTCTGTGTTTCTATTTTGTTGATTTCCGCTCTCAGTTTGACTATTTCCAGTCTTCTACTCCTCCTAGGTGAGTCTGCTTCTTTTTTTTCTAGAGCTTTCAGGTGGGCTGTTAAGTCTCCAATGTATGCTTTCTCTTTTTTCTTTAAGTGGGCACTAAGGGCTATGAACTTTCCCCTTAGGACTGCTTTCAAAGTGTCCCATAAGTTTGAGTATGTTGTTTCTTTATTTTCATTGAATTCAAGGAAGACTTTAATTTCTTTCTTTATTTCTTCTTTGATCCAGGTGTGGGTCAATAGTTGACTGTTCAGTTTCCATGAGTTTGTAGGCTTTCTGGGGGTAGCATTGTTGTTGAATTCTAATTTTAGTCCATGGTGATCTGATAAGACACAGGTGGTTATGAATATTTTTTTGTAACAGTGGAAGTTTGCTTTGTTACCGAGGATGTGGTCAATTTTCGAGAAGGTTCCATGAGCTTCAGAGAAGAGGGTATATTCTTTTCTATTTGGGTGGAATGTTCTCTAGATGTCCGTTAAGTCCATTTGATTCAATACCTCCATTAATTCTCTTATTTCTCTGTTTGGTTTCTGTCTGATTGACCTGTCCATTGGTGAAAGAGGAGTGTTGGAATCTCCTACTATTAGTGTGTGCAGTTTGATGGCAGCCTTGAGTTTTAGTAATGTTTCTTTTACGTATGTGGGTGCTTTTATGTTAGGGGCATAGATATTCAGGATTTAGAATTCATCCTGATGAATTGTTCCTGTTATGAGTATAAAATGTCCCTCTCCATCTCTTCTGATTGATTTAAGTTTGAAGTCAACTTTGTTAGAAATTAGTATGGCCACACCTGCTTGTTTCTTAGGTCCATTTGCTTGATAAACCTTCTCCCATCCCTTTACTCTAAGTAGGTGCCTGTCTTTGTGGTTGAGGTGTGTTTCTTGTAAACAGCAGAATGTTGGATCCTGTTTGCGTATCCAATCTCTTAGCCTGTGCCTTTTTATAGGTGCGTTGAGTCCATTGACATTAAGGGATATTAATGACCAGTGGTTGTTAACTCCGGTCAGATTTTTAGTCATAGAGTTTGTGTGTTTGCCTTCTTTGAGTTGTGCTGGTGAAGGGTCTCTAGATGTTTGAGTTATTGTGGTCATTGTTGGACTCCTTGGTTTGTGATTTTCCTTCTATTACCTTCTGTAAGGCTGGATTTGTGGCTACCCGTCCAGATTGAATTCCTCAGCTCCTAACCAGGGCCGCCTGGTAGCTCAAAGATCCGGAGACAAGAGGAAGGAGGTGGGAGGGAGCGTGGGGTCCAGTAGACCACCGGAGATCCTGGAACGCCAGCTGTAGGTGCCCAAGCTCCCCCACAGGGAACCTTGAGACCTGCCCAGCAGGCAGGCACTCCCCGCTCTCTTGCTTGGTATCTTAATTAAGGTTTCATTACTGTGAAACAAAACCATCATCACAGCCACTCTGATAAAGAAGCATGTTTAATTGGAGCACCTCACTAACATGTTCAGAGGTTCAGTCCATTATCATCATGGAAGAGTATATGATGGCATGCAGACAGACATGAGGCTTGGGAAGTAGCTGAAAGTCTTACACCTTTCAGGCAGCAGTAAATGATTTGTCACAAAAGCAAACCTTGAGTAAAAAGCTCACCAACACAGTGACACACTTTTCAAACAAGGCCACACCTACTTCAACAAGGCCACACTTTGTAATAGTGTCACTCCCTTTGGAGGCCATTTTGTTACAAACAACAATACTGGGTTATTGTTACATTAAGATATTTTCTATTATTAGTGGATACTCTGAAGTGTGTTTTAGCCCTGATTATTTTTCTCAGCCCATTTATCATTAATATATAGGAGAGCTACCAGTTTCTAGTTACATTTTAATCAGCCACTTCACTGAAGATATTCATCATTCCTAGAAGTACTCTGGTGAGAATCTTTGGTCTTGGTTATGTATACAATCATACCATCTGCAAATAGTGATATTTTGAGTTCTTCCTTTCTAACTTCTCTAGGGTCATGAGCTATAGGTACATTATTGATGGAGGTGGGTCTTGTATCTTATCTGTTGCTTTCATTGGTTAACTAATAAAGAAACTGCCTGAGCTCATTGATAGGCCAACCCTTACGTGGGTGGAGTAAACAGAACAGGATTCTGGGAGAAGGAAGCTGAGTAAGGAGTCGCCATGATGTTCCCACTCCAGACAGATGCAGGCTAGAATCTCCCCGGTAAGCACACCCTGGGGTGCTACACAGATTATCAGAAATGGGCTAGTCCAGGTGCAAGAGCTAGCCAATAAGAGGCTGGAACTAATGGGCCAGGCAGTGTTTAAATGAATACAGTCTGTGTGTAATTATTTCGGGGCATAACCATATGGGCGGCCGGGTGCCGGGGACCCAGCCTGGCCGCTCCTCTTACTACACATTATTCTTTGTAGCTACTATCAACCTATGAGTAAGCATATACCATATTCATCACTCTGGGTTAGGGTTATCTCACTCAGAATATTTTTTTCTAGTTCTATCAATTTGCATGCAAATTTTAAGATGTCTTTTTTCCTGCTATGTAGTATTCCATTGTGTAAATGTGCCACATTTTCTTCATCCATTCTTCAGCTGAGGGGCATCTAGGTTGTTTGTAGGCTCTGGCTATTACAAATAATGCTTTTATGAACATAGTTGAACAAATGTCTTTGTAGTATGCTTGAGTATTCTTTGGATATATGTCCAAATATAGTATTGCTTGGTTTGAGGTAGGTCAATGGTGTGGTGTACATATTTTAAATTTCCAGATTCTGTAAAATGGAAATATCCATCTGCCTGATTTCATTCCTTTCTGTGTCATTTTTATAACTCTCCCACTCCATCCCTCTTCCAACTCAACCATCCTATTCCTTCATGTTCTTGTCCTCCATCCCCCTCATTTATGGCTCTCCACCCCCAGTTTGGCCAGAAGATCTCATTTATTTCCCCTTCCCAGGGTGATCAATGTGTCCCTCTTTGGGTCCATCTTATTACCTAGCTTCTTTAGGTGATCATTGTGACCAGGTTGCCATTGGCTTTATATTTAGTATCCACTTATGAGTGAGGACATGTCATGTTTTTCTTTCCGGGACTGGGTTACCTCAATGAGGATGATTTTTTTCTAATTCCATTTATTAACCTGTAAATTTCAGGATGTCTTTGCTTTTTACAACTGAGCAATACTGCATTGGGTAAATGTACAACAGTGTAGATAGAAATTTCTGTCTCACCTGGTCCTGAAGCCATTCAGTCCCAAAGATAAACAGAGGATTATATAAACTACAAACTATTTAGCCTCTTAGTTCAGACTTATTATTAACTACCTCTTACAACTTAAAATAACTCACAATCCTTATCTATGTTTAGCCATATGGTATAGTAGATTTTCTCACTAAGGCATTCTTTTGTGGGGGGTTAGTTTATTTTTTTTTAAAGAAAGCAAACTATCTTTTTTCATTATACATACCTATCCTAGTTCCCACACCCTCCCCTCCTCCCATCCCCTCCATTTACCCCTTACAAAATTCTCCATTTACTCCTCAGAGAGAGTAAGGCACATAACTGTGGGGAAGTTCCAAGACCCTCCCTACTATATCTAGGCTGAGCAAGGTATCTATCCAAAGATAATAGGTTCCCAAAAAGCCAGTACAAGCACTGTCAGTGGTCCCGCAGTCTGCCCCAGACATACAACTGTTACCTACATTCAGAGGGTCTAGTTTGATCCTATGCTGGTTCCTTCCCTGTCTGGCTGGAGTTGGTGAACTCCCATTAGCTCAGGTAAACTCTTTTGGTGGATTTATCCATCATGGTCTTAAGCTCTTTGCTCTTATTCTCACTTCTCTCACTCTTCAACTGAACTTTGGGAACTCTTCCCAGTGCAGCACTACAGGTCCCTGCCTCTGTTACCATCAGTTTCTGGATGAAGTTTCTATGGTGACATTTAAGTAATCATCAATATGACTACAAGGCAAGGCCATTATAGATACCCTTTCCTCTATTGCTTAGGGTTTCCTCTATTGCTGGTGTTAGCCTTGTAGATTACTGGGAATTTCTCTGGTGCCAGTTTTTTGCCAGCCCCATAATGGTTCCACAAATCAAAATATCTCATTTCTTGCTCTTGTGCTTTATTTTACTTGAGGATTTTTATTCCTTGGAATTGAGCATCTGCCTCTTGATGAGGCAAATTCCAGTGCTATGATTCTGAAGTAATGATGCTCATATCCTCACCTGTGTCTAGTAATCCTTCAATTATATTATTATTTATACAAACACTTAGCTTTGGTCTTTGATAATTTATAGAAGTCTGCCAAAATACATATTTCCTATTTTCTATGGGAGTTTTTGATTAATCCTTCATGTCTATTCCATCATCCAGAACAGAATAGTTTTTTTTTTATAGTAGGCACTGAATTTTTTAATTTTCCTGGTGAGACATGTTGTCCACAGTGACTGGGAATGACTGGATCACACTTGACATGGTGGCCTGCAAGAGGCCTCCCAAGGATTTTCCTCATAGTATCAGGTTTCCTTGTCTGTCTTTTGTTGGCCTACAGTCATTGGTCCAATGTTGGCTTTTGCCATACCTCCTACATATTCCAGAAGATTGATACCACCTATTGTTGCCATTCCCAGATAACACATTATTACTAGGAATTTCTTGTCTAAAATTCCTTTTCAGATATCCTATTCAACCACAATTAAAACATTTGGCATTTTGCAGTCTCTTCATACCTTTGAAAATTGTTTCTCCTACTCAAATCTTAGTATTATATTAAAATGGATCAATGTTCATTGTATTCAGGATTCATTCATCCACTAGTACTGATCTAACCTTTAAAGGTCCAAGTATCTTTCTGTATTTGAAGTTGGCATTTTCAAATGCCAGATGTTCAATAAGTATACATCTTGATTCTGGGTCCGTTACTCCTACTTGTACAGCCTTAGTTAATCTTTGAAAAAAGTCACTGAAATATTCCCCCTGGTCCTGTTTAACCCTGATATATGATTCAATTCTCTTTCCTATTTCTTTAATTCTGTTCCAAGCATTTAAAGTCTCTGTGCTACAAAAGGACAAGGTGTGTTCATCATATCGAGCCTGGTACTGAGGATCAGACTATTAGCCCTTGCTAAGAATTTGATCTTGAGAAGCCTTAAATCCTTTTGATTTTCCCTGTTGTTCTAAAATTTTTGCCTCCTTGCCAATAGTATTTCCTTAGCAGCTGGGGCCCATTTTCTAGGACCACTGAGATTAATTGAAGCCAATCATGTGGGATAACATTATTGCTTGAAGCCCACATTTTCACCATTTCCCTGACAAATAGTGAATGCAGGCCATGAGATATTATTGCTTACTTAAGTTTATTTTAAGATGACTCATACCTATATAGTTTTCCATGTATATTCTTTGACTACCTTAGGATATTTTGTGCCAGATGGCTTCTCAGAGGATATTACTGAATAGGCAGCTAAAACTCTAAGTCATTCTAGAATCTGGCACATACTGATGAAATTTAATCTTGTACTTTTTCCCCTTGCTCATCAGTTTAGATAACTTCCTCACTCTTTTCAAATCTCTCTACCACTGCCTTTTATAAAGTCTGAATCTCTTGTCCAGTATTGCATTGTAATGCCATCATTGAGATTCCAAGGTATGAAATTTGTCCAGAAATGATAACATTTCATCATTGGACATAATTTTGATCAATTGCATACTGACTTTCTGGAGAGATACCTTATCTGTCAACCTATCGTAATTTTTCAACAGATTCCAATTGTTAAGTTCAACAGCACAACTTATTTCAGATAATGTCTCAGAACCCTTCGACATTGGTTGGATTTTGTCTGTCAAATTATGTTGATGGAGCTGTGGGCTGTGTTCCTGCCACCCTAGCTCCCGGCTGCCTGGCTAGCTTATATCCCGAAATAATTACATGGAGACTGTATTCATTTAAACACTGCCTGGTCCATTAGTTATAACCTCTTATTGGCTAGCTCTTACATATTGATCTAACCCATTTCTAATATCCATATTGCCCCTTGAGTGTTGCTTACCGGGACGACTCTAACAGGCATCCATCTCAGAGAGGAGAATCATGGCAACTGCCTGACTCTGCTTCTTTCTCCCAGCATTCTGTTCAATCTACCCCACCTACCTAATTTTCTGTCCTACTAAAGGCCAAGCAGTTTCTTTATTAATTAACCAATGAAAGCAACAGATAGAAAGACCAACCTCCATCAAAATTAATGTTAACCTTTTCAATATTATTAACTTTTTCAACTAGCTGTTCATTATTATTCTGTAAAGACTGCATAATTTCCAAAAGTGCCTCATTTTTGGCTCTGTTATCAAACTATTTTCTAAGTGACATAATATGAAAAGCAAAAGTAATTTCCAAAATCAAATAAATGGATGTGTAAGTAAAATCACATAAGCCTTTCAGAATTTAATAACAACATTGTTAAATTTCTGAATGGTAATATTGTCTGCCATTGTATAACTTTCATATTTATTAATTTACTTACTGTTGTTAGATTTCAATAAATTGTTGTAGGTGTAATAATCGTTACTGACCAGTAAATGTTGGCAGGGAGACAAGATTAGTAGTGGCATGGGACTGTTTATTTATTTATTTATTTAGTTGTTGAAAAAAAATCCACCTCCTCCCCGTTTCCCATTTCCCTCCCCCTCCTTGCATACATCGTCCCCTCCCCTTCCCCTCCTCCTCTCCCCCTCCCCATACTCCAGTCCTCCTCCCTCTCGAGAATGAAGAGCTGTCCAGATTCCCTGCCATGCGGGAAGTCCAAGGTCCTCCCACTTCTATCCAGGACCAGGAAGGTGAGCATCCAAACAGGCTAGGCTCCCATAAAGCCAGTTCTTGTATTAGAATTGATACTTAGTGCCATTGTCCTCGGCTTCTCAACAACCCTCAATGTCTGCCATGTTCAGAAAGTTCGGTTTCATCCCAAGCTTATTCAGTCTCAGTCCTGCTGGCCTTGGTGAGTTCCCAATAGATCAGTTCCACTGTCACAGTGGGTGGGTGCACCCCTCGTGGTCCTGACTTCCTTGATCATGTTCTCTCTCCTTTTGCTCCTCATTTGGATCTTAAGAGCTCAGTCCAGTGCTCCAATTTGGGTCTCTGTCTCTATCTCGATCCATTGCCAGATGAAGGTTCTAAGGTGATATGCAAGATATTCATCAGTATGGCTATAGGATAGAGTCATTTCAGGTTCCCTCTCCTCAGTTGCTCAAGGTACTATCTGGGGACATCTCCATGGACACCTGGGAGCTCCTCTAGAGTAAAGTCTCTTGCCAACCCTAAGATGGCTCCCTTAATTAGGATATATATTTCTCTGCTCCCATGTCCACCCTTCCTTTATCCCAACCATCCCATTCCTCCAAGATTCCCCCATTCTCCCCTTCTCACGTTTATCACCCCATTTCCCCTTAGCCCCATGCCAAATCACCCCCAAGTTCCCAGGTTTTGCCCGGCAATCTTGTCTACTTCCCATAACCAGGCAGATGACTATGTGTTTTTCTTTGGGTTCACCCTCTTATTTAGCTTTTCTAGGATCACAAATTATATGCTCAATGTCCCTTTTATGGCTAGAAACCAATTATGAGTGAGTAAATTCCATGTTCATCTTTTTGGGTCTGGGATACCTCACTCAGGATAGTGTTTTCTATTTCCATCCATTTGCATGCAAAATTCATGAAGTCATTGTTTTTTACTGCTGAGTAGTACTCTAATATGTATATATTCCACACTTTCTTCATCCATTCATCCATTGAAGAACATCTAGGTTGTTTCCAGGTTTTGGCTATTACAAATAATGCTTCTATGAACATAATTGAACAAATGCTTTTGTCATATGGTAGGGCATGTCTTGGGTATATGTCCAAGAATGGATTTACTGGATCTTGGGGTAGGTTGATCCCGAATTTCCTGAGAAATCGCCAAACTGATTTCCAAAGTGGTTGCACAAGTTTGCATTTCCACCAGCAATGGATGAGTGTGCCTGTTACTCCACAACCTCTTTGGTGTTTTTGATTTTAGCCATTCTGACAGGTGTAAGATGGTATCTCAAAGTTGTTTTAATTTGCATTTTCCTGATCTCCAAGGAGATGAGCATGACCTTAAGTGTCTTTTGGCCATTTGAATTTCTTCTGTTGAGAATTCTCTGTTCAGTTCAGTGCCCCATTTTTTAATTGGGTTAATTAGCATTTTAAAGTCTAGTTTCTTGAGTTCTTTATATATTTTGGAGATAAGACCTTTGTCTGTTGCAGGGTTGGTGAAGATCTTCTCCCAGTCAGTGGGTTGCCTTTTTGTCTTAGTGAGAGTGTCCTTTGCTTTACAGAAGCTTCTCAGTTTCAGTAGGTCCCATTTATTCAATGTTGTCCCTAATGTCTGTGCTGCTGGGGATATATGTAGGAAGTGATCTCCTGTGCCCATCTGTTGTAGTGTACTTCCCACTTTCTCTTTTATCAGGTTCAGTGTGTTCAGCTTGATATAGAGGTCTTTCATCCATTTGGACTTGAGTTTTGTGCATGTTGATAGATATGGATCTATTTTCATTCTTCTACAGGTTGACAATCAGTTCTGCCAGCACCATTTGTTGAAGATGCTTTCTTTCCTCTGTTGAATACTTTTAGCTCCTTTATCAAAAATCAGGTGTTCATAGGTTTGTGGGTTATAATCCGGGTCTTCTACTCTATTCCATTGATCGACGTCTCTGTTTTTATGCCAATACCAAGCTGTTTTCAATACTGAAGCTCTGTAATAGAGTTTGAAGTCAGGGATGGTAATGCCTCCAGAAGTTCCTTTATTGTATAAGATTGTTTTGGCTATCCTGGGTTTTTTGTTTTTCCATATAAAGTTGATTAATGTCCTTTCAAGATCTTTGAAGAATATCGATGGGATTTTAATGGGGATTGCATTGAATCTATAAATTGCCCTTGGTAGAATTGCCATTTTTACTATGTTGATCCTCCCAATCCAAGAGCAAGGGAGATCCTTCCACTTTCTGGTATCTTCCTCAATTTCTTTCTTCAAGGACTTAAAGTTCTTATCAAGTAGATCCTTCACATCCTTGGTTAGAGTTACCCCAAGATATTTTATGCTATTTGTGGCTATCGCTAAAGGTGATGCTTTTCTGATTTCCCTCTGTGCTTCCAAATCCTTTGTGTATAGGAGAGCAACTGATTTTTTGGAATTGATCTTATATCCTGCCACACTACTAAAGGTGTTTATCAGCTGTAGGAGTTCTTTGGTGGAGTTTTTGGGGTCGCTTATGTACACTATCATGTCATCTACAAGTAATGAAAATTTAATTTCTTCCTTTCCAATTCAAATCCTTTTGATCCCCTTATGTTGTCTTATTGCTATTGCTAGAACTTCAAGCACTATATTGAAGAGGTATGGAGAGAGTGGACAGCCTTGTAGTGTTCCTGATTTTAGTGGGATGGCTTTGAGTTTCTCTCCATTTAATTTGATGTTAGCTGTTGGCTTGCCATAAATAGCTTTTATTATAGTTAGGTATTACCCTTGTATCCCTAATCTCCCTAAGACCTTTATCATAAAGGGATGGTGAATTTTGTCAAATGCTTTTTCAGCATCTAATGAAATGATCATATGGTTTTTTTTAAATTTATTTATTTATTAAAGATTTCTGTCTCTTCCCCACCACCGCCTCCCATTTTTCTTCCCCTCCCCCAATCAAGTCCTCCTCCCTTGTCAGCCCAAAGAGCGATCAGGGTTCCCTGCCCTGTGGGAAGTCCAAGGACCACCCACCTCCATCCAGGTGTAGTAAGGTGAGCATCCAAACTGCCTGGGCTCCCACAAAGCCAGTACATGCAGTAGGATCAAAAACCCAATGCCATTGATCTTGAGTTCTCAGTAGTCCTCATTGTCCACTATGTTCAGCAAGTCCAGTTATATCCCATGCTTTTTCAGACCCAGGCCAGCTGGCCTTGGTGAGTTCCCGATAGAACATCCCCATTGTCTCAGTGTGTAGTGCACCTCTCGCGGTCCTGAGTTCCTTGCTCGTGCTCTCTCCCCTTCTGCTCCTTATTTGGACCTTGAGATTTCTGTCTCGTGCTCCAATATGGATCTCTGTCTCTGTCTCCTTTCATCACCTGATGAAGGTTAATATTCAGGAGGATGCCTATATGTTTTTTCTTTGGGTTCTCCTTATTTAGCTTCTCTAGGATCCACCAGCTTTTATTATAGTTAGGTATGACCCTTGTATCCTTAATCTCTCCAAGACTTTTATCATAAAGGGATGTTGATTTTTGTCAAATGCTTTTTCAGCATCTAATGAAATGATCATATGGTTTTTTTCTTTCAGTTTATTTATATGATGGATTACATTGATAGATTTGCGTATGTTGAACCAGCCCTGCATCTCTGGGATGAAGCCTACTTGATCATAATGGATAATTTTTCTAATGTGTTCTTGGATTCGGTTTGCCAGTATTTTATTGAGGATTTTCTCATTGATGTTCATGAGTGAGATTGGCCTGTAATTCTCTTTCTTGTTTGGGTCTTTATGTGATTTTGGTATCAGGGTAACTGTAGCTTTATAAAAGGAATTTGGCAATGACTTTTATGTTTCTGTATTGTGAAATACATTAAGGAGAATGGGTATTATGTCTTCGTGGAAGTTCTGGTAGAATTCTGCATTGAAACCATCTGGACCTGGGCTTTTTTTTGTAGGGAGGATTTTTATAACAACTTCCAATTCTTTGCAAGTAACAGGTCGATTTAGATTGTTCACCTGGTCTTGGACTAACTTTGGTATATGGTAGTTATCTAAAAAAGTGTCCATTTCTTTAACATTTTCCAATTTTGTGGCATATAGGCTTTTGTAGTAAGATCTAATGATTTTCTGAATTTCCTCTGTGTCTTTGGTTATGTCTCCCTTTTCATTTCTGATCTTGGTAATTTGTATATTCTCTCTCCACCATTTGATTAGTTTGGATAGGGGTTTATCAATCTTGTTGATTTTCTCCAAGAACCAGCTTTTTGTTTCATTGATGCATTGGATTGTTTTCTGTGTTTCTATTTTGTTGATTTCAGTCCTTTGATTGTTTCCAGTCTTCTACTCCTCCTATGTGAGTCTTCTTCTTCTTTTTTTTTAGAGCTTTCAGGTGGGCAGTTAAGTCTCCAATATGTGCTTTCTCTGTTTTCTTTAGGTGGGCACTTAGTGCTATGAACTTTCCTCTTAACACTGCTTTCATAGTGTCCCATAGGTTTGAGTATGTTGAGTCTTTAATTTCATTGAATTCAAGAAAGACTTTAATTTCTTTCTTTATTTCTTCCTTAATTCAGGTGTGGTTCAGTAGTTGACTGTCCTGTTTCCATGAATTTTTAGGCTTTCTGGGCATAGCATTGTTGTTGAATTCTAACTTTAATCTATTGTGATCCAACAAGACACAGGTGGTTACTCATATTTTTTTGTACCTGTGTAAGTTTGCTTTGTTACCGAGTATGTGGTCAATTTTTGAGAAGGTTCCATGAGCTACAGAGAAGAAGGTATATTCTTTCCTATTTGGATGGAATGTTCTATAGATGTCTGTTAAGTCCATTTGATTCATTACCTCACTTTATCCTCTTATTTCTCTGTTAGATTTCTGTCTGATTGACCTGTCCATTGGTGAGAGAGGAGTGTTGAAATCTCCTACTATTAATGTGTGTGGTTTGATGACTGCCTTGAGTTTTAGTAATGTTTCTTTTATGTACGTGGGTTCTTTTATATTAGGGGCATTGTTCCTGTTATTAGTATAAAATGTCCCTCACCATCTCTTCTGATTGATTTAAGTTTTGAAGTCAACTTTGTTAGAAATTAGTATGGCCACACCTGCTTGTTTCTTAGGTCCATTTGCTTGATAAGCCTTTTCCCAGCCCTTTACTCTGAGTAGATGTCTGTTTTTGTGGTTGAGGTCTGTTTCTTGTAAAACAGCATAATGTTGGATCCTGTTTTCATATCCAATCTCTTAGCCTGTGCCTCTTCATAGGTGAGTTGAGTCCATTGATATTAAGTGATATTAATGACCAGTGGTTCTTAACTCTGGTTATTTTTTCTTTTATCTTTCTTTTTTGGTAGTAGAGTTTGTGTGTTTCCCTTCTTCGAGTTGTGCTGGTGAAGGGTCTCTAGATGTCTGAGTTATTGTGGGCATTGTTGGACTCCTTGGTTAGTGATTTTCCTCTTATTACTTTCTGTAAGGCTGAATTTGTGGCTACATATTGTTTAAATTTGTTTTTTTTTCCTGGAAAATTTTGTTTTCTCCATTTATAGTGAATGAAAGCTTGGCTGGGTATAGTAGTCTGGGCTTGCATCCATGGTCTCTTTGTTTTTGCAGTACATCTATCCAGGACCTTCTGGCTTTTATGGTTTCCATAGAAAAGTCAGGTGTAAGTCTGATAGGTTTAACTTTATAAGTAACTTGACCTTTTTCCTTTGCAGCTCTTAATATTTTTTCTTTTATTCTGTATGTTTTGTGTTTTGATTATTATATGGTGAGGTGATTTTTTTTTTTGGTCTAGTCTGTTCGGTGTTGCATGCTTCTTGAACCTTCAAAGAAAATCTTTCTTTAGGTTGGGAAAGTTTTCTTCTATAATTTTATTAAATATATTTTCTGGACCGTTGAGCTGTACTTCTTCCCCTTCTTCAATCCCAATTATTCTTAGGTTTGGTCTTTTTATTGTGACCCAGATTTCCTGAATGTTTTGTGATGAGAATTTGTTGGCTTTTCTGTTTTCTTTGTTCAGTGTGTTTATTTTCTCTATGGTATCTTCAGTGTCTGACATTCTTTCTTCTATCTCTTGTAATCTGTTGGTAGTACTTGTCTCTGTAGTTCCTGTTCATTTACCCAGATTTTCCATCTCCATCCTTCCCTCGGTTTGTGTTTTCTTCATTACTTCCATTTCATTCTTCAAGTCTTGAACAGCTTCCCTTACCTGTTTGAATTACTTTTTCTTGTTTCTCTTGGTTTTCTTGGGTATCTTTGAGTGATTTATTCATTTCCTCTACCTTTTTGTTTGTAATCTCTAATTGTTTATGGCAGTTTTTCACCTCCTCTTTAAGGTCCTCTATTATTTTCATATAATTCACTTTTGAGTCGATTTCTTCTACTTCTTCTGGAGTAGGGTGTACAGTTCTTCTTATTTCGGGATCCCTGGTTTCTGGTGATGTCATGTTGCCTTTCAGGTTTTTGGAGGAATTTTTGCATTGGCGCCATAACCATCTCTTCCTTCAAATGGAGCCAGGAGAGGCCTGATGTCTTGGTCCAGACTTTCCTGTGACTGACTTTCTGGGTGTATCTCCTCAGTGTAGAAGTAGGGACCATTCCCATCCAGATGAAACTCCTGAGCACCAAAACATGGATCCTGGTAATCCAATGATCCGTGGGCAAAAGGGAGAACTTGGGGTGCAGGGCAGGGTTGAGCAGAACACAGGAGACCCTGACACGCAAGCTGAACATGCCCTAGCTCCCTTTGGGGGTCCTTGAGGCCTGCCCGGTAGGCAGGCACCCACCGCTCTGGGTGGGTAACCTTAGTGTAGGAGCAGAAAACTGTTCCTGAGGAAAGAACCTTGCAGACCACGCAGGCTTGGGGGGTGGGGAGTTGTATGTAAGAAAGGCAGCCCAGCAGAAGGAACTGGGGGAGGGGGGTTTGTGTTCTCTTCTGAGACAATCCGCCCCTGGATAGCACACACTCACCTGTCCAGATGGAACTACTCAGCACCGAAACAGGGATGGCTGGTAGCCCAATGAGCCAGGGACAAAAGGAAGAACGTGACAGGCAGGGCGGGGTCCAGTAGAGCACAGGAGACCCTGCAGCACAGGCTGAAGGTGCCTGGGCTCCCTTGCGGGGGACCTTGAGGCCTGTCCGGTAGGCAGGCACCCACTGATCTGGGTCAGTAGCCTTAGTGTAGGAGTGGAAAGTTGTTCTTGAGCAAAGGACCTAGCAGACAGCAGGGCAGGCTGGGGTGGGGGCTGGTTCGTGTGTAAGAAAGACAGTCCTGCAGCAGGAGCTGGGGTAGGGGGGTTTGTGCTCTCTTCCGGGACAACCCGCCCCGGATAGCACACACTCACCAGTCCAGGTGGAACTCCTCAGCACCTACACAGGGACAGCTGGTAGCCCACTGAGCTAGGGACAAAAGTGGCACAGGACTGTTTAAGCCACTTTGGTTTCGTGCATTGGTGCCTGATCAAATACTGACAAATATGCTTTGCTTGACAGATTTAGAGCAATTAAATAAATTCTGTGCATGGAACAAGGAACCCAGAACTCACAATCAGGGAGCACAAACCAGAAGTAGCACAAGTTGCTGTACAGCAGGGAAAGTGGTGGGTAGGGGGAAGCATGTGCAATCCTGGTAAATTGCCTAGTTGCTACATGGTAGCTCTGCTGTGGCTGTGACAGGGTTTGGCAAAAGCCCCTTTAATAGGTGAAATTAAGCCAGGCAGACAGAGGTGGAATACCTTCTGAGTTGTAGACCTTTCGGATCTTTTCTGGGCTATCCCCATAGGTGTAGATTTGGAATTCACATGGGTGCCAGATGATGATGGAAGTTACAATGTAATTCCACACTAGCTCAGAATTGCATATAATAAAGAGTATTTATTTAGGGGTAGACTCACAGATCACAGCCCTTTTCACAAACAGGGAACAGGAACTGAATCCAGAAGCTGGGAGAGTAAACAAGCACATGCTTTACATTGGAATGAATCGTATAAGAGACCATGCCCAAGTAAGTTTGTATCTTAAAGGCTACTGGTTGAGGGGATTCCTACAGTACCTCTGGATTCACACTGCTTCAAACTTCAGTCCAGGATTTCACAGGAGAAATCTGGAACTCAGCCTAGATCCTTAATACAGTAGAAGGAATTAGGAGTCCTGAAGAGCACAGTGATCAGCATGACAGGCCTTGAATCCCACCTATGCTGAATGTATCAGGGTATTTCATATTTGGCTTCTTGATCATGCCTGCTATAGACCTAGTCATGGGATTCTAGTTCTTCTAGTGCTCTCCAGGGGGTGATAGATTGATATATGCTCAATGCTCTGAAAATTGTTTCTCTGAGCATACTGCTCATTCCCTACTAATCTTGAGCACCCTCCCTAGACTCTTCTCTGACCTCCCTTTCTTTGTCTGAGAACACCTCTCTCCTTGGGGACCATGAAGTTATCCCCTGTTCTGTCATCTCTCAAAGAGGAAGGCAAGATTAGCACCTGGAAATCATCTAGGAAAGGGCAAAGGTGACTCAGGAATATCAAAACAGACATGTGCATACCCAGCACATAATGTTTGAGTGTAGTCTTGAAACCCTCCATAGGAGGAAGAAGCTCACATTCCCTTTGTGAACACACAAGTAGCCTCTTTTCCAACACTGACCACATGAAACTCATCACACAACTGATACTGGGCTTCTCTCCTGGATCACTAATTTGACTGGTGACATCAGTGTTAAAAGATTGATCTTCATCCCTAGTCATCACTCAGCTGATCTCTTTTCAGCTCTTAGAGATATTTCTGTCACATTCCTGCAGAGATTAAGTAAATACTTAATTCCCAGAGCATTGAGAATACAGGGTGGATTGGGTGCTCAGTTTGGTCTCTGTATCATAAAGGACACATAGATATGATAGAGGCCCCCTGTTAGGTGCTGATAGACCCAAGGCAAGGACACAACATGCGTCAGTCCTAGGATGAGCCATTGTTCTCTGAGGCCATGGGGATGCTTATCAGCATTGTTGCACAATTTGTGTCTTGGTAAAGAAACATAAAAGGAAGTTGTGAGGGATGCAGGGCATCACTGAGAGTGGAAGGGCTTGAGCAGTGCCTTGGACTCAAATCCCACCACTCACAGCCCATTGGATTCTGAGAAGTGCTTCTGTCTGAGAAGAATCTCAGCCCAGAAGGAGGAAGAACAGCAGAGCCTGTGTTCTATGTCGCAGATGATGTTGTTCTTCTTAGAGGGAAGACAGCAAGTAAGAACTTTGATGGAGGAGTTCTCAGTGCTTTTCTGCAAGGGGTGTTCCCTGTGGAAGGGCCTTCTGCTCACAGGTAAGAGTACCAACTCCCTGAGTGTGTGGTGAGGGGCATTCAGAGGCAGGATGGAGTCTCCTAAAGAGGACAGGATTTTGACAGAGAAACGAAGGTTTCTGTTTGCAGTTTTGGTACTGAAGGTAAAGTGAAGGACAGAGATTCAGAAGCCTGAAACTCTCAGGGGAAAGGATGTGGTAATGTTAAGAGAAAATCCTAGAGGACTCCATATTCACAGTGATTTTCATTGATTGCATGTTCTAAAGACAACTGTTCCCAACCATGAAAGTATGACTCTTCAAATAGAAATCAAACAGGGGATGGTTAGCAAGATGTCTCAGTGTGTGAAGATATGACAACCTGAAACCCACCCTCAGCTGCCATACTGTAGATGGAGAGAACAGACTTCTTTTTGCTCTACTCTGGCCGCCTCCTTGGTGCTTCATGTATCTACATATGTCCACTCTGGCACATGTTCGTGACACAGATTTCTGACAAACATTTTCATATGTGCACAAGGAGACAGTAGCCTTCACAAAACACACATATTTACATAAATAAATCTAAAGTCATTTATTTCACACTTGAATATATTTATTGTCAAAACTCCAAATCTAGAAACTATGAAGATAAATCCATAGAAAGACACATTTCTCTTTTCATCCTTCTTTTTTTCCTTTAGCCACCTGTGTCTGAGTCTTTTCTAGGAACTGAAGCTTCCAAGGCATCTGTGGCTTAGCCTTTTCATACAGATAGCACTTCAGAGGCAGAGTAGGTAATCTTTGATGGTTGAAGGCCAGCCTGTCTACAGAGTAAGTTTTAGGACAGTCAAGGTACACATGGAAGAGACAAAAATATCAGAATGTGAAGACTCCAGAGGAGAAGTTCTGAGAAGCAATACTCCCTGTACCAAATACTCTCTGTGAGGAGAGATATGAGGGATATGGGACACAGAGTGAAATCTAGGAAGACACCTGAGCAGAGAATTCCAAAGAGAGCTACTGACACACTCAGACAACTCTGATTCAATGGCACTCATGTTGCTCATGTCTACCAAGGAGGGTGGGCACAGCCCTCCTCACACACCATACTGAGTGATGCTCACACCAGTCTAATATTAATTTTTCTCAATTTTCTTTTAGTCTCCCTTTTAACCTCCTGGCACCTGTCCACCGCTGTCCATATAACTACTGAGTCAAGTCGAGTGGTTGAAGGAGAAAACATCCTTTTACTTGTGCATGATCTGCCAGATAATACTAAATCCTTAGTCTGGTTCAAAGTTCTAAGAAATGTGACAGAAGAAATTGCAGCATATGCACTGCCCTACAATTTAAGTAGGCCAGGTCCTCTGTACAGTGGTAGAGAGACAATATATCGCAATGGATCCCTGATGATAGAAAATGTCAACCTCAAGGACACAGGATTCTATATTCTACAAACCTATAACAGACGTAAAAAAGTCATATCAACAACAACCACGTACCTCCAAGTGAATGGTAAGTGATTCATTGTCACCTCTGTGAACTGGGTGAGGTTCATTTCACTGAACACAGAGAGGAGAGTGGTCTGTGCCTACTATCCCTATGAACTGTGTTGCCATCTCGGGGTTTGAGCATTTAGTTCAGGACACAAATGGTGTAGAATAATGACAATAGATCAGAATGCTTCATTTGATTTCACTTTGCACACATGTAGATGCAAGGTGGGTAAAACAGCCAAGGTTATCAACCTCTCTAGACTCTAGGGGCTCTTACCAGGAATGTTTCCTTGAGAAAGACCCTGAGGGAATCAATATTGTACTTGGTTGAGGAAAGCATGGGTTCCTCACAGAGATGTGAGCACTAGTATGCTCTGCTTTCAGACCTCTGTCCCAGACTCAACTCCAGGTATTCATGAGAAACATTTTATAAGTGTTGAATTTTGACTCCCTGATGGCAGGGAACAGTGCTCCCTACTAGTCAAAGTCTCGTGATGTGTGGAACCAGGCAGTACACTCTTGTGAGAGCCTTGACAGGGATACCACCCTTAGCCATCTTCTTCAGAGTCAGCAAGCAACATAGATCAACAGATGTCCAGGCCATTATCTAACTCTCCTGTTGGGTATAAGAAATTTCACATAAAGTTTATGGTCCCCAGTGAGAGGATCTTGTCTGACAAGTGCTTGTCCTCTGGGTCTAGCTCAGGGAATTGTCTTCTGCAAGCAAATGGCTACAGGCTCTGCTGACATGAAAGCTTCCCAGACATGAGCTGTAGTTCTCCCAGTGATCACCAGGCATGTAATCAGGACACACAATGGACTGATAGAAAAGTATTCACCTGAATCGGGCACTTACCCTGGTGCCTGGGTTCAGCCCTGTTTTTCAGATGTGGAAATCATCGTCACAGCATTCTCAGACCTACTGAATGCTTAATGTTTCTGCCACACTGCCAGGAGACCATGTTCTGTTTTTCATTTTATGTGTTTCCTTTGGGAAATACAAAATATTCAAGGTGACTCAACTAGGTAGAGATGTTCAAGGCATCTCAGAAAGACCCCTGAGCACATAGGCAGATCCATTACACAGCTCAGCAAATAGAGGAAGTGGGAGCATAGTCTTGAAAATTTTGGATCAGATGAAGGAGCTCAGAATCTTTTTCCAGGAATCAGGTCACCTCCTCTCACACACCCAAGATGTGAGACTCCTGACACATTCTGGGTCTTTGATCTCAGTCAGAACCCAATCTGATGGTAACTCCAGGGAGAATAGATTTGTTCTTTTACCTACACATGACTCACCTGATCCCTTTGGAGCCTCAAAGGCAGTTTTTCACCTTCCTGCTGGGAGCAAATCCCATGTTTCCAGAGCAATGAAATCACAGGGCAGACTGGGTGCCAACCTGGATTGTGTAGATTTTTCCCATTTTGATTCTGACAAACCTTGGCCAAGGCACAGCAGATTGTAGTTTCAGGGTCAGCTGCTATTATCTCATGTCATTACCCTTGAATTTCACTCTGTGTTCTAGGGTTCAGAAACATAAACAGACAATGGGAAAGGCACACAGGGCAGTATTTAAACTGGAGTGGCAGAGCACTGTTTTGAACATAGACCCATCCTCAGCCCATGGGATTCTGAGAGGTTCTTCCAGGGAAGAGACTCAGTTCACAAGGGGGAAGGCTAGTAGAGCTCTGGAGATGTACTGGAGCAGAAGTACCTCAAAGGAATGACTGATCAACCTACTAAGACAATGGAGGCCCCCTCTGTCCTCCTCTTCAAAAGATGCACCACATCTCAATACCTTCTGATCACAGATAAGGAGACCAGGAGTTGATAGTCTGTGTGAGGAAAGGACTGCCTGACCTATTGTCTGGAGTCTCCCGAGAGGCACAAGGATATGATAGGAGTTTCAGTGTTTGTAGGGGAGAAGATACAAAATGGGAGACAGGTTTAGCATCAGGATTTTCTCATTGAATATTAAACAATAATGGTGGGGAAGGCATTATTCTTACATGAAGTTAATATTCAAGAGCACAATATTCTGAGAACTGATGCTGGTAGGTTGATGGCCTAGAAAACCATCAAGCTGGTGTGTATCACTAACATGGTTCAATGTAGATAGGTATTTACTTCGTTCTCTGACAAACTGAGACCAATGAACAGAAGTCCTCTGACCTCCACTTGAGCTCCACTTAAGTACTGTATCCTGTATCCACCCACATACACTAGACTAGCTGTTACACTACTCACACACGATATAAGATCTAAACAAGTGTAAAGATACCAAAGCAAATAGCATTATCCAATACTGTATCCCTAAACTCATAAATTTCTTAAATAAATCCAAGGGATTAAAGGGTTCTAGGAAATCATTCTGTCATTTAGTCTCCACATGTATATGATTATTTTTTCTAGGAATATTTTTTAAAAAAATACAATAAAACTCATGGTTCTTATGATGTCCCAGTTTGAGTAGACTTGAAGTATACAAAGCTAGAAGGTGAATTCAGGTGTTGTCTGAAACCCCAAGAGGAACACAACAAAGTCAGAGAGTGAAGACACAGGGTCTGTAGGGGAAGAAGTTAGTCAGGCATCACCCCAACACCAATTCACTGTAAATGTGAGCAAGGATCTGTTGGTAGTAAGCTGGGGCAACGTTGACAACTGAAGAAAGAGAGCCATATAGTGGAAGTGAGGAGTGTAAGGACATTGAAAACATGAAGGTTCTGTGCAGACCTCCATCAAGTAGGACAGGAGGACACTCAACCACAAACCTGGTACAATCAGTGGGCATAGCTGCTCAGGACATGGGACTTCATCTTTTTTAAATACAAAAGTACATATATATATATATATATATATATATGTATGTATATATGTATATCTTACTTCCTTTCTAGCCTTCCATTGGAATTGTGGACGTCTTGCTACCTCTGGCCAGCCCACTATTGAATCAGTGCCATCCAGCGTTGTTGAAGGAGGAAGTGTTCTTCTAATTGTTCGCAATCCCCCAGAGAATATTATAGCATTTGCTTGGTTCAAAGGAATGGTTGTGTTTAAGAGCCAGGAAGTTGCCCGATACATAATAGAGAAGAAATCAACAGTATGGGGGCCTGCACATAGTGGCAAAGAGACCTTGTACAGGGATGGATCCCTGTTGCTTCATGGTGTAACTCAAAAAGACTCTGGGTTTTATACTCTAGCTATTCTGAGAACAGATATGAGAAGTGAAGAAGCACATGTGCATCTCCATGTGGACCGTAAGTGATTCTCTGTGATTGTTCAGTGCTGGGTGGGGCTTAGGCAGAGGGCTTTCATGGCTGGCCTAGCCTCCTTTTCTCTGCACTGTGTCATCATGTGGATATTTGAGCATTTAGTGCAGAACACACTGGTAGAGACAAATGGCCGTGGATCAGCTTTCACCTTCAGAATCCACCTGCATCAAGGGAGATGTCAATGGGAAGTAACTCATCTTAAAACATGAGAGACAGCACAGTTTCTTTGGACTCTAAGACAAGGCAGTCCTTCATCCATTCATCTTTCAAAGGTTGCACTAAAGCAACAGAGGGGATCATTTTTCTAAGCTCTATTATTACATCCTATCAACTCTAATAGGGAACAATGGTTTTATAACATTCATGTCAAACTGGGATATTTATTAGCTCCAATTTGAGAATGTCATAAATAAAATCCAGGAACTGGTGCGGAGACCATGTAAGAGTGCTTCCTCTTGTCTTGCTCTTCATGCTTGCTCAACCTGCTCTCTTATGTCACCCAGGATTCCTAGCCCATGGCATGAGCTGCCTGCATTTGTCTGAATCCTTTTATATCAATCCCCAATTTAAAAATGAATTATATTTGTGCTCACAGCCTATCTGATGGTGGCATTTTCAACTGAGGCCTTGTCTTGCAAAAGGACTGTATCTTGAGTCAACTAGACATAAAACCAGCTAGCCTAGTATCTAAGCTTTTGAAAGACCTAAGTCTGCCTTGAAAACTAGACTACACCTAGTCTCCAAATAGTCCCAGACCTAGGGGCTACATGACAGAGAAACAAGTACAGCTATTAGATGAAGACAGGGGTTGAGTATTGCCTTAGAGTAAACTGAAGAAAAAAAATCTAGAAAGTGAAAGTTACAGGCCTGTTGTGTTCAGGAGAGGCATCATCTCATACTCCAGTTTGCATTATTTGAGCAGTATCTGCCTGAGGGCAGCGAGGAATTAGTCATGTAGACTCTCAGGGGGACAGTTCCATGGGGATGAGATAACACTTTCAGGGGCACTTTTGGAAAGGAGGAGGCCATGTTTCTGCCCTTCATTATGTGGGATAGACACCCACCCCCCACACAAACATACACAAACTTGCAACTCTAGCTTGAGTGACAAATCTATCTGCTTAAGGTGGAGGTCGGAATCTTTTCACCAATACAAGGATCCCCATGTGATGACTTTTTGTCTTTTCTCTTTCAGCCTCACATTCTCTGTGTTGCAACCCTCTCACTCCTTTCCCACTCATGATCCAACCATTGCCTCCATATGTTGTTGAAGGGAATGATGTACTTCTTTACGTTCATAATCTTCCAGAAGATCTGCAAGGTTTTGCCTGGTACAAATCGATATATAGGGGCCATGTCATTAAAATTGTAGAATACAGCTCAGCCATGTTTTCTCTCTCCTGGGAGCCTGAATACGAACCAAGAGGGACAATGTACAAAGACGGATCCCTGATGCTCCTGAATGTCACTGAGGAAGATGCAGGAATGTATGCACTAGCAATTTTAAACAAAGATTTCAAAATAGAAGAAGCCTACGTGAAATTTCATGTATACAGTAAGTAACTCTCTACGGTCTCTATTTCCTGGGGGTGGCTTATTCTACTTCATACACTGAAATACCAGGATTGGACTAGGCCTGCTCTCTCTACCACTGCATTGTGTCCCTTAGTTGTGGTTTGGGCCCTTACAGCAAGACACACATGGGACAGATATACAGCAATAGATTGAAACCCTCAGCTGCCCATTCCCTGTGGAGTGGAGGACTCATGCTGGGTAAACTCAGCCCCAGAATGTCAGCATCTCTTGGAGCACTCATGATACACATGTCCCCAGAAAGACTCTCTGGGAGCTAGGCAGTCCCAGACTGGTGACACCATGTGTTGCTCATAGAGAGCACCAGGATGCCATGACTCTAAAACTTTGTCCTTAGTGGCCTCAAAGTGACACTGGGGAGCTTTTTATAACTGTTTAAGTTTCTTGTAAGAACTGGCATGAACAAGGCTTTTCTGACTGTTCAAGTCATGGGACTGACTGTCTTCTAGAGTATAGAATCATCTGTGTATTGCCATGACAGCTGCAAGCTAGGTAGGTCACCTGTGTATCTCCTTCTCCTGAGGCTCAATTGACAGGTGTCTGGGTCATTATCCTATTGTTCTGATGGACTTATGAGACTTCACAGGAAGGGCAAGACACCAAGGTAAGAAACAGAGAGGTAGCTACTTCTGATTCCTCCTTCCCCTGCAGGAGTCCAGCCTAGAGAATTCTCTTCTGCAGGTAAATAATAACAGATGCTGCTGTTGTCAGCAGCTTCCCATCCCAAGGCCAGACCATTGCTCATAACTAAGCTTAACTCATGGACACAGCAATGACTACTCACTGTGTGTCCTTTTATGAGGAAATGGAGACACAGGAAACAGTGTCTGAATCAGGTCACATAGTCCCTAGGTGTCAGATTCAAAGCACAATATATGTCTGTCCTCACAGCTCTGAATTTTTCCACATAGAAGCTTTATAAAGTATGAACTAAGGAATGGCTGGTTGGTTTCTCTGGACTACTGTCATTTGGGACCCTTTTCCGTTTCTTCACAGAGAATGTGACACAGCCCTTTGTGCAAATCTCTGATACCACAGTCGCAGGACAAAGATCTGTGATCTTCTCCTGCATTTCACCTGACACTAATATCTCTGTCCGTTGGATCTTCAATAAGAAGAATCTGCAGCTCAAAGAGAGGATGACTTTGTCCCCAACAAAGTGTGGACTCAAAATAGATCCTGTCAAGAGCGAGGATGCTGGAGAATATCAGTGTGAGGTCTTCAACCGAGTCAGTTCGAAAATAAGTCCCCCAGTGAGCCTGGCCATCATGAACGAGTGACCACACCTCTCATCCTACTGCAGAGTTGGGGCATTTCTTTATCAAGGGTGTACAAAATAGAGAAAAGTTATGTGATGAAAATGATTATTTGTACTCAGGTACAACTAGCATTGCTAGTATGTAATCATGGGATACATGAATGTACAAGGGAAGGGCAGAATTTAAAGTGAGGGTGTCTTAAAAGGAAAATAAAGATACCAATATGTTAACCAAAAATTCACAGCCCTTAAGGTTGTGGTTCAAATATATAGCAATCCATCAGAATTTATGTCACCTAATTTCAGAAACCCTCGAAATTTGGATGTTCTGAATCTTCTGTGAAAATGTGCATTGTTTGCATAGAGAAAAACATCCTCTCATGCTCAAATACATTCCCTGTTTACCCAATTCAACTAGGCACAATGTTGCCTGCACATCAGTCATCCATGTGAAATGAGAAAGATTGACAGGAGAAGGACTGTGTACGTTTCACTGTGGATATAACTGGTTTCTAAATAGTTTTCATCCACATTTTTCTGACGAAAAGTCTTCCACATAAAGGAGATCATACTGTTTTCATCCTGAGAGTGGCATTGACAGTGGGACCTTTCACATAAGAGTCTTCCTGTAGTATGCATTTCTTTCCTTCTGCCTTCTTCTCTCACATATTACATCTCAATCAGTTTCCTCTCCCTCCACACCTCCATAAGCTCCCACTTCCCCTCTACCCCAGACCCACCCTTCTTCTCTTTCCCTTAAAAAATGAGCACCCCCCAGGCATATCTATTGAACATGGCATGGCAAGCTTTATTATGCTTGCCATATGAGAGATGAGAAAGGCAACCTAGTAGGAAGAAAAGTGTCTGAAGGACAGGAAAAAGAGTCAGAGATGTCCATATTTTCATGGGGTTCTTTCCCCTTCTGGTTCCTATAATCCCTCCTCCCCTATTCTGGGGAGTTCCCCTGCTACTGTCAAGTGTTCTGCTGTTTGCCTCTGGATTTTCTCCTATCACTTGCTGGATGATGCCTCTCTGATAACTATTAGTCTAGGCACTTATCTATGAGTATAACAAATTATCTTTAGTAATTAATTCATTGAAATGCTTTTCCAGTCATGTTTGGTTCTATCGTGAATTTTTGGGTTGTTTAGCCTTTCATTCCTAGCCATCCAGGCAGTGTCAGGTCTGGTCTGCCTCTCATGGCATGGGCTTAAATTTGGGGTAGTCATTGATTGTCCAATCACATGCTTTCTGTTCCACCATAACCCCAGTACATCTTACAGGAAGGATAGATTATAGGCCAAATTTTGTGACCAGATTCGTGTTCCAGCCCCACTTCTAGAAGTCTTCAGTGTTATAGAAGTTTTCTGGTTCAGATTATCTATCCCACACTACAAGAATTCTTTACTATGGTCACTCTTGTAGATTCTAGGGAGTGTCTACTGTAGTAGATTTCCACATTGCTCCCCAAATGTCCTTACCATTCCAATTATTTCTCTAAGTATTTTCTCCTTCCATCCAACTTTCCCCACCTGTTTCTCCTGTTCCCATCCCAATTTGTCCCCAGTACATCCACAAAATCCATTCTATCTCTTCCTCCCAGGGAGATCCATGTGTCTACTTGAGTCTTCCTTGTCATTTAGCTTCTCTATGCATGTGACAAATGGGGCATCTCATTGTTTGTGTTCAATGTTAGTTTAAGGGAGTAGAGCTCAGACAAGTGTGTTTGTTCACCAGTTCCAGAAACTACTATAGAATCTTTAGGATCTGCCAGAATAAGTTAATGTCATATGCAGATATATTTACAGCCAATTCATTGGCCACATTTTAATTATTTATGTTGTTAATTGTTATGTTTGGAACACTTATGAGGATACCAAAGGAAAGTGGCCACTAAAGCACCCTTGTATCAATGCTGTTCATAAGAAGAAATTTGTCAGTGTTACCACTGAGTACTTAGTTGACATTGGTTTTTTTACGTCTCCCTACTGCACTGGCCTATCTTCTACCATTAGTTTGCTTATTTTCATCATTGAAAATTGCTCACTTTGGTGAAGCTTCTTTATTGAATAAGTCTTATGAGTTATGAATGGAATCAGTTTTATGTTTCTTCATACTTTCATCCATATAGATTTTGGGTCTCAAGGTGTTGGAGGAGCTGTGGGCCTCTTCCCACAGCCCGGCTCCCGCACGGCTAGCTTTACACCAGAAATAACAACACACAAATTGTATTCATTTAAAAACTGCTTGGCCCATTAGCTCTAGCCCTTACTGGCTAATTCTGATATCCCGATCAACCCATCTCTAATCAACTGTATAGCACCGGTCTTACAGGGAAAGATTCATCATGTCTGACCTGGCGGCTTGCTTCATCACCACATCATTTCCCCTTTTTCTGTTTAAACTAAAAAGAAGGCTTTAACTTTAACAGAGCAAAATTACATATAACAAAACAGTTATCAAGCAAGAATTACAGTATTTATATTTATTTATAACTATTTTTCAACTCCATTAAAGACTCCAGAAAGATACAATATTACCTAAGTAAACAAGACATAAGCAACTTTCAAAACTCTAGAAATGACAGAGACATTTTGCTGCCTGGACAGTCACGCAAAGTTCCTCTGTACTGTTGGGGCATCCATCTTCGGCCTACAGGCCCATAGTTTTTAGCAGACATTTCCATGAAGCAGAAAATTTCAAAGGCAGTCAATATCTGCTTGTCCTGAAGCAGACTCCTTCGTGAATCAAGAACCCCAAAAGGTCATCTCACCTTTAGGCAAGTTCAGCAGTCCTCTCTCTGAGGGTTCACTGTGTCCAGTTTATGCAACAGTCCAGGCAAGAGCAGTTTCTTGCCCAAATGGCTATCAAACTCCATAAGGAACCTCTTCGATGCCCATCTTTCTTTTGAAGTAGATTGGTGTTTCCAGGAGCAGACAGGTCTCATTGTCATGAAAAACCCTAAGTTATTAAAACATTTAAAATGCCATATTCTATAATCTTTGAAAAATATGAAGAATACCTATCTAAAATATATCTATGTACATCTAGAAAATCTTAACTAACATGACTACAAGCTTGACTATTATTGATTCCATTAACAACCTATATACATTACATTTTAAGTGAACTACACAATCACAATACCTTAATAAAGATCAGAAATACATATACATATAACAAAATTGACCTTAAATCTCCATCAATAAAGCAAAATCTATACTAATGCAAATTATTCATATCTATATCATATCCCCTTTTAAATGTAAAAGAATGTTTATAAACCATATTTGGGAACACGGGCACAGGTTTTTCTCTCCAAACTGCTTCCTGCTGAATGGGGGTGTCGTTAATTAGGTCTTTCATGATATAACCTGTGTGCTAGTTTCATCTCAGTTGGCAGTTGAGCAAAGCAATTTTCTGAAGGTGTTCACAGCAACCCTTCAGGAGGGCGTGGTCCATCATACCATATTGGGATAGAAGCAATCCACAGACTCTCACCCTCTGTGAAAACAAAATAAGAAACTCCTTTCCAAAGCATCATGTCCTTAGATCCAAATTTCAAACTCAAGGCATTTTCAAAATATCTATGTTGGATTAGTTCAGCAGCATTTATAAACAAATATCTTTTAGCAGCTGTTGCTCCTTCTTCAGCATTCAAACAATTCAAAGAGAGCATAATAGCATACAGTATCAAAATTCTCTGATTATTTTCCATCTTTGTATGGCTTTATTTTAACCTCTATTTTGTTTATTTTTACTTTTTTTTGCTTTTTGAGACAGGTTCTCTGTATCTCTTTGACCTGGAATACCTCTGTGGACCAGGCTGTCCTTGAACTCGCAGAGATTCCTCTGTCTCTGCTTCCCAGGCATTGAGATTAAAGGCATGTCCTGCCACACCTTGAGGTCATCGAGGTCAATCTCCCCCTGCCTTCCAAGTGTTGTGATTAAAGGTGTGTACTACCACACCCAACTACTCTCTTTCTTCCTTTTTTTTTTTGTTTTTTACTTTAAGAACTTTAACTTTTAGCCTGCATATTTTTTAACACACTGTAAATCATTTAAACATTTTCTTTGACTTTGAATCTTTCTTTTACTGTTTATGTCTTTTTTTTGACCACATGAGTCTTTAATTTACCAAGCAATATTGGTAGGACTAAAGCTGTGGCTTTGGTGGCTGGATCCAGCCCATTCCTTAGCTTTCTGCCATTTCAACCTTGTGGCAGAGGTACTGGTTGTAGCCATGTTTACCTCCACAACTCTATGGCGTTTTAAGGTCCCTGCCAGCAAGCAAACTACAGGATTCTGCTCACAGACCACATTCAGTCAGACTACCTGCTTGAGTCTGAGTCAGAGTTTGCCCTGGCAGGACGGCTCAGAAAACCAGCATTTTAAAACAGCACAACATTTTTCCTGCTACTGCTGAAAACAAACAAGCATTCAGTTGGCTTTTATCAACACCATTTAAGTGTTTTGTGGCAGGACCTCTTAAGAGCTGCAGGGTTTTGCAGCTGAATCTGAGTCAGGAAGCCTCTCTTAAATGAGAGCGCTTGCTTGCCTCTAGCAAGCAGAGCAGACCAAAGAAATTGCTGCTACCAAGAAAACATGTTTTACTCTTTCCCAAGCTTTCTCAGGCTTTCAGTGGATTCAGTCATCCACATGTTGGGGGCCAATCTGTTGTAGGAGCTGTGGGCCTCTTCCCACAGTCTGGCTCCTTCACGGCTAGCTTTACACCAGAAATAACAGCACACAAATTGTATTCATTTAAACACTGCTTGGCCCATTAGCTCTAGCCCTTACTGGTTAATTCTGATATCCCAATCAACCCTTCTCTAATAAACTGTGTAGCACCAGTCTTACCAGGAAAGATTCAGCATGTCTGACCTTGCGGCTTGCTTCATGGAAGGCGTCTGCCCGGGAGAGGGGAGTATGGCCTCTGAGCTCACTTCCTCTTCTTCCCAGCATTCTGTTCTGTTTACTCCACGCACCTATGTTCTAAACTATGAGGCCAAGCAGTTTCTTTATTACTTAACCAACGAAATCAACAGATTGATATATGACACTCCCACATCATCAAGGTATTTGTTTGTTTCACATAAGTCATTCTACAGTGATTGCATTCTGCAATATCACTATTGAGTAGGCATGGAAATTTTAGTAATGTGAAAAATGGACAACAAGTTTTCAAATTTTGTTTCTAATGTTAATAATGTTAGTCTTTTAAAGACAAAGTTAATTTAATTAAAGTTTGTTAATGCCATTATCCACTTTGCAGAATGAACAACTTTTTCCTTTTATTTTTTGTATACAATATACTGTTTATAGTTTCCCTGTTCTCAGTCTTTCCCTGTTGCTCCCCACATCTGCTACCATTTCTTCCTCTCATAAGAGAAGACTAGGCCTTTAAGAGATAATTACAAAACATGAGAAAATGAAATAGAATAATATGAAACAAAAGCTATCAAATTGATGTTGGACCCTGCAACCCAACAGGAGCAAAAGTATCCTAAAAACTGACACAAGAGTCAGAGACCCACTTGTTCGCATACTCAAGAATCTTATGGAAATTCTAAGATAATTGCTATAATGTACATACTGAGGACCTGTTGCCGACTCATATAGGTCCTGTGCATGCTGATTCAGTCTCTTTGAGTTCACATTTGCCTTGCACAGTTGATTCAAGGGATGTACCCCATTCCCTCTGGTTCTTACATTCTTTCTGCCTCCTCTTCTGAGGAGTTCCTGGAGATCTGAGGGAATAGATTTTTGAGACATTCCATTTCATCTGTCTGCATGGTAAGTGTTACAGCTCATGTTACAGCTCTTGAGAGAAAGGTCTTCTGGCCATGAGAAGCCAAGAAGTACCTGTAGGTATTACAGATATAAAGGGAAGTGTATCCTGGCAATTGGAAACCAGATGATAACAATCTTTATCTGAAGGGAAAGTTTGCTTGGCCACTGGAAGCCAGGCAATACCTGCAGCTCAGAAGTATAAGGTATCCTTGTAGGAAGCCAGGTGTAGTTGACACCTACAACCCTCTTCCAATGGGGCATGGATTTCCTATAGTAATGCAGCAGTTCTGTTCCTCTCTGGAAGAACCTTTGTAGATCTGCTCTACTTTACTCTGCTAAGGGAGTTTCCCTGCAGTGTGTTAGCAATTCTGCTCCTGCTCAGGTAAAAACCATTACAACCCTGCTCAGCTCTGTTCTGCTAAGGGAGTCTCCCTGTAAAAATGTAGCATTTCTGCTCCTGCTCCAGTAAAATTTGTCACTTCTCCTTTTGCTCCACTTGGGCAAAAAAAAAAGTCATCAACATAATCTCACTCAAGAGATTTATTGGTGGGAAGAATCCAGAAGATTCATTGCCTTTACCAGGGTGGTGAAAGGCAGAGTGAGATAACTCAGACCCAAAAAGATGAATATGGTATGTACTCACTCATTAGTGGACTCTAGCCATAAACAAAGGACATTAAGCTTATAGTTCACAAGCCTAGAAAAGCCAAATAACAAGGTACACCCAAAGAAAAACATATATAGATCCCCCTGGAAATTGGAAGCAAACAAAATTGCCTGGAAAAGTTGGGAGCATGGGGGAGGGTAGGGGTGAGGGTCAGGTTAGGGGAAGAGGAGAGGGGGAAAGAGAAGGGAGAAAGGAGAGACTGGAGAGAGCTTGGGGGAGTGGGAGGGTGGAGATCGAGGAAGGGTAGATATAGGAGCAGGGAAGAAGATATCTACATTAAGGGAGCTATTTTAGGGTTGGCAAGAGACTTGGTTCTAGAGGGGATCCCAGGTGTCCACAGGGATGTCCCCAGCTAGGTCCTTGGGCAGCAGAGCAGAGGGTGCCTGGACTGGCCTTGCCCTACTATCACACTGATGATTATCTCGAATATCACTATGCAATCTTTGTCCGGCGGCAGATGGAAATAGAGATAGAGACCCTCATCAGAGCAATGGACTGAGCTCCCAAGGTCCAGTTGAAGAGCAGAAGGAGGGAGAAGATGAGCAAAGAAGTCAGGACCATGAGGCATTGGTCCATCCACTGAGACAGTGTACCTGTTCTAATGGGAGCCCACCAAATCCAGCTGGACAGGGACTGAAAAAACATGTGATCAAACCGGACTCTCTGAATGTGGGTGAGGTGACAATGGGGACTAAATGAGAAGCCATTGATAAAAGCACTGGGACTTGTTTCTATTGCATGTACTGGATTTTGGGACCCAAGTCTATTTGGATGCAAAGCTTCCTAGGCCTGGATGTAGCGGGGGAGGGCCTTGGACTTGCCACAGGGCAGGGTTCCCTGCCCTCTCTTAAGGAGGGAGGTGGAGAGAGGAGGATGAGTAGGGGAGTGGGGGGGAATGGGAGGAGGGCAGGAAGTGGAAATTTTTTAATGGAAATAAATAAATAAGAAAGAAAAAAGGGCCGGGCGGTGGTGGCGCACGCCTTTAATCCCAGCACTCGGGAGGCAGAGGCAGGCGGATCTCTGTGAGTTCGAGGCCAGCCTGGCCTACAAGAGCTAGTGCCAGGACAGGCTCCAAAGCTACAGAGAAACCCTGTCTCGAAACACACACACAAAAAAAAAAAAAGAAAGAAAAAAGGCAGCTTCAAACTGAACAGGTATAGGACTTATATAGGGTTTCTTAGGGGAAGAATTTTTTCAAGGTGAAGAGTTTCAGGGTGGGAATTGATTATATTTCAATTCTCGAGCTTAGATAAGTTCAGAAATTTACTAGATTTTGTGTACAGGTATTGGTTGGTTTTTCATTCCCAGGGTCTGGCTGGTTTTTGTGCTCAGGAATTAGTTGATTTTCATGTTGAGTTTGTTTGGGTTCAAGGTGAGACTCTGGCTTCAGGGCCAGGGTATGTTTCTTTCACTGGCAATTTTACCCTGCACACAAAATATTTGTTGCGAATGTCTACTCTCTTTTGTTCATATCCACTGCCAGAGGAAGCCTCTCTGTTGATGGCTGAATAAGGAAATGCATAGGATTTGTTCCCCATAGACTCATATGTTTGAATGCTTGGACCATATGGAGTTGCACTACTAGGAGGTATACACTTGTTTAGGTAGATAAGGCCTTATTGAATGAAGTTTGTCACTGTGGCGGTGAACTTTGAGGTCTCATATGTTCACGCTACTCTGATTGTGGCACACAGTTTCCCTCTATCTGAGGGTCAAGATGTGGAATTCTCATCTTTTTCTCCACCACATGTCTGCCTCGATGTCACTATTTACTTTGCTAGGACAATAATGTACTAAAACTCTAAAACTGTAAGCCAGTCCCAATAAAATGTTTTTCTTTAAAGAGTTGCTATGCTCACAGTGTCTCTTCATAACAATTAAACCTTTATTAAGATAGACATCATGGGATATCCATCCCTACCTCATCTATCTAAAACACAACTCCTTGTTTGAGGTACAGGGCACATCTCAGAAAAGGATCTGAAATACTGTAAGAAGCTGAAGGCAAGGATGTCTACTGTGAGAAGGTGTCTTCTTTATAATATGCATAACATACACCCCAAAAGTCAATGTTATGGCTGCATAAACAGACCTAACAACATCAATTGACATGGCAGGATACATGGGAAAATCTCAAGAGACTCCATTCCTACTTAGAACTCTAGGAAATTCATGAGTGATGACAGCAGGAGAGTCAGTATTCTCCAGGGATGAACACTTGATAAATTACCTAATCCCATGTGGTCAACCACAAATACATATATACAGGGGTGACACTAAATGGACCCATTGATTTATACATGTATATATATTATATGGTGCTAAAGTCAAAGACAAATGTCCTAATACGTGATAAATAAATGGGTCAATGCATGATGGTCACCTCATCTTTGTATTAGGACATGTGTCTGTGACTTTAGGACCAATTCCCACAGTTTTAGTTAGGCTACAACTCCAGCAGTCCATTGGTGAGAGAGGAGTGTTGAAGTCTCCTACTATTAGTGTGTGTGGTTTGATGGCTGCCTTGAATTCTAGTAATGTTTCTTTTACATAAGTGGGTGCTTTTATATTAGGGGCATAGATATTCAGGATTGATACTTTATCCTGATGAATTGTTTCTGATATGAGTATAAAATGTCCAATCTCCATTTCTTCTGATTGATTTTAATTTGAAGTCAACTTTGTTAGAAATTAGTGTGGCCACACCTGCTTGTTTCTTACGTCCATTTGCTTGAAAAACCTTTTCCCAACCCTTTACTCTGAATAGATGTCTGTCTCTGTGGTTGAGGTATGTTTCTTGTAAACATCAGAATGTTGGATCCTGTTTTCATATCCAATCTCTTAGCCTGTGCCTCTTTATAGGTGAGTTGAGGAGTTGAGTCCATTGATATTAAGTGATATAAATGACCAGTGGTTGTTAACTCCAGTCATTTTTTTCTTTTTCTTTTTTTTTTTTGGTAGTAGAGTTTGTGTGTTTCCCTTCTTCGAGTTGTGCTGGTGAAGGGTCTCTAGATGTCTGAGTTATTGTGGGCATTGTTGGATTCCTTGGTTTGTGATTTTCTTTCTATTACTTTCTGTAAGGCTGGATTTGTGGCTATGTATTGTTTAAATTTTTTTATCCTGGAATATTTTGTTTTCTCCATTTATAGTGAATGAAAGCTTGGCTGTGTATAGTAGTCTGGGCTTGCATCCATGGTCCCTTGGTTTCTGCAGTATATCTATCCAAGACCTCCTGCTTTCATGGTTTACACAGAGAAATCAGGTCTAAGTCTGATAGGTTTACCTTTATAAGTTACTTGCCCTTTTTCCTTTGCAGCTCTTAATATTCTTTCTTTATTCTGTATGCTTTGTGTTTTGATTATTATATGGCAAGGGGAATTTTTTTGATCCAGTCTATTCAGTGTTCTGTATATTTCTTTTTTTTTAATTTTTTAATTTTTTTCATCCCGTTTTTCCAAGATCCCCCCACCCTCCCCTTCTCATATTTCTCTCCCTTCTCCCTTTACCCCCTTCCCTCCACACCCCCAAGATCCCAATTATTTGCCCAGCAATATAGTCTACTTCCCATAACCAGGAGGATAGCTATATGTTTTTGTTAAAATTGGGGCACCGGGATTGCGTCCCCAACACCCCAATCGCCTGGCTAACTTATGCCCGAAATAACAACACACAAACTGTATTCATTTAAACACTGCTTGGCCCATTATTTCTAGTCTCTTCTTGGCTAACTCTCGCACCTGGACTAGCTCATTTCAAATTAGGTTTGTAAGCACTCCAAGGTGCGCTTACCGGGAAGATTCTAGCCTACGTCGATCCCGAGTAGGAGTTTCATCGAGTGTGTGCCTCAGAGCGCACAGCTATCCTGTCTGCCTGCTAGACAGGAACCTTTCATCTCGGGTCGGAGTTTCATCGTGAGCGTGCCTCAGAGAGCAGAGCTATCCTGTCTGGCCCGCTAGAGAGGAGGCTGCTGTCTCTGAGCGGAGCTGCGTGCGTTCTGACCTCACTTCCTCTTCTGCCCAGTTCTGTTTACTCCACCCACCTATGTTCTAACCTATAGGACCAGCCAAGCAGTTTCTTTATTTTAACCAATGAAATCAACAGATTGATATGACACTCCCACATCACTATGACACTCCCACATCATGTATTTCTTTGGGTTCACCTTCTTATTTAGTTTCTTTAGGATATCATATTATAGATTCACTGACCTTTATTTATCTCTAGAAACCAATTATGAGTGAGTACATCCCATGTTCATCCTTTTGGGTCTGGGTTACCTCACTCAGGATAGTGTTTTCTATTTCCATCCATTTGCATGCAAAATTCGAGAAGTCATTGTTTTTTTACCGCTGAGTAGTATTCTAATGTGTATATATTCCACACTTTCTTCATTCATTCTTCCATTGAAGGGCATCTAGGTTGTTTCCAGGTTCTGGCTATTACAAATAATGCTGCAATGAACATAGTTGAACAAATGTCCTTGTCATATGATCGGGCATCTTGTGGGTATATTCCCAAGAGTGGCATTGCTGGGTCCATGGGTAAGTTGATCCCAAATTTCCTGAGAAACCGCCACACTGCTTTCCAAAGTGGTTGCACAAGTTTGCATTCCCACCAGCAATGGATGAGGGTACCCCTTTCTCTACAGCATCTCCAGCAAAGGCTATCATTGGTGTTTTTGATTTTAGCCATTCTGACAGGTGTAAGATGATATCTCAATGTTGTTTTGATTTGCATTTCCCTGATCGCTAAGAAGGCTGAGCATGACCTTAAGTGCCTTTTGGCCATTTCAACTTCTTCTGTTGAGAATTCTCTCTTCAGATCAGTGCCCCATTTTTTAATTGGGTTAATTAGCATTTTAAAGTCTAGTTTCTTGAGTTCTTTATATATTTTGGAGATAAGACCTTTGTCTGTTGCGGGGTTGGTGAAGATCTTCTCCCAGTCAGTGGGTTGCCTTTTTGTCTTAGTGACAGTGTCTTTTGCTTTACAGAAGCTTCTCAGTTTCAGTAGGTCCCATTTATTCAACGTTGCCCTTAGTGACTGTGCTGCTGGGGTTATACCTAGGAAGCAATCGCCTGTGCCCATCTGTTGTAGGGTACTTCCCACTTTCTCTTCTATCAGGTTCAGTGTGTTCAGATTGATATTGAGGTCTTTGATCCATTTGGACTTGAGTTTTGTGCATGGTGATAGATATGGGTCTATTTTCATTCTTCTACAGGTTGACATCCAGTTGTGCCAGCACCATTTGTTGAAGATGCTTTCTTTCTTTCATTGTATACTTTTAGCACCTTTATCGAAAATGAGGTGTTTATAGGTTTGTGGGTTAAAATCCGGGTCTTCTATATGATTCCATTGGTCGACTTCTCTATTTTTATGCCAATACCACCCTGTTTTCATTACTGTAGCTCTGTAATAGAGTTTAAAGTCAGGGATGGTAATGCCTCTAGAAGTTCCTTTATTGTATAAGATTGTTTTGGCTATCCTGGGTTTTTTGTTATTCCATATAAAGTTGATTATTGTCCTTTCAAGATCAGTGATAAATTTTAATGGGATCTTGATGGGAATTGCATTGAATCTATAACTTGCCTTTGGTAGGATTGCCATTTTTACTATGTTGATCCTCCCAATCCACGAGCAAGGGAGATCCTTCCATTTTCTGGTGTCCTCTTCAATTTCTTTCTTCAATGCTTTAAAGTTCTTGTCAAATAGATCCTTCACTTCTTTGGTTAGAGTTACCCCGAGATATTTTATGCTGTTTGTGGCTATCGTGAAAGGTGATGCTTCCCTGATTTCCCTGCCTGCTTCCATATTCTTTGTGTATAGGAGGGCGACTGATTTTTTGGAGTTGACCTTGTATCCGGCCTCATTACTAAAGGTGTTTATCAGCTGTAGGAGTCCTTGGTGGAGTTTTTGGGGTCGCTTATGTACACTATCATATCATCTGCAAATAACGAAAGTTTAACTTCTTCCTTTCCAATTCGAATCCCCTTGATCCCCTTATGTTGTCTTATTGCTATTGCTAAAACTTCACGTACTATATTGAAGAGGTATGGAGAGAGTGGACATCCTTGTCTTGTTCCTGATTTCAGTGGGATGGCTTTGAGTTTCTCTCCGTTTAGTTTGATGTTAGCTGTCGGTTTGCTGTAAATAGCTTTTATTATATTTAGGTATGACCCTTGTATCCCTAATCTCTCCAAGACTTTTATCATAAAGGGATGTTGAATTTTGTCAAAAGCTTTTTCAGCATCTAATGAAATGATCATATGATTTTTTTCTTTCAGTTTATTTATATGATGGATTACATTGATAGATTTGTGTATGTTGAACCAGCCTTGCATCTCTGGGATGAAGACTACTTGATCATAATGGATAATTTTTCTAATGTATTCTTGGATTTGTTTTGCCAGTATTTTGTTGAGGATTTTTGCGTCGATGTTCATGAGTGAGATTGGCCTGTAATTCTCTTTCTTGGTTGAGTCTTTGTGTGGTTTTGGTATCAGAGTGACTGTAGCTTCATAAAAGGAATTTGGCAATGACTCTTCTGTTTCTATATTGTGAAATACCTTAAGGAGTATAGGTATTAGGTCTTCTTGGAAATTCTGGTAGAATTCTGCATTGAAACCGTCTGGTCCTGGGCTTTTTTTTGGTAGGGAGATTTTTGATAACAGCTTCTAATTCTTTGCGACTGACAGGTCTATTTAGATTGTTCACCTGGTCCTGATTTAACTTTGGTATATGGTATTTATCTAAAAAAGTGTCCATTTCTTTTACATTTTCCAGTTTTGTGACTTACAGGCTTTTGTAGTAAGATCTAATGATTCTCTGAATTTCCTCTATGTCTGTGGTTATGTCCCCCTTTTCATTTCTGATCTTATTAATGTGCAAATTCTCTCTCTGCCGTTTGATTAGTTTGGATAGGGGTTTATCAATTTTGTTGATTTTTTTCCAGGAACCTGCTTTTTGTTTCATTGATTCTTTGGATTGTTTTCTGTGTTTCTATTTTGTTGATTTCTGCCCTCAGTTTGACTATTTCCAGTCTTCTACTCCTCCTAGGTGAGTCTGCTTCTCTTTTTTCTAGAGCTTTCTGGTGGGCTGTTAAGTCTCCAATGTATGCTTTCTCTGTTTTCTTTAAGTGGGCACTAAGGGCTATGAACTTTCCCCTTAGGACTGCTTTCAAAGTGTCCCATAAGTTTGAGTATGTTGTTTCTTTATTTTCATTGAATTCAAGGAAGATTTTAATTTCTTTCTTTATTTCTTCTTTGATCCAGGTGTGGGTCAATAGTTGACTGTTCAGTTTCCATGAGTTTGTAGGCTTTCTGGGGGTAGCATTGTTGTTGAATTCTAATTTTAGTCCATGGTGATCTGATAAGACACAGGTGGTTATGTATTTTTTTTTTGTAACAGTGGAAGTTTGCTTCGTTACCAAGGATGTGGTCAATTTTCGAGAAGGTTCCATGAGCTGCAGAGAAGAAGGTATATTCTTTTCTATTTGGGTGGAATGTTCTATAGATGTCTGTTAAGTCCATTTGATTCAATACCTCCATTAATTCTCTTATTTCTCTGTTAGGTTTCTGTCTGATTGACCTGTCCATTGGTGAAAGAGGAGTGTTAAATCTCCTACTTTTAGTGTGTGCGGTTTGATGGCAGCCTTGAGTTTTAGTAATGTTTCTTTTACATATGTGGTTGCTTTTATATTAGGGGCATAGATATTCAGGATTGAGACCTCATCCTGATCAATTGTTCCTGTTATGAGTATAAAATGTCCCTCTTCATCTCTTCTGATTGATTTAAGTTTGAAGTCAACTTTGTTAGAAATTAGTGTGGCCACACTTGCTTCTTTCTTAGGTCCATTTGCTTGATAAACCTTCTCCCATCCCTTTACTCTAAGTAGGTGCCTGTCTTTGTGGCTGAGGTGTGTTTCTTGTAAACAGCAGAATGTTGGATCCTGTTTGTGTATCCAATCTCTTAGCCTGTGCCTTTTTCAGGTGAGTTGAGTCCATTGACATTAAGGGATATTAATGACCAGTGGTCGTTAACTCCGGTCACTTTTTTAGCCATAGAGTTTGTGTGTTTGCCTTCTTTTAATTGCGCTGGTGAAGGGTGTCTAGATGTTTGAGTTATTGTGGTCATTGTTGGACTCCTTGGTTTGTGATTTTCCTTCTACTACTTTCTGTAAGGCTGGATTTGTGGCTACGTATTGTTTAAATTTGTTTTTATTCTGGAAAATTTTGTTTTCTCCATTTATAGTGAATGAAAGCTTGGCTGGGTATAGTAGTCTGGGTTTGCATCCATGTTCTCTTAGCTTCTGCAGTACATCTATCCAGGACCTTCTGGCTTTCATGGTTTCCATAGAGTAGTCAGGTGTAATTCTGATAGGTTTACCTTTATAAGTAACTTGACCTTTTTTCTTTGCAGCTCTTAATATTCTTTCTTAATTCTGTATGTTTTGTGTTCTGATTATTATATGGCGAGGAGATGTTTTTTTTTTTTTTTTTTTTTTTTTTTTTTTTTTGGTCCAGTCTATTTGGTGTTCTGTATGCTTCTTGAACCTTCAAAGGAATATCTTTCTTTAGGCTGGGAAAGTTTTCTTCTATAATTTTATTACATATATTTTCTGAAACATTGAGCTGTACTTCTTCTCCTTCTTCTATCCCAATTATTCTTAGGTTTGGTCTGTTTATTGTGTCCCATATTTCCTGAATGTTTTGTGATGAGAATTTGTTGGTTTTGCTGTTTTCTTTGATCAGTGTGTTAATTTTCTCTATGGTATCTTCAGTGTCTGACATTCTTTCTTCTATCTCTTGTAATCTGTTGGTAGTACTTGTCTCTGTAGTTCCTGTTCATTTACCCAGATTTTCCATCTCCAACCTTCCCTCGGTTTGTGTTTTCTTCATTACTTCCATTTCATTCTTCAGGTCTTGAACCACTTCCCTTACCTGTTTCATTGCTTTTTCTTTTTTCTCTTGGTTTTCTTGGGTATCTTTGAGCGATTTATTCATTTCCTCTACCTTTTTGTTTGTAATCTCTAATTGTTTATGGCAGTTTTTCACCTCCTGTTTAAGGTCCTCTATTATTTTCAAATAATTCACTTTTGAGTCGATTTCTTCTAATTCTTCTGGAGTAGGGTGTACAATTCTTCTTATATCGGGATCCCTGGGTTCTGGTGATGTCATGTTGCCTTTCAGGTTGTTGGAGGAATTCTTGCATTGGCGCCTTCCCTTCTCCTCCTTCAAATGAAGCCAAGAGAGGCCTGGTGTGTTGGTCCAGTCTTTGCTGTGACTGAGTCTCTGGGTGTATCTCTTCAGTGTAGAAACAGGAACCGTCCCCAGCGATGTCTCTCCTGGCACCTGGATCTTATCTCCCTGCTGCTTGGGTGTCTCGCGAACAAAGGGCCAACCCTGCGTGCTGCAGGCAGGCCACTTAGACAAAGGAGCTACTACCCTCCAGGATGCCCTCCCAATTAGGACCCTGTCACAGCGCCCAAACAGGCTGAGCTGTGAGATGTTGTGTGGTTCAAAGAGGGGAGGGAGTCAGACGGAGTGGGGGAGGGCCATGGATGTAAGCTGGGTGGGATAGGATGAGAGAGGAGGTATCAAGCAGTATATCCCCTGCAGGCTGACCAGGAAGTCTCTGTATACTTCTTGAACCTTCATAGGAATATCTTTCTATAGGTTGGAGAAGTTTTCTATAATTTTATTGAATATATTTTCTGGGCCTTTGAGCTGTAATTCTTCTCATTCTACTACACCTATTATTCTTAGATTTGGTCTTTTTATTGTGTCCCAGATTTCCTGAATGATTTGTGATGATAATTTGTTGGATTTGCTGTTTTCTTTGATCAGTGCATTTAGTTTCTCTATGGTGTGTTCAGAATCTGAGATTCATTCTTCTATCTCTTGCATTCTGTTGGTTATGCTTGTTTCTGTAGTCTCTGTTTATTTACTTAGATTTTCCATATCCAGCTGGCCCTCAGTTTGTGTTTTCTTCATTGCCTCCATTTCAGTTTTCAAGATTTGAACTGTTTCTAATATCTGTTTGATTGTTTTTTCTTGATTTTCTAGGATATCATTTACGGATTTACTCAATTCTTCAAACTGTTTGTTATTTTTCTCATCCATTTCTTTAATGGAGTTTTTCAACTACTGTTTAAGGGCCTCTGTCACTTTCATAAAGTCAATTTTTTCTGCTTCTTCTGGATTAGGGTGTTCAGGCACTCCTGTTGTAAGTTCAATGGGTTCTGGAATTTTCATGTTGTTTTTCAGATTGTTGGGGGAATTATTGCATTGGTTCCTGCCCATCTCTTCCTCCAAATGCTCCCAGAGGGCTCTTCTGGTACAGGATCAGGTCCCCTTGCTGGCCAGGGACCTCGTAGACAAAAAGCTTACCTTGCTGCAGGCAGGCTGTTGAAACAAAGGAACTCCCACACAGTTTTGCTCACCACCCAGTCCCAGCGCCTAATCGGGCTTGTGGTTATTGTGAAAGGTGATGTTTTTCTGATTCCTTTCTCAGTTTCTTTATCATTTGTGTACAGCAGGGCTACTGATTTTTTTTTGAGTTGATCTTGTATTCTGCCATATTACTGCAGGTATTTATCAGCTGTAGGAGTTCTCTGGTAGAGGTTTTGGGGTCACACACACACACATTATTATACATCTGCAAATAACAAAAGTTTGACTTCTTCATTTCCAATTTGAATCCCCTTGGTTTACTTTTGTTGTTTTATTGCTATAGCCAAAACTTCAAGAACTATGGTGAAGATACGTGGAGAGAGTGAACAGCATTGACTTGTTCCCGATTTTAGTGGAATCACTTTGAATTTCTCTTCATTTAATTTGATGTCAGTTGTCAGTTTGTTGTATATTGCTTTTATGATATTTAGATATAATCCTTGTATCCCTGATCTTTCCAACATGTTTATCATGAAGGGGTGTTGGATTTTGTTGATTGCTTTTTCAGTATCCAATGAAATAATCATTTTTTCAGTTTATTTATATGATGGACTACATTGATAGTTATTCATATGTTTCACCATCCCTGCATCTATGGGATGAAGCTGAATTGATCATGGTGAATGATTTTTTTGATGTGTTCCTGGATTCAGTTTACCAGTATTTTATTGAGTACTTTTGCATCTATATTCATGAATGAGATTGGTTTGTAATTCTCTTTCATGGTTGAGAGTTTGTGTGGTTTCAGTATCAGGGCAACTGTTGCCCCATAAAAAGAGTTTGCAAATGTTTCTTCAGTTTCTACTATGTGGAACACTTTGAAGAGTATGGGTATTAGCTCTTCTTGGAAGTTCAGGTAGAATCCTGCATTAAAACCATCTGGCCCTAGGCTTTTATGTTCAGATATTTTTGATGAAATCTTCTACTTCCTTGCAGTTTATAGGTCTATATAAATTGCTCACCTGGTTTTGATTTAATTTTGGTATATGGTATCTATCTAGAAAATTATCCAGTTCTTTTACATTTTCCAATTTTGTGGAGTACAGCTTTTTGTAGTATAACCTAATAATTCCTCAGTGACTGTTGTTATGTTTCTCTTTTCATTTCTAATTTTGTTAATTTGGACATTCTCTTTTTGTCTTTTAATTAGTTTAGATAAGGGTTTGTCTATCTTATTGATTTTTCTCAAAGAACCAGCTCTTTGTTTCATTGATTTTTGTATTCTTTGCTTTGCTTCATTTTGTTGATTTCTGCCCTCAATTTGATTATTTCCTGTCCTCTACTCTTCCTGGGTGAGTCTGCTTCTGTTTGTTCTAGAGCTTTTAGATGTGCTCTTAAGTCACTAATGCAAGCTTTCTCTATTTTCTCTATGTGGGCCCTTAGTGCTATGAACTTTCCTCTTAGCACTGCTTTCCTGGTGTCCCATTGGTTTGGATTTATTTTGCTTTCATTTTTGTTCAATTATAAGAAGTCTTTAATTTCTTTCTTTATTTTTTCCTTGACCCAAGGATGCTTTAGTAGTTGACTGTTCAATTTCGATGAGTTTGTAGGTTTTCTGAGAGTGGTATTGTTGTTAAATTCTAATTTTATTCCATGGCTATCTGATAAGACACAGGAATTTACTCCAATTTTTGTATCTGTGGAGGCTTGCTTTGTTACCAAGTGTGTAATCAATTTTAGAGAAGGTTCTATGAGGTACTGAGAGGAAGGCATGTTTTTGTGTTTGGGTAGAATGTTTTATAAATGTCTGTTAAGTCCGTTTGAGTTATCACATTTGTTAGTTCTCTTATTTCTCTGTTAAGTTTCTGTCTGGTTGACCTGCCCATTAGCAAGAGTGGAGTATTGAAGTCTCCTACTATTAGTGTGTGAATTTTGATGTGCAAGTTAAGTTTTAGTAATATTTATTTTACATATGTGAATGCTCTTGTATTAGGGGTATAAATGCTCAGGATTGAGACTTCATCTTGATGGATTGTTCCTGTTATGAGTATAAAGTATTCTTCTTCATCTCTTCTTATTGATTTTAGCTTGAAATCTATTTTGTTAGATATTAGGATAGCTACACCCACTTTTTATTAGGTCCATTTGATTGGAAAAACTTTTCCCAAGCCTTTACTCTGAGGTAATGTCTGTCTTTGAGGTTGAGGTGTCTTTCTTATATACAGTAGAAGGCTTGTTCCTGTATATACTATCCTTCATATCCATTCTTTCAGCCTGTGTCTCTTTATAGGTGAATCAAGTCCATTGATATTAAGAGATTTTAATAACCAGTGGTTGTTAATTCCACTTATTTTTCAGTATTGTTTTTATATTTCCTTTTTTTTGTTATGTTGGTGGGAGGTGATTAGCTGCCTGTGTTTTTATGGTTGCAGTTAGCTTCCATGGCTTGGAACCACCTGAGATTATAGTGCCTTTTATTACTGATGAAATAAAAAAAGTATGGGAAGACAATGAACTATGGCAAAGAGCTCATGCTAATTTTTGGGAGAAATCAATAGTAATTATCCCAAAACTGATAGAATTAACCTTATAAAGGGAACTACTTGGATTCTTTCCTAAATTTTACATGATGCATCAATTGCTGGAGCCTATACACTTTATACTAATGCAAATAAATCAGGGAAGATTTCTTATAAATCAGAAGAATTAAGTAAGGTGGAACAAAGTCCTTATAATTTTGTTCAAAATGCAGAGATATATGCTATTCTCATGGTAGTAAGGGATTTTAAAGAACCTCTCAACATAGTCACTGATTTGCAGTATGCAGAAAGGGTTGTCTTGTGTTGTAATAGGGAGCGGCGCGGCTGTGACCCTGTACCCGGCCGCCCGCATGGCTTAGCTTATGCCCCAAAATAACTACACGGAAACTGTATTCATTTAAACACTGCCTGGCCCATCAGTTCCAGCTTCTTATTGGCTAGCTCTTGCACCTGGACTAGCCCATTTCTGATAATCTGTATAGCACCCCAAGGTGTGCTTACTGGGGAGATTCTAGCCTGCTTCTGCCTGACGTGCGAACATCATGGCGACTCCTTACTCAGCTTCTCTTTCCCAGAATCCTTTTCTGTTTACTCCACCCACCTAAGGGTTGGCCTATCAATGGGCTTAGGCAGTTTCTTTATTAATAAGAAGTCACTCCCACATCATTTCCCCTTTTTCTGTTTAAACAAAAAAGAAGGCTTTTATATTAACATAGTAAAATTACATATAGCAAAACAGTTATCAAGTAAGAATTACAGTTACAATATTTATATCTACTTTATCTTTTATCATAAGTAAGGAAAACTACAACTATGTATCCATTCATCAACTCCATCAAAGACTCCAGAAGGATATAATACTAAACAAGAAATAAGAAAACTCTAGAAATGACAGAGACATCTCGCTGCCTGGACAGTCACCCAAAGTTCCTCTGTACTGTTGGGGCATCTATCTTCAGCCTTCAGGCCCATAGTATCCAGCAGACATTTCCATGAAGCAGGAAATTTCAAAGACAGTTCAGTCACTTTCTGCTGTGTCCTGCAGAATGTCTCATAGACTCTTTCATGAATCAGGAACCCCAAAAGACCATCTCACCTTTAGGCAAGTTCAGCAGTCCTCTCTTTGCAGGTTCTTTGTGTGCAGTTTATGCATCAGTCCAGGCAAGAGCAGTCTCTTGCCCAAATGGCTATCTAACTTCCTAAGGATCCTCTTTAATGCCCATCTTCCTCTCGAAGTAGATTGGTGCTGCCAGGAGCAGACGTGTCTCATTGTCATGAAAAACCCTAAGTTATTAAAATATTGCCATATTCTGCAATCTTTGAAAGATATGAAGAATGTCTATCTAACTGAAATATATCTCTATATATCTAGAAAATCTAACATGACTACAAGCTTGACTATTATTTACGATTATTTAACAACAACCTATATTTCCTAATTATACATTACATTTTAAAAATGAACTACACAATCACAATACCTTGATCAAGATCAGAAATACATATACATATAACAAAATTGACCTTAAAATCCACACCAATGTAAATTATTCATATCTATATCATATCCCCCTTTAAATGTAAAAGAACATTTATAACCAATATTTGGGAACATGGGCGCAGTTTTTCTCTCCAAACTGCTTCCTGCTGAATGGGGGTGTCGTTAATTAGGTCTTTCATGGTATAACCTGTGTGTCTGGGTCATCTCAGTTGGCAGTTGAGTGAAGTAATTTTTTGAGGGTGTTCACAGGAACCTTTCAGGAGGGCGTGGTCTATCATACCATATCAGAATAGATGCAATCCATAGGGTCTGGTCCTCTGTGAAAACAAAAGAAGACCCTCTCTGAAGCATCATATCCTTAGACCCAAATTCTGAAGTCATACCCTCATGATATCCATTCCGGTTCCACTTGGCAGCCCATATAATGAAATGTCTCTCTGTACTTAGCTCCTTTACTGTCAAAAATTTTAACGAAAACACAATATACATAATCCAGACTCTCTGTGAATTTTTCATTTTTACATGGCTTATTTTTCTTTATTTTTTTTACTCTCTTAACTATCTGTACTCTGTCTCTTTAAAGAGTTTACGTTTTTATTTTTAAAGGCATTAGCTTTATTCTCTCTCTCTATGTATTTTTTTCTCTCTCAAGCCCACGTATATTTATCCAACATTGTGACTCATTTAGTGGTCTGTCTGAATCTGTTTTATTGTGAATCTGCAAATTTTTTACTATCCAGGAGCATTTTTTAAAATGTTAAGCACTTCTTAAAAACTTAAGTTGCACCATGTAGGGGTAATACGGTACTGCCTGTGTCCTGTAAAGTCTAAACCTTAAGTGCGCTGTTATCACAGTAATTACGGTAGTTCCTGCTTGAGACCAGCTCAGTTCAGCATGGCGGAGATGAGCCACTCCTGCCTCAGAGCCATTTGCTGCCCCTGAGCCAAACACAGTTCCAGGCACATAGCAGTCCACATTGCCATCAAGCAAGCTGTAGCATTTTATTTCAAATACTCCATTCTTGCGCAGGAGCCAGACAGAGATCATAATGGCGGCATAGCCCAGAAAGCTGGCATTTTAAAACAGCCAGTTTTTTCCTGTTGCTGAGTCAGGACAATTTCTTTGCGGCATGCAACCCGGAAACAGCAAAAAAAAAAAAAAAAAAAAAAAAAATCTCTCTCTGTCCTTTTTAAGCCCTTTCAGGTTTTACATGGAGTTCATTAGCACATTGGGTGCCAATTTGTTGTAATAGGGTGCGGCGCGGCTGTGACCCTGTACCCGGCCGCCCGCATGGCTTAGCTTATGCCCCAAAATAACTACACGGAAACTGTATTCATTTAAACACTGCCTGGCCCATCAGTTCCAGCTTCTTATTGGCTAGCTCTTGCACCTGGACTAGCCCATTTCTGATAATCTGTATAGCACCCCAATGTGTGCTTACCGGGGAGATTCTAGCCCACTTCTGCCTGGTGTGCGAACATCATGGCAACTCCTTACTCAGCTTCTCTTTCCCAGAATCCTTTTCTGTTTACTCCACCCACCTAAGGGTTGGCCTATCAATGGGCTTAGGCAGTTTCTTTATTAATAAGAAGTCACTCCCACATCAGTCTTGCATATTGAAACTGCTGAATTTATAGCAGATAATACAGAATTGACTTTATTATTCATTCAGGTTCAAGATATAATCAGGAATAAGCTTTGTTCCATATATAAAGAGATTATAAAGAGATGTCCTTCTTGCTCTTTCTTTAATCAAATCAGAAGAATTTGATTACCTGCTATGAGTCATCTGAAGGGTACTCAAAGGAATGAAATCTGGAAGATGGATGTGTTCCACTTTACAGAATTTAGAAAATCAAAATATGTATACCACACCATTGACATATATTAAGGTTTTCAATAGGCAATTGCCTTGATCAGTAATGAAAAGCCTGATTCAGTAATCACACATTTATTAGAAGTTATGAACATCATGCGTATACCTGCACAAATAAAGACAGACTGTGGTCAGCATATGTGTCTAAGAAAATAAAGCAGCTTTTTTCTTATTATAATATAAATCATATTGCTGGTATACCAAATAATCCTACAGGTCAGACAGTTATAGAAAGGTCAAATCAAACTATAAAGAATATGTTAAAAATACCACAGAAATAAATTACACAATGCTTTATTAACCTTGAATTTTCTTAACACTAATGAGAAAGGAACAACAGCAGCAGAGAAACATTGAATAATAGAAAAACTTCTGAATTAAATAAGCCAGTATATTTCAAGAATGTATTGATCTCACAATGGAAACCAGGAGATGTGATACATTGGAGGAGGGGTTTCACTCTTATTTCCACAGGAGAAGAAAATCTATGGATACCATTAAATTAATAAAGATTCATCTTCAAAAAGAGAAACTGCTTGAGAAAGAGAAATGATAGTTCATCCACAGAGGTGACAATCATACAGCTGGTAAGGAAACCTCATAAGGGTTGGGTCAGTGTTCTGTTCCTGTCTTTGTAGGAAAACATTAATTTTCAAAAATTGGAGAGACCTTGGACTTCTAGATGCCTAAAGATGAAAAGATAACTATCCAGAAATAAAATCACCACACAAAGAGAAATCTGACTTATGATGCTGTACCATCTGCATGGCAAAGTTTGAGTATCTGGACATGTATACATCTCTACTTAAAATTAAGAGCTGGTTTTGGAGTTGGACAATGTGTATCCTTCTCTAAATCTAAGCATGTTGTTAAAAGAAAAATTTAGAATTTCTGTCTCATGTCAGGAGCCACCTGGTATGGGAAAGAAAGAAGATAGATTTTAAGAAAATCATTTACTTTTCTCCATGGCTATATCATATCTTTTGTTGAATATATGTCTATATGAATAATGTTTAAGTTTTCAACAATGAACAGTAGATTTTCCTTTAGTAGTCTTTGAAGCTTCCAGGAAGAAGATGGGGCCCCACAACATTGACTCTACCTGGCTGATATGATGTCAAGATGCTGATAATAGTACCATGAGACCAGTTTTGGGGTAGCAGCTGCGGTAATCGTGCACCTTCTTTCAACATTCTGTTCAGAACTTCAAATAATAACCTCAAAAACCTCTATTTACTACTCAGAGACCATTTGTAATTATATAAAACAGCAATCTTGAAACTTAACTATCATTTTACTTTTAAAGGATCCCATAAAAAGAACATCTCCTCCATGACTGCTGAAGCAATTCTAGAAGATGATGTCGACTCTCCAACAAAGTTTGTCCTCATGGTTACAGACACCATTTAGGGATTGATTATTACTTGTATAGGGTTGGGACTTGAGTTGTAATTTATGTAGGCCCAGAGATCTAAAAAGGAACAAAAAAAAAACCCAGCAAAAACTGAATTGTGAATATGAATGGGATAATGAGTATATTAGTGTAAATTTACTCACACTAATAATAATAAATAGTGAGTAAAATAGTGAATATTTGTGAACTATTATTTATGGACAACTTATACTGGTATAGATTTTTGTATATTGATATATGTTCAAATTATATTTGTTATATTGTATGTGCTCCTATTTCTGTTTATATTTGTACACCTATGCAAAGTTATTTTGTCAGATTGTATGCATGCATGCTTCTTCCTCTGGTTAAGACATTTTGTATATTGATACAATTTTAGGATATATTTATCATATTGCATTATATATTTCTATCAAGATATTTATACATTTTGAGTTTATTGTCCTCCTTTACTGCATAGTTGGTTAAATATTGTTTAATATTCTGATATGAAATCTTAATCTTTAAATTATGTAAGTATTAATATTATAGTTCTATAGTCATTCATGTTTTTTTATACTTTTAGTTAGACTGGTGAAGTTCTTTAGATACATATTTATATTTTGCATAGATAGGTAACCTTCAACCACTTCAAAGATCTGTAGCACATGGTATTTAAATAACTTAAGATTCTGTTGACATGAGTCACTATTGCTCCTGGCAGCACCTATCTATTCCTGGGAGAGTGTTGAGCACAAAAACACTCCACTTGGAGTTTGTTTTCTTTTTGGAAAAACTGGCCTTTGGCAAGGAATTGCCCATGCCTCAACCACTGACAAAGTGCACAATGTCTGGACTAGACAAACAGGATACAAGAAAAAAGAGTGACAATCATTGTTAAACATGGTAAGGTGGTTCTGAAAATTTTCCTGCCTCTGAAAATGGTCTTTCAGTTACTCTAGACCTTAGCCAAATTTGGTTGATTCAACATTTCAAATGAGACTTTGGGTGATTGCTCAGTCAGTCATTTATCTCTGTCATCTATTGCATATTTGGAAGCTGCTTGATTGCATTTCTTGCCTACTCAAGTAATATTACTGCCTATCTCAGGCCTTTGATGGGGATGAAGATTAGATATGTGCAATATCATTTTCTCACCCAAACACTGGTTTATGCACTAGTAAGCACACATATTCTCTCTCTCATTCACATATCTAAAATGCATAAGTAATTATAAAAGTCAAAGTGTGGCACTAGCCTATTTTCTTATATACAAACATGAGAGTCCTTCAAATCAGTGCCATTGTATATTCATTCATTCATTCATTCATTCATTCCTTCATTCTTCCACAAGTGTTTGAATATTTTTCAGACATTGGAACATTCCTAAAGAACAGGGGCAGTCTGTCCTCCCAAAGTTCTAGCTTCCATGAACCAGAAGGCAGACAGGTATCTAGAAGTTTAATTCAGGAATTGACCAGAACAAGAAAAGGAAAAAAAAAAACAAAAGAATTAAAAAGGAGGACTTGAGCTATGGTCTACTGTTTAATAGTAACTACATTATGCTCTTCCAGAAGACCTGAGTTAAGTTCCCAGCATCTATGTGAAGAGGCTTCATGAGGTTTCCTAACTCCAACTCTAGGGGATTCCACACAGTCCTTAGGCATTCACTTGTCAACTGGGCATCTTCTTGTGAGTCTCAGCAAGAAGAACCTAGCTGTTCCAGTGCTCACACCCTTAACTAAATGTTCTAATAGGCTTATGAAACCTTATGGGAAAGTAAGGAATTCCAGGGGAGGGAAAGATGGCATAGGTCCTCCTAAGGACTGCCTGTCCTCAGTGAATAAGTCTAGTGAGTTCTGTCCTGTAGGAAGTAGTAACAAGTGGTGCTGATCTAGACAGGTGTCCTGTCCCAGTGTCAGGGCCTTGTTCATATTGAGGCTACCTTATCTCTATGACAACATCCATCCAACATACCTCCTGTGGCTGAGAAACTGAGACACAGAAACCCCAGTGTGTACATTTGTCTCAAGCAGACTGTGGGTGATAGTCAAGCTGTCTGTGTACAACCATGTTTCTAGTGTCTTTACTCTTTAGGCCTTATCAAGTGTTTGTGGAGCAAGTAAATTGGTTTTCATAGATGTGACTCTCAGTCATCAGCAGAAACAATAAAAACAGATAGTAAAACCCTGAAAGTTCAGGGAAAGCATCCTCTCAAACCCCTTCAGTGTGCAGGGCAGTGTGTTCAATGTCTGCCTGAGGACAGTGAGGGAGCAGGCATGCAAATACTAAGGGGAGATTTCGATTCTGGAAATTTGAGTAAGAAATCAACACCTATACCTTTAACTACCCAAAACCCACATGCATAAATGACAGTGTGACAATATATTCAACAACATAAAAAGCAAAATGTCACCACCAGAACCTAGTGGTTCTACAACAGCAAGACCCGAACATTCCAGCATAGATGAAGTAGAAAAAAACCTTAAAATAATAGTATGAAGAGAATAGAGGCCCTTAAAGGGGAAATGAAGGAAAAAAAAACAAACATTTCGAAGAAATCAATAACTCCTTTAAGAAAGCAAGAAAGCCAAGAAAAACAGTTGAATGTGTGAAGGAGACAGTTCAAGAATTGAAAATTGTAATAGAGGCAATAAAGAAAACAGAAACCAAGGGAATTCTATTTTTTTTGTTTTTTTGAGACAGGGTTTCTCTGTAGCTTTGGTGCCTGTCCTGGAACTAGCTCTTGTAGACCAGGCTGGCCTCGAACTCCCAGAGATCCGCCTGCCTCTGCCTCCCGAGTGTTGGGATTAAAGGCGTGCACCACCACCGCCCGGCTAGGGAATTCTAAAAATGGAAAATATAGAACAGGAACTACAGATGCAAGCATAAACAACAGAATACAAAAAAAATGAAAGAGAGACTCTCCAGCATTGAAGATACAATAGAGAGAATTGATCCATTGGTCAAAAAATGTAAAATCCAACAAATTCTTAAAACAAAACATCCATTATATCTAAGAAACCATGGAAAGATCAAATTTAAGAATATTAAGGATAGAAGAAGTAGAAGAACTCAAACTTAAAGGCACAGAAAATATATTCAACAAAAATCATACAGGAAAACTTTGCCAGCCTAAAGATGGAAATGCCTATGAAGGTACAAGAATTTTACAGAACACCAAATAATCTGTCCCCCCAAATCATATATTTGCCACATAATAATCAAAACAGTAAACATACAAAATAAAGCAAGAATATTAAGAGTTGTAAAATAAAAGGCCAGGTAACCTATATAGGCAGAACCATCAAAATTATACTCAATTTTTCAATGGAGATTCTGAAGTGCTGAATATCCTGGACAGACATTTTGCAGACACTAAGAGATCATGGATGCCAGCCTAGAATACTTTACCCAGTGACGCTTTCAATCACCATAGACAGAGAAAACAAGTTATTCAATGGCAAAACTACATTTAACCAATACCTAACCACGAATTCAGGCTAACAAAATGTATTAGAAGGAAATCTCCAACCCAAGGATGTTAGCTACACCCACAAAACACAGGCAATAGAAAATTATACAACAGCAAATCCAATCACATTACTATCACCACCAACAACAAAAAAGAATAACAGGGATTATCAATACCTGATCATTAATATCTTTTAATACAATATACTCAAGTCACAAATAAAAAGACACAGGACAGCAGAATTGAAATGAAAACAGGATACATCCTTCTGCTGAATACAATGAATACACTTGAACTTCAAAGACAGACATTACCTCAGAGTAAAGGGTTGGGAAAAAATTTCCATTCAAATGGATCTAAGATACAAGCTGGTTTAACTATTCTAATATCTACCAAAATAGACTTCAAAATAAAATTAATCAAAAGAGATGAAGAAAGATGTTTCATAGTCATAAAAGAAAAGAAATCCATCAAGTTGAAGTAGAAATTGTGAACATTTATGCACCCAAGATGAGGGATCCACATTTGAAAACGAAACCTTACTAGCCAGGTGTTGGCACATGCTTTTAATCTAAGCACTCTGGATGTTTGTGATTAATCTTCTGCCAGGTTCAGTAAGGACAAGGATTGAAGGCAGATATTAGAAAGACCAACAATGGTTGAATGAGGTCTTTGTAAGGGTCAAAGGTCCTGCAGCAAGTATCTCTGTTATCTTTGCAGCACCGTTACACAAGGCCACTATCAGATGCAACAATTTTAATCTCATTGAAGTTGATGACAGTAGCCCGAAAGCCTATATGTTAGTGTCAGAATATAACCTACCTGTCGGGGATAAATGGTCAAAGCCTCTCAGAAGAGTATAGGCTGAAACTGTGGGAGGGCAAGTGGGATTTCACATATTCAATGTGACAACTGACATAGGATCCTGTGAGCGTATAATATGGAAATGAGTGACTTACAACCAAAGTGACACAATCAACCTGAATGTTAACTGTGAATAATGTCTGTTTCCTCATGGCTATAACTACTTACATACAGAAATATAGAGCTACACTCATCCACTCTCGGGTATTGATAAAGACACCCCCACAGATAACTAGGCTGCTCTAGCACAAGCACATGCAGCAAAGCTGAGCATTGAATTAGAATGGCGGGATCTTATCCTTCCAGAAAAGCTAAGGGTGATGAAGTCAGGGAGCATCTCAGACTCAGGCTCAGTTCACACATGATAGTTCACTGAGAATATTTGTTTGTTATGCTAGTAATTGATTAGGGCTTGTGTATGCTACATGAGTACTCATCTACTAATCTAAACCCCCAGTTCTGGTTGGGATCTCTCCAACTGAGGTAAAAAAGCCAGATATTATAGCTGCTATACATGAGGATTTTTCCATTTCTTTGGAGACATCACATGTGGCTTTATTCAGTATGCTCAATATTATTCAGGCGATGGGATAATATCCATCTCAGATAACCACATGAATCCAAGGTCAAACCTCAAGCTCGTCCACAAAGTTGCTTCAATACTATTGGCTTAACAGTGGAGAGCCCCAGATACCCTGACAGGAGTTATTTATCCAAAACTTCATTATTAACATTTGTAAATCCTATATTGCCCTTGACTAGAACTCAGTCATTAGTGTCCATAGGACCCAAGTGAAGAAAATTACAGGTCTTGAGTAGCAGATCACTGAAATGACAGCATTGACCTTTGGGTGAAGCCTTGGCTTGATGGACAGATATAGAAATTAATTTCCAGCCTGTGGGACACAAACAAATACCAAACCACTTTTGAGATTTCAGCTACATTTCTTTCTTCTCTCCTTACATCTCTGCTTTCTCTTGGCTCACCTTGGACTGCACTGGAATGTGAAGTGGTGGCAGGGCTTCTCCCAGGATGGAGAAATATCCCAAGTAGAGAAACGTTATTTATTGTAAAGTAGACTTTTCTTTCTGTCACTAACTCATGCAATTACCCCTTCCATCTGCTATCATGGTCTCTATGACCCAGAAGAAATACTTAGAACTTTGACCCATGCTTATTTTCCTTTACCAAAGGTGCTTCCATTTTCTGTCTTGTTTCAGCTGGTAATTGGCTTTTGCTCTGATTTCCATGGAGTCAGAAGAGGTAGGTGAGGTGATGGGTGTACCTTAGTGGACTGTCATAAGTCAGGATGAAACATGTCTTGATGATGCTGTTTCCTTAACTCTACACGATATCTTTTGGGGACATCATAACATCTTTGATATTAGTATCAGGAAGGTGAGAAAAGTGACACTCAGTGTATGTGTCTTTGGGGTTTATTCTGGCTCAGATTTGACCAGCACATGTGATGACCATGGCAGTCAAAGAGGGGTAGTCACTTGGAGAATGGGGAACATCCTCTGGAATCTCCCTATGGAGGAGGAGGACTTAACAGTTTGAAACACTGTCCTAGCTAGTATTAGCTATCATCTGGAGATTGCCCCAAATCACCTTATGTGAAAAGAGTCTTGAGGCACAGGCCGCAAGAGTTACAAAACCTGGTGAGTGATCTACCTGACTGCTAAAATGCAACACTCCCTAGATTCTATTTCAGAGGACTCCTCCCACCAAGTAAACTGTCCCAAATCAACTGCACTGCTCTTGGGCATTGTCCCTGCTTCTGGCTAAATTTTGATGCGTAGTCACAGGTCACATCAATCAGAAGAGTTGCAGGCCACAAGAGTAAGAACAGAGTCCCCATGCTGTACCTAATGCAAAGCTAACTTTCTAAAGACTAGTTCCTAACCTCAACAGTGACTCACTTCCAGATCAGAGTAAAGAGTTGGAGATTTTTTTCATGTTCTCCCTCCTTTTGCTCCTCATTTGGATCTTAAGAGCTCAGTCCGGTGCTCCAATTTGGGTTTCTGTCTCTATCTCGATCCATCGCCAGATGAAGATTCTAAGGTGATATGCAAGATATTCATCAGTATGGCTATAGGATAGGGTCATTTCAGGTTCCCTCTCCTCAGTTGCTCAAGGTGATAGCTGGGGACATCTCCCAGGACACCTGCAAGCCTCTCTAGAGTCCAGTCTCTTGCCAACCCTAAGATGGCTCCCTAAATTAGGATACATATTTCTCTGCTCCCGGGTCCACCCTTTCTTTATCCCAACCATCCCATTCCCCTAAGCTCCCCCCATTCTCCCCTTCTCACGTTTCTCACCCCATTCACCCTTCACCCCATGCCACCTCATCCCCAGTTCCCAGGTTTTGCCCGGCAATCTTGTCTACTTTCCATATCCAGGCGGATGACTATATGTTTTTCTTTGGGTTCACCTTCTTATTTAGCTTCTCTAGAATCACAAATTATATGCTCAATGTCCGTTATTTATTTCTAGAAACCAATTATGAGTGAGTACATCCCATTTCATCCTTTTGGGACTGGGATACCTCACTCAGAATAGTGTTTTCTATTTCCATCCATTTGCATGCAAAATTCATGATGTCATTGTTTTTTTTCCCACTGAGTAGTACTCTAATATGTATATATTCCATATTTTCTTCATCCATTCTTCCATTGAAGGGCATCTAGGTTGTTTCCAGGTTCTGGCTATTACAAATAATGCTGCTATGAACATAGTTGAACAAATGCTTCTGTCCTATGGAGATAGAGACAGAGACCCACATTGGAGCACCGGACTGAGCTCCCAAGGACCAAATGAGAAGCAGAAGCGGGGAGAACATGAGTAAGGAAGTCAGGACCACGAGGGGTGCACCCACCCACTGTGACAGTGGGGCTGATTTATTGGGAGCTCACCAAGGCCAGCTGGACTGGGACTGAATAAGCATGGGATAAAACCGGACTCTCTGAACATGGCGGACAATGAAGGTGATGAGAAGCCAAGGACAATGGCACTAGGTTTCGATCCTAATACGTGAACTGGCTTTTGTTCACGTAGCCTAGACTGTTTGGATGCTCACCTTCCTGGACCTGGATGGAGGAGGGAAGACCTTGGACTTCCCATAGGACAGGGAATCCGGACTGTTCATCAGACTCTAGAGGGAGAGGGAATGAAGTGGGGGGGAGAAGAATAGGGGGAGAGGAAGAGGAGTGGAATGAGGGATAGAGGGGTGGATTGAGGGGGAGGGAAATGGGAGGCTGGGAAGAGGCAGAAATTTTTTCAACAAAAAATAAATAAATAAAAAATAAAATAAATAAAAATCAGTAATCTTCCTATATATAAAATAGTAATATGTTGATTGAAAAAAATCAGTGATAAAACTTCCTTCACAGTTTCTGCATACAGTAAAATTGATCTTAGTGTAACTCTAACCCAATGTGGTGGTTTGAAAGATAATGTCATCCAAAGGGAGTGGCACTATTAGGAGTTGTGGTCTTATTGAAGTAGGTATGTTACTGTGGGAATAGGCTTTGAGGTTTCTTTGGCTCAAGATTTGCTTTTGTGACAGACATATCATTTCCTGTTATCTGTCTGACATAGAAATCTCAGTTAATTCTTAAGCTCTTTATCTGTCTGCACACTGCCATGCTCTTATCCATAATGTCAATAGTGGGACATCTGAAACTCTAAGTAAGCCAACTCAAATAAATATGTTCCTTTATAAGAGTAATGATAATTACGGTTTATCTTCACAGCAATATAACCCATAAGATACCAAGCATATGAAAGACCTTTATAACCATAACCTCAAGTCTTTGGAAAAGATATCAGGATATGGAAAGGTCTCACATGCTCATGGATCAGTAGGGTTAACATTGTAAAAACAGCCATCTTACGAAAAGCAATCTATAGATTCAATGTAATTCCCATTAAAATTCTAACATAATTCTTTACAAAGCTTCAAAAACAATCTTCAACTCCTTAGGGAAAAACAAAGAAACCCAAGAAAGCTAAAACAATCCTGTATAATAAAGGAACTACATGACGGTAACACCACCCCTAATTTCAAGATCTACTATAGAGCTATAGTAATAAAAATTGTATTGAATTAGTATAAAAACAAATAGGTGGATCAATGGATGGGAGAAGTAGGTTGAGGAACAGGAAGGAGATGTTGGAGAGGAAACTGTTGTCAGAGCCAAAATAAACAATAATACAACAGAAAAGAACACAAAATCTCAACCAAGTTAGGTCAGGCTATATATTTCTGTGAATGGTTGTCTTAATAATTGATACAGGAGAGCCTAGGCAGGTGGTCCCTGGTTGTATAAGAAACCAGCTAAGGATGAGCCTGCAAATGAGCCAGAAAAGACCATGTTCTCTGCCTTGACTTCCTTCAGTGACACAATGTGACACAGCCTCAGTAGGGAAATGGACTCTAATCTCTCTTCTAAACTGCTAATTTTTTTGGTATTTTCATGATAGGAAATGAAAGAAACATAAAACAGTGTATAGGGAAGACACATTGATTTTAAACAATTTGATTTGTACTCAACACATTCTGGATAATGAAGTGGTAGGTCCACATATGTCTCTCTTAGTGTTTTCATTGTTGTCTTGGTTCTTTCTCTGGGATTGTGAATAGTAGGTTGGCTTTCTTTGGTTTATGTTTAAAAGTAAAAAAAGACAAGATATCCTGAATAAAGCTGGAGCATGCAGGCCATGGGAGAGAATTGAAGCAGAGTGGAGAGGAAGGGAGGGGAGCAGAGAAAAATATATAGCTCAATAAAATCAATAAAAAATTAAAAGAAAAATGGTAGGATTGGCCAGAAAGTGCATGTGCATCACCATAACTTAGTGTCTTCTATTTTTTATTAGCAGGCATGATTTCTCTGGGTAACCCCAGCTGTCCTGGAACTTGTTACATAGCCCAGGCTGGGCTGGATATAAGAGATCAACATGCCTTTTCCTGAGTGATGGGATTAAAGACATTTATCACCATTCCTGACTCTGTTCTGTCCTTTTAATCTCAAGAGAAATGTCTGAGGACTTTACTCTGCAATTTCCTAGAAAAGGACTACTGAGAATGCCCTTCCTCTGGATTCATACTGCTTCCAATTTTAGTTCAGGGCTTTCCAGGACAAATCAAGAATGTTGTCTTAACCAATCCTACAGTAGAAGGAATTAGGAGTACTAAAATGTACAGTGATCTGGATGACAGGTCCTGCAACCCACCTGTGCTGAATGTATCAGGGAAGTTGACATTTGGATTCTAGACCATGGTTTTGGTAGCCCTAGACATGAGATTGCAACTCTCTCAGTGATCTCCAGGGGTTGATAGCAGTGTACATGCTCAATGCTCTGGAAATTGTTTCATTGAGCCATGACCTAGCAGAATGATTTTCTTCTTTGTCCCTACTAACACTGAGTTAGCTCACTAGACCCTGCTCTGACCTACTGGTTACTTCCTTTGTGTGAGAACATCTTCCTGCATGAGGACCATGAAGATCTCCTCCTTACTTGCATTTCTTGTAGGGGAATACAAGATTGCCACCAAGGAAGAGCTACCCAACCAGCAAAAAGAGTGGATCTAGGCACCAGGAGAACCATCTTGGGGTGAGTGAGCATCTGACCTGCAGCGGCAGCCCGGGACAAGGAACTACATCCTGCAGGGCCTATACCCCCGCATACTGCCTCTCTCTTCCTACCTCACCCAGCGTGCATCCAGGACCCTCCCCACTTCTCCCTCCCTGACTTCTTTGGGCAAATAACATCACCCAGCTCAGCCTGTCTGGGCGCTGGGTTTGAATCCGGAGGGCAGCTGGGCAGGCGGGAACTCCTTTGAATCAATAGCCTGCATGCAGCAAGCAGGGTAGGCGCTTGGTTTACAAGACACCCAACCAGCAAGGAGAGCTGATCTCGGCACCAGGAGAACCATCTTGGGGTGAGTGAGTTTCTGTCCAGCAGCGGCAGCCCGGGACAAGGAACTACATCCTGCAGGGCCTGGTTAGGTGCTGAGGAGTTCCATTAGGACGGGTGAGTGTGTGCTATCCAGGGACTGATTGTCCCAGAAGAGAGCACAAACCCCCTCCCCCAGCTCCTTCTGCAGGGCTGTCCTTCTTATGCAAGACCCAGCCCCCTAGAACCTCCCAACCCTGCACTGCTCTATGCTGAGGAGTTCCATCTGGACGGAACGGTTCATACTTCTACACTGAAGAGATACACCCATAGAGTCAGTCACAGCAAAGACTGGACCAAGACAACAGACCTCTCCCGGCTCCATTTGAAGGAAGAGACGGGAAGGCGCGAATGCAGAAATTCCTCCAACAACCTGAAAGGCAACATGTCACCACCAGAATCCAGGGATCCCGAAATAAGAAGAATTGTACACCCTACTCCAGAAGAATTAGAAGAAATCGACCCAAAAGTGAATTATATAAAAATAATAGAAGACCATAAACAGGAGGTGAAAACTGCCATAAACAATTAGAGATTACAAACAAAAAGGTAGAGGAAATGAATAAATCGCTCAAAGATACCCAAGAAAGCCAAGAAAAAAAGAAAAAGCAATGAAACAGATAAGGGAAACGGTTCAAGACTTGAAGAATGAAATGGAAGTAATGAAGAAAACACAAACCGAGGGAAGGATGGAGATGGAAATTCTGGGTAAACGAACAGGAACTACAGAGACAAGTACTACCAACAGATTACAAGAGATGGAAGAAAGAATCTCAGGCACTGAAGATACCTTAGAGAAAATAAACACACTGATCAAAGAAAACAGCAAAACCAACAAATTCTCATCACAAAACATTCAGGAAATATGGGACACAATAAAAAGACCAAATCTAAGAATAATTGGGATAGAAGAAGGAGAAGAAGTACATCTCAATGGTTCAGAAAATATATTTAATAAAATTATAGAAGAAAACTTTCCCAGCCTAAAGAAAGATATTCCTTTGAAGGTTCAAGAAGCATACAGAACACCGAATAGACTCGAACAAAAAAAAAAATCTCCTCGCCATATAATAATCAAAACACAAAACATACAGAATAAAGAAAGAATATTAAGAGCTGCAAAGGAAAAAGGTCAAGTTACTTATAAAGGTAAACCTATCAGACATACATCTGACTACTCTATGGAAACCATGAAAGCCAGAAGGTCCTGGATAGATGTACTGCAGAAGCTATGAGAACAATGATGCAAGCCCAGACTACTATACCCAGCCAAGCTTTCATTCACTATAATGGAGAAAACAAAATTTTCCAGGATAGAAACAAATTTAAACAATACGTAGCCACAAATCCAGCCTTACAGAAAGTAATAGAAGGAAAACCACAAACCAAGGAGTCCAACAATCACCACAATAACTAAAGCATCTAGAGACCCTTCACCAGCACAACTCAAAGAAGGGAAACACACAAACTCTACTACTAGAAAAGTGTCCGGAGTGAACGGCCATTGGTCATTAATATCACTTAATGTCAATGGACTCAACTCACCGATAAAAAGGCACAGGTAAGAGATTGGATACGAAAAAAGGATCCAACTTTCTGCTGTTTACAAGAAACACACCTAAACCACAAAGACAGGCATCTACTTAGAGTAAAGGGCTGGGAAAAGGCTTATCAAGCAAATGGACCTAAGAAACAAGCACGGGTGGCCATACTCATTTCTAACAAAGTTGATTTCAAACTTAAATCAATCAGAAGAGATAGAGAGGGACATTTTATACTCATAACAGGAACAATTCATCAGGATGAAGTCTCAATCCTGAATATCTATGCCCCTAATATAAAAGCACCCACGTAAGTAAAAGAAACATTACTAAAACTCAAGGCTGCCATCAAACCGCACACACTAATAGTAGGAGACTTCAACACTCCTCTTTCACCAATGGACAGGTCAATCAGACAGAAACCTAACAGAGAAATAAGAGAATTAATGGAGGTAATGAATCAAATGGACCTAACAGACATCTATAGATCATTCCACCCAAATAGGAAAGAATATACTTTCTTCTCTGCAGCTCATGGAACCGTCTCGAAAATTGACCACATCCTCGGTAACAAAGCAAACATCCACTGTTACAAAAAAAAATATTAGTAACCATCTGTGTCTTATCGGATCACCATGGATTAAAGTTAGAATTCAACAACAACGCTACTCCCAGAAAGCCTACGAACTCATGGAAACTGAACAGTCAACTACTGAACCACACACGGATCAAGGAAGAAATAAAGAAAGAAATTAAAGTCTTCCTTGATTTCAATGAAAATAAAAAAACAACCTACTCAAACTTATGGGACATTATGAAAGCAGTCCTAAGAGGAAAGTTCATAGCACTAAGTGCCCACTTAAAGAAAACAGAGAAAGCACACATTGGAGACTTAACAGCCCACCTGAAAGCTCTAGAAAAAAGAAGCAGACTCTCCTAAGAGGAGTAGAGGACTGGAAATAATCAAACTGAGGGTGGAAATCAATAAGATAGAAACACAGAAAACAATCCAAAGAATCAATGAAATCAAAAGCTGGTTCCTGGAGAAAATCAACAAAATTGACAAACCCCTATTCAAACTAATCAATTGGCAGAGAGAGAATATCCAAATTAATAAGATCAGAAACGAAAAGGGGGACATAACCACAGACACAGAGGAAATTCAGAGAATCATTAGATCTTACTACAAAAGCCTGTATGCCACAAAACTAGAAAATGTAAAAGAAATGAACACTTTTTTAGATAAGTACCATATTCCAATGCTAAACCAAGACCAGGTGAACAATCTAAACAGACCTGTTAGTTGCGAAGAATTAGAAACTGTTATCAAAAATCTCCCTTCCAAAAAAAGTCCAGGACCAGATGGTTTCAATGCGGAATTCTACCAGAACTTCCAAGAAGACCTAATACCTATATTCCTTAATGTATTTCACAATATAAGAACAGAAGAGTCGTTGCTAAATTCTTTTTATGAAGCTACAGTTACTCTGATACCAAAACCACACAAAGACCCAACCAAAAACAGAATTACAAGCCAATCTCGCTCATGAACATTGACGCAAAAATCCTCAACAAAATACTGGCAAAACGAATCCAAGAACACATTAGAAAAATTATCCATTATGATCAAGTAGGCTTCATCCCAGAGATGCAGGGCTGGTTCAACATACAAAAATCTATCAATGTAATCCATTATCTAAATAAACTGAAAGAAAAAAACCATATGATCATTTAATTAGATGCTGAAAAAGCATTCGATAAAATTCAACATCCCTTTATGATAAAGGTCTTGGAGAGATTAGGGATACAGGGTCATACCTAAATATAATAAATGCTATTTCCAGCAAGCCAACAGCTAACATCAAATTAAATGGAGAGTAACTCAAAGTCATCCCAGTTAAATCAGGAACACGAAAAGGCTGTCCACTCTCTCCATACCTCTTCAATATAGTGCTTGTAGTTTTAGCAATAGCAATAAGACAACATAAGGGGATCAAGGGGATTCGAATTGGAACAGAAGAAGTTAAACTTTCGTTATTTGCAGATGATATGATAGTGTACATAATCGACCCCCAAAACTCCACCAAAGAACTCCTACAGCTGATAAATACTTTTAGTAATGTGGCAGGATACAAGATCAACTCCAAAAAATCAGTCGCCCTCCTTTACACAAAGGGTATGGAAGCAGAGAGGGAAATCAGAGATGCATCACCTTTCACGATAGCCACAAACAGCATAAAATATCTTGGGGTAACTCTAACCAAGGAAGTGAAAGATCTATTTGTCAAGAACTTTAAGGCATTGAAGAAAGAAATTGAAGAAGATACCAGAAAATGGAAGGATCTCCTTTGCTCTTGGATTGTGAGGATCAACATAGTAAAAATGGCAATTCTTCCAAAGGCAATTTATAGATTCAATGCAATCCCCATCAAGGTCTCATCAAAATTCTTCACAGATCTTGAGAGGACAATAATCAACTTTATATGGAAAAACAAAAAACCAAGGATAGCCAAAACAATCTTATACAATAAAGGAACTTCTGGAGGCATTACCATCCCTGACTTCAAACTCTATTACAGAGCTACAGTAATGAAAACGGTGTGGTACTGGCATAAAAACAGAGAAGTCGATCAATGGAACCGTATTGAAGACCTAGATTTTAACCCTCAGACCTATGAACACCTCGTCTTTGATAAAGGAGCTAAAAGCATACAATGGAAGAAAGAAAGCATCTTCAACAAATGGTGCTGGCACAACTGGATGTCAACCTGTAGAAGAATGAAAATAGACCCATATCTATCACCATGCACAAAACTCAAGTCCAAATGGATCAAAGACCTCAATATCAACCTGAACACACTGAACCTGATAGAAGAGAAATTGGAAAGTACCCTACAACAGTTGGGCACAGGAGATCGCTTCCTATGTATAACCCCAGCAGCACAGACATTAACGGCAACATTGAATAAATGGGATCTCCTGAAACTGAGAAGCTTCTGTAAAGCAAAAGATACTGTCACTAAGACAAAAAGGCAACCCACTGACTGGGAGAAGATCTTCACCAACCCCGCAACAGACAAAGGTCTGATCTCCAAAGTATATAAAGAACTCAAGAAACTAGACTTTAAAACGCTAAATAACCCAATTAAAAATTGAGCATGGAACGGAAAAGAGAATTTTCAACAGAAGAAGTGCAAATGGCCAAAAGACACTTAAGGTCATGCTCAACCTCCTTAGTGATCAGGGAAATGCAAATCAAAACAAATTTGAGATACCATCTTATACCTGTCAGAATGGCTAAAATCAAAAACACCAATGATAGCCTTTGCTGGAAAGGTTGTGGAGAAAGGGGTACACTCATCCATTGCTGGTGGGAATGCAAACTTGTGCAACCACTTTGGAAATCAGTGTGGCGGTTTCTCAGGAAATTCTGGATCAACCTATCACTGGACCCAGCAATATCACTCTTGGGAATATACCCAAGAGATACCCTATCGTATGACAAAAGCATTTGTTCAACTTTGTTCATAGCAGCATTATTTGTTATAGCCAGAACCTGGAAACAACCTAGATGTCCTTCAATAGAAGAATGGATGAAGAAATTGTGGAATATATACATATTAGAGTACTACTCAGTGGTAAAAAACAATGACTTCTCGAATTTTGCATGCAAATGGATGTAAATAGAAAACACTATGATGATGAGGTATCCAAGACCCAAAGAGAGGTACGTGGGATGTACTCACTCATAATTGGTTTCTAGTCACAAATAATGGTCATTGAGTCTATATTCTGTGATCCTAAAAAAGCTAAATAAGAAGGTGAACCCAAAGAAAATCATATAGTTATTATCCTGGATATGGGAAGTAGACAAGATTTCCGGGCAAAAAATTGGGAACTTAGGGTTGTGGTGGGACAGGGGTAAGGGGAGATTCGGAGAGAATAGTAAGATGAGGAGAATGGGCAGAACTTGGGGAAACGGGATGATTGGGATAAAGGAAGGTTGGATAGAGGAGCAGGGAATCACATTACTTAATTAAGTGAGTCATCTTAGGGTTGGCAAGAGACTTGAACCGAGAGGGGCTCCCAGGTACCCAGGGCGATATCCCCAGTTAGCTCCTTGGGCGGCCGAGGATAGGGAACCTGAAATGACCCTATCCTATAGCCATTCTGATGAATGTCTTGCATATCACCATAGAACCTTCATCTGGAGATGGATGGAAATAGAGACAGAGACCCACACTGGAGCATCAGACTGAGCTCCCAAGGTTCCAATGGGGAGCAGAAGGAGGGAGAACATGATCAAGGAAGTCGGGACCACGAGGGGTGCATCCACCCACTGAGACGGTGGGACTGATCTAGTAGGAGCTCACCAAGGCCAGCTGGACTGTGACTGAAGAGGCATGAGATAAGACCGGACTCTTTGAACATGGCGGACAATGAGGGCTTATGAGAAGCCAGAGACAATGGCAAGGGGTTTTGATCCTACTTTATGTTCTGGAATTGTGGGAGCCTAGCCAGTTTGGATGTTCACCTTCCTAGACCTGGATGGAGGGGCAGGGACCTTGGAGTTTGCACAGGGCAGGGAACCCTGACTGCTCTTTGGACTGGAGAGGGAGGGGGAGAGGAGTGGCGGGAGGGGGAGAGGAGTGGCGGGAGGGGGAGGGAAATGGGAGGCTGGGAGGAGGTGAGAATTGCTTTTTTTTCTTTCAATAAAAAAATAAGAAAAAAAAAGATTGCCACCAAGGAGTCATCTAGGAAAAGGCAAATGTAATCAGAAAGAACAAGTGTATACCCAACACATAGCACTAGAATATTGTCCTGAAACCCTCCATAAGAAGATGGAATCCACAGTCCTTTGAAGGACACACAGGTCATCTCTTCCCCAAGGCTGAGCACATGAAATTCCTCATACTACTGTTCCTGGGCCTCTGTCCTAGTTCATTAATTTGACTGGTGCCAATGGTGATAAACCATTGATCAACATTCCTAGTCATCACTCAGTGGGTCACTTTTCACCTGTCATAAAGATTCTGTCAACTTCTTGCAGGGATTAAGTAAACACAGGTTAGACTGGGGGTTCAACTGTATCTCTGTGACACAAAGGCACGCAGGCATGATAAAGGTTGTTTGGTACTGAAAGACCTAAGGCAAAGACACAGCAGATGTCAGGCCTGGGGTGATCCATTTTTTCTCTGAGGGCATGGGGATTCTTATCTGAATTGTCCTGTGTGTTGCTTGGAGGAGAAACATAAAGGAGAGTTAAGAAGGATACAAGACAGCACTGAGAGTAGCAGGGACTCAAACCCTATCAAATCCATTGGATTCTGTGAAGTGCTCCTGTCTAAGAAAAATCTCAGACCAGGGAGGAAGAACAGCAGAGCCTGAGTTCTGTGCTGGACCTGAGGCTTTTCTCCTTGAGGCAGAATAATTAGTGAGAAGATTGATGGAGGAGTTCTCTGTGCTTCTCAACAGGGCGAGTATACCATGGAAGGGGCTTCTTCTCACAGGTAAGGGTACCCACTCTCTGAGTTTGTTGGGAGGGGAACTCAGAGGCAGATCAGAGTCTCATAAAGAGAAAAGGATCTTGAGAGGAGACTCATGTTTCTGATTGCAGTTATGGTGCAGAAGGTACATTGAGGGACAGAGGCTCAGCACAGTGAAGTTCTCAAGAGAAAGGATTTGATGATGGTATGGAGAAAAGCCTCAAACACTCCATATTAACTGTGAATCACATTGGCTCTAATGTTGTGAAGACAGTTCTTCCACAACCATGTCAACATGAACCTCCAAATAGAAGTTAAACTGGGGATGGCTGGAAAGATGTCTTAGTGTGGAAAGATATGACAATCTGAAACCAATCCTCAGGTCCCATTCAGTAGATAGAGAGAACAGACTCCTGCAGGATCTATTCTGCCCTCCACATAGGCGTTGTGACATGCAAGCACACGTGCACACTGTGGCACATGTGTTCCACATAGATTTGAGGCATATATCTACATATGTACACACAGAGACACCAGCTTCACAAATACGCACATAAATTTACATAAGAAAATCTAAACTTATTTATTTTACAGTTGAATGTAATTATTGTCATAACCTCCAAACCTAGGAGCTATAAAGAGATATCCATGGAGACACATTCCTCTTTCCCTCCTTCCCTTTTTCCTTTATTCACTTGTGCCTGAGTCTTTTCAGGAAACTGAACCTACCAATAAATTCTAACTACTCCTGGCCTTACAAATGCCAAATCTAAATGGGCGATGGTGTCTAAAACCTTTAATCCCAGCATTTGGGTGGCAGACACAGATGATCTCTGTGAGTTCAAGTATACCTTAGTCTACAGGAGTGAGTTTCAGGACAAGCAAGGTTATACAGAGAAATCCAGTCTCAAAAAGCCAAAACTAAAACCAAAACCAAAACAAAATAAACTAAGAAACCAAAAATTCTTGTTCTAGATTACCTGATGCTAGTTTATCCAAAAGATGAAGTCATGGCTTTACTAGAATCACAAAGAAAACAGAGTTGCAAATCAGAAAGAGAGGACTCTCCAGATCATGAGTTCAGAGAGGCATTGCTCCTCACACCAAATACTCTATGTAAGGAGATATTTGGGACACCGACAGGGGTGACCAGGCATTCACCTAGGCAGAGAATTCCTAAGAGAATTTAGTGATACTCTTAGACACTTTGAACCAACGAAAGTCATGTTGCTCTTGTCTGCAAAAGAAGGTGGGAACACCCATAGTTACACACCAAAGCTAAATGAGGATCACACCTGGTTAATTGGTGATTTTTCTCAATTCCCTTCTAGCCTCCATTTTAGGCTTCTGGCACATGTCCACTACTGCCCATGAGACCACTGTGTCACTGCCACGCCAAGTGGTTGAAGGAGAAAATGTTATTTTGCTTGTCCACAATCTGCCAGAGAATCTTATATCCTTTGCCTGGTTCAAAGGGCTAACAAATATGACGCGAAGAATTGCAGTATATACACTGCACAACAATTTAAGTGCACCAGGGCCAGTGCACAGTAGTAGAGAGACAGTTTATAGCAATGGATCCCTGCTGATAGAAAATGTCACCCAGAAAGACACAGGAATCTATACCCTACGAACCTATAATAGAAGAGGAAAAATTGCATCAACAACATCTATGTACCTTCATGTGCACGGTAAGTAATTCATTATGAACTATGTGAGCTAGGTGAGGTTCATTTCACTGGACACCTATAGGAGTGTTACTCTGTGTGTGTGTGTGTGTGTGTGTGTGTGTGTGTGTACCTACCTTTCCTATGCATTGTTTCCCATGTTGTGATTTGAGCATTTACTGCAGGACACATATGTTATAGAACAACGGCAAATAAATTAGAATCCTCCATTTGATGTCATCTTGAACACAGATAGATGCATGATATTTAACTCATCCAAGGATATTAACCTGTATCTAGACTCTAGGGGTTCATACTAGGAATGTTTCCTTGAGAAAAGACCTGGAGAGAGTGAATATTGGGTCTGATTGAGAAAAAGATGGGATCCTTATTGAGCTGTGAGTAAGAGTCTGCCTTGTCTCCAGATCTCTGACCCAGACTCAACTCCATGTATCCATGAACAGCATTTTATAAGTGTTGGATTTGACCTCCTAATGGCAGAGAAACGGGATCCTTAGTTATCAGTCTTGTGCAATCAGACAATACACGGGAATGAGAGTCTTGATTAGTCTACATTTCTTGGCAATCTTGTTCAGAAGGGGAACATAACTCAACAAGTGTTAACTAACTATCCTGTTGGTCATATGAGATTTCTTTCACATGAAAGTCATTGTCCCCAAGGAGAGGGACCAAGAATATAGGTTCTCCTGATAAGTGCTTCTCCTTTGGGTTCAACTCAAGGAATTCCCTCCTGTAGTCAAATGGCTATAAGCTATGTTGATCTGACAGCTTCCAAGACATGAGCTTCAGTTCACCAGGGATGTCACTAGGACACACAATGAACTACAGTAACGTATTTGCTCAAACCAGGAACTTCCCTAGCGGCCTGTTTATTCAGGCCTGTAAATCATGGTCACAATGTTCTCAGACCTACTTATTGTTTTATATGTCTGCCACACTGCCAGGAGACCCTGTTCTGTTTCCCATTATATGTGTTTCCTTTGGAAAATCCATGGTATCCAAGGGAAATCCACTAGACAGAGGTCAAAGACCATTTAGAAAGACCATGGAGCACATGGGCAAACCCACTACAAAGCTCAGCAAACAGAGGAAGTGGGAGCATTGTCTTGAAAATCTTGCACAAGATGAAGTAGCTCACAGTTATTTTCCAGGTATCATGTCAATTCCTCCTAAACACCCAAGATGTGAAAGTCAGGATACATCCTGGGCCTGTAAACTCTATCAGAACCCAGTCTGATGGTGATTCCAGTGAGAACAGTTTTGTTCTTTTCCATATACATCACTCACAAGTCCCTTTGGAGTCTCAAAGGTAGTTTTGTCACCTTCTTGTTGGGAGTAAATTCCATGTTTTCAGAGCAATGTAAACACAGGACAGACTGGATGCTCAGCGAGGTTTGTTGTGCAGATTTTCTTTTTTTGGTACTGATTAACTTAGGCCAGGACATACAGAGTGTAGTTCCATGGTCAACAGCTATTATCTTTTGTCAATGGATGGTCATTGCCCTTGGTTACCATTTTGTGTTCTAGAGGACAGAAACATAAAGAGAGAATGGGATAGGAACATGAGGCAGGACTAAAACTGGAGGTGCAGATCAGTTTTATAAACATAGACACACTTACTGGCCATGGGACTCTGGGAGGTGCTTTGACCTGGGGAGTGGCTCAGCTCATATGAAGGAAGAACAGCAGAGATTGGAAGGTGTTGTGAAGCAGAGGTTCCTCAGAGGCATGACAGTTCAACATACTCAGACAATGGAGGCCCCCTCTGTGCTCCTTTGCAAAGGCTGTATCACATCTTAGAATTTACAGTGCATGAAAGGAGAGGACTGAACATCAAACTGTCTGTAGTCTCCTGAGTGGTACAAGAACATGAGATGAATTTCAGTGTTTGTAGGGCAGAAGATACAGAGTGGGGGAGAGGCTCAGCAGTAGGATGCTCTCATTGAATGTGAAACAGTAAGGTGAGGGATACATTATTGTTGCATGAAGTTAGTAAGCATGACCACAATATTTTGAAGACTGGTGCTCTCAACATGATGGCCAAAATAAAAAATCAAGCTGGTGTGGATCATTGATTTTTTACAATGGATATAGGCATCTTCTTTGTTGTCTGACAATCTGAGACCAATGAACAGAAATCCTCTGACATTCACTTAAGTATTGTGTACTGGACCCACCAACACATACTAGACAAGCCCTTACACTACTCACAAACAATTATAATATGTAAACATGTGTGAAAAATCAAAGAAATGGAATGATCCAATATTGTATTCCTAAATATGTGCGTTTCTTAAATGAATCCATGGGCATACAGGATTTTGAGACATCATTCATTCGTCTCCACACATATAGGAGTTTTTATCTAGGCATCATTATTTTTTAAAAAATTGAAGACAATTCATGGATCTTATGATGTCCCAGTTTGGGCGAACTTGAAATAAAGAAAGTTAGAATGTGAACACAGATGAAATTAGCTGCAACCTAAAGATGAATAGGAAAAGAAAAACAAAAGTCAGAGAGGAAAGACTCAGAGTCTATAGGGGAAGAAGTTGGGCAGACATCACCCCAATTCCAATCTATTGCAAATGTGAGCAGGGATCTGATGGCATTGAACAGGGGCAATGTTGATGGTTGAAGAGAGAGTCATACACCAAACATAACAAGTGTGGGGACACTGAGAACATAAAGACCATGTGCTGACCTCTACCAAGTAAGACATGGAGATGCTCACCCACAAGTCTAACCTGAGCAACAGACACAGTTGAAAAAGACACAGGGCCTCATCTTAGTTAATTACAAACCTTATTTAAATGGATCTATTTATTCCTTCTAGCTTTCCTTTGGAAGTGTGGGCGCCTTGCTACCACTTCCCAGCCCAATATTGAATCATTGCCATCCAGGGTTGCTGAAGGGAGAAGTGTTCTTCTACTTGTTCACAATCTCCCAGAGAATATTGTAAACTTTGTCTGGTACAAAGGAATGACTGTGCCCAAGAACATTGTGGTTTCCCAGTATATACTAGGCAGTAAGTCAACTGTGTGGGGACCTGCATATGGTGGCAGAAAGACATTGTACAGTGATGGATCCCTGCTGCTTCATGGTGTCACTCAGAAAGACCACGGATTATACACCCTACGAATTCTGAGGGCAGATATGGGAAGTGAAGAAGCACGGGTGAAACTTCAGGTCGACAGTAAGTGATTCTCTGTGATTGTTCAGTGTTGGGTGGGGTTAGACACACCATACTGACATGGCCAGTCTAGTCCTCCTTCCCTTAGCATGGTGTCTCCATGTGGAGGTTTGAGCATTTAATGCAGGATATACTGTTAGAGACAAATGGCCATAGACAGTTCATCTTCTGACTCTACCGGCATCAAAAAAGGCCTTGATGAAAAGTAATTCAACCTAAGATGTCAGAGTCAGTACAGTCTCCTGGGGCTCTAGACCAGGGATTCCTGAATCCTGTCATATTTCCAAGACTATACTAAAATGATCTAGGGGAGCATTTTTCCAGTGCTCTACTCTTACATCCTCTCAAAACTATGCTTCCTATTGGCTTGGTCTTCATGTTTTTTAATCCTGCTCTCTTATATCACACAGGATTCCTAGCCCAGGGTTAGGAACTGCCTGAAAAGGTCTGAATCCTTTTGTATCAACCCCGATATAAAAAATATACTATAGTTTGCCCACAGACCAATCAGGTGACAGAATTTTCAACTAAAGACTTGTTTTGAAAAATGACCATAGCTTGTATCAAGTTGATATAATACCTGCCAGCTTAGTTCCCAAGACCTTTAAAGATCTATGCCTGCCTTGAAGAACAGACTGTTCACAGCCACCACACAGGCCCATAATGAAGACTTGACAAATGAATCCATTTGCTCAAAATAGAGGTCAGAATCTTTTCACCAAGCACAATGATCCATATATGATGGATTTTTTCTCTTTTCACTTCCAGGCTCCGTTTCACTATTCTGTAATGCTCTCACTTCTTCCCAATTCATGATCCAGTCAGTGCCTCGGTATGTTGCTGAAGGGAAAGCTGTGCTTCTACAAGTTCATAATCTTCCAGAAGATGCAAAAGTCTTTACCTGGCTCAAATCAATATCTAGGACCCAGTTTCACAAAATTGTAGAGTACATCAGAGACAATAATTCCATCATCTGGGAACCTACACACAGAAGACAAGGGGTGGTATATGAAAATGGATGTCTGATGCTCCAGGATGTCACTGAGGAAGATGCAGGAATCTACACACTCGCAGTTTTAAACAAAGATTCCAATATTGAAAGTGCATTTGTGGAATTTTATGTGAAGAGTAAGTGACTTTCTATGGTCTTCAACTTCTGTATGCGGTTTATCCTACTTCATATTCCAAACTGTCAAGATTGGTCCTGCTTTCTCCCTCACTGCATTGTGCCCTCCACTAGGGTTTGGGCCCTCACCACAGGACACATATTGAGTAGACAAATAGTAATAAATCAGAACCCCTCACCTCTGCTTACCAGCGAAGAGGAAGAACTGTTCTGGGTAAACTTAACATCATGATGTCAGCTACAGCCCAGATCCTTGGAGCTCTTACCATACACATGTCCCAGAAAGACTCCATGGGAGTCAGGCAGGCCCCGGCTGATGAAGTCATGGGGTCCTCACAGAGAGCACCATGAATCCCTGATTCTAAAACTTTGCCTGGGTAGGATACAGTATGACTTTGGGGAGTTTTTTTGTAACTGTTTGTTTAGATTTTCTATCAGAGACAACTAGACAGCCCTGAATACAAAACTTCCCTGGCTGGATTCAATGTGATATTGAGTACAATTTTGTAAGTGTTTATTTATGTTTGTTAGATTTCCTGTCAGAGCTGACAGGGAACAAGACTTTACTTATTGCCCAAATCAAGAGACTGATTGTCTCATATAGTGTAGAATCAATTGAGTAATGCCATGACAGTTGAAGTTACATAGGTCTCCTGTGTATCTCCTTCTCCTGAGGATCAGTGGGCATTTGTCTGCTCCATTAGCCTATTGTTCTAATGGGCTTGTGAAATTTCACAGAAAGGTCAAAGCAGCAAGAGAAGAAACAGATGTCAGTTACTCCAGATTCTTCCTTCTCCTGATGGGTCCAGACTAGGGAATTTTCTTCTGCAGTTAAATAGAACAGATGGTGCTGATGTCAGCAACTCCCCATCCCAAGTACATTGCTCAGAGCTAAGCTTACCTCATGGACATGGCAATGATCCTGCACTGTGTATCATATTACAGGAAAACTGTTCTACAGGAAACAGCCACTAAATTAGAGTAGCACAGTACCTGGGTGGCAGATCTGAAGCGCAAGATATGCCTATAGTCACAACTCTGAATTTTCCCTCACAAAAGCTTTATAAAGTATGAATTTCAGTGGGCCTGGTCAAACTCTTTGAACTTCTGTCATTTGGTACCTTGCTTTGTTTTTTCACAGAGAATGTAACACAGCCCTTTGTGCAAGTAACTGACAATACAGTCACAGAACATAGATCTGTGACATTCACCTGCATTTCACCTGACACTGATGTCTCCATCCGTTGGATCTTCAATAGGAAGAATCTGGAGATCAAAGAGAGGATGACCCTGTCTCCATCAAAGTGTGGACTCAGAATAGATCCTGTCACGAGGGAGGATGCTGGACTTTATCAGTGTGAGGTCTCCAACCGATTCAGTTCAAAGACCAGTCGCCCAGTCTTCTGGTCATGATGAGTATGTGACCTTTCCTCTCATCCTACAGCAGAGTGGGGTATTACTTTATGAATGGGGTACAAAATGGAGAAAAGTTATGCGGTGAAAATGGTTAAGTACTACTCAGGTACAGCCAGCATGGTGACTCACACCAATAATCCCGGGATACACATGTGTACATGGGAAGGCCAGGATTTAAAGTGAGGCAGTCTTAAAAAGAAAACAAAGATATCAATATAGGAAACAAAAATTCAAAGGCCTTAGGGGCTTAGGTTGTAGTTGAAATATATAGTGATACCTCAGAATTCATGGAACTAGCTACAGTGCCCCTCAAACTTTTGGATGCTCTGAGTCTGCTGGGAAAATGGTGCCTGTTTGCATTGAGAAAACATCCTCTGATATACTCAAATACACCCCCTATTTACCTAATTCACATTAAGTCCAATGCTGCATGCACACCATTAATCCATGTGTAGTGAGGATGAATGGCAGGATAAGGATCCGCTCATGTTTCTCTTAGGACATGGCTGGTTTCTAAGTAGCTTTGGCCCACTGTTTGTTTGAGGCACAAATGTAAGTGTCTTTGTGTAAGGGCAGATCATACTGTTTTTATCCTGAAAGAGGCATTCACAGTGGTTCCTTGCATATGATTCTTTTTCCTGTTAATAAGTATTTCTTTCCTTTTTACTTCTTCTCATATATTACAGCTGACCACAATTTTCCCTCTCTCACCTCCTTCAACCTTACTTTCCCTTGCATCAGATTCACTCATGTTCTGTTCCCCTTTGATAAATTAGCAGACCTCTCAGGGACATCTACAGAATATTACACAGAAAGTTATATTAGACTTGCCACAATCCCTAATATTAGATTTGAGAGAAATAACCCAATAAGAAGAAAAGCATCCTAAGGGCAGGCAAAAGAGTCAGAGGTGTCCCCTCGTCTGCTGTTAAGAGTTGCACTAGGATACATACACACACACACACACACACACACATATACATATATATATGTATATATATACATATATATATACATATACATATATATATATATATATATTACCATACTTATATGCAGAGGCTGTAACTCAAACCTGTAGAGGGTCTGTGATTATCACTCCAGTCTCTTGATCCCCTATAAGCCCTGCTTAATTGTTTCTGTGTTCCATGTGTGGGGTTTCCTGGTCCTACCAAGTGTTTGGCTGTCTGTCTCGGCATCTTTTCCCATATGTTGCTGGATGATACCTTTCTGATGAATTTTAGGGTGAAGACTGATCTAGTAGTGTAACAGAATAGCATTAGTAATCTTTTCATTTAAATGTTCTTCCAGTCATCTTTGGTTCTTTCCTGAATTTCTGGCCTGTGAAGCCTCTGGTTCCTGCCCATCCAGCCAGTGTCAGGTCTGTGCTTCCTCTCAAGGCCTGGGCTCTAATTTTGGCCTGTCATTGGTTGGCCAATCCCACAAGTTCTGTTCCACTATTAATCCAGTATATATTTCAGGAAGGACAGGCTGCATGTTGAATATTTTATGGCTGGATTGTGATCTCACTCCCACTACGAGAAATCTTCTTTGATGGCAGAAGATGACTGGTTCAGGATACCTATCCCTCATTACAAGGAGTTTTTACTAGGGTTGTTCTTGTAGATCCTAGGGATTTTCCATCATAGCAGGCCTCCACATTGCTCCACAAAGTCCCACCATTCCAGTCATTACTCCAAATACTCTTTCCTTTCATCCAGCCTTCCCCTTCCTGTTTGTCCTCTTCCTAATCCCCCTTTTCTCCCATCCATCCACAAAATCTTTCCTATTCTTCTTCCTGTGTTGATACATGTGTTCCACTTGAGTCTTCCTTGTTACTTTGTTTCCCTATGCATTTGACAAAACTGTACTTCTAATGGGTTGTGTCTAATAGTAGTTTACAGTAGTAGAGTTAAGGTGGGTGTGTTTGCTTGCCAGTTCCAGAAACTTCTGTAGAATCTTTAGGATGTTCAATAAATAAGGTTATTTCATCTGAAGATCTATTTTCCTGGCAATTAATTGATCAAATTTACTTATTTCTGTCACCCTTTTGTTCCTCCTAGGATATCTAAGGGAATGCTGTAGAAAAGTGGCCACTGCAGTATCCTTGTGTCTATCCTGGTCTTAGAGGAAAAGATATCAGTGTCCCCACCGAGTACTGAGTTGGCAGTGGTTTTTCATGTGTGCCCCTCATGAACTGGCCTCTATTCTAACCCTGGTTTGTTTGTTTCATCATTAAAAAATTTCACTTTTTTCAAATGTCTTTATTAATTCAGACTTATGAGTTATTCATGGAATCCATTTTGTGTTTCTTCATGCTTCGATCTTTGTAGGTTCTGGGATTCTAGGTATTTGTCTGTTTTATCTAAGTCACTCTGTAATTACCCCCATCACTGTCGAGTAGTCAGGGTAATTTTAGTAATCTGAATAACTGACAAGTTCTCAAATTTCACTTCTAGTGTTAATGTTACTCTTCTAAAAACAAAGTTTATCCAATTAAAGATTGTCAATGCTGTTAATCACTTTGAAAAATAAACTTTTTTCTTTTATTGAAAATAGATTCTTTACTCATAAAATATATACTGTTTATAGTTTCCCCTTTCTCAACAGTTCCCAGTTTTTACCCACATCTGTACCATGGGGATCTACTCCATTTCTTTCTCTCATTAGAGCAGAATAGACATTTACAAGATAACATAAAATGACAAAATAAAATGTAATAAAATGAAACAAAAGATATGGTATATATGTTGGAACCTACAACCCAAAGAGAACATATGAGTCCTAAGAGCAGATACAAGAGACTCACTTGTTCTTAGAGTTGGGAGTCTCAGAAAAATACTCAGATAATAATTATAAAATACATGCAGGGGACCTGCTACCAATTCATGTATTTCCTGTGAAAGGTGATCTCATGCAGAACTTTTTCTCTGAGGACTAGACATTATAGGACTTGAAGATTCTATGTAAGTGGGTAATAGAGGAAAACCATCAATTGTTCTATACAGTTATGATTCCTACAAACCACAGCAATGACCAACATGACAAGATATCCCTAAATATGCAAGAGTGTCAGTTACCTCTTCGAAGTAACCAAGAACTGTCTAATTGTTTGTCAGGTGGCTCAAAAGAAGAATAATCATAACTAGTACTGAACTGCAAACAATTGCACATGGATAGTGATTTGATGGATCTTAAAGGGTATCTATAATGGCCATATTCCTAAATCAGTTTATTTTCTATGTTTATTCTAAATGTACATCCTTATTCCTAGAGACAAGTTTAGCTCTAGCCCTACATTAAAGATGCCCATTTTTTCATAGACTGGGGCTACCAAAGAAATCCAAAATTAATCCAAATGCAGTGAACAATAGATGCTTGGTGGTATAAATAGGAATGTCCCCCATAGCTTCACATGTTTGAATGTTTGGCCCATAAGGATCTGCACTACTAAGAGATGGGACCTTGTTTAGGTCAGTGTGGTCTTATTGGAGGAAGTTTGTCCCTATGAAGATAGACTTTGAAGTCTCGTATTCTCAAACTACTCTCACAGTGGCACACAGTCTCATTCTGCTGCCTGAAATTATAGATGTGGAACCCCCAGCACCTTCTCCAACAGCATGCTTGCCTGCAAGTAATTATGAATTTTTTTGCCATGATAGTACTAGATTAAATTTTTGAAATGGTAAGCAATCCCCGATTAACTGTTTTCCTTAATAAGAGTTGCTATGATCTCAGTGTCTCTTCACAACAACAAAATCCTATCTAAGATAGATACTGTGGGGTTCCAGTTCTACCTGATTTATCTACAACATAACCCCTTTGTTTGATGATCAGGTCATAACTCAGAAGAGAACTGAAAATACTGCAGAAGACATTCTGTTCACTGTAAAATTATGTCTTCTATATGTTACAAGGAAACAACACCCAAAAAATTAAACCATAACACTGCATAAATAGGCATGAAAAATGACAGCACCAATTTACAGGCTAGAAAATGAAATACATGAAAAAATCTCAAGAATCTCTACTCCTACATTGAAGGCAAAGGCATAAGTCACAAACAATCCCACACCAGTTTGGAATTATAATCAATAGAATGGTTATATATGTAAAGGGGAAAAAACTTACAGATCACTGTCCCAGGCAACAGCCTTCTGCACAATCAGTAAGGGAGTCTAGTCGCTGGAAGTGGAGCAGGAAATAAGAGAGAGCGAGGAGGGAACTAGACGCTTTTTTAAAGAGAGAGATCATGCCCCAATGGGCTGGTATCTCAGTGGCTATTGACTGGAGGAGCGGATGGACCTCCCGCAACACCTCCCCCTTTTGTTTAAGTAAGAGAGTTCTAAGCCTACTATGAAATTATATACAATAAGTACAAATATCCTATTCTAACTAACCTAGGTCTTATATAATAAATAACTTGGCCAAGTCATGAGAGAAAAGGAACTACATTTATATAGTCTTCAACCCCATCGAAGATCTGAGAAGGGAAATAATGCTACCTGGGTAGTTAGGAAGTTCAGTAAAACAACTTCCAAAACATGCAACAAATCACAGAGACAACTACCTACCTGGGCAATCACCCAAAGTCACGTTTGCAACGTTGAAGCAACCAACTTTGGCTAAGGCCTAACATAATTGACATACCATTTTCTTTTCTTTTCTTTTCTTTTCTTTTTTTTTTGGTTTTTCAAGACAGGGTTTCTCCGTGGCTTTGGAGCCTGTCCTGGAACTAGCTCTGTAGACCAGGCTGGTCTCGAACTCACAGAGATCCGCCTGCCTCTGCCTCCCGAGTGCTAGGATTAAAGGCGTGCGCCACCATCGCCCGGCTTTGACATACCATTTTCAAAGGCAAGCAACTTTTCAAAACTATCTTACCCTGTCTTGGCAGGATATGATAGTCATGTTTTATCCATTGATGCACACTCTGTATCTCTGTCAGTGGTTGAGGTATGGGCTTTTCTTTGCCCAATGGCCAGTTCTGCCAAAAAGAAAGGCTCCAGGTGGAGTGTCTTTGTTGCTCAACATTCTCTCGGGAGTAGATCAGTGCTGCCAGGAGCAATTGTGTCTCACTATCACGAAGCTCTAAGTTAGATTAACAGAACAGAATGCTGAGAGGAAGAGGAAGTGACCTAAACAAGGTCTCATTTTCTACAGCTCTTTGAAGAGGTTGAAGATTATCTATCTATAGTGAGTATAATCTCTATGTCTCTAAAGAACCTGATTAGTCTAATTATAAATGACAAACTTAGATGACTATTGATCTTTATAATTCTCAATATCTATCTAACTTAAAGACTAAGGCAATAAACAACTGTGTAACAAATGAGGATAATGACCTCCAATATAAACAATGTACAAATATACATTGCAATATGACAAATATATATCAATACACAAACAATATATAAGTATCTTAATCAGAGGTAGAAATGTACACTGCAGTATCGTAAATATATACAATATATTGTTGCGGGAGGTCTTTCCGCCCCTCCAACCAATAGCTGCTGAGATACCAGCCCATTGGGGCGTGGTTTCTCTCCCTTCAAAAGGCTTCTATTTCCTTCCGCTGGCCCTCTTGACTTCCTGCTCGGCTGGCGATTAGACTCACTTCCTGATTGCTCAAAGGGCTGTTGTCTGGGATCGTGATCTGTAAGTTTTTCCTCTTTAAATAAATACTACCCTATTAATAATAATTCCAAACTGGTGTGGCATTGTTCGTGGTTTACACCTTCAATATATATATCAATACAATATATGTCAATACATAAAAATGTTTTAAACAGAGGTAGAAACATACATGCATACAATAGTCAATATAATTTAACTTTGTATCAATATATAAGAATCTATACCAATATATTTGTCTCAAAACAATAACTCACAAGTACCAACAAGTACCAATCTATTATCCCATCATCTCATTATCCCTTTTTTTTCAAAAGATCCCTGAGCTTATAAAATTCCTCCCCCAACCCTCAACCATATACTAATTATAATCAACCCCTAAATGATGTCCCTAAACCCAAGGGCAAACTTTACTGGAAGAGGGGACGTTGTCCTCTAGAATTACTTCCAGCTGTCATGGGGGTATTCTTTCTGGGGGATCCTGTGAAAGTAAAATGATGGTTAAAATTCAAGATCAATGTCTTTTAAAATTGCAATGATATGGGAAGGTCATTGGTTAATTAATAAAGAAACTGCTTGGCCCTGATAGGTTAGAAAATAGGTAAGTGGAGTAAACAGAACAGAATGCTGGGAGGAAGAGGAAGTGAGCTCATATGCCTTAGCTCTGCTCTCTGGGGCAGACACGATGAAGTTCACACCCAGGATGAACGTAGGCTAGACTCTTCCCAGTAAGCGCACCTTGGGGTGCTACACCCATTATTAGAAATGGGCTAGTCCAGGTGTGAGAGTTATCTGAGAAGAGGCTAGATATAATGGTCTAAGCAGTGTTTAAAAGAATACAATTTGTGTGTTGTTATTTTAGGGCATAAACTAGCCAGGCGGCCAGGAGCTGGCGGCAGGAATACAGCCTGCAGCTCCTTCAACACTACATAAACAAACATCTCCAGGTAATTAATGAGTTCTGGGAGAGGGAAAGTTCAGTGTTCTCCATAGATGAGCCAATGATAAGAACTCTAGTCACACATGGTCAACCATAAAAATATATACACATGAACAACTATAAGTGGACTCATGAGATTGTATTTATATATTTATTGATTTAAACATAGCTCTATATATGTAATGATAATAATAATTAAAAATCCATGTAGTTGAGAGGGAGTCAAAATCCTATGAGGAGGTAGAGTGGGATAGGGTGGGCTGGAAAGGATGTAATGTAAACACAATGTGAATGTAGGAAATTCTAAAAAGTACTTTTAAAAGTTTTAAAAATAAGAGTGAACCTAAGAGAATACTAGATAGAGTGAGAGAATGAAAAATAGCTATCAAGACAGTGATCATGGAGGGTAGTCCTTCTAAGAACATTCTCCATTTCTGGGCAACATCCTGAAGTAGACTTCTCCAGATACACAGAATAAAGGGAATCTCTGATTGTTAATAATCTATTAGCAGTGGTGGGATGTTTCTCATCACGTGATGCAGCTCAGTGCAGTGTAAGTGACAAGGAGCATGGAGGATCAAGCTATTGTGAACTATGAGTGGTCAGGTTTCAGCACAGACAGCTTCTACACTTTGTCCTAGAGTGATCGTCAGGAAATGTGGCCTGAAATTAGGGTAATGGAATCTGGCCTAAAGCTACAGGCCTGTGTGTTCTTACACAGGTTTCCATGCATTAACAGTAGATATGAGGACGGAAATCATGAAATAGCTGTGATTTGTTAAATAAGAGCTTGACAGTGGACTCACTTTGTGTTGAGAGAGGACAGAGGAGAACAGTTGAACACCAGGGAGCTTCTGGGAAACAGGAAATATTAATAGGCTAGGGAATGTCAGATTGTTCCCTACTCAAATTAATCACCATTGGCCATTATATTTTGACAACTGAAGTTTCCAACTATGAGATGGTGTCTCTCCAGATGAAAATCCAACCATGGTGGGACAAAGAGATGACTTACCGGGTAAAGGCAATTAATTGCTGCTAAGGCTGACATTCTGAGTCAATCCCAATATCCAATATGGCTCAGTGATAGATCCAACTCCCTCATGTCTTCTAACTTTCATAATTGCACAGGTGGATTTTCCCAAGGACTGAGCAATAAAATGAGAAAGGAGGGCTGGGCAGATTGCTCAGAGATTAAGTGCATTTGTTGCTTTTCCAGAGAACCTGAGTTCAGTTGCCAGAACAAATGTTAGGTGGCTTCATAAACAATCCTATGTAACTCTGAATACTGCTGAACTCACTATAGAATCACTGCACACACAGCTGAAGGTGAGAATATTCTACTATTTTTTTTCCTATTTTTGGTTTCTAAAGACAGGGTTTTTCTTGGTAGCCCTGACTGTCCTGGTCCTCACTCTCTAGACCAGGCTGGCCTCTAATTCAGAGATCTACCTGCCTCTGCCTTCTGAGCGCTAGTGTTAAAGGCATGTTCTACCACTGCCTGGCATTTTATTTGTTCTAAGTCTGCAAGGAAATGACAGAAAGAGTGAAAATGGAAAACATTTTTAATTTTTATCAGTATAAAGGAAATTTTACTGATGAAAAGGGACAACTGTAGTTGACATTATGGATATATACAGCTGTTACAGCCATCAACCAAAGCTTACTGCGTAATGCACACAATGGCAGAGAGAGGCATGCTCTGATGGAAATTTGCTATTTCTAACAACATTCTGATGGACAAATGGTATTTTTAAATTTTTTTATTTTATTTATGTTTAGCCTATATTAGGGTTTAAACAGTTAATACAATGTCAATCTTTTATCTGAATTCACCCTGCCAAGAGAAGGATATATACTGGGATAACTTAGCCAAAGAATTTGAACAAGCCCAGATTGTGTGGATCATCCCATAAATGTAGCACTAATAAAAAACCTTGGGACACAGGGAGGGTCTGAATATGGGAACTGTGGAATCTTATAAAAAGGGGATCAACCACCATGACATTCTGACTCCAGATCATTATACCACACTTGCTACAGATCATTGTACAAGATTCCTGATACCAGGTGAGCTGGGAAGTAAGGGTAGCCTTGGAATCTGATCTCTTAGAGCTAACAGAGAAGAGTGATTTATCAGCTGTCTACATCTCCTAGCTCATGGAAACATGAGAGCCATGTGAGCTAAAGTCAGGCTAGATCAGTTTACTATGTCCTTCTGCACCTCAGCATGGAAAGGACAGCTGCATAGGTTCTGAGGCCCTTAGCCAACATTTTTAATGGTCTTATGAGGCTTTAGAGGAAGATCAGAGTTACCAAAGGAAGGTTCAGAAGATATAGGTCCTCCTGATGACCAAATGCCCACAGGGACTAAGTCTTGAGAACTCTCTCTGTAGGTAACAGACATGGCTGATGTGCACAGCTGTCCTGTCCCAATGTCAGGGCCATGTTTGTATTTAGGCTACCTTGTTGCTATGGCAATACTCATTTACCATATGTGATGTCATTGAAATATCAAGACACAGAAAAAATAATGCTCAATTTGGCTCATACAAGTCATGGATGGAAGATGAGAAGCATAAGTAATCTGTCTACAGCTCCATATAGAGTGTCTCCACCATGGATGCCTTCTCCAACAACTTTGAAGCTGGAGGAACTTTTGTTCAGACACGTTAATCTTTGTCATCAGCAACTTGATGAGATGTCTTGTCCAGGAAAACAGAACCAATGGATACTTAGATCTGACTCTAGAAACAAGCTACTTTCCTCTGGAGAATTTCTGCAGATTTTCAGGTCTCACCAGCTCACCTACTGGCCAGGAAATAAATATTTTCTTGTGTGTTGTAATCACTACTACTGGAAGGTAAAAAACCATTTTATCATCTGCCTCTCATCTTACCATATTATGCTCTTTATAGAAACAAACCTTGCAGTGACTGATCTTAGATCCTGGGTATTAGTAACAAGCTTTGCATATGAAATGTGTTAGTAGCTCAAACCTGTAGCCAAAAATGTGCCAAACTATCCCTTTCTCCCTAGCAAGTTCTTGGTCTGCCTTCTACCAGTCAGGTCTGCTTCTGAAAACATTCATCTGAAATATCTGGGGGTGATGTCAGAGTGGTTAATGCACTGATTCCTATCATGTAGGGCCAAAGTTCTGATCCCATCACACACATGGCAGCTTATAGTCATCTGTAACTCTAGATCCAGGAAATTCAATGTCCTCTTCTGACTTTTGTGGGCACAAGATTTGCTTGAGTTTATAGATATACATGCAGCCAAAAATGGTGTACACATAAAGAAAAACAGAAGAAAGAAAATAACCATTGGTATTTCAGGAAATATCTATGCATGGTCCTTACCTGTGTGAGACAAGGCATTGTTAGCTAGGTACAAAACAATGGTCCTGTTTGAAGGCTCTATATCGCCCATTCTGTAAGTACACCTGCTTACTTACTGTGACAAGGTGTCGTGGTTTGAATAGGTATGGTCCCCATAAACTCCTATTTTTTAAATGCTTGGATAATACGACACAGTGATATTGGAAGGTGTGGCCTGTTGGGGCAGGCTATATGAATTTATATGACCAAACTAGGACTAGTTTAGTACACTGTTTTTCCTGCTGCCTGCAGATCAAGATGTAGAACTCTCTGCTCCTTCTTCAACACTATGTTCTGCCATGATGATAATGTGTTAAACTTCTGAAACTGTAAGCAAGACTTAATTAAATATTTTCCTTAACATAAATTTAAGAAGAATTGCCATGGTCATGGTGTCTCCTTACAGCAATAGAAATTCTAACAAAGATACAATAAAATGCTACTTGTTATGGCTTGTGAAGGAACTTTTCAGGCTCATATTGGAGGGGCTATGACAAGACTGAGACTGTGACATTTTGTTGAAAGCAGTCAGAACTTTTGTATCCTTATCAGAAACAGAACACAGTGGCGATTGCTGGGATCAATAAGTTGTAGTTGCCAGGATGTAGTGATATCTCCAAGCTCTTCAGGGTACTAAAGATTAATGAATGTCTCAGGCCAACTAACTCTTCTGTCACCTATATGCTTTCTTGATTTCTAAGGGAACATAGAGAACAGTGAATGCCTCACTACCTGAGGTATCACATCAGATTCTCAGGAACTGAAAGTCACACAGTGCTGTAGGAGTCATGAACTCTAACCTGAATAAACCTATGTCACATGCCTCTCAAAGCAGCTAGGAAGGGCCAACTCCATGGTCCCCTTTAGTTTCCAGTTTTTTATTTTTTAATTTCAGGTTATAAAAACATATTTAAAGCAGACATTGAGTAGTAAATCAATCTCAAGGCTATAATGTTTTCCCATATAACTAACAAAAATTATAGAGACATAACTAGATATAGAAAAATAATGATCAAAAATCTTTGGGAGGTTTCATTCAGAAAAGCAGGAGTATAACTTATATATCTTTGAATGCTGAAGTATTTTTCTTCGTGCAAGGCTTGAACTTAAATTGTCAAATGACCCTGTTCCTATAACATGATTACAAGTCTGACTCCAGTTATACTGAGAATCATCATGAGGGCCATTAGCAAGAAAAATCCAGGAATGATTAGCATGACACCTCAAGAAAATTTTCATTTTTGAGTTTTGTACTTCATTGCCAACCACAAACAGAAATTGCTCTAATATATTTTAAAGCATTTCAGTTTCCTTGCTGCTGTGGAATATACTTTTTCACTAGTGAATATATGTTACTGTGACTGGTTTAATAAGGAATCTGACTGGCCAATAACAGAACAGGAAGAGATTGGGTGCGAGAGTCAGACTAGAAAAATGCTGGGAGGAAGAGCAGGGTAGTCTGGAGTCACCAGCCAGATGTAGAGGGAGCAGGGGATGAATGCCATGCTAAGAAAAATAACACTGCACGACAGAGTTTAAATAAGGAATATGGTTTAACTTAAAATGTAAGAGCTACTTAATAATAAACCCAAGTTATTACAGATATTGGCTGAGCATTTGTAATTATTATTAGACTCAGTTTGTCTATTTGAGAGCAACTGTGGGACAAGAAACCTCAGCCTACAACTGGACTTTTAAAAACTGAGTCCATAAAGTGTATTAAAGAGTCTTAGAGAGACCATTTACAAATCCAGCTATATGTACCTCTTTAGTTAAAGCTACTTCATTAATAGTAACAGAGGCTATGAGTGTAACAGTAGCAGTAATATCTAATAGAATCAATCTCCCAGTCTGCAGCAGAAAGGCCATCTTTGCCCAAATTTTTAAAATTTACAGTATATAACTAGGAAGATAAAATATTGTAAGGAGTAGCTGTAGAACCCTATTCTCTTTATTTTAAATAACATTTTAGTCATCTATTATTTCATTCCACCAAAGATTCGGGAGGATAATATTGAATGCGTGCTATGGGACAATGGTCTTTTTATCCCGTCACTTAAATTATTTTTAATAAATTGCTGATTGTCCAGTAGTCAGGCAGGAAGTATAGGCAGGGCAATAACAACCAGGCAGGAAGTAGAGGCATGATAATGAGAATTATGGGAAGAGGTCACAGTCTGCAGTTGTGACCCAGATGCAAAGGAAGCAAGATGTGACTGTCTCACCGAATAAGGTATTGAGCCCTGTGGCTAACACAGACAAGAATTATTGGCTGATATTAGTTATAAGAATTTATTAATAGGAAGCTTGAGCTACTTGGCCAATAAGTTTATGATTAATATAGACCTCTGTATGATTTCTTTGGGACTTAATGACTGCGGAAACTGGGAAGGACAGAAACTTCAGACAACAGAATGGCGCTCAATGTGGGGCAACTGCAGTCACATAAAACCTGAGAGAGCTTGGGAAGTAATTCTAGACACAAAATAACAGTGTTAAGCATGCCTTCTTGATAGCTGCACTTTTTCGGGTGTGCTCTGTTTGCTAGAGGCAAGCATGTCTCATTTAAGAGAGGCTTCTTAACTCAGCTTTAGCTTCAAAACCTTGCAGTTCTTTTAAGAGGTCCTGCCACAAAACACGTAAATGGTGTAGATGAAAAGCTGACTGTATGCTTTTTGGTGATGGTGTAGACTTTGAAATGATTGTTTATAAATATTTGTTTACATTTAAAGGGGGATATGATATAGATAAAAATACTTTGCATTGTTACAGATTTTGGTTTATTGATACAAATTTGAGGTCAATTTTGTTATTCTGTGTATATGTATTTCTGCTCTTGATTAAGTTATTGCATATCTAATTTATTTAAAAATGTAATGTATAATTAAGGAATATAGGCTAATATATTGTCATCTATAATAGTGAAGCTTGTAGTAAGGTCAGTTAGGTTTTCTAGATGTACAGGATCTATTTCAGATGGATAGATATTTTTCTGCTCTTTCAAAGACTACAGAATACAGCATTTAAAACATTTTAAGAACTTAGGACTTTTCATGGCAATGAAACACATCTGCTCCTGGCAGCACCAATCTATTTCAAGAGGATGATGGTCATCTAAGAGGCTCCCCATGGAGCTTGTTAGCCATTTGGGTGAGAAACTGCTCTTGACTGGACTGCTTGATGTTATGCTGTATGAACTGAACTTGAAGGACCCACAGAGAAATGACTGCTGAACTTGCCTAAAGAAGGTGCTTGACATAGTTTGGGAAGGACATAAGCATGGAAAACAGTTGTTTTGGATATGTACCCAACAGTGGAGGCTTCTTTAATGTTCCCTGTGATGAACTTCCTAAAGGCCTTGCCTTTGGACCCACACTGGGCACAGTTTGCACATAAATTTGGATTCACATGGTTGTGATCATTTTTGGTAATACTGTTTCTTCTTCTTTTTTTGTCATCTTGATGCCAAGAACCAAAAGAGCCAAAAATAAAAAAAAAATAAATGCCATATTCAGAAATTTTTTTTAACAAGTTAGAGAACAATTATTTATGAACCTTCTGAGCTAAATACCCATTGTTTGTTTTCAGTTGTTTTAGGTTTAACCTTGAAAAGATATACAGGAAGCTTAATAAAGCTTAATTCTGTAATGTACTTAGCATGACTACAAGTATAATTTATAACATATTAAAAAGGATTTGATTATTTATGAGGTGACTTTTCATTAACTTTAATGTCTTAATTTCTTTAACATTTTATAATAATTTAGTTGTTTTATTAATTAAATATAATATTTATTTGACATACTGACTATAGCTTCCCCATACTCTCATCCTCTCTTCCATCTCCCTTTTGCCACCCCTGTCCAGTCTTCCTTCTCCGATGGAGGAGTTACTTTCATTGGTTAATAAAGAAACTGCTTTGGCCCATTTGATAGGCCAGCCCTTAGGTGGGTGGAGTAGATAGAACAGAATGCTGGGAGGAAGTGAGGTAGATGCCTCTCCTCTCTGGGTCAGACGCGATGAAGCTCCAGCCCAAGATGGGCATATGCTAGAATCTTCCAGGTAAGCCAAACCTTGTGGTGCTACACAGATTACTAGATATGAGTTAAAGAAATATATGAGAATTAGCCAGTAAGAGGCTAGAGCTAATGGGCCAGGTAGGTTTAAATGAATACAATTTGTGTTGTTAATTCGGGTGTAAAGTTAACCATGTGGGAGCTGGGCAGAACGAAAAGCAGGCCTGCCAGCAGCTCCTTCTACACTCCTCTAATGGATTTCAAAAAACAAAGGGTGCTGGGCAGTGGTGGTACATGCTTTTAATCCCAGCACTCAGGAGGCAGAAACCAGTGGATCTCTGTGAGTTAGAGGCCAGCCCAGTTTACAAGAGCTATTTCCAGTTCAGACACCAAAGACATACAGAGTAACCATGTCTTGAAAAATGAAAAAGGCATCTAAATTTGCAATAGGACTAAGCACCTCATCTTGTATTCAGGATGGGTAAGGCAGTCTCGTACTTGCAAAAGCCAGATAAAGCATTAAGATAGGCCCTGCTCCCACAGTTAGGAGTCCCATGAGAAGACTAGACTACAAAAACGTCACATATAGGGGCCGAATCCCAAGGGCAACCTAGCAGGCGGGAGCTCCTTTGTTTCAATAGTCTGCCTGCAGCAAGCAGGGGAGGCGCTTTGTTTAATAGCTACCCAACCAGCATGGAGATCTGATCTCAGCAACAGGACAGCCATCATCGGGGTGAGTTTTGGACCCGCGGCAGCAGCCCGGGACAGAGAACTCAGACTTTCCTCATCCTCCCTATACTTCCTGGGCTTCCTGCTGGGCCTATACTCCCAATATACTGCTTCTCTCTTCCTATCCCACCCAGCTTGCATCCAGAACCCTCCCCCTTTCTGCCTCCCTTCCCTCTTGGGGTGCTGGGGCCGAATCCGAGGGCAACCTAGCAGGTGGGAGCGCCTTCATTTCAATAGCCTGCCTGCAGGAAGCAAGGTAGGCGCTTTGTTTACAAGCTACCCAACCAGCACGGAGATCTGATCTTGGCACCAGGAGAGACATCACTGGAGCACCAGGAGAGCCATCACTGGGGACTGCCATCACTGGGAAGATACAACACTAGGCAAGGAGACCTGATCCTGTAAAAGAAGATCCATACGGAAGCATGCAGATGAAGAGATGGGCAGGCACCAATGCAAGAATTCACCCAACAATCTGAAAAACAACATGAAACCGCCAGAACCCAGCGACCTCACAACAGGAGGTCATGAACACCTTAATCAAGAAGAAGTAGAAAGAATTGACTTTATGAAAGTGATTGACGCCCTTAAACAGCATGTAAAAAAATGCCCTTATAGAAATGGATGAGAAGTATAACAGAAAGTTTGAAGAATTGAATAAATCAGTGAATGATACCCTAGGAAACCAAGGAAAAGCAATCAAACAGATAAAGGAAACAGTTCAAGACTTGAAAACTGAAATGGAGACAAAGAAGAAAACATAAACAGAAGGCCTGCTGGACATGGAAAATCTAGGTAAACAAATAGAGACTATAGAAACAAGCATAACCAGCAGAATACAAGAGATAGAAGAAAGAATCTCAGATTCTGAAGATACCATAGAGAAAATAACCGCACTGATCAAAGAAAACAGCAAGTGCATCCAGATGTTTAAAACCAAAAAAAAAAAAAAAAAAAAAGGGGAGAGCCAAAAATTCCATCTCTTGGGGGCCTGCACACAGCAAAAGAGACACAGTGTATACCAATGGACCTCTTCTATTCCAGGGTTCAACTGAGAAAGAAACAGAATTGTACACATTAGACACGTTAAGCAGTGATTAAAAGTACACATGTACAACTCCATGTAAACTGTAAGTGATTCTCCACGGCAACCAGCTTCTGAGTGTGGCTTATCCTACTTGATACACTGGACTGCAAGGGCCGGGAGGTGCCTGATAACCCTTTCAGCATATTGTGTTCTTGTACTGCTGTTTGTGGCCTTCCTGTTGGCCACACATAGGGTAGAAAAACAGTGATAGATCATAACCACTCTGTGCTGGTTAACTCAGTCCCAGGATGCCAGCTGCATCCCAGACACTTGGAGTTCTCACCATGCCCATGCCCTCAGAAAGACTCTGTGGGAGTCAGACGGTCCCTGATTGATGAAGACATAAGATCCTAACAGAGACATTAGTAAGCATTGGCTGCAAATCTCTGTCCTTGCCCTGGACTCAAGATGCCAAGTGGAAGATTTTTTTTACTGCATGGTTTTGATTTCTTGTGAGAAGTGATTGTAGGCCGAGACTGCTCATTTGTTTTCCAGCTTCCCAGACCCAAATAATCACACAGGAACTATATTAACTACAACACTGCTTGGCCAATGACTTAGGCATATTGCTAGCTAGCCTTTACATTTTAACCTGCTTCTCTAATCTGTGTATTGCTACTATGTTGTGGTTTACCTGTGCTGGCATGTTACTCCTTAGGCAGGTACATGGCATCCCTGTGACTCTGGCTACTCTCTCTCTATATCTGTGTTTGGATTTCCCACCTGGCTTTGCTCTGCTAAGTCATTGACCAAAACAGCTTCTTTATTAATTAATGTTAATAAAACATTCACATCATACAGAGAGGAATGCTAAATCAAGTGATAGGGGACAAGGCTTTATTGGTTTGAGGAGTCAGCCAGTGTTGGTCATGAGAGCTATAGTTAAGCTAGGTTCTTTGGTTTATCTTCCCCAGAGACACTACAAGGTGAGTATGGTCAGGTGCTGAGAACATTAAGTAACTATCCTGATGGAATTATGACACACCACAGGAATGTCAGGGTCTCCAAGGGAAGGAACAAACAGCACACATTCTTCTTGTAAGTTACTGTCCTCTGGACTCCAGCTCTGGAATTCTTTTGTGGAGAAAAATAGTAACTGAGGTGCTGATCTGGACAATTCACAGACATGAGTGCAGTTCCTCTAATTAATCATTAGGTGGCAGTAGAAGAACACACAGCACCTAGAATCATATTTCAAGGAGCTTAATTGTTTCCAAGCTTCCACTCCTATCCCTACACAGCTGGAGGTCAGTAACAGTGTCCTCAGACCTACTGACTGTTTTTTGTGTTTCTAATAATTCTACTATACAAAACAATATTGGTTATGACCACCTCCCTCCAGGAACCTCAGGATATTCACCTAGGCAGAGGTTAGCTGTATCCTCGTAAAGACTGGAGAAATTCAAGGCTGACTCAGCCATCACAGAAAGCTGGGGGGTTCCTTGGAAGGTATTTCTAGGCTGATGTAGCCACCACCCTCTCTCCAGAACTCAAGTCACTTCCTGTTTCACATCCACATTCATCTTCTTAAAAAATCCTCAAGAGAGTACATCCTGACAGACATATACTTGTAATCCTTTCATAAAGCCATGCACAAGAAGAGGCCAGGACATAGCAACTCCATTACTTTTTTAGTTATATGTCTGCTTTAATGTGATTTAAAATCATATATAATGGTCACATTTTTATTAATTAAACTTCTTTAATATGCTACGCAATCCTTGACTCAACTGAATTTCAATTTAAAGCAGTTAATTCTATTTTTGCCCCTTCTCTGAGGTACAGACTTGATTTATTTATTTATTTATTAAAGATTTCTGCATCTTCCTCACCACTGCCTTCCATTTCCCCCTCCCCCAATCAGGTCCCCTTCCCTCATCAGCCCAAAGAGCAATCAGCGTTCCCTGCCCTGTGCGAAGTCCAAGGACCACCCACCTCCATCCAGGTCAAGTAAGGAGAGCATCCCAACTGCCTAAGCTCCCACAAAGCCAGTATGTGCAGGAGGATCAAAAACCCATTGCCATTGTTCTTGAGTTCTCAGTAGTCCTCATTGTCCTCTATGTTCAGCAAGTCCAGTTTTATCCCATGCTTTTTCAGACCCAGGCCAGCTGGCCTTGGTGAGTTCCCGATAGAACATCCCCATTATCTTAGTGTGTGGGTGCACCTCTCGTGGTCCTGAGTTCCTTGCTCGTGCTCTATCTCCTTCTGCTCCTGATTTGGACCTTGAGATTTCAGTCCAGTGCTCCAATGTGGGTCTCTGTCTCTGTCTCCTTTCATCGCCTGATAACTGTTAATAATGAGGAGGATGAGCCGGGCGATGGTGGCGCACGCCTTTAATCCCAGCACTCGGAAGGCAGAAGCAGGTGGATCTCTGTGAGTTCGAGACCAGCCTGGTCTACAGAGCTAGTTCCAGGACAGGCTCCAAAGCCACAGAGAAACCCTGTTTCGAAAAAACCAAAAAAAAAAAATAATAATAATGAGGAGGATGCTTATTTGTTTTTCTTTGGGTTCACCTTCTTATTTAACTTCTCTAGGATCACCAATTATAGGCTCAATGTCCTTTGTTTATGTCTAGAAACCAAATATGAGTGAGTACATCTCATGTTCCTCTTTTTGGGTCGGGCTTACCTCACTCAGGATAGTGTTTTCTATTTTCATCCATTTGCATGCAAAGTTCAAGAAGTCATTGTTTTTTACTTCTGAGTAATATTCTAATATGTATATATTCCATACTTTCTTCATTCATTCTTCCATTGAAGGGCATCTAGGTTGTTTCCAGGTTCTGGCTATTAAAAACAATGCTGCTATGAACATAGTTGCACATATACTTTTGTTGTATGATAGGGCTTCTCTTGGGTATATTCCCAAGAGTGGTATTGCTGGGTCCAGGAGTAGGTTGATCCCGAATTTCCTGAGAAACCACCACACTGATTTCCAAAGTGGTTGCACAAGTTTGCATTCCCACCAGCAATGGATGAGTGTACCCCTTTCTCCACAACCTTTCCAGCAAAGGCTATCATTGGTGTTTTTTATTTTAGTCATTCTGACAGGTGTAAGATGGTATCTTAAAGTTGTCTTGATTTGCATTTCCCTGATTGCTAAGGAAGTTGGGCATGATCTTAAGTGTCTTTTGGCCATTTGAACTTCTTCTGTTGATAATTCTCTGTTTAGCTCAGTGCCCCATTTGATAATTGGGTTGATTAGCCTTTTACAGTCTAGTTTCTTCAGTTCTTTATATATTTTAGAGATCAGTCCTTTGTCAGTTGTGGAGTTGGTGAAGATCTTCTCCCAGACAGTAGGTTGCCTTTTTGTCTTAGTGACAGTGTCCTTTGCTTTACAGAAGCTTCTCAGTCTCAGGAGGTCCCATTTATTCAATGAGGCCCTTAATATCTGGGCTGCTGGAGTTATACGTAGGAAGTGGTCTCCTGTGCCCATGTGTTGCAGAGTACTTCCCACTTTCTCTTCTATCAGGTTCAGTGTGTTCAGACTGATAATGAGGTCTTTAGTCCATTTGGACTTGAGTTTTGTGCATGGTGATAGATATGGATCTATTTTCATTCTTCTACAGATTGACATCCAGTTTTGCCAGCACAGTTTGTTGAAGATGCTCTCTTTTTTCCATTGTATACTTTTAGCTCCTTTATCGAAAATCAGGTGTTCATAGGTTTGTGGGTTAGAGTCAGGGTCTTCTATTTGATTCCATTGGTCGACTTCTCTGTTTTTATGTCAATACCAAGCTGTTTTCAATACTGTAGCTCTGTAATAGAGTTTGAAGTCAGGGATAGTAATGCCTCCAGAAGTTCCTTTATTGCATAAGATTGTTTCGGCTATCCTAGGTTTTTTGTTTTTCCATATAAAGTTGATTATTGTCTTTTCCAGATCTGTGAAGAATTTTGATGGGATTTTAATGGGAATGCATTGAATCTAGAGATTGTTTTTGTTATAATTGCCATTTTACTATGTTGATCCTCCCAATCCAGGAGCAAGGGAGATCCTTTCTTTTTCTGGTGTCATTTTCAATTTCTTTCTTCAATGCCTTAAAGTTCTTGTCAAATAGATCTTTCACTTCCTTGGTCAGAGTTACCCCCAAGATATTTTATGCTATTTGTGGCTATCGTGAAAGGTGAAGCTTCTCTGATTTCCCTCTCTGCTTCCTTATCCTTAGTGTATAGGAAGGCGACTGATTTTTTTGGAGTTGATCTTGTATCCTGCCACATTACCAAAGTTGTTTATCAGCTGTAGGAGTTCTTTGGTAGAGTTTTTGGGGTCACTTATGTAAACTATCTTATCATCTGCAAATAACGAAAGCTGAACTTCTTCCTTTCCAATATAATCCCCTTGCTATTGCTAGTACTTCAAGCACTATATTGAAGAGGTATGGAGAGAGTGGACATCCTTGTCGTGTTCCTGATTTTAGTGGGATGGCTTTGAGTTTTTCTCCATTTAATTTAATGTTAGCTGTTGGCTTGCTGTAAATAGCATTTATTATATTTAGGTATGATCCTTGTATCCCCAATCTAATGAAATGATCATATGCTTTTTTCTTGAACCTAGAGTGTCCCCTAGGTGCCCAGGGCGATGTCTCCATTTAGTTCCTTGGGCAGCTGAGGATAGGGAACCTGAAATGACCCTATCCTATAGACATACTTATGACATACTTATGAATATCTTGCATATCACCATAGAACCTTCATCTGGCGATGGATGGAGATAGAGACAGAGACCCACACTGGAGCACCGGACTGAGCTCCCAATGTCCCAATGAGGAGCAGAAGGAGGGAGAACATGAGCAAGGAATTCAAGACCACGAAGGGTGCACCCACCCACTGAGACAGTGGGGCTGATCTATTGGGAGCTCACCAAGGCCAGCTGGACTGGGACTGAAAAAGCATGGGATAAAACCGGACTCTCTGAACATGGCGGACAATGAGGCCTGATGAGAAGCCAAGGACAATGGCACAGGCGTTTGTTCCTACTTCATGTTCTGGCTTTGTGGGAGCCTAGCCAGTTTGGATGTTCACTTTCCTAGACCTGGGTGGAGGAGGGAGGACCTTGGACTTTCCTCAGGGCAGGGAACCCTGACTGCTCTCCGGATTTGAGGGGGGGGAGAGGAGTCAGGGTAGGGGGAGCGGGGTAGGAGGAGGGGGAGGGAAATGGGAGGCTGGGAGGAAGCGGAAATTTTTTTTAAATAAAAATTAAATAAAAGGAAAAAAAAAGACACAGTCTTAAACAATGCATAGCAAAACAGAATCCAGCCTTCTGCTGTTTACAAGAAACACACTTCAACAACAAAGACAGACATTAGCACAGAGTAAAGGGTTGGGAAAACGTTTTCCAATCAAATAGATCAAGAAACAAGAAGGTGAAGCCATCCTAATATCTAACAAAATTGATTTCAAACTAAAATCAGTCAGAAGAGATAGAGGACAAATTATATTCATAACAAGAAAAATCCATCAAGATGTATTCTCAATCCTGAACATCTATTGTTTCTAGTACAAGAGCACCCACAGTTACCCTGATACCCAAAATTACACATAGACTCAATCAAGAAAGAGAAATAAAGATCAATCTCACTCATGATCATGGATGCAAAGATACCCAATACAATATAGGCAAACTGAATCCAAGAACACATAAAAAAAAAAAATCCACCTTGATCAAGTCGGCTTCATCCCAGACATGCAGGGCTGGTTCCACATACAAAAATCTATCAATGTAATCCATCATATAAATAAACTGAAAGAAAAAACATGCTGACTTCATTAGATGCTGAAAAAGCATTTGACAAAATCCAACACCCCTTCTTCGTAAAGGTCTTGGATCAAAATAAGTATGCTGCTTTGGCTACTTTTGTTCAGTATTTGCTTAGAAGCACTAGGCAGAATAATTAGGCAAGACAAAGAAATGAAAGGTGGCAAATAAATTGGCCATAAAATATGTCTGCAGATAACATGAAATTATCTGGAGAAAAATTTAAAGATTCTACAAGAGTTTCCAGAATTTCTGAGAAAACATTGCTCCTTGAGTTATGCTTCTATAAACTAATATTGATCACAATTATGTGTCCTGATTTGTCACATGCTTAGGGAAAGAAATAGGTGGTCTTCCACAGGGTTGCAGCAGATGGGTCAGGTTTAAAAATGCTATGGAAATGTGATAGTCACATGACTATTTGGCTGTGTTCTTGTTACTTGTTTGCCCACTTGAAAATGGCCAAACCATGATACCCCATATGTGTCACAAAATATTAATAGGTAAAGGAATCTTGCATGAAGACTCCCTGTGAATGCTACTCTCTGGATAGAAATAGTTCAGGTTAGATTTTTCCATGTTTTTAAAACATGAGTCCATTAAGCAAACTGTGGAACAAAACCATTTAAGAACCAGTTAGGTGAACATGAAAAGGAGGTAGACCCCTTTTTTGTTGCTCTTGCTCACTTCATATGGATTCTTTATCATTTGTGTATAGGAGGACACTGACATTCAAAAGGGCTGTACCAGCTTGCATTCCCACCAGCATAATATCTAGCTGACTTTTTCAGGAAGCAGGAGATTTCAAAGACAGTTCAGTCATTTTCTTTTGTATCCTGTAGAATGTCTCACAGACTCTTTCATGAAGCAGGAACCCCGAAGGATCATCTCACCTTTAAGCAAGTTCAGTAGTCATTTTTTTTCCTGTGGATATAGCATGTCCAGTTGAGCAGTTCAGGCAAGAGCAGTTTCTTGCCCAAATGGCTAACCAACTCCATAAGGAGCCTCTTTGATGCCTATCTTCCTCTTCAAGTATATTGGTGCTGTCAGGAGCAGATGTGTCGCACCATCAATAAAAGTCTTAAGTTCCTAAACATTATAAATGCCATATTCTAAAGGTCTCTGAAATATCTGAAGACTACCTAACTAACTGAAATATATCTGTATACATCTAAAAAATCTAAGTAAACTAACTATAATATTAACTATTATAGATGACTTTCTATTAAACTATATTTTAAATCATACATTACATTTTTAAATAAACTATACAAACACAATACCTTAATGAAGAGCAGAAATATACATATAACAAAATGGACCTTAAATTTGTATCAATAAATCAAGAACCATGCCTATGCATATTATTCATATCTATATCATATTCCCCTTTAAATGTAAAGAAACATTTACAAACAATGTTTGGGAATAGTGGCGTAGTTCTGTCTGAACTTCTTCCTGCTGCTTATTGGGTGAAGTATTTTGTTTTTGGTGATGTTTACAGCAACCTTTCAGACATTGTTCCATAAAACCATATTGGCCTGGAAGCACTCCATAGGTTCTTATCTTCTGTGAAAACAAAAGAAGAGCTCCTTTTCCAAGGCAACATATCCTTCCTTAACTCTAATTTTGGAATCAAGACACCTTTATGTTAGTTTAACTTAGCAGTCTATACAATGAAATGTGTCTCTTAACTCCTTCACAGTCAAAAAATTTAAAGAAAGCACAGTAATATACATAATCCATACTCTCTCTGTAAATTTTCCATCTTTATGTGGCTTATTTTTCTTTACTTCTTTTAATCTATGATTACCTGTACTCTGTCTCTTTAAAGTCTTTACCGCTTTTTAAAAGCATTAACTTTATTTTATGACTCTCTATTCTCCTTTTCTTCTCTTTCCCAAGCCTACATACATTTATCAACACTATGACCCATTTAGAATTCTTTTATGGCTGATCCCGCTGCTTGCCCAGACAGGGAGCACAGAGCCCTCAGCATGATCTGAGCCACTTTCCATCCTGACCCTGAGTGAGCTCACAAACACCTGGGCTCACAAATTCCATTTAAATGCTCCATAACAGGAGTTTGAGCTGGCAGCATGGCCCAGGGAGTGGTGTTTTAAAACTGTGTGTATTTTTTTTCTGCTGCAACTGAATCAAGAAAATCTCTCTTAAAGGAGCTGTGGCATACCACCAACAAACAGCAAGAAGCTGTGTTAAGCTCTGCATTTTTGTATCTAGAATTCCTTTACATGCCCTCTGAGGTTTTACATGGATTTTGTCCACCACATTGTTGTACCAATTTGTAGAATGAGGTCGCTTATTCTTCCCGGCTACCTGGGTAGCTTTGACCAGAAATAATTACACAGAAACTGTGTTCATTAAATCACTGCGTGGTCCATTATCTGTAGCTTCTTACTAGCTAACTCTTATATTAATTTAACCTATTTCCATTAATCTGTATATTGCCATGTGGCAATGGCTTACCAGCGAAGATTCAGCATGTCTGACTCTGGTGACTCCATGGTGTCTCTCTGACTCTGCCTCTTTTCTCTCAGCATCCTATTCAGTTTATCCCACCTTCCTAAGTTCTGCCCTATTGACAGGCCAATGCAGTTCTTTATTCATTAACCAATAAAAGCAATATACAGACAAAAGGACCTCCCACACCACTTCATTGTTTCCTAGAATATGAAGAATGGTCTTTATTTTGTGAAGATATCCTGAACTTACAGAACAAGGCTTTGAGGAGTCTAGCTGGATCTGTCCCAGAAGACTCAAAGCTGTGAACTAGACTTGTAGCATTTGATGTTTCTGTGTCAGCTTACAACTGAGGGAAAGAATTAGTCCTACTCAGTTGTGATATTTACAAACCATAGAAATGACCAGCATGGCATGATATCCCTAAAGGTCCAAAAGTGTCACTTATATTTTGCAGGTAACCAACAACTGTCTAAGTAGACTTAGAAGTGCTTGCTAGTAAGGAAATCTTTTCTGGTATGGAATCCTAAATGATCACATTTGGCTAGTAAGTTCATTCATCCTAGAGGAGAACCTAGCATGGCCAATTTCCTAAAGTAGTATAATTTTTAGGTAAATTTACACATACCTGTGCCCACAGCTAAATATGGCTCTCATAGAAGTCAAGGAAAGCTCTATTTTTACAGATGAAGACCAGCAAAAAAATCCAAAACTTGTCCAAATACATAGAACAACATACACCACAGGGTGTCCAGCTCCATCTTATTTATCTATATTGATCCCATTGTTTGAACTCATAGAACACTTCAGAAGAGGGGCTGGAAAGACTGCAAGAATCAGAGGACTGGGGTGTTTATTGTGAGATTGTATGTTCTATATACGACAAGGAAGCTGCATCCAAGAATTTCCAACTATATGGTTGCCTAAACAAGACCTAAACACTGACAACACCATCTTACATTCCAGCATGAAAAAGAAAGTTTCCCAGGTCTGGACCCATAATTAAAGATCTACAGTAATTAATGCGTGCTGAGGGAAAATCAGTATTCTTCATGGATTAGCCCATGATAGATTATCAAATTCCAAATGGTCAGCCATAAAACCTAAGACCTTTATCCTAAACATACATGGGCAATACTAAAGGTGTCCAGCATATTTTATTAATATATTTATTAATTTTCCAAAATAAAAGTATAATAACAACATTTAAAGGGCAGACATGAATTTGAGAGAGAGAGAGAGAATAGGCAGCATGGGAGGAGTTAGAGTGTGAAGATGAGGAATTAAAATGATATAAATACAGTATGTATGTAGAGATTTCTAAAAAAACTTTTAAAATCTTTAAAAATGAATAAAAATAAGATTCAGCAAGTGATAGAGAACAAGGAACAGTTGCCATGTTAGAGATCATGAAGGGATATTTAAGGAGCATATTCTGAAGACTTTCTCCATTTCTGAACAACATCATTGAGCAGTCTTTTCCCAATTCCTAACACAAAGGTATGATCTGATCTTTAATTTTATTGGACCGGAGGGAAGTTTCATACTATATATTTAGCTCTGTGTAGTGTAAGGGACAAGAAACATTCAGGAACTTTTTTGGCAGAGTGAGAGTAGTCAGAGCATAATACTAGCACAGAGAGCTCCAACACTGTATCATAGAGTGAGATGCAGAAGATGTGGTCTGATAAAGACTATGGGAACCTGGCCTAAAACCTCAGACCTCTATCCAAAAAATTGCAGAGGCCATGTTTTCACTGTATGACGAAGGAAACTCAGTGTATTTCTGAATTATTCTAAGATAGGAGATTGAGAGGGAACGAGGAGTTTCTTCTCAAAACCCAAAAGGAGAACAATGATTTCCTAGCAGAAATCTCTTGGTGGACTGGAGGGGGGGGGGAGCCAGATTGTTTTCTTCTCAAAGTTTGTCTCATTGGTCATTGTTTACTGAAAATTTTTGATCCCAAGTATGACAGGGTGCCCCTTTAAATGAAAATCAGAGAAGGGTGGGCCACCAAGATGCTTTAGTGTGTAAAGGCACTTGCTGCCAAAGATGAAATGCTGGCTTAAATTCCCAGATTCAACTTGATGGAATTATAGAACCAATTCCCTCATATTTTCTTATCTCCATATATGTACAGTAGCATGTTCTTACTCATACACTGACATAGGCATGAGTAAACATATAGACATTCTTTCTTTGTCTCTCTTCACCTCATTACACATAAATAAAATGCATAAATAACTGTAAATTAAATGTCAAACTGTGGCTTTAGCCTATTTTGTTATCTACCAACATGAGATTCCTTTAAATCTGCTCTTTTCTTATATTTATTTATCCATTCATTCTTCATCCACAGGTATTTGAGGCTTTTTCAGACACTGGAACATTTCAAAACAGTGGGGACATTCAGACCTTCAAAGCCCTAATTGCAATGGACCGAAGAGAGACAGGCATCTAAAAGGTGAAATAATGGGTAGACTGTAACCACAAGAGAACAGGTAAGTAAACAATAAAGGAGGCATGGAGATTTGTCTCAAGGTTTAATAGCATATGCTGATCTTCCAGAATAAGCAAGATAAGTTTCTAGCATTTATGTATAGAGGATTTAAAACCTTACCTAAAACTAGTTCCAGATGATTCCCCTGAGCCTCCACTAATCACCTGGACATCTCCTTCTGAGACTCTATATGGTACAAAGGTGCTCAGGTTGTTAACCAACTGTTCTGATATGATTAAGAGTTGTCACAGGACAGTCAGGATCCCCAAGGGGCATGACAGAGGACATAGTCCCTCCAGATGACTCAATGTCCTCTAGCACTAATTCTAGGCAAGTAGGAACAGATGGTGCTCCAGCTGGCGAGAGGTAGGGACAGCACTCCTTCCCTTATGATCTTAGTCAGCTCTACTACCTGTCTCATGTGTTAATGGGCAGAAGGTAGGGCAAGGCAATGCTTCTGTGCCCATGCTACCAGATATCTGATAAATAACATGGACAGCTCCCCTTTGTTCATAAAATCTGGGTTGGGTTACCCTTAGCTCCAACCACTGGGCAGTTCTGCTATGCTGTCTGGGTAAGGGGCAGGGCCTGTTTGCTCTAGTGCTATAGCTGGAAAGTGGGAAGGTCTAGTCTCTCAACTGTTAAAAACAAGTGGTCATAATAGCATCCTTGTATTGATGCTGGTTTTGGAGGGAAAGCAAACACAAACACATAGTTGGTACTGTGTTTTCACATGTACCACTACTGCAGTGGTGCAGTATTCTGTTTCTAGTTTGCCTCTGTTTGTTTGTTTGTTTATTTATTTTTTAAAAACTATTCACTTTAGTTGGGTAGTGGTTGTGCTCACCTTTATTCTCAGACAGCCTATTCTATGGTTCTATAGAAGAGAGTTTGTGAACATTCAGTGATACACATTGAAACTGTGTCTTGAAAAACAAAACAAAAAGACTTCATTTTCATTAAATGTCTTCATTGATTCAATTGTATTTGTTATTCATGGAATTAGACTTGTGCTTCTTCATGTTTATAGGTTTTGTACTTCTAAGAATGTGTTTGTTTCATCTGAGTCACATAACATTTAGATAATAAGTATTGAGTACTCATAGAATTCTAGAATTTTAAAGAATGGACTTTAAGGTGATAAAAAAGTATTCTTATTTATTTATATCATTATGCTAACCCACTGGAATTCAGTTAGAGTTGATGCAAGAATGTTGATTCCTGGTATATTCTGTATGGTTTGCTTAGTTAACTTCTTCTTGTTTAGCCTATCAATGGCGATATCCTCAGTGTTTTGGCCCTCAAAATCAATTTATTAGAAATAAATTATTCCCATACATACCCACATACCAAGCTGATAGAGGCAACCTTGAGGTTCCCCAGATGTCTCTAGTTTGTTTTAAGAGACACAAAGTAAACAGCACAACTTTCAAACATATTTGGGGCCTAAGTCTAATTTCATCAAGTTATTGACTATACATTTCATATGTCACATAGTCAGTATACATGTGTACCTCAAAAAAAGCTCTCTTTCTTGTTCAAATATATGTAAGGAAGAAACTGTAAATAGAGACTGTGTGTTCATATATTGCCCATACAGACCTGAATAATTACACAAAACTATATTAATTACAGCATTGTTTGACCAATAGCTTTGGCATATTCCTAGCTAGCTCTTACATGTTGAATTAACCAATTTCTATTAATTTATGTATCAGCATGAATCTGTGGCCTACTGATGCACAACGCAGCCCCCATCTGTGCTCTATGTGCTAGAACCCATTTCATGAGGTTAGGGCAAGGGGCTGGAGGCTGAGAATACACAGGCAGAGACAGATCAACACACAGACCTCCAAACACTGGTACCAAAAAGCCCCTCTTTAATAGCACCTTGGAGGCTTAAATACCCTGCAGTCAATGGCCAACAGGTGAAAATCCCATCCTCGATCCTCTAGGCAAAGCACAGCTTTTAGTCATTTCAATTAGAAGGCTCTAGACAGGGAAGAGCAGCTGAAGGCCAGGACTTAATTGGTCCCAACAGCCTACCAGTAAATTTCTGGAATCTTTCTCATTTGGCAACTATATGACATTCTGCTTGATTCCTTCTTTCCTCCTTTATCTCTGCTTGGATTTCCTGCCTTGCTTTTCTGCCCTGCCATAAATAGCCTATTTATTAACTAGTGTTAATAAAGCATATTCACAGCATACAGATGGGAATCCCACATGACTTTCCCTTTTCTGTCTAAAAAAGGAAGGTTTTAACTTTATCATAGTAAAATTACATGTAATAAGACAAGTACAAGCAATAATTACCCTTAAAATATTTAGACTACTTGTATCTCGCAAAATTAAAGAAAATATTTTATCATCTATCTGTCCTTGTGAGTTTAAGGTTTCATATATAGCTTATCTTTGATCATAGCTAAGGAAAACTATAATTATATGACTTAAACTTCATCAAAGACCCCAGAATGATATAGTATGACATCAATAAACAGAAAGTACATTATAAGCAACTTCTAATACTCTAAAATTGACAGCAATATGTTACTACCTATAAAGTCACTAAGAGTTCTTCTGTAACATTGGGGTGTCATCTTCAACCTACAGGCCCATAGTATCCAGCAGACTTTTTCATGAAGCAGGAAATTTGAAAGACTATTTGGCCTATATTGGAAGTTTGTAAGTCATTTTTTTTCTGTGTCTGGCAGAATGTCTGACAGACTCTGTCATGATGCAGGAACCTTGAAGGATTAACTCACCTTCTTTTGTCAAGTTCAGCAGTCATTTTTCTGTGGGTCTTCTATGACCAACATATAAAGCATACTATCAAGCAGTCCAGGTAAGACCAGTTTTTTTCCCAAATGAGTAGCCTTGTCACATTTAATGCAAATTCTATAACGTGTTTCTTCAGTGCCAATCAACATCTGTGAAGTAACTGGTGCTGCCAGAAGCAGACATTTCTCACTGCTGAAAAGTGTAAGTTCTGGCTGGGACTGAGTCGTGAGGGCAACCAGGTGGGTGGTAGTTCCTTTGTCTCAATAGCCTGACTGCAGCAAGCAAGGTAGGCCCTTTGTTTACGAGCTACCTAACCAGCACGGACACCTGATCTTGGCACCAGGAGAGCCATCACTGGGGTGAGTGAGTTTCTGACCCGCGGCAGCAGCCCGGGACAGGGAACTCAGACTTTCCTCATCCCCCTATACTTCCTGGTCTTCCTGATGTTCCTCATCCCCCTATATTTCATGGTCTTCCTGCAGGGGCTATACTCCATGGATACTGCATCTCTCTTCCTATCCCACCCAGCTTGCATCCAGAACCCTCCCCTTCTGCATCCCTCCCCTCTACAGGCACATAACACCACCCAGCTCAGCCTGTTCGGGTGCTGGGACAGAGTCTAAGCACCAGGAGAGCCATCACTAGGGAGTGCCATCACTGGGAAGATACATCAGTGGGCAAGGAGACCTGATCCTGTAAAAGAAGATGCATAGGGGAGCATTCAGGGGAGACATGGGCAGGAGCCAATGCAAGAATTCACCCAACAATCTGAAAAACAACATGAAACCACCAGAAACCAGCGACCTCACAACAGGAGGACATGAACACCTTAATCAAGAAGAAGTAGAAAAAATTGATTTTATGAAAGTAATAGAGGCTCTTAAACAGCATGTAAAAAACGATCTTATAGACATGGATGAGAAGTATAACAGAAAGTTTGAAGAATTGAGTAAATCAGTGTGAATTTACTTGGTTTTCCCCAGGAAACCAAGAAAAAAACAATCAAACAGATAATGGAAACAGTTCAAGACCTGAAAACTGAAATGGAGGCAAGGAAGAAAACACAAACAGAGGGCCGGCTAGACATGGAAAATCTAGGTAAATGAATAGAGACTACAGAAATAAACATAACCAACCAAATACAAGAGATAGAAGAAAGAATCTCAGATTCTGAAGAGACCATAGAGAAAATAAACACACTGATCAAAGAAAACAGCAAATCCAAAAACTCTCATTACAAAACATTCAGGAAATATGGGACACAATAAAAAGACCAATCATAAGAATAATAGGAGTAGAAGAAGGAGAAGTGCAGCTCAACGGTCCAAAAAATATATTTAATAAAATTATAAAAGAAAACTTTCCCAACCTAAAGAAAGATATACCTATGAAGGTTCAAGAAGCATACAGACCTTCCTTAGTCTTAGGAAGATTGGATAGGGGAGCAGGGAAGCACATATCTTAATTAAGGGAGCCAACTTAGGGTTGGCTAGAGAATTGGACCTAGAGGGGCTTCCAGGTGCCCAGGGCGATGTTCCCAGTTAGTTCCTGGGGCAGCTGATGATAGGGAACCTGAAATGACCCTATCCTATAGCCATACTGATGAATATCTTGCATATCACCATAGAACCTTCATCTGGCGATGGATGGAGATAGAGACAGAGACCCACACTGGAGCACTGGACTGAGCTTCCAATGTCCCAGTGAGGAGCAGAAGGAGGGAGAATATGAGCAAAGAAGTCAGGACCACAAGGGGTGCACCCACCCATGGAGACAGTGGGGCTGATCGATTGGGAGCTCACCAAGGCCAGCTGGACTGTGACTGAAAAAGCATGGGATAAAATCGGACTCTCTGAATATGGCAGATAATGAAGGCTGCTGAGAAGCCAAGGACAATGGGACTGGGTTTTGATCCTACTGCATGTTCTGGCTTTGTGGGAGCCTAGCCAGTTTGGATGTTCACCTTCCTAGACCAGGATGGAGGGGGGAGGACTTTGGACTTTCCACAGGGCAGGGAACCCTGACTGCTCTTCAGACTGGAGAGAGAGGGGGAGAGGAGTAGGAGGAGGGGGAGGGAAATGGGAGGCGGGGAGGAGGCAGAAATTTTTTTCAATAAAAAAATAAATAAATAAAAAATAAAAAAAGCATACAGAACACCAAATAAACTGGATCAAAAAATCCCCTCACCATATAATAATCAAAACACAAAACATACAGAATAAAGAATATTAAGAGCTACAAAGGAAAAAGGTCAAATTACTTATAAAGGTAAAGCTATCAGATTTACACTTCTCTATGGAAACCATGAAAGCCAGAAGGTCCTGGATAGATGTACTGCAAAAACTAAGAGACCATGGATGCAAACCCAGACTACTATACCCAGCCAAGCTTTCATTCACTATAAATGGAGAAAACAAAATTTTCCAGGATAAAAACAAATTTAAACAATACGTAGTCACAAATCATGCCTTACAGAAAGTAATAGAAGAAAAATCACTAACCAAGGAGTCCAACAATGACCACAATAACTCAGACATCTAGAGACCCTTCACCAGCACAACTGAAAGAAGGGAAACACACAAACTCTACTACCAAAAAATGACCGGAGTTAACAACCAGTGCTCATTAATATCACTTAATGTCAATGGACTCAACTCACCTATAAAAAGGCACAGGCTAAGAGATTGGATACAAAAACAGGATCTAACATTCTGCTGTTTACAAGAAACACACCTCAATCACAAAGACAGGCTTTACTCAGAGTAAAGGGCTGGGAAAAGGCTTATCAAGCAAATGGACCTAAGAAACAAGTAGGTGTAGCTGTACTAATTTCTAACAAAGTTAACTTCAAACTTAAATCAATCAGAAGAGATGGAGAGGGACATTTTACACTCATAACAGGAAAAATTCATCAGGATGAAGTCTCAATCCTGAGTATCTATGCCCCTAATGTAAAAGCACCCACTTTTGTAAAAGAAACATTACTAGAACTCAAGGCAGTCATCAAACTGCACACACTAATAGTAGGAGACTTCAACACTCCTCTCTCACCAATGGACAGGTCAATCAGACGGAAACCTAACAGAGAAATAAGAGAATTAATGGAGGTAATGAAACAAATGGACTTAACAGACATCTATAGAACATTCCACACAAATAGTAAAGAATATACCTTCTTCTCTGCAGCTCATGGAATCTTTTCGAAAATTAACCACATACTCGGTAACAAAGCAAACTTCCACAGTTACAAAAAAATATTAGTGGGAACCACCGAAGCGAGGCGACCAGGATTGGCACAGGACCAGCGCACAACAGATTGCCCTACGACAATTAAATCAAAGAGTTAGGCCTTTGGTTGGAGAGGTTCCTGGCAAACGGGGAGACTGGTCTTGTTCCTGAAGACCCCTCTGAGGGGTGAGAGGGATCTTAGCCCCCAGCAGGAGCCAGAAATCAGAGCAAGGGCATTTTGTAAGAGGAGCCTCTGGCCAGCAGAGAAACCGCATCGTTAAGAGGAGATGGGCAGGCGCCAAGGTAAAAATTCACCCAGTAATCTGAAAAACAACATGAAATGATATTACAACAGAAGGACTGGAACACCCTAACACAGAAGTGGGAAAAATGACTTTATGAAAGCAATAGAGTCCCTTAAACCACATGTAAAAAACATCCTTATAGAAATGGATGAGAAGTATAACAAAAAGTTTGAAGAATTAAGTAAATATGTACATGAGACCCTGGGAAAACAAGAAAAAATGAACAAACAGGTAATGAAAACAGTTCAAGAATTGAAAACTGAAATGGAAGCAAGGAAGAAAACACAATCTGAGGACCAGTTGGATATGGAAAATCAGGGTCAGTGAGCAGAGTCTACAGAAACATGCATAATCAATAGAATACAAGAGATAGAAGAAAGAATCTCAGATTCAGAGGACACCAGAGAGAAAATAAACGCACTGATCAAAGAAAACGGCAAAGCCAACAAATTCTCATCACAAAACATTCAGGAAATATGGGACACAATAAAAAGACCAAACATAAGAATAATATGAATAGAAGAAGGTGAAGAATCACAGCTCAAAGGCCCAGAAAATATTTTTAACAAAATTATGGAAGAAAACTTTCCCAACATAAAGAAAGATATTCCTTTGATTATTCAAGAAGCATACAGAACACCAAACAGACTGGATCAAAGAAAAACATCCCCTCACCAAATAATAATCAAAACACAAAATATACAGGTTAAAGATTGGCTTTGTGGGAGCCTAGGCAGTTTGGATGCTCACCTTACTAAACCTGGATAGAGGTGGGTGGTCCTTGGACTTCCCACAGGGCAGGGAACCCTGATTGCTCTTTGGGCAGAAGAGAAAGGGGGATTTGATTGGGGGAAGGAGAGGGAAGGGGTGGATGCGGTGGGGAATAGACAGAAATCTTTAATAAATAAAAAAAGAAAGAATATTAAGAGCTGCAAAGGAAAAAGGCCAAGTAACTTATAAAGGTAAACCGATCAGACTTACACTTGACTTCTCTATGGAAACCATAAAAGCCAGAAGATCCTGGATAGAGATACTTCAAAACCTAAGAGACCATGGATGCAAACCCAAACTTCTTTACCCAGCCAAGCTAGTGTTCACTATCAATGGAGAAAACAGGACATTCCAGGATAAGAACAAATTTAAACAATACGTAGTCACAAATCCAGCGCTACAGAAAGTAATAGAAGGAAAACCACAACCAAAGGAATCCAACATGGTCAACACTGCGTACAAGAACTCAGGCATCTAGAGACCCTTCACCAGCACAACTCAAAGAAGGGAGACACATAAACTCTACTACCAAAAACAATAAGTATAACTGGAGTAAACAACCAAGGGTCATTAATATCACTTAATATTAATGGTCTCAACTCACCTATAAAAAGGCACAAGCTAAGAGATTGGATACGTAAACAGGATCCAACATTCTGCTGTTTGCAAGAAACATATCTCAACCACAAAGACAGGCATCTACTCATAGTAAAAGGATGGGAAAAGGTCTTTCAAGCAAATGGCCCTAGTAAAAAAGCAGGTGTGACCATACTAATTTCTAACAAAACTGACTTCAAACTAAAATCAATCAGAAGGGATCGAGATGGGCACTTTATACTCATAACAGGAACAATTCATCAGGACGACATCTCAGTCCTGAATGTCTATGCCCCTAATATAAAAGCACCCACTTATGTAAAAGAAATGTTACTACAACTTAAGGCAGACATCAAACCACACACACTAGTAGTAGGAGATTTCAGCATACCTCTCTCTCCAACGGACAGGTCAATCAGACAAAAACCTAATAGAGAATAAAGAGAATTATTGGAGGTAATGAAGCAAATGGACTTAACAGACATCTATAGAACACTCCACCCAAAAAGGAAAGAATATAACTTCTTCTCTGCAGCTCATGGAACCTTCTCAATAATTGACCATATACTCGGAAACAAAGGAAAACTCCACAGATACAAAAGAATATCAGTGTCCACCTGTGTCTTATCAGATCACCACGGACTAAAGCTAGAAGGCAACAAAAATGCTACCCCCAGAAAGCCGACAAAATCATGGAAACTGAGCAATCAACTACTGAACCAGACTTGGGTCAAGGAAGAAATTAAGAAAGAAATTAAAGTCTTCTTTGAACTTAATGAAAATAAAGAGACAACATACTCAAACCTATGGGACACAATGAAAGCAGTGCTAGAGGAAAGTTCAAAGCACTAAGTGCCCACTTAAAGAAAATGGAGAAAGCATACATTGGGGACTTAACAGCACACCTGAAAGCTTTAGAAAAAAAGAAGCAGATGTACCCAGAAGGAGTAGAAGACTGGCAATAATCAAACTGAGGGCAGAAATCAACAAAATAGAAACACAGAAAACAGTCCAAAGAATCAATGAAACAAAAAGTTTTTTCTTGGAGAAAATCAACAAGATCGAAAAACCCCTATCCAAAAAAAATTAAACAACAGAGAGAGAACATGCAAATAAATAAAATCAGAAATGAAAAAGGAGACATAACCACAGACACAGAGGAAATCCAGAGAATCATTAGATCTTACTACAAAAGCCTCTATGCCACAAAATTGGAAAATACAAAAGAAATGGACATTTTTTTAGATAAGTACCATATACCAAAGCTAAACCAAGACCAGGTGAACGATCTAAATAGACCTGTTAGTCGCGAAGAACTAGAAACTGTAATCAAAAATCTCCCCTCCAAAAAAGGCCCAGGACCAGATGGTTTCAATGCAGAATTCTACCAGAACTTCAAAGAAGAGCTAATACCTATACTCCTTAACATATTTCACAATATAGAAACAGAAAAGTCATTGCCAAATTCCTTTTATGAAGCTACAGTTACCCTGATACCAAAACCACACAAAGACCCAACCAAGAAAGAGAATTAAAGGCCTATCTCACTCATGAATATCGATGCAAAAATTCTCAATAAAATACTGGCAAACCGAATTCAGGATCACATCAGAAAAATTATTCAATACGATCAAGTAGGCTTCATCCCAGAGATGCAGGGCTGGTTCAACATACACAAATCTATCAATGTAATCCACCATATAAATATACTGAAAGAAAAAAACCATATGATCATTTCATTAGATGCTGATAAAACATTCGACAAAATTCAACACCCATTTATGATAAAGGTCTTGGAATGAATAGGGATACAAGGGTCATATCTCAATATAATAAAAGCTATTTACAGCAAGCTGACAGCTAATATCAAATTAAATGGAGAGAAACTCAAAGCCATCCCACTAAACTCAGGAACAAGACAAGGATGTCCACTCTCTCCATACCTCTTCAATATAGTGCTTGAAGTTCTAGCAATAGCAATAAGACAACATAAGGAGATCAAGGGGATTCGTATTGAAAAGGAAGAAGTTAAGCTTTCGTTATTTGCAGATGATATGATAGTATACATAAGCGACCCCAAAAACTCTACCAAAGAACTCCTACAGCTGATAAACCCCTTTAGTATTTTGGCAGGATACAAGATGAACTCCAAAAAATCAGTTGGCTTCCTATACACTAAGGATAAGGAAACAGAGAGGGAAATCAGAGAAGCATCACCTTTCACGATAGCCACAAATAGCATAAAATACCTTGGGGTAAACTTGACCAAGGAAGTGAAAGATCTATTTGTCAAGAACTTTAATCTTTGAAGAAAGAAATAGAAGAGGACACCAGAAAATAGAAAGACCTCCCTTGTTCTTGGATTGGGAGGATCAACATAGTAAAAATGGCAATTCTAACAAAAGCAATCTATAGATTCAATGCAATCCCCATCAAAATCACATCAAAATTCTTCACAGATCTAGAAAAGACAATAATCAACTTTATATGGAAAAACAAAAAACTCAGGATAGCCAAAACAATCTTATACAATAAAGGGACATCTGGAGGCATTACCATCCCTGACTTCAAACTCTATTACAGAGCTACAGTATTGAAAACAGCTTGGTATTGGCATAAAAACAGAGAAGTCGACCAATGGAATCAAATAGAAGACCCTGACTCTAACCCACAAACCTATGAACACCTGATTTTCGATAAAGGAGCTAAAAGTATACAATGGAAAAAAAGAGAGCATCTTCAACAAATTGTGCTGGCAAAACTGGATGTCAATCTGTAGAAGAATGAAAATAGACCCATAACTATCATTATGCACAAAACTCAAGTCCAAGTGGATTAAAGACCTCAATATCAGTCTGAACACACTGAACCTGATAGAAGAGAAAGTGGGAAATTCTCTACAACATGTGGGCACAGGAGACCACTTCCTATGTAAAACCCCAGCAGCACAGACAATAAAAGCCTCATTGAATAAATGGGACCTCCTGAGACTGAGAAGCTTATGTAAAGCAAAGGACATTGTTGCTAAGACAGAAAGGCAACCCACTGACTGGGAGAAGTTCTTCACCAACCCATCAACTGACAAAGGTCTGATCTCCAAAATATATAAAGAACTCAAGAAACTAGACCGTAAAAGGCTAATCAACCCAATTATCAAATGGAGCACTGAGCTGAACAGAGATCTCTCAACAGAAGAAGTTCAAATGGCCAAAAGACACCTAAGGTCATGCCCAACTTCGTTAGCAATCAGGGACATGCAAATCAAGACAACTTTAAGATACCATTTTACACCTGTCAGAATGGCAAAAATAAAAAACACCAATGATAGCCTTTGCTGGAGAGGTTTTGGAGAAAGGGGTACACTCATTCATTGCTGGTGGGAATGGAAACTAGTGCAACCACTTTGGAAAGCAGTGTGGAGTTTTCTCAGGAAATTCGAGATCAACCTACCCCTGGACCCAGCAATACCACTCTTGGGAATATACCCAAGAAAGGCCTTATCATACAACAAAAGTATATGCTCTACTATGTTCATAGCAGCATTGTTTGTAATAGCCACAACCTGGAAACAACCTAGATGCCCTTCAATAGAAGAATGGATGAAGAAAGTATGGAATATATACATATTAGAGTACTACTCAGCAATAAAAAACAAGGACTTTTTGAAGTTTGCAGGCAAGTGGATGGAAATAGAAAACACTATCCTGAGTGAGGTAAGCCAGACCCAAAAAGAGGAATATGGGATGTACTCACTCATATTTGGTTTCTAGCCATAAATAAAGGGCTTTGAGCCTATAATTCGGGATATTAGAGAAGCTAAATAAGAAGGTGAACCCAAAGAAAAACAAATAGGCATCCTTCTCATCCTGTAGAAGCTAAATAAGAAGGTGAACCCAAAGAAAAACATACAGGCATCCTCCTGAATATTAACCTTCATCAGGTGATGAAAGGAGACAGAGACAGAGACCCAAATTGGAGCACTGGACTGAAATCTCAAGGTCCAAATCAGGAGCAGAAGGAGAGAGAGCATGAGCAAGGAACTCAGGACCACGAGGGGTGCACCCACACACTGACACAATGGGGATGTTCTATGGGGAACGCACCAAGGCCAGCTTGCCTGGGCCTGAAAAAAGCCCGGGATAAATCTGCTCTCGCTGAACATAGCAGACAATGAGGACTACTGAGAACTCAAGAACATGGGTTTTTGATCCTACTGCAAGGATTGTCTTTGTGGGAGCCTAGGCATTTGGGAGGCTCACCTTACTAAACCTGGATGGACGTGGGTGGTCGTTAGACTTCCCACAGGGCAGGGAACCTTGATTGCTCTTTTGGCTGATGAAGGAGGACGACTTGATTGGGGGAGGGGGAGGGAAAGGGGAGGCGGCGGTGGGGAAGAAACAGAAGTCTTTAATAAATAAATAAATAAATTATTAAAAATAAATAAAACAAACAAAAAATATTAGTAACCACCTGGGTCTTATTGGATCACCACGGATTAAATTAGAATTTAACAACAATGCTACCCCCAGAAAGCCTACAAACTCATGGAAACTGAACAGTAAACTACTGAACTGAACCTGGATCAAAGAAGAAATAAAGAAAGAAATTAAAGACTTCCTTGAATTCAATCAAAATAAAGAAACAAAATACTCAAATCTATGGGACACTATGAAAGCAGTCCTAAGAGGTAAGTTCATAGCACTAAGTGCCCACTTAAAGAAAATGGAGAAAGCACACATTGGAGACTTAACAGCCCACCTGAAAGCACACACACAAAAATAGAATCAGACTCACCTAGGAGGAGTAGAAGACTGGAAATAATCAAACTGAGGGCTGAAATCAACAAAATAGAAACACAGAAAACAATCCAGAGAATCAATGAAACAAAAAGCTGGTTCCTCAAAGGTCCAAATCTGGAGCAGAAGGAGAGCACAAGCAAGGAACTCAGGATGGTGAGGGGTGCACCCACACACTGAGACAATGGGGATGTTCTATTGGGAACTCACCAAGGGCAGCTGGACTTTGTCTGAAAAAGCATGGGATAAAACCGGACTCGCTGAACATAGCAGACAATGAGGACTGCTGAGAAGTCAAGAACAATGGCACTGGGTTTTGATCCTAATGCATGTGCTGGCTTTGTGGGAGCCTAGGCTGTTTGGATGCTCACCTTATTAGACCTGGATGGAGGTGGGAGGTCCTTGGACTCCCCTCAGGGCAGGGAACCCTGACTGCTCTTTGGGCAGATGAGAGAGGGAGAGGAAATTGGGGGAGGGAAGGGAAATGGGAGGCAGTGGCAGGGAGGAGACAGAAATCTTTAATAAATAAATAATAATAATAATAAAAAACCCAAAAAGCTGGTTCCTGGAGAAAATCAATCGTGATAGAGACAGAGACCCAAGTTGGAGCACGGAACTGAGCTCTTAAGATCCAAATTGAGGAGCAGAAGAAGGGAGAACATGAGCAAGGAAGTCAGGACTACGAGGGGTGCATCCATGCAGTGTGACAGTGGAACTGATCTATTGGGAGCTCACCAAGGCCAGCGGGACTGGGAGTAAATAAGCATGGGATGAAACCGGACTTTCTGAACATGGCGGACAATGAAGCTGATGTGAAGCCAAGGACAATGGCACTAAGTTTTGGTCCTAATACATGAACTGGCTTTGTGGGAGCCTAGCCTGTTTGGATGCTCACCTTCCCGGACCTGGAGAGAAGTGGGAGGACCTTGGACTTCCTGCATGGCAGGGAATCTGGACTGCTCTTCATTCTCGAGAGGGAGGGGGAATGGAGTGGAGGGGAGGGGGAGAGGGGAAGGGAAGTGGGGGAAGGAAGTGATGTGTGGGAGGAGGGGGAGGGAAATGGGAAACGGGGAGAAGGCAGAAATTCTTTTTAAATTTTAAAGTTTAATAAAATAAAAAAAATCTATCAATGTAATCCATCATATAAATCAACTGAAAGAAACAAAGCATGTGATCGTTTCATTAGATGCTGAAAGAGCATTTGACAAAATTCAACATCCCTTTATGATAAAAGTCTTAGAGATTAGGGATACAAGGGTCATACCTAAATATAATAAATGCTATTTACAGCAAGCCAACAGCTAACATCAAATTAAATGGAGAGAAACTCAAAGCTATCTCACTAAAATCAGAAACGTGACAAGGCTGTCCACTCTCTCTATACCTCTTCAATATACTGCTTGAAGTTCTAGCAATAGCAATAAGATAACATAAGGGGATCAAGGGGATTTGAATTGGAAAGGAAAAAGTTAAACTTTTGTTATTTGTAGATGATATGATAGTGTACATAAGTGACCCCAAAAACTCCACCAAGGATCTCCTTCAGCTGATAAACACCTTTAGTAATGTGGTAGGATACAAGATCAACTCCAAAAAATCAGTTACCCTCCTAAACACAAAGGTTAGGAAGCAGAGAGGGAAATCAGAGAAGCATCACCTTTCACGATAGCCACAAACAGCATAAAATATCTCGGGGTAACGCTAACCAAGGAAGTGAAAGATCTTTTTGACAAGAACTTTAAGTCTTTGAAGAAAGAAATTGAAGAGGATACCAGAAAATGGAAGGAACTCCCTTGCTCTTGGATTGGGGAGGATCAACCTAGTAAAAATTGCAATTCTACCAAAGGCAATTTATAGATTCAATGCAATCCCCATCAAGGTCCCATCAAAATTCTTCACAGATCTTGAGAGGACATTAAACAACTTTATATGAAAAAAAGAACCCCAGGATAGACAACACAATTTTATACAATAAAGGAACTTTCTGGAGGCATTACCATCCCTGACTTCAAACTCTATTACAGAGCTACAGTAATGAATACAGTGTGGTATTGGCATAAAAACAGAGAAGTCGACCAATGGAATCTTATAGAAGACCTGGATTTTAACCCACGAACCTATGAACACTTCATTTTCAATAAGGGAGCTAAAAGTATACAATGGAAGAAAGAAAGCATCTTCAACAAATGGTGCTGGCACATCTGGATGTCAACCTGTAGAAGAATGAAAATAACCCCGTATCTATAACCATGCACAAAACTCAAGTTCAAATGGATCAAAGACCTCAATATCAATCTGAACACACTGAACCTGATAGAAGAGAAAGTGGGAAGTACCCTACAACAGATGGGCACAGGAGATCACTTCCTATGTATAACCACAGCAGCACAGTCATAAAGGGCAACATTGAATAAATGGGACTTACTGAAACTGAGAAGCTTCTGTAAAGCAAAGGACACTGTCACTAAGACAAAAATGCAACCTACTGACTGGGAGAAGATCTTCACTAAACCCGCAACAGACAAAGGTCTGATCTCCAAAATATATAAAGAACTCAAGAAACTAGAAATTAAAATGATAATTAACCCAATTAAAAAATGGGGCACTGAACTTAACAGAGAATTCTCTACAGAAGTTCAAATGGTCAAAGGACACTTAAGGTCATGCTCAACCTCCTTAGTGATCAGGAAAATGCAAATCAAAACAACTTTGAGATACGATCTTACACCTGTCAGAATGGCTAAAATCAGAACTACCAATGGTAGCCTTTGCTGGAGAGGTTGTGGAAAATGGGATACCCTCATCCATTGCTGGGGGGAATGCAAACTTGTGCAACCACTTTGGAAATCAGTGTGGTGGCTTTTCAGGAAATTCGGGATCAACCTACTCCTGGACCCAGCAATACCAGTCTTGGGAATACACCCAAGAGATGCCCTATCATATTACAAAAGCATTTGTTCAACTATGTTCATAGCAGCATTATTTGTAATAGCCACAACCTGGAAACAACCTAGATGCCCTTCAATGGAAGAATGGATGAAGAAAATGTGGAATATATACATATTAGAGTACTACTCAGCGGTAACAAACAATGACATCTTGAATTTTGCATGCAAATGGATGGAAATAGAAAACACTATCCTGAGTGAGATATCCCAGACCCAAAAAGAGGAACATGGGATGTACTCACTCATAATTGGTTTCTAGTCATAAATAAAGAACATTGAGTCTATAATTTGTGATCCTAAAGAAGCTAAATAAGAAGGTCAACCCTAAGAAAAACATAGTTATGCTCTTGGATATGGGAAGTAGACAAGATTGTCAGGCAAAAATTTGGCATCTTGGGGGTGTGCCGGGATGGTGGTAAGGCGAGATGGGAAGAGAAAAGTGAGGAGGAAGATGGGGAGAACTTGGGGAAATGGGATGGTTGGGATAAAAGAAGGGTGAATACTGGAGCAGGGAAGTATATACCTTAATTAACGGAGCCATTTTAGGGTTGGCAAGAGACTTGAACATAGACTGGCCCAGGGAGATGTCCCCAGTTAGTTCCTTGGACAGCTGAGTATAGGGTACCTGAAATGGCCCTATCTTATAGCCATACTTATGAATATCTTGATATCACCATAGAAACTTCATCTGGGGAAGGATGGAGATAGAAAGAGAGACCCACATTGGGGCACCGGAATGAGCTCCCAAGGTTCAAATGAGGAGCAGAAGGAGGGAGAACATGAGCAAGAATGTCCGGACTATGAGGGGTACACCCACCCACTGAGACAGTGGGGCTGATCTATTGGGAGCTCACCAAGGCCAGCTGGACTGTGACTGAAAAAGCATGGGATAAAACCCAAATCTCTGAATATGGTGGACAATGAAGGCTTATGAGAAGCCAAGGACAATAGACTGGGTTTCGATCCTACTTCATGTTCAGGCTTTGTGGGAGTTAGCCAGTTTGGATGCTCACCTTCCTTGACCTGGATGGAGAGGGGAGGACCTTGGACTTTCCACAGAGCAGGGAACCCTGACTGCTCTTCGGACTGGAGAGGGAGGGGGAGAGGAGTGGGGGGAGGGGGAGGGAAATGGGAGGCTGGGAGGAGGCGGAAATTTTTTTTCAAAAATATAAAGAAAGAAATCAAAAAACTGTAAGTTCTTCAAACTTTTTATATGTTTTATTATGTAGTCTTTGAAGATTTGAAGATTATTTATCTAATTGACATATAACTCTGTATTTCTAGAAAACCTAACCATCTACAAGGTTGGCTATTATGACTATCTATTAATCCAAAACTTTAAATTATATATTACGTTTTAAAGGAACTATACACACTATATCTTAAACAAGAGAAAAACCAATCATATGACAAAATTGACATTAAATTTGTATTAATAAACCAAATCCATACTAAATTATTCTTTTTTATATCATATACCCCTCCTTTTTTAGAAAGGGATTTACTGTGACAATTAACCACTTATAATCAACTCCTTTTCAATGAACACAAACAAAACCAATTCTTTGGGGGAATTTGGGCATTGTTTTTTCCAAACTACGTTCTGCTGTTCAGCAAAGTATTTTTCTGGTTCACAGAGACCTTTCAGGGGTTCTTTTTCAATCAAACCACATTAGTCTGGAAGGATTCTACAGGTTCTCATTTTCTGCGGAAACAAAAAAGAACCTCTTTTTCAAAGTAACATATCCTTAGATTCAAATTTTGGGGTCAAGAGTCCTTTAAAATATAAAGATTGGTTTAGCTTAGGAGCCTCCATAATCAAATGTCTTTCTGCAGTTAAAAGATTCAAAGAAAACAAAATAATATGCATAATTCAGACTTTTTATGTAGTTTTTATGTTTACATGGATTTTTACTCTATTACTTTTTAATGTTTATTTTATTATCTTATCCTTTAATCTATGAATGTCTGTACTCTTTCATATTGCTTTTACTGTCTCTTTAAAATCTTTGCTTTATTTTTTAAAACTATTTCTTTCTGTAACTTTCTATACTTAGTTTCCTTTTCTCTTAAGCTTACACATACTTTTAAAAACACACTATAATTTGTTCAGAGGTTTATTTCTATCTGAATCTGTCTTATTGTGTATCTGCAATCATTTTCTGACCAGGAGAGTTTATTAAGGTTAAGCGGGTATGTCTAGGACTACCCCTGCAGCTTTGTCTGTTGGCTTCACCCTGTTCAACATGGTGAAGGTATATTCACTACTTCTGTGAGCCATACTCACCAACACAGATCCAGGGGCACAGGAGGTCTATGTTGCCATTAAGCAACTTGTAGCACTTGGCTCAAAAATTCCATATAAGTGCTCTATAAACACACCTCCCAAAATAACAAGAGCCATTTGTACTACCAGCACTAACCTGGAAGTTGTCTCTTAAAGAAGCTGTGCCTCTGCTTGTGGCCATCAGACAGAGCCTTTCTAAAAAATAATGCAGCTACCAAGAAGTTGCACTTGGCCTGTATTTCTGTGGGTCTAGAAGCACTCTTTTATTTTTAAGATATTTTTAGGTCTTATGAGAATCCATGCCCTATACAGTGGATGCCATTTGTAAACAAAGACTGTGAATTCATTTCCTAGCTGCCACAATCCAAATACAACACTGGCTAATAGCTTAAGTATATTCTTATCTAGCTGTTGCATCTTAAATTAACCCATTTCTAATAATCTATGTATCACTATGAGGCTGTGGCCTACAGATAACATTCTGGTGTCTTTCTCCTTTGGTAGCTACATGTCATCTGCCTGTCTCCACCTTCTTTTCTCCTCTATTTCTGCTTGACTTTCCTGTCTTGCTATATTATGCCATGTCACAGGCCAAAGTAGCATCTTTATTTACCAATGGTAACAAACCATATTCACAGCATACAGAGGGGAATCCCACATCAAGAGACATTACTACCTATAGATGAAATGGTGACTTTAAAAAAAAAAGCTTGCTTCTCTTTCACATTTCTAGATGATTTTCATGTTCATTTTTTCCTCCTTAGGTAATCATTGGCTCATGTCAGTCATAATCCACTACCAAAGTGGAATGGCTCATGCTATTTTCTACTGAGCTAAAATCTTGCCCACTCCTGGTATCCTGGCAGATTCTGTTCAGTAATCATTTCCTGAGGACAGAGTGTGAGGTTTCCCAGGGAAGCAACATGGGAATGATTATCACCACCTATAAGTAGGCCAGGCTTAGACATTAACCCTAGTAGGTACTGGCCCGTGCTGAGAAGTGATGGTAAGTGTAGCTTGGGAGGCAGGCATTTTATGCTATATGCCCATCCTAGGTCTATATACCTTTAAGCTCAGTAGTTCAATTGACAAGCAACATATCTTTGCTTTTCCCACAGAGCACAGGCGGTTCCATGATATCTGAACATTTACATCCTCCCGAATATGTCAGGGATTCATCTGAGCATTTATTCTTTTTTCAGATTATGGTTGGCAGGAAGGTAAGAGGCAAACGTTAGTGGTATCAGGCCCTTGTACGTGCCAGAGGTCCCACACAGACAGAGCAATATCTCTCCTGCTATCTGCACAGCGTTGATACAATACGCTAGAAGCAATAACTCCAGATCAGCAGAAGGTGTGAATTCAGTAGCAACAACATGTGAGTATGAGTCTCAGAATATAACCTACTGTGTGTTAGATAAGTGGTCCAAGCCTCTCAGAAGGTGCCAGATTGCGGCTAAGATCAAAAGAATTTTCATTTTTCTATGTCGTTAGGATTGATTCAGAATGCTATGAGTGTATAATTTGTGGCCCACTGAACATAACTATTGTGATTCAATCAACACAAATAATTTATGTGTTTAACTTTTATTCCACCATGGCTACAGCTGTGTAATTACACAGGGGCAGAGACATAATCATCAGTTCCTTTTGGTTTTATGTCATAAAACCACATATATCAACAGCTAAGTTGGCCCAGTCATCCTACGCTTGCTCTTCCACATCCCCCCAGGTATATAAAGGAGCTAAGTATGAAATAGTTAAACTTTTGTCTGACAAACCTCATCGTTTATACTTGTGATGGAGAAATGTAACATCTCCAACTCAGTATCTCCTAACATGTGTGAGTGTAGTTGAGGATTTTCAGTATGTGTTATGTGCTGGTTTTGAGTCCAAGCTGTTGTGCTTGACACAGAAGCACCTGCTTACTTCAGTACTTCCTAGTCTCAATTTGTATGTTTTTTTTAAATTAATGTTTCTCAGAGTTACTATGGACTTCAAAAGGCAAAATTCTTTTGGTGATTCTGCATTTAGATTTGCTCTGTTTATTCCATACATCTACTCTACTTGTCCTTGTTTGAATTAAGTGTCAAAATGACACAGAATAATATGAACATTTCAGGGGTCATATCTCAAGGGAGTCATTATTTTAATCAAGTCAGTCTGCAGAATTGTTTGTGAAGTGTTTTCTTGGTTGTTCTGATGGAGGTATGTGGTTCAAGGCATCTGTGGGCATTGCCATCCAAATGAAGGTAGGGTAGTCTGGGTCATCTAAGTAAGCTAGGTAAGCTTGATTCAGGGGAAACAGAGATAGAAAAAGGAACACAGAGAGAAAGAGACAGAGAGAGTGACACACAGAGAGAAAGTCTGTAACTTTCCTCCTCAGTTCCTTCTCTAAGGTACCTGCCTTAAATTTTTATCTTGTCTTCACTCAGTGATGGATTTGACCTCAACGTGTCAGGGAAATAAGTCCTTTGCACCCTATGTTGCTGATATCAGACTGTTTACACAACAGAGGAATCAAAACTAGAACTATAGTTTTTATCTGAGAGCACAAAGCACGCATGCCTACTTGGATTATAGCAAATATTCTTCTTCCTCCTATGTAAAGCCATCAGCATTCTTTGTGCAAAGAGATTAACCAAGAGACAAACCAACCAAGTGCAAGTGCATCCCCTATTCTGATGTCCTCTCCTTTGACCTCTAAAGAAAATGACAAGACTTTTTGTAGCATGAGTCATAAAAACCCAGAGTTTGATATTGGGATTCAACTCCAAAACCAGAAAAGCAAGCAACTAGAGAAGTCTTACCTCTATGAAGACTGGGCAACCCCAAACTAACCATACAAAACCTCTCTCTCCTCAGATTTTATATTCCTTCTAGTACTGGGATTAAAGGTGTGAGACACCATTGGACTGGGATTAAATGTTTGAGACACCACCACCTGGGTTTTTTTTCTGCATTTATCTTGTGTAGCTCAGGGTGGCCTTCTACTCACAGAGAGATATCTGATTCTCTCTTCCAAATTCTCGGGTTAAAGTTGTATATCGCCTTTGCCTGACCTCTACCGGCTTTAGCTTTGCCTCTGTTCTTCAGGCAAGATTTACTTATCAAAATTCAAATGATATACTACTAGAGTTTTTCTATCTTATTTTGGAAGGTCTTCCCATCCTCTCAATATATAATATTTCTGTCTCTGGAAAAGAATTATCAGAAATTATAAAAAACCTCTTCCTAGATTCACTCGACACTGCCTGGAATAACAGAGATCATGATGGCTAGCTCTGCAATGTACTTGTGCCCAAGTGTCTGGCCATTTCACAGAATTTAAATCTCATTGCCATTTCTCTAGTAGCCACAGACACAAACTGTAGGTCTCCTACTGCTCCATAAGTGTAAGTGGCAACATAAGAACACAGAATCAACACTCAGAAAATTATTTTATTGTATATATATATATATATATATATATATATATATATATATACATATTTTTGTACCCTGTTCATCAGTTGAAGGCCATTTCAGTTGGTTCCATTTCCCAGCTTTTGTGAATAAAGAAGCAATGAACATGGCTGAGCAGGTACCTATAGTACCTATAGAGTAGGACATCACCTGCTTTGAGCCAATGCAAAATTGGTGTAATTTGGTCATGGGGTAGATTTGTTTTTAGTTTTGGCAGTGTTCTACAGCCTGCTTTCTAAAAGATATTACACCAATTTGGAACCCCACTAACAGTGCATAAGAAATCCTCTTTCTCTATATCCTAATCAGCATTTCATATGTTGTAGGCTACTAGCTATTCTTATGGGGGTAATATGAAATCTCAATATGGTTGCTAATCACCGTACTTCTCAAATAGCTGAGGATGATAAACAGTTCTGGAAATAGTTCGTACTCATATTTATTTATTTATTGAAAAAAAATTCTGCCTCCTCCCAGCCTCCCATTTTCCTCCCTCTCCTCCCAACCCCTCCCCCCACTTTTCTCCTCCTCCCTCTCCAGTCTAAAGAGCAGTCAGGGTTCCCTGCCCCATGGAAAATCCAAGGTCCTCCCCCCTCCATCCTGGTCTAGGAAGGTGAACATCCAAACTGGTTAGGTTCCCACAAAGCCAGAACATGAAGTAGGATCAAAACCCCGTGCCATTGTCCTTGGCTTCTCATTAGCCCTCATTGTCCGCCATGTTCAGAGAGTCCGGTTTTATACCTTGCTTTTTCAGTCACAGACCAGCTGGCCTTGGTAAGCTCCCAATATATCAGCCCCACGGTTTCAGTGGGTGAGTGCACCCCTTGTGGTCCTGACTTCCTTGCTCATGTTCTCCCTCCTTCTGCTCCTCATTGGGACCTTGGGAGCTCAGTCTGGTGCTCCAGTGTGGGTCTCTGTTTCTATTTCCATCCATCGCCAGATGAAGGTTCTATGATGATATGCAAGATATTCATAAGTATGGCTATAGGATAGGGTCATTTCAGTTTCCCTATACTCAGCTGCCCAAGGAACTAACTGGGGACATTGCCCAGGGCACCTGGGAGCCACTCTAGGTTCGAGACTCTTGCCAACACCAAGGTGGCTCCCTTAACTAAGATATGTGTTTCCCTGTTCCCTATCCAACCCTCCTATATCCCAATCATCCCATTTCTTCAAGTTCCCCCCATTTTCCCTTTCTCACTTTTCTCTCCCCCCTCCCCTTACCCCTATCCCGCCCCACCCCCAAGAACCCAGTTATCCTGGAAAATTTTGTTTTCTCCATTTATAGTGAACAAAAGCTTGGCTGGGTATAGTAGTATGGTCTTGCACCCTACTCCAGAAGAATTAGAAGAAATCAACTCAAAAGTGAATTATATGAAAATAATAGAAGACTTTAAACAGGAGGTGAAAAACTGCCATAAACCATTAGAGATTACAAACAAAAAGGTAGAGGAAATGAATAAATCACTCAAAGATACCCAAGAAAGCCAAGAGAAACAAGAAAAAGCAATGAAACAGATAAGGGAAGCGGTTCAAGACTTGAAGAATGAAATGGAAGTAATGGAGAAAACATAAACGAGGGAAGGATGGAGATGGAAAATCTGGGTAAATGAACAGGAACTACAGAGACAAGTACTACCAACAGATTACAAGAGATGGAAGAAAGAATGTCAGACACTGAAGATACCTTAGAGAAAATAAACACACTGATCAAAGAAAACAGCAAAACCAACAAATTCTCATCACAAAACATTCAGGAAATCTCTGACACAATAAAAAGATCAAACCTAAGAATAATTGGGATAGAAGAAGGAGAAGTATAGCTCAATGGTCCAGAAAATATATTTAATAAAATTATAGAAGAAAACTTTCCCAACCTAAAGAAAGATATTCCTTTGAAGGTTCAAGAAGCATACAGAACACCGAATAGACTGGACCAAAAAAAAAATCTCCTCACCATATAATAACCTTGAATTTTCTTAATGCTAATGAGAAAGGAACAACAGCAGAAGAAAGACAATGGATAATGAAAAAGTCTGCTGAACTAAATCAACCGATTTATTTCACAGATGTGCTGACCTCTCAATGGAAGCCAGGAGATGTGCTACATTGGGGAAGGGGTTTTGCTCTTGTTTCCACAGGAGAAGAAAAATTGTGGATACCATCAAAATTAATAAAGTTTAGATTTGAAGAGGAGAAATCTCTTGGAAAGTATAAATAATAGCTCATCCACAATGATGATATTTATACAAGTGGTACGAAAAATATAGAATGGTGTTGTGGGAGCTGTGGGTTGTGTTCCTGCAACCCCAGCTCCTGGTCACCTGACTAGCTTATGCCCCAAAATAACAACACACAAACTGTATTCTTTTAAACACTGGTGGGCCCATTATATCCAGCCTCTTCTTGGCTAACTCTCGCACCTAAACTAGTCCATTTCTAATAATGTGTGTAGCACCCCAAGGTGCACTTACCGGGAAAGATTCAGCATGTCTGACCTGGTGGCTTGCTTCATTGCATCTGCCTCAGAGAGCAGAGCTATCACGTCTGCCCAAGAGAGGGGAGCATGGCATCTGAGCTCACTTTCTCTTCCTCCCAGCATTCTGTTCTGTTTACTCTACCCTCCTATGTTCTAACCAATAAAATAGGCCAAGGCAGTTTCTTTATTATCCAATGATCTTCCTCCATCATTTCCCCTTTTTCTGTTTAAACAAAAAAAGTAATTTTTACTTGATAACTGTTTTGTTATATGTAATTTTGCTATGTTAAAGCCTTCTTTTTTTGTTTAGAAAGAAAATGGGGAAATGATGTGGGAGTGTCATATATCAATCTGTTGATTACATTGGTTAAGTAATAAAGAAACTGCTTTGCCCTGATTGGTTAGAACATAGGTAGGTGGAGTAAACAGAACAGAATGCTGGGAGGAAGAGGAAGAAAGCTCAGAGGCCATGCTCCTCTCTCTTAGGCAGATGTAATAGATGAAGCTCTGACCCAGGATGGATGTAAGATAGAATCTTCCTGGTTAGCACACCTGGGGGTGCTACACACATTATTAGAAATGGGCTAGTCCAGGTGCAAGAGTTAGCCAAGAAGAGGCTAGATATAATGGGCCAAGCAGTGTTTAAAAGAATACAGTTTTTGTGTTGTTATTTCTGGTGTAAAGCTAGCTGTGTGTGAGCTGGGCAGGACAAAAAGCAGGCCCGCAGCTTCTACAACAGAATGGGGGCAGGGTTCTCTTCTAATCTCTGCAGGAAAACACTCATCTTCAAAAAATTCAAGGGACCATGGATGTTTGAATACTGACAGATGGAAACTATTTACAACCCAATAAGAATTGGCAAGAAAATCAAACAGGTCTCATAAGTAAAATTATTCTACTCTTAAATTTAAATATGTATTAATGTGCATTTATTTATAAATATATAGAGCTGGTTTTGAAGTTGGACTCTGGCTCAGTCCCTCTCCAATTCCAAGCCTGTTGGTAAGAGAAAAACCCAGAGTTTCTGGAGTTTCTGTCTCATGTCAAGAGCCATGATATGGGACAGAAAGAAATATGAGTGTAGAAAACATCTTTGCTTTTCTTCATATCTATCATACTTTTCATTGAATATCTCTATCATGCCTTTCATTAAATATATATATATATATATGTCTATATGATTAATGTTTAAGTTTTTCACAATGAACAACGAGTTTTTCCTGAAGTGACATTTGAAGTTTCCAGGAAGAAGATGGGGGTCCCATAACAACAACTCCACCTGGTTGATATGATGACATGATACTGATAACAGTACTACAAGACGTTTTGGGTACCAGCTGCACAAGATGGTTCCAACTTGGTTAGCTGAAATGGTGCACATCTTGTACAACATTCTGGCCAGACCTCCATAAAATACTCAGAGACTATTTGCAATTTTAAAAGACATTAATCTTGAAATTTAACCATCATTTTACTTTCACAGGATCCCCCGGAAAGAACGTCACCCCCATGACAGCTGGAAGTAATTCTAGAGGACAATGTCCCCTCTCCCAGTAAAGTTTGCCCTTGGGTTTAGGACCATCATTTAGGGGTTGATTATAATTAGTATATGGTTGAGGGTTGGGGGAGGAATTTTATAAGCTCAGTGATCTTTAAAAAAAAGGGATAATGGGATAATAGATTGTTATTTGTTGGTACTTGTGAGTTATTGTTTTGAGATAAATATATTGGTATCGATTCTTATATAGATACAAAGTTAAATTAAATTGACTATTGTATGCATGCATGTTTCTACCTCTGTTTAAAACATTTTTTAGGTATTGACATATATTGTATTGATATATATATATATATAGTATATATTTACATTATTGCAGCGTACATTTCTACCTCTGATTAAGATACTTATATATTGTTTGTGTATTGATATATATTTACCATATTGCAATGTATATTTGTACAGTGTTTATATTTGGAGGTCATTATCCTCATTTGTTACACAGTTGTTTATTATCTTAGTCTTTAAGTTAGATAGATATTGAGAATTATATAGATCAATAGTCATCTATGTTTGTCATTTATAATTAGACTAATCAGGTTCTTTAGATACATAGAGATTATACTCAGTATAGATAGGTAATCTTCAACCTCTTCAAAGAGATGCAGAAAATGGCCTTTAATCTAACTCAGAGTTTCATGATAGTGAGACACAATTGCTCCTGGCAGCACTGATCTATTCCCGAGAGAATGTTGAGCACCAAAGACACTCCACCTGGAGCCTTTCCTTTTGGCAGAACTGGCCTTTTGGCAAAGAAAAGCCCATACCTCAACCACTGACAGAGATACAGAGTGTGCATCAATGGATTAAACAGGACTGTCATATCCTGCCAAGACAGGGTAAGATAGTTTTGAAAAGTTGCTTGCCTTTGAAAATGGTATGTCAGTTATATTAGGCCTTAGCCAAAGTTGGTTGCTTCAATGCTGCAAACATGACTTTGGGTGATTGCCCAGGTAGGTACTTGTCTCTGATTTGTTGCATGTTTTGGAAGTTGTTTTACTGAACTTCCTAATTACCCAGGTAACATTATTTCCCCTCTCAGATCTTCGATGGGGTTGAAGACTATATAAATGTAGTTACTTTTCTTTCATGTCTCGGCCAAGTTATTTATTATACAAGACCTAAGCTAGTTAGAATAGGATATTTGTATTTATTGTATATAATTTCGTAGTAGGTTTAGAACTCTCTTACTAAAACAAAAGGGGGAGGTGTTGCGGGAGGTCATTCCGCTCCTCCAGCCAATAGCCGCTGAGATACCAGCCCATTGGGGCATGGTCTCTCTCCCTTTAAAAAAATGGTTACTTCCCTCTCCTTTCTCTCTTACTTCCTGCTCCGCTTCCGGTGACCAGACTCCCTTCCTGATTGCGTAGAGGGCTGTTGTCTGGGACGGTGATCTGTAAGTTTTTTCCCCTTTAAATAAATAACCATTCTATTAATTATAATTCCAAACTGGTGTGGGATTGTTTGTGACTTACGTCTTCGCCTTCAAGGCAGGAGTGGGAGGAATCAACTTCCTCCTTCCCAGAATTCTGCTGTTCTCATTACATCATTTCTGCTTCCAGTCTGGTTTTCCTGCCTATACATGCTGCCTGGCCAATCAGCATTTTTTAAAACATGATTGCCAGATTACAGACAATTCTCCCGCACAACAAAATCTAACACCCCTTCATAATAAAAGTCTTGGAAAGATCAGCAATACAAGGAACATATCTAAACACAATAATAGCAATACACAGCAAGCTAACAGCCAACATAATATTAAATGGAGAGAAACTGAAAGTGATTCCACTAAAGTTAGGAACAAAAAAGGTTTTCCGCTCTCTCCATATTTATTTAATATAGTTCTTGAAGTTCTATCTAGAGCTCTAAGGCAATAAAAGGGTGATAAAAGGGATAGAAATTGGAAAGAAATCAAACTCTCACTATTTACAGATGGTATGATTATATACATAAATGATACCAAAATATCCTTAAAGGAACTCCTACAGCCTATGAATACTTTTAGTCAAGTGGCAGAATACAAGATCAATTAAAAAGATCTGTAGCCCTCCTATATACAAATGATAAAGAAGCTGAAAAAGAACCAGAGAAACATCACCTTTTACAATAGCCACAAATAACATAAAATATTTTGGTTAACACTAACAAAAAAAGTGAAAGACTTGTTTGACAATAACTTTCAGTCTTTGAATAAAGAATTTGAAGAAGATACCAGTAAATGGAAGATTTTCTGGATCTTGGATAGATAGGGTCAACATAGTAAAAATGACAATCCTACCAAAAGCAATCTATAAATTCAATGCAATCCCCATCAAAATCTCAACACAATTCTTCACAGACCTTGAGAAAAATAATGAACTTCATAAGGAAAAACAAAAAAACCCAGGATAACTAAAGCAATCCTGTACAATAAAGGAATGTCTGGAGGCACCAACATCCCTGACATCAAGCTCTACTATAGAGCTAAAGTAATGAAAACAGCCTGGTATTGCCATGAAAGCAGACAGATTGACAAATGGAGTGGTATCAAAGACCCAGATATTAATCAACATACCTGTGAACACCCAATTTTTGACAAAGAAGCTAAAATTACACAAAAGAAAAAATAAAGTATCTTCAAGAAATGATGGTAGCATAACTGAATGTCAACATGTAGAAGAGTGCAAATAAATCCATATCTACCTCCATGCACTAAAGTCAAGTCCAAATGGATTACAGACATCACTATAAATTTGACCACACTGTACCTGACAGAAGAAAAAATGAGAAGTACTGTTCAATGCATGGGCATAGGGAACCATTTCCTAAATATAACCCTGGTAGCACAGATTTTGGAAGCAGCAATAAACAAATTGAACACTCTGAAACTGAGAAGCTTGTGTAAAGCAAAGAGACAAAAAGGCAGCCTACTGAATGGAAGAAGATCTTCACTAACTCCACATCAAAGAAAGAACTATTCTCCAAAATATATAATGAACTCAATAAATTAGACATCATAATACCAAATAATTTAATTAAAATGGGGTACTGAACTAAATAGAGAATTCTGAACAGAAGTATCTAAAATCACTGAAAGATGCATAAGTAAAAGTTCAGTATTCTTAGCCATCAGGGAAATGCAAATTAGAAAAACTCTGAGATACCATCTTATACCTTTCAGAATTTCTATGATCAAAGACAACAGAGTAAAAGGAATACTCCCTCATCGCTGGTGGAATGCAAATTTGTACAACCACTCTGGAAACCAGTTTGGCAGTTTCTCAGAAATTTGTGAATCAACTTAGCTAAAGACCCAGTCATACCATTCTTGGGCATATACCCAAAGGATGCTCAATCATACTACATTTGTTCAACTATGTTCATAGTAGCATTATTTGTAATAGCCAGAATTTGTAAAAAACCTACATGCCTCTCAACTGAAGAATGGATTAAAAAATGTGGTACATTTACACAATTGGGTAATACTCAGCAGTAAAAACACAATAACATCTTGAAATTTGCATGGGAGTGGATGGAACAGGAAAAAAAGCCAACCTGAGTGGAATGAACCAAACTCAGAAAGATGAGCATGATGTGTACTCACTCATAAGTGGATACAAGCTGTAAAATAAAGGGTAACAAGCTTATAGTCCAAGACCCCAGAGTAACTAATTAACAAGAAGAACCCTAAGAGAAACATATATAGATTCCACTGGGAAGGGGAAATAGACAAGATCTTCTGAGAAAAGTGGGAGTAGAGGGTGGGTGGTGAAGAAGGGCAGAATTGGAGGAGGAAGGGAGAAAGGGGAGGGAGGAGAAAAACTTGAGTAAATGGGATAGTGGAGATGGGTGAAGGATAGAGACATAGAGCAAGGAAAAAGATATTTTTATGAAGTAATCCATTATTGGGCCAGAAATAAACCTGGCACAAGAGAAATTCCCAGGAATCCACAATGATGATACCAGCTAAGGCCACAAGCAATAGTAGAGAGTGTGTCCAAACTGCCTTGCCCTATAATGGAACAGATGAGTATCTTAACTGTCACCATAGAATCCAGCAAATGATGGACACAGATTCAGAGATTTACAGACAAACACTGTTTCAAGCTCCAGGAATCCTCTTGAAAAAAGAGAGGATGAATTGTATGAGCCAGAGTCATGATGAAGGAACCCACAGAAATACTTGACCTAATCTGGGGAGAACATTGACTGTAGACTAAAAGTTAGAAAGCCTGCATGGGACTAACCTAGGCCTTTTCCATGCTTATAACAGTTGTATAGCTTGGTCTGTTTGTAAGTCTCCTAGAAGTGAGCCACTTAGATGACTTCTTTGAATCTGTTTGCCATTCTGAACAACTACTGGAAATTACCTCAATTATGCAGGGGGTCAAGCTTGGTCCTAACACAACTTGATGTGACATACTGTTGGAGAAAACAAATAAAATGGTCTCACACTGATGGAGGAAGGTCATTGGTTAAATAATAAAGAAACTGCTTGGCCCTGATAGGTAAAAACATAGGTGGGAGGAGTAAACAGAACAGAATGCTGGGAGGAAGAGGAAGTGAGCTCAGATGCCATGTTCCCCTCTCCCGGGCAGACTTGATGAAGCAAGCCGCCAAGTCAGACATACTGAATCTTTCCCGGTAAGACTGGTACTACACAGATTACTAAAAATGGGTTAGGCAAAATATGAGAATTAGCCCGTAAGAGGCTAGAGCTAGTGGGCCAAGCAGTGTTTAAAAGAATACAGTTTGTGTGTTGTTATTTCTGGGTATAAGCTAGCCAGGCGACCAGGAGCTGGGGCGGCAGGAACACAGCCTGTAGCTCCTACTACATCACACTAGTTCAGAATTGAGCATGATAAAGGGTTTTTTATTTAGGGGGACTTACAGATCATAGTCCTCTGCATGAGCACGTAACAGGAACTGAATTGTAAGAAGGTGCACCATTTCCACAGCTGGTACCCCCAAACCAGTCTCATAATAGTGCTATCAGCATCATGATGTCATTTCAACCAGGTGGTGTCATTGTTGTGGGTCTCCATCTTCTGCCTGGAAGCTTCAAAGATTACTGCAGGGAAAATCTACTGTTCATTGTGAAAATTTGAGCATTATTCATATAGACATATTCAATGAAAGATACAATATAAACAAATGGGCATGCCTTTATTAGAAATGAATATAGTGGCAACTGGCGGTATCAATATAGTTGTAGTTACCTGCGACACCTGAAATTTCTCTAGAGGATGTACAGGATTAATGTCTAACTGTTTATTGTTTTAAACTATATGTTTCCTTGACTTCTATGGGAACATAGAGAAACACAAAGTGGGCTGAATTAAACAAAGTGAAACAGAGGGAGGGTCTCAGTTTCTCATGAACTGCAAGGCCCATAGAGCTTGAGGAGCCACGGACTATAATCTGAAAAATTCAGGATGCAGGCTTCTGTAGGCAAGTAAATAAGGACAACTCCATGGTTTCCCAAACAATTCCCTTCATACTCTTAGATTATTCTAATATTCATTTCTTATCTTTTGTGGTCCTGTGGCTCATTTTGCTTTCTATCAAACACATGGAAACATTGGGCAAAAATATGCTTCCTCATGGTTAGGTGAATGCCAGTCCAACTGCTTGTCTATTGTATAAAATTTCTTTACATGCATGAAGTATTGAGGGGATTTTGTGTTGTTGTAATACGAGTGGCAGGGTTGTGTCCCTGGCACCCAGCCACCCACATGGCTAGCTTATGCCCTGAAATAACAGCACACAAACTGTATTCTGAGCTCCCAAGGTCCCAATGGGGAGCAGAAGGAGGGAGAACATGAGCAAGGAAGTTGGGACCACAAGGGGTGCACCCACCCACTGAGATGGTGGGGCTGATCTAGTAGGAGCTCACCAAGGCCAGCTGGACTGTGACTGAAGAGGCATGAGATAAGACTGGACTCTTTGAACATGGCAGACAATGAGGGCTGATGAGAAGCCAGAGACAATGGCAAGGGGTTTTGATCCTACTTTATGTTCTGGCTTTGTGGGAGCCTAGCCAGTTTGGATGTTCACCTTCCTAGACCTGGATGGAGGGGCAGGGACCTTGGAGTTTCCACAGGGCAGGGAACCCTGACTGCTCTTCGTATTGGAGAGGGAGGGGGAGAGGGGTGGGGGGAGGGGGAGAGGAGTGGGAGGAGGGGGAGGGAAATGGAAGGCTGGGAGGAGGCGGGCATTTCTTTTTTTTCTTTCAATAAAAAAAAAAGAAAAAAATACTGTCTGGCCCATTATTGGCTAGCTCTTACATATTGACTTAACCCATTTCTAATAATCTGTGTAGAGCACGAGCTGGCTTACCAGGAATGATCTTAACCTGTGTCTGCCTGGAGTGGGAGAATCATGGCGACTCGACTCAGCTTCTTTCTCCCAGCATCTTGTTCTGTTTACTCCGCCTACCTAAGGGTTGGCCTATCAATGGGCCTAGGCAGTTTCTTTATTAATAAGAAATCACTCCCACATCATTGTGTGTTCTTCTTAAGGAAGGTCAATGTGATGACTTATTATGTTTATTCTTAAAGAGAAAAGCCTTGGATGGCTCTGGCCCAGGCTGGGCTATAAGTACAGCTAGAGGGACACAGCCCTCCATGGTGCAAGGTAGGCAGGGAGTGGGCCTATTAGAACCAGAACAGACAATAGGGATCTGAATCCAAGATTCTTGGTCTGTACATTCAAACTTTGCTGGTAAGTTCACACATGACAAAAACTGTTTCTCACACAGAGCACAGGAGGATCACCATCTCTGAGCACTCAGGTCCTCCTGCACCTGACTATGATTTTTTTTTTCTGCTTGGTTCTCTAAGAACATAGATTGAAGGAGGAGTTTTAAAAGACCAATGCTGGTTACTAAAAGGCCTTTGCAAAGATCAAGGATTCCAGAGGAGGCATCTTCTATATGGTGTCTGCACGGTACTGCTGCCTGAGGCCAATACCACAACTGGCCATTCTAACCTCACGGAGATTGATGATGGTATGAACCTAAGATTCAGAATACAAGCTAGCTGTCAGTGTAAAATGGTCAAAGTCTGCAAAAGGTGATACCATGAACCTGTCAGAGGGCAACTGTACTCTCATTTATTCAGTGTCACAACTGACAGAGGACCCTGTGAGTATGTAATCTGGCAATGACTGACTGCCACCTGAAGTGACCCATTCAACCTGAATGCTACCTGTGAGTAATTTCTGTTGCAACATGACTATAAGTGCCTCCATATAGAGGTCTGGAGCTGGAATGTTTGTGACATTCACCCATTCCACAGATGCCTTGGTTGATCAAGTTGCCCTGGTCTAGACCAAGCACGTGTAGCAAGGACCAAGGTCACAAGAGGTACAATGGGGTGAAAGGACTTCTGCCTAGAGCGACTCAGGGTGATGGACACAGGGCATATCTCAGACTCAGCTCAGTGTACTCTTGATGACACAGTGGGTATACATTATACATTGTACTCATGATGGATCAGGTGCTTATGAATGCTACATAAGAAATCTTCTACTACAATCTGTACCCAATCTCTGGTTGGCACCTCCTTATCTAAGGTTACACTATAAATCAAAAAGTTGTTATTTTGTAGCATGAATTCTAATTGGTCTTAATAATAAAAGCTCAGAGTCAGCTAACAGAGGGTGAAAGCTGAAGGATCAGAGAAGCAGAGTGGCCAGTCACCAGAGTTCTTACTTCTAATGATCACCAAAGGGGTGGTCCTGTGTCTACATATCCTTAGACTGCCTCAGACTGCATCCATCTCTATAAATCCTCAGACTGCCTGGGTTCCTGTGTCCTCCTGCCTTATATTAATATCTCTACCCAGCTACATCATTCCTGTCTCCACCTCTGTAGTGTTGGGATTAAAGGTATGTGATCCCAAGTGCTGGGATCACCTTTGCGTGATCTCTGTTTCTCTTTTATACAGATTTATCTCATGTAACACAAGGTGGCCTTGAACTCACAAAGATCTGTATAGCATTGTCTCCCAAGTGCTGGGATTAAAGATGTATGCCACCACTGCCTGGCCTCTATGGATAACTAATGGCTTAGCTCTGCACTCTGATCTTCATGCAAGCTTTATATGTTATAGTATATAAAAATACCACCACACTATTTTCTTCTCTATACCCAAATTTTTCCTTCCCAATGCTGACATTATATTTGGTTTTATTGTTTGTTCCAGATAGTTTGAATGTCCCAATCATGTTCCCCTCAGATAGTCATTTTCATCTAGGGGCAAACCTCTACATCTCATGCCACACATCAACTAACCAACATACATAAAACTCTTGACTTATCAATGGGAAATAAGAAACCCCAGTAATCCTCCAAAAGTCTCTTTATCTAAAATGTAACTACCAATCCTGTATCTTCCTTGTCTAGAACATTTTGGCATCAACAGGGACAAAGCCTTGGTTTATGGGTAGATATAGAAATTAATTCACAGCTTGTCTCAAGGGGCAGAAACAAATCTCAATCTTCTTATGAGAGTCCACATCTATTTTTGTCCTCCTCTCTTTGAATCTCTGATTTCTCCTGGGTGACTCTTGATTGGTCTGGAGATGTGAGGGGGTGAGCTCCTTCCAGGTATGAGGAAATTCCCAGGTAAGGAGACTTTACTTAAGGTCAAGTAGATGCTTCTTTCTGTCACTCATTCCTTCCTTCCCCCTGTTTGCTAACATGATTTCTATGACCCAGAAAGAACACTCAGAACTTTGAGCCATGTTCATGTTTCTTTACCCCAAATTCTCCCAGATCCTGTCTTGTCTCATCTGGTAATTGGCTTCTGCTCTGAATCCAATGGAGCCAGAAGAGGCAGGTGATGAACAAGGATAGGAGGCCAGTCCTGAGTCAGGATGAAACAAATGTTTTAGTGATGCTGTTTCACTTACTCTTCACAGTGTCTATGGTGGATATCAGAGTGCCCCTGGTTCAGAATCTGGAAGGAAGGAAAAGCAAAATACAGGGTAGATGTTCTTGAGCTGTGTGCTGCTTCTTAGGATCCAGCTGTGTGGTGCAGTGGACACCAACACATGTGAGGACCACAGCAAACAGAGGGCCACTCAATTGGAGAATGAGGAACTTCCTTGGAAATCTCCCTATGGAGGAGGAGGACTTAACTCTTTACAACAGAATCCTAGTTATCATCAACTGTTATCTTGACACAGCCCAAAATCAAGTGGGTGGAAACCAGAGTCTCATTGGAGTAATTCCTTATTAGTTCAGTCTGTGGACATGTTTGTGAGGGATTGCCTTATCTTGATGTAGGAGCACCCAAGCCATTATGGGCAGCACAATTCCTAGGTAGAAGATTCTTGGTTTTACAAGAAAGCTATCTCAGAGTGAGCAATAGAGGAGGCCAGCGAATAAGCCAACAATTATCGTGTTTTCTGCCTTGACTTCCATCAGTGCTAAGAAATGACTGAGTCCAAGAAGAAAAATGGACCCTTCTCTCTCTCCTAAGCTGCTTTTACTCATGATATTTTTATCATAGCAAGAAAAAACTAGGACTTTTATAAGGAGGAGCAGACAACACATCCATTTGAATCAATGGTCTCTGTACTCAAAATCAGATCCCCTCAGCACTCTATATGCAAAGAGAAGGACAGACTTAGATCCCAAAGATGAACTAAAAAGTTCATTGCAGCCACTAAGTTAGTGTCTTCTCCTTTGAGTCTCAAGAGAAATGTCCTAGGACTCTTCTCTGAAATTTTCTTAGCATAAAGCTCCTCCAGAGGGTGCCTGTTCTCTGGATACAGAGTGATTCTATTTTAGTACAGGGCTTTGCAGGAAAAACCTGAGGTCCTTTATAGACAAACAATACATAGAATTAGAGTCCTGAAGAACACAGTGAACAGGATGACAGGCCCTCCATACACTTGTGCTGAAGGTATCAGGTCACTTCACATTTGAATTGTTGACAATCCATGCTATAGCCCCACACATTAGATTTCAGTTCTCCCATAGATGTTCAGGGAGAGATATCAAGACACATGCTCAACACTTAGAAAATGTTTCTCTGAGCTATAACCTTGCCTAGCAGACTGAATTTCATATCTGTCCCTACTAACATAAAGCTCTCTCCCAAGACCCTACTCTCACCTATAGGATGCTTCTTGTATCTGAAATCATCTTTCTGCAAAGCAACCTTAAAGCCCCATCCCTCCTGGCATCTCTCTAAGGGAAGACAGGATTCCCACTGGAGAATTACCTAGACAAAGACCATAGGAGGCTCAGGAAAATTGGAGAGGACATTGACTTACCTAATATACAGTTCAGTCAACACATAATGCTGAAAGTAGGCTTGAAGTTCTTTATAGAAAGAGGGAGCCCACAGTCTTTTCAATGACACACAAGTCACATCTTCTACAACACTGAGGACATGAAACTCATAAACTTCTCCCAGGACTCTGTTCTAGATCAAGAATTTGATTGGCGAAATTATTAATAAAGGCTTGCTCTTAATCCCTTGTCATCATTCAGCTGGTCCCTTTCCATCCCTCAGAGACATTTCTGTCACCTTTCTTACAGGAGCAAATCCCACCTTCCCAGAGCACTGAGAACAGTGCACATTGGGTATTTATCAAGGCCTCTCTGTCAAAAAGACACATAGGCTAGATAGAGGCTCCCTCTTTGGTTCACACAGACCCAAGGCCATGACACAGCAGATTTCAGACTTGGGATGAGCTACTGTTCTCTGAGGGCATGGGGATGTTTATCAGCATTGTTGCTAATGTGTTTCTTGGAGGTGAAACATAAAGAGAGAACAGTTGAAAGGGATGTGGGGCAGCACTGAGAGTGGAAGGAACAGAGCAATGCCTTAGACTCAGATCTCACCACCTGAAACCCACTTGATTATGTGAATTTCTATTTCCTGAGAGGAAGTTCAGATCAGAGGGAGGAAGAAGAGCAGAGGCTGGAGTTGGGCTGTAACCGAAGCTCTTCTCCTCAGAAGGAGAGAGGCACAGTGAGAAAAGAGATGGAGATGTTCTCTGTGCTTCCCTGTAAGTGGTGTACCCCATGGCAGGGGCTCCTGTTCACAGGTAAGGATACCAGCTCTCTGGGAAATTAGTGAATTCTTGTAGTCTATAAAGAAAACGGAATTCTGAGAGAAGAGTCAAGATTTTTGGAGTCATGTTCTCTCTCCTTCTTCTCCTCATTTGGACCTTCAGAACTCAGTCAGGTGCTCCAGTGTGGGTTTCTGTCTCTATCTCCATCCATCGCCAGATGAAGGTTCTATGGTGATATGCAAGATATTCATCAGTATGGCTATAGGACAGGGTCATTTCAGGTTCCCTCTCCTCAGTTGCCCAAGGAAGTAACTGGGGACATCTCCCTGGACACCTGCGAACCCCTCTAGAGTCAAGTCTCTTGCCAACCCTAAGATGGCTCCCTTAATTAGGATATATACTTCCCTGCTCCCATATCCACCCTTCCTTTATCCCAAACATTCCATTTCCCAAAGCTCTCCCCATCCTCCCCTTCTCATTTTTCTCTCTCCATTTCCCCTTACACCCATCCCACCCTACCCTCGAGTTCCCAATTTTTGCCCGGCAATCTTGCCTACTTCCAATATCCGGGAGGATGACTATATGGTTTTTTTTTTTTTTTTTTTTTTTTAGTTCACCTTCTTATTTAGCTTCTCTAGGATCACAAATTATAGGCTCAATGGACCACGAAGGGTGCACCCACCCACTGAGACAGTGGGGCTGATCGATTGGGAGCTCACTAAGGCCAGCTGGATTGGGACTGAAAAAGCATGGGATAAAACTGGACTCTCTGAACATGGAGGACAACGAGGGCTGATGAGGAGCCAAGGACAATGGCACTGGGTTTTGATCCTACTGCATGAACTGGATTTGTGTGAGCCTAGCCTGTTTGGATGCTCACCTTCCTAGACCAGGATGGAGGGGGGAGGACCTTGGACTTTCCTCAGGGCAGGGAACCCTGACTGCTCTTCAGACTGAAGAGGGAGGGGGAAAGAAGTGGGCAGAGGGGGAGAGGAGTAGGGGGAGAGGGAGAGGAGTTGGGGGAGGGAGAGAGAAATGGGAGGTGTGGAGGAGGTGGGAATTTTTTCCATAAAAAAATGAAATATAAAAAAAGATTTCTGTAGTCATAGGACAAAAATACAGTGAGGGAGAGAAGTTCAGCTACTTGTAGCTATCTGTGGACAGGAGGTGATAAATGATAAAAGCCTCATCTACTCCCTATTCAAAGTCAAACACATTGGCTGCCATTTCTGAAGCCTGGTGTTCCCTATCATGACAGGGTGACTCTCCAAATAGAAATTAGACAGGGGTGGGTCACTAAGACAAGTTAATCTGTGGAGACATGAGAATCTGAATTCAGTCTTCAGCTCATACTTGGTAGATGGAGAAAACAAACTCCTTCTGGCCTTTTTATGCCTTAAAATATTTCGGAGCATGAATGTGCTCATACACACACTGAGAAGTATGCCTTCACAAGTACACACATACAATACATAAATAAATGTAAAACCATTTAAGTCACACTGGAGTATATTTTTTCTTGTTGCCTACAAATCTGGAGCTATGTAGGTAAATTTTTTTCTCCTGCTCTCCTTTTCTCCATTACTCAATTCCTCTCTTCATCCATCACTCCTCCCTTAATCCATTCCTTTCTTATTTTCTTCCTGCCTACATTCTGCTTTTCCTTCCATCCTTCCATGCTTGTTTCCTTCCTTCTTTCCATTATCCACTGGTATCTAAGTCTTTTCATAGAACTGAACCTCCAAAAAGATCAGAGTAATCTCTGTCCTCACAAAGTCCTGATTCTAGTGAATCTGACATCAGCTTATATAGAAAATGATTTCAGGGTTTGACTGATACCACAAAGTATACAGAAATAAAATGTAAAAAGTGATTATTTTCTAGAGGAAGAAGTCAGAGAGGCTTCCTCACACCAATTCAGGGCAATGGTAAATGGAAAGCCAGCCATACACCTGATCAGAGAATTACTTAAAGATGAATTTCAATCAGAGGTTCTGAGGTCATGGAGGTCAAGCTGCTCATGTGTGAAGGAGGGTACAGAAACCCCTACTCACACACCTAGGCTGAGTTATGATGTCAGCTGTTCAATATTGATTGTTTTTCTCTTTTCCCTTTTAGCCTACCTTTTAACCTGTTGGCACCTGCCCACCACTGTCCAAGTCATTGTTGATTTAGTGCCACCCCATGTTGTTGAAGGAGAAGATGTCCTTCTTCGTGTCCGCAATCTGCCAAAAGATCTTGTAGCCTTTGTCTGGCACAAAGGGGCGACAAAGATGGACCTCGGAATTGTACCTTATTCACGGACCACTAATTCAAACATCACGGGGCCTGGACACAGTGGTAGAGAGATAGTGTACAGAAATGGATCTCTGCGCCTCCAAAATGTCACCCAGAAGGACACAGGATTCTACACACTACGATCCTTAAATAGGCATAAAGGAATTGTATCAACAACATCTATATACCTGCATGTATACTGTAAGTGATTCTATGTGAACTATCAGTGCTGGGTGGGTTCCTTCCACTGGATACACACAGGATGGTGGCCTGTGCCTACCTCCCCTCTACATCGTGTCCCCATCTTTGTATTTTGGCATTTAGTGTGTGACTTGCAGTGCAGACTTTCCTTTTTTGGTGGTTAGAGACACAGGATACAGCAGAGAGCAACTCCAGGGTCAGCTGCTACTTTCTTTGGTCAAAAGGATACTCATTAGTTTTGATAACCTGACTGGAACTACAAAAGGAACAGAACAATAACAAAAAGAGTAAAAGCATGAAGAAGCAGGATCTGTAGTGGAAGAGGTCATGAAGACATCATGACAAAGCCATCCTACTGTAAATTTGAGCAGAGATCTGACAGCAGTGAAATAGCAACATATAAATGCAGGGACACAAATTAGAATGATAAGATACTTACCTACACAGCTAGATGGATCAATGAACACACCTGTTCAGGATATAGGGCTTTATCTCACCAAAATGCAAAGTTCTTCCTATTGATGGATCTCTCTCTCTCTCCACTTCTAGCCTTCCTTTGGACCTGTGGACCCCTTTCCACCTCTGCCCAAGTCACTATTGAATCAGTGCCCCCCATAATTGCTGAGGGGGGGAAGCGTTCTTCTACTCATTCACAATCTCCCAGAGAATATTCGATCCCTTTTCTGGTACAAGGGGATGATTGTGTCCAATGATCTTGAGGTTCAAGACACATAATAACCATGAATTCAAGTGTGCTGGGTCCTGCACACAGTGGTCGAGAGACAGTATACAGCAATGGATCCCTTCTGCTCCACAATGTCACCTGGAAGGATGATGGATTATATACCCTATGAACTCTAAGTACAGATATAATAGAATTAGCACATGTGCAACTGCAGGTGAACAGTAAGTGATTCTCTGTGATCATTCAGTGCAGGGCGGGGCTTAGACACATAGGATTATGATGCCTGTCCTGTACCTCCCTTCCCTCTGCACTGTGTCTCAGTGTTGGTATTTGAGCACTAAATGCATGACACATGTTAGAGAAAAATGATCATATGTCATACTGTATCTTCTAACTATACCCCACACAAGTCAAAAAAGACCTTGCTGGAAAATAATTTAGCCTAAGAAGTCAGAGTTAGCCCAGTCTCTTGGGGGAATGTAGAAAAGGGAGCCCTGAACTCTGTCATCTTTCCAAGGCTGGACTACTGTGAGAGAGGAATGTTTTGCTAGGACTCAAACCTTACTTTCTTGTATAACTGATAGGGAACAATGTTTTTTCACCGTCCATATCAAACTGGTGTATTTATTAACCCCAAGTTGAAAGTGTCATAAATAAAATCCATCAACTGGGGCAGGAATCATGGTGGTGTGGTGCTTACTGGCTTAGTTTACATGGCTTGGTAAGTCCACTCTTATATATCACCCAGTACATCTAGCCCAGGAGTGAGAATGCATGAACCCTTCCACATCAATCCCCAAGATTGAGTGGGCAGCAGTAGAAAAAGGCCTATCTATAGGCCAATCTGGTAGTGGAATTTTCAATTGATACCTTTTATTTCAAGAGGGCTCTACATTGTGTCAAGTTCATGTTCAACTACCCAGCCTAAGTAAGCCCTTTTGAAGACCTGAACCCTGAAGATCAGACTGGTTCTGACTTTCACTCAGTCCCAGTCCTGAAGAGTGCAGGACAGAGAAGAAAAATCTTCTGAAAGGTGAATTTAGGAGTTGAATGGAAACACAAAGAAAACAAACAAAAATAAAAATTAAAAAAAATCAGAAACAATAATAACAGATAGTAAAACCCTGGAAGTTCAGGGAAAGCATCCTCTCAAACCCCTCCAGTTGCAGTGCAGTGTGTTCAATGTCTGCCTGAGTACAGTAAGGGAGCAGGCATGCAGATACTTGAGGGGAGATTTCCATTCTGGAAATTTGAGTAAGAAATCAACACCTATACCTTTAACTACGCAAAACCCACATGCATAAATGACAGTGCGACAATATATTCAACAACATAAAAAATCAAAATGTTACCACCAAAACCTAGTGGTTCTACAACAGCAAGACCTGAACATTATTTCACCATAGATGAAGTAGAAAAAAAAAACCTTTAAAATAATAGTATGAAGATAATAGAGGCCCTTAAAGGGGAAATGAAGGGATAAACAAACAAACATTTGGAAGAAATCACTAACTCCTTTAAGAATGCAAGAAAGCCAAGAAAAACAGTTGAATGGGTGAAGAAGACAGTTCAAGAAATGAAATTGTAATAGAGGCAACACAGAAAACAGAAATTAAGGAAATTCTAAAAATGGGAAATATAAAACAGGAACTACAGATGCAAGCATAAACAACAGAATACAAAAAAAAATGAAAGAGAGACTCTCCAGCATTGAAGATACAATAGAGAGAATTGATTCATTGGTCAAAAAATGTAAAATCCAACAAATTCTTAAATCATCTGTGGTATCTAAGAAACCGTGGAAAGATCAAATCTAAGAATATTAAGGAAAGAAGAAGGAGAAGAACTCAAACTTAAAGGCACAGAAAATATATTCAACAAAATCATACAAGAAATCTTTGCCAACCTAAAGATGCAAATGCCTATGAAGGTACAAGAATTTTACAGAAAACCAAATAATCTGTCCCCCCAAATCATACATTTGCCACATAATAATCAAAACAGTAAACATACAAAATAAAGCAAGAATATTAAGAGTTGTAAAATAAAAGGCCAGGTAACCTATATAGGCAGAACCATCAAAATTATACTCAATTTTTCAATGGAGATTCTGAAGTGCTGAATATCCTGAACAGACATTTTGTAGACACTAAGAGATCATGGATGCCAGCCTAGAATACTTTACCCAGTGACGCTTTCAATCACCATAGACAGAGAAAACAAGTTATTCCATGACAAAACTATATTTAACCAATACCTATCCATGAATCCAGCCTAATAGAATGTATTAGAAGGAAATCTCCAACCCAAGGATGTTAGCTACACCCACAAAACACAGGCAATAGAAAATTATACAACAGCAAATCCCAATGAAGAGACAGACAATCATTACCATCACCAACAACAAAACCAAGAATAACAGGGATTATCAAAACCTGATCATTAATATCCCTTAATACAATACACTCAAGTTACAAATACAAAGACACAGGATAACAGAATTGAAATGAAAACAGGATACATCCTTCTGCTGCATACAATGAATACACCTGCACTTCAAAGACAGACATTACCTCAGAGTACAGGGTTGGGAAAAAATTTTCATTCAAATGGATCTAAGAAACAAGTTGGTTTAACTATTCTAATATCTACCAAAATATACTTCAAAATAAAATTAATCAAAATAGATCAAGAAAGATGTTTCATAGTCATAAAAGAAAAAATCCATCAAGATGAAGTAGAAATTGTGAACATTTATGCACCCAAGACGATGGATCCACATTTGAAAACGAAACCTTACTAGCCAGGTGGTGGCACATGCTTTTAATCTAAGCACTTGGGATGTCTGTGATTAATCTTCTGCCAGGTTCAGTAAGGACAAGGATCGAAGGCAGATATTAGAAAGACCAACAGTGGTTGAATGAGGTCTTTGTAAGGGTCAAAGGTCCCTCAGAAAGTCATCTCTGTTATCTTTGCAGCACTGTTACACAAGGCCATTATCAGATGCAACAGTTTTAATCTCATTGAAGTTGATGACAGTAGCCTGAAAGCTTATATGTTAGTATCAGAATACAACCTACCTGTGGGGGATAAATGGTCAAAGCCTCTCAGAAGATTATAGGCTGAAACTGTGGGAAGGCAACTTGGATTTCACATATTCAGTGTGACAACTGACACAGGATCCTGTGACCATATAATATGGAAATGTGTGACTTACAACCAAAGTTACCCAATAAACCTGAATGTTAACTGTGAATAATTTCTGTTTCCTCATGGCTATAACTACTTACATACAGAAATATAGAGCTACACTCATCCACTCTTGGGTAATGATAAAGACACCCCCACAGATAACTAGGCTGCTCTAGCACAAGCATATGCAGCAAAATTGAATATTGAGTTAGAATGGGGGGTTCTTCTCCTTCCAGAAAAGCTAAGGGTGATGAAGTCAGGGAATATCTCAGACTCAGGCTCAGTTCACACATGATAGTTCATTGAGAATGTTTGTTATGCTAGTGATTGATTAGGGCTTGTGTACGCTACATGAGTACTCTTCTACTAATCTAAACCCCCAGTTCTGGTTGGGATCTGTCCAACTGAGGTAAAAAAAAAAAAAAACAGATATTAGAGCCGCTATACATGAGGATTTTTCCATTTCTTTGGAGACATCACATGTGGCTTTATTTAGTATGCTCAATATTATTCAGGTGATGGGATAGTATCCATCTCAGATAACCTCATGAATCCAAGGTCAAACCTCAAGCTCTTCCACAAAGTTGCTTCAATACTATTGGCTTAACAGTGGTGGGCCTCAGATATCCTGACAGGAGTTATTTATCGAAAACTTCATTACTAACATTTGTAAATTCTGTATCTCCCTTGACTAGAACTCAGTCATTAGTGTCCATAGGACCCAAGTGAAGAAAATTACAGGTCTTGAGTAGCAGATCACTGAAATGGCAGCATTGACCTTTGGGTGAAGCCTTGGTTTGATGGACAGATATAGAAATTAATTCCCAGCCTGTGGGGACACAAACAAATACCAAACCACTTTTGAGATTTCAGCTACATTTCTTTCTTCTCTCCTTACATCTTTGCTTTCTCTTGGCTCACCTTGGACTGTATTGGAATGTGAAGTGTTGGTGGGGCTTCTCCCAGGATGGAGGAACATCCCAAGTAGAGAAACTTTACATAATGTAAAGTAGACTTTCCTTTCTGTCACTAACTCATGAATTACCCCTTCCATCTGCTATCATGGTCTATATGACCAAGAAGAAATACTTAGAACTTTGACCCATGTTTATTTTACTTTACCACAGGTGCTTCCATTTCCTGTCTTGTTTCAGCTGGTAATTGGCTTTTGCTCTGATTCCCATGGAGTCAGAAGAGGCAGGTGATGGGTGTACCTTAGTGGACTGTCATAAGTTAGGATGAAACATGTCTTGATGATGCTGTTTCCTTAACTCTACACTATATCTTTTGTGGACATCATAGAATCTTTGATATTAGTATCAGGAAGGTGAGAAAAATCTATGTGTCTTTGGGGTCTATTCTGGCTCAGATAGGACCAGCACATGTGATGACCATGGCTATCAAAGAGGGGTAGTCACTTGGAGAATAGGGGAACATCCTCTGGAATCTCCCTATGGAGGAGGACTTAACAGTTTGACACAGTGTCCTTGTTAGTATTAGCTATCATCTTGAGATTGCCCCAAATCACCTTATGTGAAAAGAGTCTTGAGGCACAGGACACATTAGTTACAAAACCTGGTGAGTGATCTACCTGGCAGCTAAAATGCAACACTCCCTAGATTCTATTTCAAAGGACCCCTCCCAGCAAGTAAACTGTCCGAAATCAACTGCACTGCTCTTGAGCATTGTTCCTGCTTCTGGCTAAATTTTGATGCACAGACATAGGTCACATCAATCAGAAGAGTTGCAGAGTCCCCATGCTGCACCAAATGCAAAGTTAACTTTCTAAAGACTAGTTCCTAACCTCAACAGTGACTCACTTCCAGATCAGAGTAAAGAGTTGGAGATTTTGCAATTACACCTCCTAAGAAGCAAGCTGGTGAATCTGTCCTAATATGACAAAATGACTTCAAACTAAAATTAATTAAAAGATATGGAGATGGACATTTCATATATTCATCAAAAAACAAGCCTAAAACATGATAATTCAAATCTGAACATCTATGCCCCAATACAAAATCATCCACTACTGATTTTTTTAATTTATTAAAGATTTCTGTCTCTTCCCCACTGCCGCCTCCCCTTTCCCTCCCCCTCCCCCAATCACATCCCCCTCCCTCGTCAGCCCAAAGAGCAATCAGGGTTCCCTGCCCTGTGGGAAGTCCAAGGACCACCCACCTTTATCCAGGTCTAGTAAGGTGAGCATCCAAACTGCCTAGGCTCCCACAAAGCCAATAGGTGCAGTAGGATCAAAAACCCATTGCCATTGTTCTTGAGGTCACACTACTGATTTTTCAAATTAATTTTACAACCAGTCAACTCATGGAAGGTGTTTATGAGCGTTAGGAATTCCCTGGTCGAATTTTGGGGTTCAGTTATATAGACAATCATATAATCTGCAAACTGTAATACTTTGAGTCCAACCGGACTCTCTGAACGTGGCGGACAATTAGGGCTGACTGAGAAGCCAAGGACAATGGCACTGGGTTTTGATTCTCCTGCATGTACTGGCTTTGTGGGAGACAATTCTGTTTGGATGCTCACCTTCTTAGATCTGGATGGAGTGGGGAGGACCTTGGACTTCCCACAGGGCAGGGAACCCTGACTGTTCTTTGGACTGGAGTGGGGGGAGAAGAATGGGGGAGAGTGAACGAAACAGGAGGCAGGGAGGAGGAGGAAATTTTTAAATAAATAAATAAATGAAAATCAATAGTCTTCCTATATATAAATGGTAATGGGTTGAGGAGATAACAGTTGAGAAATGTCCATAATTGATGAATTACACAGGTGTCCGTATTCAAAATATATGAAAACAGAATACAAAACCTGAACTGAAATGAAAAATCCCCTGTGAGAACTCAATTGCACAGTTAAGCATGCAGAAGAAAGAATTAAGCAATTTGAAAACATGGTCACTGAAATTGCACCGTCTGAACTTGCGAAGTACACCTGCATTTAAGAACCCAAACTCAGGGCCTCATGGTTGTTAGACGGGCAACTGGACTCCTTCCCTGCCTTCTGTGATGCTTTGCTTCTTGTTCTTAAATAGAATTAAATGAGGCTCAAAAAGTACACTCTAGGACAGGAGTGTAGCTCAGCCATATAGCATTTATCCAGGATGTACAAAGTACTCCATTAATTCACTTGGCATTGCACTGCAAACCTCTTCACGGAGTTGGTCCTGCCTCTTTCATCGAATTAGTTTTGCAGCGAACTCTGACTTTTCTTTTAAGTAGTTACAAACTCCATTTAAATGTTATTTCTTCATATTTAAAATATATAGAGCCCAATTATTAACAACTAGAGTTGAACTATAATCATTCTGAAGGCATTAAAAACCAATTTCATCTGTTTTAGTAAAATACATAAGGCAGCTAATTCCATATATACATTATTATTGTTAAATACCAAAATGAAATTCTGATGCTAGATATCTTCACTTAAACTTTGTTGTTCTTTTGCTCCTTAATTTTTCATTTTTAACATGGTATCCTACTTATAATATACTTAAAATATAAATAAATTTGGTTGGTCTCATGAGCTTTATATAATATGCAAAGACTATAAATAAGTCCTATTTTGTCGATAACGTGTGATTTAACAAGTATTTTCTCAGAATCCTGGCATGCCAATTATCATCAATTACTTAAATTAAGGGGGGGGAGCCCTTTTATCTTGATGTTGTCTTCCAGGAAACATAACACAAAAGTTGTATTTTGTGGAATTTTGACCAAGTCAACATTATGGAATTTCAAAAAATATGAGCATATGCTATTTCTGCAAATTATTCATTTAACAGATGATTTCTAAACCCTAAGTTTATATAAAGATCTCTGTCTATTTTGTCATAATTTATCAGAGACACTGACCACTATGAAGTGAGAAACTTTTCTATCTCAAGTGCTCCTTGGAATACTGTGTTGAGTAATCCAGACCCTGAAGTGAGGTGAACAAACTGTCGATTGATACCTTTGAAAGAGAGAACAAGATAAATCTTCCTCTCCTTTCATTTCCTTACTTTTGTGCACTGACTGAAAACCAACACCGAAGAAACAAACAACATCAATTAGACACACTTGAAAAATAATGATGAATTCCTAACGAAACTGTTAGCCATTAATGAGTTGAGTGATTGTGTTTAAGGAATGATGCAACATGCTTGTCTAGATGCATTGTATTTAAAATGGAGTGTGCGAATTGAAGAGCATGGCTGGCTTAAGAATGGAGAGAAAGCCTATAAATACTACTCTGTACAATTAGCAGTGCATAAAATAGAAAGCCTGCAAACCAAAAGAATAACACTCTGTTACCAATCTATTAGTATATATTATCAAAACCCACTTATTTCACATGGAAATAAATGTTAATATAGGAGATAATTCTAAAAAAAAATAGTGATAAAACATCTTTCACAGTTTCTACAAACAGTAAAATTGATCTTACTGTAACTCTAACCCAATGTGGTGGTTTGAAAGATAATGTCAGACAAAGGGAGTGACACTATTAGGAGTTTGGGTCTTACTGAAGTAGGTGTGTTACTGTGGGAGTAGGCTTTGGGGTTTCTTTGGCTCAAGATTTGCTTTTGTGACAGACATATCATTTCCTGTTATCTGTCTGACATAGAAATCTCAGTTAATTCTCAAGCTCTTTATCTGTCTGCACACTGCCATGCTCTTATCCATAATGTCAATAGTGGGACATCTGAAACTCTAAGTAAGCCAACTCAAATAAATATGTTCCTTTATAAGAGTAATGATAATTACGGTTTATCTTCACAGCAATATAACCCATAAGACACCAAGCATATGAAAGACCTTTATAACCATAACCTCAAGTCTTTGGAAAAGATATCAGAATATGGAAAGGTCTCACATGTTCATGGATCAGTAGGGTTAACATTATAAAAACAGCCATCTTACCAAAAGCAATCTATAGATTCAATGTAATTCCCACTAAAATTCTAACATAATTCTTTACAAAGCTTCAAAAACAATCTTCAACTCCTTAGGGAAAAACAAAGAAACCCAAGAAAGCTAAAACAATCCTGTATAATAAAGGAACTACATGAGGTAACACCACCCCTAATTTCAAGATCTACTATAGAGCTATAGTAATAAAAATTGTATTGAATTAGTATAAAAACAGATAGGTGGATCAATGGATGGGAGAAGTAGGATGAGGAACAGGAAGGAGATGTTGGAGAGGAAAATGTTGTCAGGGTGCCAAAATAAACAATAATACAACAGAAAAGAACACAAAATCTCAACCAAGTTAGGTCAGGCTATATATTTCTGTGAATGGTTGTCTTAATAATTGATACAGGAGAGCCTAGGCAGGTGGTCCCTGGTTGTATAAGAAACCAACTAAGGATGAGCCATAGTCTGAGCTTGCAAATGAGCTAGAAAAGACCATGTTCTCTGCCTTGACTTCCTTCAGTGTCACAATATGACACAGCCTCGGTAGGGAAATGGACTCTAATCTCTCTTCTAAACTGCTCATTTTTTTTGGTATTTTCATGACAGGAAATGAAAGAAACATAGAACAGTGTATAGGGAAGCCACGTTGATTTGAAACAATTTGATTTGTACTAAACACATCCTGGTCCATGTATGTCTCTCTTAGTGTTTTCATTGTTGTCTTGGTTCTTTCTCTGGGATTGTGAATAGTAGGCTGGCTTTCTTTGGTTTATGTCTAAAAGTAGAAAAAGACAAGATATTCTGAGTAAAGTTGGAGTATACAGGCTATGGGAGAGAGTAGAAGCAGAGTGGAGAGGAAGGGAGGGGAGCAGAGAAAAATGTATAGCTCAATAAAATCAATAAAAAATTAAAAAGAGAAATGGTAGGATTGGCCAGAAAGTGCATGTGCATCCCCATAACAGCATCCTCTCCTTTTTATTACCAGGTAGAATTTCTCTGGGTAACCCCAGCTGTCCTGGAACTTGTTACATAGGCCAGGCTGGGCTGGATATAAGAGATCAACATACCTCTTCCTGAGTGATGGGATTAAAGACATTTATCACCATTCCTGACTCTGTTCTGTCCTTTTAATCTCAAGAGAAATGCCTGGGGACTTTGCAATTTCCTAGAAAAGGACTCCTGAGAATGCCCTTCCTCTGGATTCATACTGCTTCCAACTTTAGTTCAGGGCTTTCTAGGACAAATCAAGAATGTTGTCTTAACCAATCCTACAGTAGAAGGAATTAGGAGTACTAAAGTGTACAGTGATCTGGATGACAGGTCCTGCAACCCACCTGTGCTGAATGTATCAGGGAAGTTGACATTTGGATTCTAGACCATGGTTTTGGTAGCCCTAGACATGAGATTGCAACTCTCTCAGTGATCTCCAGGGGTTGATAGCAGTGTACATGCTCAATGCTCTGGAAATTGTTTCATTGAGCCATGACCTATCAGAATGCTTTTCTTCTTTGTCCCTACTACACTGAGTTAGCTCACTAGACCCTACTCTGACCTACTGTTACTTCCTTTGTGTGAGAACTTCTTCCTGCATGGGGACCATGAAGATCTCCTCCTTACTTGCATCTCTTGTAGGGGAATACAAGATTGCCAACAAGGAGTCATCTAGAAAATGGCAAATGTCATCATAAAGAACAAGTGTATACCTAACACAGCGCTAGAATGTTGTCCTGAAACCCTTCATAAGAAGATGGAATCCACAGTCCTTTCAAGGACACACAGGTCATCTCTTCCCCAAGGCTGAGCACATGAATTTCCTCATACAACTGTTACTGGACCTCTGTCCTAGTTCATTAATTTGACTGGTGCCAATAGTGATAAAACACTGATCAACATTCCTAGTCATCACTCAGTGGGTCACTTTTCACATGTCAGAAAGATTCTGTCAACTTCTTGTAGGGATTAAGTAAACACAGGTTAGACTGGGGGTTCAACTGTATCTCTGTGACACAAAGGCACGTAAGCATGAAAGACCTAAGGCAAAGACACAGCAGATGTCAGGCCTGGGGTGATCCATTTTTCTCTGAGGGCATGGGGATTCTTATCTGAATTGTCCTGTGTGTTGCTTGACAGAGAAACATAAAGGGGAGTTGAGAAGGATGCAAGACAGCACTGAGAGTAGCAGGGACTCAAACCCTATCTCTCACAATCCATTGGATTCTGTAAAGTGCTCCTGTCTAAGAAAAATCTCAGACCAGGGAGGAAGAACAGCAGAGCCTGAGTTCTGTGCTGGACCCAAGGCTTTTCTCCTCAGAGGCAGAACAATAAGTGAGAAGATTGATGGAGGAGTTCTCTGCTTTTCTCCACAGGGGGTGTACTCCCTGGAAGGGGCTTCTTCTCTCAGGTAAGGATACCTACTCTCTGAGTTTGTTGGGAGGGAAACTTAGAGGCAGGTCAGAATCTCATAAAGAGAAAAGGATCTTGAGAGGAGACTCATGTTTCTGATTGCAATTATGGTGCAGAAGGTACAGTGAGGGACAGAGGCTCAGCACAGTGAAGTTCTAAGGAGAAAGGAATTGATGATGGTATGAGAAAAGCCTCAAACACTACATATTAACTGTGAATCACATTGGCTCTAATGTTGTGAAGACAGTTCTTCCACAACCATGTCAGCATGAACCTCCAAATAGAAGTTAAGCTGGGGAGGGCTAGAAAGATGTCTTAGTGTGGAAAGATATGACAATCTGAAACCAATCCTCAGGTCCCATTCAGTAGATGGAGAGAACAGACTCCTGCAGGATCTATTCTGCCTTCCACATAGGCGTTGTGGCATGCACGCTCACATGCACACTCTGGTACATGTGCTCCACAAAGATTTGTGGCATATATCTACATATGTACACACAGAGACACCAGTTTCACAAATACAGACATATTTACATAAGTAAATCTAAAGTTATTTTTCACAGTTAAATATAATTATTGTCATAACCTCCAAACCTAGGAACTATAAAGAGAAATCCATGGAGACACATTCCTCTTTCCCTCCTTCCCTTTTTCCTTTATTCACTTGTGCCTGAGTGTTTTCAGGGAACTGAACCTACCAATAAATTCTAACTACTCCTGGCCTTACAAATGCCAAATCTAAATGGGCGATGGTGTCTAAAGCCTTTAATCCCAGCACTTGGGAGGCAGACAAAGGTGATCTCTGTGAGTTCAAGTATACCATAGTCTATAGAGTAAGTTTCAGGACAAGCAAGGTTATACAAAGAAATCCTGTCTCAAAAAGCCAAAAATAAAACCAAAACCAAAACCAAAACAAAATGAACTAAAACAAAAAGTTCTGGTTCTCGTTTACGTGATGCCAGATTATCCAAAAGATGAAGTCATGGCTTTACTAGAATCACAAAGAAAACAGAGTTGAAAATCAGAAAGAGAGGACTCTCCAGATCATGAGTTCAGAGAGGCATTACTTCTCACACCAAATACTCTATGTGAGGAGATATATGGGACACCAACAGGGGTGACCAGGCAGCCACCTAGGCAGAGAACTCCTAAGAGAATTTACTGATACTCTTAGACACTTTGAGCCAACACTTTGAGTCATGTTGCTCTTGTCTGCAAAGGAAGGTGACCCATAGTCACAGACCAAAGCTAAATGATGACCACACCTGGTTAATTGGTGATTTTTCTCAATTTCTTTCTAGCCTCCATTTTAGGCTTCTGGCACATGTCCACTACTGCCAATGAGACCACTGAGTCACTGCCACGCCAAGTGGTTGAAGGAGACAACGTTCTTTTGCTTGTCCACAATCTGCCAGAGAATCTTATAGCCTTTGCCTGGTTCAAAGGGCTAACAAATATGACACAAGGAATTGCAGTATATACAGTGCACAACAATTTAAGTGCACCAGGGCCTGTGCACAGTAGTAGAGAGACAGTTTATAGCAATGGATCCCTGCTGATAGAAAATGTCACCCAGAAAGACACAGGAATCTATACCCTACGAACCTATAATAGAAGAGGAAAAATTGCATCAACAACATCTATGTACCTCCATGTGCACGGTAAGTAATTCATTGTGAACTATGTGAGCTAGGTGAGGTTCATTTCACCGGACACATATAGAAGTGTTACTCTCTATGTGTGTGTGTGTGTGCGCGCGTGCACGCGCGTGTGTATACATACTCTTCCTATGCATTGTATCCCATGTTGTGATTTGATCATTTATTGCAGGACACATATGTTATAGAACAACGGCAAATAAATTAGAATCCTCCATTTGATGTCATCTTGAAAACAGGTGGATGCATGATATATAACTCATCCAAGTATATTAAACTGTATCTAGACTCTAGGGGTTCATACTAGGAATGTTTCCTTGAGAAAAGACCTGGAGGGAGTGAATTTTGGGTCTGATTGAGAAAAAGATGGGATCCTTATTGAGCTGTGAGTAAGAGTCTGCCCTGTCTCCAGATCTCTGACCCAGACTCAACTCCATGTATCCATGAACAGCATTTTATAAGTGTTGGATTTTGACCTCCTGACGGCAGGGAACAGTGATCCTTAGTTGTCAGTCTTGTGATGTATGCAATCAAACAGTACACTGGCACGAGAGTCTTGATTAGTCTACATTTCTTGGCAATCTTTTTCAGAAGGGGAACATAACTCAACAAGTGTTAACTAACTATCCTGTTGGTCATATGAGATTTCTTTTACATGAAATTCATTGTCCCCAAGTATAGGGACCAAGGATACAGGTTCTCCTGATAAGTGCTTCTTCTTTGGGTTCAACTCAAGGAATTCCCTCCTGTAGTCAAATGGCTACAAGATATGTTGATCTACAGCTTCAATGACACGAGCTGCAGTTCACCAGGGATGTCACTAGGACACACAATGAACTGCAGTAATGTATTTGTTCGAACCAGGAACTTCCCTAGCAGCCTGGTTTTATTCCTGTTTTTTCAGGCCTGTAAATCATGGTCACAATGTTCTCAGACCTACTTACTGTTTATTATGTCTGCCACACTGCCAGGAGACCCTGTTCTGTTTCCCATTATATGTGTTTCCTTTGGAAAATCCATGGTATCCAAGGGAAATACACTAGACAAAGGTCAAAGACCTCTTAGAAAAACCATGGAGCACAGGGGCAAACCCACTACAAATCTCAGCAAACAGAGGAAGTGAGAGCATTGTCTTGAAAATCTTGCACAGGATGAAGGAGCTCACAGTCATTTTCCAGGAATCATGTCAATTCCTCCTAAACACCCAAGATGTGAAAGTCAGGATACATCCTGAGCCTGTAAACTCTGTCAGAACCCAGTCTGATGGTGATTCCAGTGAGATCAGTTTTGTTCTTTTCCATATACATCACTCACAAGTCCCTTTGGAGTCTCAAAGGTAGTTTTGTCACCTTCTTGTTGAGAGTAAATTCCATGTTTTCAGAGCAATGTAAACACAGGGCAGACTGGATGCTCAGCGACGTTGGTTGTACAGATTTTCCCTTTTGGTGCTGATTAACTTAGGCCAGGACATACAGAGTACAGTTCCATGGTCAACAGCTAATATCTTTTGTCAATGGATGGTCATTGCCCTTGGTTACCATTTTGTTTTCTAGAGGACAGAAACATAAAGAGAGAATGGCATTAGAACATGAGGTAGGACTGAAACTGGAGGTGCAGATCAGTTTTATAAACATAGAGCCACTTACTGGCCATGGGACTTTGGGAAGTGCTCCTTCCTGGGGAGAGGCTCAGCTCATATGAAGGAAGAACAGCAGAGATTGGAAGGTGTTGTGGAACAGCGGTTCCTCAAAGGGATGACAAATCAACATACTCAGACAATGGAGACCCCCTCTTTACTCCTCTCCAAAGGCTGTATTACATCTCAAGAACTTCCACTCACAGATGAGGAGACCACGATTTGACAGTGCATGAAAGGAGAGGACTGAACATCATACTGTCTGTAGTCTCCTGAGTGGTATGAGAACATGAGATGAGTCTCAGTGTTTGTAGGGCAGATGATACAGAGTGGGGGAGAGGCTCAGCAGTAGGATGCTCTCATTGAATGTGAAACAGTAAGTTGGGGGATACATTATTCTTGCATGAAGCTAGGAAGCATGACCACAATATTTTGAAGACTGGTGCTCTCAACATGATGGCCAAAATAAAAAATCAAGCTGGTGTGGATCATTGATTTTTTACAATGGATATAGGCATCTTCTTTGTTGTCTGACAATCTGAGACCAATGAACAGAAATCCTCTGACATTCACTTAAGTATTGTGTACTGGACCCACCAACACATACTAGACAAGCCCTTACACTACTCACAAACAATTATAATATGTAAACATGTGTGAAAAATCAAAGAAATGGAATGACACAATATAGTATTCCTAAATCTGTGAGTTTCTTAAATGAATACATGGGCATACAGGATCTTGAGACATCATTCATTCATCTCCACACATATAGGAGTTTTTTTCTAGGCATCATTATTTTTTTAAAAATTGAAGACAATTTGTTGATCTTATGATGTCCCAGTTTGGGCGGACTTGAAATAAAGAAAGTTAGAATGTGAACACAGATGAAATTAGCTGCAAGCTCAAGATGAATAGGAAAAGAAAAACAAAAGTCAGAGAGGAAAGACTCAGAGTCTCTAGGGGAAGAAGTTGGGCAGACATCACCCCAATTCCAATCTATTGCAAATGTGAGCAGGGAGCTGATGGCATTGAGCAGGGGCAATGTTGATGGTTGAAGAGAGAGTCATACACCAAACATAACAAGTGTGGGGACACTGAGAACATAAAGACCATGTGCTGACCTCTACCAAGTAAGACATGGAGATGCTCACCCACAAGTCTAACCTGAGCAACAGACACAGTTGCAAAAGACACAGGGCCTTGTCTTAGTTAAGTACAAATGTTATTTATTAAATGGATCTATTTCTTTCCTTCTAGCTTTCCTTTGGAAGTGTGGTCGTCTTGCTACCTCTTCCCAGACCACCATTGAATCATTGCCACCATGTGTTGCTGAAGGGAGAAGTGTTCTTCTACTTGTTCACAATCCCCCAGAAAATACTGTAGGCTTTGTCTGGTTCAAAGGAAAGAGCGTGTCCAAGAACATTGTGGTTTCCCAGTATACACTAGGCAGGAAGTCAACTGTGTGGGGATCTGCATATGGTGGCAGAGAGACATTGTACAGTGATGGATCCCTGCTGCTTCATGGTGTCACTCAGAAAGACCAAGGATTATACACCTTACTAATTCTGAGGGCAGATATGAGAAGTGAAAAAGCACGAGTGAAACTTCAGGTCGACAGTAAGTGATTCTCTGTGATTGTTCAGTGTTGGGTGGGGTTAGACACACCATACTGTCATGGCCAGTCTAGTCTTCCTTCCCTTAGCATGGTGTCTCCATGTGGAGGTTTGAGCATTTAATGCAGGATACACTGTTAGAGACAAATGCCCATAGATCAGTTTTCATCTTCTAACTCCACCTGTATCAAAAGAAGGCCTTGATGAAAAGTAATTCAACCTAAGATGTCAGAGTCAGTACAGTCACCTGGGGCTCTAGACCAGGGAGCCCTGAATCCTGTCATATTTCCAAGGCTATACTAAAATGATCTAGGGGAGCATTTTTCTAGTGCTCTACTCGTACCTCCTCTCAAAACTATGCTTCCTATTGGCTTGGTCTTCATGTTTGTTAAACCTGCTCTCTTGTATCACACAGGATTCCTAGCCCAGGGCTAGGAACTGTCTGAATTGGTCTGAATACTTTCGTATCAACCCCAATATAAAAAATATACTATAGTTTGCCCACAGACCAATCAGGTGATAGCATTTTCAACTAAGAACTTGTTTTGAAAAATGACCATAGCTTGTGTCAAGTTGACATAAAACCTGCCAGCCTAGTTCCCAAGACCTTTAAAGATCTATGCCTGCCTTAAAGATCAGACTGTTTCCAGCCATCACATGTTGTAGTAAGGAATGGCAGGCTACATTCCTGGCACCTGGCCTCCTGCAGGGCTAGCTTTATACCCGAAAAAATCACGCGGAAACTGTATTCTTTTAAGCACTGCCTCGCCCATTAGTTCCAGCCTCTTATTGGCGAGCTCTTTCATATTGATCTAACCCATTTCTAATATTCTGTGTAGCACCACGAGCTGGCTTACCAGGAAAGATCTTAACCTGCGTCTTTCTGGAGTGGGAGAATCATGGCGACTCACTGACTCAGCTTCTTTCTCCCAGCATTCTGTTCTGTTTTCTCAACCTACCTAAGCGTTGACCTATCAAATGGGCCTAGGCAATTTTCTTTATTAATTAACCAATGAAAGCAACAGATAAATACAAGACCCACCTCCATCAATCCCACAGGTCCATAGTGAAGACTTGACAGCATGAATCCATTTGCTCGAAATAGAGGTCAGAATCTTTTCACCAAGCACAATGATCCCTACTTGATGGCTTTTTTCTCTTTTCACTTCCAGGCTCCGTTTCACTATTCTGTAATGCTCTCAATTCTTCCCAACTCATGATCCAGTCAGTGCCTCGGTATGCTGCTGAAGGGAAAGCTGTGCTTCTACAAGTTCATAATCTTCCAGAAGATTCAAAAGCCTTTTCCTGGTTCAAATCAATATCTAGGACCCAGTTTCACAAAATTGTAGAGTACAGCAGAGTCAATAATTCCATCACCTGGGAACCTGCACACAGAAGACAAGGGATGGTGTATGAAAATGGATCCCTGTTGCTCCAGGATGTCACTGAGGAAGATGCAGGAATCTACACACTAGCAGTTTTAAACAAAGATTTCAAAATTGAAAGTGCATATCTGGAATTTTATGTGAAGAGTAAGTGACTTTTTATGGTCTTCAACTTCTGGGTGTGGCTTATCCTACTTCATATACCAAACTGTCAGGATTGGCCTGTTCCTGCTTTCTCCCTCACTGCATTGTGCCCTCCACTAGGGTTTGGGCATCCACCACAGGACACATATTGAGTAGAAAAATAGTAATAAATCAGAACCCCTCACCTCTGCTTACCAGCGGAGAGGAGGAACTGTTCTGGGTAAAGTTTAACATCATGATGTCAGCTACAGCCCAGATCCTTGGAGCTCTCACCATACACATGTCCCAAAAAGATTACATGAGAGTCAGGAGCCCTGGCTGATGAAGTCATGGGGTCCTCACAGAGAGCACCATGAATCCCTGATTCTAAAACTTTGCCTGGGTTGGATACAGTATGACATTGGGGAGGATTTTTTTTTGTAACTGTTTGTTTAGATTTTCTATCAGAGACAACTAGGCAGCCCTGAATACAAAAGTTCCCTGGCTGTATTCAATGTGATATTGAGTACCATTTTAAGTGTTTATTTATGTTTGTTAGATTTCCTGTCAGAGCTGACAGGGAACAAGACTTTACTTATTGCCCAAGTCAAGAGACTGATTGTCCCATCGAGTTTAGAATCAATTGTGTACTGCCATGACAGTTGTAGTTACATAGGTCTCCTGTGTATCTCCTTCTCCTGAGCTTTAGTGGGCATTTGTCTGTTTCATTAGCCTATCCTTCTCATGGGCTTGTGAAATTTCACAGAAAGGTCAAAGCAGCAAGAGAAGAAACAGAAGTCAGTTACTCCAGATTCTTCCTTCTCCTGATGGGTCCAGACTAGGGAATTTTCTTCTGCAGTTAAATAGAACAGATGGTGCTGATGTCAGCAACTCCCCATTCCAAGTTCATTGGTCAGAGCTAAGCTTACCTCATGGACATGGCAATGATCCTGCACTGTGTATCATATTACAGGAAAACTGTTCTACAGGAAACAGCCACTAAATTAGAGTAGCACAGTACCTGGGTGGCAGATCTCAAGCACAAGATATGCCTATAGTCACAACTCTGAATTCTCCCCCATGAAACTTTCATAAAGTATGAATTTCAGTGGGCCTGGTCAAACTCATTGAACTTCTGTCATTTGGTACCTTCCTTTGTTTGTTCACAGAGAATGTAACACGGCCCTTTGTGCAAGTCACTGACAGTACAGTCACAGGACATAGATCTGTGACCTTCACCTGCATTTCACCCGACACCGATGTCTCCATACAGTGGATCTTCAATAAGAAGAATCTGGAGATCACAGAGAGGATGACTCTGTCCCCATCAAAGTGCGGACTCAGAATAGATCCTGCCTGGAGCACAGATGCTGGACTTTACCAGTGTGAAGTTTCCAACCAAGTCAGTTCAAAGATCAGTCGCCCAGTCTTCTGGTCATGATGAGTATGTGACCTTTCCTCTCATCCTACAGCAGAGTGGGGTATTACTTTATCAATGGGGTACAAAATGGAGAAAAGTTATGCGGTGAAAATGGTTAAGTACTACTCAGGTACAGCCAGCATGGTGACTCACACCAATAATCCCGGGATACACATGTGTACATGGGAAGGCCAGGATTTAAAGTGAGGCAGTCTTAAAAAGAAAACAAAGATATCAATATAGGAAACAAAAATTCAAAGGCCTTAGGGGCTTAGGTTGTAGTTGAAATATATAGTGATACCTCAGAATTCATGGGAACTAGCTACTGGGCCCCTCAAACTTTTAGATGCTCTGAGTCTGCTGGGAAAATGGTGCCTGTTTGCATTGAGAAAACATCCTCTGATATACTCAAATACACCCCCTATTTACCTAATTCACAATAAGCCCAATGCTGCATGCACACCATTAATCCATGTGTAGTGAGGATGAATAGCAGGATAAGGATCTGCTCATGTTTCTCTTAGGACATGGCTGGTTTCTAAGTAGCTTTGGCCCACTGTTTGTTTGATGCACAAATGTAAGTGTCTTTGTGTAAGGGCAGATCATACTGTTTTCATCCTGAAAGAGGTATTCACAGTGGGTCCTTGCATATGATTCTTTTTTTCTGTTAATAAGTATTTCTTTCCTTTTACCTCTTCTCATATATTACAGCTATCCACAGTTTTTCCTCTCTCACTCCTTCAACCTTACTTCCCCTTGCACCAGATTCACTCATGTTCTGTTCCCCTTCAAAAAATTAACAGACCTCTCAGGGCCTCTACAGAATATTACACAGAAAGTTATATTAGACTTGCCACAATCCCTAATATTAGATTTGAGAGAAATAACCCAATAAGAAAAAAAGCATCCTAAGGGCAGGCAAAAGAGTCAGAGGTGTCCCCTACTTCTGCTTTTAAGTGTTGCACAAGGATACCTATCTATATATTAGCATACTTATATGCAGAGGCTGTAACTCAAACCTGTAGAGGGTCTGTGATTATCACTCCATTCTCTTGATCCCCTATAAGCCCTGCTTAATTGTTTCTGTGTTCCGTGTGTGGGGTTCGCCTGGTCCTACCAAGTGTTTGGCTGTCCGTCTTGGCATCTGTTCCCATATGTTGCTGGATGATACCTTTCTGATGAATTTTAGGGTGAAGACTGATCTAGTAGTGTAACAGAATAGCATTAGTAATTTTTTCATTTAAATGTTTTTCCAGTCACCTTTGGTTCTTTCCTGAATTTCTGGGCTGTCAAGCCTCTGGTCCCTGGCCATCCAGCCAGTGTCAGGTTTGTGCTTCCTCTCAAGGCCTGGGCTCTAATTTTGGTCTGTCATTGGTTGGCCAATCCCACAATTCTGTTCCACCATTAACCCAGTATATATTTCAGGAAGGACAGGCTGTAGGTTGAAAATTTTATGGCTGGATTGTGATCTCACTCCCACTACTAGAAATCTTCTTTGATGGCAGAAGATGACTGATTCAGGATACCTATCCCTCACTACAAGGAGTTTTTACTAGATTTGTTCTTGTAGATCCTAGGGATTTTCCATCATAGCAGGCCTCCACATTGCTCCACAAAGTCCCACCATTCCAGTCATTACTCCAAATACTCTTTTCTTTCATCCCACCTTCCCCTTCCTGTTTGTCCTCTTTCTATTCCCCCTTTTCTCCCATCCATCCACAAAATCTTTCCTATTCTTCTTCCTGTGTTGATACATGTGTCCCACTTGAGTCTTCCTTGTTACTTTGTTTCCCTATGCATTTGACAAAACTGGACTTCTAATGGGTTGTGTGCAATAGTAGTTTTCAATAGTAGAGTTAAGGTAGGTGTGCTTGTTTGCCAGTTCCAGAAACCTCTGTAGAATCTTTAGAATTTTCAATAAATAAGGTCATTTCATCTGCAGATCTACTTTCTAGGCAATCAACTGACCAAATTTACTTATTTCTGTCACCCTTTTGTTCCTCCTAGGATATCTAAGGGAATGCTGAAGAAAAGTGGCCACTGCAGTATCCTTGTGTCTATCCTGGTCTTAGAGGAAAAGATATCAGTGTCCCCACCGAGTACTGAGTTGGCAGTGGTTTTTCATGTGTGCCCCTCATGAACTGGCCTCTATTCTATCCCTGGTTTGTTTTCATCATTAAAAAATTTACTTCTTTTCAAATGTCTTTATTAATTCAGACTTATGAGCTATTCATGGAATCTATTTTGTGTTTCTTCATGCTTCGATCTTTGTAGGTTCTGGGGTTCTAGGTATTTGTCTGTTTTATCTAAGTCACTCTTCAATTACCCCCATCAGTGTTGAGTAGTCAGGGAAATTTTAGTAATCTGAATAACTGACAAGTTCTCAAATTTCACTTATAGTGTTAATGTTACTCTTCTAAAAACAAAGTTAATCCAATTAAAGATTGTCAATGCTGTTAATCACTTTGAAAAATAAACTTTTTTCTTTTATTGAAAATAAATTCTTTACTCATAAAGTATATACTGTTTATAGTTTCCCCTTTCTCAACAGTTCCTAGTTGTTACCCACATCTGTACTGTGGGGATCCACTCCATTTCTTTCTCTCATTAGAGAAGAATAGGCCTTTAAGAGATAACAAAAAAATGACAAAATAAAATGTAATAAAATAAAACAAAAGATATGGTATAGATATTGGACCCTAAAACCTAAAGTGAGCATATGAGTCCTAAGAGCAGATACAAGAGACTCACTTGTTCTTAGAGTTGGGCGTCTCAGAAAAGTACTCAGATAATAAGTATAAGCTAAATACAGGGGACTTGCTACCAATTCATGTATTTCCTGTGAAAGGTGATCTCATGCAGAAACTTTTTCTCTGAGGACTAGACATTATAGGACTTGAAGATTCTATGTAAATGGGTAACAGAGGAAAACCATCAATTGTCTTACCCAATTATGATTCCTACAAACCACAGCAATGACCAGCATGACAAGATATCCCCAAATACGCATGAGTATCACTTATGTCTTGGAAGTAACCAAAAACTGTCTAATTGTTTGTCAGGCGGCTCAAAAGAAGGATAATCATGACTTAGTACTGAACTGCAAACAATTGCACATGGATAGTGATTTGATGGATCTTAAAGGGGACCTACAATGGCCAGATTCCTAAATCAGTTTAATTTCTATGTTTATTCTAAATGCACATCCTTATTCCCAGAGACAAGTGTAGCTCTAGCCCTACATTAAAGATGCCTATTTTGGCAAAGACTGAGGCTACCAAAGAAATCCAAAACCAATCCAAATGCAGTGAACAGTAGATTCTTGATGTTATGTATAAGAATGTCCCCTATAGATTCACATGTTTGAATGCTTGGCCCATAAGGAGCTGCACGACTCAGAGATGGGGCCTTGTTTAGGTCAGAGTGGCCTTATTGGAGGAAGTTTGTCCCTATGGAGATAGACTTTGAAGTCTCGTATTCTCAACTACTCTCACAGTGGCACATAGTCTCATTCTGCTGCCTGAAATTCTAGATGTGGAACTCCCAGCACCTTTTCCAGCAGCATGCTTACCTGCACGTAACCATGATTTTTTTTTTGCTATGATAGTAATAGATTAAATTTTTGAAATGGTAAGCAATCCCTGATTAACTGTTTTCCATAATAAGAATTGCTATGATCTCGGTGTCTTCACAACAACAAAATCCTAACTAAGATAGATACTGTGGGGTGTCCAGTCCTACCTGATTTATCTATAACACAACCCCTTTCTTTGATGTTCAGGTCACATCTCAGAAGAGGACTGGAAATACTGCAGAAGACCTTCTAGTCACTGTAAAATTGTGTCTTCTATACGTTACAAGGATGCAACCCCCAAGAAAATTAAACCATAACACTGCATAAATAGGCATGAAAAATGGCAGCACCAATTGACATGCCAAAATATAAAATACATGAAAAAAATCTCAAGAATCTCTACTCCTACATAAATAAAAATCGCCAGATAATTAATGAGTTCTGGGTGAGCTAAAGTTCAGTGTTCTCCATCGATGAGCCAATGATAAGAACTCTAGTCCCGGGCCCTTTGTTCCCGAGACACCCAAGCAGCAGGGAGATCAGAGCCCGGTGCCAGGAGAGACATCACTGGGGTGAGTGAGTTTCTGACCGTGGCAGCAGCCCGGGACAGGGAACTCAGACGTTCCTCACCCCTCCTGCACTTCCTGGTCAGCCTGCAGGGGCTAACTGCTCAATACCTCCTCTCTATTCCTATCCCATCCAGCTTGCATCCACGGCCCTCCCCCACTTCCTCTGACTCCCTCTCCTCTCTGAACCACACAACATCTCCCAGCTCAGCCTGTTTGGGCGCTGGGACAGGGTCCGAATTGGGAGGGCATCTGGGAGGGTAGTAGCTCCTTTGTCTAGGTGGCCTGCCTGCACCAAGCAAGGTTGGCCCTGTGTTCTCGAGACACCCAACCAGCAGGGAGATCAGATCCGGGTGCCAGGAGAGACATTGGGCTTGCATCCACAACCCACCCAGAGTGGTGCTGAGGAGTTCCATCTGGATGGTCATCCATGTTTGGGTACTGAGGAGTTCAAGCTCAGCAGGATGGTCCCTGCTTCTACACTGAAGAGATACACCCAGAGACTCAGTCACAGCAAAGACTGGACCAAGACACCAGGCCTCTCTTGGCTTCATTTGAAAGAGGAGATGGGAAGGCGCCAATGCAAGAATTCCTCCAACAACCTGAAAGGCAACATGACATCACAAGAACCCAGGGATCCTGAAATAAGAAGAATTGTACACCCTACTCCAGAAGAAGTAGAAGAAATCGACTCAAAAGTGAATTATTTGAAAATAATAGAAGACCTTAAACAGGAGGTGAAAAACTGCCATAAACAATTACATTCTTAGGAACTTAAAGTCACACAGTGCTGTAGGAGTCATGAACTCTAACCTGACAAAACCTATGTCACATGCCACTCAAAGCAGCTAGGAAGGGCCAACTCCATGGTCCCCCTTAGTTTCCACTTTTTTATTTTTTAATTTCAGGTTATATAAGTAAATATTAAAGCAGACATTGAGTAGTAAATCAATCTCAAGGCTATAATGTTTTCCCATATAACTAACAAAAATTATAGAGACATTCCTATGGAGTACATTTTAGAATAATGACTAGATATAGAAAAATAATGATCAAAAATCTTTGGGAGGTTTCATTCAGAAAAGCAGGAGTATAATTTATATATCTTTGAATGCTGAATTTTTTTTCTTCATGCAAGGCTTGAACTTAAATTGTCAAATGACCATGTTTTTATAACGTGATTACAAGTCTGACACCAGTTAAACTGAGAATCATCATGAGGGCCATTAGCAAGAAAAATCAAAGAATAATTAGCATGACACCTCAAGAAAATTTTCATTTTTGAGTTTTGTACCTTATTACCAACCACAAACAGAAATTGTTCTAATATATTTTAAAGCATTTCAGTTTCCTTGCTGCTGTGGAATATGCGTTTTCACTAGTGAATATATGTTGCTGTGACTGGTTTAAAAAAAGAATCTGACTGGCCAATAACAGAACAAGAAGAGATTGGGCAGGAGAGTCAGTCTAGAAAAATGCTGGGATGAAAAATAGGGTAGTCTGGAGTCACCAGCCAGATGTAGAGGGAGCAGGGGATGAATCTGCCATGTTAAGTAACCCTGCACAACAGAGTTTAAATAAGGAGTATGCTTTAACTTAAAATGTAAGAGCTACTTAATAATAAACCTGAGCTATTACAGATGTTGGCTGAGCATTTGAAATTATTACTAGAGTCAGTTTGTCTATTTGAGAGCAACTGTGGGACAAGAAACCTCAGCCTACAACTGGACTTTTACAAAGTAAGTCCCTGGCTGGGTGATGGTGGCGCACGCCTTTAATCCCAGCACTCGCGAGGCAGAGGCAGGGGGATCTCTGTGAATTCGAGACCAGCCTGGTCTACAGAGCTAGTTCCAGGACAGGCTCCAAAAGCACAGAGAAACCCTGTCTCGAGAAACCAAAAAAAAAAGGGGGGGGCTGGATTGATGGCTCAGAGGTTAAGAGCACTGACTGCTCTTCCAGAGGTCCTGAGTTCAATTCTCAATTCCCAGCAACCACATGGTGGTGGCTCACAGCCATCTATAATGAGATCTGGTGCCCTCTTCTGGCATGGAAGAAATGTTGTATACATAATAAATAAATTTAAAAAAAAACCTAAGTCCCTTAAGTGTAGGAAAGAGTCTTAGACTCACCATTTACAAATCCAGCTATATGTACCTCTTGAGTTAAAGCTACTCCATTAGTAGTAACAGAGGCTATGAGTGTAACAGTAGTAGCAATATCTAATAGAATCAATCTCTCAGTCTTCAGCAGAAAAGCCATCTTTGCCCAAATTTTAAAAACTTACAGTATATAAACAGGAAGATAAAATATTGTAAGGAGTAGCTATAGAACCCTACTCCCTTTATTTTAAGTAATATTTTAATCATCTTTTATTTCATTCCACCAAAGATTCAGGAGGATAATATTGAATGCCTGCTATGGGATAACAGTCTTTTTATCCTGTCACTTGAATTATTTTTAATAAATTGTTGTTTGGCCAGTAGTCAGGTAGGAAGTTTAGGTAGGGCAATAACAACCAGGCAGGAAGTAGAGGCATGACAATGAGAATTATGGGAAGAGGGAAGTTTCAGTCTGCACTTGTGACCCAGATGCAAAGGAAGCAAGATGTGACTGCCTCACCAAATAAGGTATTGAGCCCTGTGGCTAACACAGACAAAAAAATATTGGCTGATATAAGATATAAAAATTTATTAATAGGAAGTTTGAGCTACTGGGCCAATAAGTTTATGATTAATGTAGACCTCTGTTTAATTTCTTTGGGACTTAATGACTGCAGAAACTGGGCAGGACAGAAACTTCAGACAACAGAATGGCACCCACTGTGGGGCAACTGCAGTCACATATAACCTGAGAGAGCTTGGGAAGTAATTCTAGACACAAAATAACAGTGTTAAGCATGCCCTCTTGACAGCTGCACTTTTTTGGGTGTGCTCTGTTTACTAGAGGCAAGCATGTCTCATTTAAGAAAGGCTTCTTAACTCAGTTTTAGCTTCAAAACCTTGCAGTTCTTTTAAGAGGTCCTGCCACAAAACACTTAAATGGTGTAGATGAAAAGCTGACTGTATGCATTTTGGTGGTGGTATAGACCTTGAAATAATTGTTTATAAATATTTGTTTACAGTTAAAGAGGGATATGATACAAATAAGAATACTTTGCATTGTTATAGATTTTGTTTTATTGATACAAATTTGATGTCAATTTTGTTGTACTGTGTATATGTATTTCTGCTCTTTATTAAGGTATTATATATGTAATTCATTTAAAAATGTAATGTACAACTAAGAAATATAGGCTAATAGATTGTCATCTATAATAGTCAAGCTTGTAGTCAGGTTAGTTAGGTTTTCTAGATGTCAGCTTTATCCCAGCTATGCAGGGCTGGTTCAACATACAAAAATCTATCAATGTAATCCATCATATAAATAAACTGAAAGGAAAAAAACATGCTTATTTCATTAAATGCTAGAAAAGCATTTGACAAATCCAATACCCATTCTTCATAAAGGTCTTGGATCAACATAAGTATGTTTCTTTGGCTACTTTTGTTCAGTATTTGCTTAGGAGTACAAGGCAGAACAATTAGGCAAGACAAAGAAATGAAAGGTGGCAAATAAATTGGCCATAAAAATATGTCTGCAGATAACATGAAATTATTTAGAGAAAATTTTAAAGATTCTACAAGAGTTTCCAGAACTTCTGAGAAAGCATCACTCCTTGAATTGTGCTTCTGTAAACTAATATTGACAACAATTATATGTCCTGATTTGTCACATGCTTAGAGAAAGAAATAAATGGTCTTACACAGGGTTGGAACAGATGGGTCAGGTTTAAAAATGCTATGGAAATGTGATAGTCACATGACTATTTGGCTGTGTTCTTGTTACTTGTTTGCCCACTTGAAAATGGCCAAACCATGATACCCCATATATGTCACAAAATATTAATAGATAAAGGAATCTTGCATGAAGACTCCTTGTGAATGCTACTCTCTGGATAGAATAGTTCAGGTTAGATTTTTCCATGTTTTTAAAACATGAGTTCATTAAGCAAACTGTGGAACAAAACCATTTAAGAACCAGTTCGATGAACATGAAAAGGAGGTAGAAGCCTTTTTTGTTGCTCTTGCTCACTTCATATGGATTTTTTATCATTTGTGTATAGGAGGACACTGACATTCAAAGGGACTGTACCAGCTTGCATTCCCACCAGCAATGCAGAAGTGTTCCTTTTTCCTCACAACCTCTCAAGCATAAGTTGTCATCAGTATTTTTGTTCTTGGCCATTCTTACAGGTGTAAGATGGAATCTCAGAGTTGTTTTTATTTGTTTTTCTCTGATGACTATGGATATTGAACATTTTCTTAAGTGTCTTTCAGCAATTTTAGATTTTTCTGTTGAGAGTTCTTTGTTCATAGCAGCATTATTTGTCATAGCCAGACCCTGGAAAAAAACCTAAATGCCCCTCAACTGAAGAATGGATAAGGAAAATGTGGTACATTTACACAATGGAATACTACGTAGCAGAAAAAATAGCAACATCTTGAATTTTGCAGAAAAATGAATAGAGCTAGAATACTTTATTTTGAGTGAGGTTACCCAAACACAGAAAGACAATTATCACATGTTCTTACTCATAAGTGGTTTGTAAACATAAAACAAAGAAAACAAGCCTACAAACCACAACCCCAAAGAACTTAGAGAACAATGAGGACACTAAGACAGACTTACATAGATCTAATCGACATGGGAAGCAGAAAAAGACAAGATCGCCTGAGTAAAATGGGAGCATGGGGACCTTGGGGGAGGACTGAAGGGGAAGGAGAAAGAGGGGGGGGCAAGAAAAATTTAGAGCTCAATAAAAATCAATATTATAAAAAAAAAGACTCCAGAAGGATATAATATTACCTAAGTAAACAGTGAGTACATTATAAGCAACTTCCAAAACTTTAGAACTGACAGAGACATGTTGCTGCCTGGACAGCCACCTGAAGTTTTATGTACCAATAGAGCATCCGTCTGAGCCTTCAGACACATAGTATCTAGCAGACTTTTTCAGGAAGCAGAAGATTTCAAAGACAGTTCAGTCATTTTCTTTTGTATCCTGTAGAATGTCTCACAAACTCTTTCATGAAGCAGGAAACCTGAAGGATCATCTCACCTTTAGGCAAGCTCAGTAGTCATTTTTTTCTGTGGATATAGCATGTCCAGTTCAGCAGTTCAGGCAAGAGCAGTTTCTTGTCCAAATGGCTAACCAACTCCATAAGGAGCCTCTTTGATGCCTATCTTCCTCTTGAAGTATATTGGTACTGCTAAAAGCAGATGTGTCTCACCATTAATAAAAGTCTTAAGTTCCTAAACATTATAAATGCCATATTCTAAAGGTCTCTGAAAGATTTGAAGAATACCTATCTAACTAAAATATATCTTTATACATCTAGAAAATCTAACTAAACTGACTATAGTATTAACTATTATAAATGACTTTCTATTAAACTATATTTTAATTATACATTACATTTTTAAATAAACTATACAAACATAATATATTAATCAAGAGCAGAAATATACATATAATAAAATTGACCTTTAATTTGTATCAATAAATCAAGATCCATCCCAAATGCAAATTATTCATATCTATATCATATTCCCCTTTAAATATAAAGAAACATTTACAAACAATATTTGGGAATATGGGCACAGTTCTGTCCAAACTTCTTCCTGCTGTTTATTGGGTGAAGTATTTTGGTTTTGGTGATGTTTACAGCAACCTTTCAGCAGGTCTTGTCTCATAAAACTATATTGGTCTTGAAGCAATCCATAGATTTTTATCTTCTGTGAAAACAAAAGTAGAGCTTATTTTCCAAAGCAACATATCCTTAGACTCAAATTTTGAAATCAAGATACCTTTATGTTGATTTAACTTAGCAGTCTATACAATAAAATGTGTCTCTGTACTTAGCTCCTTCACAGTCAAAAAAGTCAAAGAAAACACAATAATATACATAATCCATACACTCTCTGTAAATTTTCCATCTTTATGTGGCTTATTTTTCTTTACTCCTTTTAATCTATGATTACCTGTAATCTGTCTATTTAAAGACTTTACCCCCTTTTAAGAGCATTAACTTTATTTTATGACTCTCTATACTCCCTTTCTTCTCTTTCCCAAGCCTACATATATTTATCAACACTATGACCCATTTAGAATTCTTTTATGGCTGATCCTGCTACTTGCCCAGACAGGGAGCACAGAGCCCTCAGCATGGTCTGAGCCACTTTCCATCCTGACCCTGAGTGGGCCCACAAACACCTGGGCTCACAAATTCCATTTAAATGCTCCATAACAGGAGTTTGCGCTGACAGCATGGCCCAGGGAGTGGTGTTTTAAAACTGTGTGTATTTTTTTTCTGCTGCAACTGAATCAAGAAAATCTCTCTTAAAGAGCTGTGGCACACCACCAGTAAACAGCAAGAAGCTCTGTTAAGCTCTGTATTTTTGTGTCTAGAATCCCTTTACATGCCCTCTGAGGTTTTACAAGGATTTTGTCCACCACATTGTTGTACCAATTTGTAGGACGAGGTCACTTGTTTTTTCCAGCCACATGGGTAGCTTTCACCAGAAATAATTACACAGAAACTGTATTCATTAAATCATTGGTTGGTCCATTAGCTCTAGGTTCTTACTGGCTAATTCTTATATTACTTTCACCCATTTCTGTTAATTTGTATATTGCCACGTGGCAGTGGCTTGCTGGCAAAGATTAGGTATGTCTAACTCTGGTGGTTCCATGATGTCTTTCTGACTCTGCCTTCTTTCTTCCAGCATTCTATTTAGTTTTTCCCACATTCTTATGTTCTGCCCTATTGACAGGTCAAGGCAGTTCTTTATTCATTAACCAATAAAAGCAACACACAGACAGAAGAACCTCCCACACCACTTCATTGTTTCCTAGAATATGAAGATAGGTCCTTATTGTGTGAAGATACCCTGAACTTACAGAACAAGGCTTTGAGGAGTCTAGCTAGAACTTTGAGACTCAAAGCTGTGAACTAGAAATTGTAGCACTTGATGTTTCTATGTCAGCTAACAACTGAGGGAAGGAATTAGTAGTCCTACTCAGTTGTGATATTTACAAACCATAGAAATGACCAGCATGGCATGATATCCCTAAAGGTCCAAAACTGTCACTTATATCTTGCAGGTAACCAACAACTGTCTAAGTAGACTTGGAAGTGCTTGCTAGTAAGGAAATCATTTCTGGTATTGGATCCTAAACAACCCCATTTGGCTAGTAAGTTCATTGATCCTAGAGGAGAACATACCGTGGCCAATTTCCTAAATTAGTATAATTTTTAGGTAAATTTTAAGCTTATATACCTATGCCCACAGCTAAATATGGCTCTCATAGACATCAAGGAAGCCTCTATTTTTACAGATGAAGAACAGCAAAGAAATCTAAAACTTGTCCAAATACATAAAACAACAGACACCACAGGGTGTCCAGCTCCATCTTATTTATCTATATTGATCCCATTGTTTGAACTCATAGAACACTTCAGAAGAGGGGCTGAAAAGACTGCAAGAATCAGAGGACTGGGGTGTTTATTGTGAGATTGTATGTTCTATATATGACAAGGAAGCTGCATCCAAGAATTTCCAACTATATGGTTGCCTAAACAAGACCTAAACACTGACAACACCATCTTACATTCCTGCATGAAAAAGAAAGTTTCCCAGGTCTGGACCCATAATTAAAGATCTACAGGAATTAATGCATGCTGAGGGAAAAATCAGTATTCTTCATGGATGAGCCCATGATAGATTATCAAATTCCAAATGGTCAGCCATAAAACCTCAGACCTTTATCCTAAACACACATAGGCAATACTAAATTCGTCCAGCATATTTTATCCATATATTTATTAATTTTCAAAAAGTATAATAACAACATTTAAAGGGAAGACATGAATTTGAAGAGAGAATAGGCAGCATGGGCAGAGTTAGAGTGTGAAAGTGAGGAATTCAAATTATATAAATTCAGTATGCATGTAGAGATTTCTAAAAACAACTTAAAACTTTAAAAATGAATAAAAATAGAGTCAGCAAGTGATAGTGAGAGAACAAGAAACAGTTGCCATGGTAGAGATCATGAAGGAATATTTAAAGAACATATTCTGAAGACTCTCTCCATTTCTGGACAACATCATTGAGCAGTCTTTTCCCAATTCTTGACACAAAGGAATGATCTGATCTTTAATTTTATTGTACTGGAGGGAAGTTTCATACCATATATTTAGCTCTGGGACAAGGAGCATTCAGAAACTTTTATGGCAAAGTGAGAGTAGTCAGATCATAGCACTAGCACAGACAGCTCCAACACTGTATCATAGAGTGAGATGCAGAAGATGTGGTCTGATAAAGACTGTGGGAACCTGGCCTAAAACCTCAAACTTTTATCCAAAAACAAGTTGCAGAGGCCATGTTTTCACTGTATATAGTAGGAAGAAAAACCCATGTATTGCTGAATTCTTCTAAGATAAGAAACAAGGAGTTTATTATCAAAAGGAGAGGACAGAAGGGAACAGTGATTTCCTAGCAGAAATCTCTTGCTGGCCTGGAAGGGAGGGGGGGCCAGATTGTTTTCTTCTCAAAGTTTGTCTCATTAGCTATTGTTAACTGAAAATGGATGGTCCCTAGTATGACAGGGTGCCCCTTTAAATGAAAATCAGAGAAGGATGTGCCACCAAGATGCTTAAGTGTGAAAAGGCACTTGCTGTCAAAGATGAAATGCTGGCTTAAATTCTCAAATTCAACTTGATGCAATTAGAAAACTAATTCTCTCATATTCTCTTATCTCCATATATGTACAGTAGCATGTTCTTACCCATACACTGACATAGGCATGAGTAAACATATAGACATCCATTCTCTGTCTTTGTTCACCTCTTTATACATAAATAAAATGCATAAGTAACTGTAAATTAAATGTCAAACTGTGGCTTTAGCCTATTTTGTTATCTACCAACATGAGATTCTTATAAATCTGCTATTTTAATATATTTATTTATCCACTTATTCATTCATTCATTCTTCATCCACAGATATTTGAGCCTTTTTTAGACACTGGAACATTCCAAAACAGTGGGGACATTCAGACCTCCAAAGTCCTAGTTGCAATGGACCAAAGGGAGACAGGCATCTAGAAGGTGAAATCATGGGTTGACTGTGTAACCACAAGGGAACAGGGAAGAAAACAATAAAGGAGGCTTGGGGATTTGTCTCAAGGTTTATTTGCATATGCTGATCTTTCTGAATAAGCAAGATAAGTTTCCAGCATTTATGTATAGAGGATTTAAAACCTTACCTAAAACCAGTTCCAGATGTTTCCCCATATCCCCTGAGCCTCCACTAATCACCTGGACATCTCCTTCTGAGACTGTATATGGTACAAAGGTGCTCAGGTCGTTAACCAACTGTTCTGATGTGATTAAGAGTTGTCACAGGACAGTCAGGATCCCCAGGGGGCATGACAGAGGACATAGTCCCTCCAGATGACTCAATGTCCTCAAGCATTAACTCTAGGCAAGTAGGAACAGATGGTGCTGCAGCTGGTGAGAGGTAGGTATAGCACTCCTCCCATTATGATCTTACTCAGCTCTACTACCTGTCTCAGGTGTTACTGGGCAGGAGGTAGGGGAGGGCAATGCTTCTGTGCCCATGCTACCAGATATCTGACAAATAATGTGGACAGCTCCCCTTTGTTCATAAAATATGGGTGGGGTTACCCTTAGCTCCAACCACTGGGCAGTTCTGCTATGCTGTCTGGGTAATGGGCAGTGCCTGTTTGCTCTAGTGCTACAGCTGGAAAGTGGGAAGGTCTAGTCTCTCAGCTGTTGAAAATAAGTGGTCATATTAGCATCCTTGTATTGATGCTGGTCTTAGAGGGAAAGCAAACACAAATGCAGAGTTGGTACTGTGTTTTCACATGTACCAATACTGTAATAGTGCAGTATTCTGTCTCTAGTTTACCTGTGTTTATTTTTTTTTTAAAAAAAAAACTACTCACTTTAGTTGGGTAGTGGTTGTGCTCACCTTTATTCCCAGACAGTTTATTCTATGGTTCTACAGAAAAGAGTTAGTGGACATTCAGAAATACACATTGAAACTGTGTCTTGAAAAACAAAACAAAATGACTGTTCATTTTTGTTAAATGTCTTCGTTGATTCAGTTGTATTTATTATTCATGGAGTCAGACTTGTGCTTCTCTATTTTATAGTTGTTGTACTTCTAAGAATGTGTTTCATCTGAATCACTCAACATTTAGAAAATAAGTACTGAGTACTCATAGAATTCTTAGAATTCTGAAGAATGGACTTTAAGGTGATAAACTATTCTTATTTATTTGTATCATTAAGCTAACCCACTGGAATTCAGTTAGAGTTGATGGAAGAATGTTGATTCCTGGCATATTCTGTGTGGTTTTCTTAGTTACCTTCTTCTTGTTTAGCCTTGGACTACCTGCCTATTAATGCCAATATCTGCAGTGGGCTGGGCCCTCAAAATCAATCTATTACAAATAAATTCTCCCCATCCCCACATACCAAGCTGATAGAGGTGACCTTGAGGTTTCCTAGATGTCTCTAGTTTGTTTTAAGAGACACAAAGTAAACAGCACATCTGTCAATCACATTTTGGACATCAGTCTAATTTCATCAAGTTATTGACCATACATTTCATATGTCACATAGTCAGTATGCGAGTAAACCTCAAAAAAAAGCTCTCTTTATAGTTCAAACATATGTGAAGAAAAGAATGTAAATGGTGACTGTGTGTTCATTTTCTGCCCACCCAGAACTGAATAATTACACAAAACTATATTAATTAAAGCATTGTTTGACCAATAGCTTAGGCATATTCCTAGCTAGCTCTTACATGTTGAATTAACCCAGTTCTATTAATATATGTATCATCATGAAGCTGTGGCATACCAGTAAATTTCTGGAATATTTCTCATTTGGCAACTACATCACATCTGCCTAATTCATCCTTCTTTCCTCCTTTATCTCTGCTTGGATTTCCTGTCTTCCTATTTTGCCCTGCCATAGATAGCCTATTTATTTTTTATTCATTCATTCATTTATTAAAGATTTCTGTCTCTTCCCCACTGCTGCCTCCCATTTCCTTCCCCCAATCAAATCCCCCTCCCTCGTCAGCCCAAAGAGCAATCAGGGTTCCCTTCCCTGTGGGAAGTTCAAGGACCACTCACCTCCATGTGGGAGCCTAGGCAGTTTGGATGCTCGCCTTGATAGCCTATTTATTAACTAGTGGTAATAAACAATATTCACAGCATAGAGATGGGAATCCCACATGACTTTCCCTTTTCTGTCTAAAAAAGGAAGGTTTTAACTTTAGCATAGTAAAGTTATACGTAACAAGAGAAGTATCAAGCAAGAATTATCCTTACAATATTTAGTCTGCATGTGTCTGGCAAAATTAAAGAAAATATTCTACCATCTATCTGTCCTTGTGATTTTTAAGATTTCAATATAGCTTATCTTTTATCATAGCTAAGGAAAACTATAACTATATGACTTCAACTTCATCAAAGACCCCAGAATGATATAGTATGACATAAATAAACAGAAAGTGCATTATAAGCAACTTCTAAAACTTTAAAATTGATAGCGATATATCACGGCCTATCATACTATCAAGCAGTCTAGGGAAGACCAGTTTTTTTCCCAAATGAATGACCTTGTCACATTGAAGGCAAATTCTATAACGTATTTCTTCGATGCCAATCCACATCTGTGAAGTAACTGGTTCTGACAGAAGCAGAGACTGCTGAAAAGTGTGAGTTTCTTAAAACTTTTTAGATGCTATATTATGTAGTCTTTGAAGTGCTGAAGATTATCTATCTACTTGACATATACCTCTGTATATCTAGAAAACCTAACTTGGCTACAGGTTTGACTATTATAAATGACTATCTATTAATCCATAACTTTAAATTATATATTACATTTTAAAGGAACTATATAAACAAGAGGAAAACCAAACATATAACACAATTGACATTAAATTTGTATTAATAAACCAAATCTATACTAAAGTATCTTCTTTTATTTTTTATTTTATTTTATTTTATTTTTTTGTTTATTTTATTTTTTTTTAGTTGTTGCAAAATAAAATTTCTGCCTCCTCCCCGTTTCGCATTTCCCTCCCCTTCCTTGCACACATCGCGCCCTCCCTCTACTCCCCTACCCCTCTCTCCCTCCCCCCACTCCATTCCCCCTCCCTCTCGAGAATGAAGAGCAGTCCAGATTCCCTTTCTGTATCATATACTCCTCCTTTTTTATAAAGAGATTTAGTGTGGCAATTAACCACTTATAATCAACTCCTTTTCAATGACCACAAAGATAAACAATTCTTTGGGGGGAATTTGGGCATTGTTTTCTCCAAACTGCTTTTTGCTGTTCAGCAAAGTATTTTTCTGGTTCACAGAGACCTTTCAGGGGGTCTTGGTCTATCAAACCACATTAGCCTGGAAAGAATCTACAGGTTCTCATCAGCTGTGTTCTGGCTCTGATTGGATACCAGCACCTGTGATGACCATGTCAAACTAAGATGGCCACTCATTTGAAGAATGGGGAACTTTTTGTGGAATCTCCCCATGGAGGAGGAGAACTTAACAGTTTGAAACAGTGTCCTAGTTAGAATTAACTGTCATGCTGAGACTGCCAAAAATCACCTTAGAAGAAATAAAGTCTTGAGGCACAGACCATACTATTTAGAAGAACAGACTAATGATTCATGTACCAGCTGAAATACACCACTCACCAGATTCTGTTCCCAAAGACCTGTCCCATAGAGTATGTGCTCCCATATTATCAACTGCACTGCTTTTGGGCCCTGTCCCTATTCTGGCTGACTTCTGTTGTTTAGGAACAATCACAAGAAGAAGAGGAGGAGGAGGAAGAGGAGGAAAAATGAAAACCACACTAGGAAGATGTTGAAATAGGACCGGCGGGTTGCGTCTCCAGCACCCTGGCTGCCCACACGGCTAGCTTTACCCAAAATAATTACAAGGACACTGTATTCTTTTAAACACTGCTTGGCCCATTAGCTTCAATCTCTTAACCCATTTCTTATCATCTTTGTAGTACCATGAGGTGCGCTTACCAGGAAGATTCTAGCCTACGTCCATCCTGGGTCTGAGCTTCATGCCTCTGCCTCAGAGAGCAGAGCTATCGCGAGGGGAGCATGGCATCTCTGTCTGAGGCGTCTGGCTCTGAGAGGAGCTGCGTGAATTCTGACCTCACTTCCTCTTCCTGCCAGCGTGTTGTTCTGTTTACTCCACCCACCTATGTTCTAACCAATCAGGACTAAGCAGTTTATTTATTGCTTAACCAATGAAATCAACAGATTGATATATGACACTCCCACATCAGGAAGAAGAATAGAGACATCCTGCCGCACCAAAATTAATCAAGACAGATAGAGAAGGACATTTCATATTCATCAGAGAATAAACCCACCAAGATAATCTCTCAATTCTGAACATTTATGCCCCCAATACAAAAGCACTCACATTTATAAAAGCAACAGTACTAAAGATTAGATCACACACTGAACTCCATGCACTAATAGTGGGAGTCTTCAAGACTCCAGTCTCACCAATGGACATGTAGAAAATCAATAGAGAAATAAAAAAAGCCTGGGTTAAAACCGGTCTCGCTGAACATAGTGGATAATGAGGACTACTGAGACCTCAAGAACAATGGCAATGGGTTTTTGATCCTACTGCACCTATTGGCTTTGTGGGAGCCTAGGCAGTTTGGATTCTCACTTTACTAGACCTGGATAGAGGTGGGTGGTCCTTGGACTTCCCACAGGGCAGGGAACCCTGATTGCTCTTTGGGTGGACGAGGAAGGGGGATTTGATTGGGGGAGGGGGAGGGAAGGGGAGGCGGCGGTGGGGAAGAGACAGAAATCTTTAATAAATAAAAAATAGAAACTAACAGACATTGTGACTATAATGGACTTAACAGCTATCTACAGAACACTGTACCCAAACACAAAAGAATATAATTTTTTCTTAGCACCTCACAGAATATTATCTAAAACTGATCATATACTTGGTCACCAAAGCAAGTCTCAAAAGACACAAGAAAATTGAAATAACCATCTGTATTTTATCAGATCATTGTGGATTAAAGCATAGACCAGTGTAGAGGAAAGATACTTCTAATTGAATCAATGTGAATTGTACTCAAGAGCAAACCCCCTCTGTACCCTCTGGACAAAGAAAAGGTAGGATTTAGACACAAGTAAATGGGCAGAAAATGCATGTGAAATTGCCTATATTAGTGTCCTTTCCTTTTTTTTTCCAGACAGAATATCTCTGTGTAATCCCAGCTATCCTGAAACTTGCTCCATATTACATGCTGGCCTAGATCTAAGAGATTCAATTTTCTCTTTCTCTGCCTCCTGAATGCTCTGCATTAAAGGCATTCACCACCATGCTCAGCTGTTTACTTGATAAATATCCTAGAAATTTTCTCTGAAATTTCCTGAGCACAAAGCTCTTTTTGAGAATGTTCTTCTTCTGCATTCACACTACTTCCAAATTTAGTGCAGGGCTTCCCAGAACAAATATGGATCTCTGTCTAGACTCTTTCTACAGTACAAGGAATTACGAATCCTAAAGGGCCCAGTAATCAGGATGACAGGCCCTGCAACATACCTGTGTTGAATACATCAGTGAAGTTCACAGTTGGCTTCTTGACCATGTTTGCTGTAGCCCTAGACGTGAGATTGCAATTCTCCCAGTGATCTCCATGGAGTGATAAAAATGTCATATTCTCAATACTCCAAAAATGGCTCCCATAAGTAGACTGCTTTTCATTTCTGTCCCTACTAAACCTTGAGTTCCTTCCATAGACACTGCTCTGACCTAATAATGGCTTCTTTCTTGGTTTGAGGACACCTTTCTGCATGGTAACCATGAAGGGCACCTCACTCCTCACCTCTCTCATAGAAGAAGACAAGAATATGACTCAGAAATCATCTAGAAAAAGGGCACAGGTAACCCAGGAATATAGAAGAGGACATGTGTGCACCCAATACATAATGCTAGAATGTAGCCTTGAAACTCTCCATTGGAAGATGGAGCACACAATCCTTTCAAGGATACACAGGTCACCTCTTCCCCAACACTGAACACATGGAACTCCTCACACAACTGCTCCTGGGCCTCTCTTCTTGATCACTAGTTTGACTGGTGACATTAGTTATAAAGGATTGAGCTTCATCCCTAGTTATTACTCAGATGGCCTCTTTCCAGCCATTAGAGACATTACTGCAAGGATTAAATAAATACAACCTTCCTAAATCATAGAGAACACTGATTTGACTGAGGGTTCAGTTGTGTTTCTGTGTCACAAGGACACAGAGACATGGTGGAGGCTCCCTCAGTGGTACTGACAGATGCAAGGCAAGAACACAGCAGGTGTCAGCCTTGGGAGGAGCTGTTGTTCTCTGAGGGCATGGGGATGTTTATCAGCCTTGTTGCTCAATGTGCTGCTTGGAGAAGAACTTTAAAGGGAAGTCAAGATGGATGTGGGACAGCACTGAGAGTGGAAGGGATTGAGAAGTGTCTTGGACTGAAATCCCACAACTCACAGCCCACTGTATTCTGGGAAGTGCTTCTGCCTGAGAAGGATCTCAGCCAGAAAGGAGCAACATCAGAGCCTGAGGTTTTTTTTTAATTGAAATCGAGGTTCTTTTTCTCAGAGGGAGGACAGCAAGTGAGAAGATTGATGGAGGGGTTCTTTGTGCTTCTCTGCAACCACTGGCAGGGGCTTCTGCTCACAGGTAAGGGTATCCACTGAGGAATGTGTGGGAAGGGGAACTAAGAAGTAGTCTTGAGTCTCCTGAAGAAAACAGGAGTCTAAGATGAGTTTCAAGGCTTGTGTTTGCATAAAGTATAGTGAGGGACAGACGCTCAGCAGCCTGAAGCTCTCAGAGGACAGGAGGTGATGATGATAAGGGAAAGGGCTCAAACAATGAGAATTATATTAGCTACAATGTTATGTGGACAGCTTTACCCAACCATGACCCTTCGAATGAAATCAAACAGGGGAGGGTTAGCAAGACGTCTCAGTTTGGGAAGATAAGACAACCTGAAGCCAAACTTCAGTTCCCACATGGTACATGGAGAGAGCATAATCCTGAAGGCTCTACTCTACCCTCAACATAGGTGCTGTGGCATGCACCTACCTGACACATACATCCCACAAAGATTTGTGGAATATATCTTCATATGTGCACAAGGAGACACCAGCCTTTACAATTACACACATATATTTATATAAGTAAATCTAAAGTCATTTATTTCACACTTAAATATAATTATGTAATTATTGTCATAAGATAGGTTCAAACCTAGGAGCTATGAAGAGAAATCCATGAAGATGCATTCCTCCTTCATTTTTTTTTACCTTTATCCAGTTGTGTCTGAGTCTCTTCCATGACCTGAAGCAGACAAAAAGGTCAGACTTACCCTGCATCATAAATCCCTGGTTCAGCCAGACAGTTGTGGCACAGGTCTTTAATCCTAGTACTTGGAGGCAGAGACAGGTGATCTCTGTGAGTTTAAGGCCAGACTGGTTTATAGAGCAAGCAAGTTCCAGGACAGCCAAAGCTACACAGAGACACCCTGTCTCAAAAATAAAATAAAATAAAATAAAAATTAATAAATAAATAAAACCAAACCAAACCAAACCAAAAAAAAAAAAACAGACAAACACAAAATTCCCTAGTTCTAGTGGACATGATGTCAGTATATAGAAAAAATGAAGTCATTGGTTGGTAGGAATCACAAAGGGAATGGAGAAAAATTCAGAACGTGAGGACTTTCAAGAAGAGGAGTTCAGAGAGATGTTTCTCCTCATTGCAAATGCTCTATAAGGAGGGATGTGGTATACTGAATGGAGAACCAGGTAGACAACTGAGCAGAAAAATTCTAAGAAGTAATGACACACTCAGAGGCTCTGAGTGAGTGGAAATCATGCTGCTCATGCCTGCAAATGAGGGTGGGCACCACCTACCCTCACAGCAAAGCTCAGTGATGATCACAACTCTTTAATATTGGTGGTTTTTTCAATTCCCTTCTAGCCTCCCTTTTCTCCTTCTGGCATCTCCCCACTACTGCTCATGTGTCCACTGAATCAGTGCCACCCCTAGTGGCTGAAGGTGATAATGTCCTTATCATTGTCAACAATCTGCCGGAGAATCTTTTAGCCTTAGCCTGGTTCAAAGGGCTAACAAATATGAAGCAAGGAATCGCATTATATGCACTGAACAAAAATTTAAGTGTCACAGGGCCTGTGCATAGTGGCAGAGAGACAATATATCACAATGGATCCTTGTTGATTGAAAAACTCACCCAGAAGGACACAGGATTCTACACCTTTCGAGCCTATAATAGACGTGGAAGAATTGTATCAAGCACATCCACCTACCTCCATGTGCAAGGTAAGTGAAATGCTGGGAACTCTGTGAGCTGTGTGAGGTTCACTTCACTGGACACACACAGGAGTGTGGTCTGTACCTACATTCTCTGTGCATTGTGGCCCTGTATTGGGGTTGGAGCATTTAGTGCAGGACACATATAGTTTAGAATAATGGCAATAGATTTTAATCCTTCATTTGACTTCATCTAGAACACAGGTAAATATGTGGTGGGTAACATGCCAAGGATATCAGCCTCTGTCTAGTCTCTAGTGGTTCTTACCAGGCATATTTCTTTAAGAAAGACTCCAAGGGAATCAACATTGTGCCTGATTATGGACTACATGTGCTCTTCACAGAGATGTGAGCACCAGGATGCCCTACCCCCGAACTCTGTCCTAGACTGAACTCCAGGTGTCCATGAGAAGCATTTTATAAATGGTGGATTTTTGGCTTCCTGATGGCAGGGAATAGTGTTCCCTAGTATTCAAAATCTTGTGATATGTGGAATCAGACAGTGCTCTGTCATGAGAGCCTTGGTTGGTGTACACCCCTTGGCCATCTTCTTCAGAGAGTCATCAGGGGAGTCTTGCTCAACAAGTATCCAGGCCATTAACTCACTGTCTTGTTCGGCATATGAGATTTCACAGGAAGGTCATGGTACCTTAGGAACTGGACCAAGGACAAAAGATGTCCTGACAAGAGCTTCTCCTCTGGGTCCTACTTGGGAAATTCTCTCGTGCAGGTAAATAACTGCAGGCTATAGTGATCTGACAGCTTCCCAGACATGAGCAGTAGTTCCCTGGTGATCACCAGAGATGTTATCAGGGTACACAATGAAATGGCAGAAAAGTATTTGTCTGAACCAGGAGGTTACCTAGTAACCTTGTACCACTCTGATTTTACATACCTAGAAATCCTGGTCACAGCATTCTCAGACCTATTGACTGCTTCATGTGTCTGCTACACTGCCAGAGATCATTTTCTGTTTCCCACTTCATGTGTTTCCTTTGGAAAATTCATGGTATCCAAGGGGAATCAACAAGCTAAAGGTCCAAGGTCTCTCAGAAAACCATAGAGCGCATGTGTAGACACATTACATAACTCAACAACAGAGAAAGTAGTTTTACAGTCTTGAAAGTCTTATAGGATGAAAGAGCTCACAACCTTTTTCTAGGAATCAGGTCACCTCCTCTGACACACTCAAGATGTGAGACTCCTGACACATCTTGGACCATTGACCTCAGTCAGAACCCAGTCTTTTGGTGACTCCAATGAGAAAAGATTTGTTCTTTTCATGACACATTACACACCTGGTCCTTTGGAGCCCCAAAGACAGTTTTGTCACCTTCCTTCTGGGAGCAAATTCCATGTTTCCAGAGCATTGAAAACACAGGGCTGACTGGATGCCCAGCTGAGTTTTGTGTCACACAGTTGCGTATTCTTTCCCTTTCCAGTGTTGACTAACCTAGGTCAGGACAAAGCAGAGTGCAGTTCCAGAGTCAACTACTATTGTCTCATCACAGGAAAGTTCATTACCCTTGACTCTCATCACTCTATGTTCTATAGGACAGAAGCATAAAGAAAAGATGGGAAAGGAACTTGAGGCATCACTGAGACTGGAAGGACAGAGCAGTATTTTGAACACAAACCTAGCTATAGTCCACAGGACTCTGGGAGGTTATCCTTCCTAGGAAGATGTTCATCTCAGATGGGCAAAGGACATCAGAGCTGTGCTGGGGCAAAAGTACCTCAGGATGACAGATCATCCTACTAAGGCAATGGAGGCCTTCCCGATATTCCTCCACAAAGGCTTCACCACATCACAGGGGCTTCTGTTCACTTATGAGAAGAGCAGGAGTTGGCAGTGTGTGATAGGAGAGGACTGGCATTCTGTCTGGAGTCTCCTGATTGGCATGCGTACATAAGAGGAATCCCCATGTCTGTAGCGAAGAGGACACAGAAGAGGTGGGAGGCTCATTATTAGGATGCTCTCATTGAATATTAAACTTTCAGGGTGAGGAAACATTGTTCTTACACAAATTTTGTAAGGATTAGTAAAGTATTATGAAGACTGATACTCTCAGCTTGATGTCTCAAGTAAAAAAAATCAAGCTGGTGTGGCTTATTGATGTGGATCAATGGATATAGGCATTTGCTTTATTTACTGACAAGCTGAGACCAATGAACAGAAGTCCACTGACTTCCACCGAAATATTGTATCATGGACCCACCCACACATACTACACTAGCCTTTACACTACTCACACACAAGTATAATATGCAAACAAGTGTAAAAGATTAAAGCAAATAGAATGATCCAATACTCATTCCCTAATCCTCTCAGTTTCTTAAATAAATTTTTAGGCATACAGGTTTCCCAGATATCGTTCATTCATTCAGGTTTCCCATATATCTGTTATTTTTTTCTAGGCAGTTCCTTTTAAGAAATAGAAGACAGTTTATAGTTCTTATGATGCCCCATTTCAAGTGGACTTTAAGCAAAGAAAGCTATAAAATAAGTTCAGGTGTTGGCTGCAACCACAAGAGGAACATAACAACAACGAAAGTCAGAGAGTGAAGACACGGGGTCTATAGAGGATAAGGATGGGCATGCATCACCTCAGTATCATCCACTGTAAATGTCAGCAGGAGTCTGTTGGTAGTGAACTGGGACAATGCTGACAACTCAAGATAGGGAGTCATACATTGGAAATCACAAGTATGGGGACATACTACCACCAAGTAAGACAAGGAGACACTCACCCACAAAACTAGACTGAGAAATGGACATAGCTGCTCAGGACACAGGGCTTCATCTTAGTTAAATACAAAAGTCACAATTTAGATGGATCTCTCTCTCTCTTCCCTTCTAGCTTTCCTTTGGAACTGTGGGCGTGCTCCTGTCTCGGCCCAGCCCACTATTGAATCAGTGCCACCCATTGTTGCTGAAGGGGAAAATGTTCGTCTATTTATTCACAATCTTCCAGAGAATTTTCGAGGTTTTGTTTGGTTCAAAGGAATATCTGTGTTCAGGGACCATGAGGTTGCCCGATACACATTAGAGGCGAGATCAAGTGTGATGGGGCCTGCAAACACTGGGAGAGAGACAGCAAACAGTGATGGATCCTTGGTGCTTCGTAATGTCACTAAGAATGACTCTGGATTGTATGCTTTACGAATCGATTGTGCAGACATGAAAAGTGAAGAAGCACACGTGCAACTCCTGGTGAACAGTAAGTGTTTCTCTGTGATTGCTTGGTGTTGGGTGGGGCTTACACATACAGAACTGTCATTGCTGGCCTAGCCTAATTTCCCTCTGCAATGCACTCCTATGTAGAAGTTTGGGCACTTAGTGCAGGGCAAACTTGGTAGAGACAAATGGCCATAGATCAGACTCTATCTAATGTAATCACTCCACCTGCATCAAGGAAGACCTTAATGGAAAATAACTTACCATAAAATTTCAGAGCCAGTCTAGTCTTTTAGGGCTCTAGACTGGGGAGTCCTGAACCCTGTCATCTTTCCAAGGCAGAATAAAGTGACCAAGTGGAGAATTTTTCCAGTACTCTACTCTGACTTCCTGTCAGAACTGATAGGAAACAATGATTTTAGGTTACTAATGTCAAAATAGGGCATGTGTTATCTCCATTTGGAGAATGTCACAATTAAAATCCAGGAACTGGTAGAGATACCATGGAGGAGTATTGCTTACTGGTTTGTTCCTCATGTCTTGCTCAACTTGCACTCTTACATCACTTCCTTCAGTGGTCTCAAAGCTTTCATATCAATCCCCAATCTGAAAAATGTACTATAGTTTTGCCCACAGGTTGAATTGGTGGTGGCATTTTCAATTAAGGCTTTGTCTTTAAAAAGTGACTCTTGTTTGTGTCAAGTTGACGTAAAACCAGCCAGCCTAGTACCCAAGCCTTCTGAAGGCCTGACCTGCCTTGATGATCAGCCTTCTCCCAGATTCCACTTAGACTCAACCCTGAAGGCTGGCAGGCAAAGAAGCAATAGCATCTATAGTGTGACATTAAGGGTTGAGTGTAGCCACAAAGGAAACTGAAAAAAACCTATAATGTAAACATCTCAGTCATGATGAGTTTATGGAAGTCATCATGTTAACCCTCAGTGTGCAGTGTCCGACTGAGAGCAGTGAGGGAACAGCCCTGAAGATACCTGAGGGGAGAGTTCCAAGATGAGGAAATGACAATTTGGGGGCAGAAATGGAATGAAGGAGGTCATTTTGCTGACCTTCATTAGGTAGTATAGACACACCCACACCTGCAGTTCTAGACTGAGTAACAAACCCATCTGCTTACCATGCACAATAATCCCCATGTGACAGCTTTTTTCTCTTTCCCCTTCCAGGCTCCCTTTCTCCATGCTGTAACCCTCTCACCTCTTCTCAACTCATGATCCAACCCATGCCTCTGTATGTTAAGGAAGGGGAAGATGTTTTTCTCCAAGTTTATAATCTTCCAGAAGATATGCAAGCCTTTACCTGGTACAGGGCAGTATATAGAGTTCCATATTATGAAATTGTTGAATGCAGCAAAATCTTGAATACTGTCACCTGGGGAGATCAATATACTGGAAGAGAGCTGGTGTATGACAACGGATCCCTGCTGCTCCAGAATGTCACTGAAGAAGATGCAGGAATGTACACACTAGAAATTTTGAAAAGTGATTTCAAAATTGAAAAAGCTTATGTGCAATTCCATGTAAACAGTAAGTGACTCTCTATCTCTAGTTGTTGGACGTGGGTTATCCTAATTCATACACCAAGCTGTCAGAACAGCTGTTCCTGATCTCTTCCTGGCAGCATTATGTTCTCACAATAGGGTTTACGCACTTACTCCAGGACATACAGTGGGTAAACAAACAATAGGTTAGAATCCCTTACCTGTCTTTCCGTGCACAGAGAAGAATGTATGCTGGATAACTCAGCACAAAGAAGTCAGTGTCAGTGCATATTCTTGTGACTCTCACCATGCACATAGCCTCAAGTGAGACCCTGAGACTTAGGCAGACGATGGATAAAAAAGCTATGGGGTCCTCACAGAGAGCCCCAGGAAGCCATGACTCCAACTTTGCCCCTGACTGTTCTATAGGCTACACCGAGGAGATTTTTGACACTGTCAGTTCTGATTTCCTGTTAGAGCTTGCAGGGAAGAAGTCTTTACTACTCTATCAATCCCTTAACAGTGTCAAACCAGCAGTGTGCTGCCATGACAGTTACAGTTAGGTAGGTCACCTGTGCATTTTCTTCTCTTGAGGCCCAGTAGACAGGTGTCTGGGCCATTAGCCTATTGTTTGATGGGTTTATGAGACTTCACAGGAAGGTCAAGTCACCATAGGAAGAAACAGAGGAGACAACTCCTCCAAATTTTTCCTTTTCCTCATGGGTCCAGCCTAGGGAGTTTTCTTCCTCAGGTAAATAGTAACAGATGCTACTTATGTGAATAGCTTCCCTCCCAATGTCAGATCATTGCTCATAACTAAGCTTAATTCATAGACACAGCAATGATCATGTACTGTGTGTCCTATTACAGGGAAACTGAGTCAAAGGAAACAGTGACTGAGTCAGGGTCACAGAGTCCCTGGGTGACAGATCCAAAACACAAGATATGTTTACAGTCACAGCTCCAAACTCTGCCCCCTGGAGACTTTATTAAGAATGAACTAAAGAGGGACTAGATGAACTCTCTGAGCTACTATCATTTGTTACTCTTCTCTCTTTCATCACAGAGTATGTGGCACAGCCCTTCGTGCGAATCACCAATGGTGTAGTCTCATCACACAGATCTGTGATCTTCACCTGTGTTTCACCTGACACTGCTATCTCCATCCGTTGGATCTTCAATAACAAACCTTTGCGGCTCTCAAGGAGAATGACTCTGTCCCCAACAAAATGTGGACTCAGAATATATCCTGTACGGATGGAGAATTTTGGAGAGTATAGATGTGAAGTATTCAACCGAGTTAGTTCAAAGATCAGTCCCCCTGTCTTGTTTCGGTAATGAATGACTGACCTCTCCTTTCATCCTATAATATAATTCCAGAATTTCTTTCTTAATCAATGGGGTACTAAATGGAGAAAAGGTTTATGGTGAAATTGTCAGTTATCACTCAAGTATAGCCAGCAAGGTTACTCATATCTATAATCTTGGGATGCATATGTGTACAAGATTTAAAATGAGATGCTGTCTCCAAAGAAAAATAAAGACACCAGTATAGTAAAAAGAAATGAAAAGAAGTTAAAACTTTAGGTTTTGAATCAAATATAGCCAACCATCAGAATTCATAGGTACTAATTTCAGGAGCTGCCAAAGTTTTGGTGCTCTGAATCTACTGTAAAAATAGTGGAACATTCACTATTTTTACAGTAGATTCTTGAACCCAAAGAAAAACATATAAGCATCCTCCTGAATATTAACCTTCATCAAGTGATGAAAGGAGACAGAGACAGAGACCCACATTGGAGCACCAGACTGAAATCTCAAGGTCCAAATCAGGAGCAGAAGGAGAGAGAGAATGAGCAACGAACTCAGGACCGCGAGGGATGCACCCACACACTGAGACAATGGGGATGTTCTATGGGGAACGCACCAAGGCCAGCTGGCCTGGGCCTGAAAAAGCATGGGATAAAACTAGACTCGCTGAACATAGCAGACAATGAGGACTATCGAGAACTCAAGAACAATGGCAATGGGTTTTTGATCCTACTGCACGTACTGGCTTTGTGGGAGCCTAGGCAGTTTGGATGCTCACCTTACTAGACCCGGATGGAGGTGGCTGGTCCTTGGACTTCCCACAGGACAGGGAACCCTAATTGCTCTTTGGGCTGATGAAAGAGGGGGACTTGATTGGGGGAGGGGGAGGGAAGTAGGAGGTGGTGGCAGGGAGGAGGCAGAAATAATAAATAAATAAATAGGAACGTAAATGCTCAAACAAACACAAGTACTGTTAGCCACCAATGTCAGGAGATGAATTGTATTTGCTAAGCATTGTTTATGAAGAGAAGAATATAAAAAAATGATCTTTCAAAATATTAAAAAAATAGTGGAACATTTGAATAGAGAAAATCATATTCTTATATGGTAAAATACATTCAGTGTTTAACTGATTCACTAATTTAATTAAGTCGAATACCAGCACATCAGTCATCCATGTGAAGTGAGGAAGAGTGACAGGAGAAGACTCTGTCCATGCTTCATTATGGATATACCTGGTTTCTAAATAGATTTGATCTACAGTTTGTTTGATGTACAAATATAAAGTCCTTAACAAAAGGGCAGATCATGCTATTTTCATTCTGAGAGTGGCATTCACAGAGGGACCTTGCACATGGTTGTTTTAATATGTATTTCTTCCACTTATATTCTCCTCTCGGGTATTCATCCAGACCACAATTTTCCCTCCCTCCAGCCCTTAGTAACCCCCACATCCCCTCTCCCTCAGATCCACTCTTCACTTTTCCTTCAATAAGTGAGCAGACCCCAAGGATGTTAACCATACTTGGCATGACAAGTTATAGAGTTATAGTAGACTTGCCACAATCCCTTATATCAGTTCTGGGTGAAGCAATCCAGTAGGAAGACAAAGGTAAAATGATCAGAGATCTTCCCCAATCCCACTGTTAGGAGTTTCACAATAATACCCAGATACATTACTATAACTTATATGCAGAGAACTGAGCTTAGACCCATATAGGGTCAATGTTTGTCACTTTCGACTCCGTGATTCTCTATAATCCTTGCTATTGATTCTGTGTTCCATATTTTTTATTATGCCCTTGAACCCTCTCATCCCTAAAATCCATCCTCCCCTCCTCTGTGCAGATACCAAGAGTTTGGCTATCTGTCTCTTCATTTGCTCGCATCAATTGCTTTATTTGTCAGAATAAACAACATGTTACACACTTCTCCCCTTTTCCTAAATAATAAGGGAAAGTTTTAAATAGTAGAAAAAACTATATACAATAAGTAAAATAACCATATACAAATATACATAGGCAATAATTACATTAAGAATTCATTTGACAAATTCAGAGAAAATATTCCATTGTCTATTCTATATTGGTGAGTTCAATGTATTATACTAATTAACTTTTTATCCTAGTTTGTATTATAAACCCAAAACTAAGTTTTATATTTCTCAGTCTCTTACACATTTTGTACCTCTTGTGTGAATTTCTTTTCTGAAATTGTTTACAAGAAAAAAAATGTAACTGTCTTCAACTCCATCAGAGACCTGATAAGGAAATAATATTAACTGAGTAAAAAGGAAATACAAGCAAGCGACTTTCAAAGATGTGAAAAGTGACAGAAACAGCTGGCTTCTTGGAAGTCACTCAAGGTCCTTGTGTAATATTGGGGCATCCATCTTTTGCCTATAGATCTAAAATATTTGACAGCCTTTTCTGTGAAGCAGGATATTCTAAAGCGATGTCCTACTTTGCATTGGAAAAGTTTGACAGTCACTTTCTTTGTGTCCTGCTTGTCCAATTTGGAAAACAAACTGCCAGCAGTAAAGGCAAAGATAATTTTCTCACACTGGTTAAATTTGACCCCCAAAAGAAAACTCCACATGAAGTTTCTCTGTTGTCCATCATCTTCTCTGAAGTAGATTGGTGTTGCCAGAAGCACACATGTCTCATTGTCTTAAAAAAGAACCATGTGTTATTAAAACATCTTAAATGCCATATTGTGTAGATCTCTGAAGTGTCCGAAGATCACTAATCTATATAAAATATATCTCTTTGACTGTGAAAGCATACCCAATGTGACTACAAGTTTGCCTATAATAGGTGACTAACTACTTGCCTGCATTTCTTTATTATCATAGTTTGTAATAATAGCATTTAAATACTAGAAATTTTCATGACATTGTTAAATGAGCTGTATAGGTACAATAACTTTAACAAGAGTAGAAAGGCATTTTCTCTGTGTTCTAAAAAATAGCCTCATATTTTAATCAATATACAACAATATCTTAAAGAAGAGAAAAAGGCATTCATTGAGTATGACAAAAATAATCTCAATTTTGTATTAAAATAAAAGCAATCCTTACCAGTAAAAAATATTTAAGACTAGTAGTTGTTATTTTTTGTGAAAAAGTAGATTCAAAAATCTACCCTTTTATCCTTCATGTGTATATCCCCCTTTCTCAGAATCATTTTATTATTTACCCCTTTATTCTATGATTTCTATATCCCCCTTTTTTTCTTTTCAGAGCAATATCCTTGACTCTATCACCTTTGTTCAGTTATTTTTCCCAATGATTACCGATAATAAGTTGAAACCAACCTCCATAAACGATGACAAATATCCATAACCCATTGAATGACCAAAATTGCCTACCCCACCTCTTGGGAACATGGGTATCTTGCTATTAAAATTACTTCCTGTTTTTTAGGGATTATGGAATCTTTAGGGGACAATGAAAAAAATTGGGATAATTATCAGGATCTGGGAGAGCTAGCTGTATCAATTGTTGCCCAGTCTTTGTATAATTGGAAAGTACAAGGCTTACCTAAGTCCTAAAATAAGTAGTCTGTGAACCTGGACCATCTTAACTAGCCAACCTGAAATTGTCCTGAACAGTTTGTAGTCCAAAGCTGATCTTAAGAGAAATTTTCTGAGCATAAAGCTCCTCCAGAGAGTGCCCATTCTCTGGATATAGAGTGTTTCAATTTTAGTACAGAGCTTTGCAGGAAAAATCTGAGACCCTTTGTAGACAAACCCTTCATGGAATACGAGTCCTGAAGAACACAGTGAACAGGATGACAGGCTCTCCATCCACTTGTGCTGAAGGTACCAGGTCACTTCACATTTGAATTGTTGACAATTCATGGTGTAGCCCCACACATGAAATTTCAGTTCTCCCATAGATATTCAGGGAGAGATATCAAGACACATGCGCAACACTTAGAAAATGTTTCTCTGAGCTATAACCTTGCCTAGCAGACTGGTTTTCATCTCTGCCCTTACTAACATAAAGCTCTCTCCCAAGACCCTACTCTCACCTACTGGATGCTTCTTGTATTTGAAATCACCTTTCTGCATGGCAACCTTAAAGCCCCATCCCTCCTGGCATCTCTCTAAGGGAAGACAGGATTACCACTGGAGAATTACCTAGACAAAGACCATAGGAGGCTCAGGAAAATTAGAAAGGACATTGACTTACCTAATATACAGCTCAGTCAACACATAATGCTGAAAGTAGGCTTGAAGTTCTTTATAGAAAGAGGGAGCCCACAGTCTTTTCAATGACACACAAGTCACATCTTCCCCAACACTGAGGACATAAAACTCCTCATAACCTTCTCCTGGGGCTCTGTTCTAGATCAAGAATTTGATTGGTGAAATTATTAATAAAAGCTTGCTTTTAATCCCTTGTCATTACTCAGCTGGTCCCTTTCCATCCCTCAGAGACATCTCTGTCACCTTCCTTCTGGGAGTAAATCCCACCTTCACAGAACACTGAGAACAGTGCACACCGGGTACTTAGCAGGGCCTCTGTGTCAAAAAGACACATAGGCTAGATTGAGGCTCCCTGCAAGGCCATGACACAGCAGATTTCAGACCTGGGATGAGCTATTGTTCTCTGAGGGCATGGGGATGTTTATCAGCATTGTTGCTAATGTGTTTCTTGGAGGTGAAACATAAAGAGAGAACAGCTGAGAGGGATGTGGGGAAGCACTGAGAGTGGGTGGAACAGAGCAGTGCCTTAGACTCAGCTCTCACCACCTGAAGCTCACTTGATTCTGTGAAGTTCTACTGCCTGAGAGGAAGCTCAGATCAGAGGGAGGAAGGAGAGCAGAGGCTGGAATTTGGTTGGAACCGAAGCTATTCTCCTCAGAGAGAGAGAGAGAGAGAAGCACCATGAGAAGAGAGATGGAGATGTTCTCTGTGCTTCCCTGTAAGTGGGGTACCCCTTTGCAGGGGCTCCTGATCACAGGTAAGACACCAGCTCTCTGGGAAATTAGCAAATTTCTGTGGTCTATAAAGAGAATGGAATTCTGAGAGAAGAGTCAAGATTTCTTTAGTCATAGGACAAAAGTACAGGGATGTAGAGAAGCTCAGCTACTTGTAGCTATATGTGGACAGGAGGTGATAAATGATAAAAGCCTCATCTACTCCCTATTCAAAGTCAAACACATTGGCTGCCATTTCTGAAGCCTGGTATTCCCTATCATGACAGGGTGACTCTTCAAATAGAGATTAAACAGGGGTGGGTCACTAAGACAAGTTAATCTGTGGAGACATGAGAATCTGAATTCAGTTTTCAGTTCATACATGGTAGATGGAGAAAACAAACTCCTTCTGGCCTTTTTCTGCCTTAAAATATTTCAGAGAATGAATGTGCTCATACACACACTGAGAAGTATGCCTTCACAAGTACACACATACAATACATAAAGAAATATAAATATAAAACCATTTAAATCACACTTGAGTATAACTTTTCTTTTTGCCTACAAACCTGGAACTATGTAGATAAACCCATGTAGAAGCAGTTTTCTCTCCTTCTCTCCTTTTCTCCCTTCCCCCTTACTCCATTCCTTTCTTCATCCATCTCTTCTTTCTTCCCCCATTCCTTTCTATTTTCTTCCTGCCAAAATTCTGTCCTTCCTTCCATCCTTCCTTCCTTGTTTCCTTCTATCTTTCCATTATCAACTGCTGAGTCTTTTCCTAGAACTGAACCTCCAAAAAGATCAGAGTAATCTCTGTCCTCAAAAATCCCTGATTTTATTGAATCTGACATCAGCATATATAGAAAATGATTTCAGGGTTTGACTGATACCACGAGGTATACAGAAATAAAAGTTAGAAAGTGAGGATTCTTTAGAGGAAGAGGTCAGAGAGACTTCTCACAGCAATTCAGCGCAATGGTAAATGGAAAGCGAATTCCTTAAAGATGAATTTCAATCAGAGGCTCTGAGGTCATGCAGGTAAAGTTGCTCATGTGTCAAGGAGGGTACAGAAACCCCTACTCATGCACCTAGGCTGGGTTATGATTGTCAGCTGTTCAATATTGATTGTTTTTCTCTCTTCCCTTTTAGCCTACCTTTTAACCTGTTGGCACCTGCCCACCACTGTCCAAGTCATTGTTGATTTAGTGCCACCCCATGTTGTTGAAGGAGAAGATGTCCTTCTTCGTGTCCGCAATCTGCCAAAAGATCTTGTAGCCTTTGTCTGGCACAAAGGGGCGACAAAGATGGACCTCGGAATTGTACTTTATTCACTGACCACTAATTCAAACATCACGGGGCTTGGACACAGTGGTAGAGAGATAGTGTACAGAAATGGATCTCTGCGCCTCCAAAATGTCACCCAGAAGGACACAGGATTCTACACACTACGATCCTTAAATAGGCATAAAGGAATTGTATCAACAACATCTATATACCTGCATGTATACTGTAAGTGATTCTATGTGAACTATCAGTGCTGGGTGGGTTCCTTCCACTGGATACACACAGGATGGTGGCCTGTGCCTACCTCCCCTCTACATCGTGTCCCCATCTTTGTATTTTGGCATTTAGTGTGTGACTTGCAGTGCAGACTTTCCTTTTTGGTTGTTAGAGACACAGGATACAGCAGAGAGCAACTCCAGGGTCAGCTCCTATTTTCTTGGGTCAAAAGGATACTCATTAGTTTTGATAACCTGACTGGAACTACAAAAGGAACAGAACAATAACAAAAAGAGTAAAAGCGTGAAGAAGCAGGATCTGTAGGAGAAGAGGTCATGAAGACATCATGACAGAACCATCCTACTGTAAATTTGAGCAGAGATCTGACAGCAGTGAAATAGCAACATATAAGTGCAGGGACACAAATTAGGATGATAAGATACATACACAGCTAGATGGAGCAAATGAACACACCTGTTCAGGATATAGGGCTTCATCTCACCAAAATGCAAAGTTAATATTATTGATGGATCTCTCTCTCTCTCTCTCTCTCTCTCTCTCTCTCTCTCTCTCTCTCTCTCTCTCTTCTCTCCACTTCTAGCCTTCCTTTGGACCTGTGGACCCCTTTCCACCTCTGTCCAAGTCACTATTGAATCAGTGCCCCCCATAATTGCTGAAGGCAGAAGTGTTCTTCTACTCATTCACAATCTCCCAGAGAATATTCGATCCCTTTTCTGGTACAAGGGGATGATCGTGTCCAATGATCTTGAAGTTGCAAGACACATAATAACCATGAATTCAAGTGTGCTGGGTCCTGCTCACAGTGGTCGAGAGACAGTGTATAGCAATGGATCCCTTCTGCTCCACAATGTCACCTGGAAGGATGCTGGATTATATACCCTACGAACTCTAAGTACAGATATGAAAACAGAATTAGCACATGTGCAACTGCAGGTGAACAGTAAGTGATTCTCTGTGATCATTCAGTGCAGGGTGGAGCTTAGACACATAGGATTATGATGCCTGGCCTGTACCTCCCTTCCCTCTGAACTGTGTCTCAGTGTTGGTATTTGAGCACTAAATGCATGACACATGTTAGAGAAAAATGATCATACATCAGACTGTATCTTCTAACTGTACCCCACACACGTCAAGGAAGACCTTGATGGAAAATAGTTTAGCCTAAAAAGTCAGAGATAGCCCAGTCTCTTGGGGGAATGTAGAACAGGGAGCCCTGAACTCTGTCATCTTTCCAAGGCTGGACTACTGTGAGAGAGGAACGTTTTGCTAGGACTCAAACCTTACTTTCTTGTATAACTGATAGGGAACAATGTTTTTTCACCGTCCATATCAAACTGGTGTATTTATTAACTCTAAGTTGAAAGTGTCATAAATAAAATCCATCAACTGGGGCAGGGATCATGGAGGTATGCTGCTTACTGGCTTAGTTTACATGGCTTGGTAAATCCGCTTTTATATATCACCCAGTACATCTAGCCCAGGAGTGGGAATGCCTGCTATAGTCTGAACCCTTCCACATCAATCCCCAATATATATATGAAGATTGAGTGGGCAGCAGTAGAAAAAGGTCTATCTGTATGCCAAGCTGGTAGTGGCATTTTTAATTGATACCTTGTCTATCAAGAGGGCTCTATATTGTGTCAAGTTCATGTTAAACTAACCAGCCTAAGGGAGCCTTTTTGAAGACCTGAATCCTGAAGATCAGACTGCTCCTGGCTTTCACTTAGTCCCAATCCTGAAGAGTGCAGGACAGAGAAGAAAAACCTTCTGGAAGGTGAATTTAGGAGTTGAATGGAAACACAAAGAAAACAAACCAAAATAAAAATAAAAAAACAGAAATAATAAAAATAGATAGTAAAAACCCTGGAAGTTAAGAGAAATCATCCTTTCAAACCCACCAGTGTGCAGTGTGTTCAGTGTTTGCCTGAGGACAGTGAGGGAGCAGGCATGCAGATACTTGAGGGGAGATTTCCATCCTGAGGAAATGACACTTTAAGGGCACTGAAGGAATGGAGAAAGTCACATTACCTTAATTAAGTGGAACAGACATTTAAACACTAGGAGCTTTAGGCTGAGTGATGAATTTGTCTGCTCAAGATGGAGGTAATCATCTTTACACAAAGCACAATTATCCCCATGTGATGATTGTTTTTCTCTTTCTCCTTACAGCCTCCCTTTCTCCTTGCTGTAACCCTCTCACCTCTTCCAAACTCATGATCCAAACAATACCTCGCTATGCTGCTGAAGGGGAAATCACTCTTCTCCAAGTTCATAATCTTCCAGAAGAACTGCAAGCTTTTACCTGGTACAAATTGACGTCTAGGACCCAGGTCCTTAAAGTTGTAGAATACAGCAGAGCCACGAATTACACCACCTGGTGGAGCGAACACAGCAGAAAAGAGATGGTGTACACCAATGGATCCCTGATGCTCCAGAATGTCACTGAGAAAGATGCAGGATTATACACACTAGAAATTTTAAATAGAGATTTCAAAATCGAAAAAGTAGATGCGAAACTTCATGTGAGCAGTAAGTAACTTTCTAAGGCCTCCACCTGCTGGGTGTGGCTTATGCTACTTCATACACTGGACTATCAAGACTGGGTTATGCTTGCTTGCTCCCCATTGCATTAGGTCCCCACAGTGATGTTTGGATACTTACTGTGTGTCACACATGTGCTAGACAAACTGCAGTAGATCAGAATCCTTCACCAGTCTCCCCCTGCACAGAGGAGAGTGTGTGCTAGATAACTCAGCACAGGATGTCAGCCTCACCACAGGCTCTTGTAGCTATGAATACAGTCCCAAGAGAAACTCTGTGGTTTTCAGGCAGACCCTGGCTGAGGAAGCCATGGTGTCCTCACAGAGAGTACTAGAAAGCCCCGACTCCAAAACTCTCTCCCTGTTTTGACTCCAGGTTAACAGTGCTTGGTTTTCACTTCATGTTAGAACTGACAGAGAACAAGGCTTTATTGACTTTCCAAGTCCCATAGAGTGTGGAACAAGCTGTGCACTGCCATGACAGGTGCAGTTAGGTAGAACATCTGGGCATCTTTTTCTCCTGAGTTTCAGTAGACAGGTGTCTAGGTCATAGCCTATTTTTCTTCCAGGCTTAGGAGACTTAATGGAAGATCAGTGATCTCATAGTAGAAAGAGGGGAGTTTGCTACTCCAGACGATGTCCAGAGCCCAATCTAGGGAATTTTCTTCTACATGTAAATAGGAACAGATGCTGCTGATGTGAGCAGCTCCTACATCCCAAGATCGGGGCACTGCTCATAAATAAGCTTACCTCTTAGACACAACAGTGATCATTTACAATTTGTCATATTATAGGAACACTGAGACTCAGGGAATACAGTGACTGAATCAGGGTCACAGAAACCATGTGTGATAGATCAAAAGCACAATTTATATATATAACCAAAGCTCTAACTTATCTATCCTAGAGGATTTATTAAGCATGAATTAAAGAGATGATTGAGCTCTCTAGGGATACTATCATTTGGTCTCCTCTGTTTCTTTTAAGAGCCTGTGGCAAAGCCCTTCATTCGAGTCACCAACACCACAATTACAGTAGAGAGCTCTGTGATTCTCACCTGCCTCTCAACTGACACTGGGATCTTCATCCGTTGGATCTTCAATAATCAGAGTCTTCAGCTGACAGAGAGGATGACTCTGTCCCCAACAAAGTGTGGACTCAGCATAGATCCTGTCAGGAGGGAGGATGCTGGAGAGTATCAGTGTGAGGTCTCCAACCCAGTCAGTTCAAAGACAAGTCTCCCAGTCACCCTATCTGTGATGAATAAATGACCTCTTTTCTCATCCTACAGTATAATGAGGGCATTAATTTATCAATGGGGTACAACAAGGACAAAAACTTCATGATGAAAATGATCAGGTTTACTCATGCCTCTACTCTTGGAATACATATGTCTATAAGGACAGGCAAAGAAGTAAAGTGAGACTCTGTCTCTAAAGGAAAATAAAGACATCAATAAAGTAAACAAAAATGCAAAGTCATTAAGAACTTATGTTGTGTATCAAATATATAGCAAAACCTCAGAATCCTTGGGAAATAATATCAGGAACCCTCAAACTTTTTGAGTCTGCTGTAAAAATGGGGCAGTGTTTGCACAGAGATAAATGTTTTTTCTCATCTGCTCAGATACATTTTATGTTTAACTAATTCACCTAACATTGATGCTGCATGGACACAAGCAATCCATTCAGTGAGGATGGGTGACAAAAGAAGAATTTGCCCACTCTTCATTGTGGACATAACTGGTTTCTCTCGGCATAATGTCTGTCTAGGATTTCTGCATCTGTTCTGTTCTCATATGCCGGCAAAGAAAGTCTCATTGATGACGACTGGAATGAAAATGATCTCTGAGTAAGCATATTATCATTAGGAACTATTTTATGTTTTTTTCATTGTTTAATTTTAGCAGTCTTATTTGTTTTTATCCCACACATTTTGGGTATCCAGTCTCTTGTTCTAGGTTACACAAGCAGTGATGGATATGGGTTCCTTCTTGTGAAGTGAATCTTAAGTGAAATCAGACATTGGTTGACTATAATATGTCCCAAAAGTGGTAGAGCTGTATATTGAGGTAGAATTATACCCCTCTTTCTGAGTATCAGCCTTGTTGATTTCCATAATGGCTGTACAAGTTTGTGTTACCATCAAAAATAGAAGAGTGTTCCCTTTGCTCCACATCAATGCCAGCATGAGCTGTCACTTGTATTATTAATCTTTTTTATTTTCTTTTTTAATTAATTTTACATACCAAAGAAAGTTCCCCCTCTCTCCCCTCTTGTCATTCCCCCTTCCTTACCCCATTCCTTGTCCACTCTGCAGAGAGGGTAAAAACACCCATGAGAAGTCAAGTATTCTTACATATTGAATTGAGGCATGAATAAGTCCCTCCCCCACTACATCAAGGCTGAAGCAAGGAATTCTACCATAGAGAATGGACTACAAAAAGACAGTTCATGCACCAGGAATAAATCCTGATCCCATTGCTAGGGGTCCCTAAGCAGATCAAGTCACACAACTGTCATCTACAGTCAGAGAGGCTACTTCAGTCCCATGTAGTCTCCCCAGCAGTCAGTCCAGGGACCATGAGCTCCCACTAGTTCAGGTAAGCCATCTCTGTGGGTTTCCCCATTATGATCTTCAATCTTCTTGCTCCTCCATTTTACTGGACTCCAGGAGCTTTGGGTTATCCTTCTATGTCATGGTGATCATGAAAGCAAATGGAGGGAACTTGAAAGCATGAGTTAGGGACAGAAATACATATTGACCTTAAGTAAATTCTCTGCCTGGAAGTTCCTCTCTCTTGGGAGGATTGCATACTACAAATTCAAATACCAGTCTAGGTTCACCTAAGAGCAATAAGAGACTAGTTTGTTCCCATGCTCATTCACTCCCAGTTCAGTTGGAGTTGGTGAGCTACCATTAGCTCAGGTAAACTGTTTCAGTGGGTGAACCCCTCATGGTCTTGACTTCATTACTCATACTCTCATTCCTTTCACTCTTCAACTGGATCTTGGGAGCTTGGTCCAGTGCTCTTATGTGGCTCTTTGTCACTGTTTCCATCTGTTGTTAGATGAAGGTTCTACGGTGATATTTAAGATAATCATCAGTCTGACTACAGGGTAAGGCCAGTTCAGACACCCTCTCCTCTATTGCTTAGTGTCTTAGCTTGGGTCATCCTTGTGGCTTCCTGGGCATTTTTTCTAGAGCCAGCTATCTTGCTAACCCCATAATAGTTTCCTCAATCAGGATATCTCTTTCCTTGCTCTCATATCTGTCTTTCCTCCATCTAAACTATCCCATTCCCTCAAGTTCTCCTCAACCATCCTCTTCTACCCTTCCTTCTACACACTGCCCCCATGCTCCCAAATTTTGACAGGCAATCTTGTCTGCTTCCAATCCTGGTCTATAAAAAGCTATCATATCTCTGGTATAACTTTAGTTGAGCAGGTCAACCCAAGGATGGAGTGCCAATTAATAGAAGAGTACTCATGTAGCATGCACAATCCCTGATTCATTTCCAGCACAACACACAACACAGTCTCATTGTACACTGTGCAGTGTACATGTGTGCATGGAGTCAATTCTGAGATGTTCCCCATCTCCATCACCCACAGAAGCAAGAAGGGGCCATTAGACCTCCTGAAAATGGAATTACAATTTGCTTATGAGCTCTCCTGGGTGTCCTGGGAACAGAACGTCAGTCCGCTAAAAGTATAGTCATTGTTTTTAACCACTGAATCGTCTCTCCAACACTCCCAAGTGGACGTTTACATAGGCAAATATTACTGGTATATGATAGAGGTATGTTTGGCAGAACTACATTAGTGATTTTGAAATTTAACATTTTCCATATGAGACCATTGTTATTTATATAAGGTCAATCCCTGAAAGGGTACTTCTTTAAGGAGTACAATGGTGTATGATGAGAGACCAATGTAAAATTGTCTGAAATAGTGACTCCCTATGCATAGAGAGTCTTAAGTTAGCTGCAAGATTCATTGGAAGGATGAAAGCAAAGTCTTTTCATCTGCCTTTCTGTATTAGTGGCAATAACATCCCAGAAAACACATGATTTCATGTCCAACAGGTGGGCTGCAGAGTCATGGAATTTTGCAAAAATTCCCCTGAGGCAGGTAGTTTAGTTCTCAAGTCATATGAAACTGTCCATTTGTTTTTGACGCATAGAGCAGACATTTCCTCAAGATGCTGATTCCTGAGATTAACATCTCTGAAAAACAGCATGTCTTCCTCCACAGAAACCTGAAAATGTCTCCAGGGTGAAGAGACTGCACACATGGTTGTATGCAGAGAGCTTGTCTGTAACCTATGGCTCATGTGTGGCAGATCTACACAGTGAGTTTTCTGTGTCTCAGTTTCCCAATGATAGTATACATGGTTAATGAATGTTGTCATGATGATAAAGTAGCCCCACATATAAATATGGTCCTAATACTGTGAAAAGACAGCTGTATAGATGAGCAACATCTGTTACTGCTTGCTTGCAGGAGAAAATTCACAGGACTCTAAGCGCATGCAATCATCAAGGGAACCTAAGTCCTTTGTCCCTCTACTTAGAGACCCTGACCATCTTGAGAAGTCTCATAAGCCAATTAACTATTGATTAATGGCCAGGGCACCAGTGCAGCTTGGATGCTTATGCTGAAATCCAGAAAGAAATGCCCAATTGACTATTGGGTACCCAGGGATTGTGTGGAATCCTGGGGGTTAGAGTTAAGTGAGGTTGTGATTACTCTTCACATAGGAGGTGGGGACTGAACTCAGGTCCTTTGGAACAGCAGCAACAAGTGCTATTAAACACTGGATTATCTTTCAGTCCCCCATTTCTCATTCTCTTCTCTGTTCCCTTTTAGATCTAGTCAAACCCTGAATTCACCTGCTAAATAACTTTCTGCCTTCCAGTCCATCTCACCTAGGGCTTTAATAGTAGAGAACAATCTTGCTGTTTTGGGATGTTCCAGTACCTCGAAAAAGCAGAGACATCTGTGAGTGAATGAATGAATGAATGAATGATTATACAAGGGCACTGACTTTGAAAGGATTATCATTTTGGTTGCTAATAAAATGGGATTATATTAGAACATAACTTTTATTTGCAGATACTTATGCATTTTATATATGTTTGTGAGAGAGTGAGAGAATATGTACATCTTTATTCATGCGTACATCAGTGCATGGGTACAAAAATTCTACTTTACATATAAGAAAGATAGAATATTTGAGTGAATTGAGTGATAAATCATTGGGAGTGGACATCCTGCAATATCTGTTGTTCTAAACATTTTGACAAATTTTGGAGTTCTTTGTTGGCCTCCATCTGTACAAATAGAGGCTTTGTTGAGCACTATGAGAGGTACAATTAGCTGTAGGTATAATGCTTAAATTTACCTAGAAATTATATTAATTTAGGAAAATGGCCACACTATGTATTCTTCTAGGGTCTAGGACCTTACTAGCCTAATGAAGCTGTCTAGGACTCCAATACCAGAAATGATTTCACTCTTGTCAAACATTTCTTACATCTAATTAGATAGTTGTCTTTTACCTCCAAGAAATAAGAGCCTTCCTAGAAATTTTATGTATATCTGCACATGCTATTTTACAGATTTGCAGATATCAGAACTGAGTAGGACTATAGTGATATTTTATTTCTGTTTTTAATAAAGAAAGCTTGTCTAAAAATAAGGAAAACAAAGCAGCCAAGCCACTAGGGAAGCCTTACCTTTACCAAGGCAAGGTGGCTGTAGACTAAGCAGACTAAATAGATTAAACCTCTCTCTCCTCTCAATTTTATATTCCCTGTAGTTCTGGAACTAAAGATGTATGACTTCCTAGTAACAAAATTAAAGATATAAGCCACTACCATCTTGATTTGTTTTAGCATTGGTCTAGTGTATTCTAGGGTATCTTTGAACTCACAGAAATCCATCTGCCTATGTCTCCCAAATTTTGGGACTAAAAGGTTGTGTCACCTCTGTCTAACCTCTACTGTCTTAGTTTTGCCCTTTTGATATTCAGGCAAGTTTTATTTATTAGAACATAAAATAAATATCACTATATAGGACTACTAATTGTTTCCCTCTATTTCCTTTAATCTGTGCTCCTTTAATCTGTAATTTGTCTCTACTCTGTCTCTTTAAAGACATTGTTTTAAATTTTAGAACCATTTACTTCCTTTTATAACTCTCTATATTCTTTTCCCTCTCTTGCCAAAACCTATGTACATTTTTAAAAACACACTGTGACCCATTTAGAGGTCTTTTTCATCTGAATTTGTCTTTATTGTGTAACTGTAATCCTATTTTGACCACAACCACTTCTTAAAATGTTAAACCATGTGACTAGGACTAAGGCTGCTTTGCCTTTTAGATCCGTCAAGTCCAACATGGCATAGGTCTGTTCACCACCTCTGTGAGCCATGCACACTGCCTTTTTGTCTTATTTACTGTGTCCTTTGTTTTACAGAAGTTTCTCAGTTTCAGGAGGTCCAATTTATTTATTGTTGCTCTCAGTGTCTGTGTTATTGGAGTTATATTAAAGAAGTGGTATCCTGTGCCCAAGAATTGAAACCTACTTCCCACCTTCTCTTCTATATGGTTCAGTGTGGTCAGATTTATATTGAGGTCTTTATACCATTTGGACTTGAGTTTTATGCATGGGGATAGATATGGATTTATTTTCATTCTTCTACAGGTTGACATCCTGTTATACCAGCACCATTTGTTGAAGATGCTCTCTTTCTTCCATTGTATAATTTTAACTTCTTTGTCAAAAATCAAATGTTTATAGGTGTGTGGAATAATACCCTGGTCTTGGATTTGAGCCCATTGGCTAACCTTTCAGTTTTTGTGCCAATACCATGCTGTTTTCATTGCTGTAGCTCTGTAATAGAGCTTGATATCAGGGATGGTGATGCCTCCAGAAGATCCTTTATTGTACAGGATTGTTTTGGCTATCCTAGATTTTTTTGTTTCTCCATATGAAGTTGATTATTGTTCTTTCAAGGTCTGTGAAGAATTGTGTTGGGATTTTTATGGGGATTGCATTAAATATATAGATTGCAACAATCCTAACAAAGGATTGCCATTTTTTTTTGTTTTTTTTTTTTGTTTTTTTTTTTTTGAGACAGGGTTTCTCTGTAGCTTTGGAGCCTCTCCTGGCACTCACTCTGTAGAACACGCTGGCCTCGAACTCACAGAGATCTGCCTGCCCCTGCCTCCCAAGTGCTGGGATTAAAGGCGTGCGCCACCACCGCCCGGCTTAGGATTGCCATTTTTATTATGTTGATTTGACCTATCCAAGAGCATGGGAGATATTTCCATTTTCTGGTATCTTCTTCAAATTCTTCCTTCAAAGACATAAAGTTCTTGTTGAATAGGTCTTTCACTTCTTTGGTTATTGTTATCCCAAGATACTTTATGTCATTTGTGTTTATTGTGAAAGGTAATGTTTCTCTGATTTCTTTCTCAGCTTCTTTATCATTTGTATATAGGAGGGCTACTGATTTTTTTGAGTTGATCTTGTATCCTGCCACATTATGAAAAGTATTTTTCAGCTGGTGGAATTCTTTAGTAGAGCTTTTGTGGTCCCATTATATATATTATCAAATCATCTTCAAATAATGAAAGTTTGACCCCTTCTTTCCCAATTTGAATCCCCTTGATCTCCATATGTTTTCTTTTTGCTATATCCAGAACTTCAAGAACCATGTTGAAGAGATATGGAGAGAGTGGACAGCTTTGTCTTGTTCCTGATTTTAGTGGAATCGCTTTGAATTTTTCTCCACTCAATTTGATGTTGGCTGCCAGATTGTTGTATATTGATTTTATTATGTTCACATATGCTCCTTGTATCCCTGACCTCTAAAAGACCTTTATTATGAAGGATTGTTAGATTTTGTGGAATGCATTTCAGCATCTAATAAGATATTCATATGTTTTTCTTTCAGTTTATTTACATGATAGATTACATTGATAGATTTTTGTATGTTGAGCCATCCTTGTACCTCTGAGTTGAAGTTGATTTGGTCATGGTGAATTATTTTTTTCATGTGTTCTTGCATTTGGTTTGCCAGTATTTTATTGAGTATTTTTGGGTCTATGTTCATGAGTGAGATTGGTCTGTAATTCTTTTTCTTGGTTGAGTCTTCATGTAGTTTTGGTATCAGGGCAATTGCAGCTTCATTAAAAGAGTTTGGCAATATTCCTTCTGTTTCTATTATGAAGAACACATTGAGGAATATAGATATTAGCTCTGCGTGGAAGTTCTTGTAGAATTCTGCACTAAAACCATCCAGCCCTGGGCTTTTTTTGGTTGGGAGGCTTTTGATGACAGCTTCTATTTATTTGCAGTTTATAGGTCCATTTAAATTGTTCACCTGGTCTTGATTTAACTTTGGTATATGGTATCTATCAAAATAATTTTTCATTTCTTTTATATTTCCCAACTTTGTGGTGTACAGGTTTTATAGTATGACCTAATGATTCTCTAGATTTCATCAGTGCTTGTTGTTATGTTCCCCTTTTCATATCTGATTTTGTTTATTTTGATGTTTTGTCTCTGCCTATTGATTAGTTTGGATAAGGGTTTGTATATCTTGTTGATTTTTTGAAAGAACCAGCTATTTGTCTCACTGATTCTTTGTATTGTTTTCTTTATTTCTATTTTATAGATTTCAGTCCTCAATTTGAATATTTCCTGTCTTGTACTCCTCCTGGGTGTGTCTGCTCATTTGTGTTGTAGGGCTTTCAAGTGCACTGTTAAATCACTGGTAGTGGCTTTCTCTGCTTTCTTTATGTGGGTATTTAGTGCTATGAACTTTCCTCTTAGCACTGCTGAACTCATGTCCTCTTAGCATGAATTGAACTCATGTCCTCTGAAAGAGCTGCCAGTGCTTTTAACCACTAAGCCTTCTTTCTAGCTCCTAGCCTCACTTTTAATGGTGCTTTCCCCATGCTGCTCAACTCACTGTTGAATCACCATTGTTCAATGCAGCTGAAGGAAAAAAAATGTTCTATTTGTTCTTAATGTGAAAAGAATGCTCAGGCATTTTACTGATACAAGGGGATAACTGTGTTTGACAGCTGTGACTCTCAGTTTGTAATAGTCAGCAGTCAACATGTACTGAGTCTTGCACACAGTGGCAGAGAGACAACGTACACAAAGGGGTCTCTGTTATTTTAGAATACCATTCAGCTGGACACAGGATTTTTTACCCTATAAGTCTGAAAAGGTGAAGCTGAAAGTGAAAAAAACACATGTGTATCAGAATGTAAGCAGTCCATGATTCTTCGTGACCTATGAGTGCTAGGTGGGATGTTTCTACTTTGCAAAACTATGAGTGTTATGTGTAGACTGTGATTACATCCTGGCAGTATTGCATGCCCAAAATGGGTGTGAACATTTAGTACAGGACACAACCAATGTAGACAAACTACAGTATCAGCCTCTTTTATTTGAATTCACCCTGCTGAGAGGAGGATGTGTGATAGGGTAACTCAATCAAAGAGCCAAGATAAGCCAATATTATGTGAACCTCATCATAAATATAGCCCTGAGAATGTTCTTTGGGATTCAGGTAGTTTCTGATAGATTGAAATACAAAATCTTATTATTGGAGGAACCACCAGGAATTCTTGTCCCTAGATCATTGACAAAGATGCCTCACTTCAGATGACTCTGTGGGAATGATGGCAGGGTTGGAATATAACCTGTTAGTGCTAGCAGGACAAAATACTTTATTAGGTGTCTGAAGCTCCTAGCTCATAGAACTGGTGGGTATAAAGCGACGAGATCCCCAGTTAGGCTAGGTCACCTGGGAAACTCCTTTTGAGTTTCAGCATGGAGAACATGGCGTCACAAGTACCCAAGCCTTCAGATAACTTTTCTGATGGTCTTATGAGAGACTTCACAGGACATTCTAGATACTCAAGAGAATGAAGAGAGAACAAAGGTTTTCCCCACACTTCAATGTCAGTCAAATAGTAACAGACACCAGTGATCTAGACAGCTATTCTGTCCTAGTTCCAGGTTCCTGTTCATGTCAAAACTACATTCTAGATGTTGTAACACTCATTAACCATGTTCCTATATCTAGTAAACAGATACAGAAAATACAATGACCATATTAGGCTCATACAGGCAGATATGATGAACAAGCTGTCTGTCTGATGCCACATCTAGTGTCTCTATCTTGAAGGCCTTCTTGGAATTCCACAGAGCAGGGAGGAGCTTGTTTTTAGAGATGTTTACCTTGCTCATTGGTAGTTTGAGGGAACATCTGGTCCAGAAGGTGAAAAAAACCAGACAGTTAGCTTTGACTCTAGAACTAAAACACCTGCCTCTGGAGAATGTCTACAGAATTCCAGGACTCCATAGGCCATGTACTAGACAGAAAATCATGTGTTTTCTTGTGTGACACTGTCACTTCTCCTGGAAGGTAAAGGACAGGGCTTTGCTTTGTCCCTACCAATAGATCCTGACTCTCACAGAGGTCGTCACTGATTTCAAACAATTTTAGAACCTGCCTATCATCAAACCTCATTATTTTCTTTAGATAAATAACCCTTGCTTGGATTAGCCTTATATCCTCAGTATCAGTTACAATGATCTCATATGAAAAAAGTTAGTATCTCATATCCCTAGCCCAGATATGCCCAGAATATCTGTTTCTTTCAGTCAGAATCCTAGCAAGTTCTTCTTGTCTACCTTCTACTAGTCAGATCTGCCTCTGAAAACATCTACCAGAAAAGAATGGAATGATAGCTGACTGGTTAATAGCACTGGATGCTCTTGTATAGGACCCAAGTTTAGTTGCCAGTACACACATGGCAGCTCATAACCATCTGTGAACAGTTCTAGGTGATTCAATGTCCTCTTGACTCTTTTGGCACCAGCCATAATTGTGTTTCAGAAATATACATACAGTCAAAATAACCATACACATTCAAAGAATTAAAAGAAAGAAAACATCCACCTTTGTTTGAGGAACTATCTCTGCATGGTTATTACCTGTGTGAGCCTGGGACAAAGAGGCCTTAAAAAAGAAATGATACTGTGTATTAGTTATGGTTTTTATTGCTATGAAGAGACACCATGACCATGGTGATACTTACAAGAAAACATTGAATTGAGGGAGATCAATTACAGTTTCAGATGTGTAGTCCATTATCAGCATAATGGAGAGCATGGTGTGTACAGGCCGACACATGACACTGGAGCTGAGAGTGCTGTATTTTCCAAGAAATAGGACTCACTGGGTGGTATCCTAAGCATAAAAATCTCAAAGTCTGCACCCACAGTGACACACTTCTACCAACAAAACCATTCCTCCTTTAACAAGGCCATACCTTCTAATAGGGCAACTCTCCATGAAATTATGGGGGCAAATTATATTCAAACTACCACTTTTCACTCTTGGGTACCCATAAGCTTGTTATAATATCACAATCCAAAATGTATTTAGTCCAACTTCAAAAGCCTCCATAGTCTATAACAGTCTTAACAATGTTAAAACTCCAAATTTCAATGTCTCTTCTGAGATTCATGCAATCTCTTCACTGTTAACCTGTAAAAATAAAAAATAAAAAAATCACATCACATACTTCCAACATATAATAGCAGAGGATATATATTAACATTTCAAATTGCAGGGAAGAGTGCATAGTGAGGAAATGTATAACCAATGCAAGATGGAAAATCAGCTGAGCAAACTCCAAACTGTGCATCTCCATGTCTGATTTTGAAACATGCTTCAGATCTCCAATTCCATGTATCTTTGTTAACTACAGCACACTTATTTTTCTTGGGTTGGTTTTTTCCCCTGTTTTCAGCTCTCCTCAGCATGTATTCCATGACTCTGGCATTTCTAACATCTTAGGGTCTGGCTTCAACTTCACAACTTCATATAATGACATCAGTGTCTTCCTTCTGAGTGCTTTTCCCAAATTAAAGGTGTGCTCCACCACACCTGACTAAACTTTTCTTTAGATTTTTTTCAACAAGTTGTTAATTTAGCTGGGTAGGATCTTGCCATGGTTGACCACCCCCTTTATTCCACTTCTTGAACATAGGACTTAATGCTTGCCCAGTCTTGGGTATTCATTTTCTTCTTAAATTTTATGTTTTCCAATTTACACTGCTCCTATTCATTATAAGTGTTCATTAGAGTTACCATTAATAACCACATAACAGAATCTATACTGAGCTCTTTTGAGATTTCTTCTGCCAATAGAATTAATCCAAAACTTTTTTCTTTAACCTCAGTCAGACTTTTTGGACACGTGTAAAAAACAGCCACTTTCTTCACAAAAATATCACAAGAACAATCTCCAGGCAACACATTAAAATTCTGCTCTCCTGAAACCTCTTGAATGAGCCCCAACAGTTCAAATAAAGCTTAGCACCTCTGTCTTCCATGTTCCTACTAATATGACCCTTTAGACAGTGCTTAAAGCATTCCTCTGCTTTCTTAACCCAAAGCAACAAAGTCCAAATTCCTCAAAACAAAGACATGATTAGGCCTATCACAATATCCAAGTTCCTACTACTAACTTCTGTCTTAGGGTCTTTTATTGCCATGAAGAGATACCATGACCATGACAACTCTTATAAGAAATTATTTAGTTGAAGGGGCTCACTTCGGTTTCAGACATTCAGTCCATTATCCTCATGACAAGGAGCATCGTACATGCAGGCAGATGTGGTACTGGATCTGAGAATGCAACATCTTGCAGGCAACAGGAAGTTGACTGACTTACTCAGGAAGTGACCTGAGCATGAGAAATCTCAACACTTGCCTCCACAGTGATATACTTTCTCCAACAAAACCATACCTACACTGACAAGACCATACCTCTTAATCGTGCCATTTCCTATGAGATTATGGGGCATAATTACATTCAAGCTATTGCATCCTGCTTCAAGATTTTCTGTTTCTCATGTCTCAAGTGCTTGTTCTTACTACTGTGCTATGATTACCTGTTATGGCTATTCAAGTAATTAATCAGGCTCAGGTTGGATGGATAATAGCAAGTCTGAGGCTGTGCCAATTTTATTGAGAGTGATCAGATTTATTATAACCTTATCAGAAACAGAATATAGTGGTGATTTCCACAATCAATATAGTTGTAGTTGGCAGGAAATAATGAAGTTTTCAAGCTATAAGGCATACACAAGATTGGCGTCTAAGACCAATTGTCAGGCCAAACTATATGCTTCATTGACTTCTAAGAGAACTTTAAAAAATGCAAAGTGGACTGAATTCTTCATTACCTGATGGAAGATACACAGTCCCCAGGAGACATAAACTCTAACCTGAAAAAAAAATCTATGACACATGCTTTTCAAGGCATTTAAGCTGAGCCAACTCCATTGTTCCCTGAGCCGTAACCTTCAATCTTCTAGATAACTCTGAAACTCATCCTTTACATTTGGGGTCCTGTAACTCCTGTCAATCAACATGAAACGCTTGGAAAGATTGATGCATGTTTCAATCCAGCCTGGGTAGTTAGCTGAATATCAGACCCACTTTTGGTATCATGTCTGAGCTTTGTGTAGAAACATCAAATCCTGAGGAAGGATGGTAGGTATTTCTCATGAAAACTCAATGTCATATGTTATTCTGTCATATCTAGAGCACATCCTTTAACAGCAAAGACTTGGTTAACACTGGTCCAGGCTTAGCAGTGGAGGTGAGTGCAGTTGGAGAGACACAGCACTGCCTAGTGTTAGGTAGGCAGTGGTCGGTGAGGACCAAGAGAAGACAATGATGATCCGAGTCCATGTTCTATGAGTCCAGGTTCTAGGACTGTACCATCAATCTATGAAGCTCTGTTCACAAAAGACAAAGACTTTCTCACACACAGCACAGCAGGCCCACCATGTCTGAGCATTCTCATTCTCCTGCATCTGCGTATGAGTCAACTACCTGGTTCTCTAAGAACATGGATTTTAGGTAGAGTTTAGAGAGACCTACATTGGTTGAAAGAGGAATTTGCGATGATCAGAGGTCCCACAGTAACATCTTCTGTGTGTTGTCTGCTCAGCAGTGGCACTGCTTCCCAAGGACAATATCACAAGTAACAAATCTAAGGGTAGTGATGTTAGCCTTGAAGCATGCTCCTGAGATTTGGAATACAATTGTAGAGGGAAAATGGTTAAAACCTATTAGAAGGTGACAAATTGAAGATGTCTGAGAGCAACAGGATTCTGAGTGTCACAAATGACATAGATCCCTATGAGTGTGTAATCTTGAAATGAGTGACTTTGACCTGGAATGTTCCATTCAACCTGAATGTTACCTGTATGTCAATTCTATAGCATCATGGATATAAATGCCTACAGATAGAGGGCTACAGCTTGGACACTCAGTCCCTTTTCAGTTGGGACAGAGATCCACCACACAAATGCCTAGGCTGGCTGGGGCACCCTGGCCTGGGCCAAGCACATGTAATTTGCTTGAGGTATAATATGGTAGGGACCTTCTCCTTCCTAGAGAGGCTCATGGTGGTCGTGAAAAGGGACATCTCAGACTCAGGCTCAGTGCACTCCTGAGTATACAGTAAATCTATTGTGTGTGTTATGCTGGTGATAGATTAAAGCTTGTGCATGTGGCACAAGTACTCTTTTATTAACCTGCCCCTCAGCTTTAGTAGGGACCTACTTAACTACAATTATAGTAGAGCTCAAAAAAAAATACTATGGCCTACTCTGCATAAGACTTTCCTTAGAGAGTAAGGTACCCATCTTGGTGGCTGATCACTCATATCTTGGTGTACTCTGTGCAGTTACAGTCTGTGCTCCAGAGTTTCTCTGAGGTCATGGGGATAGGTGGGTTTGGGGGAGGAGTGGTACTTATAGCTTACAGGTTCCAATCTATGGGTGGGAGTGTTGGAGAAGCTTACCTGCAGGAAGCTTACCTGAGTTAGTGAGATCCCACCAACTCTGGCCTGACAGTGAGGGAGCCAGCATTGGACTCTCAATATGGGTGGCAGTTGTATGACTGGGGCAGATTGTGAGGCCAATGGCAATGAGACCAGGATTTATCCCTACTGCTTATACTGGTTCTTTGGAACCCATTTTATTTGGAGGGATACCTTGCTCAGCTCAGATATAGTGGAGAGGGCCTTGGTACTCCCTCAAAACAATGTGCTACACTTTATTGACTTATCATGAGAAGCCTTACCCTCTCTGAGGAGTGGAGGGGTGGAATGGGGGAAAGTAAGAGGAGGGGAGGGAGGGAGATCTGGAATTGGTATGTAAAATGAAAATAAATTAATTTAAAAGACTTTCCCTTTCCTTATGTTGACATAACATTTAGCTTTATTCCATTAGTTCCAGATGGTTCAGATGTTATGAAACAAATGCTGTTGGGATGTTGCCTTGAAATCCGTTATAGGAAGAGGGACCCCATGGTTCTTTTCAGGTTACACAGGTCATCTCTTACCAAACTTCTGTACACAACTACTCCAGAGTTTCTCCTGAGTCATAATTTTGACCTATTATACTAGTTATACTAGAAATTATTGATCTTCCTCTCTAGTCATCCCTCAACTGGTCCCTTTGCAGCTCTCACAGTAATCTCTGTCACTGTCCTGCTAGGAGTAAATTCCACCTTCCTAGAGCACCGAGAACACAGGGCAGATTAAGTGCTCATCTTGGTCTTTGGGACACATGGACACAGCGATACCTCATTGCATCTAAGAGGTCCAAGGCCAGGACACAGCTGTGTCAGCTTTGGGATGATCTGTTATTCTCTGAGGGCATGGGGATGATTATCAGCCTTGCTGCTCAATGTGTTGCTTGGAGGTAAAATATAGAGATAAAAGTTGAGGGATGTTAGACAGCACTGAAAGTAGAAGGGACAGAACAGTATCTTGGACAGACACTACCCATAAAGACTTGTTGGATTCTCGGAAGTTATCCTGCCTAGGAGAACACTGAGCATAGAGGGAGGAAGGACAGCTGAACTTGGTGGCTGTGTTGGAGCTGAAGCTCTTCTTCTCAGAGGGAGGACAGCACAGTGAGAAGATAGATGATAATGTCCTTCAAGGGGTACAACCCCTGGTACAGGCTCCTATTCACAGGTAAGCATATCTACTCTCTAAGTTTGAAGGAAGGGAACTCAGAAGCAAGATAGAGTCTCCATAATTGGACAGGAGCCCCAGGAAAGACTCAGGGTTTCTGTTTGAAGTCAAAGGTCAGAAGGTACCATAAGGTACAGAGGCTCAGCAGCCAGAAATCCTCATCAGACAGGGGTGATGAGGAAAAATAAAAAGCCCCAAACATTCACTGTTCAAAGTCAGTCATATTAGCTGTCATTTTCTGAAGCCTGATATTCCCCAATCATGACTGTGTGACGCTTCAAGCAGATACCAAATTGCGGTGGGCCAGTGAGATTGTTCATTGTCCAGATATACAAGCAAGCTAAATTTATTCCTCAACCCACATATGGTAGATGTAGAGAATGGATTCCTGAAGGATAAATCCTCTCCTCCACACAGGAGCTGACACACGCAACTGTAGATGTGTATGCTAGGACACATGCTTCCACACAAGCACCATTGCATGGACTGGCACACGCACACACTAAGGCAGGTCCTTTATAAATACACACATATAATACATAAGTAAATGTAAAATGTATGAGTAAATCATTGTCATTATTGTCAAACTTAGGAACTATGTAGATAAATCCATGGTGTAGTCCTTCCTTTGTTCTTTCTTTCTTTCTTTCTTTCTTTCTTTCTTTCTTTCTTTCTTTCTTTCCTTCCTTCCTTCCTTCCTTCCTTCCTTCCTTCCTTCTTCTTTCCTTTTCCCACTGGTATCAGTGTCCTTTATGGAACTGAACCTTACAAAGAGAACAGGACCTCACAAAACTGTGGTTAAAGTGGACTAGAAATCAGATTGTTTGGGACATGAGGTCTTAGGTTGGCTAGAACCACAAGGGAAAGAGAAAAAGTCAGAAAGTGAAAGACACTGCAGCAGAGATCAGAGAGGCATTGCATCTTGCACCAAATACTCTTTATTTGAGGAGGGATATGGGTACAGTGTATTGGGAGCCAGGCAAACACCTGAGAAAAAATCCTATATTCAGGAAATGATATAGTTAGAGGCTTAGAGAGAATGGAGGTCATACTTCTCACCTCTATCAAGGAGGGTCGACAAACACCTACCTATACACCTCAGCTGAGTGATGAACACACATCAGTGTTGATGTTGACTGTTTTTCTCTCTTTCTGCCTAGCCTCCCTTTTAACCTGCTGGCACCTGTCCACCACTGTCAAAATCACAATTGATTCAGTGCCACTCCAAGTGGTTGAAGGAGAAAGCGTCCTTCTACATGTCAACAATCTGCCACAGAATCTTCGAAATTTTGCCTGGTTCAAAGGGGTGACAAATATGAACTTCAGAATTGCATTATATTCACTGACCAGTAATCTATGTGTGATGGGGCCTGAAAATAGTGGTAGAGAAGCTGTGTACAGCAATGGATCCCTGTTTCTCAAAAATGTCTCCCAGAAGGACACGGGATTTTATATACTACGAACAGTAATTGGAGGTGGAAAAATTGTATCTACAACCACATACCTCCACGTGTATGGTAAGTGATTCTCTATGAACTCTGGGCTCCAGGTGGTACTCATTTCAGTGGACACACAAAGAAACATCAAACTTAGCTTGTGCCTATGTTCCCTTTGTGTTGTGTCCTCATGTTGGGTTTTGAGCATTTGCAGCAGGGCACACATGATAGAGAACAAATGGAATAGGTCAGAGTCCTTCATCTAATGTCACTTTGTAGGCAGTTGGATGCATGGTGAGCAACTCAGTCTAGGGTATCAGACACTGTCTAGACTCCTGGGGTTCTCATAAGGAATGTGTCCTTGAGAAAGTCCTCAAGGGACAGAAAGTGGACCTGATTGAAAATGCAATGGGATTCTCACAAAAGTGTAAACCCCAGGAAGCCCTGGTGGGCTCAACACCAAATAGTTCAACACCAGGTAGCATGGACAAGCATTTTCCTAGGGTTACATTTTAACTTCTTGATATCAGGGAACAGTTTTTTTTTAATAGTTGAGGTCACCTCAACTAGTCACCAGTTGTAACCAGCTAGTCCACTGTCATGAGAGCTACCTTTATGCTAGATCCCCAGACATCTTCTCCAGAGACTCACCAGTGAGAATATAGCTCAAGAGGTGTCTATGCCATGCAATAAATATCCTGATGTGCTTATGAGACTTCCAGGAAGGTCATGGTTGCCAAGAGAAACAGAGAACACAAGTCCTCCTGACAATTGCTTGTCCTCTGGGATGCATCTCAGAGAATTCTCCCCTGGAGGCAAAAGATTAGAAGACCTGAGTTATAGAAATGTCTTCTTCACCCAAACCCCTACACTGAGACATACTGTTGTACAAATTCTCACTCAAATTCAATTTGTAAATAAATGTCAGAAATAATGCCAATGAAAAAAATTTACACTATATAGCCAAACCAATAAATTTCTTAAATCCATTAATATACAGGTTCAAGAATATCTTTCATTCATTTATTCTCTACCAGTATATGAAATTTTCTAGGCAGCATTTTCTTTGAAAATATAAGACAAATCATGGTTTTTAAATTGCTTCATTTTGAATGAGTTTAAAGAAAAAAAAAGCCAGAATGTAAAGTCAAGTGTTGACTGGAACCACCAAAGGAGCAGAACAACAACAACAAAAGTCAGAGCATGAAGTTGCAGGGTATGTAGGGGAAGAGGTCAAATACAAAAAATATTTATTGTACCATAAATACAAACAGTGATCTGAGGGCAGTGTGCCAGACCATGTTAACAACTGAAGAGAGAGTGCTATATAGTTGAAATGACTGTTTTGGGGACACTGAGAACATGGAGGTCATGTGCTAACCTCCACCAAGTAGGAAAGGGAGTCATTCACCCAAAAACTTAGGCTGAGAAATTAACACAGCTGTTCAGGACAGAGATATTCAACCTATCAAAATGCAAAGGTGCCTATTGGATTGATGAATTTCTCTCTTCTCTTCTAGCCTCCCTTTTCACCTGTGGGCACCCTCCACCCTCTTCCCAGCCCACTATTGAATTAGTGCCACCCCGTGTTGCTGAAGGGGCAAGTGTACTTCTACTTGTTCACAATCTTCCAGAGAATATTAAATATCTTTTCTGGTACAAAGGGGTGTTTGCGGTGAAGAGATTTGAGATTGCCAGACAGATAAGACAACTAGATTCAAGTGTGCAGGGGCCAATACATAGTGGTAGAGAGTTATTGTTCAGCAATGGATCCCTGCTTCTCCTCAACGTCATTTGGAATGACACTGAATTCTACACCCTACGGATTCTGACTACAGATCTAAAAGCAGAAATAGCACATGTGAAACTCCAGGTGGACAGTAAGTGACTCTCTTTGATTTTTTAGTGCTGGATGAAGTTTAGACACAAAGAACTGCCATGCCTGTTTCCCTTCTTCACTGTGTCTACTTGTTGGAGATTGAGATATTAGTGCAGGACATCTATGGTAGAGACAAATGCCCATTGATTAGACTCTGCAGTCTGACTCCCTGCAATATCAAGGAATTATTGATGGAAAGTAATCCATCATAAGATGTCAGACTCTGTCCAGTATCTTGGGGTCCTATCCATGTATGTGAGGAAAACATGACATCCTCCAAGAGAGGTAAGCAACAGGAAGCCCTGGCCACTGTAATATGTTCCAGACTTGACTACATATGACCCAGGGGATTTTTGTGCAGGATTCAATTCTTACTTCTAAGAGCCAACAGGGAACAAGGATTTTTGACTTTCCATGCCAATCTCGGCTATATATTAGCTCCAAATTGAGAGTATCATAAATAAAATTTAGCAACTGGTTCAGAGACCATGGAGAAGTGTTGATTACTGATATGGTCCTTATGCCTTTTTCAGCCTATTCTTTTTTTTTCACCTAAGGCTGATAGCCCAGGTGTGGAATGCCAGAAATGAGCTGGACCCCCTGCCACTAATCTCCAAAAAAAAAAAACATATATTATATACTACAGGCTTGCTCACAGACCAATCTGATAATCTGATAGTGGCATTTTTAATTGAGTCTCCTACTTTCCAAAGACCTCTAGCTTGTGTCAGCTTGACATAAAGCCTAGTACCTAAGACTTTTCTATGATTTGAGTATGCTGAGAAGATCAGACTTCTCCTGACTTCACCCAGCCCAAATCCTGTGGGATGCAGGGCATAGTTATAAGAACTTTAGTCAGGGGTTGACTAGAGCCATAAAGCAAACTGAACAAAAGGTAGAAAATGAAATTCTATGGTCTGTAGAGTTCAAGGAAGGCACCATATAAAAGTATAGTGATCATGAGTATGCACAGTATCTGACTGAGGACAGTGAGGTGTCAGCTATTTAGACAATGGCAGAATCAGCTCCTTGCAGAAGAAATAACACATCAAAAGCACTAAGGGAATGGGGGTCATATTGCTGGCCACCACCTTGAAGGATAGACACACCCACAATGTATCTCAAAACTGAGTAATGGATCCATACGTTTAGGAAAGAGGTTGCCATCTTTCCACCAACCCAATGTTCTACAATTGATGACTTCTTTTTCTCTTCCAGCCTCCAATTCTAAATTTAATCCTTCTGCCTCTGCCCAAGTAAAAATCGAAGCAGTGCCTTCATATGCTGCTGAAGGGGAAAGCGTTCTTCTCCTAGTTCATAATCTGCCAGAAGACCTTCAAATGTTTTGCTGGTACAAATCAGAATATAGATCAGACATCTTTAAAATTGCAGAATACAAGAGAGCCACAAATTCCACCATCTTGGGACTTGCCCACAGCCAAAGAGAAATGGTGTACAGCAACGGATCCTTGCTTATCCACAACATCACTGAGGAAGATGCAGGACTGTACATGCTTGAAATTTTAAACAGAGACTACAAATTTGAAGATATACATGTGCAACTCCATGTGAACAGTTAAGTGATCATTTATGGCTTCTAGCTGTTGATTGTGGCTATCCTACTTCATACAGTGAACTGTTAGGAATGAGATATACTTGCTCATTCACTCTCAGCATTGTGTCCCCACACTAGGATTTAGACACTTACTGAAAGACATACATAGATTAGACAAACTACAGTAGATCAGAACCCCTTACCAGTCTCCCCTTGCAGAGAGAAGAATGTGTGTTGGATAACTCAGCATGAAGGATGTCAGACTCAGCCCAGATACTTGGGACTCTCACCATGCAAATGGCCCAAGAAATACTCTGTGGGAGTCAGGGTAGTCACTGTCTCAGGAAGCCATTGTGTCTTCACAGAGGTAACCAGCAAGTCCTAACTCCAAAGCAGTGTCCCTGGTTCTTAATTTAATTTCCTGTTATTGTTGGTAGGGAACAAGTGTTTCCTAACTGTCCAAGTCCCATAGATTGTGGGACCAACTGTGCACTGACATGGGAGCTGCAGTTAGGCAGATCACCTTGGCATCTCCTCTTCTGAGTCCAAACATACCCGTTACCAGACCATTAGCATCTTATTCTGATGGGTTTATGAGACTTCCCAGGAAGGTCAATGTCCCAAAATGGTAGAAACAGATGAAACAGTTACTCCATACTCCTTATTCTCAGAGGTTCCACCGAGGGAATTCTCTTCTGCAAGTAAATATTAACAGATTCTGTTGATTTGAGTGGCTCCCCCACTACAAGATCAGGTTGCTGTCCTTAGCCAAGCTCAAATCATAGGCAAAGCAGTAATCATTTCCAACATGTTGTATTATAGGGAAACTGGGACACAGAAAACTCAGTAATTGAATCAGAGTCTTCCTGGCCATGGGTTGCAGATACAAAGCACAAGACAAATCTATGTCCTAAGTACAACTTCTCTCCTCATGAGGCTTTATTGAGTGTGACGTATAGAGGGGTAGTCGAGTTCTCCGAAGGACTATTATCATAAGGTTTCCTTCTCTGTTTCTTTGTAGAGCCTGTGACACAACCCATCATTCGAGTCATCAACACCACAGTCACAGTACAGACCTCTGTGGTCTTCACTTGCTTCTCAGCCGACCCTGGAATCTCCATTCACTGGATCTTTAATAACCAGAGTCTGCAACTCACAGAGAGGATGAAGCTTTCCCCAACAAAGTGCCAGCTCAGCATAGATCCTGTCAGGGGGGACGATGCTGGAAAATATCAGTGTGAAGTCTCAAATCAAGTCAGTTCAAAAATCAGTCTCCCAGTCATGCTGGATGTGATGGATAAGTGACCTCTCCTCTCATCCTACAGTACAATGCCAGTGTCTCTTTACTAATAAGGGTACAAAACAGAGGAAAGTTAAGAAGTAAAAATTGTCAGCTATCACATGGATACAGCCATTATGGTGACTTACATCTATAATCCCGGCATACATGTGCACATGGAAAAGCCAGGGTTTAAAGTGGACTCGGCTTCTAAAGGAAAATAAAAACATCAATGCAGTAAATGCTATAATTTATTTTAAAATGACAGTAAGGAACACATCATACAACATGATCATATGGGATGTTTTGGAAAAGGGGCAGAAAAGGGGACAGAGAAGGAGGCAGACAAGGGGGCAAAAAAGGGACAAAATGTGGGCAGAAACTGGTCCCTAGGGAAAAGAGTGCCAGAAGAGAAAGAGACGGGAGGTGGGAAAGGTCTGCCTTTTGTAATGGAACATAATGAATGTGGACAGTGGGCGTTCTAAGCGGTTTCAGTTGAGCACATATCCTGTCAGGACCCTTAGGGCAGGCCAGTGCAGATGCCTGAATACTAACATTTCTCCATTTTGTTTATTATAAAAAAGTAAGGAGTTATAAAGGGGTAGCAGATGAGGCAGGGATGAAGACATTGTGTTCTCAAGACTGCTTCATGACAACCTGGAGGGGTTTGGGAGACCTGAGAAAGTTGGGGTGCTGGCCGTGTCCTGGGTTATCTGGCTGTTTCACTTTACTGTCCAGTCCAGGTTCTATGGAACTTTCAGGTGCCATTTGACCTGGCAAAATGCTCTCAGAGGTGTATCCAAATAGACTCCCTAGAGCTCAGAAGAAATTTGATTTTACAAAAAGTGATAAGTTATAGACACATTAGAAAGCAACCAAAGAGAATATAGTGGCAGAGTATAGTGTTTAGTCCTCTGACAGAGTTGGACTAATAGATTATCAGAATTCTATCAATTAATGTCAAGATTGTGAATAGCAACAAAGTGAGAGAAAGAAATCTGGAACATGTTTCATTTATACATCTCAAATCACTTTATCCCTATCAGCCCTTAAGCTTTCCTATCTTCACATAAACAAACCTCGAAGCACCTGTTCCTTTCCCATCAACACACAGCATCACCTTAACACCCTCTTTCTATCCAATTTACCAGATTCAGGTGGTTGATTACTGATGGCAGTCAATAGTAAAAAATGTAACAGTACAAATTTGTACCAAATTGTTAAGAGTGTCTCCTGATAAATCAAGAAAGAGTTAAATGGGAAGGATCACCAGGACCAAATGGAAACAGAAAAAAAAGGGGCCTGTGAGCAGGGACTGAAGAAGCACAGAGGCCAGCATTGCCCTTGACAAGTCATGGGGGCCTCTGCTCAAGCACCCAACACTGGGAAAAGGACACTCTTGGGGGACCAGAAAATCCATTATAGAATATATATCTCGTTTATCAAATACTTTATGTATCAAACATATTTAACCCCTTATTTAAATTCTCTAGAAATTTGGTGTTGAACATTTGGTAAAGACATAGGTGTACTTAGGTGTAAATCTCTAACTCAGCTTTTGTTAATCTTGATAGAACTTTAAAACCTTCAACTTTATCACCATATAGAGTATATTCTAAACTAAAGTTGAATCACATATAACTTTACATTTCTATCATTATACAATCCAAAATATTTGAGGCTTGTAGTTTTCTTAGTCTAAAAGGAAATAAAACGAACAGAGAGCTCATTAGGATTAGGAAATGTACTCCTTAACCTTAGTAAAAGATGACTGCCAGCCATGTAGCTGCTTACATCATGAAAAGGTCACCAGACAAGATGGAAGAGAGCCATGTGGTTGCTGTTTAAAATATGTTTTTCTAAACATTAGATACATGCACATTTAGAGAGGGAGAGAAGACAGACATAAGCATGTCTTGGAGGGAAAAAAAGGAAGTGGAGAATTATTTCTCTATTCCCCAACTGCCTGGTCTGAAATATATTGAAGCCAGTCTTAAATCCAGGGGAATGGTCAGAGACAGATAGCCCTGCTAGCGATTCAAATGTTGGTATTCAATGGAAGGAAAAGTTGTCAGTCAACAAGAAAGCAAATGCATTGCAGGTGGAAGAGAACAGATCAGAAAGCAGATTTGTTGCAGGTGGGAGAAAGCAAATCTGTTGCAGGTGGAGCAGATGGGTAGAATCCTAGCATGAAGTGGGCACCTTTGGTAGTCTCTGCCAAGGTAAGCAAATATGTCACACATAACAGTTAGTGCAAGAAATTTATTGCGAGGGGGAGAGCGAAAGAGTGGAAGAGTGAAAGGTTGCATCAGAGTGGGAACATAAGAGAGGCAAGCAGACAAGAAGAAGAGAAGCAAGAAAAGAAGAGGAGGTAAGAGTGAAAATTAGAGACAAAAAAAGTCTAAAAGGCAAGAGATGAAGCAAAGAGAATGAACTCTGCCTGGCCGGTACTTTTAAAGGGTGCACATGTTGCATAGCTGATGGTTGCTTGGGACCTGGTGACATACAACTGCTTAGGACAACAGAGGTGGTCTGCTGCTATGCAAATTAGCATCATAATAAAAGAAGCAGATTTAGATATAGAAGACCTCATTTTTTTTTCTATTTGAGAGCTTAATAGGCTTCATAGCTAGAGGGAGATGGGTAGAACAAGAACAAAGAACAGAGAGAATGCTTGGAGTGAAGATAGGAGAAAGCTTGAGAACAGGATACCTTCTACCATCTACCAGATTGTGGGTAGAATATTGCAAAAATCCTGTAAAATATCAGGATATAGGGTACCAGGAAGTGGCCATTTAGATCGATATCTAAAGGCCGGAACTGACTGCAAAAGTGGACTAATTTAGAAGATACTAGGCATAAAAGTGTGAGGTTTTCTAAGAGGCATCCCAGTGGGGAGCTTGGAGGTGTAGATGATGATTTATTTCCAACGAGTGAGGAAAAGAAGATATGAGGGTTTGCAGTTCTTGCCATCCTAGGAATTCAGAGACGATCTGTTGAGGAGGCACAGGCTGCTCAGTGAGTTGTAACACACAGGCATGGGTCAAGGCTCTAAGCCCTAAACATGGAAATGTGGATTGCCTGGCACCAAGACTTGTCCAAGAAACCATGGTCAGGAGAATGGCCAGAGGTGGAGAAAGGGGATTCTCACCAATCATGCTGGTGTGAGATGGAAGGGTCCAGTGATCTGTTAGTTGGAGAAGTGAGGCTATCATATGTGGACTGGGTTCCAGGGTCCCAGCATGCCTTAGACTGCCAGCAGGCCGAAGGGAAGCACCAGGAGTGTGTGTCAAGTCTCACAGAACCAAAGTTATAATTTATTTAAAGGCAGCAGAAAGGAATCATGCCACACAACAGGGTTCACATAGGAGGTATATTGGAAGAGGAAAGAGAAGGGGCACAAAAGAGGTGAGATAAGGGAATGGAGAGAGAAACTGGTACCTGGAGACAATAGTGGTGGAAGAAAAAGATGGGGGTAGACAAGGCCTGCCTTTTATAAGGGGGCATAGTGGTTGTGCACAGGGGTTGCAGCTGAGAACATAACCTGTCAGGACCTTAAGGGTAGGCCAGTACAGATATCTGAATACTAATGGTAAACATAATTGCAAATAGGCTAAGAGCTTAGGTTGTGGATCAAATATATATTCAAACCTCAGAATCCATGGAAACTAATTTCACGCACCCCAAATTTCTGAATGTAGTGTGTCCCTTGTTAAAATGGTGTAGTATTTGCACAGAGATAAAACTTTCATATGCTCCATTAGAAAATGGTGCTACCAAAAGCCATGCTTAACTCTAATCTTTGATGTCTAGAATTCCTTTTTAAGCTTTCTCACGTTTTATGTGGATATAGTCAACCACATTGGCATGCCAATTTGTTGGGTAAGGCTGCTCATTTGTTCCTGGCTGCCCAGACTCAAAATAATCACACAGAAACTATATTATTTGCAATACTATTTGACCAATAGCTTAAACATATTTCTAGATAACTCATATCTTAAATTAACTCATTTCTATTAATCTGTGAAGGACTCCCACACTAATGTAGGTTATAAACTGAATCTCAGGTCCAAGTGTTAATTCTACCAAGTTCACACCCTCCACTGGGCTGTATTTTTTGCTTGTGATTGTATATAACAGTGTAGAGCAGAAGACAGAGGAAAAAGAGTGCCTTGTTTAGAACTTTTGACTTGGAACAGGCCCTCTTTTCACTAGTGTTGACCTCTCACCTCCCTGCCAACAAGTTCAAAAAAATTCATGAGGAGATAAATCACAGGTAGATGCAGAGGGATATGAGGGCTCAGAGGGATATGAGGCCTGTCATGAGGTGTGAGAGAAACTATCTTCATCACACAGGAGCTGATATGCAGAGCTCAAAAGTAGACAGACCTAGGATGGTCATATAGCCCACAGTACTATGTTCCTTGGGATGTACCGATCAACCCTTCTCAGCATCGGCCAGTTACCTCCAAAGCTTTGCTGTCTAAAGCTGTCATGCAGATAGGTGGTAATGAGAGTCCCCTTGTCACTTCTCTGGGAATCCCCACAGCCTCTCCTCAGGACTTTATTTGTGAGCAGAAGCCTCAGTCAGAAGACCAGAATCAGGTATTGTGTCCCATATTTGCTTCTGGTCTTCTGATTGAGTGAGGTAAGCCAGTCCCAAAAAGAGGAACATGGGATGTACTCTCTCATATTTGGTTTCTAGCCATAAATAAAGGGCATTGAGCCTATAATTCGTGATATTAGAGAAGCTAAATAAGAAGGAGAACCCAAAGAAAAACAAATAGGCATCCTCATGATTATTAACCTTCTTTAGGCGATGAAAGGAGACAGAGACAGAGACCCACATTGGAGCACTGGACTGAAATCTCAAGGTCCAAATCAGAGCAGAAGGAGAGAGAGCATGAGCAAGGAACTCAGGACCACGAGGGGTGCACCCACACACTGAGACAATGGGGATGTTCTATGGGGAACGCACCAAGGCCAGCTGGCCTGGGCCTGAAAAAAGCCCGGGATAAAACTGGTCTCGCTGAACATAGCAGACAATGAGGACTACTGAGAACTCAAGAACAATGGCAATGGGTTTTTGATCCTACTGCACGGATTGGCTTTGTGGGAGCCTAGGCAGTTTGGAGGCTCACCATACTAACCTGGATGGAGGTGGGTGGTCCTTAGACTTCCCACAGGACAGGGAACCCTGATTGCTCTTTTGGCTGATGAAGAAGGGAGACTTGATTGGGAGAGGGGGAGGGAAATGGGAGGCGGCGGTGGGGAAGAGACAGAAATCTTTAATAAATAAATAAATTAATTAAAAAAAAAGTCAAAATGTTCTCAAAAAAAAAAAAGAAGAAGAAGAAGAAGAAGAAGACCAGAAGCAGGCCTTCTTTCAGTTCAGTGGTCCAGCTGAACCACAACTTGAGCAGTTCTGCTCAAGTGCTTCATGATGACTGATGTGAGCCAACATTTCCCTAAGAATGAAGCATGAATTTAGGAATGATCTCAGAATGTTAGGAATCCAGGCAGGATGTACAACAGACCCACAGTTAGGCTAGGTTGCATGGGCCTCACTCCTTATGAGTTACAATGAGAGCACAGCTGTGCAGATCCCTTTGTCATTATCCAACTATTCTGATGGGTTTATGAGACTTCACAGGAATGTCAGGGTCCCTAAAGGGAGGAATAGAGAACCGACTCATCAATGTTCTCAGTGACTAAGTCTAGACACTTCAGGCAAACAGTTACAGACACTACTGATGTAGACAATCATATTATCCTAGTGTCAGGTCCCTGTTCATATTTAAGGCTACATCATTATAGACCCTGCAACCTTTATTAATCATGTGTTCTATATCCGAGAAACTAAAATACAGAAAAAATACTCTTGTCTCTGCTGAATTTCTGCTGAATTCTAGGACTCCCCAGCCCACCCACCAGACAGGAAATGATGCAGTTTCTGATGTTCTACTGTCTCATTTCCTGGAACATTCAGGACATAGATTTTCTTTCTGTCTTCCAATAGATCCTGAGTCTAACACAGGACTCTCTCTGTTCAAAATCCCAGAGGTCATGCGTGGGAGCCCTGAAGCACAAGCTATCTGACTCTAGTCACGTATCCTGTGTCTCTACCCTGCTATGAAGACATTCTCAGATGTATGTGGAGCAGGGAGGAGCTGTTTATCAGAGATTTTAATCTTTGTTGGCTGCAGCTGCTGAGATATTTAGTCCAGGAAATGAAAAAATGGACAGTTAGATTTTACTGTAGCATTAAGCCAACTGTCTCTGGAAAATTTCTGCAGAATTTCTGAACTTCACAGCTCAGTTACTGGACAAGAAATCACATATTTTCTGGTGCGATACCATCACTTCTCCTGGAAGGTAAAGGACAGAGCTTTGCTTTATCCCTCCTAATGGATCCTGCATCAAACACAGGGTTCTTCATGCTCAGAGAGTCATTGATTCCAAACAATTGTAGCATCCATCTCTCATTATACCTCATCCTTAGCAACTGAAGTTTCTACAAGTCCTTCCTCTTTACCTTCTACCAGCCAAATTTGCCCCTGAAAAATTGCCAGGAATGGGCGGTAGAGATGACACAGTGGTTAAGAGCACTGGATGCTCTTGTATAGCACCAAAGTTCAGTTTCTAATACACATAGACACTAACAATCATCTGTAACTTCATTTGCAAAGGATTCAATATCTACTTCTGGTTTCTGTGGGCACCAGGAATGCTTGTGGTGCACAGATATACAACCAGCTAAAATAACTAAACACATAAAAATTAAAGGAAAAGTAGCCATCTTTATATAAGAAAATATATCTTCATGGTCCTTAATTGTGTGAGAAAGGGAACTATAGGCAGTGATTCTGTTTGAAGTTCACCTGTATCCCTTATCCTTCACATCCTAGATAATTTTGAGACTCATCCTCTGAGACTCATTCTTTGCCTATTGGGTCCTTGTGCCTCAAGTCACTCACCATCAAACATCTGGGAAGATAGGGCCATGTTATGTCCCAGACAGGGTAGTTAGCTAAACTTAAGTCTTGCTCCTGATCTCAGGTATGAGATTTAAGTACACAAATCAAGTTCTGAGGTGGTATGTGTTCAGGAGATCTCAATGAGAAGTCTTTTTATATCCTATCTGTTGGACAGCCTTCAAAAGCAAAACCTTGGTGGATATTGGCACAGACCTGGCACTGGAGATCAGTGCTGCTGGAGGTATATAGTATTCTGTGGTGCCAGGAATGCAGTGAGGCAGTGGGGACCAAGACAGACAATGGGACTCTGACTCCACATTCTACATCTGTATCATAAAACTCTGAAGCCCAGTTCAAGCATGATAAAGACTGTTACTGCCACATAGCAGAGGAGAGTAATCATCTCTGAGCACTGAGGTACTACTGAATCTTCCTGTGAGTCATTTTCTGGTCTATTCCCAAAGACATGGTTTAGGGGTGGAGGCTACAGAGACAAACAGTGAATGAAAGAAGCCCTTTCAAAGATCAAAGCTCTCAAAGAGGGCATCTTCTCTCCATTGTCTGCACAGCACTGCCAACCAAGGCCAACATCACAAGGACAACTCTAACCCCACAGTAAACCTGAGATTCTGTACGATGCCTATGGAGATCTAATGGTAATAGCCTCTCACATGATGATAGGGTGTATGAGTCTGAAGGAAGGGTGATTCTCACTTTACCCAGTGTCACAATGAATTATTTGGATTTTATGAATGTTGAAGTTGGAACATACTGAGTGTCAACAGAAATGACACAGTTACCCTAAATGCCAGCTGAGAGATTTAATTCCTTCATGACTGGGACATCCCCAGGGAAAGTAGGAAGTTTGAAGTCAAACAGAATTTTTTTTCACTAAGCCATTTCTTCATGTTATCCCTTTTCCTTTTATGACATCCATGACCTAGACATAACACTCAGAGTTTTGAAATGTGCTCATAAACAGCTAGCCCAAAGGATGGATGAAAGTGTACCATAAGTGGGTGACAAAAAGCATCTCAGAGCTCTGCTACTTGGTCTGTTCCTGTCTCATGTAGAGACTGACTCACCTCTGATGACACTGTAGTTGGAAGGGGAAGTGAAGTTGCCTGTAATGCCTGTACTCAGTCAGAACAGAACATGTAATTAATTTCACTACTCTTCTTAGGGATGAAACATGTCACTGATTGACACCAAAGAATCTCCTGGTTGAGGATCAGGGAAATGGGAAAGTGCACCTTAGATGTTGGCAGGGTGTCTGTTCCTGCCTGATTCCTGCAATCTTTAAATCCCAAAGAAATCACACAGGGGACTACATTAGTTATAAACTGATTAAACCATTAGCTCAGTCTTCTTATTAACTCATATAACTTATACTAGCCCATTTTTCTTGTCTATGTTAGCCACATGGCTCAGAACCTTCAGCAAGGCAGTCACATCTTGCTTCTTCTGTGGATGGATCAGAACTACAGAGGAATGGGCTTCCTCCTTCCCAGAATTCGCCTGTTCTCATCAACCCACCTCTATTTCCTGTCTGGTTGTCCCACCTATACTTCCTGACTGGCTACTGGACAATCAGCATTTATTTAAGATATAATTGATAGAATATAGAAAATTGTCCTACACCACTTAGAGTAGAATGCCTTTGAGCTGAGTCCTGGCTTTGTAGGTCCAGTTGTGTGAGGCTGTGGACAAGAGCATATGTGATGATCATTAATAACAGTGATGGACACACTCTTAGAGAATAGGGGGTCTTTTCTAGTTAGCATTTACTCTCAAACTGACACATATGTAGGATTAAAAGATACTCAGTTGACTCAATGTCTTTTTCATGTCACTCTGAAGAAATATGTTCAAGACTGTCTTGATTCACACACACACACACACACACACACACACACACAGAGAGAGAGAGAGAGAGAGAGAGAGACAGAGAATAGAGAGACAGAAGTAATGAGATCACCAGAAATGATCCTACAAGCAGCTTTTCTCCTAAGTTCCTGTCTCCAGTTTCTGTCTTGAGTGTCTACCTTGACTTCCTTCAATGATGAATTTAAACTAAAAGAGAAAGTACGAGGATTTCCTTTGAAATTTTGTAAATACATGGCTCAGTCTATGGATACCCATACCTTAGATGCATTCTACTTCTGCCTATGGACTAGGAGTTCCAAGAAAGTATCAAATTCTCCTTAGACTCACTAGGGACTGGGTGGAATTGGGAAATTTTAAGAGCCACAGTGAACAACATGATTGTCCCCACAATGCACCTGTGTACAGGCATCAGGTCAGCTTATAGCATTTAAGCCTAGTCACCATTTCTACTGTAGCTTCAACAAATGCTTCAGGTCTAATGCTCTGCAAGGCGTGACATCTAGACTCATAAACCACATTCACAAAATTATTTCCATGTAATGTAATTTACATGTGGGCTTAACTTGCACCTAGGCTTTTATCCCCACACCCAAAGTCCCAGAGGTCACTTCCATAAGCCTTTTCTGGCCTGATGACTGCAGCTTGCATCTCTGAACATATTATTCTGCCAGAAGGGCCTGTGTAATTCCATGTCCTTTCATTTCCCATGTGGTAAAGACAGATTTCCCAGAGTATAATTCCCCAGGCAGAAGACAGGTATTTCAGAGGAATAAGGGAGGATTTAGGAAGAGCTGAAGTACATATTAACCAAAGCAGGAAGTGGGAGTAGCTATTCAAGACTCTCCATATGATAATGAAGTTCATAGTCTTCTTACCCAGGACACACAGGGGACCTCCTCCCACGTATTCAGAGCATGAAACTTCTGATACAATAGCTCATGGACCTCTGCCCCTAACTGATGAAATGAGTGGTGATGACTGAGTCCCCTTTCATGGACATCAGTAAGCCCTTTCTACCCTTTATAGAGATTTCTGTCACATTTCTGCTAGAAGTAATTTCTGCCTTTCCAGAGCAGACAGAGATAACTAGGCACTTACCTGGGTTTCTGTGCCAAAAAGACAAATAGAAAGGAAGGGAAGGGGGTTCTTCCTCTTTGGTGTTGACAGACCCAAGGTCGAGGACACAAAGGGGTCATCCCTAGAGTGTTGTTCTGTTATGGCATAAGACTTATCAACTTTATTCCTCACTGTGCAGCCTGGAGGACTGAGACCTAAAGAAAGAAAATGGGAGAAGGGTAGGTGATAGAAGAAAGAGGGAAATGAACTGTTGTGTCTTCTTCAAAGAGGGAAGTTTCAGTCTATAGTTGTGACCCAGACACAGAAGAAGCAAAATGTGACCATCTCGCTGAATAAGGTACAGAGCCATGTGCCTAACATAGACAAGAATAATGAGCTAATATAAGTTATTTGAGTTAATAAGAAGACTGAGATAATGGGCCAATCAGTTTTATAATTAATGTTGACCTCTGTGTGTTTCTTTGGGACAGAATGACTTCAGGACCAGGTGGAACAGAAACCTCAGTCAACAAATGGTGCCTAATGTGGGGCAACTACAGCCACATAAAGCCTAAGAAAGCTTGGAAAGTAATTCTAGACAAAAAAATAGCATTAAGCACAGCTTATTGATAGTAGCATTTTCTCAGTTGGGCTCTGTTTGCTAGAGGCAAATACATTTCATTTTAGAGAGGCTTCCTTACTCAGCTTTAGCTGCAAAACTTTGCAGCAGTTTTAAGAGGCTCTGCCATAAAACACTTAAATTGTGTTTATAAATAGCCTACAACATGCTTTTTGGAAGCTAAACAAAGGATATTAGATTCAGAGTTCTTGGTTTTTAAAAAAGGGGAAAGCAGTACTGTGGGACAATGGTCTTTCATCTTGTCACTTGTATTATTTTTAATAAAACACTGATTTGGCTAGTAGCCAGGCAAAAAGTAGAGGCAGGGCAATGAGAATTCTGGGAAGAGGGAAGTTTCAGTCTACAGTAGTGACCCAGACACAGAGGAAGCAAGATGTGACTGCCTCTCTGAATAAGGTCCTGAGCCATATGGCTAACATAGACAAGAATAATGGACTAATATAAGTTATAAGAGTTAATAAGAAGCCTGAGCTAATGGGCCAATAAGTTTTATAATTAATGTAGACTTCTGTGTGTTTCTTTGGTACTGAATGATTGTAGGACCAGGTGAGACCAAAACCTCAGTCAACACAAACTGCATTGGGCCAGTGAGATAACTTAAATGATATGGGTACTTGATATCCAGTCCTAATGACCTAAATTCAACCCCCATATCCCATAAACTAGGAGAAGAGAACTAAATAACAAAAGTTGTCCTGTGATCTACACATAGATACTGTGGCATGCCCCCCCTCACATACACACACACACACACACACACACACACACACACACACACACACTCATATATCATTAGTATGCACATGTGATCTCCCAGAAGGAGTAAATAAACATAAAATCAAATTGGGGTATAAAATCTATTATTTGTTTGGAATTTGAGAATTTGGTAAACTAATTCATGGAGATACAGTGACCTGAAGTGTGCCTTCATTTGTTCAATCATTCATTTATCCACTGAGTCCTTCATAGGCACTGGACTTTCTGAAAATACTAAACTGGGCCCTGCCAACAAATTCCTAGTAGTGGATTGAAAGACACATGAACAAGGGCATCAAGAAGGTACTACAAAGGTACTAATGAAAAATAAGTCAGAGTGTGAAAACCCAGGTTCTGCCAAGAAGAGACCATCAGAGGCACATTCCTTGATGTTCACTGGTTGTGAACAGGGATCTGAGGGTGGTGAAGGGTGAGTCATGTAGACAGATGAGGAGAAAGTTTTATATAGAGGAAATCATGAGTTCAATGGCACTGAGTGCATAGGTTATGTTTCTGGGTTTGAACAAGTAGGATAGGCATACTATCTCACACACCAAGGATGGGTGATGGACATACCTGCTCAAGACTGAGAGACCCATTTTTCCACCAAATACAAGGATTCATTATTGATATGTTTGTTTCTATTTCCTTCTAGCCCAAATTTTAGGCTTCAAGAAGCATACTACCCCTTCCCAACCCACAATTGAGTTGGTGCCACCCATGGCTACTGGAAAAAAAAAACAATGTTCTTTTACTGGATCATAATCTGCCAAAGAAGCTTCTAAGATTTGCTTGGCCCAAAGGGGTACTTCCACTCAGCCACTTAAATATAGCAAACCATGCAATTCTCATTAATTCAAGTATGCTGGTACATGTATATTTTGGCAAAACAACAATATATACTGATATATCTCTGCTATTCCAGAATGTCACTCAGAAAGACACAGGAATTTGTACCATGCAAACCATAACTGCAGATTTGAGATCAGAATTATGCACCTCCAAGTAAACAGTAAGTGATGCTTTGTGACCCCTTGTCAAAGTGGAATGTGTTCTACTTTATAGACAGAGGGCAGCAAGGTCTAGCCTGTGCCTATTTCCTCTCTGCACTGTGTCTTCTTATTTGTGTTTGGGTACTTAGTGCAAGACACACAAATTGTACTACACCAGAAGCCTTTGTCACCCTCAGTTCAGACTCTCCGGGCTCTCGCCATGTATGTAACCCTGAGAAAGATGTCATGGGACTTAAGCAAGAAGAAAATGAGAAGAGCGTGAAATCCTGGTAGAGTGGTGATCACCATGGTACCATGGCTCCAGAGTGGATTCCAGGTAACGCCAGGGAGTTTTGTGATATTACTTGAATTTGACTACCTACAAGAGCTAACTGGAAGCAATGCTTTATTATGTCTCCAACTCCTATAGCATCTGCAACTAGCCAGTAGCTGCCATGAAAACCATGATTAGGCTAAGTAACCTGAAACCTGCGTGTCTCTTTTTCCTGAGACTCAGAATGAACAGCATAGCTAGACAGGTGCCTAGGCCACCAGTTATAAGTCCTTTTGGGCTTATGACTTCAGAGAAAGATCAGGGTTCCCAATAGGAGGAATAGAAATCATCTTGGCAACTGGTTGCTTGGGTCTAGCCCAGGGAACTTTCTTCTGCAGGCAAATAGTAGCAGGCAACACTGATTATTAACAGATCCTCAGGACTAAACGAAGTCATTGCTAATATTTGTTTCACTTACGGTCATGGCAAGGATAATTTACCTTGTGTCCTATTGTAGAGAAAGCAAGAAATAACAAAGACAATGGTTGAATGAAGGTTAAACAGCCTGTGGGTGTCAGATCAGAAGCACAATATGTCTATGTATAGCCACAGCCCCAACTTCTCCAATTCATGAGGACTTACAGGTGTCTGTTGGGGCACAGCATATCTGTGGGTAAAGACAATTTCATCTTAGGAATCAGCAGCTCACAGGGACAGTCTAGTGCAGGCATCAAAAGCAAATGAGCAATAAGTTTTTACTATGTAAGGAAGCCTCAGCCGAATTCTGGACTTCCCCCATCCACTTCTACTACCCACAGGCTCTGAACTTCAGATCATAGGTTTCTTGGAATGGTGGGTTCACAATTCCTGGAGGGTAAAGAGAAGACTTTGCCATGTTCCTCCATGAAGATCCTGAAAGCCATAGGGTTTATTGTATAGCTTACTCTTAATACTTTTGTAATGAAGGAAGAAAGGAATGAGTGACAAATGAATGGGAGGGTTTATGAATGAATGGTTTTATGAACAGATTGGGGGTGGATGGATGGGTATCTAGGAACCCCTTCTGGATATTAGAAGCTATATGTAAAGTCTTACTATATCTGACTTTTTTTTTTTCGAGACAGGGTTTCTCTGTAGCTTTGGTGCCTGTCCTGAAACTAGCTCTTGTAGACCAGGCTGGCCTCGAACTCCCAGAGATCCGCCTGCCTCTGCCTCCCGAGTGCTGGGATTAAAGCCGTGTGCTACCACCGCCCAGCTTACTATATCTGACTTTGACGATGTGCTATACATCCTGGAGTTGTGACCCTTGTTTCATTTCTCTTACCCCCTTCTCCTAAGTCACTTGAAAAACAAAAACACAGAGATCCTAGAGATGCTGGTATGTGTAGGCATCCTCACAGTGACACTCCTCAAGCAGTCATTCAGAGTTTCTTGGAGTTTTGGAAGTCATTTAACCCCCACTGTCACTGTCATTCACATTTCTGCTATGGCAGTTCCTTCCCTGTCACTTATGCTCTGTACCTTCATTCAGGTAGGTCTGCCTCCATATTGCTCAGATCACTGCTTCTACAATTTTCCATAGGAATGGCTGTGTTTCCTGGATCCTTCTCACCCAAACCTGGACATAGGCATTCACTTGAAAGCCATAGTGAAGGGCACAGAAATTCAGTGAAACAGCCACTCCTTTGAGGCTCTGTAATATGACAACACTCTACACACACACACACACACACACACACACACACACACACGTGAAGAATTCCTTTTGTGTCCCTGCTAGAGTTTTGGACTGCCGCAGTGTTGACATGTAGAATAAGCCAAGAGATAGGAAGAAATACATCCTGTAACTCCATGTTGACTTCCCAGGGGTTAGAGGTAGAAGAACAAGACTGCCAGTCCTAAAGTGTTGTTTCTTTCCTCCATTTCACTTTTGATGGCATCTTCCTCCCTGTGTGCCATACAATCCTCCTGTGTTTTATGGATCTTCCTAAGGGAGAGGTGACATAGTTGGTGCTGTCTAATAGGCTTCATCTCATATTCTCACACTACCACAAAATGGCTCCTGTGACCCAGTGACACAATCCAAAGCTTCAGCAGTTAGATTGTTCAATATGAACATATTTTATACAACTTTCCTTGTGTTATTTGAGGTCCAAAGAAAAGGGAAAGTACCTCTCATACAGGGCTGGCCTGATTGCTCTGTGACTCACTGTTCACAGAAACTGGAGCACAGATGTCTTGTAAATATACTTTACCTGTGACATTTGACACTGCTGCAAATTGGGGATTGCTTCTCTTTTCGCACAGTAGAGAAACCACATACTCACCCTCAGATCAGTGCTGTACCCAACAAGATTTATAGGTCTTTGTTTATAGAGTTGCTAGGTTCAAATCAAGTTTTAACTTCTACGTTTAATCAAAATGGTACCCTGTAACACCCAAGGCTTTGTCTGAGGTCTTTCTGTGATCTAGAGAAATATTCCTTGCAGGCACTAGTCTTAGATCTTGGATTTTTGCCTAAAATAGTTGGTTTGAAAGAATTGAGGACAATTTAAAGAGCCATTTTTGTCTCTCAACCCATCAGATTATTAAACAATAGGCTACCCTCCAAAATGGGAATCTTTCCAGCAATCTCATGCTGGGAGAAGAATGAGACCCCAACCAAAGGGGACCTTCTCTCTGGAAAGATATTCCTCTTTACATGACCACTCTGTAGAATGTTAGTCTAAAGCCCAGACAACGATGGGTCAGTGGTAAGCAGGGCCACAGCTTTGTTTTCTCTTTAATGATTTACCTTATGTCAGGATCTAAAAGTCAAGCTTCAGAATTCAATGACCATCTGAGGTAGTAAAATATTGACTTTGAAGAACCAAAGATGGAATTGGAGAATTTTTATTGTCTTGTTTGCCATCCTTCCCAAATTATTCATTCTAAATAAATATCTTTCTGATTACCAGTATTTTTTGGGACTTTTAATGGACTTATTGCATGTCTTTCTGAAAATGAATATTTGTTCTTGACTGAATGTTCATACTTTTTCATCTGACCCTCAAGCCCCGATAATGCTCTCCTATGCACAATGAATGACCCACTTTATCCATAAGCTTCCACAGAATTTTAGATTTATCCTGTTGAGGACTGGTCTCAACAAAATCACCTCTTTCCAGGGTAGAGGCATGGGAAAATAAAGACAGAAACCACAAGACACTCCCGGGTGGGACTTTCAGGGATTCTTCAGATCCTGAAAATCACCAGCGCTTATTTTTCCACAGCAATTATACCAAATGTAAACTGGGGGAGAGGGTAACAAAGGCTTCATTAACATGATAACACGAGACTTTCCATCATCAGCATTCTGTTGCCTAGGTAGCAGAATGACTCAAGTCACACATACTCACATACACTTGGTCATATAGGCAGAAAACAGCCTCTCCCCAGGTGATCTCATAGTTACAATGGAAGTAGCAGAAGTACACTCTTATATCCTAACCACTTGTCAGGATTGTACTGAGCTTTCTTAACTTCAAAAAAGGGCCAGACAGCCACCTCCTAAGCTAGAAGGTGTGAATAAGCCTTGTTTTTCCCCAAACTCTCTGACCATCAGATAAGGTGGGAAATGGGCCTGCATTTCTCAGATCCCACATTATCCAAATGCTAATTTTCTGTAGCATGTGAATTTTAATTCACATTTCCAACTTTCTTTGATTTATACCCTCTTATCCTGTACTCAATTCCTTACTTAAATACCTTTTGGTGTTTTGTTGCAATTAATTTGTTAATTTGTGTTCCCTTTGATTTCTGTGAACATTCTTACAACCATTTCTGTAGTCTTTTTATTTCTTGAGACAGGGTCTCTCTACATACCTCTGGCTGTCCTGGAATTCCCTAAATAGTTCAGTCTGGAGTTGAAATTGCATAGATCTGCCTGCTTTTCCTTTTCCTGTGCTGGGATTAAAGACATTTGCAACCATGCCCAGCTCCTCTTGATATCTTTGTGCAGAATTTTTATCTATTTCCTTGTCATTGAAAGCCATTGCTGTAAGATAGGTGATATGGAGAGGAGTCATTATCTTGGTTTCCATGTTCTGTGTGATTTTGGGTCAGTTTGTTGGTTAAATTTTTTTCCCATTTTTCTTTATTATTAAAAGTTTTATATCAATGTGCAATTAGATGAGACCCTATATATCTCAATTTCCCTTTGATATAGCCACAAACCATGTCAGTAGCACTGATACCTCAGGGAAAGTAGAACCAGCCTAAGGAACAGCAACACTGTATGCATCACCAACCTTCCTGGCTTCTTGACTTAGAGGCCACCATGAAATGAGTTTTGATTGTGTCCCGTGTACCCTTCACACTGCTTCCACCTCCCCTGTGCTCAAGGTTTCCACCTTGACTTACCAAAGTCTGCAGGGAACATGGGCAGCAGTCGGGTACATGACAGGTGAACCTCAGCTCCTCTCTATCCTGGATCACTGTTGACACCCAGGTCCAGTAGGGTCTGTCTCCACTAGGAAGGGAGTTTCTGGGCCCCAAAGGTGGGCTGATGAACAGGTTCCCCATCCCAAAGTAAGGGTGATATTACAAAGACCCAGATTAAAAGCAGAGCAATTCAGAGTGTGTCACCCTACTGCAGAACTTTGGTGGGTCATAGCCACCTCTTAGGGACCTGGGGAAAGGCAAGGCAGAGACCAGTGAGGGTGAGGACTCTGAAGTCCTTGTCTGGTGAGACTTTAAGGGCAGAAACAATGCAGGTATTTAGTGTCACCCTGTAGACAATTGCCTCCAGCCTCCTCTTTCTGGGAGCCAGTACACCTGAAGTCACTTGACTGTGTGAGATCCATTGGTCCTTGACAGTCTGTGGGTGTGAGCCCTCACCTACCTGAAGAACTTGAGAAGACACGAAAATCTCCCTGTCAGAGGCCAGTCTGTGATGTAGGAGAATTTGTAGACACTTGTGGGACAGAGTTGCCCTAGTCTACAGAGGCTTGTCACTTGATGTCAGTGAAATATAGCATTTTATTCAATAGAAGAAAGAAAATCCAGTTTTGATGCACAATTAATAAAAACACAGGGTCAGAAACTGGGATTCAACCTGAAGATCCAAAAAGCAAAACAGCCAGCCACTGTCTCTTACCTTGACCTCATTTGGAAAGACCTCAGTCTGAAAATGATGATCCTGCCTCTGGGAATCTCAGAGGATGACTGTGTGTTGAGAGCCGGTTCCTCCCATTTTATAATCCTCTCAATGGACTGAATTAAAGACAAGTACCTCTATCATTTAAGGCATGCCCTTCCCACTTTCTATGGTAGCTAGTGTGGCTACTGGAATTAAATTAAAGGTGTGTGTTATCATAACCTGGTCTTTAAGGCTGACCAGTGAGACTGTTTTACTCTCAGATCTTTATTTATTAAAGTACATTTGGAATGCCACTACACAGTTCTGCATGCTTTAAGGCACAAAGAGGGACCATCAATCCTAGGACAGAGAATTGACTTAGATCCTGTGTTGTGGGAGCTGCGCGCTGCTTCCTGCCTCCCAGCTCCTGGCCACCAGGCTAGCTTATGCCCCGAAATAACAACACACAAACTGTATTCATATAAACACTGCTTGGCCCATTTCTATTAATGCATGTAGCACCACGAGGTGCGCTTACCAGGAAGATTCTAGCCTATGTCCATCCTGGGTCGGAGCTTCATCGCATCTGCCTAGGAGAACAGAGCTATGGCATCTGAGCACACTTCCTCTTCGTCCCAGCATTCTGTTCTGTTTTCTCCACCCACCTATGTTCTAACCTATCAGGCCAAGCAGTTTCTTTATTAATTAACCAATGACCTTCCTCCATCAATCCTGATTACTGAATGTTCTAACTTTTTACTCTTGAAAACCCCTAGCTTTTTTCAGGGAAGAAAGAAGTCTGGTTCAACACCACTGGGATTTGTCCAAACATTGAGAGTCTGACCCTTGTTAGTTTAGTTTAGGCATACTTAAATGCAGCAAAATTTGAAAAGAATTTTTCTGGTTATACTTTGCTTAATCTTGTGGATTCAACAAAGCATAAGATTTGACTACATCAAAATACTTATAAAGTGTACAAGTGGCATCTTCCATAAATATGGGTTTCTATAGATTATCTGAGGAAAAAACAACCTCTCATGATAAGGATCTGGCACAACTGATGTGGCTTGGCCATACAGATAGTGCAAAAGTCACCCAGCTGTTAATCACCTCCACTCCTGCTTTCTGGGCAGAAAACAGGTTATACATCTCTCCCTTTGAAGATACAACCCTGTGTATTTAGTATTGCTGGTTTCCCTAGTGCTTATTTGTGAGCACAAGGGCATACATGCCTCCTACAATTCTGTTTCTGTCAGAGACTTATCTGAAATAGAAGCATTGAACTTAACCTTTCTTAATCAAGATCAGAACAAGGGAAGAATGACCTTTGACCCCTGACACAGTATTTTTTTTTCCACAGGGAACAAGAACTTACTTTGAGAAATGTTTTTTTTCTCTGTCTAATAAACTTTGGAATTAATTTTATATAGAGAAAGGAAAAAAACATTAGAAAGATATAAAAATTTATAAAAAGATAAAGAATTTCTCCAGTGTATTGAAATGAAGAAATAAGATGAAGGTAGCTGGGGCCAAAGTTAAGTGGGAGCTAAGCCCTTACCCAGCATGTGTGGGGTTGTGGGTCCAGTTCCCATGACTACAAGGGAAAAAGCTAAATAGTATATAAGATAGGAATTCCACTGAAGAAATGTATAACATCTGAAAGTTAGGACTCATGATGGGAAGTGAAACAGGTCAGATAGAGAGAAATATTTCTTTGTCAAGATCAAATGTACTTTCAGGATGTTTACTATGTCCTCTGAGTAACAATGATAAGTTCACATAGTTCATCAGGTGTACCAAATGCACTGCTCTTATGGGGGATGTCTTTATCATTTTAGAGAAAAAAAACAATCTTATGGAAACTGATATAGAAATAAAGACAGAATGTCAGTAGGTCCTTTGGCTGTTTAAGAAAGTAATTCACACTGAGTGTGGTATCACATGGCCATATTGTCAGAATTCAAGAGTGTGCACAAAGAAGCAGTTTAACTGAAGCTAAGTTAGTTGGAGCATCTTGACCTTGGGCTTCTAGAATAGAGTTGCATAATTTTCCAAGGGATTCTCCATGGAGACCAAATGCTTGTTAAACCTGAAATTGCCTCATTAAGAACACAAGATGGAGGTATCTGCACTGCTTTGCTCTGACACAAAGAGAGGGAGAATTAAAATTGCAAAAACAAATATAACAAAAAGAAAGCAGCCACCCTAGCACATGACCGGAAGTGCGGGATTCAAGAAACCAATTGTGCTGACTTCTCTCCTATCCTTTATTTTTTTTCATAAAAATTTGTATCACAAAAACTAACTCTCAGACACTGCAAAGTGGTAAATTCTCCTGTGCCCTTGAAAACTGAGTCATAGGATTTGGGGTTGGCAACCTCTCAGACCCTATGGAATCCACTAGAAAACTCTTGGACCTAATAAATATGCAGTAAAGACACAAAATCAACTTTCAAAAACAATGGTCTTCATTTATACTAACAGTACACTCTCTGAGAAAACTTCAGTAAAATGTTATTCAAGATAATTACCTCTGAATTAAATATTTAAGAATATATTGAACCAAAGAAATGAAAACCTCTACAATGACAATTTAAATATGTGGGAAAAAAAACACAGAAACTAGTAGACAATGAAATATATTCTATTTCTGGATAGTTAGATTTAATATTGTAAAACTACCCATAATATCAAAATTAATTACAGAATTAATACAATATTTGACAAAATTCCCACATCATATTTTGAGTCATATGTTTGAGTTACTTGAGTTGTTTTCAGAAATGGAGTGGGTTTTGGAGAATGAGCCAAGTTTTTGTTCTATGATGTCCATTTCTACCATTGTAAAAGATATGCAAATTCAGGTAGGGTCATCCCTTCCTGCCGTCTGATGTAGGTGGAACATTACTATCATGAATCTTATGTGTCTATGAGGGCTGGACAGATGGAGCTGACAGATGAGATAGAGTTGAGGGGCTATGGTAGGAGCCTAAGGAGGTTGAAGTATGAACTGAGGAAGCTGTGTTATTCCATTTGGAAGGCAGGAGCCATTATGTCAAATTGTTAAAAAGTAAGAGCTGAACTTCTGTTTTGAATGTGACCTGTACCTACCCATGACATTGACTTGTTTTTGAGAATATCAAAACACTCTCTAATCACTCTAACCCTTTTTAATCGGTGGTGATGACTGTTGTTTTGAGATTTTTCTGTACTTCTCTTACTGTACCATTTTCTTACTTTTGTAAACTTTCTTTGCAACTACTCATGATTTTACTCCTTAAAAAGGCTCTAAAAATGCATTCAGTGCTTCTGTCTCCCTAATCTGACTTCAGAACCAGTTACTGTGCAGTTTTCTGGTGCACCCAAACTTAAAAAACAATTGCTTCAAATTTGGCTCAAAAATAGTGGTAGTGGTTTTATTCACCTGGTGAGATCAACATTTTCTGGAGGCCCCCAGTGAGATTAGACTACCTACCCAAATTCTAAAGGTGGACCTTTACTCTGGGACTCCAGAATTGACAACATACCTTGAAATTTTCCAAGGGTTAGAGGCATACCTTCAGTTTCTTTGACTATCAGATTTAACTGTTGTGCTAAGAAAAACAGTAAGTGCCTATGGAGGCCTCATCTGACAAATCATAGTACATCTGATTCTACTGTGAGGCAGATCTAGGATGAGGGGGAGTTCAAGGGGATGCAAATCCTCTCCTTTCCAGGGCCAAAAGTGTCATCACACCACATGCCCACCTGATGTTTTTGGTTTAGCTTTATATCTTGTTTGTCTTGTCTTTATCTTCATTTTACTGTCTCTTTCTCTTGTAGTCTCTGTCTTCTGTGTTAATTGATTTGTTTTGAACTTGGGGTTGCTGAACATATGGACAACATGGGCAATAAACTTAGCAAGCCTAACAATGCTTTACCCTGTATTCTAAAGAATTTTGACAAAATTTACCCCCGCCCCTTGGTCAAGGAGGATTGTTTGTATTCTATCACCAAGAGTTGCCTCTGAACATTCTGTGAAACTGAATAGCATACATTTGCAATAGATGGCCAATCCCTATTTGATTCTCAGATAGCCTGGGGAGGGGCAACTGCCACTCTCAATAAGCCCAGCTACCCAGATCAGATTGTATACATATTGCCTTGGGCTGAAGCAACTTCAGACCTGCTCCCCTGGATAAAGGTATTTCTGGTTCACAACAGGCAAGATGGTAAAACCCTGATTGTCAGTAGGTAGGCCCTTAGAGGACCTGTTTCAGAGACCCAGGAGTCCCTTCTGAAACCCATTCTGTAGGACTCCCAGGGAAAGAGTCCCTTCTTACTCCATATTTACCACCATTCCCTTCCTTACTTCAGCCTCCACTTTTGCCACCCCAGTCTCCCCCACCAGGCCCCCTCCCACAGCCTCTATCAAATCTTACCCAATGACCAAACTATTCCCCAATTCCACCCTACCTTCTCCCTTATAACTCTTCCATACCTTCCCCTTCTTTCGTATCCCAGTCACACTCACCAGGGGATCCTCTATGACCCCTTGCCACCAGATTCTTCCTCTGATCCTGGTTCTGTGGCAGCACCTTCTTCCATTCCTCCATTCTTGATCCTTTACAATTGTTTCCTGACAATCTCTCTGTGTATGTCCTTTTTTTCACTACACATCTCTACAACTGAAAAAAAAAAAAAACCAGAAACCAGAACCCCTCTTTCAGTACTGTGGAAGTTTAAATTAACTCATCCTGATAAACTCATAGGAAGTGGCATTATTCAGAGGCATGACTTTGTATGAAAATATATGGCCTTGTTGGCACAAGTGTGTCACCAAGGGGATGAGCTTTGAGGTCTCATATATGCTCAAGGCATACCCAGTGTCTCAGTTCACTTTTTGTTGACTATGAACAAGGCTGTAGAACTCTCAGCTCCTTATCCAGTACCATGTCTGCCTATACAACACCATTTTCCACTATGCTAATGATGACTAAACTTCTGAAATTGCAAGCCATCCCATTAAATATTTCCTTTATAAGATTTTCCATAGTTATCTTTTCACATCAATAGAAATACTAAGACAACTACTAAATCAAAGTCCTTAATTTGCCTAATTGATTCTATCTTTTCCAATAACCTCCCATGTTGAACAAATGTCAGCATATACTTTATACCATCCTTACTACTAAAGAAAGGCAATGAAATCTCAAGGAAGCATATGAAGCACTGACTGGAATAGTTTCAATGGCTGATGACGAGAGGGTAGGGACAATTGACTATGCTCTGTCAAAATGGAGACCCCAATGGGACCACAACACAGAGGGACTAAAGTTCATATCAGGTACCTACTTGAAGCAGGTATACTTATTTTTTGGCAATCAGTCTGAAATACCCCCTAGTTGCCTGTCCAAAAGTCTAAAAATCAAAGATTATAGACCAGTTCAAGACCTGAGGGAAGTGAACAAGCAGGTAGAAATTGTTCACCTGATTGCTCCAAATACCTACACTCTGCTCACTCTCTTACCACCAGGGCATAAAGTTTACTTGCCTATCTTAAATATGTTTTAGTTTATTTAACTTGAAATATGCATTATACATTCTTCTCTATCCCTCTGTCAAAATAAAGTCAGCTCATGCTTGTTATATGTATCCTCCTCAGAGTTGAGGAAAGCTAGGAGGATGAATAGAACATTTTTGATACTAGAGGCAACTCGGTTGACCTCTTGTCTTGTGCCTTCTCAAGGCCCACTGAACCCCTTACTGAAAAGAGTTCATCCCATACATGGGTAACTTTTGGTAACCACATCTCTGGGTAACCACATTTCATGATCTTTTGGGCACATTCTAGACTGCTGTAAGCTTTCCCCCACTGGAATCTCTGAGTCCTTAAGAGGACTGAAATTAACTTTGGAGAAGACTTTTTTTTCCCTCAGGTTTAGACTGTTCAACTGGTTGGATACTGCCCACATGGTGACCCATTCTGGTCCAGTGATGTCCACCACTTCAAAAACAATCAGCTTGAAATTAGATGGAAAGGATCTCTTACACTGTGATTTTTCTGGAGGCTTACTGTTGTTAAGGAAGTTGGTATTTCTGCCTAAATTCATTACCCACACCTCAAGAAGACACCCAAGTAACCAATAGAAGAGGAACCCAACCCCCAGAGGTGGAAGTGACTGAAAAGGGACCATTAAAACATCAAACTTTCTAAGGTTTGACTGCCTAACATATCTTTAAACATTGTGTCCCTTCTGTTGGAATCTGCACCATGATGGTCCTATGTCTAATAATTTTATTGTCATATTTTTAACCTATGCATCTTGATTGGGGAAATAAAAGGCAATTTTATTATTGGAAACATTTTGATATTTTATTGACATTCAAAAGATTTCTTTTATCTAACAGATCCCATACTTTGGAAAAAAGAAAGGTAACAAATAATCTTTAGTTGTATGGATGAGGGATACTTGGGATACTATTCTAACAGACCAGCCCCAACATAATAATACAGACTTTAGCATAATTAAACATACCTAAAGCATTCTATTAAAGGAAATTAAGAAGGGAAAAGGAAGATACATTAATCACTTCAAATGAACTTAGCACACCCAGAGTAACTCTATCTGTAACTAATAGTGTAGGGTATAATCTCTTACTATATATAGTACTAGAAAGCCATTTAAAAAGTTCCTTCTGTGTCAGAGGACACGCTTTTAATAATACATATTGTGCACTATTTATGGGGTATAGGGTTTATGTGTGACAAGACATGTTGCATCTATTTTACTCAGCAAATCTTTGTAGTCAGTTAATAAAATTTCAAGGGCTCTTCCAAAGAATTGTGATGATTCTTACATATACTATATACCACTATAGTTCTACTACCATGGCCTTTTGTTGCTTGTCCCAGGTCTTCTTGCATGACTATAAAGATAAATTTCTATAAAAAGCCTAACTTCAAATACTACTAATATTACAGAAAAATCTTAGCCAAAATACAAAGAAATAGGAGAATTTAGAATAACTGATCTACAAAACAGAGCTATTATAGAATATCCATTACTTAAACATAGTCTTGGATGTCAGCAATTTTCAGAAATGTGCTACTTTAATATCTCTGATTTCTCCCATACTATTGACAATCAAATTGATGAACTACAAGAAGAAATAGATGAAATCTCTCAAGGAAATTTTGACTAGACAGCATGGCTAAGAAAGATCCTCTTCTTCACTGACCCTCTAATTTTATTTCTATTGGTTATCATAATTGAGCCTTGTGCCCTCCAACGTGTTAACAACTGATTACCCATCAGGAAAGCAATTCTAGAATAATTTCAGCTTGCCAACATTATATTAAATACAGTCCCTTGTCACGTATTTGGGAGGGACACATAAGTTAAGAGGGGAATGAGTAATCTGCCCATCTCCATTATTTTTCCAGAAAGAAGACCATATTCACCTTTATTTAGCACAGTGAGACTGTCAACTTTTGATGTGCAAAACTGAAACACAACACATTTGACTTAATAAGTTTTCTGTGCAATAAATGCGTTGCAAGGAACTGCTTGTTTGTCCTGGCCACGCAGAACTGAAATAATCACACAGAAACTGTATTAATTAAATCACTGTCTGGCCCATCAGCTCTAGCATCTTATTGGCTAATTCATTTTTTCATTTTTATTGCTTTGTAAATAATACCATTAAAATTTTCCACTTCCCCCCTCCTCCCATTTCCCTCCTGCTCTCTCACTCACCCTCCCACCTTCCCCTCGAGTCCTAAGAGAGGGCAGGGTACCCTGCCCTGTGGGAAGTACAAGGCACTCCTCCTTCCATCCAGGCCTAGGAAGGTGTGCATCCAAACAGACTAGGATCCCAAAATGCCATTACATGAAGTAGAAACAAATCATAGTGCCATTATCATTGGCTTCTCCGTCAGCCCCCATTGTCAGCCACATTCAGAGAGTCTGGTTTGATCACATGCTCGTTCAGTCCCAATCCAGTTGGCTTTGGTGAGCTCCCATTAGATCAGGCACATTTTTTTAAAGAAGGAGCCATTATGCTCTATTGTATACGTTTTCATTTTCTGTAAGTGGTAAGTTTCTGTTTTTAAGTCTCTGTTTCCTGGAACTACAGTAACCCATGACCTTGATTTGTTTTTGAGAATACCCAAAACCTCTCTAATCTAATGGTAATTGCTGTTACTTTTGAGATTTTTCTGTTTTTTATTGTTTTTAATTGAACTATACATGTTTCTCTGCTCCCCTTCCTTCCTCTCTTCTCCTCTTCCACCCTCTCTTTTAACGCCCATACTCCCAATTTACTAGGTGATCTTGTCTTTTTCTTCTTCCTATTTAGATTCATGCATGTCCCTCTTAGGATCCTATGTTGTCTAGGTTCACTGGGGTTGTAGATTGTAGGCTGGTTTTTCTTTACTTTATGTCTAAAAACTACTTATGAGTGAGTACATATTGTATTTGTCTTTCTGGGTCTGGATTATCTCACTCGATATGATTTTTTTTAGATTTATCTATTTGCCTGCAAATTTCAAGATGCCATTAATTTTTACCACTGAGTAGTTCTCTATTGTATATATATATACCACATTTTCTTTATCCATTCTTCAGCTGAGGGGCATCTAGGTTGTTTCCAAGTCCTGACTTTTACAAATAATGCTGCTATGAACATAGTTGAGCACATGTCCTTGTGGTATGACTGAGCTCTCTTTGAGTATATATCCAAAGGAGGTATTGCTGTGCCTTGAGGTAGATTGTTTCCTAATTTTCTGAGAAATCACCATACTAATCTCCAAAGTGAATGTACAAGTTTGTACTCCCACCAGCAATGGAGGCATGTTCCCCTTACCCCACATCCTCTCCAGTATTAGGTATCTCATCAGTGGTTTTGGATCTTGGCCATTCTGACACGTATAAGATGGAATCTCAGAGTTGTTTTGATCTGCATTTCTATGAAGGCTAAGGATGTTAAGCATTTACTTAGGTGTCCTTCAGTTATTTGAAATTTGTCTGTTTAAAGTTCTCTGTTTACTTTCATGTCCCAATTTTATTGGATTATTTGTTCTTTTTATGTCAAGTTTCTTGAGTTTTTTGTATATTTTGGATATCAGCAATATCTGGTAGCAGTCAAGTAAAGCCCAAGCAACCTCCAAGACCAGGCAGGAAGGCCAGAGATATTATTCTGTACTTCCTAACTGCTCCATTTTATCACTTCTATAATCTGCTTTGCAATTACTCATGATTCTACTTCTCAAAAGGGTACTAAGAAATGGATTCAGTGTCATGCTTTCTCTAATCTAATATTTGGGGTAGTTGTTGGCCACCTCTCAAGTATACCCCAGTTAAAAAAAAACTTGCTACAATTTTGGCTTAAAATGTGGCAATAGTCTTATTCTGATCCAGTAGGATTAAAAGGATGAGGGTTAGCCATGGGGGGGGGGTGTTACTGGCAGGGAAAATTGTACGGAAGCATGTAGGCCAAAAACCAGACAAGAGGAAGTGAGTTTGGGTTTCAGTTTAGGTTTTTAGAGACAGACAAGGAATTGGTGGGCACAGCAGAAATGGCAGAGGGAGAAACAAGAGGTAAAGAGCATATCAGGTCCAAAGGAAACCCCGTTTCCCCAAATTCCAAAGAGCATGAGGGACAAGTGGTTATCTGTGGTGCCTATTAGCACACAAAAGCACATGTTGGCATCCAGGATCCCTCAGTGTCACAAGTAATGTCATAAATCCCAAAGTCCATGATAGCATTCTGACTAGGCTCATCTTCTCCTCTACCCTAAACTGCCCCAGCTCATGGACATTTCTTGCCGGGCCACTAATTTTCCGTATAACCCTGCTATCCTGGATATTTGGTGTGTGTGTGTGTGTGTGTGTGTGTGTGTGTGTGTGTTTCCCTTCCCCCTCTCGGCTCTCCTCTGATCTGAAAGTCCCTGCTGTGTGCTGTGTTTACCATTAATGAATAAAGAAACTGCCTTAGCTCGTTGATAGGGCAGAACTTAGGTAGGCAGGAAGGACTAGACTGAATGCTGGGAAATAGAAGGGAGGAGTCAGGAACACTATGGAGCCACTGCTGCTGGAGATAGGCATGCTGAAACTTTACTGGTAGGCCACAACCTCGTGGTGATATACAGATTAATATAAATGGGTTAAATTAAGATATAAGAGCTAGCCAATAAGAATCTAGAGCTAATGGGTCAAGCAGTGATTTAATTAATACAGTTTCTGTGTGATTATTTTGGTTCTAAGCTAGCTAGACAGCTGGAAAGAACATGCAGCCCCTCTGCCAGCACTCCTAAGCGCTCTCTCTCTCTCTCTCTCTCTCTCTCTCTCTCTCTCTCTCTCTCTCTCTCTCCTCCTCTAGTGGCCTCCACTGAGTCTGCTGGTTATGTTCAGGGTACTACTTTCTCCATTCTGGACTCTTTCAATTGCCTATGGATGTTCTTTCATATCTACAAAATACCAACAAAACTAACCAACAAAAAACAAAGAGCCGGGCGGTGGTGGCTCACGCCTTTAATCCCAGCACTTGGGAGGCAGAGGCAGGCCGATCTCTGTGAGTTCGAGACCAGCCTGGTCTACAAGAGCTAGTTCCAGGACAGGCTCCAAAAAAAAAAAAAAAAAAAACATAGAGAAACCCTGTCTTGAAAAACAACAACAAAAACAAACAAACAAACAAACAAAGAAACAAGGCAAACCTTTCTTTTTAACTATGCCATGAAGTAATAATGTCACCAGTTAATACAGGATGGATGGTCTAACAACTATGTTCCCTTCTCCTGATGTTTCCTTACCAAAGATCTTGGTAAGCATGGTTCTGGTTCTGCTGCATGGATATAGATGCTGATGACTTATAACTGTGTGCAAACTACGTAAGGTGCTAAGCAATCTTACACTCAAGTTTCCTGGAAAAAGTGAAACATGAAGGGTAATTTATGGAGGAGTAAGCAAAGTAATGAATCCCAAGCTCCATGATGATAAAACTGTAATTCCACACCCCTTTAATCTGTAAATCTGGTCAGTTTACTCCAAAAACAGACAGAGAAACAAAAGATAAAAAGTAAAGAGTCTAAAAACAGAGAAAAAAATTCTAAGACTCAAGTAGGGTCAGTTCTTGAATCACATTTGCTTCATGATGCCTCAGAGGATGAGGATGAAACTCCTTTGTCTTTCTTCCTTTCTCCCGTCCTTCCTCTCCTCATCCCTCCCTATCTTCCTTCCTCCCTTCCTTCCTTCTTTATGATGATAATGATGATGATGATGATGATGATGATACAGTTTTAAAATCCCCTAAAATGGTTCCCAGTCCTCTAGGGAAGCCAAGCACCCCTCCTCTCCCATCACACAGAAGATTCTTAAGTCCTGTACTCTGTTAAATTCTATACTCTGATAAATTTTCTGCATTTCTTTTGTTGAATCCAGAGGGGCCTGAATACCAGGATAAGGCATTTTCGATGAAATGTCTGTTTTCTTTCTTTGTTTTGCTTTGTTTTGGGGCTTTTTTCCTCTACTACAACAGGGGATTTGACAGTGGAGAAAAAGAGGGTGTAGTGAAAAAAAGAGGGCACATCCCTCTTTTCAGACTTCAGGTTCCCCACCACACCCTGCAGTCCTGCAACTTCATGATTTCCACACAGCAAATTTCATCAGCTCAACAAAGATACTGACTGGGCAAGTGAGGCCTCTGTCAAAATCAGAGCTGTTACTATTTCAGGATCATCTTATCTGATTAGGTTCCTGCTGAGACACTGACTCAGAGTCTGGAGTTTGGTTCTCTCCTGCTTCAGATTCAAGCATGCTTTTTCTCTGTGGTTAAACCCTTTCCTGGGCTAGACAGTCCTTCTGGCTCTAAAACAGAGAAAAGTAGAACAAAAGAGCCCGAGATGTTATATACACAGTGTTAATGTAAAAACTGGAGCGGCAACTTTGCTTAGAAAGACTTGGAAAGCTAAATCTTTCTCCTCCCATCCACCAATCTCATTTCTTAAAAACCAGAGCTTTCTCAAATGCCCACAGGCTCAGCTTCCCTGAGCTAAGAATATATTTATGTTGTTACTAGGTTGTGTTTTAATTTTGATACAGTTTTTATATGATACCAAATACTAACATACCAACAGAGAGCTGAGCCTTTGAGATTGGCAGATTACAACAGAAAATCACAGGACAATTACAGCTGCTGGCACTGAAGAACTGCTGAGGTAGCTCTGCTGGTTCTTTTATTTTTATTGAAAAAAAAATTTCTGCCTCCTCCCGGCCTCCCAATTCCCTCCCCTCCTCACACTCCTTCTCCTACCCCCCACTCCTCTCCCTTTCCCTCTCCAGTCTGAAGAGCAGTCAGGGTTCCCTGCCCTGTGGAAAGTCCAAAGTCCTCCCCCCTCCATCCTGGTTTAGGGAGGTGAACATCCAAACTGGCTAGGCTCCCACAAAGCCAGAACATGAAGTAGGATCAAAACCCAGTGCCATTGTCCTTGGCTTCTCAGCAGCCCTCGTTGTCCGCCATACTCAGAGAGTCCGGTTTTATCCCATGCTTTTTCAGTCACAGTCCAGCTGGCCTTGGTGAGCTCCCAATGGATCAGCCCCACTGTCTCCTTGGGTGGGTGCACTCCTTGTGGTCCTGACTTCTTTGCTCATATTCTCCCTCCTTCTGCTCCTCATTGGGACATTGGGAGCTCAGTCCAGTGCTCCAGTGTGGGTCTCTGTCTCTATCTCCATCCATCGCCAGATGAAGGTTTTATGGTGATATGCAAGATATTCATCAGTATGGCTATAGGATAGGGTCATTTCAGGTTCCCTATCCTCAGTTGCCCCAGGAACTGACTCGGGACATCGCCCTGGGCACCTGGAAGCCCCTCTAGGTCCAAGTCTCTTGCCAACCCTAAGATGGCTCCCTTAATTAAGATGTGTGCTTCCCTGCTCCCCTAACCAACCTTCCTTTATCCCAATCATCCCGTTTCCCCAAGTTCCCCCCCAACCTCCCCTTCTCACTTTTCTCTCCCCATGTTCCCTTACCCCCCTCCCACCACACCTCCTAGATCCCAAGTTTTTGGCTGGCAATCTTGTCTACTTCCCATAACCAGGAGGATAGCTATACGTTTTTCTTTGGGTTCACCTTTTTATTTAGCTTCTTTAGGATATCAAATTATAGACTCACTGACCTTTGTTTATCTCTACAAACCAATTATGAGTGAGTACATCCCATGTTCATCTTTTTGGGTCTGGGTTACCTCACTCAGGATAGTGTTTTCTATTTCCATCCATTTGCATGCAAAATTCGCGAAGTCATTGTTTTTTACCGCTGAGTAGTATTCTAATGTGTATATATTCCACACTTTCTTCATCCATTCTTCCATTGAAGGGCATCTAGGTTGTTTCCAGGTTCTGGCTATTACAAATAATGCTGCTATGAACATAGTTGAACAAATGTCCTTGTCATATGATCGGGCATCTCGGGTATATTCCCAAGAGTGGTATTGCTGGGTCTAGGGGTAGGTTGAACCCGAATTTCCTGAGAAACCGCCACACTGCTTTCCTAAGTGGTTGCACAAGTTTGCATTCCCACCAGCAATGGATGAGGGTACCCCTTTCTCCACAGCCTCTCCAGCAAAGGCTATCAATGGTGTTTTTGATTTTAGCCATTCTGACAGGTGTAAGATGATATCTCAGTCTTGTTTTGATTTGCATTTCCCTGATCGCTAAGGAGGCTGAGCATGACCTTAAGTGTCTTTTGGCCATTTGAACTTCTTCTGTTGAGAATTCTCTCTTCAGATCAGTGCCCCATTTTTTAATTGGGTTAATTAGCATTTTAAAGTCTAGTTTCTTGAGTTCTTTATATATTTTGGAGATCAGACCTTTGTCTGTTGCGGGGTTGGTGAAGATCTTCTCCCAGTCGGTGGGTTGTCTTAGGGACAGTGTCCTTTGCTTTACAGAAGCTTCTCAGTTTTAGTAGGTCCCATTTATTCAATGTTGCCCTTAATGTCTGTGCTGCTGGGGTTATACCTAGGAAGCGATCGCCTGTGCCCATCTGTTGTAGGGTACTTCCCACTTTCTCTTCTATCAGGTTCAGTGTGTTCAGGTTGATATTGAGGTCTTTGATCCATTTGGACTTGAGTTTTGTGCATGGTGATAGATATGGATCTATTTTCATTCTTCTACCGGTTGACATCCATTTGTGCCAGCACCATTTGTTGAAGATGCTTTCTTTCTTCCATTGTATGCTTTTAGCTCCTATATTAAAAATGAGGTGTTCATAGGTTTGTGGGTTAAAATCTGGGTCTTCTATACTATTCCATTGGTCGACTTCTCTGTTTTTATGCCAATACCAAGCTGTTTTCAATACTGTAGCTCTGTAATAGAGTTTGAAGTCAGGGATGGTAATGCCTCCAGAAGTTCCTTTATTGTATAAGATTGTTTTGGCTATCCTGGTTTTTTTTGTTTTTCCATATAATGTTGATCATTGTCTTCTCAAGATCAGTGAAGAATTTTGATGGGATCTTGATGGGGATTGCATTGAATCTATAAATTGCCTTTGATAGAATTGCCATTTTTACTATGTTGATCCTCCCAATCCAAGAGATAAAAACAAATTTAACCAATTCGTAGCCACAAATCCAGCCTTACAGAAAGTAATAGAAGGAAAATCACAAACCAAGGAGTCCAACAATGACCACAATAATTCAAACATCTAGATACCCTCCACCAGCACAACTCAAAGAAGGCAAACACACAAACTCTACAACTAAAAAAGTGACTGGAGTTAAAAACCACTGGTCATTAATATCACTTAATGTCAATGGACTCAACTCACCTATAAAAAGGCACAGGCTAAGAGATTGGATACGTAAACAGGATCCAACATTCTGCTGTTTACAAGAAGCACACCTCAACCACAAAGACAGGCACCTACTTAGAGTAAAGGGATGGGAAAAGATTTATCAAGCAAATGGATCTAAGAAACAAGCAGGTGTGGCCATACTGATCTCTAACAAAGTTGACTTCAAACTTAAATCAATCAGAAGAGAGGGAGAGGGACATTTTATACTCATAACAGGAACAATTGCTCAGGATGAAGTCTCAATCCTGAATATCTATGCTCCTAATATAAAAGCACCCATGTATGGAAAAGAAACATTACTAAAACTCAAGGCTGCCATCAAACCGCACACACACTAATAACAGGAGATTTCAACACTCCTCTTTCACCAATGGACAGGTCAGTCAGACAGAAACCTAACAGAGAAATAAGAGAATTAATGGAGGTAATGAATCAAATGGACTTAACAGACATCTATAGAACATTCCACCCAAATAGGAAAGAATATACCTTCTTCTCTGCAGCCCATGGAACCTTCTCGAAAATCGACCACATCCTCGGTAACAAAGCAAACTTCCACAACTCTGCTGGTTCTTAACGGCTCCCAGACACACATTTCCCATCGGATGGGTAAGAATAACTTATGTCTGTGCCTTTAACTGTGTTTTATGTACATATATATATATATATATATATGTATATATAAATATTTAAAATATTTTTCCTCTGCAAATTTAATTATTATTATTATTTTATTACTTAAAAATACCAACTCAAGCCGGGCGGTGGTGGCGCACGCCTTTAATCCCAGCACTTGGGAGGCAGAGGCAGGCGGATCTCTGTGAGTTCGAGACCAGCCTGGTCTACAGAGCTAGTTCCAGGACAGGCTCCAAAACCACAGAGAAACCCTGTCTCGAAAAAAAAAATACCAACTCAAATCCCCACTCCCTCCCCTCCTACCACTCCCCTCTCATGCCCTCCACCGACCCTCCCACCACCTCCTCCAATCTTAAGAGAGGGCTGTGCTCTTCACCCTGTGTAAAGTCCAAGGTCCTACCTATTACATCTAGGTTGATAAAGACTTACATCTGAAAAGAATAGGATCCCAAGAATCCAGTACATGCCATAGAGACAAATCCCAGATTCACTATCAGTGGTCCCTCCGTCTTCCCCAACTGTCAACCCCCTTCAGAGTTGACTCCCAGTCAAGTTGGAGTTGGTGAGCTCAAGCAATGGGCGTCTCAATGGATGAACCCTGCATGGTCTTGGATTCCTTGCTCATACTCTCACTCCTTCTACTCTTCGTCTGGATTTTGGGAGCTCAGTCCAGTGCTCTGATGTGGGTCATTGCCTCTGTTCCCATCTGTTGTTGGACAAAGGTTCTATGGTGATATTTGAAATAATCATCAGTCTGACTACATTTGTTCAACTATGTTCATAGCAGCATTGTAATAGCCAGAACCTGAAAACAATCTAGATGTTCCTCAACTGAAGAATGGATAAAGAAAGTGTGGCATATCTACACATTAGAGTACTACTCAGTGGTAAAAAATAATGACATCTTGACTTTTGCATGCAAATGGATGGGATTAGAAAACACTATCCTGAGTGAGGTAACCCAGTTCCAAAAATAATGAATATGATAAGTACTCACTTAAAAGATTTTAAAGATTTTTTTTGCTCTACTATCCTTTTAAATACAAACCAATAACCAAGTGAGTTTTACAGGGTTTCTGTCCTATTTTTTAATTTAAAACTGCTGTTTTCCAACTTTAAAATAAAAAAATTGAAAATCTACCTATATGGCCATAAAAAGATATGGTATTAAATAATAAAAATGTTATTAGGATAAAAGTTAATAATTAAAATTATTTATAAAAATTGCATGTAAAAGTCTATGTAAATGATACAAATTACAGATAAGGATTTTTTATGAAGATTAAGATAATATGCTTGCAAAATGAATAATCAAGTCTTTTAATAATTTTTAAAAACTTATAAAGGTTTGAATAAGTTATTTAAGGTATATAAAATTATAAAAATGCTTATAGATAATTTATATAAAATTAAAGTTTCTAGGGCATAAGTTTACCAATTATAAATAACTGTCTATAATTTATATCAAATCAAGGTTTATTTTAAAATACCGGGTTTTTAAAATTTTGCACAACAGCTATAAGTATCAGGTACCTAATGTTCTTGATGTTTCTCATGTGATTTCTGCACTCCCTGCCTTCTGTAACTATGCTGAGATATCATTCACCATTCCTATTTGTTATTGGTAGGTCAGTACAGATATGTACCTCTCATCTGAGTGACCCATAAAACCTATGGCTTTAGAGTCTGGGAGGGATCTACTGACAGTTTTTTGAATATTATCAATCCATTCATCACTTGATATTTTTAGTCTCTTATTATACACAGGAGATAAGATGGATGGATATTTCCCACGGTACTGTGAGAATCTGATGTCCCGGTTCCAGAATGAACTTACCCCTTGGGTAGTGTGCTCCATGGTTTTAAAGAACTCTTTGTCTCTGAGTGAACAACCTGAGGTGTTATAAACTTGTGCTGGAAGTACCCAACTGAATTAAATAAATATAACTGCCTAGGACCCCCACATTGCCCACATCTATTACAGTGTCTCCAGAGGAAAAGGTTCAACTGGACCTTGGACCGGTAGCCTCAGCCCTGGACTGTGTGAGCATCTATAGGATAGTTATGACATGGGTAACATTTGTGTTTATACTCACTACCTGTATTAGTCCTCTATATACGTTACTGACTAGGAGTTCCTCTATTTAATGTAGTAATACGGAGCAGCGGGGCTGCATCCTGGCACCCCGCTGCCCGCATTGGCTAGCTTAATACCCGAAATAATTACACGGAAATTGTATTCTTTTAAACACTGCCTGGCCCATTATTGGCTAGCTCTTCTCGGCTAACTCTCGCACCTGGCCTAGCCCATTTCTTATAAGATGTGTAGCACCCCAAGGTGTGCTTACCGGGGAGATTCTAGCCTGCGTCTGTCTGGAGTGAGAAGATCATGACGACTCCTCACTCAGCTTCTTTCTCCCAGAATCCTGTTCTGTTTACTCCACCCACCTAAGGGTTGGCCTATCAATGGGCCTAGGCAGTTTCTTTATTAATAAGAAATCACTCTCACATCAATTTAAGATAGTGAGGGACACTTCAGGATGACCTGCATCAATTATAGCCCCTATAAATGTATAAACTTCTCCTCTGTTGGCAAGAGCCTTCTCTTGCTTTTGCAACCTTCCCATGTATGACCCCTATGTACCTTAATGATATCCAATATGATGTTTCTGGAAAACTTACTCTCCTTAGACTACATCAGTCTAGTTCTAGAAAAATGATTTTTAGTGCCTTACTTTAACTAGTACTTTTGCATTGTTCACTGCTACAGCATCTGTAGCTATTTCCACAGTAACCATTATACAACATTTGAACACAGGATCAACAGCTGGACTATGACTAGGGCTCTGGAGTCCATAGACAACATCTTATCCATCTGCTTTCTGAGTCATATGTGTTCATTTTGTAGATTTAAAACCAAACATGCTTCTCTTCCTACCTAAATGCACCCCAGGACACCAAGGAGAACTCACGTGTATCACAGGGAACTTCAGGTGGGGAAGATCCTGAAAGGGCAGGTGACAACAGCTGGACTAGTGGGAAGGCAGCTTGTTCATTCCAGGGCTTATTGGAAGCAAAAAATAGCTGTTGTGGTGAGGATGCTTTGAGGTCAGGCAGCCCTGATTCAAATTCTGTACTGCTCCTCACTGAAGGCAACAAAGCATTCCTTTACAGCTATCGCTACTGCACTCTATGCAAAAAGAAGAAAGGTTTGACGTTTGCGACAGGACTCTGGAGCACACATAGATCCCTCACTTATCAAAGCAACCAAGAATCAGAACCTGGGATTTATTACCCCTCTCCATATTAAGATTCCAATTTCCCACTCAAATATCAGTGGGCTTGCCACTACAAAATTACAAAAACAAATAATGTATGTTTCCTATTCATGACTGAATAGGAGTGCAGTGCCTACAAATACATTGGCTAAAATGACCTAGATGACATCAGGTCTGGCAGATTAGCTTCACTCATAATGTTGCAGGAAGAAAGAAAATAATAGAGACAGGGTGTGTGGAGAGACAGAGATATAGAAGGAACACCATTTTGTTATCTAGGCATTGGAAGATGAGTCTCAGAAGAGTCTTCCCTTTTGGGGAAACACAACCACACTGTATATTTTCACTCCTCTTTAAGCCTAGACTGAAATAGGACCCCCCGGTCATAGATGCTAGACACGGAAGAAGTTGTGTAACCAGGATTTGGATCTGGGACCTTGAACTATGCTGGAAGGCCCAGAGTTCCAGGTAGCAACACTGAATTCATGGTCAAATATATTCCCAGGGTTACTAACACTAGTGCTATTTTGGGTAACACTTTCATGTTGCTCCAAGTGTGGTATATCTGGTCCTCACATTCAGGTGCTAGTTGATACAGCCATAAGCCAGTATTGGGAAGAGAATGATCCAGGATGAAAGTCCTTATTTTGTTGCAGAAGAAGAGTGAACAGCACCTTTAGATAAGAACCAGAGGCTGGTTCACTGGATCTGCTTGTATCTTCTGCTGAGAAATATGTAATTTTCAACAACTTATTGATAATTCAGAATATGCACAGTAGTGTAAGCAGAAGTTTTCATATGCTGGCAGCTGCTCTCAAGTCATCATTCACAGTCTTCATATTAATTATAAATGCTCAACCAATAGCTCAGGCTTATTACTAACTAGCTCTTACAACTTAACCTATTTCTATTTATGTGCTTTCCCAAGACTTGTGACATTTACTTTTCCAGCATGCCTTGCTTATTCTTTGTCTTTCTGGTGACTTCTCTCACTCTACCTATTTTTTTCCCAGCATCCTCATTTGGTTGTCCCACCTATACTTCCAGACTGGCTATTGGTCAGTCAATTCTTTATTAACCAATGAGAGTAATACATATTCACAGTGTACAGAAGGATTGTTCCACAGAATTTCCCCACTTTTGTCTAATTAAAAAGGAAGGTTATAACCTTAACATAGTAAAACCATATAATAAAAAAGTTATTAAATAGGAATTGCAGTTACAAAATCCAGTCCATTTGTATTTGGCTAATTTAGAAAAAATGCTCATTATTTACCTTATTTTTGTGACTCTAAAGTATTTGCCAGGCAGTGGTGACACACACCTTTAATCCCAGAACTTAGGAGACAGAGACAGGATGATTTCTGTGAGTTTGAGGCCAACCTGATCTATGAGAGCTAGTTCTAAGACAGGCTCCAAAGCTACAGATAAACCCTGTCTCAAACACACACACACACACACACACACACACACACACACACACACACAAACCCTATCTTTTTTATTATATATACCAATCCAAGTTCTCATTCCCTCCCTTCTCCCATTTCCTCCACGTACCCCACCCCACCTCCCATTCACTCCTCAGAGAGGGTAAGGCACATTTCTTTGGGGAAGTTCCAAGGCCCTCCCTACTATATCTAGGCTGAGCAAGGTATGCATCCAAAGAGACTAGGTTCCCCCAAAAGCCAGTACAAGCAGTAGGGATAAATCCTGGTGCCACTGCAAGTAACCCTCTGTCTGCCCCAGTCATGCCACTGTCAACCACATTCAGAGGGACTAGTTTGGTCCTATGCTTGTTCCTTCCCAGTCCAGCTGGTGTTGGTGAGTTCCCATTATCTCAGGGAGACTGTTTTACTTGGTGTACCCATCATGGTCTTGACCTCTAACCCAGACCTCAAGAGATGATTATAGTATATAATAACTCATAAGTGGATACTAGCCATAAACAAAAGATATTGTGCCTATAGTTCATGAATCTAGAGAAGCTAAGTAACAAGGTGAACCCTAAAATAACCATATATAGACCCACATGGAAAGTTGAATTAGACATGATCGCCTGACAAAATTGGGAACACAGGGTTGGGAAAGAAAAGAGCAGGTAGAAGGGGAAAATGAGGGGAGAAAGGGAGGAACTAGGAGAACTTAAAGTAATGGGATAGTCAAGATGGAGGAAGGACAGAGATGAGAGCAAGGAAAGAGATATCTTGACTGAGGGAGCCATTATGGGGTTAGCAAAAAACCTGCCTCTAGAGAAATTCACAGGAATCCACAAGGATGATCACAGCTAAGACCCTAAGCAATAAAGGAGAAGATGCCAAATTGGCCTTGCCCTGTAGTCAGACTGATGGATATCTTAAATGTCACCATAGAATCTTCATCCAGCAACTGATTAAAACAGAGGCAGAGATCCACATTGGAACACTGGACTGAACTCCCAAAATCCAGTTGAAGAGTGGGAGGAATGAGAATATAAGCAAAGAGGTCAACATCTACTTTCATGTCATACAAATCATTATACTTCTTAGATGAGTGGTTTTCAACTTTTCTAATGATACAACCATTTAATACAGTTGCTCATGTTGTAGTTATCCTCCAAAACCAACAAAGTATTTTTGTTGCTACTTCATGACTTAACATTTCTTTTGTTATGAATCATAATGTAAATATTTGTACATTCTGATGGTCTTGGGTGACTCCTGTGTAAGGGTTATTTAACCGCAAATGGATTTTGACCCACAGATTAAGAACCATTCCTTAGACATTAAATCATGCCCTTCTTTTCTGGTTCCCCCTATACTTTTCCCACACACGTTTATATACAAAGGAACACACATTCATATACATATATGTGTATTTTAATACACACACATAAACTCACAACATATACAAAAGTTTATATCTAGAAATCACATAAGAAAGAAAAATACCTTTTCATCTTTCTGAGCTAAATTTTTGGAGACACATGAGTGTATAACAAGATACTGATAAAGTGTTTATCCCTTTATAATCCTAAGTGAGTTCTTTGAATCTGCCAACAAAAGTTAACATATTCATCATAAACCTTATTCTCACACATCACACACACTGAGCAACAGACAGCACGGATTATGTGTGCCTGAGGTTCTTTGCAAATTTATTTTATTATCACATTCTTTACAACATTATTTGTATGTGTATATGGAGTATTCATCAATGTTCATGTGTATATGCCCACACACGTGGATTTTAAGGCCAACTTCAGTTGTTTCTGTGTTACCATCAACTTGATGTTTTGAGATATTATCTCCAACTGGACATAAATGTCTCTGTTTTGGTTAGAATGGATGGTAATAACTGACACCCTCCAGACTCTGTATACCTCTGCTCCACCCCAGTATTGACATTACAGGCTCTCAAGACCATGCCTAACTTTTACATGAATGATGAGGATCCAAACTCAAGTACTCTGCTTGGAAAGTATGCATATTACCTTCTTAGCTATGTCCCTAGCACCAAGATTGCCATACTTCCTCAATGTTGAGCCAAACTTGCCATTACCATGGCTGCCTCCAGTGTTATCTTCTTCTGCAGTTTTAGTAAGACCTCTGCATTCAGGTTGTTATTTGCAATTTTCTTCAGTTCAGTTTCACTATCAGATATTGTAACATTCACCCAAACTTTCACTGCATATTTTTTTCTGAGAATCTTACTTCTCAGTTTTCTAAAGATACCTGAAATCTCTGACTAAGGCCAATTCAAACTGGCTGACCTTCTCTCCAGCTCCACAATGTATGGCTTTTGAGTTAAATGCTATGAATAATGTCATTAACAAAGGTTTGTGATATTCTGGAGAAGAGGAAGGAGAAAAGACTCTTAAAGAGAACACAATCCAGGACACATCAAGACATTGACTTGTCTCTCTCAATAGACTTTCTCTCTTTTATTCAATCTGGGCTTCTGTGAGAACAGAAATCAGAGATTCCTATAGCAGAACTGTGAAGATAGAAGAGAGAACTACTCCCCTGATAGCTCACAGTGTATTACCATTGTTTGCACAATCTAGGTCATGATATATAATATACACCCCCTCTATGATTACAGCCAGTGACTAATTATTGCAGGCACCGAGTCAGTTCTGAGCCTCAGACACTGACTTCTCTTCCCACAGGTTATTGATGCTACTAATAGCCCAAGGCATGCAGGGTCCTGTGCTGGGGTATAGTAAAATGGAAAACAGAAGACTTTTCTGAGGAAAAAGAATGTCACAGAATGGGTGTATAGCAGTATGTGTCTTGCTTCATTCATTAAGGCACAAGCACAGAACAGATGCTGACCAGCAGTTTAACCTCCTTCCTCACCCACAGTTTAAGGGAATTCATTGTGCCATTCTATAAAATACATGTGCTTGTCACCCTTGCCTAGGCAGACTGTAAACTTTGATGGTCTCTGAGTGGAAGAAACTCAATTATCTAGATGCAATACAGATGAATTCTCGAGTGCCTACTCAAGAAATGATTTATTTCTCCCCCTTGTGGTATAGGAGGGTCTTCTTTCTATATGTTGATTTCATTGGTTGAATAAAGAAAACTGCCTTGGCCTTTTGATAGGGCAGCCCTTGAGTGGACAGAGTAGACAGAACAGAATGCTGGGAAGAAGGGAAGTGTGGCAGATGCCATGTTTCTCCCGCCTAAGATGGACATTGGTTAGACTCATGCTGATAAGCAACAGTCATGTGATGATTCACATTAATAGAAATGGGTTAATCAAGATGTCAGAGTTAGCCAGTAAGAGGCTAGAGCTAATGGGCCAGGCAGTGTTTAAATGAATATAATTTCTGTGTAATACTTCGGGTATAAGGTAGCCAGGTGATGGGACGCAGCTTGCTCCTCATTACAACACCCTTGGGATTTGCCTGGTAAAAGAAACTGTACTCTGGTCTTCCAGTATGACAAAGATTAGAGATTATAGTTGAAGAGTAGTGGCAATTGAGAAACAAAAGCCTGTCTAAGAAGACCCTGGGTCTAGTGCTGCCCTGAAGTGCAGAAGAAGGGGTAGAAAGATTGTAAGAGATTCAGGAAGTTTTCTGGGAGACTGTCTTCTAGATATGTCAGGAAAGCAGCACCCACGAAAGCTCAACAATATGGCTCTCCAAACAAAACCAAAAGACACTTCCAGTTGATCTCACCATGTATGGGGGAAATACCATAGGGCCCAACCCCTAGACAAAGAGCTGCAAGAGATTGATGACTGACAAGTGAGGGAAAATTAGACTTCCCCAGAGTTGAGACTTCCTATTTGTTATTCAACACCAAGTGGTCAGCCCTAGAAGTATGAAAGCAACACTAAACAGACTGAAGCAGTTATATTTTAAGATTTATTTGTTTATGTGTTTGTTTGTGTGTGTATGTGTGTGTGTCTATGTATGTATGTATACAAAAATGGAGGGAATACTAGCAGTGGGAAAGAAGGAAAGGGATAGGGACATTGAGAAAATGAGAGGCAGGAGTCAGGGTAAAGGAGTCATTTGAATTCACTTTGCAGATTCAAAGCCAAATATGTTTTTGTTCCTGGCTCCATCCACACACACACAAGGGTAATGCAAACACATCACAGGGGACTTCAGGTGGAGGGGATCTTGAAATGACAAGTGAAAATGTCTGTGATGGCTGCCCCCCTCCACCAGCACAGACATCCCAATTTCACGCTCTGCAATAAGCATGAAGGTTTCTTCTTGATGTCGTAGTCAGGAGTCTGAATTACATATAAACCCCTCATCAACTAGTGCAGCCAAGTATCTGAACCTGAACCAGACCTTATGCATGCTGCCTCAACTTCTGTGAATTTATAACTGCAAGCACCCTGCTATGTACAGAAAACACTGTTTTATTGCAGTCATCCATTGCCACTGATTATCATAACCTTTCCATCCCTTATTCCAAAATTTATAGTAGGGATGGGTCTAGGAAGAGTCAGTTGAGTGAATTAATATGATGAATATAATCTGTATAATTTTTTTGTTTATTTTTTTTAGTTGTTGCAAAAAAATTTCCCATTTCCCTCCCCCTCCTCGCACACGTGGCCCCCTCCCCCCACTCTATTCCCCTTCCCTCTCGAGAATGAAGAGCAGTCCAGATTCCCTGCCCTGCATGAAGTCCAAGGTCCTCCCACCCCACTTCTATCCAGGACCAGGAAGGTGAGCATCCAAACAGGCTAGGCTCCCACAAAGCCAGTTCATGGATTAGGATCAAAACCTAGTGCCATTGTCCTTGGCTTCTCATCAGCCTTCATTGTCCGCCACGTTCAGAAAGTCCGGTTTCATCCCATGCTTGTTTACTCCCAGTCCCGCTGGCCTTGGTGAGCTCCCAATAGATCAGTTCCACTGTCACAGTGGGTGGGTGCACCCCTCGTGGTTCTGACTTCCTTGCTCATGTTCTCCCTCCTTCTGTTCCTCATTTGGATCTTAAGAGCTCAGTCCAGTGCTCCAATTTGGGTCTCTGGAGGTTCTAAGGTGATATACAAGATAATTCATCAGTATGGCTATAGGATAGGGTCATTTCAGGTTCCCTCTCCTCAGTTGCTCAAGGTACTAGCTGGGGACATCTCCCTGGACACCTGCGAGCCCCTCTAGAGTCAAGTCAAGTCTCTTGCCAACCCTAAGATGGCTCCCTTAATTAGGCTATATATTTCTCTGCTCCCGTCTCCACCCTTCCTTTATCCCAATCATCCCATTCCCCAAGCTCCCCCCATTCTCCCCTTCTCACGTTTCTCACCCTATTTCCCCTTAGCCCCATGCCAAGTCATCCCTCAGTTCCCAGGTTTTGCCCTGCAATCTTGTCTATTTCCCATATCCAGGCGGATGACTAGATGTTTTTCTTTGGGTTCACCCCCCTACCTAGCTTTTCCAGGATCACAAATTATATGCTCAATGTCCTTTATTTATAGCTAGAAACCAAATATGAGTGAGTACATCCCATGTTCATCTTTTTGGGACTGGGATACCTCACTCAGGATAGTGTTTTCTATTTCCATCCATTGGCATGCAAAATTTGAGAAGTCATTGATTTTACCGCTGAGTAGTACTCTAATATGTTTATATTCCACACTTTCTTCATCAATTCTTCCATTGAAGGTCATCTAGGCTGTTTCCAGGTTCTGGCTATTACAAACAATGCTTCTATGAACATACTAGAGCATATACTTTTGTTGTATGATAAGGCCTCTCTTGGGTATATTCCCAAGAGTGGTATTGTTGGGTCCAGGGGTAGGTTGATCCCGAATTTCCCGAGAAACTGCCACACTGCTTTCCAAAGTAGTTGCACAAGTTTGCATTCCCACCAGCAATGGATGAGTGTACCCCTTTCTCCACATCCTCTCCAGCAAAGGCTATCATTGGTGTTTTTGATTTTAGCCATTCTGACAGGTGTAAGATGGTATCTTAAAGTTGTCTTGATTTGCATTTCCCTGATTGCTAAGGAAGTTGAACATGTCCTTAAGTGTCTTCTGGCCATTTGAACTTCTGTTGAAAATTCTCTGTTCAGCTCAGTGCCCCATTTGGTGTAAGGTGGTATCTCAAAGTTGTTTTAATTTGCATTTCCCTGATCACCACAGAGGATGAGCATGACCTTAAGTGTCTTTTGGCCATTTGAATTTCTTCTGTTGAGAATTCTCTGTTCAGTTCAGTGCCCCATTTTCTAATTGGGTTAACTACCATTTTAAAGTCTAGTTTCTTGAGTTCTTTATATATGTTGGACATCAGACCTTTGTCTGTTGCAGGGTTGGTGAAGATCTTCTCCAGTCAGTGGGTTGCCTTTTTGTCTTGGTGACAGTGTCCTTTTCTTTACAGAAGCTTCTCAGTTTCAGGAGGTCCCATTTATTCAATGTTGTCCTTAATGTCTGTGCTGCTGGGGATATACGTAGGAAGTGGTCTCCTGTACCCATGTGTTGTAGAGTACTTCCCGCTTTCTCTTCTGTCAGGTTCAGTGTGTTTAGCCTGATATTGAGGTCTTTAATCCATTTGGACTTGATTTTTGTGCATGGCGATAGATATGGATCTATTTTCATTCTCCAGGTTGACAACCAGTTCGGCCAGCACCATTTGTTGAAAATGCTATCTTTCTTCCATTGAATACTTTTACTCCTTTATCAAAAATCAGGTGTTCATAGGTTTGTGGGATAAAATATGGGTCTTCTACTCTATTCCATTGATCGACTTCTCTGTTTTTATGCCAATACCAAGCTGTTTTCAGTATTGAAGCTCTGTAATAGAGTTTGAAGTCAGGGATGGTAGTGCCTCCAGACAATCCTTTATTGTATAAGATTGTTTTGGCTATCCTGGGTTTTTTGTTTTTCCATATAAAGTTGATTAATGTCCTCTCAAGATCTGTGAAGAATTTCGATGGAATTTTAATGGGGATTGCATTGAATCTGTAAATTGCCCTTGGTAGAATTGCCATTTTTATTATGTCGATCCTCCCAATCCAAGAGCAAGGGAGATCCTTCCATTTTCTGGTGTCCTCCTCAATTTCTTTCTTCAAGGACTTAAAGTTCTTGTCAAATAGATCCTTCACTTCCTTGGTTAGAGTTAAACCAAGATATTTTATGATATTTGTGGCTATTGTGACAGATGATGCTTCTTTGATTTCTCTCTCTGCTTCCTTATCCTTTGTGTATAGGAGGGCAACTGATTTTTTGGAATTGATCTTGTATCCTGCCATGCTACTAAAGGTGTTTATCAGCTGTAGGAGTTCTTTGCTGGAGTTTTTGGGGTCGCTCATGTACACTATCATATCATCTGCAAATAATGAAAGTTTAACTTCTTCATTTCCAATTTGAATCCCTTTGATTCCCTTATGTTGTCTTATTGCTATTGCTAGAACATCAAGCACTATATTGAAAAGGTATGGAGAGAGTGGACAGCCTTGTCTTGTTCCTGATTTTAGTGGGATGGCTTTGAGATTCTCTCCATTTAATTTGATGTTAGCTGTCGGTTTGTTATAAATGGCTTCTATTTTAGTTAGGTATGACCCTTGTATCCTTAATATCTCCAAGACCTTTATCATAAAGGGATGTTGAATTTTGTCAAATGCTTTTTCAGCATCTAATGAAATGATCATATGGTTTTTTCTTTCAGTTTATTTATATGATGGATTACATTGATAGATTTTCATATGTTGAACCAGCCCTGCATCCCTGGGATGAAGCCTACTTGATCATAATGGATAATTTTTCTAATGTGTTCTTGGATTCGGTTTGCCAGTATTTTATTGAGGATTTTCGCATCAATGTTCATGAGTGAGATTGGCCTGTAATTCTCTTTCTTGGTGGAGTCTTTGTGTGGTTTTCGTATTAGGGTAACTGTAGCTTCATAAAAGGAATTTTGCAATGACTCTTCTTTTTCTATATTGTGAAATACATTAAGGAGTATAGGTATTATGTCTTCTTGGAAGTTCTGGTAGAATTCTGCATTGAAACCATCTGGACCTGGGCTTCTTTTGGTAGGGAGGTTTTTGATAACAACTTCTAATTCTAAAACTCTTAAGAATAAACCCAAAGTCCCTAAGCAACCATTACAGAAATACTTATTGTAGCAATTTGAATAATAAATGTCCCCAGAGGGACATTATGTATTTGAACACTTCGTCCTCCATTGGTGGAGCAGTTTTCAGCATGTGTCATGGAGCTCTTTGAATGGAAAGCCCTGCTGAGGGGAGTAGGTTACTGGGGACAGAGTTTGAGATATTCTAACCTACCTCCACTTCCTGTACCCTCTTACTATTTCCTGTTTGAAGATAAAATGTGATCTCTATTTCCAGCTTCTGCTGACATTTCATGTCTTCAGTGTCATGATGGATTCTATCCCCCTTGAACTGCAAGCCAAAAAAAAAGAAAAACTTTCTCAAGTTGCTTTTGGTCATAATATTTTGTCCCTGCAACAGAGAAGGTGCTAATGCCATTGTATATTCATGTTTATTTTGTACTATGCATAACCATGAAAAGAAATTTGCCTAGATGTTCATGAATAGGTTCATGGACAAGGTAAATATGGTGGCTAGACACAAAGAAATTCTATGTAACCAGGAAGAAAAATGAAATCATGACATTTTCAGAAAAATAAGTGGAAATTATGTTAAGTGAAATCAGTCAAATTCAAAAAGATAATTCCTGCATTCTTTTTGTTATATATAGGCTTTTACTTGTGTGTTTGTGTGTGTGACTTTATAGACATGTTAGGTCATAGAACCGGAAAAGGATTATAATAATGGAGGGGAAGATCTCAAAAGAGGTGAGGAGCATACAGGGCAAGATAATAAGTGTTGTATGACATCAGATGGGAGGGATAACTTGAGACTAACTTGAAAATAAATAGGAACTAGTTGGAGCTGGCATGGTTGAAGTTGAAAGAGAACAAATCAAAACAAAGTATTATGACACAAATATCTTAACATACTATAGTAGATAACTCAGGAATGGCCCTTGTGAGTGGGAAAACAATTTATAGCTATTTAAGAAGAGATACGAACAGAGTCCTGAATATATTAGAGCTGTCTGAGAAGAAATAAACTAGGTAAAATATCTTAAGGCATTTCAAAGTGCTCTATTTTATTTCCCTGGTAACAATGCCATAAAATATCATTCAGCACAGCCTGTTTGACATTTCTAGGGAGAAACAGCAGAATCTGATGACAATGGGGGAGGTTAGGCATACTAAGTCTGGGCTGTATATTATCGCTGAAAACCATAAACTGCAGAGGCAGACTCACTGCTTTCCTTCTCCTAAACCAATATAATTCATTGCTGTATTCTAAGTCCTCATTCTTTACACACAGATACAACTCTCATGCCTCATCAAAGAAGCTTTCTTTTGAAACTGATGGGGAATTCACAACTGGTGAAAGTGTTCAGGACAAGTAGTGATGGGCTGCTGAGACCTAACTGATACATTCACAGTGCAATCCTGTGCTTAAGGCACAGAGAGGATCATGGAAGAAGAGGTGGAAAGATTGTGCAAGCCAGAGAATCATAATGCCTGAGAGATAAGATGGTCTCATTAATTCTCAACAATATGTGTAACAAGAGGGACCTGCTTGTCGGGGCTTTCATTCTGCTCGGTATCTCACAGCTGGCAAGCCCCAAAGAAAATTACACAGAGAGTCTGCATTAGATATAAACTGATTGGCCCATTAGCTCAAGCTACTTATTAGCTCTTGTAGCTTATATTAACCCATTATTCTGATTTATGTTAGCCATATGGCTCAGTACCTTTCACAGCTGGGGCAGATCACATGTTGCTTCTTCGGAGTCTGGGCAGGACTGGGGGAATGGGCTTCTTCCTTCCCAGAATTATGTTCTCATCACCCCACCTCTACTTCCTGACTGGTTGACCTGCCTATACTTCCTGCCTAGCCAATCAGCATTTATTCAAAGCATGATTGACAGACTACAGGTAAACAAAACTTCTATGAAAACTTTAGTTGACGTGTGATTGGGGAAAGATTCACAAGGTCAAATCCTGAGAAAAAGAGCTCGGGGAGGGAGAAGTCAGTTTTCTTCTGGGATCAAGCTTCCTGATAGATTATCCAATCTCATGTGGTCATCCCTAAAAATATGTACATAGCAACACTAAACAGACTGATTGTACATATTGCACACATGCATGTAGATATAGATGTATAGATATAGAACCTAGATTTGAGAGGTAGTACGGGTCACAGGAGGAGTTGGGTGATGAAGGGGTACCAATTAAATGAATATTCATGTATGAAATTCCAAAACAATAAAAGCTTATATGAAAACATTCTATTCTTTTTGCTGTGCTGATCCATTTCCAGAATTCACCTGTCACCTTTGAAGAAACAGCACTTAGTATCTGAGACAGGAAAGGTTTTGTTCATGGCTGACTGCTCATTAGTCAATAGTTACATGGGCTTCCTCTTGAGAAGGTCACCTCCTGAAGCTTAGACTAGAACTGAAAGTCATTCAGTATCTCTCTAGTCTTTTATAACAAGTGAATGTGGCTTGACCAAGTGTCCCTGTCACTAACTCTTGATGTTTCCATGTTCTGAATCACTGTCAGTGTCTTTTAATTAATTCATTTTTAAGATGACTCAAAATGAAACAACAATATTTTCTTGGAAGTGATCATAGTTGATCAACTGATATCACATGCACCTTATGCAATGATACCTGGGGATAGAAGATTTCCACATAAGACTTAAAACTTGTCCAAGCATGGTCTCTTATTGAGGTTAAGATTATCTTATGATAAATATTCTTATCTATCTTACCCTGGATCAGAGCCCATTTTTTCAAACCCCAACTTGTCTTTAGCAATACATCTTTAAAAAGAGGCTATGAAGTTGAAATCTGTAAGTGGAGGGTACAGCTCAGTTTTAATAACCTCTGTTCACACTTCTCCTTTCTGCATTGCTGGCAGCCATATACAAACTACCATAATTCTGTTACCTCCTACTCAGCTAGATCTCAAGAGAATTCAGCTCATAGAATAACAACGGTGGTGCCAAAATAAGTTTAACACATTTTCCAAGTAATAAACTGATGACTATGGATGAGCTGAAATGACAAACACATTTGTTTTCCACAAGGTGGTTTCCATCTCTGTCCATCTGGAAGCTGACTCAGAGGGTCCTTTAGTTGATAGTGGGATTGTGACTAGGAAGAAAGAGGCAGAAAATCATGTGGTTGTGTGCATTGGTTAATTTTCCTGGTCACCTTGTTGAGTGTCCCTAGTCAAGGAACGTCAAGGAAAATTGTTCTAGAATCTATTCAGAGACCATGCCCTGCCAGTGTCAGGAAGAGAATCTCTTGCCTCTCCTCTACTCTGTTCCAGATGTCTTTTTGCTGCTCAGATCATTTCTTCTGTGTCTTTTCATCCTTTATGAATTGATCTTCACTCTCATCACTCTGTTTTACAATTTTCCTCAGACTTCAAAAGGGATGGAATAGTAGAGCTCTACTGACTGTTCCAGTAAAACTTGAATAGTGACAAATGCACACTCCTGCCATTTCAGAGATGCCTACCTCCATGCCCTACCCCCTATGGTGAACTTTAGCATCTCAAACCTGCTCCCATAGTTTTGAAGAAAGGTCACCATAAAAAGTTTGGAACATTGGGCAAAAATTCTCCAATGGTGAATAAAGGATGAGTCTTGGAACCTTGATGATACAATCAAGTATCTTGAGTCACTAATTTTTACTCCTTGTAGAATCTGAAGGTAAAATTATACAGCATGTTAGATGTGGCCATGCATAGAGATCACCTATCTTCCTAAAGGCAATGAACATGATGTAGATTTTGGAGAAGAGAAGGATGTTTCAGAAAGCATTTGACTTCATGCTTGTACCTCTTTTAAAGGGATATCTTTCTATAAAACTCCAGAGGATACCAGGAAAACTCAATGTTCCAGTGACTGTTCTTCATTGTTTACATTCTGGCTGATAATTCCAGGTTGGTTGTCAAAGTGTCCACTCTGTCTGACTTAGAAATAGTCTGCTTTTAGTCTTATATAGACTTCAAGTTCTTCAATGGATATAATGGCCATATCAAATGTAAGTAATTTTTTGGGTTCTTATCAGAGATTCATAAAAAACAAGTGGGGCAGAAACTATAATCTGCCCAAAGGTATGACAATAAGACTATCACTGAGTGTGAGATGATGTTCAGAGTTTTACCATGAGTTGTTGAGGCCCACCAGAATGATCACGCTGACCATCTGGAGGGATGAAATTTTTTCCTATTTACAGAACAGCATTGGGAGACAGCTTCAATCGGTATCAGTATCTTGTTGAGTATCCAGCATAGAAGACTGATTGCATTTGGGTTTAAGCCAATAGAACATCTTTTTGTTTTAGCCATTTGCCTACTTCACTGGGTGTTCTGGATCCCAGTGTAGCACTGAGCATTTCTCAGGGTGAACTTTTAAGCACAAAAAACATATTCTGGGTTAATATACTTCACTTAACTTCAATAGTTATCCACAATCCAAACTACAGAAGCCAAAACCAACATTAGCACATTTAAAGACTTTATAAGAACTATGGACTCTGCTGGATTAGGTCTTTGTTTAGGTCCCTGCAAGCATCATCGCTGGCAGAAAAAAATGATCCATGTGAGTTGATAAATGAAACTTGAATCAGAACCACTTTAGCAGTCACTGGATCAAAAACTTCCAACTTTTAACTTCAGGATTTGTTTGTTTGTTTTGTGCTTTTAAGCACAGTAAAACTTTAAGGGAAAATTATACCCATGTAAAATTATCATAACAAAGCTTCATGGATGGTTTCATAAAAATTCATTGCAAAGTAGCAAAACACCTGTGAAAATTACAGCAAGAATCAGTTCTAGTAACTGATAAACAGAGCCCAGGGTAAAGCCTAAGGAGGAAGGATTTGTAATAATCAGAGGATGTGTTCTATTGATAGAGGATACAAAGTACATGAGGAGTCTTTCATAAGGATGGTTTCTATTCAAGAGAGGCAAAGCTCAGGATTGAGACCTAAATAATGCTCAGGATTTGTGGAGATCCAGGTAAATGGTGACTCGGGTGAAAACAAAAGATCATCAGATTATTAGTAAACATCAACTCCAGCATTCTGGGTGAACAGGCCTCAGTCATTTTCTTTCCTTGAAGAAAAAAGACCTGCGTGTTTAACAATTCTGGTTTTTCTAATGCTTTACATAAGCTGTGTCTACTACAGGCTTTGATTTCACTTTGGCAGGGGTTGTTGTTTATGTGCTATGTTTTATGGTCTAAATGGGACATCCATCATATAGAGTCACTTATGCTAAGTCCTGGGAGCCTGTTATGCTCCTCCCCAGTTTTAGTAAATGAGCCAAATCATGAACTCATCCTGCTTTAAAGCAGTGCACTTGGTCCTAAGAACCCATTAATTTTACCGAATTGATGCATAACTGGCCGTATAGTTTAAAATGCAAGGTCCTGCCATTAATACAATTAGAATGATAATTAAGACCTAGTCAGTGTTGATAACAGAGTAGTTTGCCAGGGGGACCAAGAAAACAGAGACTGGTACCAATGATAAGATTTGTTGGTTTTTTTTTTTGATTGATGGATTGTTTAGTTTATTTCCAACTGTAGCAAGATTGTTTGCTGAATACTTCTGATTAATTACCATAGAAACAACAGGTTTCCTTTAAAGATATATACAACCCCCTTAACTCTTGAGAAGAAAGTCTAAGTTTCTGATTTTGTAGGCTCATTTCTGCAAGATACTTAATCTATTGTTTAGTTCGGAAATTGAAAATTTTAATATCTCTAGATCATGATCAATCTGTCGGTTCATGGCTGCTTGAGCCAGTTTTTCCAGCTCCAACAGGGACAGTGATAAAGACAGGTGCAGCTCTTTTCTTCTTTGTATTCCAAGGTCTATATTAAATTATATATATATATATATATATATATATATATATATATATATATATATATATATACACGCATACATATGTACACACACACACTTGGGGCAGAATATGTACAGAGACACATAAAAGGGATTTTTCAGTTTGGCAGCATCAGGAGAAGCACATTTAGAGAAAACATTAACACATTCCCACCAGTTAGTCTCAGGGTCTCAGAGCTATTGTCCAGACAAATTAACTTATAAGACAGAATAGCAGGCATCAGAATAAGGTGAAGTACCAAGGTTAAAGGTTTTGGATATTAGATAAGTTTTATCCCTCTGTAAATCTTCAAATTTTAGTTTGAGCTGTGCCTAGTCATAGTGAGTCTGGTCAGTCAACTGACTGACAGTCTGTTACTCCTATCCCTATGCTATGTATTATGGGGGCCAGGGGATTCAGCATAACCAGCAATCCTGATCAATCTCTGGGAATGATGGACTAAGCATTGGACCTTGTCAAGAGTGGAAAATGGAGATTGGGATCCTTCAGCTTTCTGAACAGCAGGAAGTGGGCCCTGGATATGTTAAATGTTTTGAAGGAAAGAGTTGGTTGGGACTTTGGCATAAGTAAAAGTTCATTTTAGGATTCAAAATCTCGGGACTCCAGGGGGTGGTTTCTTTTAGACAATAAATCTATCCCAGGGTGTCTTCCTGTGACATAGAGTCTGAGTTCCCAGGTTCTCCCTGCTCTCCAAAGGCCATAATCTTTCTTAAAGAATATCCACACTTTCAATTTTATGGTCGCTGGATTGCATACATATATATTCATCTGTATGTTTCCAGGAAGCCTCAGTTTTGCAACCCCATATTTTGCAATGGAAACTTCCTTCGTTTTGGCAAGTAGGGGGCCTTGTCATAGAGCGTGCATAAAATTATAAACTATATATTCCTATTTCCAAATGATAAACTCTCATATCTTTTCCTTCTCCAATGAACCACACAGTTAAAGTGGGCATAACTGAGCAGAGGTCAAGATAAATATAGTTTGTTAGGATATAGCCATAGTAGCTAATGTTTTCCCTATATCAGGCTTACTAAGTTTCCTGGTCCAGTCTTGAGAATAGTGTGCACTGGATCATGGCCCTGTGTTGACATCAAACATAAGACTCAGGAGGAGAAAGAAGGCATGGAGTAAAATGGTATGGGGCATAAGGAAACATTAATTTTAATGTCTCATAGTCAGGAGACCATCCCCCCCCCCCTTTTTTTTTTGATTTCTTGATCTGGATATGGTGGATCCATGGTATAATACCATCTGCCTTCATGGTCATAGTAGTGGAGAGAATAGTCAGGTATGCTTCTTCCCGGTTGTTTTCAGTACCCCTCTGGCTTAACCCAGACAGTATCACCATGTTTGAAGAAGCAAAAACTTCTGGTGCAGTCTGAGTTCACTTTGATCTCTAAAATAATCTAATGAATAGTCTTTTTGGAGAACTGAAGGACATGTAGTGATTTGAGAAAGAAATTCTTAGAATATTCCACCAATTGTTAGCTTCTGATTATTGGAAACAGTGATCTTCCAAACAAATTCTCATAGGGAGTCAATCCCCTTCTACACGGAGCAGGGTACAAGTAAAGCAAAGACAAACAGGTCTATCCACCCTTTAGTGGGCTTTATTGAGACTTTTTTTTTTCTTTCTTTTTTTTCTTTTGTATAAAGTGTCTTAGTATTTGTTTTATTTTATTTTATTTTATTTTTTTTATTGGAAAAAAAGAAATTTTTTTGCCTCCTCTTCGCCTCCCATTTCCCTTCCCCTTCTTCCCCTCCTCCCCCCTCCCCCCACTCCTCTTCCCCTCCCTCTCCAGCCTGAAGAGCAGTCAGGGTTCCCTGCCCTGTGGAAAGTCCAAAGTCCTCCCCCCCTCAATCCTGGTCTAGGAACCTGAACAACCAAACTGCGTAGGCTCCCACAAAGCCAGAACATGAAGTAGGATCAAAACCCAGTGCCATTGTCCTTGGCTTCTCAGCAGCCCTCATTGTCCGCCAAATTCAGAGAGTCTGGTTTTATCCCATGCTTTTTCAGTCACAGTCCAGCTGGCCTTGGTGAGCTCCCAATGGATCAGCCCCACTGTATCCGTGGGTGGGTGCACCCCTTGTGGTCCTAACTTCTTTGCTCATAGTCTCCCTCCTTCTGCTTCTCATTGGAACATTGGGAGCTCAGTCCGGTACTCCAATGTGGGTCTCTGTCTCTATCTCCATCCATCGCCAGATGAAGGTTCTTTATTTATCTCTAGAAACCAATTATGAGTGAGTACATCCCATGTTCATCCTTTTGGGTCTGGGTTACCTCACTCAGGATAGTGTTTTCTATTTCCATCCATTTGCATGGAAAATTCGCGAAGTCATTTTTTTTTACCGCTGAGTAGTATTCTAATGTGTATATATTCCACACTTTCTTCATCCAATCTTCCATTGAAGGGCATCTAGGTTGTTTCCAGGTTCTGGCTATTACAAATAATGCTGCTAAGAACATAGTTGAACAAATGTCCTTGTCATATGATCGGGCATCTCGTGGGTATATTCCCAAGAGTGGCATTGCTGGGTCCATGGGTAGTTTGATCCCGAATTTCCTGAGAAACCGCCACACTGCTTTCCAAAGTGGTTGCACAAGTTTGCATTCCCACCAGCAATGGATGAGGGTACCCCTTTCTCCACAGCCTCTCCAGCAAAAGCTAACAATGGTGTTTTTGATTTTAGCCATTCTGACAGGTGTAAGATGATATCTCAGTCTTGTTTTGATTTGCATTTCCCTGATCACTAAGGAGGCTGAGCATGACCTTAAGTGTCTTTTGGCCATTTGAACTTCTTTCTGTTGAGAATTCTCTCTTCAGATCAGTGCCCCATTTTTTTAATTGGGTTAATTAGCATTTTAAAGTCTAGTTTCTTGAGTTCTTTATATATTTTGGAGATCAGACCTTTGTCTGTTGCGGGGTTGGTGAAAATTTCTGCCTCCTCCCCGCCTCCCTTTCCCTCACCCCTACTCCCCGTGCCCCACTCCCCTCCCCCCTCCCTTTCCAGTCCAAAGAGCAGTCAGGGTTCCCTGCCCTGTGGGAAATCCAAGGTTTTCCCCCGTCCATCCAGGTCTAGCAAGGTGAGCATCCAAACAGGCTAGGCTCCCACAAAGCCACTACATGCAGTAGGATCAAAACCCAGTGCCATTGTCCTTGGCTTCTCTGCAGCCCTCATTGTCCACCATATTCAGAGAGTCCAGTTTAGGGGCTGCTCTCCTCTGCTGGGGCCTTTCTCTCCCTAACCCATCCCAGTTTGCACCCAGGAACCTCCTCCCTTCTTCCTCCCTTCCGCAGGGCCACGGGAGAGTTTTTTTTTAAGAGATTCTTTTAACATCCGGTTTATTATTTCTACCTGCCCAAACCTCTGAGGTCTATATACACAATGAAGTTTCCAATCTATGCCTAGGCTTTAGTTATTAATTGAGAGATTATAGCTATGTAAGTTCAGCCATTATTGGACCCTTTTCCTAGGGGGAAGAACAAATTGGGGTAACAGTTTCTGGAATAGGCTTTGAAGCTACTATTTGAGCTGTTTCACTCTGGTTGAAGAATTCTTTTAACCACCTGGAGAAGGTATCTATATTAACTAATAAGGACATGTATCCTTCCTTGGCCAACCAGATTTTGGTAAAATTGCTTTCCCAGAGTTTGCCAGGGTGTTGGCCTTTCATCTGAACCCCTTCCTGTGTAAGAGCTCTCTGTTTTAGATTTTCTTGAGCACAAACTTGGCTTCTGGCCAACACATCCTACTTCATGCTGTTCATCTAGGTCTGAGATACCTGGGTCTGAGCAACTCAAGAGTTTTTTAGACCATAGGTCAGTAATAGTCTGGTGAAGTTCAGTTACCAGAGTCCTGTCAATTGTTTCTTGGAGAATGATCTTTCATGGTGGTGTTCTTCATCAACCTGCATGTTTGAACTGTGCGTTTATTGCATTCTATATCTCCTCTTGGTTATACCATGGAGTCTCAGACATCATTGAGTCACCGAACATCATCACAATATCAATAAGCCCCAGTGATCACAGGACCATATTTTGGACAGTTAGATCAGTGACCCAGTTACCTCATGAGTCAGGGTAGTCATCTTTTGGATGTCTTTAGCAGTGGAGGATAGCAATTCATATGTGAAGCCAATGAGCCCTTCAGAAGACAAATAATTTGTCTTTGTTTTTAATGTCCATTCCCCTCTTTCTCTATAGATTCTTATCTTGAACATTCACAGTAGTAAAAGCAGAGCAACTGTTTACTTGTATGGTGTTGGTCTTTCTTTTTTTCCCTTCTTAAAGCTAGATCAATCAGTTCTGCTCTCTGGCTGAGGTATCTGGCTTAGGCCCAAACCTTTAGACAATATAACTATGGTAGCTCTCACTTATCTGGTTTCTTATTTCATCTCATGAAAGTCGTTGATACTTTCTTGAAGGCCATCATCAGGCAGGAGGGTGACAGGATTGATGAGGGTGGGTTTCTCAAACTGGACTTGATGGTGGTCCAGGAGTAGGGCCAGGTACTGGGACCTATTTTTTCTTTAAAATTTTTAAAATTTTATAACATTTTTCATGATCTCTGGAACAGACTGTGTAACAAAGGTGATCTTCTTGCAGCTCTCTTTGACCCTTCTAAACCCTTCTAAAAATGACCAAGTAAAAATTGTTTAAATTATCCTTGTCATTGTTGGACAGAGAGGAAAATCTTTTCTTTCCAGGTTGTATTGTCCACCTGAGATTTCCTTGCCCACACCCAGGACAATTTTTCTGCATTTTTCAGATAATGTTGGGTTTTGAGCTTTCCAATTATACAGATGATTTCTTGAAAGGAACACAATAATTGAAAAAAAAGAACTTTCTCTTTTTCCCTTACCCGGAGGCTGCTTAGAGCAGACAGGATATCTGTTGAAATACACACCAGTGTGAACTTTGTCACCATAATATATGCATTCTGTTTAGGTTGAAGGTGGCCCTGGATGAGAGACCTAGACTTTCCATGCCTCCACACAGGAACTGATCAACCTGGATAGTGAGCAGAAGTCAAGCTACAATAAATGAATGCAACAGGTAGAGGGTTTAATGAGTTTCTCTTGATGATCTGGCAGGAACAAACATAGTCAAGTATCCAAAAAAAGGTACTATGGGTACAATTTCTAGTGTTCATATTGTTTTGAGTGTTTACTTGTCCTCTAGAGCATGATTGACAGGGACTATATATTTCTCACACTAGAGAAAGAAACCAGTCAATAGAGGTAAACAAAATTGGCAGAAGCACAAGAATGACAGACATATATATTAACAACAACCAGGGATGACTCGACACATTCTGAACAAACAAAATAATCACATGACATCTCAGAATGTCCTGACAGTCACAAACATACCATAATTGTGATTATTTCATTCACTATGCCCTTTTATCATGGCCTACCACCAAAGCCAACATCCCTGAGTTTGACTTCATCATTTGACAGTGTCTACACTTCAAGGCCTCTCACTTAGACTTTCACCATGTAAATTTAATTAACAATCATTCACACCCTATTGGACTACTATGCTTATGAGAAAGCACAAGTCTGTGCCATGATCTGGGACCTTTGGAGATGATGTTGAGTGAGTCTGTGTAGACAATATCAGGCTGAGTAAATAAATCACATTTTGGTGGGACAAGGCACAAATGCTGGATACTTCTTCCACACAAGCCAGTAGGTCCAAAAATGAAGTTCTACCAGGAGTTCAAATCCTTTTCTTAAAGAGGAAGTAGGAATGTACTTTTAATGAAGATATCAAAAGATCCTTCAGATAGGTAACAATGTAAATGTGAATAAGCTGGCTAAGATAGAGATATTAAAATAATAATAATATTTTATGAGAATTTCCTAGAATATATTTGACATAGTCACCCTTCACAAATGCTACCATCTGATTATACACCAACCTTTATGTCTTTTTAAGCTATTTAGTACAATTTCTAGTGTTCATATTTTCTTGGGTGTTTACTTGTACTCTAGAGCATGGTTGACTGGAACTATATTGTTAAAGAAAATGGACTCTCCCTTACCTAGAAGCTATTAGTTGCCAACAGCGCTTCACCTAGTGGTGGGGCTTGATGCGTACCTCCGCTCTCCATACTTTACATACTTTAAATTTGGCTGGCTTGAGCTTTCTCACATCTTGTGCATGCTCACACAACTGCTTTCTTTTCCAGGACACAAAAGGAGACCATCACAGCTTAGGTGAAGGCATTTATCTTGAAAGCAACACTCTGTCAGAGACCATCCTGTGGGGATTAGGACAATATAAAACATCCCTGAAGACTGACCTAGGCTTGATATATTTATGTGATATAATTGTGATATAATTATATGATATAATTGCGTAGCCTCATCTCCCTGTGGGACTCTTAATAGTGGAAGTCAGAATGAATGACCTGTGCATTGCTGCTGAGAATGTAATAATGCTCACTTGCTCTGAAAGCAATGTAGCAATTCTTGAAAGAAGTTAAAAGGAATTGTCATGTGACTCAGAATTTACATATGACCAACCCAACTGAACACAGTAAATCAACAGATACTTAGACATTGATGCCCATGATGGCATCATTTATAATAGCAGCAAGAGGAAACAACCCAATTGTACATCAACAGAAGGATGATGGAGTAAAATGTGTTCAATCTGTATGCAGAATATTACTGAACCATAAGAAGAAAAACATTCTCTTTTTGCTCCAACGTGATAATTGTTGAAGATATTATGCTAATCAAAATAAGCATACATTAAGATAAGGAAATGAGAGCTGCCTGGAGGAATTACAGACTCCTTTATCACTGCTGTGATTTCTATTTATTTTATCTGCTGGAGTTGTGAAGACTTAGCACTGAGACTTTTGCCTGCTTCTAACCAACAGTGGTAAGAAAGAGTCACACTGAATCAGGGTAGAGATTCAGTTCGCCACTGAGTGTAGCTCTTTTATTTCAGGCAACTTCTTGAATGACCATAAAGTTTGGTTTAGTGGAACAGAATTGGATCCAGTCCAAGTAAAGAAGCAACACTTCCTAAAGGCCTTCTGAGTAAGTACTTGACATTTATATGTGGGACATGTGCTTTCCTGGACACTGAAGAGGACAAGTGTGGGGTTTGGGTGAGGAGGTGGCAATCACTCTGCTCTTTTCCAAATTCTTGTCCATAATTAGTTAAATTACTCATTCCAGATGTTTCTGTGTTTTCAGTGTCATGTGACTTTGGGCTTGATCCAGCAAAGTTAGGGCATAAGCAAAAATTTGGAAGGTTCAAGGAGGAAAACTGTGTGTGTCTTTTGCCTTAATCCTGCCTTCATCAGCACATCTAGTAGCAGGTGAAACTCCATCTCCTCATATCCAGGCCAAAGCAACCATCGCTCTACTCTACCCTTCATCAGTGAGTCTTCCCTGAACTCTAACTGTGCCCTCTTTCCCCTTCTCTTCTCTTCACTTCCCTCCTCTCCTTTTCTTTTCCTTCCCCTTCTCTTGTGTTCCTTTGTCTTCCCTAGAAAAGAGTTGTGATGAAGTCCATTGTCACCAATCTGTCTATATGTAGCTTTTTTGTCTGCTATACAAATTCCCCATTTTAAATTCTATTTATACTTGAAATGAATTTTCTTTTACTAGAGCAATAATGGCTAAAGTAGATATTTTTGAGAGGAATATGTTTGTAAATCTTTGTTGTGACAGAATTGAAAAGAACATGTATGGTGTAGGGGATGTTGGTCAGTGGTAGAGCATGCATGAGATCCTGAGTATTATCCTTAGCCCCACAGGACAATAGAAAAGAATTGTAGGACTTTTAGAATATGTAATCAAAATATTAAATCTTTAGAAGCTTCCAGGGATAATGATCAAAAGTAAGTGAATATATGCCATAAATAGTAAATTTTTAGGAATTTAATTTAAATACTTTTATTGATCTACATTGAGTTTCATGACTGGGTAATAAATGTACCACATTTTGATGAAATTCCTATGTCTTGGCAAGGTCATTCTGTATTAGCAGAGTTACAGAAGCATGGTTAGTATCAAGCATATCCAGAATTAAAACTCTCAAGACTGTAAGTCTGACGTGGATATTGAAGCCAGGAAACGCAATGGTACTCACTTAGGGGTATCTTGGAGAACACACAGGTCTATTAAATAACACTCCAGGACTGTTTTGGGGAATATATAGGACAGAAGCACATGAAAACCAGTAAAAGTCATCTGCAGTATTGAATTGGAAGGGTAAAGACAGAGCATTGTAGTCACTCACACATTATGTTTATAGTGACTCTAGATGTCTTGTTTAGTATTGCAGATAACAAGGAATACCCAAATACAAAGGAAATTTGTGTGACATAACAGCATAGAGGCACCAAATCATTTGATGGAAAATTCAAAAGTGTTTACCATGCAATATTTTAATAGATAAGAAGTTTGGGTCCCTGTTTTTCTGGAGAGGTGCAATTATAGGAAAAGTAACTCATTTTGGTTTTGCTGAGTTTTTTTTGTTTGTTTTCACTTTTTAAAGTCATTGTAACTGCATTGCAAAAGGCTTTTATGGAATTTGGCATGAATATAAACCAAGAGGAAATATTTATCTCCATGTTGAGAACAAAGATCTGGAAACCTAAAGTTTTCACCAGGGTGCTTGAACACAGAAAGTGTCTGTCATATATGGAATAACTGGCAGATTGATTTTTTTAAATTTATGATAGTTTTATTTGAGTTTAATGTCATTAAAAAGAAAATGATTTAATATGTTTATAAATGCTTTTATTAAAACATCGCAGTTGATTTTTAAAGGTCTTTTTCGAACGACATGTCAGGATATGAAGGAGTCAGAGATCAAAGTTCTGTGGTGCTGAGACAAAAACCAATAGGTTAGGGCTTTAGGTATAAAGGGTCCTATGGCAAGAAGGAATATTTCTCTGGAGACATTTTCAACTGTGTCTTGTCTCCTTAACATTTGGTTTGGGCTCCTTCTTTGGAGAAGATAATGTTAGAAAAATATAAAGGTGTTGTGTTTTCATTTTCTTTTAACTGAATGGGTCTTGTGAAGCACGATTCAACCATTTAGCAAGATGATTTTGGAAAGCTACATTGATTAGAATTTTTTGGTACTATTATATTCTACTTATTTTTATTACTTTAATTACTTTAAAGTAATTGCTATTAATAGCAATAGCTATTAAAGGGTCTTTGTAGTGGATATCATTGACAGTCACTTTTAAAGGTTGTTCTCTTAAATGAAAGAACTTCTAAACATGGACTAGGCAGAATACAGAGACACTTATGCCCTCCCTTTGCTATCAGACTATTGCCACAATGGTTCCCAAGAACAGAATTTCCCAAAGGATTTCATTCTGGGAGAATGGAAAAGATTGGGTACTGGCACCGGTCAGAGGTATCTTGTCACCTGGAGAGATTTCACATAATTCTGACAACTTGCCAGATCACTTTACAAGCAAGAACGAAGCTATGAAAAAGTGATGGGTGGGGCCACAACTTGAACCAGTACAGCAATGGACAGTTGTGACCCTCTAAGCCTAAAGTACATGTTAGGACTCTGAATGTGTGTGTGTGTGTGTGTGTGTGTGTGTGTGTGTGTGTGTGAGAGAGAGAGAGAGAGAGAGAGAGAGAGAGAGAGAGAGAGAGAGCTGTACCTTTTGTTCTTCCCAAAGCAATTGCATTGGGAAAAAAAAGCCTGCTTTCCATCATTAATTGTGTCTTTAATTGGATTATTCATCATGGGTGCCTAAGCCTGGCTTTTTAGGGATGCCAGAACTCTCAGTCTCTGACCCTAACAACTCCAGTAATATTTAAGGGGGTTAATCTGGTTCTCCTTGACTGATTGTGTTTTATGGTAGTTTGTTTCTGTATGGTTCTGCTATTCTGGAATCCAAGGTAACTAATGACGGGAGGTGACAAGGAGGGTAACATGTTTCCTTAGCAGAGACAATGGGGGTGGGGGGGGACTCTGGATTGACTGACAATGTGTGTCTGACCTCATCTAACAAGCTTCAGGCAGACAAACCAGAACCTGTTCCTTCAATTAGTTTAGCCTGTTTCCCCATCCAGGGAGAATGTGTAAGATTCCAATGAAGTCCTGTTATGCAAAGTATGTGTAGTTTACCTCCTATCATCAGGTGATAGAAGACATACCAAGGCATGACTTTGGAGAGGTAATTTGGTGAAACCCCACAGTCTAGATACAATACTGATGACCCCATAGAGCAGGGCATCCACCCAAGAGTTAATGAGTAACTATCATGTTTCTCCAGTGATGTTTTCCTTGTGGAATCTTCTGAAAAGTTTTACCATGGTAAGCTAGTGTATCAGCAGGGAACAGATCAACTCTGAGAGTGGTGACAAGATACAAAAGTCTAACAATGAGCAAGGAAATGCTAATATTGGCAGAGGAGACAGTCTTCGGTGCCTCACTAAAGAAATTGCATGTACTTTGGGTTCCAAAGAAGTCAATTCTAACAGGACACTGCATGGAATGTTTCTGTTTCCTGCAGTGAGGACAGAACAGGAGGGTGAGTCTGTGGCAGCTCATGACTATATTTCTGCTCCCTGCTCCTTTCCAGGTACCAAGAAAGCAGGGTGCTACAGTAAGCTTCTCCACAGTGTGTGCTGGGAAAGCCAAATAGGTTATATGAGTGGGGCATTTGGGATACCTGACTTTGTTTTCATTTAAATTTTTAAGTTTATTCTTCTCTCATATATTACTACCAAACCACAATTTCTCCTCCCAGTGCCTTCCCCTAACTTCCTTCTCCTCCAGATCTACTTCTCTCCCATTTCTCTTCAGTAATATGCAGGTCTCCGAGGGATATCAACCAAAGATGGCATGTCATGCTGCAGTAAGACTAAGCACATCCCCTAATGCTAAGGCTGGATGAAGCAACCCAATAGAAGGCAAAGAATCCCAAGTGCAGGCAAAAGACTCAGAGACGGCCCTCACTGCCACTGTTATGTCTTCTGCAAGAACACCAAGCTATACAACCGTGACATACATGTGAAGACCCTAGGTCAGACCCATACAGGCTGCCTGATTGTTCAGTCTCTGTGAGCCCCTTTGAACCCCGATTAGTTGACTCTGAGAGCCATTTTCTTGTGGTGTTCTTGATCTCTCTGCCTCCTACAATCCTTCCTACCCCCACTTTTTCAGGGTTTTCCAAGTTCTGGCTAAGATTTGACTGAGTTTCTGCATATGCTCCCATCAATTGAATGAAGCCTCAGTAATGACAATTATGCTAGACTTTGGTGTAAAAGTATAGCAGAACATCATTAGGAATCATTTCGTTGGCCCTTTAAGTTTATTACAATTTATTCATTAGTTAATATATTTTGCCAGTTGTGCTTGGTTCTGTCCTGGGTCTCTGGGATATGCAGCCTCTGGTTCCTGGCCTTCCAGGCAGTGTCAGGCAAGAGCTCCCTCTGGTGGCAAATACGTTTCAAGTTAGACACATTATTGTCCATTCCCACAAGTTCTGCACCATCATTACCCCAGCATATGTTGCAGGCAGAATAAATTATAGGTCAAATGTTTTGTTGCTGGGGTTGTGCACCATTCCCTCCATAGGGAGTCCTGACTTGTTATAAAAGGTTGTTGATTCAGTCCTTGTCCCTCATTACTAGAAGTTTTCATTTGGGTCATCATTGTAGATTCTGGAAGTTTCCATCATACTAGGTTTCTGTCTTGCATCCAAAGCCACGCCCCCCCTCCCCGGCCCCAATTTCAGTAGTCTATCCTTGTACTCTCTCTCTCTATCTCCCCCACTGGTTGACTCCCTCCTGTTCCTCACCCATCCCAAGTCCACCAGCAAAATGAATTATTTTTTTCACACCCATCATTCTTTTTTATTGATTTTTATTAAGCTATACATTTTTTTCTGCTCCCTCTCTGCCTCTCCCCTCCCTCTTCAACCCTCCTCCAAGGTCCCCATGCTCCTAATTTACTTAGGAGATCTTTACTTTTTCTACTTCCCATGTAGATTAGATCTATGTAAGTCTCTCTTAGTGCCCTCATTGTTGTCTAAGTTCTCTGGGATTGTGGTTTGTAGGCTGGTTTTCTTTGCTTTATGTTAAAAACCACCTATGAGTAAGTATTCTATTCCCATTTCCGCAGAAGATTTAAGCATTCTCCTACCCCCCTTGAATCTTTTTTTGTTACTTAGCCTCTCTGGGCCTGTGTATTGTAGCATAACCGTGCCTTACTTTACAGTTAATATCCACTTATAAATGAGTACATACCCTATTTCTTTTTCTGTCTCTGGAATACCTCACTCTGGAATTTTTTCTAATTCTGTCCATTAGCCTGCAGATTTCATGATGTTAGTTTTTTAACAGCTGAGTAATAATTCATTGTGTAAATATATAAAATTTCCTTTATCCATTTTTTGGTTGGGGGACATCTAGGTTGTTTCCAGTTTCTATGTATTACAAATCAAGGTGCTGTTGATCAAGTATCCTTGTGGTAGGGTAGAACATCCTTGGGTATATGCCAAAATGTGTTATGGCTGGGTCTGGAGGTACACAGATTCCCAGGTTTCTGCCAAATGAACATATTGATTTCTATAGTGGTTGTACACATTTGCACTTCCACCAGCAAGGGAAGAGTGTTTCTCTTGCTCCCTGTTTTCACAAGCATGAGCTGTCATTTGTGTCTTTAATTTTAGCCATTCTGACAGATTTAGATGGGATATCAGAGTCATTTGCATTTGCATTTCCCTAATGTTTAAGACGATTGACCATTTCCTTAAATGTTTCTTGGCCATTTGAGATTCCTCTGTTTAAAATTCTCTTTTTAGATAAACTTTTATTTAGTGTTGTTTCACCAAAAGACCATTCATAGGTGCATCAGTGTGTGTGTGTGTGTGTGTGTGTGTACGTATGTAAACTTAAATCCTTTAGATGTGGCACAGGACCTAATTACAAACTAAAAATTTCAAAGCAAATCTTCACACATTTCAAGTGCTCATTGCATGTGGAGGGATTGTATATTTCAGAAATATAAAGAGTTGAAATGTGGCCTGGTACATTTAATCTTATTAAGAGTTCTGTCAAACTCTACTTCTACTCAAAGAATTTGATAAACAGGACATGGAAAAGCTTAAAGAATGTTCTGACTATCTGGGATGCTTTCACCATCTGATGGCCAAAAGGAGTACTGCACCTGCCTTATGTAGATTTACCTCTTTTTTCCATAAAAGCAGTTAATCTGAATAAGAACTCTTGTCACAATGCAGCATAATTTTCAAGAAGGCAGTACATTAAAGTATTTATTGAAATATATACCCCATTTTCATTTGAATTATTTTCTTTGTTGATGTTTAGTGTCTTGAGTTCTTTATATATTTTGGATATTAGGCCTATGTCAGATGTGGAGTTCGTGGATTTTTTTTATTCTGTATGCTACTGTTTTGTCCTATTTTTTATATTCTTTATCTTACAGAAGCTTTTGAGTTTTTATATATTAATTGTCGATATTAGTGCCTGTGCTTTCATGGTTCTGTTCAGGAAGTTGTCACCTGTGCAAATGCTTTCAAAGTTATTCCCCACTTTGCCTTTATAAGGTTCAGTACATCTTGTTTTACGTTGAAGTCTTTGATCGACTTAGACTTGAGTTTTATTCAGGGAGATAGAAATATATCTAATTGCATTCTTCTGCATGCAGACATCAAGTTAGACCAGCACCATTTGTTGAAGATGCTTTCCTTTTTCCATTGTTTATTTCTGACTTCTTTATTAAAACTCAGGTGTCCATAAGTGTGTAGATTTAGGCCTACGTCTTTAATTTACTTACATACATTGAATCACTTTTCTGTTTTTATGCCAATATCATGCTGTTTTTAATACTATAGCTTGGCAGTACATCTTGAAATCAGGGGTGGTGAAACTTCCAGAATTTCTCCTTCTGTATAGGATTGTTTTAGCTATCCTGTTTTGTTTGTTTGTTTTTCCATATGAATTCGTCTTTTGTTCTTTAAGAACTGTGGTGTAATTGTGTTGGTAATGCATTGAATCTGTAGATTGTTTTTGGCAAAATGGCCATTTTTACTATGTTAATCCTACCAAGAGATACTTCCATCTTCTGATATCTTCTTCAGTTTCTTTCTTAGGATGCTTGAAGATTTTATCATACAAGTCTTTCACTTACTTTTTAGAAATACCCAAAGATACTTCATATTATTTGTGGGTATTGCTAATGTGAAGAGTGTTGTTTCCCTGATTTTTTTGTCAGCACGTTTGTCATTTGTATATAGGAGGGCTACTGATTTATTTTGAATTAATATTGTACCCAGTCAGTTCACCGAAAGTGTTTATCAACTATAGGAGTTCCCTGGTAGAACTTTGTACAACAAATGATACTTTGATTCTTTTTCTTTCCAATTTGTATCCCCCCCCCACCTCCTTCTGTTTTCTCACTGCTCTAACTATAATTTCAAGTACTGTTGAATAGAAAAGGAGAGAGTAAGCCGGGCGATGGTGGCGCACGCCTTTAATCCCAGCACTCGGGAGGCAGAGGCAGGCGGATCTCTGTGAGTTCGAGACCAGCCTGGTCTACAGAGCTAGTTCCAGGACAGGCTCCAAAGCCACAGAGAAACCCTGTCTCGAAAAAACCAAAAAAAAAAAAAAAAAAAAAAAAAAGAAAGAAAAGGAGAGAGTAGACAGCCTTGTCTTGTTCCTAATTTTAGGGGAACTGCTTTGTTTTCTCATCCTTTAAAGTGCTGTTGGCTGTAGGCTTCCTGTAAATAGCCTTTATTATCTTTAGGTATGTCCTTGTCTTCCTGCTTACTCCAAGACCTCTATCATGCATGAAGGGATGTTGAATTCGGTCAAAGGCTATTTTTGCTTCTAATGAAACAATAATGTGATTTATTTTTTCTTTCAGATTTTTATGTGGTGGAATTCATTGACAGATTTTCATATGTTGAATCATCCCTGCGTCTCTGAGATGAAGCCCACTTGATCATGGTGGATGATCGTTTGGATGTGCTTTTGGATTTGATTTGTGAGAATGTTATTGAGCATTTTGCAACTATGTTTGTAAGGGAAATTGGTCTATAATTCATTCTCTCTCTCTCTCTCTCTCTCTCTCTCTCTCTCTCCCTATCTTTCTGTGATTTGAGTATCAGGGTGTCTGTGGCTAAAAAAATGAATTTGGCAATGTTCTTTCTGTTTCTATATTTAGAATAATTTGAGAGTTATTGGCAGTAGTTCTTGTTTGAAAGTCTGGATGATTTCTGCACTAAAGCCTGTGGCCATAGACTTTTCTTGGTTGAGAGACTTTTAATGACTACATCTATTTCTTTTTTTTTTTTTGACTTTAATTTTTTTTATTTTTTTTCATTTATTTATTTATTTATTAAAGATTTCTGTCTCCTCCCCACCGTCACCTCCCCTTCCCTCCCCCTCCCCCGATCAAATCCCCCTCCCTCAACAGCCCAAAGAGCAATCAGGGTTCCCTGCCCTGTGGGAAGTCCAAGGACCACCCACCTCTATCCAGGTCTAGTAAGGTGAGCATCCAAACTGCCTAGGCTCCCACAAAGCTAATAGGTGCAGTAGGATCAAAACCCCATTGCCATTGTTCTTGAGGTCTCAGTAGTCCTCATTGTCCGCTATGTTCAGCGAGACCAGTTTTAACCCAGTCTTTTTCAGACCCAGGCCAGCTGGCCTTGGTGAATTCCCCGATAGACCATCCCCTTTGTCTCAGTGTGTGGGTGCACCCCTCGCGGTCCTGAGTTCCTTGCTCGTGTTCTCTCTCCTTCTGGTCCTGATTCGGACCTTGAGATTTCAGTCCGGTGCTCCAATGTGTGTCTCTGTTTCTGTCTCCATTCATCGCCTGATGAAGGTTAATATTCAGGAGAATGCCTATATGTTTTTCTTTGGGTTCTCCTTCTTATTTAGCTTCTCTAAGAACCCGAATTATAGGCTCAATGTCCTCTATTTATGACTAGAAACCAAATATGAGTGAGTACATCCCATGTTCCTCTTTTTGGGTCTGGCTTACTTCACTCAGGATAGTGTTTTCAATTTCCATCCATTTGCCTGCAAACTTCAAGAAGTCCTTGTTTTTTACTGCTGAGTAGTATTCTAATATATATATATCCCATACTTTCTTCATCCATTCTTCAATTGAAGGGCATCTAGGTTGTTTCCAGGTTCTGGCTATTACGAACAATGCTGCTATGAACATAGTAGAGCATATACTTCTGTTGTATGATACGCCCTCTCTTGGGTATATTCCCAAGAGTGGTATTGCTGGGTCCATGGGTAGGTTGATCCCGAATTTCCTGAGAAACCTCCACACTGCTTTCCAGAGTGGTTGCACAAGTTTGCATTCCCACCAGCAATGGATGAGTGTACCCCTTTCTCCACAACCTCTCCAGCAAAGGTTATCATTGGTGTTTTTGATTTTAGCCATTCTGACAGGTGTAAGATGGTATCTTAAAGTTGTCTTGATTTGCATCTCCCTGATCACTAAGGAAGTTAAGCATGACTTTAGGTGTCTTTTGGCCATTTGAACTTCTTCTGTTGAGAGATCTCTGTTCAGCTCAGTGCCCCATTTTATAATTGGGTTGATTAGCCTTTTACGGTCTAGTTTCTTGAGTTCTTTATATATTTTGGAGATCAGACCTTTGTCAGTTGCAGGGTTGGTGAAGATTTTCTCCCAGTCAGTGGGTTGCCTTTCTGTCTTGGCGACAGTGTCCTTTGCTTTACAGAAGCTTCTCAGTCTCAGGAGGTCCCATTTATTCAATGAGGCCCTTACTGTCTGTGCTGCTGGGGTTTTACGTAGGAAGTGGTCTCCTCTGCCCACTTGTTGTAGAGTACTTCCCACTTTCTCTTCTATCAATTTCAGTGTGTTCGGACTGATATTGAGGTGTTTAATCCACTTGGACTTGAGTTTTGTGCATGGTGATAGATATGGATCTATTTTCATTCTTCTACAGATTGACATCCAGTTTTGCCAGCACAATTTGTTGAAGATGCTCTCTTTTTTCCATTGTATACTTTTAGCTCCTTTATCGAAAGTAGAGGACACCAGAAAATGGAAGGATCTCCCTTGCTCTTGGATTGGGAGGATCAACATAGTAAAAATGGCAATTCTACCAAAAGCAATCTATAGATTCAATGCAATCCCCATCAAAATCCCATCAAAATTCTTCACAGAGCTGGAGAAGATAATAATCAACTTTATATGGAAAAACAAAAAAACCCAGGATAGCCAAAACAATCTTATACAATAAAGGAATGTCTGGAGGCATTACCATCCCTGACTTCAAACTCTATTACAGAGCTACAGTATTGAAAACAGCTTGGTATTGGCATAAAAACAGAGAAGTTGACCAATGGAATCGAATAGAAGACCCTGACTTTAACCCACAAACCTATGAGCACCTGATTTTCGATAAAGGAGCTAAAAGTATACAATGGACTACATCTATTTCTAAGGGGGATAAAGATCCGTTTAAATTGTTTATCTGATCTTGATTTAACTTTGGTAAATGGTAACTATAAAAAAAGTGACAATTTCTTTTATATTTTTCAATTTAGTGGATTACAGGTATGACCTAATGATTCTTTGGATTTCCTTGGTGCTTATTTTAAGCCCTCTTTTTCCTCCTGATTTTGTTAATTTGTATATTATCTCTGTCCTTTATTCAATTTGAATAAGGATTTGTCTGTCGTGTATTTAATCAAAGAACCAACTCTTTGTTTCAATGATTCTTTGTATTGTTCTCTTTGTTTTTATTTAATTGATTTTACCCCTCAGTTTCATTATTTCCTGTTGTTTCTTCCTGTTGGGTGTGCTTATTTCTTCTTGTTCTAGGTTTTTCAGGCATGTTGTTAAGTTGCTGGTATGGGATCTCTCTAATATTTTATGTGAATACTTAGGGCTATGAACTTATCCTTTAGCACCACTTTCAGTTTGTGCCATAAGTTTAGGTATGTGATGTCTTCATTTATATTGAATTAGAGAAAGTCTTTAATTTCTTTCTTTATTTCTTCCTTGATCCAATGATAGATAGTTATTTAGTTCTCATGTGTTTGTAGGTTTCCCGTTCTTTCTATTGCTGTTAAAATCCAGGTTTAATATGTGGTGGTCTGATAGGACACAGGGGGTTATTTCAATTTTCTTTTATCTGTTGAGCCTTGCTTTATGACCAAGTGTGTGGTCAATTTTGGAGAAAGTTCTATGAGCTACTGAGAAGAAAGTACATTTGATGTGGTAGTCTCCTCTGTGTGCTGTGATTACCATTAATGAATTAAGAAACCACCTTGGCCTGTTGATAGGGCAGAACTTGGTATGTGGGGAAAACTGGACTGAATGCTGGGAGAAGGAAGGCAGAGAGTGAGAGGACGTGGAGCTGCGAGAGCCAGACATTCCAAATCTTTTCAGGTAAGCCACTGCCATGTGGTAATATACAGATTAATATAAATGGGTTAAATTAATATAAGAGATAGCCAATAAGAAGCCAGAACTAGGGGACAGGGTCCGAATTGGGAGGGCATCCGGGAAGGTAGTAGCTCCTTTGTCTAGGTGGCCTGCCTGCAGCAAGCAAGGCGGGCCCCTTGTTTGCAAGACACCCAAGCAGCAGGGAGATCCGATCCGGGTGCCAGGAGAGACATCGCTGGGGTGAGTGAGTTTCTGACCATGGCAGTAGCCCAGGACAGGGAACTCAGACGTTCCTCACCCCTCCTACACTTCCTGGTCATCCTGCAGGGGCTATACTGCTCGATACCACCTCTCTCATTTCATTAGATGCTGAAAAAGCTTTTGACAAAATTCAACATCCCTTTATGATAAAAGTCTTGGAGAGATTAGGGATACAAGGGTCATACCTAAATATAATAAAAGCTATTTACAGCAAGCCGACAGCTAACATTTAATTGAATGGAGAAAAACTCAAAGCCATCCCACTAAAATCAGGAACAAGACAAGGATGTCCACTCTCTCCATACCTCTTCAATATAGTGCTTGAAATTCTAGCAATAGCAATAAGACAACATAAGGGGATCAAGGGGATTCGTATTGGAAAAGAAGAAGTTAAGCTTTTGTTATTTGCAGATGATATGATAGTATACATAAGCGACCCCAAAAACTCTACCAAAGAACTCCTACAATTGATAAATGCATTTAGTAATGTGGCAGGATACAAGATCAACCCCAAAAAGTCAGTGGCCTTCCTATACACTAAGGATAAGGAAGCAGAGAGGGAAATCAGAGAAGCATCACCTTTCATGATAGCCACAAATAGCATAAAATATCTAGGGGTAACTCTAACCAAGGAAGTGAAAGATCTATTTGAGAAGAACTTTAAGTCTTTGAAGTAAGAAACTGAAGAGGACACCAGAAAATGGAAGGATCTCCCTTTCTCTTGGATTGGGAGGATCAACATAGTAAAAATGGCAATCCTACCAAAAGCAATTTATAGATTCAATACAATCCCCATCAAAATCCCATCAAAATTCTTCACAGATCTGGAGAAGACAATAATCAACTTTATATGGAAAAACAAAAAACCCAGGAGAGCCAAAACAATCTTATACAATAAAGGAACTTCTGGAGGCATTACCATCCCTGACTTCAAACTCTATTACAGAGCTACAGTAATGAAAACAGTGTGGTATTGGCATAAAATTAGAGAACTCGACCAATGGAATCATATAGAAGACCCGGATTTTAACCCACAAACCTATGAACACCTCATTTTTGATAAAGGTGCTAAAAGTATACAATGGAAGAAAGAAAGCATCTTCAACAAATGGTGCTGGCACAACTGGATGTCAACCTGTAGAAGAATGAAAATAGACCCATATCTATCACCATGCACAAAACTCAAGTCCAAATGGATCAAAGACCTCAATATCAATCTGAACACACTGAACCTGATAGAAGAGAAAGTGGGAAGTACCCTACAACAGATGGGCACAGGCGATCGCTTCCTAGGTATAACCCCAGCAGCACAGTCATTAAGGGCAACATTGAATAAATGGGACCTACTGAAACTGAGAAGCTTCTGTAAAGCAAAAGACACCGTCACTAAGACAAAAAGGGAACCCACTGACTGGGAGAAGATTTTCACCAACCCTGCAACAGACAAAGGTCTGATCTCCAAAATATATAAAGAACTCAAGAAACTAGATTTTAAAATGCTAATTAAACCAATTAAAAAATGGGGCACTGATCTGAAGAGAGAATTCTCAACAGAAGAAGTTCAAATGGCCAAAAGACACTTAAGGTCATGCTCAGCCTCCTTAGCGATCAGGGAAATGCAAATCAAGACAACATTGAGATATCATCTTACACCTGTCAGAATGGCTAAAATCAAAAACACCAATGATATCCTTTGCTGGAGAGGCTGTGGAGAAAGGGATACCCTCATCCATTGCTGGTGGGCATGCAAACTTGTGCAACCACTTTGGAAAGCAGTGTGGCAGTTTCTCAGGAAATTCGGGATCAAACTACCCATGGACCCAGCATTCCCACTCTTGGGAATATACCCGAGATGCCGATCATATGACACGGATTTGTTCAACTATGTTCATAGCAGCATTATTTGTAATAGCCAGAACCTGGAAACAACCTAGATGCCCTTCAATGGAAGAATGGATGAAGAAAGTGTGGAATATACACACATTCGAATACTACTCAGCGGTAAAAAACAATGACTTCGCGAATTTTGCATGCAAATGGATGGAAATAGAAAACACTATCCTGAGTGAGGTAACCCAGACCCAAAAGGATGAACATGGGATGTACTCACTCATAATTGGTTTCTAGAGATAAATAAAGGTCAGTGAGTCTATAATTTGATATCCTAAAGAAACTAAATAAGAAGGTGAACCCAAAAAAAACATATAGCTATCCTCCTGGTTATGGGAAGTAGACAAGATTGCCGGGCAAAAAAATGGGATCTTGGGGGTGTGGTGGGAGGGGGGTAAGGGGAGAAGGGGAGAGAAATGTGAGAAGGGGAGGGTGAGGGGAACTTGGGGAAACGGGATGATTGGGATAAAGGAAGGTTGGTTAGGGGAGCAAGGAAGCACACATCTTAATTAAGGGAGCCATCTTAGGGTTGTCAAGAGACTTGGACCTACAGGGGCTCCCAGGTGCCCAGGGTGATTCCCCAGTTAGTGCCTGGGGCAGCTGAGGATAGGGAACCTGAAATGACCCTTTCCTGTAGCCATACTGATGAATATCTTGCATATCACCACAGAACCTTCATCTGGCGATGGATGGAGATAGAGACAGAGACCCACACTGGAGCACTGGACTGAGCTCCCAATGTCCCAATGAGGAGCAGAAGGAGGGAGAATATGAGCAAAGAAGTCAAGACCACAAGGGGTGCACCCACCCATGGAGACAGTGGGGCTGATCCATTGGGAGCTTACCAAGGCCAGCTGGACTGTGACTCAAAAAACATGGGATAAAACCGGACTCTCTAAATTTGGCAGACAATGAGGGCTGCTGAGAAGCCAAGGACAATGGCACTAGGTTTTGATCCTACTTCATGTTCTGGCTTTGTGGGATCCTACCCAGTTTGGATGTTCACCTTCCTAGACCAGGATTGAGGGGGGAGGACTTTGGATTTTCCATAGGGCAGGGAACCCTGACTGCACTTCAGGCTGGAGAGGGAGGTGGAGGAGTGGGGGGGGGGGTGGGGAGGAGGAATGGGAGGGAAATGGGAGGCGGGGAGGAGGCAGAAATTTCTTTTTTTTCCAATAAAAAAAAAGAAAAAGAAAAAAACCTATAAAAAAAAGAAGCTAGAACTAAGGGGCCAAGCAGTGATTTACTGAATACAGTTTCTGTGTGATTATTTCTGGGCTAAGCAGCTGGGAACAACCAAGTTGCCCTCCTCCTACAAATTGGTGCCCATGTGGCTAACTAAATTCATGTAAAACCTGAGAGGGTTTGAAAAGTAATTCTAGACAAAAAAAAAATAGAGTTTAACACAGCTTGTTGCTGTTTACTGCTGGCTTGGCGCTGCTCCTTTAAGAGAGATTTTCCTGACTCAGCTGCAGAAGAAAAAAGCTGCACTTTTAAAATGCCACCTTTCTGGATTATGCTGCCAGCATGACTTCTGGCTCTTTCAGGCAGGAGATCTTGCTACAGAACATTTGAGTAGGGTTTGTGAGCAGTGTGCTGCAACTTGTTTGATGGCAAGATGAACCAGCTTTGTGCCTGGAACTGGGTGGTGTTCATGGCTCAAAGACACAAGCTGTTCTCCCATGCTGGACTGTGAGGAGTGAGCAGGCAGTACCATATATGCCATAGTAATAACACAGCTTAAATTATAGATTGAGCAGGCAAGCAGGTACTTCCATATTTACCCTAATAATAGTACAGCTTAAGTTTTAAGAAATGCTCCTGGACAGAAAATAATTACAGATATGCAAAAAAGACAAATCCAGATGATTCATAGTGTTGAATTGATGTATGTAGGCTTGGGAGAGAGAAGAAAAAGAGTATAGAGAGTTGAAAAAGAAGTTTAAAAGTCTTTAAAGAGACAGAGTACAGAAAGTTATAGATTAAAAGGAGTATAGAAAAATAAGCCACATAATGTTGGAAAATTCACAGAGAATCAATATTATGTATATTATTGTGTTTTCTTTGAATTTTTTGACTGTGAAGGAACTAAGTACAGAGAGACATTTTCTTGTATGGACTGCTTAGCTAAACCAGCATATATATTATGAAGATATCACGATTTCCAAATTTTTGTCTAAGGATATGAAAAGGTTCTTCACTTGTCTCTACAGAGGATGAGAACCTGTAGATTGCTTCCAGACTGGTGTGGTATGGTGGAACAAGACCCCCTGAAAGATCACCGAGAATAGCCCGCAAAAACTTACTTTACCTAACTGCTGACTGAGATGAACCTAGCACACAGAATACACCATAAAAGACCTGATTAACAGTGCCCTCAAACAGCAGGAAGCAGTTTGGATAGAAATAACTATGCCCATATTCCTAAATATTATCAATAATTGCTTCTTTACATTTAAAGGGGGAATATGCTATAGAGATGAATAATTTGCTTTGATATAGATCTTGGTTTATTGATACAAATTTAAGGTAAATTTTGTCATACTGTATGTGTATATTTCTGCCCTTGATATTGTGTTTGTGTAGTTCATTTAAAAATGTAATGTATAATTAAGAAATATAGATTAGTAGATAGTAGTCATCTATAATAGTCAAGACTAAAGTCATGTTAGGTTTTCTAGATATATAGAGATATATTTCAGTCAGATATTATCTTTCAGAGACCTTCAAAGTATGGCATTTATAGTATTTTAATAACTTAGGACTTTTCATGAATGAGACATATCTGCTTCTGACAGCACTAACTACTTTATGAGGAAGACGGACATCATCTTATGAACTCCTTATGAAGTTTGTTAGATGAACTGTACATGCAGGATCCACAGAGAAATGACTGCTGAACTTGCCTAAAGGTCAGATGATCCTTAGGGGTTCCTGCTTCATGAAAGAACCTCCAAACCTTCTTCAGGATACAAAAGAAAGTGACTGGCAAACTGTCAATATAGGTGGAACTGTCGTTGAAATTTCCTGCTTCATGGAAAATTCTTCTGGATACTATGGGCCTGTAGGCTAAAGATATAGTTTTTCTACGATATAGAAAAACTTTGGGTGACTGTCCAGACAATGAGATGACTCTGTCAATTCTAGTTTTGGAAGTTGTTTACAATGTACTTTCTGTTTACTTAGGTAATATATCCTTCTGGAGTCTTTGATGGAGTTGAAGAATTTATAGTGATAGTTATAGTTTTCCTTAGTTATGATAAAAGATAAAGTATATATAAATATTGTAACTAATTCTTGCTTAATACCTGTTATATGTAATTTTACTGTGTTAAAATTATACTCTTCCTTTTTATTTAAATAGAAAAGGAGAGGTAATGTGGGAGTCCCCTCTGTGTGCTGTGATTACCATTAATGAATAAAGAAATCACCTTGGCCTGTTGATAGGGCAGAACTTAGGTATATGGGGAAAACTGGACTGAATGCTGGGAGAAGGAAGGCAGAGAGTGAGACACCATGGAGCTGCCAGAGCCAAACATGCCCAATCTTTGCCAGTAAGCCACTGCCATGTGGCAATATACAGATTAATATAAATGTGTTAAATTAATATAAGAGTTAGCTAATTAGAATCTAGAGCTAATGGGCCAAACATTGATTTACTGAGTACAGTTTTTGTGTGACTATTTTGGGGCTAAGAACCCAGGTATGACCAAGCAGAAGTGTTCTGTACACATCTGTTAGGTCCATTTGATTCATGCTGTCTGCTAGTTCCATTATTTCTCATTTAGTTTTTGTCCTGATGACCTGTCCCATGGGATAATGGGGTATTGACATCTCCAACTATTTATATGTGAGGTTTGATGTGTGATTTAAGCTTCAGTAACTTTTTCTTTACAAATGTGGGTGCCCTTGAATTTAGGGCATAGAAATTAAGAACTGAGACATCATCTTGGTGAACTTTACATCTGATGAGTATGAAGTGTTCTTTCCCATCTCTTTTCATTATTTTGGTGGGAAGTCTATTTTGTTAGATATTAGAATAGTTACATCAGCTTGATTCTTGGACTCATTAGTTTGGAAAATCTTTTTACAAAGTTTTACTCTGAGGTAATGTCTATTTTTGATGTTGAGGAATGTTTCCTGGATGCAGAAAGATGGATCTTGTTTTCATTCCATTCTGTTGGTCTATGTCTTTTTATTGAGGAGTCAAGGCTGGTGATTTTGAGAAATATCAATGACCAATGATTGTCAATTCTCATTATTTCGTCAGTAGTGGTGATGGTGTGTGTGTGTGTGTTTCCCTTCTTTTCATTTTGCTGGCTTGAGATTATTTATTTCCTGAGATTTCATTGGTGTAGTTAACCTCCTAGGGTTGGCATTTTCCCTCTATTATCATCTGTAGATTTGTAGATAGGAAGTATTTAAATTTGACTTTGTCATGGAATATCTTGTTTTTCTCTGTTGTATGGAGACCACTTGCTTCTTTCCTGGCTGCCCAGCAGCTCAGATCTGAATAGTCACACAGAAACTATATTATTTAAATCACTACTTGGCCCATTAGGTCTATCTTCTTACTGGCTAACGTTTATATCTTAATTTAACCCATTTCTAGTAATCTGTGTATAATCACGAGACTGTGGCTTACTGGGTAAAGTTCCAGCATCTGTGTCCCGCAGGGCTATATGGCTTCTCTCTACCCAGCCTTCCTTCTTCCAGCATTCAGTTTCGTTTCCCCTATCTATCACAGTTCTGCCATGCTTCGCTATAGGCTCAAGACAGTTTTTTTATAACCAATGGTATTCAAAACACACAGAGGGGAATCTCACATCATTTCTCCAGTATGTTTATTGACAGTTTTAATGGACTGGCAACTGTACATTTTAGAGTCTTAAAGGCATCTGTCTAGGTCATTCTGGCCTTTAGAATCTCCTTTAAGAATCCAGGTAAAATTCTAGTAGGTCTGCCTTTATATTATACTTGGCTTTTTCCCCTTGAAGCTTTTAATATTCTTCCTTGGTTATGCATGCTTAGTGTTTTAATTATTATGTGGTGGGGTAATTTTCTTTTCTGGTCCAATATATTTCATGTTCTATAAACATAGTATAGTCTTATAGACCTATTCTCTTAAAGTTAGGAATATTTTCTTCTATGGTTTTGTTGAAAATACTTTGAACTGGGCATCTTCTTTCTCTTATATTCCTTCTACTCTTAGATTTGATCTTTTTCATAGTGTTCCAGATTTCCTGGATGTTTTGTGTCAGGCAAATTTTAGATTTAACATTTTCTTTGACTGATGTATATATTTCTCACATCATATCTTCTACACCTGTGATTTTCTCTTCCATTTCTTATATTATGTTGGTGATGTTCATATCTGTAGTTCCTGTTCACTTACCTAGATTTTGAATCTCCAGGATTTTGTCAGTTTGTGTTTTCTTTATTGCTTCTCCTTACATTTCCAGGTCCTGACCAGTTTTACTCACTTTCTTCACTTGTTTGTTTTTCTTGAATTGCCTTAAGGGATTTATTTATTTTTTCAAATTATTTGTTTTATTTTTATGGATTTCTTTAAAGGATTTATTAATTTCCTCTATCACCTTCACAAAGTTGGTCTTCATCTCATTTTCTTTGGCTGTGTTGAAATATTCATGGGTTCCTGTAGCACAATAGCTAAGATCTAGTGGTACCATATTTCCCGGGCTGTTGTTGATTGTCTTCTAACACTGACATCTTGGCATCTGATTTGGGGATGGATATGTCTAGGAGCCAATTTTTGAGTTTGTCTTTATTAGTTGAGTGTTTTATTCCTTGGTTTCTGTTTCTCCTTTGGTCTTCTGTTCTTTTTGGTCTATGTTTCTGGCAAGCAGTGTGATCACTCATCCAGTAGGAACTTTTCATCGAAGTTGGGACCCGGATTTCTGACCACTAGCATAGCCTTTGATCCATCAGTGATTGTCTGTTCCTCTGACTGGCATGGTCTATTTTGTCTGGTCCAGCCTGCACCTGAGCAGGGGGTATCTGCCCATGTGATGGTGGGGGCATAACAGTAGTGATTAGTGGTAGACAGCTTTTGACTGAGATCCTAAGCTGTGTGTGTGTGTGTGTGGGGGGGGGGGGGGTTATGAGGGCCAGTGGTTCTCTTAGCTGTTATGACTGGTGAGGCCTGCACCTCTGTTTTCATTTCTTATAAACAATGTTATTAACATTAGGCACAAGTTAATTAAGGATAGATTAGAGAATGACAGTGTAATCATCCCAATATATTATACCACTTGCAGTACAGATCACATCTCTGAGAATTGGGTCACCTTATTTTGTAACAGCACTTTCTGATGAATCACAGGGAAGGATCAGCCCTAAAAAGGATGACCTTCCCTTGTCCATTTTGTCTCCCGTATAACAGCTCAGTTTTTCATTCCTGGTTCTATCCATTTCCAAGCACGTCTCATTTGCCCAAAGCATGGCGGAACTGAATGTGGGTCTAGGCAGATTACTGAGGCCATGATTACTCATGTATTCTCTTCATGGCAGAACACATCATCCCCAAAACTAGAATAAAACCCTTGAGTCATGGTAACTCATGTTCACATTCCAATAAACATATTTCTCATTTCTTGAAAGGTGTAATCACCATCATCTTGAAAAAAAAGATTTTATTTATTTATATGTCAGGGAAAGTGTGTAAAGGTACTTATGTAGGAGTTAGTTCTTTCCTTCCATCATGGAGGTTCTGGGAATTGAACTCAGGTCATTCAACTTAGCAGCACGTGCCTTTACTCACTGAGCCATCTCAACAGCCCAGATTCATCATTTTACATCAATACACAAGGTCAAAGGTTTTATTTGGTCAAAGGTGAGTTGGAATACAGGAACACTTTTCCATATCTGTCTTTGTCTTTGACATTAGCCTTGGGGACATATTCAGCATGTAGCAATCTCCTAGGACCAAGCTCCACTTTACTCAGAACATTTATGGGCCTAGTCTCAGAGTATGCTGATGTAATTGCAATTGATTTGTAATTAGGAAATAGAGCTTGTATGTTAATATAAGAAACTGATTTGACCTCCAAGCAAGGCTTGTTGTTCACAGAACATCTGTGCTAGTACTCTCTGTGACTCTGGTGAACAGAGACAAGTATCAGAACACACCATAGTCATATCTGCACACAACCAAAACCATGAGCATTGTCCAAACCACAACAGTGAGCAAACACCCCTCCACTTGGGCTAATGTAGATAACTGCTGATCCCCATCAGCTACAATCACTCAAGCCTTCCCTGATTCTATGTAGGGTTATTAAGATTCTGTATCAGCCAGCTCAAGTTGCCACAACAAAATACTCAATGCCACAAATTATGTTACAGACACATTATACTGGTTCTGAATTGTCAAAGTCCACAAAGACCACGGCTATGTGCAACTTTTCCTGGGGTAATTGTGACATATCTATTCACCTCAGATAAGGACCTGACAGGTTAAGGTAACAGTTTAACCCATTCCAACTTAGTCAACCACTGAGTTTATTTGGGTTCCTAATATGAGAGTGGGTGAGGTGTTACTAACAGGATCAGAGAGTACTCAAAGGCAGCTGCATTACAGTTGGAGGGGAGGGCGGGGAAACAAGCCCAGCATGGTGACTACTAACAGGATTTGGTTCCATGGAGCTTACTGGAGGACATACAGGCAGTTTGCCTGGCCTGTGAGTGGCTTCTCTCAGCCATAGCTTTGCTGCTGCTATAATCTTTAGACGGTACTGGGATCTTGATGGTTTCCTTTTTGCTAGATAGGCATACAGTCATCGTTCACTTCTAGAGCCTCCAGAGCCAAAGGACGGAGTGTTTGGAAGAAAGTGGTACATGGAACCCATTATTGTAATTCTGTGAGGACTACAGGCCTAGTTTGAATACAACTCTGTGCTCTCATGGAATCAGGATTGGATATATTTATCTTTATTTGCATTGACACATGATAATTTTAGAACATTCCAATACATGCTTAAGTAAACTATGTTCAAATGAGAATTATGATGACACACACACACATAATGTTACTTCACACCATGCCACAGGTGTCCATCCTTCAAGAGCTGGTGTTTATCAGAAGAAACCAGGCACTCAAATCTGTCCAGGGAAGAAAATTGAGAGTTGCAATGTTTAAAATGTAGGTAGAGATACACATGACAGGAAGGCAGATATGAGAGGGTGAATGACACAAAAATGACCTGAGAGCAAAGTATAGGGATGATTTATCAGGGGAACTATTAAAACACACTTTGATTAAAAATACAAAAATAATATCTAACATACTGTATGTTGACTTAAAAAAAGGAGAAACACACACACACACACACACACAAAAAAAAACCTGTCAATCGTAGGATGCAGTGTGTGGGGGGGAAGCTACCAGTGCTATTGTACTAAATAGTCATGTTGTCATATGACCTTGTTTTTTGTGTTGTTGTTGTTAATGTCTTAGTGTTCATTTTTACCAATGCAGGTATTTTGCCTGTGCTTCATTACCTGCAGTGTATGAAAGGTCAGAAGAGGGTATCCTAGGACTGGAGTTATAAATAGCTGTCAGTCATCATGTGTGCTCTGGGGTGGACCTCAGGTCCTCTGGAAGGAAAACAGATGCTCCCAGCTACTGAGTCATCTCTCCATTCCTCAAATTACCTTCATAATTCTTTTTTTACCCACACACATGTGCTCTCAACCTTGGTCAGAGAAGTTGCTTTTGAAGTTGGTAATGGTAAATGCAGAGACTCAAAGCTGGTCAAGTGCTAAGAACAAGTGAGCTTTAGTCCCCAGCTGTGGATGAATCATCTGTGTCAACCTCCCCAACCAAGGCTCAGGGCACGTGCTAGAAGAGTGAGTAGAAAGAATGTAAGAGCCAGAGGTCAGGAAGGAGAGTCATGAAAGGAGATCTGTCTTCTAGACACCACACAGCTGATGCACACATCAACTCACAGCAACCATGGTTGTCTGCACAGACCTGGACAAGTTAAAATCAGTGAAAATTCCAGTGTGTGGGTGAATGGGGGGTCACAACCAGCTTGAGAAACTATTGGCAGTTGGTGTCTGCTGGTGAAGAGACACTTACTTTCCTTTGGAGGCATGGCCTCAGTTATACTACTCATTCCCCAGTAGATGGCTTCACACTAATTCACACATGGTCAGCAGTGACTGGACTCAGAATACTGTTGACAATAACAAGAGGGGACTTTGGATTGACAGCAATCAAAGGATTAATAAAAATGTTTTTTATGACCCACTGATTTTAGCCAGGACCATCTGTGTGGTCACAGGTTTGAAACCATCTATTTATAGCTTGGTGGCTCAAAATTTTGTACTTAAAAGACAATGAATGTCTCTTCTCTGGATTCCACCAATAGCTAATGCAATAGGGAGAAAAGAGGCCAAATGAGCCGCATCAGTATGCACAGTTAGCTGTAGAAAGGCCTAGTCCTGTGTAGTTCACTGAAGGAAGACAGAGCTTGCCAATGTCCAGTCTCTTCTAAAATGTTTCCTGAGCTTAGAAGGGGTGGTACAAATGTCCTGTTTACATCCCAGCCCTCAACCATCATCTCAGTTAGTGACTGCACAGACATTGAAGCCTACCTGGGAATCACTTTTTTGCCTAATAAAAAGTTTTCTTGAGGATCTTTATTTTGTCAGACATCTTCCTGCTGCAAAGAAAAAAAGACATTACTAAAGAATCAGAAAAGGAAATGAACAAAACAATCTGAGAGTTTGTTAGAATGGGGCCTGTGGGTTTTATACAGTGGGATTCACCTGCAGCTGCCCTATCTCATTTTCCATATCCAACAATCCCACACAAACAGGAAGAGAGTATACTTACGTCTCACAGTTCCCAGAAATGGGGGATGAACTGCATCGGGATTTCTTCCCCTCAGTTTTTAACTTGATGATAAACTGCTGTGGGTCAGTAAAGGACTTGGAACAGCAGAGCTCAAAGCAGGGCCAGTAGGGGCAATCAGTGGAGCCACAATAGCGGGTCTGGTTAAGCGATAAGATGTTGTCATCCACACAACACTGCTCCAAGGGGTTGTAGATCCTGTTCCCACACCTGGGTGCTGACTGGCACAGCCATAAACCAGTATCTGAGAGGGGTGGGCTTGTTTTGCACTCCTGCAGCTCCCAAGTTTGACAATAGGAGTACAGGAACGAGGATGATGCCTGAGGAAAATAAGTGAAATACGCGCCAGAGGTGATGATGGTCAGAGATGAAGGGCTCCACTAGATGCCTTTGTGACACTGATGATGGTCAGAGATGAAGGGCTCCACTAGATGCCTTTGTGACACTGATGATGGTCAGAGATGAAGGGCTCCACTAGATGCCTTTGTGACACTGATGATGATCAGAGATGAAGGGATCCACTAGATGCCTTTGTGACACTGATGGTGATCAGAGATGAAGGGCTCCACTATATGCCTTTGACACTGACTGATGATGATTCAGAGTGGACTTAGAGACTGACTCTGAATGTGTTTCAGGTCTTGGCTGACAGAAGAGAAGTGTAGAACACTAGAAAGAAGGGAGTTTCTGAAGTTTGCAAGTGGGAAGAAAGATTATCCTTGGGAATGCCAAGTGGATAGCTATGAGGGAGACCTTGGGACTGAACGCAGGAAGGGGGTTGCTTTGAAGTTTAGAGGTACATTAGCATCATGATAACATTAAGAGATAACTTTGGCTGGGTCTTCTTCCAGAAGATTCCAGACCCTGTGATTCTGCTCAGGATGCAGAGTAGGGGATGGCAGAGAGACTCAGAAGTGGGGTTTGTGACTGGATCTCTACTGCTGTGAAGGCCTTGATCTCCATTGAGCTGAATACAGAGAGAACCCCAGAAATCCAGAAAGAGATTCTTTGTTGTGTATCAGGAAACAGTTGGTGTAAACTGGACCTATGAATGTGAGTGACAGATGTATGGCTAGGGCAGACAGTGGGGCCACTGGCAGTGGCACCAGGATTTGTCCATACTGCTTGTACTGTTTTTTCAGAAGTCATTCTCTTTGGATGATACCTTGCCCAGCCTAGATATAGTATGGAGGCCTTGGTCCTTCCTCAAAGAAATGTGCCTTACCTTCTGAGGAGTGGATGGGGGGGGGGGGGGAAGGTAGAGGGAATGGGAAAAGGGGAGGAAGTGGGAACTGGTATTGGTATATAAAATGAAAAAGTATTTTCTTTTTAAAAAGTAAAATTAAAAAACTAAAAACACAGAAAAAAGAAACAGCTGGTGTATCATTGTACTTTGTGTGTAGGTGAAGAAGAGACTGGGGTGTATTTTCCTACTGGAGATTCCACAAGCATCAGTTTTAGTAAGACATTTGGCAGAATCATGTTTAAAATATGTTACTTTATTATTTTTATTAGTATGTCTGTGACATATATATATATATATATATATATATATATATATATATATATATAAGAGAGAGAGAGAGAGAGAGAGAGAGAGAGGAGTCAGAGGGAAAGAGAGAGAGAGGAAGAGAGAAAAGAGAGGGAGAAAGAAGGAGGTTGTGCAAAGAAGTCAGATGACGTTGTGGAATCAGGCCTCTCCTTCCATTGTTGCTCTTGGTTGAACTCAAGTTGTAAAACTTTCTGGTAACCATTTCTATGTGGTAAGATACTTAACATCCCTATGGCTTAAAAACTGTGTATGTGCCCATTCATGTGTGTCAGTGTGTGTGACAGAGCATGCCAGGGAATCCCTATAGATTTCAGAGGACAATCTCTGATGTTAGTACTCACTTCCTCCTTTGTTTGAGACAGAGTCTCTTCTCTTGTTCTCATGTCAGGGTATTTGGCTCTTAGGCTTCTAGGAGATTCCCTTGTTTCCATTTCCAGTCTTGTCATGGGAGCACTGGGATTAGAGACTTCAGCTACAATTTCTGGTTTTATCTAGGCTCTAGCAATTTAACTCAGACCTTATGCTTGTACAGCAAACATTTAACCCATCGAAACATCCCTCAGCCCCAGAGTCACACTGTTAAAAGTTTCAGACTACAATTTTGTTGAATCTGGGACTGAAGTTGAGGCACATTGGTAAGCAAACTGGTTTAGGTTTCTCCAGCCCAATTCTTCCCAAGAGCCTGGAGACCTCTGCTGTGCTCGGAGGTGGCAGGATCTACCCACAGCAGTGTTGAACAATGGCTCAGCAGAAGTTCAAGAGCATATGCACATCAACAGTCCTAGATTTTGATTTTCTGTTGGGGGAACAAACCTTGCCCAAGGCTCAGTACTTTAACAATAAAAACACAAATTCTTATCCATGGCTATAATAGAGTCTAGAAAATCACACATCACACAGAATCCCTTGGATAGGACTGTGTCTGCTTCAAACTCTGGGTTGAAGAAAGAGAGAAATATGTAGACTGGAAGGTGAGCGCATGAGAGGGAACCTTCTTCTTTACAAGGTACAGTCAAGTGACTACTCAGAATGAGAGCCTCTCATTGATACTATGAACTGACATTGACATCACTTCTTTCAGAACGCTCTCTCTATGCTGTAAAATATCTCATAGACCCTGCTTGATTCACTCCAGCACTGGTCAGTTATGATTTTATGACATAAACATTTGGAGACACACTCAAAACCTACAAAAGTAGTCAAAAACCCTCAAAGTGACAAATAACCCCTATCAGATTCTGGATGACCTGCAACGATTAGCCGAAAGTATTCTAAGGGGTTAGAGAAATAGTTCAAGAGATTTGAACACTTACCTTACAAGCACTAAGGACATGAATTTGAATGTCCCATCTATGTAAACTCAAACAAACAACCAACAAACTGTCTAACCCTGCACATCTGTAACCCTAGGATGAGGGAGCAGCGACGAGTATCTAACAAGCTTGTTGGTCAATTAACATAAACAAAACAGTGAACTTCAGGTTCAGTTAAAGATCTTGTCACAAGGCAACAAGATGAAGGCAACATATAAAGACACCCGGCATCTTGCTCTCACATCTGTGTGAGCTCCTGCGGGCATCTCACACTCATATAACTCATAAACATACATTACACACAAAAACAGCAACAACAGTAAGAAAAGCTGTCAGAGATGAAGCAATCTAGATGAAGTTAGATCTGACCATGGGTGACTTGTGTGGTTATTCCTGCAGGATGAGAGACTAGAGGAGTGTGAGGGGAAGTGGGAGGGCGAGACAAATAACTGAGATGGGCCGTCACATGCTCACATAGAGGTGGAACTCAGGGCACAATGTACAGTCAGACTTCGTCCTTGCTCCCTCCCCCTTCAAACCTGCCCCACTCGAGCACATATGTTGCTGATACGAGGTATGCAGTTATGCTTCAAGCATAAGACTTTGAATTTCATAATCCTGTGTTCCTGAGAGGCCCAAGACCCCAGGCCACAGTGCTGAACACACAGCTGGAGATGCAGCTGGAGCCATAGAGATAGTGCTAATTCAGGATAGAGGTGACATCCTTGTCATAGCACAATTTCAACGGGTGTACTCTGCTTCTCCATCCAGGAAGTTTTTGGCAAGTTAATATGCAGATATCTGGAGGAATCATGGCTTAGTGGACTCTGGAGACTCTTCCCCTTCCCCAGCCAGAGTGCTCCATCTCCTCCCTCCTCACTGTACCTATTCTTACCAGTGACTCCTTCTTAGACTGAGCACAGAAGTACAAAAATGAGCAGCAGAAAGGGGAGTGAGACTGATCCTGGGGGAGCCCACCACAGGCCAAAATCAGGGCCAAAAGATCACATCTCTGAACTTCTTTGGTCTGGTCTCATTTTTAGTAATAGACTTTGAGACTATCCTAAGGATGTCTGGTTCTGACAGAAAAATTTGTGAGGAGGGTCTGGGAAGAGGAAATGTTCTGAAGATTTTAGGCAAAACCGTTGAACCACAACCAGAGAGGCCAACAAGTTTGATGACATAGGGGAATCCAGAATAAAGTAGAGGAAGAAAAAAAAATAAAGTAGGGAAAGGGGAGGATTACATAAGTTCAGAGGTAGCCTGGAAAAGTGGCTTATGCCCCTTTAATTCCAGCACCCATGGGGATGAGGCAGGTGAATCTCTGAATTCAAAGAATGCAAAGCAAAAGCCCCTAATCTATATAGCAAGTTCCAGGAAGCAAGTTATGCCTACATAGTGAAATGGTGCCTCAGGTAAACAAAGAAATAAGTTAAATTCAAACAAATGCAGTCAAACCCTTATGTTTCCATCTCTTTCAGATGGGGTACTTACTGGAAGTTCTTGAACACCATGTTTCTGGTCAGGCTTTAGATCTGTATGTGGCAGTGAAGACCTGGAACTGTGAGGGTGTCGGCTGATATATATACACTCTTTTATCTCAGATGGGTGGAGTATGAAGTGTGGAGAACAGAAAAACTTTTAGCAATCGCTTCTGAAATTTAGCTTGGTGGAGATATCACATCTGAGACATTCTCCCTCATTTGTGTATAGACAATCAAGGAACACTTACTCTATCTTTTTCATACAGTTTACCCTGGGGGCCAGAATTCAAAATGAATCCACATGCTGGGTTACCTCTGCCAGCCTTGATGCAGTGGAAGGGAACTTGATCCTGCGCTTCTTGGCTACTGACTACCAGCCTCAGCCCTCTTTCAGAGTTCAGAAAAGGACTTCTATTACAATTAAAAAAATGGAAATCTGAGTGGTAGAACAAACTAACTGACTCATGCATGTTTCACCTTCATGTTTCTTTATTCCTTGGAGGAAGATGAACAAAGGGAGAAGAAGAAGAAAAAGAAAAAGCATAGGGGTAAAAACTTTAGGGTAAAAAAAGAGGTTAAAAAGGGGGGGCATAAGGGCAAAGAAGGGTAAAAAAAGTGGTAATCTCCACAAAGCTTTTTAGTTTATATATACATACAGACAAGTTAACAATCCCATATGAAGTAACAATAGTATCAAGCAAACATTTTCACAGTCAAAACAAACAAGTGGCTCTGGCAAGGAGGCACCTTATGTCTTAGAGGGGGCATGGCTTGTGAAGTTCCTCTGTGGCTCAGAACATAGCCTTGGTAGCTATACTAACCTGTGGGGTTTGATTTGCATTAGCATCTAGTAGCTGAGTTAAAAAGAATCTCTTCTGGAAACCTTGCTTTTGACTTCAGCAGGGTGTCCAGGTGAGCAATTTTTTTTTTGTCTGAAGCTGGTTTTAGTGACCCAGGACTTTTTCCCTGTATGGACAGTTAATTTCCTGGGCTATGATTCCATGTTTGTTAAAAAAAAAAGTAAAAGGTTGTAACTAGAACATTAGTAGTCTGTTAAGTCAGAGCAGAAGACCAGGAGATTACACTTTCTATGTCTACTGTTAGAGCAGACATACTACTCTCCTGGTGAGGCTCCTTTCTTATCAATGACTAATGTTAACAAAAAAAATTAAAAGTTTTGGGGAACCATTTTTATGTAGATTTTGGTTTATGAGAACAAGGACTTGATTGAATCCTTTTCATGACCATAGCTTCATGTTGTGGGGGGAGGTGTCCCTACAGGAAAATCAGGTTTATACACTGATACACTGCTGGGATACTAGAAGGAAAACATGGCATGATTTCACAAGATTTTTACAGAATTTACAGTGACTTATCCAAAAAACAGATGTCTCTCAACGCTCCATATAATTGGGTTCTCCAGGTGGAGTGTATGCATACTCTTCCTATGGATAGTCCAATAGATCTGTCAACTGATATTTACTGTAAATACTTGTGGGCTCACCATACTGCCTCAACTTGATGTGACATGCATTGTTGATGCCAATGGGATGTCTGCCCCTTTCTGAGAAGAATGGAAGAATAGTAAATTGGGAGGGGAAGAGGGGAATGTGGCAGGGAGGAGCGAAGGGAGGGGGAAAAAAACTGTGGTCAGCATGTAAAATAAATGAAAACATTTAGTTAATAAAAATATTAAAAAATGTTTAAGTTGAAAAAAATTTATAAGTACTCTACTTGACTCACTGTCCTTCAACAAAAGTCACACCTCCTCCCACAAGGTCATACCTTTTAATTCCTCTCAGTTAGTACCACACGTCCAAATATGGGAGTCAATGAAAGACATTCTCATTCAAATCCTACATTCCACATTCCTGCTCCATAGTCTTGTAGCCATATCATAATGCAAAATGCGCTTCAGAATGTCTTCAAAGGTTCTATAATCTACTGTAGTCTCAACATTGTTTAAAAGTCAAAAGTTCAGCTTCTTCTGAGACTCAAAGCAGTCTCTCAACTTTTAGCTTTTAAAATCAAAAACAAAAGCAGATCGTTTCTTCCAACACAGCAGCGGAACAGAAAACACATTACAATTCCGAAAGGGAGGGAAGGAAACAGGAAATACTGGACCAAAGCAAGACCAAAAACAGTCTGGGTAAACTCCAAACTCTGTATCTTCATGTCTAATGTTGAAGTGCTTTTCCCCATCCCTAATTTCCTTCAGTTTGCGATTGCAACATTTTTCTCTCTCTTGGATTATTGCTTACTGCCCTCTTCCAACTCCTTCTTGGAAGGCATCCTGACTCTGCCATCTCCAACTTTTAGATGTTTCGAAGGAAATCAGCATTTCAGTTTCACTCAGTGGTCCTTTCTGGTCCTCCATGTAGGACTTCATGACACATGCACTGGCCTTAGTGGATTTCTTAGTCCTTTTTAGGAGATTCCACAACATCTTTCCTGTATCCTGAACTATAAACTCAGAACCAAAGGCAGAAACTACCAAGTTGTACTGCTGAGGGAGCTGGAACTTGGCCGCCTTTGTTCAAAATATTTTCAATCAGCTTTCTCTTTTTGGAAGCTTTCCTTCATGTTGAACTTTTCTTTAATTCCTTTTACAAGTTGGAAGCTTACCTGGGTAGGGTCTTTGCCCTGAGACCATGACTTCCTTATTCCATTTAGTATCAGGCTTTTCTTTTCATTTTTTTTAAAATCTTTGCGAGTATTGGACCTAGCTCCTCTACTTCTTGGTGTTCCTTTTCTCCTCAAACTTCACATTTTCGATTTTTCCTTTCTCAGCTCATTATAAACCTGTATAAGAGTGACTACCTAATAACCCATACAGTAAGTCAGTTCTAGAGGTCATTTGGCAAATCTTTCTTGTCAATGCTATTGATCTAAAACTCTTAAAATATCATAAGAATAGTCCCTAGATCATTTACTAATATTAATCTCCTCTGAAACCTTTTGTACAAGAAGAGAAAAAGAGACATTGAGACTGCTTTTGGCTTTTGAAATCTCCAGTTACACACTTTCTCTAACAAGAGCTACACATACTTAAACAAGATCACACTTCCCAATTCTCATCAGTTAGTATCACTCTCTAATCATCAAACATTCAAATACGTGAGCTTATGGTTGTCATTCTCATTTAAACTACCACAGCCACCTGTGGGCACTGAGAATCAAATGTAAGATTGTGGTAGAACAAGTGCTGTTAGCTGTTTAGCTGCCTCTTATTCTTCTAATAGAAATTCTGTTTGTAATAATTAAAGCTAGAAATAGCACAAATACCATTGTACAAGTGAACTGGCAGACTGGCTATATTCTGTCAAAAACAAAGAATGAGTGTGGTAGTTTGAAAGTAATTGGCTCCCATAATATCAGAGGGAATAACACTCCTCGGAAGGTGTAAGCTTTGTTGGAGTATGCATGGCTTTGAAGGATGTTTCTGTGGGGGTGAGTTTTTGAGGTTTCCTAGGCTCCGGATACCACCCAATATCTCAGTTGACTTCTTGTTGCTTGAAAGATGTAGGATTTTCAGCTACTACTCAAGCAACACATCTGCCTGCATTCCACCATACTCTCCACTACTTGATGATAATGGGCTGAAACTCTCACATGGAACTGTAGTGAGCCAAACCCCCAATTAAATATTTTATTTACTAGTGGTTGTCATGGTCATGGGGTCACTTCACAACAATAAAAGCCACTAACCAAGACAGTGAGTCAAAAACCAAAGAAATAAAACGTGCCAACAAAGGATACTAATGGATCACAAAGGCCTCGAATGTCTAAGAATGAGTGAAGAACTTTTGGCTAGACAGGCCTGAGGGAAGAATGTACTGTTATTACTGCTAAAAAGGCATAGCATTAAATTGACCCCTGATTATTATTGTTATATCTATAAATTGCCTCTCAACCCTCATCTGAGAAGTTTATATTTGTAATAGATGCTGATTTACATAAAGACTCCCAACTGAACAAAGTGTAGAAAATAAGAGCTTGCATAATGCTCGGCCCTAAAAGAAATGGGTATAACCTCCTAAAGCTCGGGAACCAATGTGCAAAAGGTGGAAAGTGTAAGATGATGATTCTAAGAGAACAACTTTGGAATATAGGGCAGGTGCAATAAGAGCTCACTAGCGATTATTACAATGTAAACCTGTCAAACCAGGACATAACCAAGCATGGAGAAGGGAGTTGAGGCATACAATCCCACCCTGTAGTCATAAAGCATATGAATGAATGCCAATTATTAGATGATGGCAAAGAGAAGAGAGAGAGAGGGGGGGAGGGGAGGGGAGAGAGAGAGAGAGAGAGAGAGAGAGAGAGAGAGTTTTATATAAGAAAATTGCTACCTGCTAAGTTAATCACTCTCAGTAGAAGATCACATCCTAAGGTTGTTTATTCATCACAAACTGTTCTTGAAGATTCCGTTTTTAAGGGTAGAAAAATTGATATCAGGGAAGGTATGATGGATCTAGGAAGAGCTATTGAGTTAAATATGATTTTAAAAATAGATTAGATAAAACTCAAGACTACCATAAGGGTAAAAGAAAGAATATATTTTTTGTCATTTCACTCATATGATACTCTTACAAAGCCCAGACTATAAGACCGAGAGCATTATAGGTTCTCAGGGTTAGATCTAGGGAAACATTATGCAAAGACTAGGAGGTAATTAACTGTTATGTGAAAAGAGAGAAATTGCTAAATAGCCCATCCATTCTGTATTAAGATGAACACTTCAAGAGGTTAAGTAACAAAATCTTTGATTTAGTGCCATGTGGAATTTGTTGACTCAAATTTCTAGTATCAAATATATCTTTGATGTTTAGAGACATAATCCTGCTCTGGTCAGATTTGTTATGAGCTAGTTTACACATGTCCATTCTCAGCTGCCCTACAATTATGGAGGAGTGTTTGTCCTCACATACAATCCAGTGATGTTTCAGATGATGGTGCGAAACAACAGAACTTTTTAAGTGACTGAGGTAACACCATCTTGTCCTGGTCTTACCCCTGGATCCACTTTATGTCTGCTCAGGTGCTTCTCAACCCCTACCCTCTAAACAGTTGTGCTGATTTTGCTAGCACATCAGGACTTCCCTTAACTCTGACAGTGATCCAGATGGATAACTCAAACAACTAATGTGTTCTACAAAAACAAGTGTTGCAAGGTTCCCTAACCTATTCCTGACAATGATGTCATTGTAGTTTTTGTTTTTATAAATGATGTACCCCTGAGCTTTGGTGTTCAGTTCTTCATGTCAAGATCCTGTTACCTGGTCACTGAGAAATGATGGACTCTAACTGGACCATATGTGTATGGGTGGTTGGTAAGTTTCTCACCTTGTCACTAAAACTTTAAAAATGAGTTTGAATAGTACCTCAAAGGGCTGAACACTGTCAGTTCCCATACGACAGCATGACTAGATTGCCTCCCTATGAGCTATTGGTTAGGGAAGCTTCAAAAGTCACTAAACAATGCACGGTGCATTGTCATGGCTTTGATTTCCCACCACAGCTACAGGCAAGTCTTATTGCTGAAGATTGTATGCATTTTTGTAGAGGACATAGAGAAAACAATCTCAAATTCTCAGGAAGTTTACTCCCTTGTGGCTAAGGTTTTCATAGTACTGAAGTTGCTATGCAAAAGATTTGAGGAGAAGATGATATCAATGATCTTACTATTGCTGGGGTCCCGCTGTAGAGAGCCATTTCAATTGTAGTTTAATAAATAAAACTTGCTTGAAGTTCAGAGAGTAAAATAGCCATACTGGCCAGTCTTACAGACCAGGTCTCAATGGCAACAAACACTTTTAATCCCTCTGGTAAATGCCTTTAGTCCCAGAACTAGAGAGGATTATACAAGTGGGAGAAGACAGCTTTCAGTCCCAGTCCTGTCCCTGAGATTCCTGGGAAGCAGGATCATCATTTTTGGTCTGAGGTTGAGGTAAGAGCCAGTGACTTATTTTGATTTTTTGGGTCTTTGGGTCCGGACCCAATTTCTCTCTCTGAGATTTTATTAATTGTGCTTCACCCATCCTGTTATGCTAACACTAACACTGTTAAAATAAGTGTGGCATTAAACACATCCCATAGGCAGATGACATTTCATATGCTGGAATAGTTGTCACAGAAATTCCCTCACTGAAAATCTTGCCCAGTTGCAGAGATGGACAATTCAGGCAACATATCCAGTATTCCTAGGAGTCTTACCTGCATCCATCTTCACGAGATTCCTGGGTGTTTTCCTTATACTAGGTTTTCTTTCTCACCCAGAAAATACGCCCGTTTCCAGTCACCTCTATCAGTAATTGCTCCTATCTCCCTACTCAATCTCATATTTTTTCTCCACGTGCCCCAAGTCCACCTAGAAGATTTCATCTCCTATTTTCACTTAGGTATCCGGCAAGCTTCTACCATTCAGCCTGATCTTTTGAAGACTTTTATCGTGAAGGGGGGTCTTAAATTTTGTTCCAAAAGACTTTTTCTCAGCATCTAACTGGGGATAAGTGTGGCTTTTAGGCTTTCAGTTTAGTTTATGTAGTGGAATTCTAAATTACTGATTTTGCCATATGCTGAACTACTTGGTCATGGTCTATGATAATTTTGTTGCTGTTCTTCGATTCAGTTCGTGAGGATTTTCTCCGAGTATTTGCATCGATTTTTTTTGAAGAGAAATGTGCCTGTAAATTTTTCTTTGTTGAATCTGTGTAGTTTGCTTTATCAGAGTAACTTTGGCCTAATTTAAAAAATTGGCAATGTTCCTTCATTTTTATTTTTTAGAATAATTTGAGGAGTATTGTCAGCACTTCCTGAAAATCTGGTGGAATTCTGCCCTAAAACTGTCTGGCCCTTGACTTTTTCTTTGGTGGGGGAGACTTTAATGAACTCTTCATTTCTTTAGGTTATACCAATACTTCAAGTTGTTTTCTGATATTGGTTTAACTTTGACAAAGTAGTATCTGTCAATCAAATTGTTTGTTTCTTTTAGATATTCCTATATTGGAATAGAACCTAATGATTCTGTGTATTTCTTGGTGTTGGTTTTTTGTTGTTTTTCAAGGCGGGGGTTACTCTGTGGCTTTGGGAGCCTGTCCTGGAATCAGCTCTTTTACAACTGGTGGTTCTGATGTGAAATTGTTTTTGTGATAATTTTTCATTTCTGATTTGTTATTAATCCGCGTGTCTACCTCTGTCTTCTAGAAGCTTTGGATAGGTTTAATCTTTGTTATTTTTCCTCAAAGAACCATATTTGATGCTACTGATTCTTAGTATTTTCTCTTGTTTCTGTTTTATTGATTTCAGGGCCTCAGCTTAACTATTTTTCTGCTTTCTTCTCCTCTCTGCAAAGGTTTGTTTTTTTGTTCCAGAGCTTTCAGTATGCCGAAAAGTCCTTATTAAGAGATTTCTTCTGGGGGGTCTTTATGAAGCTACGCTAAAGTTGTGAATGTTTCTCTTAACACTGCATTCATTGTGCCCCCATGAGTTTGGGCACAATTTATATCTGCATTTTCAATGAATCCTAGAAGCCTTTAATTTATTTCTTATTTTTTTGATCCATTGGTAACTTGTGGTAAGTAGTGTGTGTTCAGTTTCATGAGCTTGTAGCTTTTTCTGTTGCTATATTCACGCTAATCTGTATTCTTCTAGATATGATGCAGTGACTTATTTGAATGTTTTTGTTTCTGTTGAGTCTTATTTTTGATTATTGTGGAATTTTAGAGAGATCCCTGAGGTGCTGAGAATAAAGTGTATTCTTTTGAAGTTTCAAATCTTCAGATATCTTGTTAGGTATATTTGCTTTTATAACATTTGTTAGCTCCAATGTTATCTGTCTAGTGTCTGCCTGGATGGAGTGTCCATTGGTGAGTGATTAGGTATTGATGTCCCAGCACCCTCATGGGTGAGTGTTAAATATATAGATTAAACTTTAGGAGTGCTTCCTTTTATAAAAGTAGGCCGTAAGGAATAGAGAATGGAATGGAGATATCATCCTGCTGATTTTTCTTTGATGTTGGGATAGCAGCCCTCTTCTTCGTCTCTTTGATTAACTTTTGGCCAAAGTTCATTTTAAGTTAATTACTAAAATATCTAAGAAGCTTGCTTGGTGCCATCTGTTTGGAAAATCTTTTTACTAGTCCTTATTTGAGGCAAAAAATCTATTTTGTTGTTGAGTATGTTTTTCTCTTAAACAAAAAATGGATCTTTTTTCCAGATCCATTACATTGTTTAATAGGAATTGAGTTCATTGATAGAGTAGATAATCACTGACCAATGCAAAGGTATTTTTGTATTGTTAACAGGTGGGGTGGTCATGGGGATGTGAAGCTCAAGAGCATATAGTATGTGGAGCTTATGGTATGCTTCTCTGAATGGTCTCCTGGTTTAGCAAGTGGATTGCTGTACAGCTGAGTTGCTGGATTTCTGGTATTGTGTGTGGCCTCTGATTGGCAGGGTCCCTCAGGAATGAGATCCCGGTCTTTTCTGGTGGGGTAGAGAGATCTGTCCGTTTTCTCGTATTACCCGATTCAGAACAGATGAGTCGCCTTGTGGATGCACAGGCTTCCACTGTAGTGGTGGAATATCATGACAACGCTGAGATAGGAGGGCACAACTGGTAATGACATGAGTGCGAAGATGGGATTTTTTCCCTGAGTAATCAGACTCCTGACCATTTTTGGTGGAATGAGGTGAGCTTCCAGTGGAAGGGGGAACCTGAACCCACTGAAAGGTTTTGATATATTTAATTATTGAAAGTTTGTCTCTATTGAGTGTATTTCTTTGAATTGCTTCCATTTAATTGGACCTGACTTTAACAGACTCATATGTACTGGGAAATTAACTGACTCCTTTCTAGAATGCATTGAAGCCCCACCCTAGTAGAGAGCTTTAATTAGTGCTTGACCATCTCAGGAGGGTAAATGACCTTTCTAATGGGAGTTGTCACTAGTAAGTGGTCACAGAAGATATTAAATATCCTCGCTGACCCAAGCTCTTGCAAGCTACCCCATGGAAACTCAATGAGTCATAAAAATCTTATGTTTTCTGAGAACAGATCTTCTACTTCCCCGCTATTTCCCTCGAGGGGTTCTGATTGCCTCGAGATGCTCTTTGAGGTTAACAATACTTTCAGCCTTTTAAGCCCAAGGATAAGGCAAGTACCAGTAGTACTATCTTCGTGATCTTGGAGTACTGAACAGAACTAAAATTTGTTCAAAAGAGCTTAAAAGAGATAGTTTTAGCCTCCGGGGATCTGAAGGTGCAAGGCTGAATGAGAGAAACCTGATGTATGGGAATTTAAGCCCAAGCACATTTTTTTTTTCAAATCTGTAAACAAGATGATTGATATGAGGCTTGTAATAACATTTGAAAGTGACAGATGTCTTTGGAACCAGGGAACACCCTATGGGCAAGCCTTTTCTGATTTTGTCTTTCACAACTCCAGGATAAGAGAAGGCTGATGAAGAGTTGTGAAGATTGATGCTGGATGATAAGCCGAAGGGTGCAGGTGATATGAAGCCATTCCACAGGGAAGTTCACAAGTATAGCATGCCTAATCAGTGGACGCAAGAGGCAAATGTTATTGAGTGAGGACCACCCTGGTCTTTAGTGACTCTGATACTGAGGCAGAGGGCATGTTGGAATTCGTTTGAGTAAACTGTCATCGTTTATTCCATAAGTAGAGGCCTGAAGCCTCCAGAGAATCTCCCAGTAATGTAGCATTTATGAGTTCTGAAAGGTCAATCATTCAATTGTCTTTCAGATTTGATCCTAGTGCTGTGTACCGCCCTCCACATGCTGTAAATTTGGGGAGGCATTTAATAAGAGCTCATCCTTAGAGGTCCTGGGTAGAGTGGGGAACTTGGCTCACACAGAACAGTAAAGTAAATTAAGAGAGAAAGAAGTAAAGGAAGACAACTTGAGGTGAAGAAGACTACAGTAATTGTTAATAAGCTTACTAAATAGCACAAACCAAATAAATGAGAAGTCATTTAGTTCAGTAGACTTTCTGTAAATAGAACTACTCAATTGAATTCAGGGTCCTAGTAAATATATGGTTCCAACACTCAATTCTTTCTAATTTCTCAGCTTGGGATCCCCATACTCAAGCTAATGAGAGAGGAATTTTCTGAGCACTGACTCTGAACTACTCTATGTCTGGCCTTCTTTTTACTTATTTGTCTTTCTAGTTTTTTGCTTAGTTTCTATTTTGTTGGGGCCACTAGTCTTTTGTAGCCAAGAGGTTCTAATTTTACTAGTGTAACGCGTTTGTTTTTGTTTTTTTTTAAACACATTCTAACTAGAACTTTTACTTTTAGCTTTTTGTTTTTCTCAGTTTAATAATACTGTTATTTTCTTATCCCCTTCCAGAATATTTTTAGTATTTTTTAAAAGTATTAAGGGTGAGAAATTTCAAAGGTTAATAAACCTCTGTATCGGGACGAGTCTAAGAGGATATCATCCTTGGAAAAGTGCTAATCCACCTCCTCAGTTGCCTAGAATTTCTTTCCAAAAGAAGTTCTGAGATTTCCCTCCTACATACCGTTGATATCATTATTGATTTTCTGATCTTGTGTACGGAGTTATTTTCCAGGAGAGATAGTCCTGGCAGTAGACTCCTCTGCATTTTGCTCTGTAACTTATTTCTGCCTTTTTGATATGCTCCCTCTAGATCTATGATAGAGATGTATCCTTGGAGCCTATTCTCCCGGCAACCGTTTATTTTACATTGCTTCCAGCTGTTTTTTTGATGATATCCTTTCAGCCTGCTGTAAAAGAAAGGCTTCTTGAAATGGCAAGTTAATTGTGGAATTTAAGAATAATGTGTAAACCTCATTAAGGAACCGGAATCTAGCAAAAGTCATGGTAGTAGATCTTTTTCTAGAGCATCCAGTGGACTTACTAGCCCAGGGAATGGATATGTTTCCAGAGAAAACCGACTCGCTGCACAGAGAGGGACACACGGATCCGCTGAGAAGCTTCAGATAATACTGAATATCATGTTTGATTCAGACTGGCACTCCTGGTTTTATGTTTCAGGTAGTTTGATGCTCACCTATTGAACCAGAAGGGGATGTGGAGGTCCTTGGACTTCTCCCACAGGAGGGAACCCTGATTTTAATAACAGGGGGGGATATAATTGATTGGGGGGGGAAGCTGGAAAGTGCGGATGAGGGTGGGAGGAGGCAGATAATCTTGAATAAGCACACCAACTAATAAAAAAATTCAATAAAGATTTTCAGTTGAGCATAAAAGATTTTCCTTTTGTTGAACAAGGCATTTAGTCGCCAGAGAAACGCGCATCACTCCTATAGCGTACATTACTACTTAATGAACCCTTTATCAGCGCCATCTTGATCCGCGCACGTCGTAATGTTAATAATTTCGATGCGTATTCGCGATGTGCGTTTGTTCGGCTTCTGTTCCAACTGGTCTTCCGATGCTTTTTGGTCCGTAAAGTTCGGCAGCCAGTATGACTGCTGGTCCAATCGCAGGGAGTTTCACCAGTACCTTCGACAGTAAAGATAGCCTTTTCCAGAGGGAGCTTCGTTCCTCATGACTTATGCCGACTTCTGCACCTGATGAGCAGTTGATCCTACCCATATAGGGAGCAGGTTTCGGAACAAAGGATTAGGGGGATGCACAATGACAGCGTTTTAGAACAAACGAGATGGGGTATTATAAAAACGTGCACACATGGGTAAATTTTGCCGATTTGACTGGGTATGTGGTAGTACACATAAAGAGCATTATGTGCACTTTTTAAAAGCTTTTTTAAATATGAATAATAGATATAAGGTTAGTATCATTTTTATTTGATGCTCTGCATTTTTCTCGAATTGTTGTAATTTTTTAAAAGTTGTAAAGAGATTGCATGTTTTAGATGTTTAGCATTACTACTGATTGTAATCTGAAAATGAGTTCTAGCTTAGGTAGATAGCAGTTTACGACTTTGGTCATAGTAAAGCTTGAGGAAACAAATGATGATTCTGAGATAAGAATATTTTTTTTCTGTTCAGAGGTCTGGAGCTATATACATATATTTATTACATGTGTATATGATATATAATTTTAATAATCTTATATTGTTCTTTGTGCTGTTTATATGTTGTAAGCAGTAGTATATATGATATAAAATATCTTTATGTTTTATTATGTATAGTATATATATGACTGCTCTGTTTCTAGGAAAAATGAGAATCATTTTTCATCTATAAATACAAGACTTCCAAAGGCAATTTTAACATTTTGAGCGTCTGTTTCTATATGACAAGAAAGCAGGTGCAGTTCTGAAGTTATCAGAGCTTAGATTAATAACTTTTGGGCATTTCATTGATTAATATGTTAGAACACACAGAATTTGGAAGTATCGGCCATTATTCATTATTCTAAAGTTTTATTTTATTATTATATATTTTTTTCTCATAACTGTTTAAGTTTTATATTTTCATATCTTAATACCTTTGATTTTAGACCTTTTAAAATTTTTAATCAATTACCATAAATGCACAAGTGGCTGATTATTGAGAGAAGAAGTTATTGTAAAGCAAGCTCTTCTAAACCAAGGAAATAGTAAAAAAAGTTATATTAAAATTGTTTGTCTTCCTATTAAGTGATGTCTATATGTCTATTGTCTTAGGGGTGTCTATTACTGTGAAGAAACACCATGACCATGGAAACTCTTATAAGCAAACATATTTAATTGGTGTGGCTTGTTTATAATCTCAGAACGTCAGTCCATTATTACTGTACAGAGAGCATTGGTGCACGCAGGCAGAGAAGAGTGCTGCAAAGGTACCTTGAGATTCATACATATTTACAGGCAACAGAACAAGTGAGACACTTGGACAGCATCCTGGTCACGGGACACCTCAGAGCATGCCTACAATGACACATTTCAATCCAAGCATGTTCAGTCCAACAAAGGTACACCTCCTAATAGTGCCACTCCCTGTGAGACAATGTGGAATACCATTCAAACTACCACATTACATGCCCTGGCCTGCATAAGCTTGTTGAGTAATATCATAATGCACATGTGTTTAGTGGCAACTGCGAAAAGTCTCCACAGTCTATCACTGACTAATAGTGTTTTAGGGTACAAAGTTCAGAGTCTTTTCCACCATTCATGCACTATCTTAACTATAATCACCTGTAAAATCATCAAGAGCTGGGATTAAAGACATGCACCACCAAACAAGCTCTCAAACTTTTCTTTAATACACAAAGTTAAGCCGGGCGGTGGTGGCGCATGCTTTTAATCCCAGCACTTTGGGAGGCAGATGGCAGGCTGCAGATCCCAGGAGTTCGAGACCAGCCTGGTCTACAAGAGCTGAAGTTCCAGGACAGGCTCAAAAAACCACAGAGAAACCCTGTCTCGAAAAAAAAAAAAAATACATCCACAAAGTTAGAAATTTAGCTGAGTTAGATCTTGCTCCTGAGGTCACCACTCCTTTATTCTTTCTTGTACTCAGGACTTAAGTCCATTCCACATTTTGGTATTCCTTTTCTCCTTCAATTTTATATTTTGTAATTCTTACCCTATTCAGCTATGCCCTTTTAATAAAAAATAAATTTTCACTAACACTGGGCTATTAATAACTATATAACAGAGTCTATACTAAACTGTTTTGAAATTTCTTCTTTCCTAGGAAATTAATCCAGTAAAATTCTTTACTTTAGCCTCAGGCAAACTTTTTCAGACAAGGGCAAAGTAGTTCCTTTTTTCAACAAATAGTCACAAGAGAGATTAGTATAATAAGGAACTTCTTTCTGTAACCTTGATCCCCTTAGGTCTATTGAATCACATTCAGCACCACTGTTTTCCATGTTGCTACTAGTATGGCCCATAACTTAAAGTATTTCACTGCTTTCCCAACCTAAGATCACAAAGTCTATATTACTCCAAGCAAAAACATGGGCAGTCCTAACACATGGCAAAACTTCTTTCCTGATACTAATTTCTGTCTTGGTTAGGATTTTATTTCTGTGAAGAGAACTTCATGATAACAACAACTCTTATAAAGAAGATTTAATTGGGGTGGCTCACTTATTATTATATAGAGTGTCCGGTCCAAATTGTCAAGAAAGATCATGGCGTTTTGAATACCAATGTGGTGCTAGAGTAGTAGCTTAGGAATAATACATTTCACATGCAACAGAAGCCAAGTAGTAGTATCCTGAGGATAGGAACCTTTTAAAATCTACCCCCACAAGAGACTACACTCTCCCTCCAAAAGGCTATATACACTCCAATCACACTTTTTATAGTGCCACTGCCTGTGAGATTATGAGCTTAACAGACATTCAAACTATCACAGTGCCTTACAGTTCAGAGAGATTTAATTCATTATCATCATGGTGGGACATGGCAGTGTTCCAGGAAGACATGGTACTGGAGAAGGAAGCTGAAAGTCTCTACATCTTGTACAGGCAAGAGGAAGTGATCTGAAACACTTGGTGTATATTGGAGGCCTTAAGTAGTAACCTTGGTACCTCCACAGCGGGTCCAGCTAAGCCTTGCCACATGCAGGCAAAAACCTGGTTAATTGGATCTGAAAGTAAATGGAATAAGTCAACTCACATATATTATCTCTAATGTTCTTTATTCTGTGGGCAAAGAACAAGCATAAGGTGTGATCTGCGTGAGGTTTTTAATATTTAGGTAGTGTTGGGAAATTCGATAGGTAAACGATGATATTATATGCATTTTAGAATCACGGAAAAAGGGCAGTTAAAACCTGGAAAAGCAGTACTTCAGGAATGGGGTGACACCACCTGACATTCCCAAACCATTAGAGAAAGCCAGCTAGACTGTCCCTGAACCTGGACCTCACTCCACACTCAGACCTGTCTGGTCTGGTAAGGGCGAGTATTTTCCTATGCTTTTGAAATCCCTATGGTGGTCTATTAGCAGGTAAGGGGGGATTGACTCTATTATGTAAATTTGACTGTGAGAACAGAGAGTGAATATTATTGCTCTAAGGCTTCATGGTGTGGGAGAATGGAAAGCTCATTCTGTTGCCATGGAGGAGAAGTTACATTGCTGAGGTTATGAAAGGCCAATCATGGCCTCAGAATATTTTTACAGATTTCACAATGACTTTTTCAAAATACAAGTGTTCCCACAGCTCTGCAGAATGGGTTACTCCATGTGGTTGTGCACGTGTATACTCCCACATGGATCTGCCTGTTGGTCTGTCAATTGTACATTTACTGTATAGTCTTGTGGGCTCCAACAGGTGTGGCATGAGCAAAGGACACCAAAAGCCTGCCCTACAGCAGCACACTTCCTCCAACAAGGCCACACCTTCTAATAGTGCCACTACCTTTGGGATGCATTTTCTTCAAATCACTGCTACTGAGCCAGAGTCGATTGGAGTTTTTAATCTCATAAGGAGATTTAATAGCTCTAGAAAAACAAAAAACAAGAAAGACCTGGAATCACCTTTCTGTTTAGCTATTGCTAAACAGAAAACAAACAAACAAACAAACAAAAAAACAAAACTAGAGTTAGCCATCAATACCTTCAGAGATCTAAAAAGAATAAATTTGAAGAGGAGATATAAATCAAATAACTGCATGTATCAAGTAAAAAATCTAAACAGAAAACATCTAAAATCTAAAAACAGAAACGTTCCAGATACATGGAAAAATATCAGAATTAAATCCCAGGTTACTTCTAGGCCATCTTCAATGGGTAGAGATAAGGTTTGACTTCAGTCTTTAGTGGTAAACAGAACAGCATTCATTCTTGACTGCAAAATGGCCAAAGTTTAATTTGTTCTTTTAGATAGACCCAGAAGATTACTCTGGAAGAGAACTTGAGAGAATAGGCTAACTTGGAGTCAAGACGAAGATGGCACTTCATTTCTCCCATGTCCTGCTTACACCCAGTTTAGGCAGGTTCCTGGCAGAGCAGGCATGGAACAGTTTTTCCCAGTGATTAATGTTACCAGCAATACGGCAGAGCAGTCCTCTTTGGAGGAGACTTTGGGGCTGTTAGAACTTCTAATTTATCTATCACAAGAGGTTTATGTTTATTTTAAATACCATATTCAGCAGATCCCTGAAGAATTTTGAATTCATTTATTAAGTATATTTGATTTAAATAAATTTTATTTGTTTTTATTTACTTTTTCAGGTTTAAACTTGAAAACACATACAGAAAAATAAATAAAGTTTATTCTTTCAAAATTTTATCACTTATAGAGTTATTGACTATCAACTTGGAATATCAATTTGAAAAGTTTCTAAGTCAGCAACTTTCATATAAGATTAGAATCCTATAATTTTTTTATCTCTGTTAAATTTTAACCTTTTGCAAATTATACTTTTTGTGGGTGTGGATCTTGTGGAAGCCAGACCAAAAGGGGTTGGACCACCCACTGAGCATATGTGCCTGAGCTAATGAAAGTTCACCAACTAAGCAGCTGGACTGAGACTGAATGAGCATGGGGATCAAACTGACCCTCTGAATGTGGCTGGGACAATTGGGGCAGACTGAGAAGTCAATGATAATGGCACTGGAATTTGTCTCTACTGTACTGGCTTTTTTGGGATCTTATTCCCATTTGGATGCATACCTTCCTAAGCCTAGATGCAGAGTGGGGAGGGCCTTTGGACTTTCCCACAGGGCAGTGGGTATCCTGGCCCTTTCTTAGAACTTGAGGGGAGAAGGGTAGGGGAATGGGGAAATGGGAGGGAAGAAGGAGGGGGAGGAAGTGGAAATTTTGATTGGTATTATTTATAAAGTAATAAAAATAGTTTTTTGAATAATGATGTTTTAGTATCAAAATAAAACTTTAAAGCATAAATTCAGCCCATAGGCATACTGAGAATTTTATAAAATCATAAAGTCTATAGAAAGATTGGAATATTTTTTATTCTTATATAGTTGTGCCATTACATAATATCACAAGATTTTTTATGACTAAGTTTACAGGAAAAACGCAAGTTTTAAAAGTCAGATATTCAATAGCCATCTTGGGAAACCCACACCAGAATCTTCATGCAAATGACCCAGGCTCCAGCTATGGCTACATACACAAGATTTTATATAAGAAAAATAAGATGAATGAGTCTTTAAAAAGTTCTAGGAGGGCCGGGCGGTGGTGGCGCACGCCTTTAATCCCAGCACTCGGAGGTAGGCAGGCGGATCTCAGGAGTTCGAGACCAGCCTGGTCAACAAGAGCTTGTCTCCAGGACAGGCTCCAAAACTACAGAGAACCCTGTCCAAAAGACCAAAAAAAAAAAAAAAAAAAAAAAAAAAAAAAAGGTCCTTAGGGAACGGATTTGAAGGTTCAGTTTGAGAGTTTTGTAACGAATGATATGAAGCAGATTTGTGTCTAGAGTATGTAAAATTGTTCTGCACTATATGAGTAAAAAAGTATGTTAGGTTGAGACCTAGCCTTTTGTCTGATGAGTCTTAAATTAATACCCTGCTATGAAATGAACCCTGTGTGTAATGGAGAGACCAAGATATTAGAGGTATAGGATCATGGGGTAGATAATGAGGAATACTAAAGGCAGAGAGTTTACCTGGCTCAAAGGAAAAATCTTGCTGCAGGAAGCAGAGCAGCATGGATGTGGATACATAATCTGCTTGAAGCCCAGATGATTCCAATAATAACCCAAGGTGCTGAACTTAATACAACGCTTGACTTTACCTTACTGGCTTTATCTTGATCTCTCATTCCTATGCCTTCATTACTTCTTATTGGGACGGGAATGTTTATTCTGTAGAAGTATAACTTGTTTTTTACTTTTTAGAGCTTGATTCAAGATATCACCTTGAGCTCAGATGACACATAAATTTGGATCTGCAATGATGTTGGAATTGCTACAGACTGTGGAGCCTTGGAGCTGTGGGACTGAATTCATTTCACATTAGAAGGTTGTGAGTCTATGGAGAAAAGAAGCAAATGGTATGGCATAAAAAGTGATCTGATTGTGTGTCAATTTAACAAGAGATGGGAATTGTGATGGTTAAGATGTTGTCAACTCCATGTTATTTTCAGTCACCATGGAAACAAATCTCTTGGAACTTCTGTGAAGAATGATCCACATTAAGCTAATTAAGTTTGAAAGAAACATAATAACTATATATATGATAACTCCATAAGATGATCCTAGGACTGAATATAAGAAGAAGCAACTGAATGTACACATTTGTCTTGCATGCTTTCTTAACTGCAGATGCATTGGTACTGGCTGACTTATGCTACTTCTGTAACATTTTCCACTGTAATTGACTCTAGTCCTAAAGCATAGAATAAACACCTACTTCTATAAAGTTACTTCTTTAGGTGTTTTGTCATGGCAATGAGAAAAGGAACTAATATAGGGTGCGAATAAATTACTATGTTCATCATATTTTCAAATGATGTATACTGGTTGGTTGAATGAGATCAGCTCTCATAGGGTTGATATATTTCCTTCCATACTTAGCACCTACTTAGTTGGTGAGCTGACAGGGAAGGATTAGAGATGTGACCTTTTTGGAGTAGGTATGACCTTCTTATTGTATGTGTCCTTTGCCCTAGGAAGTGTGTCACTAGGGATGAGCCTCTGAGATTTCAAAAGCCTACACTAATCCCAGTACCTCTCTCTGATGCCTGAGAATGAGAATATAAAGCTCTCAGTTTTATCTGAGCACCATATCTTTCTACATGATGTTACACTCCCAACATGAAGATAATACACTTAGTCTCTGAAATGTAAACAAGCTCCCAACTAAAAGCCTTATAAGAGTTGCTTTCAATACAGTGTTTCTTCACAACAATAGACCATATATGAAGATATGTGCTACCAACATGATTTAGCACTGATGTTCATGGTATTGATCATGTAACTGATATGGTATTTTTCAGGTTTTTCCAGAAAAAAAAAAACAAAAAACAAAAAAACCCCTTTGTTACTGTTTCTATATGGCATCCCCTTTGGAAGTGAGCCACCATTTGAGGATTACTTATTAGGAAAAAAAGAATGTATTTTCATTATAAATGTTTTCCTTCTAATTATTGTATGTAGTTACTCATGCTTACTATACCCAGACATTAGGAAATTCACAGAACCTATGAATTTCTTGTAGTCTATTCCTGATATAACAAAATATCTTAATCTCAAAAAATATCTGAGTAGTAATTTATCTCTCTAGTTGTTGATTGACCTTTCTGTCCAGCCTGGCGTCCTGCCCAGTCAGGCAACCATTCAGTCACAAAGAAATCCCACAGAGGTCTGCATTAATTTTAAACTGATTGGCCTAGTATCTGAGGCTTCTTATTAATTCTAACATTTTAAACCAGCCCATTATTCTTGTCTGTGTTAGCCATGTGGCTAGAGATCATGGTGGCAGAAGGTGCGCTTTACAGTCTGAAATTACAGACTGCATCATAAACATCCTCTCTTAGTCCCAGGCTGTCCACACTTGTTTTTAGCTCGGTCACCCTGTCTCTACTTCCTGCCTAGTTGCTCTGCCTATACTTCTTGCCTGGCTACTAGCCAATCAGCATTTCTTATTAAACAATTACAAGGAATAAATATTACAGGGTAAAACTATTGTCACACAGCACTCCCTCTTTTTTTCAAAACAAGTTAGTTTTAAGATCCAGAGACTGTCCAGTTTCTATTTCTGATGAGGGCTTCTCTTCTTCAAGGGCAGTACCATATTACTTTGTGTTTTTTTGAAGTAGAATTATATTTAGTCTTTGCTTGAATTCTTAGGGATTAAGTGATTCCTCCATCTCAGCAAATAGCTGGGATTACGGATTAATATCAATACACTAATTTTTATGGTATCTTCTTGACTCTGGTCTCAGATAGCACAGCATGGCCTAATAAAATAG